>CM036622.1:52983476-54183476 GCA_020746105.1 Trogon surrucura
CTGTTATTATTTGCCTGTAAAAATGCCTGTGCAATTGTTGATGTGACAATATAACAGCCTTAATTTTCCAGGTTGCTGAGAATACAACTCCCTGCTCAGTTTCCGGGAACTGCCATGCTTTAGTGAGTCTGAAAAGAATCTAAGAGTGCATCTACATCACACCACGATGAACAAAGCAGAAATGCCAGAGCAAAGGATGACCCCCCCGCCCAGGTTCCAGAACGGCACAGCCCTACCTCTGAGCGCATCGTTTTGCTAAGAGGCAGAGATTATCACCTTGAGTTTACCACTGTGCTAAAAGCAATGAATCTTAGGGCCTGAGCTATACTTCTGCATGATTCAATAGTCCACATGACATGTTTCCACGTTAACCTGCTGATGTTTGCACTGAAACCAGCTGCAAGGTGTAGACATGACTACAGGTGGGACAGATCAGGCATGGTATTCTAGTGCAGCTTTGTACTAGGGAGGGGTGTACATGGCTTAAGGAGACATGAGGGTTAAGGAGCTCAGGCAAAAATGAAGCGCAGGAAGCACCAGTCCTCTCCTAGCTACCAGTGTCCCTGGCCCACTGCTTGCCAATTACCAGTGTAAGTGAAGGCGGCAGCTGTCACACAAACCTGCTCTGTAGGTGTCCCAAACACGACATTCAGTTCACAGCCCTGCAGAGTTCAGGCTGCCTGGCCACAATGCCTTCCTTGTGCCGGTCAAAATCTTGATAGATGCTTCACGTGGCAGAACATCCACCAGCAGCTTGGCTACTGCAGTAGCTAACTGGTAAGTGAGTTTGTAGACAATACAAAACTGGGAGGAGTGGTTGATGCACCAGAGGGCTGTGCTGCCATCCAGAGGGACCTTGCTAGACGGGAGAAATGGGCCAACACGAACCTTATGCAGCTCAACAAAGGCAAGCACAAAGGCCTGCACCCAAATGGGAACATTCCCATGCACCAGTGTATGCTGGGGACTGACTGACTGGAAAGCAGTTTGGCAGAAAAGGCTCTGGGGGTCCCGGTGGACCAAGTTGAACATGAGCCAGTTCAATGGCAACACACCCTTACAGCTAAGAAGGTAAGTGGTATCCTGGGCTGCATTATGAGGAGCATTGCCAGCAGGGGATGGCACAGTGCTAAATAAGGGTAATACTGGTCTGAAATGTTACTTCAGTAGGATAGAAACAATCCAGCTCACTTAGTAGCCACCCAAATAGGCTTCCTCAACTACAACCCCTGTGTACACTCCCCTGCAATAATGCCTGCACCCACTACGAGCCCCCTCTCAGAGCCTAGTGCAGAGCGAGTCAGGTACAGTCTATAGCAAATCTTTGTAGAAGCAAGGTTTCCCAGGACTGGCAGGAAAATATGTGGTTTTGCAAAGAACATGTATTTGCAATTCCTGTCACTGCGAAGAAGCCAAAGGTCAGTTCTCACCTCTGCCCATCTATCTGGCATAACACAGTCTCTCTCCCCAAGATGTGACCCAGATAGCTTTCTCCTCTTCAGAATGCAGTAGCTGCCCTTCAGTCATGCATTTCTTAGGTTCATAGATTTGTAAAGCCAGAAGAGAACATTACGATCAGTGAGTATGACAGCACTGTATCACAGGGCGTAACATTTCACCCGGTAATTCCTGCATAACTTCTGCTCAAACTGAGTAAATCTTGACAAGAGAAATCCAGCAGAGATGGAGAAGCCACAAAATCATTAGATGTAGTAAATATGAGGGCTGTTACCCTGTAAAAAGTTACTTTGTGTTCTTACCCCACATAAGTCCAGCTTGAAGCTCCAGGCATGGGATCTCACTATGATGTCTCTACCTGCTCATTTTACCTGTGCCTTCAGGTTTTTTTTCCCCTACAACAGGTGCTTACAGTCTGAGTGCTTACAGGCACCTACAGTCTTTACTTCTGAGTAACCTTCCTCTTGCAAGTAAGCATTTTTTTAAAAAAACTCAGATAATTTGCAAAAAATAGTTGTAGTTGTTCTAGTTGTAATTACTGCATTGCACCTTTATTCAGACCCCAGGATCACTTCTGACCAATGGGCACAGTATTGCAGCAAACAGCAGCAATATCACTTTCTTCCTATTTCATTTTCCTCTGGTTACCCATCTGAGGCTCCCTTTAGCTCTCTTAGCCACACGATTATATTGGACAACCATCGTACGCTGTTTATTGACCATGACCTCCCATCTCCTCCCCAAGGCAATGCCTTCCAGGAGGCAGCCCCACATCCTGGAAGCGCTATGCACATCTCCACTTCCCAGAAGCATATGCTGGCATTTGGTTACATTAAAAGCACTCATTATTTAAATCATTCCAGCTTACAAAATAATGTATAACTGCCCTTCCCTTGCCATTATTCACCACTGTTCCAAACTGCAAGCCTTGCTAGTAATGAGCTGATCTTTTCCTTTAGATCATTAATAAATGCATTGCACTGAGCTATGCCCTATGTATAACTACCCACCAAGACCTCCTGGTAAGTCATTTTTTTAAGACATTTTGCATGGTTTAATATGCCATCTATTGTGAGGCTTAATAGATGGTTTAACGGTCATTTAATATCACTGGGCACAATTGCTGTGATTCTTTCCCCAAAGTTATTGGTCCCAGCGCAGATATACATCAAAGATGACTTTAGCCCGCAGGCATTTCGAGATACATATCCCTCTCTTTTGGGAGACCTGAGCGATGCTGTAAATATCAATACAATTTTAATCTAAAGCCAAAGAGAGGGACAGTACACAGCTACACACATCTGTAAACACGCAGGGCATGTGCATTTGCCAGACGTGTGGGTTTGCAATCTTTACCTGTGTCGCTGTGCAGATGTATTACACCAACATATCACGAGCAGAGCAGTACTCTGATTAGAACTTGCAGTGATAGATAACCAAAACCTGTCACTTGGATTGTGAACAGCTCACAAGACTTCAGCAGCTGGCTACACGATATCCTAGATTACTAAAGGAATGGTCAGTACTGGGACGGGTGTAACTGAGAAGCCTTCAGCAATCTGTATTTTAAATACACAGCCAAATCTCCAGCCCTGTCTGGTTTGATTACACTGACAATTGTCAATATTTGTTACAACACTCCATATTTTCAGGGTGCAACAGGGTCACGATCCATATTAAGGATACATTCACACTCAGTTTCTAAAAGGTCATTTTTATATTATATTATATTCTGTGGTAACATCCTTCTTGGCAGGGTCAGGTGAAAATTTTAAAAGCCCATTGATGGCTCGAGAGCATGAGGCCCCATGAGTTACAAGTTGAAATTCTGTGGGCTTTAACAGGGGTCCTCCTCCTAAATAATTTTGATGCCTTGGAAAATCTGCTCTTTCCAGCTGTCTTTTGTGTAACAGCAGGATCCTCTGTTCCTGCAGAGGTTCTATTTTGGTTGCTGCTGTTAGAGTGTTAGTGAATACGGAGGGGGGGATAAATGGCCGATCTATTTATTTTGATGACTCCACTCATTGCATCTGGATAGAAAGATACAGAGAATTATTGTCTGATTATGTATTCTTCGGTATTAATCTCAGTAGCTGAAATGAAATGTTGGGCTATTATGAAGTGTGAATGAGCTTCTAATGTGATAAGGAAGGTTGAGATTTGAGCAGTGGCTTGGTTTTCTTGTCGTTCATCTTCAGCATGCCAGATGGTATGCCACTGGGCTTTTATTGGTTCTTTATCAATTTTATTAGCCATATGATTTGACTGATCTTATTTTGCCTGAGAAAAAAATCAATTCAAAAAATATAACCTACAAGTGCAGCTCCCTACCTTAAAGAAATAGAAAGGCCTAACAAATACAAAATGTGTCAAAGATCAGAGTGCTTATAGGGGTTTCAAAGTGCGTACACGAACAGGCATGTCACCAGGCAATGAGGCCACTGGGAGAGGGGGGAAGAAGGACATACTTCTAGCTAGAGGTGACTGATTGCTCCTGGACACGCAGTTGGGAACAGGCATCAGGGTACAATCATAGAATCATAGAATCATAGAATCATAGAATGTTAGGGATTGGAAGGGACCTCGAAAGATCATCTCTGCAGAAATAGCACGTGCACCGCTGTGTACACTCCAGCGCTCAGGCGGGAGGCAGTCTGCCACACACAAAGCCCGTGGCCTTTGGAAACATCAACAAGGAAGAAAGAAGCACATAGAGGTTCACCTCAACAGCATTTCTAGGAGGGCTCTCTTTCAGACGAGGCATCTGGAGAAGGCAATTTTCAAGTTCCCTGCCACCCCTAGGGTCAGATACCACAGTTGGAGTCTGCAGTTAAGACAGCAGCTTCAACATCCAGCACAATCATCTCTGGGCACTACATCTTGCCAGTGCCTACGTGGAGATGTCTGTGTGTGAACTCCTTATATATCCTGGAGAGCCAGCCCGTACAGTTAGTGAAATCTAGAAAGTATTAATCTCATCCTACATTTATGCAGAGCTGAACAGCTCTCTGCATCCTGCTGGCTCCATCCACTGGATCTTCATGGATTAAAATGGGAGTGCAGGCACCTGGCTCAGATCACACTCACCGTGATCTGAGAGTTTAACTATCCCTAAACTTAGGACAAATTGAATCCCACCAGCAGTTTCTGAAATCAGGACTAGAACACATCTCTTTTTCCAAAGATAAAAAATTTTTCCATTCCATACTGAAGTAGAGTTGAGGCAAGTTCTTATAACGTAGAAATTCTAAATTAGGGGATATAAACATCACTTGGGTTGAGGTCTATGGCTTTTCTACAGTAGAAAATGGGCACAAACAGGTACCAACACCACTGTGCTGCAACAGCAGTGCCAACCCTAAAGCCAACATTGGGGTTTATAAACTGCTACATAAACCTCACTCGTTGCCAGCAGCAAGCAAGTGCTCAACTATATGGTTTTATGCCTCACAGCCTGCCAGAATAGTGCCACTGAGCTGGAGGTTTAGGGATAGAATATCTCCCTCCATACCCTAAGAGGCACGGGGTGGTTTTTTTATAGCACTTGTAAGAGCACATATCCTGCTCACAGCCATACGCTCCTCCAGCACCCAGGCCTTTTCAAAACACCACCTAACAGCTTCCTGATAAGAAAAAGCATTTCATAGTCAAGGTTAAAGCAGGAAATCAAAAATCGAGCATTGCCTCCCTCCCCACAGTCCAAATGGAGCAGGGAGAGACACAAATAAAATCCCCAGTCAAGAGGAGGGAGGAAATGCTGATGAACAGAGAGTGTGAGTGAACATTATG
This sequence comes from Trogon surrucura, assembly GCA_020746105.1. NCBI lineage: Eukaryota > Metazoa > Chordata > Aves > Trogoniformes > Trogonidae > Trogon > Trogon surrucura. The sequence continues at coordinate 52,988,724 of CM036622.1, forward strand.
AATCCCATTACACTTCTATCTCGTGGAGCAGATTGCTGCAGGCAGGAATTTCTGACATACAGTCTAACTTGCTGTAAAGTCTTATCACATATAAAATTGCAGTAATCATAATGCCAAGGAATAAGACAATGACAAATGAAAAAGCTTTCAGAAGTTAATGTTCACAACACACTGCCAGCAAAACACACAATCTATTTAATTAGTAAAATGCCATGAGATACTGTTCAATTCTCCATTCAGAGAGACTGTGAGTAAATATGCAAGAGTGTTATAATACAATGAGATGGCTACATTAAAGATTGAAATATATGTGGCTGGTGAGATGCAGATGCTGCACATTAAAATGAACACATTGCATCATAAATTTAACACACTTGACATCATAATGGGCAATGAAAACTATGTCACCTACAAAAACCGCTGCAGATCCTTTAGAACCACTGGCACTGACTCCTGCAGGCTCACATCAACTTTCCCAGTCTCTGGCCCTGGTAGTCAGGTCCAGGCCACCAGAATAGCCAGTGGTCTAAGAAGAACCACTGAGTCTTTGTTGGATGGGAGGAATCAACCATTCATCCACACCTTGGTGTGAATGCTCACACAGCTCATTGCTCCATTTTCTTGTCTCGTCATTTTGCTCCATGCCTGTTTAGATAGCAAATTCCACATTCTAAATCAGTTACAATCTCACCAGCCTCAGCCTGTCCTAAGTGCTCTTCCACTTTCTTCCTCTCATGATTGGGGACTAACACGTTCCTTGGTCTGCTCGCTGCGGAGGTGTAACTCTGGCTGCAATCTCCACCAGATACCATCTGCTGCAGTTCTCTAACACTCCAAGACAGGAATGGTCAGATATTCCAAGCTCCTATTTTTTTAGCCACAGACTCTAGCATCTCCCAAGCTACCTCCATTGTTAAAAATGTACTTAAAATGGGATTTGTACTTCACAAGAATCCCTGGAAAGTAGCTGCAGCCATTATGAGTTTCTCCAACTTACAGAGATGCCAAGGGGTAACTTTTATTCTGGGTAAGCTCACCTGTGCCAACAGGGAAATCTCAACTGCATTTGTTGTGCTAGGCCCCCTTGACTGTGGAGGGTTCATCACAGCATTGCTGAGTTTTCCTGGAAACAGGTGCATTAGGATGAGTGAGTGATGGAAAAGGTCACAAAGGCAGACTCTGATGAAGCAGCCAGTGTCATCAATTCAGGTCCCTGTGCATATTTTAAACCTTTCTGTTGCATTTTTCACATTTGGTATGGAATATTAAATATTCATGGGACTCCACGTGGTCCTCAGGATGTCTACCCAGCAAACCATATATTCCGCTCTATAAGCAGTAACTTTGATTTAATATTGCTACTGTCTCTTCTTAAATCAGTTTTGATGTCTCCAATTCAGTACCATCATGTGTCTGTTTCAGCAAGAGATGCTGTGATTCACACTGAGCAATCTGGTTCATCAAATAATCTATTACCTCACCTCAGTAATTATTTTTAATGGGTGATTTATGCTTTTATGAGTAAAGCAGATGAAAAGCACAGCACAGCATCTTTCAGTGTGCGGTACGTATCTACTACTTTTAGGATGTGTATTTGAGTTGATACGTCTTTCTCAATTCCAGGATTGACTGACACATCACAAAATGTCACTTCATTAGGAGACAAATAGAAATAATCCAAGCAGAACAATTTTTATTGATAAAGTGGAGTAGAGAAATATCAGGGTCACTTATCATTTTCTATGTGGGGAAGAGGCAATGAAATCTTTATTGGAAAACTCTCTCTGACAGGAATGCACTTAATCTTGTCAGATATAACACAGTCGAAGTAATATATTGCTTGATATTTATAATAGCTACAGTAGATAGCCCTACCCAAACACGCTGTTTCAGCAGTTCACAGAGCTTAAACTACTTTATGTCAAATGCTGTTGAAGATATCATTTCTCCCTATTTTTTGCCAGGAAAATGCAGTATCCAAGCATTTCTTATGTGCATATTGCAAATTCTCAGCCTTAAGACAGAGCACAAATGATGCTATGTGCTCTAGACCAGATGAGTTTTGCTAGGACCCTGGCAGCTCCAGAAGCTTCTGCAATGACACGGTGGCCTGAAGCTTCCAAGTGGTGGATGGTATTCTTTTAACAAGCAAAATGCTAGCAGAAGTTCGCATACCACTTGTCTTCGAACCTGACTTGCACTTTGTTTTGTAAGTAGCTTAAGCCTTTGAAAACCAAACTGCCTTTGCACTGCTCCACAAAGATGTATCTCTTTTTGTTGCCACACAAGTGACTCCTCAGGAAAATGTAAGGATGGTCAGGAACAGGTCCCACAGCATCCTTGCTGCTAAACTGAGGAAGCATGGTCTAGACTCTCGGGTAGTGAGGTGGACTGTGAACTGGCTAAGGGGAAGAAGCCAAAGAGTCGTGGTCAATGGGGCAGAGGCTGGTTGGAAGCCTGTATCCAGTGGAGTGCCTCAAGGGTTGGTACTGGGACCAGTATTATTCAATATATTCATCGATGACTTGGATGAGGGACTGGAGAGTACTATCAGCAAGTTTGCTGATGACACCAAGCTGGGAGGAGTGGCTGACACACTAGAAGGCTGTGCTGCCATCCAGCGAGACCTGGACAGGCTGGAGGGTTGGGCGGGGAAAAATTTAATGAAATATAACAAGGGTAAATGTAGAGTCTTGCATCTGGGTAGGAACAACCCCAGGTTCCAGTATAAGTTGGGGAATGACTTATTAGAGAGTAGTGTAGGGGAAAGGGACCTGGGAGTCTTGGTGGACAGCAGGATGACCATGAGCCAGCACTGTGCCCTTGTGGCCAGGAAGGCCAATGGCATCCTGGGGTGTATTAGAAGGGGGGTGGTTAGTAGGTCGAGAGAGGTTCTCCTTCCCCTCTACTCTGCCCTGGTGAGACCCCATCTGGAATATTGTGTCCAGTTCTGGGCCCCTCAGTTCAGGAAGGACAGGGAACTGCTGGAGAGAGTCCAGCACAGGGCAACTGGGATGATTAAGGGAGTGGAGCATCTCCCTTATGAGAAAAGGCTGAGGGAGCTGGGGCTCTTTAGTTTGGAGAAGAGGAGACTGAGGGGTGACCTCATTAATGTCTACAAATATTTAAAGGGTGAGTGTCACGAGGATGGAGCCAGGCTCTTCTCGGTGACAACCAATGATAGGACAAGGGGTAATGGGCTGAAACTGGAACATAAGAGGTTCCGCTTAAACTCGAGAAGAAACTTCCTCTCAGTGAGGGTGACAGAACACTGGAACAGGCTGCCCAGAGAGGCTGTGCAGTCTCCTTCTCTGGAGACATTCAAGACCTGCCTGGACACGTTCCTGTGTGGCATAGTCTAGGCGTTCCTGCTCTGGCAGGGGGATTGGACTTGATGATCTTTCGAGGTCCCTTCCAATCCCTAACATTCTGGATTCTGTGAACCTACACATCCCAGTCTGATGACATCCCCAGTTCCAGGGCAGTGAATTGTCTCTGTGAATGAAGCCACAATTTCTGTAGTGTTTTATACATTGTCTTTCAACTGTATTACAACAGGAAAGTGACCTTAGCTTGCAGTCACTGAACTGGAAGGAATCTAAACCAACCTCCTCTGACAGATATTTGTCTATATCTGTTGACAAATATCTGAAACGTTGACAGTTCTACATCCTTCTCAGTAAACCTATTCAGTGTTTCATTACCAAGTATTTTGTGATGTCTATCTTAAATCCTACTTGTTGCAACCAAAATCCATCATTTCTTGTCTTATTCTTCAGGGATCTGAAAAACAAGTTATTCTTGATAGCAGTCCTCTGTGTATTTGAAGACTAGCACTACTCCTCTTCAGTCTTTTCATATGTAGATGAGAAACTGTGTTGTTCTCAATCTCTCCAGATTATATTTTCTATTAATTTACAGTAGGATCCAGCTGCAGATGAATGAACCTATCTATACGCAAGTGACTACCTATAGCTCTGTACATGGAAGCCAGGTGTTTAAGATCCCAACACAGGTAACAAACAACAGAGTTTAGAGAATGATTCAATTTAGTGTAAAGCAGACATATCCATTGGCTATTTTGCCTATGTCTTCATCAGCCGTGAGAGTTTAGACATCTACTTCACTTGAAGATGCTTACATGTAGCCACAAAGTCTTTGGTATTTAACCCAGATATCAAATAACACAATTCTCACTGTTTTCTACTGAACTGGTGAGGCCAAGCCTCTGGGGCAGCTCCAAGACCTCCAGCATACATCACTTGTCCTCTATCTCTCAACAATTGCACTCTAAACATTTTCCCCCAAATCAGTCATTTACACCATATATATGTATAAAAAGTTATCTGGACCACAGACAATTCAGAAGACTCCTATCCTGGCATGAAAACATTCATCTGGTAGGAAATTCTCAGCCAGAGCCTTTTTTTAATGGCAGATGGCCCAGGCCTAGGAATTTTAAAGAGATTAAAACTGAAGCTGTAGAGTAGTTTCAATACTTCACCAGCCAGAAAACAATTATAACAGTACTGTTATTTCCCCTCACCTTTCCACAAGGCCAGCTGTTATCATGATTAAAGCACGAAGACCATACAGCTGTGTCCTCATTGGGTGATGTGGGAATACGCTTGAGCATCTGCTGCTGATCGAGGTGGACTGTACCTTTCTTAGCCTGTTCCCTGTAAATCTGTGCTCATATGTACGATCCACAAAACATAGAATCATAGAATAGTTTGGGTTAGAAGGGACCTTAAAGATCACCTAGTTCCAAGCCCCCTGCCATGGGCAGGGACACATCCCACTACATCAGGTTGCTCAAAGCCCCATCCAACCTGGCCTTGAACACTTCCAGGGAGGGGGCATCCACAGCTTCTCTGGAAAACCTGTTCCAATGTCTCACCACCCCCATAGAAAATAATTTCTTCTTAATATCTAATCTAAATCTGCCCTCTTTCAGTGTAAAACCATTATCCCTTATCCTATCACAACACTCCCTGATAAAGTGTCCCTGCTCATTTTTCCTGTAGGCCCCCTTTAAATACTGGAAGCCTGATATAAGAATTCCCCTGCCTGTTCTTCCTAAAAAAGCCCATATCCTTCCACTCCAACACTCCAGTCACAGAAGCCATGCCACCACATCTCTATGATGCCCATAAGATCATAGCCCTGTAGACATGTGCGAGCCTCTAACTCCACTTATCTACTCTCCATGCTACGTGTGTTTGCACAGAGGCATTTAAGTTGGGCCTCTGACAAAGATGACTTACGGGCTGGAGTGGCTGGAATTCCCTTGTTCTGCTCTTCAGGTGCTCTCCCACTGACTTGTGATCTCTCTCGGGGATCTGGGCATCTATTGCTGGCACTAGCATCAAGCTAACAGGAGAGGGGTGAATTGAGGTTCCTCTCCCTGGGCAGAGACAACTCAGTGTTGTCACAGCCTCCCCTACAGAAGAGTTTCACGTGGGCACTGCTATCCCCACAGCCTGAGCAGTCTCCAGACTGCTGCTATGATTTCTTGTACCACAGAAACATCGAGCCCTGCACAAACACACAGTGAGAGGCAGTCCCTGGGCAGGCACATACAGGCAAAACAGACTCGACAGCAAGAAATACAAGAGAAAATCATCACTAGGTCCAAGATCCCAGGTCTGGGATGAGATCCATAGGAAAAAGCATTCCCCTATCTCCTCACTTCTCCTCTCTTGCTCTATGCACACATCACCTTGCAGACTCAGCGGTCAGTTTACCCACTGGGAACAGCCCCAGCTCCTGGCAGCCACATCCGTAATGGGGAAAAATGAGAGCGAGTGCATGTTAACTGGCAGCATATTTCTGCAAGATGAGATTGGAAGTGACTTCAGCAACAGCTGCCAACTGAAGCATCTTTGACTGCAGATAAGGAAGAAAATTTTGTTTTCATCTGTGCTCCCCTACAGACCAAGCTGACTGATTGATGTTCCTAAAGAGCATCTAGAAAGTAAGTCCTGCAAAATTCACCTGAGGGACAGGAAAGGGAAAACCACATCTTGCCTCTCTGGGTTTTTCAGAAGAAAGATTTCAAACTGTGGTTTTGATTTTCACACCTGAGATGCAGCATTCCCACTTCGAGTTGAAGTTGCCCTAAAGACAGGGACAGGAGACAGAATGAAGCCCCCCATAGTCCAAGGGGACATGGTCAGTGACCTCCTGCTCCACTTAGATGCACGCAAGTCCATGGGGCCAGGTGGCATCCCCCCAAGGGTACTGAGGGAGCTGGCAGAAGTGCCGGGTGGTACACTTGGGTCACAACAACCCCAGGCAATGCTACAGGCTTGGGAAGACCAGCTGGAAAGCTGACGGGCAGAAAAGGATGTGGAGGTGTTGGTCAATAGCTGGCTGAACATGAGCCACCAGCAGTGTGCCCAGATAGCCAAGAAGGCCAGTAGCATCCTGGCCTGTTTCAGCAATGGCATGGCCAGCAGGAGCAGGGTAGTGATTGTCCGCCTGTACTTGGCACTGGTGGAGTCGCACCTCAAATCCTGTGTTCAGTTTTGGGCCCTTCACTACAAGAAAGACATTGAGGTGCTGGAGCGTGTCTAAAGAAGAACAATGAATCTGATGAAGGGACTAGAGGATAAGTCTTATGACACCAGAGGAAGTTGAGATTGGATATTAGGAAAACTTCCTTCACTGAGAGGACTGACAAGCACTGGAAGAGGCTGCCCAGGCAAGTAGTTGAGTCACCATTATCCCTGGGGGCAACTTAAAAGGCATGTAGATGTGATGCTTAGTGACACCGTCTAGTGGTGGACTTGGCAGTTGGACTTGATGATGTCAAAGGTCTTTTCCAACCTAAATGATTCTATGATTCTCAGCCAGCATGTGACTGCGGTGTGTAATGCTGGGCAGAGGTTGAAGACCGGAGCTGGGCAAAATTTTCCAGACAATTCACTTCTTAACAACAGAAATCTGTTGTTTGGAGGACTAAAATTTTACACGAGTTTATCTGAATCATTTTAAGGAGGAAAAATGAAGCAATTTTCAAAGGCTCCAAAGTATCTTAATCTGTTGTTCTTAAATTATTTGATTTTTTTTTTGTGCTTAAACTAAACATATTATTCACCTTGAATATATTTGTTTTGGAATTGAAAACAGAAATTACGTTGCCTTGGCCCAGAACAAACTGTTCCCTGAGAAAGAAGGTCCATGGCCATGGTGGAATTACACAGCCAGTTCTTTCTGACTCTCAGTGAAATCAAGCACTTGACCTGACCCTCTGCCCATGAGTATTTCCAGCTTCACCAGCTTCCTGCACAGACAGGCCTGGCTGGGACATCACGTGTGGCAGCTGGAATTGAAAGAGTCATCGATTTTATCTGCACTGAAAAGTACTCCATGCTCCACTTGGTTTTAGTGTTACTTTTGTGCAGGAGTCTTTTAGACTTGATACCCATTATCTCCACACACAAAAATGTATCCTGCAGCCTTGAATTACAAATGCCAATAGTCTGGTTTTAAGACATTGTTACCAGTCTGCTGTAAAAATTGTACAGATATTAATCCATCACTCGCATCTGAGACACCTCACTCTTGCTCTAGTTCAACAAATTTTATTTTGAAGTATGAGGCAGTCAGGCAATTTGTTTTGTCTCTGGCACACTGAATTTCAGGGAGGTACTAATATCCAGAAATAAACCAGCAAAAGCCTTGACCAGGAAGGAAGAGGGCCACAAGTTGCACTCCTGACACATGTGCAAACACCTCAAAGCTTGCATGTACTGTAATCCAAATCAGATAGCGAAGGCAGAAACACAGGAAGGTTTGGAGGCTCAATGGCTCTGCCACAGAAATCCTGCGTGCCTCGACCTACGCTGTTGGCTCATACTGCACCTCAGCTCTTCCACCTGTACATTGGGAACGCCGGCACTGCTGGGCTAATGTGATGTTGCAGGATTGTCCTGGGTTTAGCTAAAAACCCAGTACTGTTTAGTGATTTTTACTTTTCAGTTTAGTGTCTTCTAAAAGGCTGCACGTTCTGAAGTCAGCAGCATGTTTTTGCAGACAATGTGTGCTACTGGCAGTGATAACACCTGATGTTTACAGTCACTGCCTGGGACTGGGATGTAAAAGGCTCTTGCTTATACTTATTCCTATAGTGACCAAGGCCACTGCTGGCTCTTGTGTGCCACGCTGGGGGTGCTGGGTAGTAAGAGGGGGGCACAAGGAAGTAAAAGGTGGCACCTCCGGGGGGTAATAGACAGGACAGGTGACCAACGAGAGTATTCCATCCCATATACGTCATATTTAGTATAAATTGAGTGATCACGAGAGTTTCGGCCCTTTTTTTGCCCTTTTTGTTCGTCCCCTTTTCGGCCTTTTCGCCCTTCTTTTCTGCAATGGCCGGTGCCCAGAGAGGACTCCATCTGACCTCCTGATTTTGATCCGGATCCTGAGTTCCCGAATCCAGCTCCCTGTATCCAGCTCCCGCCGCCGCTGAGCCTGGGGTTTCCCCAGTGCCTCCTGCTCTGCAGCACCAGTGGGGATTTCTATCGGGGGAGGGAGTCGGGTTTGATATCGGGCTACTATCTATAGTTGTATATAGTTCTTTACTTTTATCTTTTTACCATTATTCCTATTATTTTCATTAAAGCTGTTCTAATTTTTTTTCTCCTCTAACACGTAAGTCTCTCTGCCTCATTCCCTTTTCTCTTCCCATTTGGGGGGGGGAAGAGGGGGTTAGAGAGCGTCTGTCTGTGTTAGTGGCCGGCCCAGCCCTAACCCACGACAAGGATTTATTTCATTAATAGTTGCAAGATGACCTGAACATAGAAGGATTCTAATTCAAGATTCACCCAATACAAACATGAGAGGAGGGAGAAGCTGTTATAAGAGATAACCTACAGAGTCCTCACAAACTTTTAAAGAAAACAGCCACAGAAACCTTCCCGTATGAAGCCATATCTCCAGCAGGAAATATTAAAAAGGAGATTTTTTTTTTTAAAAAAACAGATATTGAGATATTTGCCTTTCTAATGTAGCAGGAATTCATCAAAAGGGAAGCTGAAAACTCCCCCTACCAGGATGACCAAACTTCTGGAGATCAGACATGCAAGCAAATGCAGCAAAATCCAGCTTCTTATACAGAAAAACTACTCCAAACCTTTAAATGTCATTTTAAAATGAGTTTGGAAAAACAACAGTCATGACAGGTTGGTGATATTAAAATTACTGTTTAATGATGAGAAAAAGCAGGCTGAAACAGCATGTATCTTAGACAAAGAGCTCCCTCTAGCTAATCACTGTTCGGTAGCACAAAACTATTTCTTCTACTACAGAGCAACACTGTGCATAAGCAAGCTGTACTTCACAGAAAATATTGCAGCATAGTGTGTAGGCAGTATGAAAGTGTACTTCTCGTCACCCCACGGGTTAGAGAACAGCAATAAATATGAACAAGCCATTAAGTTTGGCTTCCTGAGATGTCATTTCCGAGGTTATTTCCTTACTGTTAAATCCAATCCGGCTTAAAAGAGGTTTTGCCACTTCTCGTAACTCTCTCGGTATCTTACCAAAAAAGAAATAAAATAAAAAAAAATCACAGCTCTCAATATTGTTATGTCAATTTGGGTAATGCAGCCAATGTTTTCTCTCCAGGTTCACCAGAGATGGTTAAACAGAAATTGTTCAATTACTTCTGAAATGCAGATACTTTAGGGAGGTGAGGCAGGACCTCTTCAAGTGCATCTGGTAGCACAACCAAAGGATGATTTGCTTGTCAGAAAGCAAATGGGGAGACTCGGCTTTCCCCCCCATAACCTACACACTGGAAACAGATTGATTGTGATACAACAGCTACTTACTGGTCAGGAGAACGGGACAACTACTCCTCCAGCAACACAGGCTCCCAAGAACCCAAGACGGGCAGGGCCTATGCTCACTGCTGCCGTGCCAGTTTCGCATTCCCAAAAAGGTTGAACCCACCTATTCAGCCATCCCAGCCTGCCCCACTTCCCTCTCCCCATCCTCAGGTACAAAGCAGGTACCAAAGAGTGGTTGCAATGGCTGCTGGAGGGGCAGGGGAGGTGGCAGATTTTTCCAGAGGACAAAGAAGGTTCCATCACTGGAGATCATGGGAATGAGATCACACTCCCCAAATCTAGCACTTGCAAATGTTGGACCATTGCTGCTGCAAATAATGAGGACTCACGTCATGCTTTTATTCTCTGCCAAGGAACTCAGCAGAGCTTATGAGAAAAATAAAGTACAGCTGCCCTCGTTTGCTTTATTGAGCAATAGAGAAACTGGTTTCTCACTCAGCAGCATCTGTCTGGGGGTGATGTCTGGATCTCTATTAGAGGTGGATAGAGCTGTGACAAAGCCTGGGGAGGGTCCTACATCAGGAGCAGACAGCCTTTTCCTTCTTCTGCACCACGGAGCACAGGCAGCACCATGTGAGGCCACAGTGGGGGCCGGTTGAGCATCTAACACTCTAAATCTACACCCAGGCAGTGCCAGGTACTTCAGTCTCTGTCAATTTTCACCCTTTGTTGAGTTTCCCCAAACACAGACACTGTTTCTCAGAAGTCGTCAAGGTCGTTCTTGACTTACGAGCCACAAAGGAAGAACTGATTTTAAAAAAAGTAAATGGAAGTAGGGCTCAGAGTAAAACAACATCTTGAGACAGATCTGTGTCTGCCTCCTCCTACCCATCTCCACCAGATTCAGTTCAGTGTTTCTTTGTTAGGGCAACACCTAAGCAAGTAATTAGAAACACCATAAAACTTAGCTCATGACCTTATGTAACTTGCCCTGAGAAATAAGTCCTACCTAAAGAGAAGAAAGCCACAAACGGAATAGTTAAATCTATTAATCATCCCAAACTGCATCAAGACACATTTAGTTAAAGCTCAGCCTCTGTATGAATGTGCACAGTGCTCAGACTCATGCTTGCCTGCTTCCTTGCCTCAAAACAAAATCCTGATTAAATACTTACTCCAAGTCACAGAGAGCTTTATGTACAGAAATTGTATGTGAAGAAGTTGCAGTTGGACTTCAGAGATTAACTGCAAAAAGTTTTCTTCATCTAGACTTAATTAATGTGCATCCTTATCAGGTTACAGAAAATTGCTGAGAAATCACAAGCTCTGCAAAAAAAAAATAATTCTAGAAGATTAAAGGTCTAGGACTTCCCTTCTGGTAGAAAAAAAGATAAAAATTTGTGTTCCTATATACTCTCTAATAGTCTAATAAACTGCAACTATCTGATTTTCTGTTAAAGGCCAAAAGGCAAGAATTCAAATAGAAATGTCTTCTATCACTATGTTCCGTACGTAAAGTAATGTATGGATGCAATAAGAAAGTTAATTGTTTTCATGTTGCTTAGAGAGCACATGGACTAAAACTACAAGAACTCAATTGCTATCTTTAATTAGAATTTCTGAGGAACAACACTGTAGAAATGGATTGTCAGCTTCCCAGGCATTTCCTACTCATGCCAGTCAAATTTCTGCACTCCCTTTCCAATTAGAACCTTAATTCCCTTCCCGTAACTAACAAACTAATGTTGGCTGTTGCTTTATATCAATTCACAGAGTCACGGGGATGCTAACACCTATCTACCAAGGAGCAGCTGGCTGATTGAGCAAATGACTGCATCGCAGTGATGTCCACACACTGCTACATGGAGTATTTCTATTACGAAATTAAACTCACTACGATCATCACCTAAGAGGCCACAGTACTTCTGGTTAGAGGAGAAAAGAAGTAGGTGAAAGATAGCAAAAATGTTGTAAAACATTCCAACACACGAATACCTCTGCTTTATTCTTTGGGTCCTTTGGCAATTTGGGCTAAGTTCGGTTACCAAACACAGTTCCCTTTACTGCACTGGATCCCAACAACAGGCTGTCAGGCCAAGTACAGCACAAGCTGGGCAGAAGGGACAGCTGAAGGACGGGGTAGGATGCTGTGAAATCTCAGCCCTGCCAGGGCATAGCTCACATATGCTTTCCTGTTTATCTTTGGCCAGATCAAAGACCAAAGTTTCTTCACTATTCCATGATAAGAAACTTCAACTTTAAATTACCATCAAGCATCACTGCCAACTGTATCCCAGGCTGCATCAAGAGAAGCGTGACCAGCAGGTAGAGGGAGGCAATTCTCACCCTCTACTCCACTCTTAAGAGACCTGGCCTGCAGTTCTGTGTGCAGCTCTGGAGTCCTCAGTACAGAAAAGACATGGACCTGTTGGAGCGGGTCCAGAAGAGGGCCACAAAAACGTGCTTTTCTGCAGATGACAAGAGTAGAAGAGGAACAAGCAGCCTTCTCAAACCCAGTTTAACTCACTGCTGAACATTATATTCTGTATTTGACCTCCAGCAGGACAGCAAGCACAGGACAGTGCTAGGTGGAATCATTACTGAGAGTTGGGGATCCTGCTAAGACTGATGAGACACACATTTTGACTGTATAAAGGGCACATAAAAATGGCAAAATCTATCCATCAGATTCCCAATTATCAACCTAGCCTGAAAGCTCTCCTCTGCTGATTCCCATTCACTTGTGAAATGGAGAAAGTAAGTCAAGTCAAGGCTCTTGGGCTGCCTCCACACTTTCATCAAGTGCCCCAGTTAAATTCCAGCACAGAGCACTGAGGTGAATGACAGATTTATTTTTTTTTATCATCTTCAAAATCATTGAAAAAGCACCCCTAATAACACCTGGCCATTTCACTATTCTGAAAAGTATAACCAAGGTACTGTTTTAAAGGACAGTTACAGCACACAGGGATTCATAATTCAGCTCAGGGAAGGCTATAGCAGAATTAAGCAGTATTATGCACTAAATAGAAATGACCTTGAAAAAAATGATTGCCAATATACCAGAGGGACTTTACGTACAAAAAAATCAGGGTAATGAAGGAATTTGCTGCCCAGTAGCTATGACTTTGCACCTTGTAGGTTAACCACAGCGATCCAATTCAGTTTTGCTTATACAAATGTTTGCTGAAAAAGTTTCAGCTGTTTGCATCAGTTAAAACTTTATGCAATGAACTGGTCAGAACCTTGGATTTTTTTTAGTTGTCCAATGTAATGGCAGAATCTTAACACTACAAGAAGGATTTAAATTTACTAGGAAGCAGGAGCTGGCAGGTTAATGAACACTGTTCAGGATGATGGTGGATGGCAGTTGGAAATTTTTCATACAAATGCTTTTTATAAAAAACAAATATTTACAAATTCTTGCTCAAGTTTAGAACAACAACTAGGCAAAGTAAATCAGCTTTTTAAAACCATGTGAACTTTTAGCAACTTTCTTAGATAAAATTACAGAGCAATAAAAATGCTGTCCCTAGTGATCACACGGCATAAATTGGTATATCTTCTCCCACACTGTGAACCTGTACCACGCCTCAGGTTCTTGCTGAGGACTATCAGAAGTACTGTGGTAATCAGGAGGACAAAATGAAATGCTACAATAACCCCAGCAATCTCCAAAAGAAGATAGATACAGAATTTCACCCAGTAGGCACCCATACCTGTGGAGTAAAGGTGTGCAGAGAACACAGCATCAGATGTCCACCAGCTTTACCCTAAATGTCAGCAGAACTCTCCTTCCTACCCCTCTGTGCCCCATAACTCTTAGTGTTCAAAAGCCAACACAATCCAGAGTAATGTAGTCAGTTGAGTGAATTCACAGTTTTTGGACTCCCTAAGGAAGCTCTTATAGTTATGCTAAATGTATTATAACAGCTCGACTAACAGAATTGCACTGCTCCCCCAAGCAAGAGGATAAACTGAAGAAGCCTTCTCCAGTACCGGTGAGTGACAGGAGATCCTATTTGCAGCCACTGTTGTTGCTCTAAGATTTGCAGGCTGGGAAAAACAGCAATTGCTTGACCCTAGCTGCTACCTTCCCTCCAGTGCATCCTTTCCATAGGTGACTCCTTCCTAAGAACCCTAGAGCTGCCAGAAACATCTATTGTCGAGGTCCTTCCCAGCCAAAGAGTTGAGAGACATTTGCATTTCTGCATGTGCTGGTGTCTCAGAAACTTTTCTCCGAAGCTGTGAACAGCTAAATAAATAACATTATTCAGGAACATTCATTCACGAAATATTGGTCTGCTACAACCACCAACATCCCATAGCCATGGTACATTTTCAAAAGACACCATTGCAGCACATAGGAAATCCATGTGATGGATTTCCAGATGTTCAGATGAAGAAAACAGTGTTGTCCTAGAACGCATCAATACAGTCTACAAGGACCCACATTTGAGCTGCTTGTGTTGCTTCTGTCAGTCATTCAGAAACAGCAAGCATGCACTGAGCTGCCACACTTCCCCTGGTACACTCACAGGGAAAATTTTCCTGCGATGAACCTAAAAGCCCTGCGATGTGCTCAGCAATCCCGATCGATGCAGCTGAAATACTTCTCTTACCGTATAAGCCTACACCCTCAGGAAAGGCAGTTTCATTAAGACACCATTTGGATAGTCCAGCAAATCACTCATCTGTAAACAATTTAATTAGAAGCTTATCTTCAGAGTAACGTCCCAGTACAATGGCAGCCCACAGCGAGAGAATATTAATAGCCCTGTGTGTAAGCAGGAAAAATGCTTCGTTCTGGGCTCAGAGAGGTGCCTTTGATACTCCAGCACAGCCACTGATCCTTTGCATGCTCTATAGCAAGTCATTTACTGTCCTCTGCCTTTGTTCCTCCATCTGTTATAAAGCCATAAAAACATTTAGCCACCTTGACCTGCAAAAAGGAAACCCACATGTAAGTGGAGGGTGTTATTCCTGTGACATGTAATAAATTTGTTCTATGTTACAAGCACACCCTTTTCAACCATACAATTCATAACAGGATTTGAAGAGCAGGTTCAATGGTACAAATAAGCGCAAGTAACAGCACTTGCCTTCTTCTTCTCCAGAGTCATGCTTAATAGCTTAACTTACCTTCACCATTTGAATCACATCATGATGATGAGCAACTTGCAATGTGCCTCAAAATTCAGAGATGATTGACTTACAGCACTCTGATGTCTATGGCAACTCCTGTTGTTCGCTACAGAACATAAATGAGTCAGGTAACAACCTCACAAGAAGTAAACATGGCTGAAACAACAGGACACCTGGCAGAAATTTTCAATGCAAAACAAATAGCGGGATATTGTGCAGCTGAATAGCTTAAATGACAGATGGCCACCGCATAATAACAAGCACCGTACAGCAGCTGAGAGCAGGGAATGGAAACACTGCATTTGGTTTTATAGCAACACCGAAAACACAACCAAGCTGTAGTTGTCCAAATGTCCTGGGAGACAAGTGCTAAGCTAACCACAGGTGATGCCTCGGACTGGAGAAGAATTATTTTTGAACTGCTGGCCAATAAATATGGCAGTACTCATTTATTTGTTTACAGTTCATGTAAAGGGAGTACTTGGGACTTCCAAGTTCCTCTTTACTTCTGCTTGTGCTGCCCTAACAGCCGATGGATCACACCGGGACTTTAGCTGACACCACAGGAACCAGAGCATGCTTTTTTTTACCAAGACCTTCAGCATCACATCACCTGCTTTGTGGAAGAACATGAGAAGGACCACTGAGCTGAGTATTATCATTCAAAGCCCTGTCAATACTAGTCACATTCTTCATCAATACCACAGGCATCAGATATGTCAAAAAGAGCATGTGGCAACCGATACAGACCCAGGAACAGGAATTATAATCACTGATTAACAAAGAGCTGTCTTTAGGATAATAAAACTGAAACCTGGAATCTAAACTCCCTATTATTGAACTACAAAGCTGTAATAAATGCCTTTGTTGATGTCTCTCACACTTGATAAATCACAATATAGCATGTTATTGCGCCATTGCTTGTTAGAAGGAAGAGATGCTGATAGCTCAGTGAAAATAAGACGAAAAATAACTTTAAAAACAGAATCATGAAACACAAACCAGGAAGGACCCCAGAACAGCCATGGTCCAGAAGTAAGACCATTTCAGAGATGTTAAAAGAAGATCTTCAAACATAAGCAGTACTGTCACAAACTGCAGCAATGTGAAATGAACCTTCCCAGCTCTGACACTGCACATCAACCCAGTATTTGAAAATACTTAATATTCAGACTCACACAAATTACATCAGGCAGTTAAAATACACCACCACAAAGTACAACTGAATAACGCAGAAAGGATGCATGGAAAGAATAAATGCGCACAGTTTATCCGATCGTGACGGTTACACTCAATTTAGCGCAACCTTCAGTTGGTAATTGGTAAATGGATGTCTGAATCAACTCGAATTCAGGACAACAGGAAAATATCACCAGAAATTTCATTAAGAATTGCAGGGTCTTTCTCTGCTTCTAGGAGTAAACAAGTTTTCTCAGCCTTTCAGAGGTTTTAGTCCTAACTTGATGATCTCAGAAAATGTCCAGTGTTTCTGCAGAAGGGTTAGCAAACGTCTAATCTCTGATGAGAACAGATCTGCTAGAAAATTTAGGCCCAAGCTTGTGACACAGATTTGAGTTTCTGGGAAGAAAACTCTTCTCACCTAAGGTCAGCTGCGTATCTTGATCTAACTTCACAGAAAGAAACAAGACAGTGCCACGGAGCCGCTCATCTGACCTATTTCAGACTTGTGTGAATTGCACTCATGGGCAAGTACTTCCCAAAGAGTCAAAACTGATGAGCTCAGATTTAGGTATCTCTGAGAATCATAAAGTGGAACAGATGAATTCTGTCCTAAAAAATAGCACCTCATCTCAGGATTATAACCCAATTTTCTCAGCATCCAACAGGGAGTTAGCTGAATATCCGCTAAGGAATCAAGAATATCAAGTACAAGGACTGTTTTTCTCACGTGAAAACTGACACCTCCAGGAGAAGGAATGTTGTAAAGCAACAAGTTTTTCATAATATACCCCCTCCCAGTGGATTTGCTCACAGCCATCTTCATTCTGCTGCCCTTCGTAGAGCTGCCCAGAGAGCTGAAAAACTGTGACAGCATGGCTGACAGGGAAAAAAAAAAAGAAAAAAAAAAAAAGAAAGAAAAAAAAAAAAGATTGAGAGCAAGAGATGCTAGTGTTGACCAGGCCTGCCAGGCTGCCATATGTCTGCCTTCCTAGTCAGCACTCACCATTCCCATAATAATATCAGAGATCATCTGGATTCAAGAAAATTAGTATCGGCTGCTAACTATTGCTGTGAAGGTCTGGTAGCATGCTGAGTGCATCTCTGACAGTACATAATATTGGCAATAAAATTAGCTTTACTGGAGTTTTGCTCACAAAAGAGAAAAAAGCACTTTGACCAAATCCTTTTGAGAAGATTGCTCAAATTAAATGAAAACTTACTGTCAAAAAATCTGAAATAAACAAAACAACAAAAGAAAAGGTGCAAAAAAAAATGGGGAGAAATCCTGGAAGCACCTGCCTGTAGTCCCAAAGAAAAGGTAAACCCCAACCAGAGTCAATCTGTAGTGAAAGTGCAGCTTAACAACAGTACCTGATTTATAATACTTATATCAGCATAATTTGGAAAAGAACAATTTCAGCTTAGGGATTGAAAGGCTTTATTTTCCACACAGAAGATGAAAATGTTTTTTGGACTAACCTAATCTGGCTGAGAAAATGACCATCAACCCACCGTGAAGCCTCCCCGGGTACCACTTTAGGACGGCCAAAGCTAACGCGGTTCTGGTCAAGGACCACGCCCTTCCCAGGATGTAGTCGATCCCAGTTCAGCTCCCAGTTGTGCCAATCCAGAAATCATCCTCATGGTTGATGTTGCTTGGATATGTGGGAATTTCAGCAGGGCCCACAATAGGAAAATGGATTATTCTAATTTATTTTAAGCTTGCCTTATTTAAAGAAGGGTCACTTTTACTTTGATGTCCACACTGTATGAGAGTTCTTGCCTGTTACGTTCATGCTCCAGCTCACGAGTGCTGGATCTTATTACACTTCTGCCTGATCTCAGAACACAATAACCAAGCCATTCTCAGTGCTATTTTTTTCCACTCCAGCCAGCCCTTTTCTTTTCTTACACAAATTTTAAAAATTAATGCTTAATTCAGGGCATCTCGCTTCAAGTGACAGCTACTTCAAGAAGCTACAGAACTATCCCTCTGGAAGCAGCAGAAGCCAAAAGGCACCCCTGAAAAAGGGAACCTCTGAGCACTGACCCACAAGGACATGGTCAGAAGCCACCTGAAAGATCTCCATGGGCTGCTGGTGAGCTCCCTGGTGATTTTGGGTGGTAGCTGCAAGGAGGCAGATCTACTTCCACAAAATTTATTATTCAAGCGTAAAAGTTTAATGTGCCTGTTTGAACAATTAAAGTGTGCTCTCTGGAGCGTAATTGTCTTTTTGCTTTTGAAGACACAACGGCTCATGAATCAGTAAATGCTATGGCCAGGACCCCAACATGCATTTAGCCATGAGTTGCTTGTACACACCCAGGAGGAAGAAATTGTTTTACTAATAGACACCATTAAAGAAAGATTTTAAGAAAATTAGGAATCTCACACAAAACTCCCTGGGCTTCTGGGACAAATTTGCTCACAGCTGGAAGCCTAATACGTTTAAGGGTGGCTGATCCTACTCTAATGCAATTTTTATAAGATTTTTGCAGCCCTGCCACAAAAGCTTGTGGCACAAATCATGACTGGAACAAGCAGACCTTCCCTTGGGAAAGAATTGAGTTGGCTTTGCAATTTACTTATAAATATCAAAAAAAATGCACTAGCTGTGTAGCCTAACTGATGATACTACCGATCTGTTGCCCAATTACATTTAGCTCCAGAAGACGAAAGGGGAATGAATTTCAGTGTTACCTTCAGTTCTTAAGACTTCAGAGTACTCATGACCCAGTGCCTCTAACTCACAGGACAGGTTTAAGTTACTATTCTGTGAAAGATTTGCTTTCTTTGGCTTTTATTACGAGCGCACAGCCTAGCCTATAGGAAAGAATCCAACGTGTGGCTTTGAAAAAAAATGATACCTCTAAACTTGTCATCTGCTGACATTAATAATTTATTTTTCACTGCTATTCTGCTTCTATGCAAACCATGATGGCAACTGCATCTAGCAATATATTTAATTCTGCTTTACAGTTTCACTGACTTTGATCCATTTGGGAATCCATAGGTTCAAAAGACCGTATCTTGCCAAATACTGGGAATTGTAGTCCTTGTTTGGAAAAATTACTATGGAAGAAACTATTTGTAGCAGAGTTGCCCAAAAGGCTTTCCCCTTTCCTCTGAAAATTGTCATTTTGTCACACAAAGTCTTTTTTTGTTAATTTAGTCATTCTGTCAAAACATCCATGTGAGGTTCTTCGGTCCAAGACGGAAGAAAACTGGGGCAGGGGGGAAACAGGGAAAACACAATACAGACATGAAAGGAGAAAGAAGAATTTTGACTACGATTTCAAAGCAGCTTCTGCTTGAAGAAAAAGACAGAAGAGCTTTAATGTTCATGCAATGCAGAGAGCAGGCTAGTTCCAGCTGCCAGACCTTATTTGTGGCAATAATCCAGAACAAATTGTTCGATTTATAGTTCCGTAAAGCCATCCGGAGAAATGTAAAAGTCAAGCTGGGTTCTTTTTCCTTCTCACATGCTCCCATCAAGACAAAAGATTCTCAAAGACAAATTAGATGCCAGATACATTTCTGTAATAAGAGTCTTACTGAGGTTACATGACACTAACTCATGCAAAATAGCAAAATGAAAAGATGAAGATAAAAAAAACTCTGTTAACCGTGAAAACCTGCAAAACCCGCTACCCCACGATAGAAAGTTAAGAGTATAAATGGACTCGTACTCTTAGATATGTACAACTCACACATTTAAATATTTTTCTGACATTAAGAACTGTAACACTGGCTTAGCAATTATATTTTTTCAAAACAAACTGAAGTCTTCATTTGTCAGTGTTACCTGACAGCACAAGGGTCACGTTTCTACAGCAACTATAGCAGAAGCACTCTCCTACAGCATAGATCAGATTCATGTCAAAAACAGCACGACAAAGATCTGGAGCCTTAAGAAAATAAAATAGTCTGTTATTTGAAATATTTGGTATCAATCTGGCTGAACATAAAGAGGTTCGATTTATGTTAGTAAATTAAACAGTGTCGAGGAACATTCCCAGGCATGGGAACACCATCAACTATGCTGTTAAATTGTAAGTATGATCCACAGCATCATTTCTGGCCACGGTCAATTGTCACTGAGCCAACTAATGGCAGAGGACAGCTCCGGAATTAGCACAGTCCAGGGGCCAGCCCCAAAAGCAGTCCCCACATGTGGTCACTTTACTGGCAAAGCCAGGGGAGTTTAGTAAGAACAGGCTGTTTCATACAAGCAGGTCTCCGCGCCAGAGATGGGTTTTGAGCACGTTAAGTTTACAAGCGTTTGCCTCTGTCTACTCTGCCGGAGGCTGTCCTGAGGAGCCCCGTTCCCCTGAGGCCCCAGAGGAAGTCAGGGCAGTGGAAGAGTTTGCTTTAGTCGATGAGGACGGGGTTAGGGACCAATTAAGCAATCTGGACATCCATAAATCCATGGGTCCAGACGGGATGCATCCACGGGTGCTGAGGGAGCTGGCTGATGTCATTGCTAGACCACTCTCCATCATCTTTGCCAAGTCTTGGGAGACGGGAGAGGTGCCTGAGGACTGGAGGGAAGCAAATGTCACTCCAGTCTTCAAAAAGGGCAAGAAGGAGGACCCGGGTAACTATAGACCGGTCAGCCTCACCTCCATCCCTGGGAAAGTGATGGAACGACTTATCCTTGGTGCCATCTCAAGGCATATCAGGGATAAGAGGGTCATTAGAGACAGTCAACATGGCTTCACCAAAGGGAAGTCGTGCTTGACTAACCTCATAGCCTTTTATGAGGATATAACAAGGTGGATAGATGATGGCCGAGCGGTGGATGTGGTCTACCTTGACTTCAGTAAAGCATTTGACACAGTCTCCCACAGCATCCTTGCTGCTAAACTGCAGAAGTGTGGTCTAGACTCTCGGGTAGTGAGGTGGACTGTGAACTGGCTGAGGGGAAGAAGCCAAAGAGTTTTGGTCAATGGGGCAGAGTCTGGTTGGAGACCTGTATCCAGTGGAGTGCCTCAAGGGTCGGTACTGGGACCAGTATTATTCAATATATTCATCGATGACTTGGATGAGGGACTAGAGAGTACTATCAGCAAATTTGCTGATGACACCAAGCTGGGAGGAGTGGCTGACACACCAGAAGGCTGTGCTGCCATCCAGCGAGACCTGGACAGGCTGGAGCGTTGGGCGGGGAAAAATTTAATGAAATATAACAAGGGTAAATGTAGGGTCTTGCATCTGGGTAGGAACAACCCCAGGTTCCAGTATAAGTTGGGGAATGACTTATTAGAGAGTAGTGTAGGGGAAAGGGACCTGGGAGTCTTGGTGGACAGCAGGATGACCATGAGCCAGCACTGTGCCCTTGTGGCCAGGAAGGCCAATGGCATCCTGGGGTGTATTAGAAGGGGGGTGGTTAGTAGGTCGAGAGAGGTTCTCCTTCCCCTCTACTCTGCCCTGGTGAGACCCCATCTGGAATACTGTGTCCACTTCTGGGCCCCTCAGTTCAAGAAAGACAGGGAACTGCTGGAGAGAGTCCAGCACAGGGCAACTAGGATGATTAAGGGAGTGGAGCATCTCCCTTACGAGGAAAGGCTGAGGGAGCTGGGGCTCTTTAGTTTGGAGAAGAGGAGGCTGAGGGGTGACCTCATTAATGTTTACAAATATATCAAGGGTGAGTGTCACGAGGATGGAGCCAGGCTCTTCTCGGTGACAACCACTGATAGGACAAGGGGTAATGGGCTGAAACTGGAACATAAGAGGTTCCGCTTAAACTCGAGAAGAAACTTCTTCTCAGTGAGGGTGACGGAGCCCTGGAACAGGCTGCCCAGAGAGGTTGTGGAGTCTCCTTCTCTGGAGACATTCAAGACCTGCCTGGACACGTTCCTGTGTGGCATAGTCTAGGCATTCCTGCTCTGGCAGGGGGATTGGACTTGATGATCTTTCGAGGTCCCTTCCAATCCCTAACATTCTATGATTCTATGATTCTATGAACCGCTCAGAACTGACGTGGGAAGCTAGATGTTGCATTTCCAAGTTAATGTAAGGTTTGATACTACCCTTAAAGAGAGTCATCCAAGTTCACAAAAAATTAAATTGCATTCAGCTTACTTGTTGTAATTTGGCAAAAAGAAGTCTAAGTTTCCCATTTGGGGATTCAACTAACAGTTCAGCACCATTTTGCTACTTCAAAGGCGATCCTTAGCTACATTCTCATCCATTTTAAACAGCATTAACATTGGTTTATCTTCATTTCAACTAAACAATTGCAGTTCTTTAGAGAAGCGCTGACTGCAGAGGTTCTTGGGAGTAGATAGCTTCCAGATACACAGAATTTAAATGTTTAAATCCTACTACTTGTGTAATACATAACTATGTATCATGAAGGCTGCCATCTCTATTCCACAGAGATGAAGAATCCAGAGCACCGAGCTGAGATGTCTCTGGTGTGGAGAAGGAACTCAAAAGAGGAGCAAGGTTGCCTATTTGAGCTTGTCTTTTTTCACGTCTTTAATACTCCAGTTAAAAGGTTTACTCAAGACCTGAGCTTCCCTGACTAGCCACCACCTGATAAACTCAGGGTGAGGGAGGGAAACAAGCATAACACAAAAACATTCCACCAGACAGTATCCTTTAGAAGCACTTCCCATGTGTGGTCACCAGCTCCTTAAAGCTAGTGAATTATAAACTGCATATCCATCAACTGCATGTTACAGGAAAACAGTTTGTAATCCCCCTATTAATTCTTGGCATCAGGGCACACACGGTATAATTATAGACTGCGGCAGAATAATTTGAAAACTTTATTCCACAGGGCCATAATTATATCCTAGCTGTAATCTTTTAATTGCCAATATCATCTAATGCATTATAGACATACCATATGACTAGATGAACAAATGTACTAAAACGTTCTGCGTGCAAGCCACGGTGAAAGTGATGGCACAGCCAGAGATGCCGGCTATTAAACAAGAAGCACAATTAATAAGCACTGGAATGCACCGCTTAGGAAAGATCAGGATTTCCACTCTCATTTGGCTTATTTGTTACGCCAATAGTTGGTTTTCTAGAGTACCTTACTATATAAACAATTTAAAACTATTGAAAGAAATCAGTCATAAATGGCCATGTCTGCCCTCTGCTTGATGGTTGGTTGACAGAAATAGATTTCTAGCCATCCTTTGGAACAAAGTTAGGAGAATATAAACTGCAGTAGATGCTGACCCAGTTCAAAATGGGATAAAACCACAACAGAACATAAATTCAAGTGCTAATGGGGGCTATTCTTCTGGTCATCTCTTTATATTCTCCACACTAATGTCAAGATTTTAATTTGGAAAATAAGAGTCAAGGGAACTGAAAGAGTTTACTTAAATGTTTTGCTTACCTATAGCCTGAGAGTATATACAGCATATGGAGAAAGCTTAAAAGGAAACCTAATCTGGAACCTAGCTGTTACTCTCAGGTAGATAATACAGCATTCGAGAATCTTTTTACTGATCCAAGAATTGCTTGTATTTTTAACCATTGATTACTACTACAAATGTCTAAACAGTTCAAATGTAGTAGCTAGAATTTGCCCACTCCCAGATGCTAGATGCAATCTCACACATCTTCTCCTGATCCAAGAGACTTCAAAAGCAGGAGTGACCAGTTCAACCTGATGAGAAGTCTCCTCAGGAGCTGTTCCCACCATGAGATTGGTACCTTAAATACAGATTAAAAAGGCTGAACCCTGCCAAGTTAATCAACTCTGAAGGAGGATAACGTAAGCATCCCTCCCACCCAAAATGCATCCTGTTTCGGGATTCAAAGCAGCCCTGAAGCACTTTGATGTTCCAAAGAAAGAACAAGAATTAGGACACAGTCATGTCTAGTATTTCCTAGGGGCTGATTGTGTCCCTGCTCATAAACTAATTCCAGGCATGCTACGTGACAAGTCCAGATCAGGGGACCCCTACAGAATCACGGAATGTCAGGGATTGGAAGGAACCTCTAGAGATCATCTAGTTCAACCTCCTGCCAGAGCAGGATCCCCTAGGGCAGCCACACAGGAATGCATACAGGCGGGTTTTGAAAGTCTCCAGAGAAGGAGACTCCACAACCTCTCTGGGCAGCCTGTGCCAGGGCTCTGTCACCCTCACAGTAAGGAAGTTTCTCCTCGTGTTGAGGTAGAACTTCCAATGTTCTAACTTAAACCCATTATTTCTTGTTCTATTGCTGGGCACCACTGAGAAGAGATTGTCCCCTTCCTCTTGACGCCCACCCCTCTGACATTTATATACATTAATAGGGTCCCCTCTTCAGCTTTCTTTTTTCAAGACTAAATAGCCCCAGTTCTCTCAGTCTTTCTTCATATGAGAGATGTTCTAGTCCCTTGATCATCCTCATAGCTCTCTGTTGGACTCTCTCCAGTAGGTCCCTGCCTCTCTTGAATTGGGAAGCCCAAAACTGGACACAGTATTCTGGGTGTGGTCTTACCAGGGCAGAGTAGAGGGGGAGAAGAACCTCCCTAGACCTGCTGGACACACTTTGCTTAATGCACCCCAGGATCCCACTGGCCTTCTTGGCCACAAGGGCACGTTGCTGTCCCATGGACAACTTACTGTCCACCAGGACTCTAAGGTCTTTCTCCATGGAGCTTCTTTCCAGCAGGACGTCCCCTAATCTGTACTGGTGCCTGATGTTATTCCTCCCCAGATGCAGGACTCTACACTTGTCCTTGTTGAATTTCATGAGGTTCACTCTTGCCCAGCTCTCCAGCCTGTCCAGGTCTCATCGGATGGCAGCACCGCCTTCCTGCATGTCAGCCACCCCTCCCAATTTTGTATCATCAGTAAACTTACTGAGGGTGCATTCTATTCATTCATCCAGGCCGTTGATGAAGATATTGAACAAAACTGGACCCAGTACTGATCCCTGCCAATTCTGGAGCTCCCCTATGGGCCAGGAAAGTGCCCATCACCTCAGCAACTTATCTTTTTTTTTAAAAAAAAAAAGAAAATCCATCCTATTGGAATTGACCCAAAGCATCCTGCACCAAACTGCACATTACCAGCAAAAACAGAATACAAGTAATATGGGCTTGCATTAAAAATCTCTCTCATATACAGTTTCTACCACCCATCAAAGGCAGTGAACTATTTTCTAGAAGTGGCTGTGACTCGTCATTCATAGAATCATAGAATGGCCTGGGCTGGAAGGGCCCTTAGAGATCATTTTAATCCAACCTCCCTGTCGTGGGCAGGGACGCCACCTCTCAACTAGGTCAAGCAACACATGACCTCAAAGGGTGCTAGAAAAACAACAGCACAGCAAACTGCTGAAAAACTACTTGAATGAGAACAGTCTTCCAGTTAAACTACACTGCTCCTTTATTTGCTGATATACAACAGACATAACAGGGCATCACAAGATGCCCAAGATGGCATACTCAAGAAGTCTGGTGGCCACCACCCTTATAAATACTTTCTATTTTCTGACTTTTCCAGTCCACACCAGCTCCTTATTTCCCAGGTAGCCAAATGTTTAAACACCTCCCGTAACCGGTAGCCCTGTCACTTCCTCGCTCTAATTAGAGGAAGATAAATTGAAAGTAAGGAAAAAATTCCTTCATGATTTCCCATCACGGAATCACAGAGTGTTAGAGGTTGGAAGGGACCTTAAAGATCATCTAGTTCAACCCCACTGCCAGAGCAGGATCACCCACAGTAGGTCACACAGGAACATGTCCAGGCAGGTTTTGAATGTCTCCAGAGAAGGAGACTCCACAACCTCTCTGGGCAGCCTGTTCCAGTGTTCTGTCACCCTCACAGTGAGAAAGTTTTCTCATATTTTTGTGGAACTTCCTATGTTCCAACTTGCACCCATTGCCCCTTGTCCTGTCAATGGATGCCACTGAAAAGAGCCTGGCTCCCCCTTGATATATTTATAAACATTAATGAGGTCACCCCTCAGCCTCCTCTTCTCCAAGCTAAAGAGACCCAGCTCTTTCAGCCTTTCCTCATAAGGGAGATGCTCCACTCCCTTCATCACCTTTGTGGCTCTGCGCTGGACTCTCTCAAGCAGCTCCCTGTCCTTCTTGAGCTGAGGGGCCCAGAACTGGACACAATATTCCAGATGTGGCCTCACCAGGGCAGAGTAGAGGGGCAGGAGGAAATACATTCATTTATAATATGATACCACATTCGTTGGGAAATGTAAAATCTTTAATTTTAGAACAGTTAATGTAACTGGGAAGATTAACAGGTTCCTGGGACAACAAGCAAAGCAGCACCAAACTTCAAATTAGACATAAGAAGCAATGACTAATAATATGACCTTGTTAACTTCATCAGCTGAACTCAAGAGACCTTAAAGAGAAATAAGCACTAGAGAGGCAGCAGAAGTGACAAGGAGTCTGTTTATTTACAGCTATTTATGTACCCCATGCCTCTCCCCAGTACAACACCTAGTTTTTATTGTAATGTATTGGTAAAAAATGAAAGCCATTTAAATCCCTAAGGAATTATAAAGTGCTTCCTCTTCTCCCCAATTCCACCAGAGGGAAAGTTGAAAAAATAATCCAATGTCCTGATTTAGCTTGCCCTCTACTTTGACAATAGCTGAAGGCAGCAGACATTCTTAGGCTGGCTCTGGAGCCTTTCAGCTGCCTGGCGGGAGAGTGCTGCGAGGCACAAATGCCACTGAAACCACACCGCGTACAGGAGAGGACAGAATCGCTTCCTTGAACAACGTGACAGAAAATGGTGCACACGAGGAAAGAGCTCTGTGCCGAATGCTGGGAAAACACAGCATGGCAGCTGTCAGACAGCATTTCCCGAGGTGCCTCAAAACTGCTGTGGCAGCAGCCCTTCCCTTGCACCTGACCAAGCTGCAGTTTACAGGAGCTACCCTTAAACCATTCATAGAAACGGGTAGAACGCGTAACTAACACGTAACAGGTCGGCACTCTTAGGCTAAAGCTGTGAACGTACAAGCATTTAAATAAGGTTAAGGCAAAAAAATCCTGAAGTCATTTGGAAACTAAACCAGCGTAGCACTCATCCTTCACCACTTCTCATGGGTATAGTGTGGTGACCTGCATCAGCCCTCCTCCTCAGCGAGACTGCTCCCTCAACCACACTGGTTTGGTGGGTACTGTCCATAGTGAGGTGGGTTTGGGTTTTGTCCTCTGACTCCGAGTCTTTAAGAACTAAGCAACATCTGTGCTAGACATCATAGATTTTTATAGTCAACTGAACGAGGAAAGCATTGCCAAAGGATGAGTCAATCAACCTATTTTAGATGCATATCCTACAATGAGATGACTTGCCCTCAGGGTATAATTCTGCTACTTTTTTTGAAGTAAAGTGAGCATGTCATGCTTCTGCACTTAAGGATTTGACAGTTATGTCAGAACAGATGACTGCTGAGGTATTGCCTAAGAGGCAGTCCCTAGGAAAAGATCAAGAGAAAGCATACAGAAATGAAGTGACTTGCCCAAAATGATGCAGCGTGGTCAAGATCAACACAGTAGGTGGCAGTAAGGAATGGAATCTAGAACATGACAGGATCGATAATGCCAAAGAGAAGTGTTTTCCACTGACTTTGGGTCAGGTCCTGAGTATTTACAGGAGAATTGTCAGATGTGAAACAGCAAGAACACAAGTGTCCAGAGAAGCAAGATGTGAATACATACTAATCTGCCTCTTTTCTTCTATGTACATACATTTTGCTTGCAGAAAAGAAGCCAAAGAAGTTGAAAAATTATATGGACACTCCACTGCTTTGTGCTTTTCCTTACCTTACGCAAATAAATGCTCTTGCTAAAGACCAGCATATGAAAATGAGATAACCCGCTACTCCTTTGCCATAGTTTTACCTGAGCTTTCATTTACTGTAACTGACTGCTTCCACACAGAAATTTTTAATATTATACAATGCACTTTTCAATTAAGCAGGAGGCTGCATACCTCTGCTCGCTATCCCTGATGGTTTTAAATAAGCTTTTCACTTGTTCCATCTCCAATACTTGTTTGGCACAACAGTAATTCTTCCAGACAAGAGAGAACCCAGTGATCATAAAGAATGAATTATTTACAGAAAGATCAGTACTCAGTTTACATCAAGACTTCCCTAATTGTAGTTAATTGAAAGCATCACACTGAACGTATGCACAACACTCTTCAGGTTCATAAAAGCCTTAAGTGCTTTTAAATACTACTGAAAAAAAAAGGAAAAGGCTCAAGATCATTAACAGGAAACAGTATCTTCCACTCTTAGAGCACTGAATCAAATCAAGTCAAAGTTAATCACAGCTTAAACCACATCATCTGTTAACTGGTTGATGGGGGCAGGTAATCCCCTTTCCTAATGGGCAAGTGGTATCATAAGCCCTCAATGTCAGAAGCCCCAATTATAACTATGCAGACCAGACCGAACTTCTTCCAGTTTGTCTTACCTATGCTCTGTCTCCACGCAGT
This sequence comes from Trogon surrucura, assembly GCA_020746105.1. Taxonomy (NCBI): domain Eukaryota; kingdom Metazoa; phylum Chordata; class Aves; order Trogoniformes; family Trogonidae; genus Trogon; species Trogon surrucura. The sequence continues at coordinate 53,017,286 of CM036622.1, forward strand.
CCCACCATAGAAGCAACGTTGTAGACCTAGATCTTTAAGAGTGCTTTTCAGTAGTTTTTTCAAGGCATTTTACAATCCAATTAAAAAAAATAAAAATTAACCCACCACTAAAATAGAAAAAAAAAAAAAAAGAAAACCAACACCACAAACAAACCAGAGGAACACATGTCACAAGAGTCATTAGGCAACCAGCAGCAAAGCTTAAGACCAGTTTAGGTCCAGATTCATCATTCCATTCAGTAAACTTGCCGTTCTACCAAACAGGGTGAGTCAATCTAACAGATCACTGCATTCAAGAAAATAGGGGTGGGGAGAGTTTTCTGCAAAGTTAGCATGTCAAATCATCTCACAGAGGTGTCCTGTGATCACCAGAGTCTACTCCAGGGACAAAGCAAGACCACAACCCCTTCAGCAATAGCTATTAGAGCAGCCAACTATTAAACTACTACCCTCCCCAGGCTCCAGAGATCTGCCTTGATGAATTAGGTTTAAAGAGAGTACTCCACAGCAAATTGTGTTTTGCAGAAGTGCACTAGTAACTGCTGGTGGCAGAATAGATACCTGCTGGCTCTCTGGCTTTAAGTCTGGGGTTCAATTCCTTCCTTTGTCCAAGAGGATTCAAAGTCAATGCACATGATTCTTCTCAGGTGAGCACCCAAAACAGGAGGTGAGGAAAGAATTATCAACTTGACATTTACAGATCATTGTGGTTATTCATTAACTATTTGCAAGGAATCTATAAAACATAACTGAGAAAGCAAGCTTACTTGTCAGCAAGCTTAAGTCTGCCCAATAGTAGTCAGCAAGACAGAGGGAAAAGGCACTAACAACTCACATTTGTATTTGTCCTCTGACACATCTCACCTTGAATTTTTTTCCATGCAATGACTTTCTAAACTCATGTGGTCTGTAGTGTAGTAGGTAGAACAGCCTTCCAAAAAGTTGAATGACAGGGAAACTCAGCTTCTAGACACTCAAACATCAGCGTTGGGTTTTATTTCGTGGAGAGGCAACATGGGCATATTTCCTTATTTGTTTTCAACACAAGTCTTGCTTATTTTCTGAAAGTTCTTTTTCCTCAAAAAGAAAATGGATGCCCACGTCTTATGTCAGAAGCATTCAGCAAAAATACCACCTCCCGCTAAGTCTAAATTATCTCAGTGCATGGCTACAAGTGGTTGCAGGCCACATGTAACTATGGCACATCCCCAGCACTCCCTATTTTGTAGCACCAAGCGAGCGTGCCAGTGCTTCAGCCTCCACTTGCTCAGTGCACTGAACATGTGAGCCTTCCTCCAGACACACAGTGCTCATGGTTCTGGACTCTACTGTACAGGCCGAGAACCTAAGTAGCCAGGAGTGCAACGACAACCTTGAAACATAGATTTAAACATAAACAAGCTGATGTACGACTGGAACAAGCTGAAGCAGTACACAGATTACCCATTTCTTTCTTAGTGAGGAGACTGAAGTATGATTCAATGTGTTTCTACTGAGAGCTGAGCTTGAAGTTCAAAAGCATTCAGAATCAGGCTCAAATCATGAAGTCCCGTTTTGTTTAATTTCTAATTTATGCCGAACAAATAATTGCTTCGTCTCCGTCCCTCCATGCCAGTTCAAAACAAACTGATGTGTCTTACAAAATTCCCATCAGGCTACACGAACTGTTACAAAACCTTTGCTGACAGAGATCAGATAAATATCAGCACAGGCAGAGTAAGTAGGACTCCCTACTCTATTTAGATTTAAACCACAGAAGGACAAACACCGTGTCCATAACACAAGAACATGTACCCACAGGAGGGTAGTTAAGCCCTGGAACATGTTGCCCAGATGTTCAGGAACCTCCATCTACAGAAACTTGAAACGTGACTGGCCCTGAGCAATCAGATCTGACTTTGAAGTGTGCTTTGTGATGCGCAAAAGCCCAGACCAGAAATCTGCAGATGTCCCTTCCAACTTCAGTGTTACTACTATTCCACGCACACTGACATATAAAGAGAAAGCTAATCTTGTGAGCTAAAGCAGAGGAGTACGTAAATCAGGACTATCACAAACATTTATAGAGATGTTAACAGCTTTTATTTCACTGGTGCAAGGCCCGTGTGTCATCCACCACTCACCAACATCAAAACAAAACATCATCTTCTATAAAACAGCTTCAGAAGATTCAAAACAAATTAACAGTGGCTATAATAAACTTCATACAATACTGTAAATCACTTAGTTTGTCATCCAAACAAGAACAAATCAGCTTCTAGCATACATGGCTTTTTTATTTTTCAAAAAAAAAATACCAGCACAACTCCAATACATGCCTCACACCTGGAAATGCGTAACATCACTCCATGACATTGATAGCTGTTCGTGCTTAGAACTAGTCATCAGTTCACCCTACCAATATCATAAAATACAAAATGATATGAAAAACCTACATTTACAAAGTACAGTCCCAATCCTGCAATCTAATCCTTTTGGGCAGGTACCTGCATCCACTCCAACTCCCCTGAAGGCAATGTGGTATTTAGTGCTCCGTTGCTAAAGATTTGATTGCAGAATCAGGGCACAAGTGGGAAAGGTTTCAATCTTTCCACGAGCAGTAAAACACTGCCTTATTCTTCTAGATTCAGTTTCAGTAGTATTTGCACAACCTCCTAAACTGAGACTTACCTATTTTCAATTACCTCACATTTAGGAAGAAAGAAGGATAGGCTTTAAAGTAGTCGGCAGAGAAATGGCTTTTACTGAAATGACTCAGGGCTGTACGTTGTGCTTTCGTGCACAGTGGTGATCCAAATGCTTCCAAGAGACAACCACATCTTGCTTCAGTATTTACAGTATCTGCTGCCTTCCTCTGATCTACATGAGTTTCTTCACCAGCAAGATATCAGAGATCTTGCTTCCATCAGACGAGCATTATGACATGACTCCAAAAACAGGATTATGACGACAAATACTAGGGCCATACTCTTCATAGTCTTTCTTGGTGTGACATACTTGGAAAAACTCTGGCTATGAAAATATAAAACAAATCTCGTCAAAAGCATAAGAATATATCAAACAGAAAAAACAAATTAATTAATGCCTTAACTTTTTCGTGGATTGCAGCTTTATGATGTGCTATTACATTTCTGAAATAGAATGAAACTAGAAATATTGGGATCTGAATCAAGAAAAGTTTGTCTGGACAGAAGACTTCTTTTAAACACAGCAATAAGGAATTGCTCCCATTTTCCTGTTATTTGCTTCTCTCTCAGGTTTAAGACCATTGATTCGGATTCTGTATTTCTCAAGTCCTAACTAATCTGCAGTGTTGACTATATTGCAAATATCACATAAAAACTATTTCAGAATTATGGCAAATCATGATATCCTTACTCAAGTAAAGTTCCCACAAATTTTACTGATAAAAGTTGGCTAAGAATGTGACATAATTTAGGTTGTCACAATGAAAACATTTAAAACTTAGTACTCCAACCAAACACAGCCAGAAGACAACATGCAAAAAAGAATTATTTCGATAAAAACTTACTGTTGAAGCCAGCATGGAACCACCAAACCAAACTGCATAACGCTGCATGTGATGTGTTATCACCTGAACTTCAACTGGCTTGGGCTAAGAAAAACAGCTGGTATTTAGTTGGTTTACATTTTCTGGCAAGATCCTTTACAAACTGTAAATCCCCAGACCCAGACATCCTCACCCCTCCTGTTCACATCACTATCTCACACTTATTATCAGTCTGCCGTGTTCCCTAGGAGACCAAGTCATGAAACTCTTCACGTTTAGTATGCTGAAGGACACAGCAGTGAAATCCCTTTTGCCTACCACTAAGATCACATAAGGAAAACCACAATTGCCCTTAGAGGCTGCTCACAGCAACTAAGATTCCTGTAAAGACACACTGTACACTGCAAGGCTACCAACACATTTAACAACACATACACACACATCACTTGTTTTACAACACTGCATTTTCACTTCCGAGGTCAAAATTTTGAACTTTCTTTCTTTCACTACGCACGTAATGAATGCACTTGAAATGTTTACTTACTTTTATCCGACCACCACTGAGTTCCTCACTAAGTCGCAATCTTGCATCCACTACTCTTTTCAAATCCCTTTGCAGTCGTCGTCCAAAGTCCCTGAACATCGTGGATCCTCCCGAGAGGACCACGTTCTGTGTAGAAATTAAGGACACATTCTTTAAATCCATCTTCAAGCAAGTTTCCCAAAAGTCAACACTGCAGAGGTTACCATTTGGGTGTTAACGCCAGTAGGAAGCTGACAAGCTACACAAAACAACTTAAAAATCACTCAATTTCCATAAAAGAAGTCCTTTGTCCCCTATGTTATTTTTTTTGCTTTTAAAGAAGAGTTTTGTGTAGAATATGTTATTATAAAACAGGAGGATTCCACGAAAATGCTGAGCTAGTATCCTACATGTGCAGAACAGCAGAAATAATGACATCAAGCAGTTTCCAGGGATGCTCACAGTAAGCAGTTTTAGCCCTGATACCAAATAAGGTTCTAGCCTCATCATATTACTGTTAGCATCTTTCCAAAAGTCGTAAAGTTATCTAGAATTCTATTTTTTAATCTTTAAAATTTTTTTTAAAGAGTTAAACTTTTACACATGGTGACCAGCAAGTCCAATGATTCCTTGAAAAGGTACCACACCTCCAAAGAAGACTGCAGTACAGAGAAAGGTCCTTACATGTACATGCCAGCCTGGTATTCATTTTCAGAGCAGAACCAAAAGCCTTTTAGCTTGGACTTGTACTTGGATTTTGAATAGGGGGTTTAGGATGTCACATCCTTAAGTCTGGTAATGTTGCAGGGTCATAGACTAACACAGAAGTCGTTTTAAACCTAGAACATAATGCTGGTGGCAGCACAAATGCACTTCATAAGCAGAAAAATGACCTCTGTGACAAAATTGCATGTGTGCCCTTGCACGCTGCTGCAACTGCAAAAACCCAAGTGCCAATTAGTGCTTACTAAAACCACTCCGTGCCTCAGACACATGTCCACAAGGAACTCAACTGAGATCAAAAGTTCACCACACACAGGTCAAAGGATTCTCTCCCAGTAATAGTTTTTGACACTGCAGACCAAGAGTGTGCCCATAATGAAAGAATCCCTGAACCACTGTTTTCAGCCAGGAAGCCTGCACATCGATTTGAAGAGCCAAAGATACGCATAATGAGCGTTCACATTTGCAGGGTGCAGAAGCAACTACTTGGATTTTAAGCAACCGAAAACAAGGAAAATCTTGTTTGTAACTTGTAAAGTGAGAAGAAAGCTGTTTGTTTATTCATGAAAAAAAAACACCTCTGCACACAATAAAAACCATTAAGGTCGGAAAAACTAATTTCTTCACAGCTTCAGATTATCTACAGTATAAAAGAGTGCATAAGAAGACAGGTGTGCTTAAACGAAAAGCACAGATGCCTACATTACTGAAACATTTCCCAAAAGAAAGAGAAGGACAGAGAAAATGAAAGGAACCATATATATATAAACAGGAGCCAGAAACTACAGTTAGTCCTAAAAATCAAAGCAGGAGTGAGATTCTCCCTTTTCCCCTATACACAAAAACATCTCTTCCCCTGCCTCAAAGAGGTCAAGCACTCCACACAGTAAAACAAAACTGATAATGGGGTCAAAAAAAAAAAAAAAACACCAACCAACCTGAGCGATGAAATAGCAATTAAAAAGATGCCATCAAAAAATATTACCTGGAGATAATGAAGCTGCCAAAGATGGTGAAAGCAATAATTCTATTCAAAGCAAATTAAACTTCAGGTATATTCCATAAAGTGGACAATGCTACCACCAAAAACAGATTGCAGAATATACCTGGGAATAATGGTTTGAATACAGCTGACATCAAGTAACGCAACTAAAGAGTTAGCAGGAATACTAGGAGGATCTTTTATCATTCCAGGGCTGGAAGCTAAGAAGTCACACCTTCTTCAGATTATGGTTATTCAAGTACTTCTACATGCTGGCAGAAGTTTAACAATAATACTGATAAAGGAGGGCAGAAGCATTAGGGTATACTTGCTGAAAAAGTGAGTCGTCTTACTACCATATAGCTGGGGAAGCAGAATTTTGGATATAAGTAACTAGGTGACACCAACTGCAACAAGATGGTCAATTATACAGTTAAGAGAGCTCCCCTGCTCCCTACGCTTCTTGTGAGCGCTGGGTCAAATCTGAGCTACCTCCCTAGCAGAAGACACGGGCTTCAGCGACTTATCACACCTCAGCAGGTCAGTCTTCTGCAAGGAGGTCAGAAGGCAGGCAGTCCTCACAGCAAAAGCAGGACCCATATACACCCCAACCCTCAGATAACACCTGCCACTTACAAAGGACCCAAAGAAGGTGGGGGAAAAGACTGTCAGATCAGAAGACAAAAAAATTAAAAATAAATAAATAACCAAACCAAGAAATCACCCCCCACAGCAAGTACATTCGCTAGAAAAACAGTGTAACACAGCTCAGTAATTCAAGTACTTTTTGAAAAAGGTAACATCGAAATACACTAAATACCTCTGTGGAGAACGCTTAATAATGATGTTTGGGTTTTCAGCCTGCCTGGGAATTCTCTGGCCTCCCAGAAAAAGACATCAAGAAAGTCAGGATACAAGTATCTATTCACAGCTGGTTCCTTCAAACAAGACTACTTCCGATCTTACTCTGCTCAAACGCACCTTGGCTGGTTTAACAGCTCTAAGCAACTCACAGCTCTCACAGCTACCACTGGCTGTCGCAACGCCTGACAGAAAGAAGCTCCAAATGACTTTTACCTGCATCACTAACAGGTTGAAAATTTCAGTTGTTTCATAAGAACGTATTCCCTTGGAAAAGAGGGATGAAGACCTGGGACACACCTGAAAAAGCTAACAACAACAAGTAAATCATGGAAGTAGGCCATTTCTGGAAGGAAACTGAGGGGTGAACACCAATCATCTCAGAGGGCTGGCAAGAAATTTTTCACTTCTCATCCATTCCCTCCGCTTCTCTTATGAATAGTTTCTTAGGATATTGAGTTTGTCTCCATATCATTTCTGGTATTATGCCTGTACAGTGTAACGCTGCAGAGATATGAAGCCAGCTAGCAAAGCAACCCAGTTACAGGAACAGAAACCTCTATCTAAATAAGGCTTACATAAAAATTCCAAAAAGTTAAATTAGCTTCTGCAGAACTCAACGCTACCAAACACAAGGTGCTGAACTGGTTTTTGCATCGTTACACTGCACCTTGTAACATGGTATAAGCACACTCTCAGCTGGACACTTCAGACTTTGCAGCACCAAACCAAGCAGCATCCACTGCTTTTCTCATAAATATGAACTTTAACAACACATCCCAGTTTCCCTTCCTTCGAAATGATAGCCTAAATTTTACCATGACACAGCCACACCACCAGAGACATGCAACGAGAGCTATATATGGCTCTTAATAAATAAATTTATGCATAAAAACTGGAAGGTTCACAAGCCAAAGTCAAGCACTTCATGGAGAAGTGAATCAATTAAGCTACATGTCTCTTAATTTAGTTAAAATGGGGCAATATTTGCCAACATTGTATTGGAAATATAAGGAGAAGTATTATACATATCAACAAATGTATTACAAAGAACCAAATGTATTGTGAGAAACCATCTTTATAAATAAGTTTGACTTTCAATGACGAAGAAACAATTTGTTTCTTTAAAATCATTTTCAGTGTTCACGTACTAGTTCAAGTAATAGCAAAAGATTTCAGCATAACTGACGGTTGTGCTGTTCTGCAGAAATATGCCTGCACTCGGGCACAAGAGTAACCACAGAATACTGCAGATGCTTTGCGCTACTGTTTAACCAGCTAGCACAGGTAATGTTATAAAACTAATTACAGCTGTGATAGGAATAAAAAGGGCTTTTCCTCTACTCCTGTGCCTGGGGTTTCCACTTGAGGCAGCAGGAAGGAACACCTTTCCTTCCCCTTGACTTATCATCGGTGCCAGTACGATGTGGATCTAACAGCCTGGCAGATCCCTCCAGCCTCACCTCACCCTGAGAGGCTCCCTGCCACGCACTCAGTCATCAAGAGCAAACAACAATCACGGAAGCACAGCGTTAATTTTGCTGAAGCACAGATAAGCAAAAATAAAAAAAGTATTTCAGTTGAACCCCATCCAGTCTTCTGCAGAAGGATGCCTACAATTTTAGGAAGGAAAAGTAAGAGCAGGGTTGATAGAGCAAACAAGCTGGGCAGGATGAGGAGCTGCAGCTGGCAGAGCAGAGCAGAGCAGTCTGGCAGCGCCATCTACGTCCCACCCAGCGCAAGCAACTCTGCTGTCGCACAGCGCTTACCAGCTATTTCAGCTACAAGTGGGGTGAGGGGGATGTTTACCACCCCTGTAACCTCCTGCACCCCAGAGCTCCCCAGGCTTTCACCGAATCATGGAAAGTCAGGGGTTGGAAGGGACCTCTGGAGATCACCTAGTCCAGCCCCGCCGCCGGAGCAGGATCACCCACAGCAGGTCACACAGGAACCTGTCCAGGCAGGTTTTGAATGTCTCCAGAGAAGGAGACTCCACAACCTCCCTGGGCAGCCTGTGCCAGGGCTCTGTCATCCTCACAGTGACAAAGTTCTGCTCATGTTTCAAGCTAGTTTCTCAAGCTGAAACCCTTGCATGAGGTGGGGGCTGTAGTGTATAGGCAAGCATGATGTTTTATTGTACATAAATCATCCAGGCTTTCAGTGGCAACACGGGTGCATCGAGGAACTTCCTACGTTCAAGTTTGTGTCCACTACTTTTGCCCTGGCACTGGGCACAACTGAAAAAAGACTGGGCCCATCCTCCTGACACTCACCCTTTACATATATATAAGCACTGATAAGACCCCCCGCCTCAGTCTTCTCCAGACTGAAAAGCCAGAATTCCCTCAGCCTTTCTTTGTAAGAGAGATGGTCTAATCCCCCAAACACCTTTGTAGCCCTTTTCTGTATGCTCTCCAGCAGTTCCCTGTCCCTCTTGAACCGGGGAGCCCAGAACTGGACACAGCACTCCAGATGTGGCCTCACCAGGGCAGAGTAGAAGGTGAGCATGACCTCCCATCTGCTGGCCACGGTCTTCTTGATGCAACCCACGATGCCATTGGCCTTCTGGGCTGCAAGGTCTCATTGCTGGCTCATGGTCATCTTGTTGTCCACCAGGGCCTCCCAGGACTTTTTCCACAGAGCTGCTTTCCAGCAGGTCAGCCCCTAACCTGTACTGACACATGGGGTTATTCCTCCCTGTGTGCAGTACCCTACGCTTGCCCTTGTTGAATTTCAAGAGGCTGCTCTCCAGCCTGTCCATGTCAAGGATGGTTTGTTACGAGCTGATCAGTCAACAGTTTACGCTTCAGAGCGAATGCTCGTACAAATATGTGCCAAATCTTAATTGTATCAGCAAGCTCAAGTTCACTATTGTCCAAAACAGCTGCACACCCAGCTAAAAAGTCATCTTGTCTAAGGAAAAGAGCCAGTGTATTTAAAATCCTGTCTCAATGCACCCATGCTTCCACTGAAACCCTGGATGATTTACGTACAAGAAAACATCACACATGCCAATACACTGCAGTTCCCACCTCACAAAAGGTTTTCAGCTTGAGAAACCAGCTTAGAAGTTTTAGGTCAAGAATGTTACAACTTGATCTGTTATGATTTGAATAACAATTGTTTAAATGTGCTTGGTCAGGATCTTTCAAAGATATTTCTGGCAGAATTCGTCTGGTTTCACATGCCACTGATCTTGGTTTCATCCATGTATTTGTGCCAAAAACACTGAGAAAAGGTGAAATCAGTCAACTGTTGGGACAGCCAATGACCCTAACACTTAGATCCCTCCTCCTGGGAGAAGACACAGACCTCAGAACTCTCAATTCTGTTCTCACCTGTTAACATCTAGACTTTGGAAATACGTGGGGAGAAACTCTGGATGGGGGAGAAGGAAGACGGAGTGTGGAGTGACAGCTTCAGCTACTCTTTTTTGACAGTAAGTGCCCAATCTCATGCCCAAACTGACAAACGTGAGGACAACTTTCACAGTGTTTTCAGGTTGAAAAGACATTTTTAAATATCAACTAGTAGCGACAACATCCAAGACTCGCATCTGTTGCGGCTGTAGCACAGAGTAGATGTTCCCCAGGTTATTTCAGCCATGTGGTAAAACCTAAAATTACTCCTCTAACACTTCACCTGAGTACTCACTTGAAATTTCATTTGGCTTTCTGAAGATCTGGTTTTGGGGTTGGTTTTTTTTTTTTTAAGTATATAAAAAATAAAATCCATTTTATTTCTTCAAATTTCAGTGCAAGTCACCTGATTCCAAACCTAGCAACCTACCCATCTTCTTCTGTTTTAGCACAAAGCAGCCTATCCCAAGCAATTTAGAATTCTCAACTCTGTGCTAGAAACACAGAATAAGAATATAAATCAAATTTTCCAAGCAATCAAATCAAGATACTGCAATCATGGGAATTAGAAAAGCGCATTGCTGGCAACCAATATAAAATTAAAAAGGCTTATGCCATGTGAAAGAACGTTTGTGCTTGATATTGAACAGCTCCAGGCTCTGGGATCTGGCTGAAGAAGCCAGTCTTAAGAAGGTCCTGCTGGTCCAAGTATCAACATAAGGTCAGATCCCCTGCCTTGTAAGGGAGCTGTTGATCAGACTGCGAAACAGGGATACTGGCAATAAACTAAATAAAACTAAAAAAGAGAAATACCATAGGATATCAAAAGATGGGTAGGGAAACAAGGCTTCAAAGACTACATACCACATATAATCTGCAAAATTACATCTATATTTTTTTTATCTATACAGACAGACACAATGTACAGGTATTTTCTGCATGAACGCTGAGAAAGAATCCAAATATATTTGATGGTAACCCAGCTCCAAAGCACAGGGCCTTGGCTGGCCACCACACAGCATTGCGGGCAAGCAAAAATGATACACTACAGAAATTAAGAGAAAGTATGAGTGGATTTCTGCAGCTATACGCTGTTTTAAACAATGAGAACAGTGATCCTCATCCCTTTGCAGTGACCATCTTTAAATCAAACAGCAACTATCAGCATCTACCACTACATTCAACAGGAAATTACGTAATATTGTTTAATTTAGGGAGTATAATGAAAAACAGAAAATGGAGAGACAAAGTCTCAATCAGTGGCAAGTCAATGGGAAGTTATTTGCTTGGTGATTATGGTGAAGAAAGAGTAACTTAACACCTCCATTTTACATAAAAGTTTCAGGAAGTCAGCACTAATCCCTATCCTACCAAGCAATGAAGCTATTGCTCTGTGGCAACGTTGGTCGTTCAGGAAAAGAGCACAGACCCTAAGCACAACCAGACACTTAAGAGTTTCCTAAAACTTTCTGCAACCTACCTAAGCTTGAAGCCACTGAAGACACCTCCCCCCAAATTCATTTCACACGTGAGCTCGTTAAATGGTTTGAACTTCCCGGTTTAACCTGTTCCACAGATTTGCTCTGAAGCACAACAATCTCAGTCTAGAGTATGTTTGGCGGGCAAGTAAAGCAGACTGCACAATTTTAATCATTATGAATTACCCTGAGATACAACTTAGATGGAACTTAACACTCACTGTAACAGGTGAGAAAACCCACCACCTTTCACATAAGCAAGCAAAGCTCTCCACGCTATCACTTTATGCTGTTATTTCCAAAAGGGCACTGCTGCTGCACAAGCAGAAAACAACGAGGAAATACTGGATGTGCTGCCACTGCAGAGAAAACTTGCCATAAGGAATACCTGTGACTACTTTCCTTTTTGTTTCTTAAAGAATTAGTGACCAAAAAGACTCTCCGGACTACACTCTGGGTAAATTTAAGCAGGCTTAGTTATTGTCTTTCAAAAGATTTTAAGTCTTCATGTACTTTAATAATGGGTTCAATACTTGGCTAAAAGTGCAGACAGTGGGCATATACAGGTCAAGACCATGAAAAAAAATGTACGTATTTGAAACCTCTGCTTAATAAAGTGGGGGCAGAGAACCCTTAAAGTTGGCAAAAGCCAAAGACCTTCATGCACAAGAACTGACATCACAAATACCAGATACAAATTACATCCCTCTGCCTCAGTTCCTCAGGGACAACACTCACCTATGTAGCAAGCCACTGCTACAGATAATCCTTCTTTCAAATATATCAAGCACTCTTCATTCAGATGTGACACTTTAACTTGAACTTTCTCTTTATTCAAAGTTCATGTTTCTCATAGTGGGGGAAGTGGTAGCTACATATGGGATATAGCTACGTACATCATACAATGACGTTGATATTTAGTCTTCAAATTAACTTAATTTTACACACAAAGGCCATACCTTATATAATGGACGCCGGACATCAATGGGACAGTTCTGTATAACTTCATCAACTACATCCGAAATGGATTCCATAAAATCAGGATTAGCAAACTGAAACAAAATAAAACGGGCATTAGATTTTCATAGAATTAGAGAATCACAGAATGTTAAGAGGTTGGAAGGGACCTCGAAAGATCATCTAGTCCAACCCCCCTGTCAAAGCAGGATCACCCACAGCAGGTCACACTTTTTCATCCACAGAATGCAGAAACAAAAAGGCAGAAGTGAGACTGTAGAGGGGTTTTGTAGTGGCATTTATAATGGGCTCAGGTGGGAATCAAAGTCAGTATTATTCCTGCTAACCACTTATTCTACATCATAACAAACCAACTGTACAAGGGAAACGAGAATTCCTTTTTCTGCCGAGAAATTCAGATTCTCTCCCTCAGTCATAAATTCACTGTTTATAACTTATGCACTACGGACCTACTATTGCACGTCACGTTAGTTTGTGTTCTCCTGCAACAACACACACATACTGTTACTGTGCAATATGATCCCGCCTTTCCTTTCAAGTGAAATCAAAAAAAATCAACATGCAAATCAGAAGGTTCCTCTGTAAACAATTTTCAACCTACTAAAATACTTATCTTCAATTCCCACCAAAAAGTCAGATTTTTTTTTCCCCAGGCATACAAAATCTCTAATATTCAAAAAGGTGTAAATATTCTAAGGTCTTGAGTGGAAGTTCCCATCAATATAAACATCAATACAGTGATAATGTAAATTTCTGCCTTTATAAATACAAGAATGTCAGAGTTCCCAATGGTAAAAAAAATATTCTTGGACTAGTTTCCACTTAAAACTTAACATGAGCTTTAAAAAAAAGGCCAGTTCATTGCCTAGTCTTTGCCCTTTCAGAGATTGAACTTTGAGAAATTAAATTAATTACCAATACACTACAACATATTATTATTTGAGATTTACAACCTAAAAACCAACAGGAAGTATCTAACTAGATGAATAACAAAAGCCAAAACACAAGTCTACACTGAAATAGCAAAGTAACTGACTTGGAGATCAGGGCCTTAAGAATGATGTGAAAAATCCCCAAGAATTCAAGCTAATTTCCACATCAAGAATTAACCATGCAAGAATAAGAGATGAAGTCACATAAATCAAAAGAAAAGAAAGAAGTGTTGCTGCTTCAGATGGAGAGTTCTCAGCTGAATGAGTTAGAGTCTGAAAACTTCTCTCAAGCTCTCCGTAAAGATATTGATAAAACAGGAGGGCAAAAGGCATATGTAGAAATGAGAGTTATGGCACCCCAAAGCAGAATATAAGAAGCTCCCACAACAAGGACAAGAGAACTGACATGTGAAATTGCAGTCTGCTAGTAAATACCAAGTCTGCTAGCACATTGTTGAACAACAGCAAGTAAAATAATTTAAAAAGAGAAGAAATAATGTGGATAACTGCAAACTCTAAAGCCTAACTTTGAGAGTAGTAAAGATTTCAGAACAAATTTTGTAAACTGGAAATAGTAAAAGATTACAAGGACAGCATTACTCAAGGCAGCTTTTACCCAGCTAACGTGATACCCTTTGAAGTGAGCGGTTAATGAAGCCCAGCAACATATTCCCTTTGGATGTAGCCTGTATCATCCAGTGCATTTTTCTGGTCTAGAAAGTCAGTTTGTGGGGTTTTTTGTTTTGCTGGTTTTTTGTTTCAATACAGAGCCAGGAAACTATCAAGAAATCAAGAACATGGAAATTAGTGCTTTATCCTTTCCTAACAGCCTTTGAAGGGACTATGGAAAGAGAAGCTATTCAAATGATGTCTGACATGGGATTCAGTGCCTCCCTGTAAGATCCCAGGGGCAAACAGCAGGGAGGGCAAACTATTCAGCCCAGAGGTTTAACGCTGGCACAAGATCAGATGGCTACAAACTGACCACAAAGAGATTAAGGCTGGAATTTAAGACAAAAAGTAAGAGAATAAGGTTGTTTAATATTCTTGTGATAGGAGGAGAGTAGCCAAAGGGAAACTTCAGTGTTAATGTGGATCTCAGTTAAACTTTTTTATAGTATTACAGGTTACGCACGCCTGCAAGAAAAACTCAATGCAGTGCATAGTAATGGAGAGGACCCTCTCTACGATGCTGTAACATACTAAAACTGGACTCTTTCCCATAGTATCCTGAAGCTCACTCAAACTGAACTACAATATCTAACCTGTCTGGTTTTTGGTAATGTTTCCCAGAACTGTACATGTTCCTTGTGACCACACCAACAGAGATTTCAACAGACTTCCCTCAAGGTCAAATTTAGCATCCATGCTGTATAAACTGACTCGGTATCAAAAGTCAGGGTCCAAGATTTTGAACATTGTCAGGCAATGCTACCACACAGAGCAGTGCCCAAAGGGACTGGCAACATAATCAAATACACAGTATAAAGTGTCCTGGTTTAAGTAAAAAAAGGAAGATCACAGAATCACAGAATGTTAGAGGTTGGAAGGGACCTCAAAGATGCTGTATAAAAACCTAAGTCCAAACAGTTTCTTCTCAATTTTAGATTTCCTTTAAAAATACAGAATAAGATGTTTTAATTGTTACATGTGACACCAGAAAAATAATTTTCTGCTGTGCTCACGTTCTTCTGTGCTTGAATGATCCGAGATCGCAGCTGGCTTGCAGTCACTCACCGATCTCGTACTTCCACTTGATGGCGCACCAGCACCAAAAATGGCAACACCTCCCTCCCCCTCTCCTCACTCACTCAGAAAAGTTTCTCTAATTTAGTATTGCCAGCCTCTGTTCTTACCTCAGGATGAAAGAAAATTTCAGGTCCAAGGAACCTTTCATAACCGACATCTATGACAAACTTGGTTTTGTTGATTGCGTTGATGCCGGTATATTGTTTGATCCATTTCCGAGGATCCCCATCGTACTTTGCAAATTCTTTCACTATGTCAGGGCAAATGTAACAGTATTTCTCCTGTTAAGAAACGTATTAAATATTGCCAAAATTATTATTCCATCACTGAACTGAAGTATAACAAACCCAGAAAACAACAATACGTGAGCATTCTTGCAGATGGGGGTGTTCCACAGATGTCCTCACCCAAATGAGTACTACAGACTCAACCCTGCAAGACAACGCACGCGGCCTGTTCGCTGCACTAAGGTTGCACACTGACTCATCTAAACTAGTTTCGCTTAAAATGAAAACATCACAGCCATCAGAGGTCTGCAACGATTAGTAAGTTCAGTGGCAAGCTTTCATTGCGAGATCAGACTCACATAATCACCGTACTGACATTTATTTTCTTTTATTACATTACGAAGCAAATTTTAAACAAATCTAAAGCTTAAAATGCTGATTTAATCTGCAGAACATACTCATTCCAGTCTAGCACAAATATTTTCTTCCTCTTTCTCCCACCCCCACACTTGATTGGATAAACTACCAGAAGCTTGCGTAATTACAATACACTGCCTACATTTGCATTTTTAAAACAGCTACCGGCAACTTGTTAAAGCCAAAAAAATAGCTCGAAGAGTTTTATTTATGTATTTTTCAAGAGATAAAGGAGGGTGTACCTTTATGGCTTTTGCTGTCTCCAGAGACTGTTCAGGAGGGATTCCCACCTCCCTTTCCCTTAGGAGCTGTTGAATAAAGTAAGTAATATCTCTACCTGCAATGGGAATATGTTTGATGCAACTTCCAATTACGTAGCCTTCTGCCTGCGTAGGAGGAAAGAGGAAAAAAAAAAAAAGATTTAGGGAAAAACCTACTGTGTATCAATAATTAACAGCAAAACTAACATTTTTATAATATCTTGGTGGTTTGATTTCTAATTAAAAGTAGAATCTTGAAACTGTATAATTACTATAAAAACGTGCAACCCACTGCAAAGTAGATACCACCTTTAGTTAAAAGACCTTGATGATCACGTATATATAGATATTGCTTATCTAACAGATACGCAAATGACAGACAAAAATCTGTCACACGTTAGAAGACAGTCTGATCAGGTGGATCCTTTTACGTATGAAATGTAATATAAATAGACCACTCGTGTCCTGTTTGAGAGTCAAAAAGTAACACGAAAAAAGTATAAAATTTATTAAAATTCTCAGGCAAGAAAAATCACAGCAGTATCTAAGGATAAGCACAATAAAAGCAAGAAATCCATTTGCTGATCTTTTTTCAGGATGCATTTACTGAAAACACTGGTATTACCGAACCAACATTATTTCACCCCTTGTCTTTTCTTTTTAATTTTTTTCCATTTTCTGGAGTTTCATATGGTAAATGCTGTTTTTTTCCCAAGCACTTCCCATGTCAAGGAAACACTGAGAAAACCAGGCTAATAGCAAAAGCAAGACGAAGGGAACAAAATTTTCACTCCTAAAATAATTGATCATTCAAGCATATTATATGCTTCAGAAATACACAAAATGACATCAACAGATGTCAGTATGCAGAGATAATTCTGTATTTTTAACTTCCTAACATAATTAAGCTGTATGAGATTGACCATATATACGAATATACATTTACACCACTATAGCTGTTTCTGCACAGAATCCACTAACTCCTAAAATCACACGAAAAGCACACGTTATCGGCTATATTAAACAATCAAAATGCAGGGACATCAACAAAATTAGGATATTTCTTGACAGACGTCGGTGGCATGCAGGAGGTCCAAAACCACGATAACCATTAGTATTAAATGGAGCTGAGGTATCACAGTAACAGAAGACAAGGTTTTATATAGAAATAGCCTTTACAAGATGGTCTGATGATTCCTTACTGCGACCTTCCTACAGTCTGCAAGCTAAAATTAATTGCAAAAATAAGTTCATATGACAAAATACATACTTTTCAAAATAAGCAAAAGGGAGGAAAAATCCCAAACAACACAAAAAAAATAAAAATAAAGTTTCATTTGACACTTCATATTTAAATCCACAGTGAGCAAACGCCGTACTTGTCCAAATCACTGATAATTCCAGGCTGCATCCCGCTACGTACCACAGGAATTACGTGGGTCACTCCATCACCGCTGTCGATGACAATTCCAGTCAAAGTACGTTCTCCAACCTGCCGTGACGTCCAAGAGGCAGCTAAGGCCAACACTGCCTACAGGAGAAAGCGTTTATATTTAGAAGTAGTCAGAGTGTGCTAATTTACAATCTCGGGAAATACTGTTTCATATATTTTAGGCACATGCATTCAGAAGACTATACATACTGCGGCTATACTGGACTTTAGAAGTATATATTCACTGTGTTCACCTGAACAGCAATGTAAAGTCCTGGTATGTTAAACGATTCAAACATGATTTCTGCAAGATACTCTCTGTTTTCTGGTGTGTTCAGCGGAGGCTCTGTCTGGGGAAAAAAATAAATAAATAAATTTGAAAACCACCTCAGCAGAGTCCTAACAGTTCATGTACTGATTAGCTTAGCATGGTAATCAAACTTTTAAAATTCTCAGTGCACTCAAAACAAAAAATTTCACAACACAATTTAATTTAAACAAAGTGATTGAAACTTCTCAAAAAACAAAATCCAATCTGCTGTAACCTGCGCTGCAAAACAAACAGAATTTAGTTAGAATGCAGCTTACAGCGATTACTCTCCCTCTACCATTTCCCCCTCTCCCCCAGTTGCTGAAGAAATAAAAGACATGTACAGACAAAAAATCATCCAACAGAGCTACCTGTGCTTGGAACATTATTTAGTTTTCTTCTTATAAAAATAATTTTTCTTACCCAGTCTCATTAACTCACCATTAAAAAATAGTGATCCTCAGGTTCAGCCCGTAGGTATTTAAAAATGACCTGCTCCATGAATCTTTCCATGAGGTCCCAGTCTTCAACGATGCCATGTCGTATAGGCCACTGAAGCAAGAAAACATGTCAACGCTCTAGACCACGCAAGGACAACCAAACCCAGAAAGAGAAACAGCCTAAGTCGCCAAATGCTGACATCTTCCGCAGGAATGAGAACACCTCGTCTCACGGTTACGTTATCGAATCCTCCATCCTAATTTTGATGCAGAGGCACCATCTGAGGTGATCTCCTGCTGCCAGGTACTCCCGATTGCGATTCTATCATGCACGACTAGAGACCAGAAACCAGACTCTATTCCTAATGCTGCAATCACTCTGTTGAAATGGTTTTTGATCTCTTTTTGTACAAATTTGACCATTTATAAAATCAAGAATCATACTTGGCCTCAAAATGCTTTTCAATCCATAAAACGAAGACAATATAGGTTATATATCTTTCAACGAAAACTCTGGCAAGGATGATGTTTACATTTTGTTCCACATCAAGAACACAGCCAACATTTAAGTAATACAGTAGGATGTGTAATGCATGGGGTTTTTTCCACATAATTCATAAGCCAGTAACATTTTGTAAGTACAAGAAGTCCTTTACTAGGGTAGGGAAAATATGATTCACAGCAACATGGCATTGAAGACAGTCGTCCACAAAACAATTGTGACCTCCCCTAAAGCAAGAGTATCCAATACACTGCCCAGTTCATAAGCCATGTTAAGAGGATACACTTTCAGCAAGAATTTAAATATCCAGTGTTTATTGTTATTTTAATAGCTAATAATTCTGAAAACTGAACAGCTGCACTCTATCAAGGGATACTTACACAAGGGTTGAAGCGCCACTAAAACAGGACAGCGTTAGTAAAACAGATGTTTAAAAAAGGCAAAGCCATGAACCAAATCATGCAGTTTAAAAAGCAACTAAAATACTTCACGAAAAAGCAAATGCCTTTTAAATGGCTATCAAGAAGTGCTAGAACATTAGATAATAAAACTGTGAAACTTTGAAAAGACTTGTTAACACACACAAAGCTTACCTTTGTAGCATAGGTAGGTTTATCTATGGCTTCATCTCCTATGAAAAAGTCCAGATCATCAACGCCTTTCATTACCCTCCTCTGAGCCTGGTCACCTACTTTGGCTGATTCTCGGATTGCAATACCTTAAAATAAAAGCCAAATAAATCAAAACAAAATTAAACCAGCTAAATACCAAGTAATTAATATTTATTTACTTAGGGATTCTTTTCCAGAACTAAAAATTGGGATATAGGGAGCATAGTTTTCAGAAAAGTAGAAATTACATAAACGATCTATCGACAAGCCAGTGTAGCAGAGTTCATCTTCACTGCATCACAGTGGATTCTGGTCACCCATAACTCAATAATGTAATTAATAACTCGGAGGAAATCTTAAAAATGTATTCTGTCATAGACTACAGCAGTCACTAAACCTGCACAAGTGCAACATTCTGCTGGGGGTACCCTTAACGCCACTACGCAACATGATTTTCTGAGCTTCAACTCTCAAATTAAGAGAAAGAGCATAGGAGAAGAACATAATCTATGTACTTCAGAAATAAGTACTGGAGTCATTATCTCAGTTGGTGAGAAGAAGAAAGCGGAGAGGGAAGAAATCAATTTGCAGTGCTACAAAGAAGTATTTGGAGACAGTTAGGCTTCCCATTCAGCAGGATACAACTATCACCAAAATTATTAGATGATGGCTGCTAGAGGCAAGAAGATAAGACAGCAAAAAAACAAATCTGGGGCAAGTTATAAATAAAAGTGGAATTAAGTACTCTTAAAGCATAACCTTATTTATATACAGTTTTCTTTTAATAGGTCATAATCTGTATCTAAGTAACACACAGTAGAAAATGCAGAGTAGACAAGTTTCATCCAGTAACATCCCAAACACTATCAGCACCAAAAAACTACTGAGGCCAAACAATTCTTCTGGAAATGCATCTGAGCCGCAGCAAGTTTATAGTTTCATAAAACAGGATTTATAACAAATTTACAGGAAACTCCTGCTATCCCACTTGTTTAACATATTTAAATCTTTACCAGGGGCTTAGGTTTTAATTTTTTACAGTACTTAAAATAGTAAGACTAACCAGTCCTGCAGCTACGTCAGGTAAAGAGCAAGTCCACCTCCACTTCTTTGGCCCTTAATTGCCTTTATTATTGCCTTATCTTTATACCTTCTACTGCGAGTAGCTACGAGGCAGTCTAGATGCACTAATAAGTAGTTAATTTACAAAGTTCACAAAATGTAAATGGCAGTGTTTAACGTAAGCAGAGACAACCATGAGATAACAGATGACATTATAGACAGAAATACGTAGCCAGTGCTACTATTTATAAATATATACGGCATTTGAGAGAAACTACTAAGATGACAATTAAAATCAAGAGCACCAGAAAGCTCCTGTCATTTAAAATAAGTTTAACGTACAAAAAAAACCCAAAGAGTAAATGCACTCAAGAAAAGCACATTAAATGGGCACAACCATTTTAATTGGCAAACACACACCCAAAAAGAACATTTACTAATAGGAACAACTTTTTTGAATATTAAACTGTCTACACTCCCAGACAATGTAAATAAGGCAGACACCACCTGCACTTTAGTACTTAATTTGATTGGAAGCCTTCCCCAGATTATCTGGGCAGTAACCATGGTGTCAGGTAGACAGGAGGTAAATTGCATTCTGTCTACTCAAGAGACCTGGCAGAAAAATAATGGAGATAAAAAGGAAATTGGACTGGAGTTCTCTTCATCTTTGTCATAGCAACCAAGAGCTGATTTAATGAGCAACAGTCCCGGTTAACTGCAAACAAGGCATTCTATTTAGCTACACTCCAGCCAAAGATGCTAACGCAGTGCATATCACTTCCCAGATGGACAAGAGACCACGAAGACTGAGTTGGAAAGCACATCGCTTACTCACAAAAGTGCTCAGTGATATTAGAATGGAGGATATGGAATGGTGGATATTAGAATTTGGAGGGAAAAATACTCACATGATGGGATAATGAACTGAGGTTCTGTATTTCCTGCATAGCCAAGTTTCGTATACCTAGAAACAAAATGATCATGAGATCATTAGACACACTTAAGACGCAAAAAAAAAAAAAACCCCACCAAAACAAAAAACCACGACAAAATACCCCCAAAAAAACCCTTCAATTCACTACACTTCTTAAATGAAGACCAAACATTCACATACCACACCTATATTTTCTGGGTTATGCTTTCAAGTGTCATCCTGCTGAGAAGAAAACTCACAAGTGGTAAATATTTTAGGTGTTATTTATTTTTCAGACACTTTCAGCTTACACATTTTGGTAGTGGGTTTTTCCGAACTATGAAATCTGAAGACTCAGTTCTTGCCTTCTCCATTTTGCCGACCCGCTATAACAGAAGATGGGCAGGTCACACTCCACCCTTTGGTAACAAAAGAGCTGTGCAGAGCTTACCTTTCAGAAAGGTATCATGACCAAAGACGCCATAAGATTTTACGTATTTGTTTAACATTGTCAAAACCAGCAGGGAAAAATTAGCATGTATTAGGTACAAACCACAGTTGAGAACTCTAGTTGCAATTCTGACACAGTTCCCTTTCATGCCTTCCACAAACCACTTGTTTTGCCACAGGCAGGGTATCTGTGTGTGGCAATACATACACGTAGGCACGTGCTGATAAAATGCTTTAAAAATGGGCAGCAGATGGTACGAAGCATTGTCCGCCTCTTGCAATACACATATATAATGTCTATTTTAACAAGTAAAGAATAAAGAGAAAAAAGAAACTGGTAAAGTGAAAATGGAAAGAGAAGAAATTCTCACGCAAAACCTATAACCTCTGCGTGGTGTTACTGGCTGCGAGTTAGTTCAGGTCTTTAGCAACTAGAAATAATTAACATACCAGACTATGAAAAACAGCTCTAATTCCTAGGGGAATAAAAACAAAACAAAACAAAAGATCAACTAAAATCAGAAGCAGTTTCAAAAAAAAAAAAAAAAAAGGGAAAAAACCCAATAAAATTAATTCAATGGTTGTAGAGACCAAAGTCTTTCCCCAATATTGTCATTAGATGGGAACAGACAGCAATAACAACATGAATGGATAACCATAATAGCATGATTTGGGGGAAATCAGCATTATTCACATGCATTTTTACCAGGAAAACCTAAAGCCATGACATTCTTAAATGAGACTAGTCACAATCTAGGTCCTAAAGTAAATTTAGGGTCTTTGTCTACAGACTGCTCCCAGTATTTGCAAACGATATTATGCCATATTATGAAGCAGAGGGTCGCTTCTTCATTAACAGCTTAAACAGTAAGTTCCCCTTTATGGAGTATCTGGCATAAAAACACTCATTAAGAGTCAGTTTGCTCAGATAAAGGCATTAAATCAAAACTGAATTAGCTATGACCTTGGAATTTAAATATTATATTTCCAACATCTCTTCAAAGCTATAGCTTCAATAGACTTCAAATAATAGTTAAAAAAGCCATTTTCCCCAAGGCTAAAAAGACAAGGACTATGTTTTGGGGGCAAGGGTTTGTTGTATTTTTAATTATCTTTATATGAGCATATGCTTTCAGTCTAATCCAAAATGTTTATACAGACTTCCCGTGGCTCTAAAAAAAATATAATCAAGACATTCAATTAGAGTGATTTGCAAAGAAGGGCATTACTAGTAAGAATTCTTTTCACAATTACTGCATAGTTTCTTCACATTTTAGAATTAGGCCTACCTGGGGAATATTGTTAAAACATAACAATCAACAACAGGGGTTACAGTGGGATTTAAGATGCATCCCAGGATAATTCCCCGTCGTTTCTCTCTATGAAATGGGTTTTGCTCAAACTCACATAGTGAGGGCCAAGGAAACTGTGTTTGGATTCAAGGGACCTAGTTCCAAGACTCGGAAACGGCAATTGAGCAGAAACCTCACGAAAACAGCACTGCAAGCCCTCGTGACAAAACCCAAAGTCAATATATACACACAGATACCTGAGCATGTAAGTATGCGTATATACTCTATGCAATTTTTATATATGCATGTGCATAAATATATATATATAATTCAAGCTTCCTGCAATATAACCAAAACTCAATTCTTTAACTCTGGCTGAGAGGTGAGTCGAGTTTGTCATCTTTTCCCCCTTCTACACACATGCTAAACTTACACCCACTCATAGGTTTAAAAAGAAAACACCCCATAGAAGTCAACTTGTGCTATCAATCTGCGACAGCTTTACCTTCCCTCTCAAGCAGGGATCAGATCCCCCTACTAGAATAACTTCCAAAATTACCAAGTCTATAGCTCGATATTTTACCAATTAATTATTTTTTTCACCCAGCTAAAGCTACAGGATAAACTTATTTTTCAGTATCAACGAAAAAGAGTTCTCTTTAAAGAACACAGCTCACAGAAGGTAACATCTGGAAAGATTTCTTTTGCATGCCATTAATCCATGTATGATTAATACTAGAACTACAAGAATAACTAAATTCTCAGTTCAATGTTGAAGCAAGGATGTGAAAGAAAAAATGCTATTCAAATAAAAAAAAGAAGATTATTTAGAATCAGGCAAGAGACAGACTTGAACAAGTGGCCGTATTTCACGTGTTTTGACAAGACCAAATGGAAGAGAAACTCAAAACTACTCTCAAAACATCTGAGGAAGAGAAGGAAAAGAGATGATACAGTTCTGCTGCTCTTCCTTATTCAGTGGCAAATTCACAGAGGACATGGCACGCTTGGTTCCAGATTTTTCTTCTGCCCAGCAGGACCCAAACACGTTCCACCTTCCAGAGTCATGCCCAAGAGTACATTAAAGTGTTTGGGTGACCCACTTCCAGGACCTCCTACAGAGATTGTTCCCTTTTATACAAGATATTTAAATATTCATTGACCTGAAAGGCTCTGAACTTAAACAGTTAGAGAGGTTACCTGGTCTCCAGTCCCTTCTCCAATGAATATTTAAGCATCTAAAACATGCTTTTCTTTCTCCTGGGTTACAGCCTAGCAGACTAATGGTAACGCAACATCTTGTGATCTCTAAATTACAGAGACAGCTTTAGGGAATGTGTAGATAATCAGTATTCCAACTTAATTTCATTAAAAGTAACAGATTTATTGCCAGTGAGACAGGAACCTACTGGAAACTCTCCAAAATATAGGATATTGGAAGCTGCATTAAAGATTAGCAGAAAACTGATTCAATAGACTAAGGCTATTTCATGCAGAAGGATTTGGAGGGACTTCTCTGTTTTTAAAAAAAACATTTGAAATTATATATTGTTGAAACAAGCTGCTTCTAAAAATAGCGTTGCCTCCTACATCTTCTTTTTCCCAGGTGACTAATTACCACACAAAGCAGTTTCACCAGCTTTTGCATGAGGAATAGTCATCCTAACCCTGTTTTCTTCTGAGGTCCTACCATGGAAAGATGAAAAAACTTACCTACAAAAATAACCGCAAAGATATACAAACGGATCAAACTTGGAAGCAGATGCTGCACCCTCAACTACTTTACAGAGCAGAGATATATTCTGGAAGATTCTTACTAAAGCAGGAGAACAACATAATTTATGTATTTAAAAACACAATCTCACACAGCACCTTTATCCATCTCAAAACACAGAACATTGATTTTTTTTTTTCTCTGGACAATCACCCAAAAAAACAAAGCCCGGCTGTGAACATCTTAGTACTTCTTCAATTTCTATTGCTTTTTGGTCCAGATCTTTAAAACAATGTTACATCCACAAAAAAAAAAGCTCTGAAAATATAGATATGAAGTGACTGAAAACAGCAAGATGTTTAATTAAGTCCTGTAAGTAAACAAAAAATAATCTCTTTAGAGAGACACCTAAGGTACTAACTCACTCACAGGTATTGCTGCCAGAACACCTGTGATGCCACAGTGCCATAAACAGACAGGTTTTATTATTTTATTATTATTATTTTATTATTATTACAAATACATCTGAGAAATTTGCAACACAAGGTCTTCGTAAGGACACGGAAAGGCGCTGCTGAAATGAAGGTGGATGTGATGGAGGATGGAATGAAGAAAGGGATGAAGGAGGAAATATCAGACAGAAAGAAAAACCTCATATTATGCCTGTTAAATTTACCCAAGCACACCAGCAGCCACTAAAGCAAAAAAGCCTACATTAGAGCCATTGCCTTTTTATTTTTTTTTAGTGAGTCTACCACTTTACAGGACCGATGCCTGTGATTATAAACAACAGTTAATTAACCCAGGCTCCTTAGACCCAGAACAGCAATTACAGTAACACCTGTTCCTGAGTCTCCCATGTAAAGAGCGGAGGTAATATTTGGCTAAAGCAACTCATTTAGCACCAGAAATGTAGTAAGAGGGGGGAAAACGCAGCATATTCCACAGTTCTAGCCCAGCAATAACAACAAAAAACATCTTAAGCTTCAAGTTCTAAGATAAGTCCAGCTCATTTCTCCCAGCAATCAAGTATTTACCTCTAAACTCATCGGCAAGGCTTTGACAAAGAAACTGTTCTTTACCGAAAGAAAAACGGAGTGACTTCAAGAAAATAAACCCAAATTAGAAGTACTCCTCAGTGTCTGCAGATACACACGCTGAAGAGGAGAGGTATTTTAAGACATCTTTGTTTCGTACACCCACCTACGAGCATTCTGATGTCCCACAGCTAAATGCCAGTTAATAAATCTAGTTATGAAGTTTAAAGTTACTTAAAACGGCAACGCCAAAAAGGTCTCACGTCCTAAGAAACTAAAAATAGCGTGCCCTTCTCCACAAAAAGACTGATCGCTATGTGGCAACTGATCACGAGGAAAACCTCATGTGAAGAAAATGAAGATGTAGTGCATCGAAGCTGAAGTAGGACAAGTCATTTGCAAATAAAGATGATAGCAAATTAATATTGCTTTCTGCAAAATCTGTGAATGAGGAGTGAACAGCCACCTACTGGATAGAGAAAAGGAATGTTATCCTGTCCTACTATGACGATATGTTTCTCACTGAAGATCTGTACCTATTTTCTACATACCCAATGTTGCTTTTTTTGAGCATTTTACAGGAGTGAGGCCTATGGCCACAAATAACGTGAAATTAAGCCAGGCTCCTTATGCACAAAACAGCAGCAAGAAAACCAGCCTTTTCTCAAACTTCTTAAATCCCCTTACGCGAAAAGAAGAGGGATTAGTGCCCAGACAAAGCACCTCATTCAGTACCAAAGATGTAAGTAGAAAAGTATATTTTATACATAACGTTTCACAGTGCACGCCTGTATATACCTTTTCCTTTCTGTTATGCTCTTCCAAGTTCTTCATCTGAAAGCCCTTTCACGAATAATTTGAATGAATTGTTTGAAGCTTGTAACCCAAAGTAGATTCATTCTGACAATAAGAAGGTTTTCAGCCCACACAGAGGAAAATTCCAGAGATTGCGTATCAGTGAGTCAAGCTACTTCTCCTGGCTGCTTTGGTTCAGACTCTTACTTCTTGAATTCTGTAAGATAATTCAAACTCAACAATTTCACTGCTGAAAAGTCTTCCACATTTCAATGTCCTGTAGCGAAGTCAAGAAGCAGTCCCAATAGCAGCAACACTCCCTTGTCTTGTATAAATCAAGATCACTTGAAGGCATGGAAATGCAAAGCCACATCATCTGCAGACTGTCCAAACCCTTCCCGAAACAAACTGATACAGACCCACACACACGCAAATCCCATCAGTTTCACCCATGCAAGCACTAAATAGATTTTAGAAATTCTCCTTAAATTATTATTTCTTTAAAAGGACACAGCAAACAGTTTTCCATCCTTATTTGTTTTGTACAACTGTTGGTCAGCAATATCTATTGCTAACGCAACACTGGAATCACTCCACAAACCAAGAGCAAAGGAGGTCTCCTGCAAGAGGTACACGAGGCATTTAAGGCATTTTCTGGCTTTTGTAGTTTATACTGTAGCCTTTTTAAAGGATCTGCCTAGAGCTCCCATTCATCTCCTTGAAAAACTCTTCAAAACTGTTGAGTAATTTTCCTGTAACACCAACAGTTATGGGGAGAACAGATATTTAAAATGTCTTCAGCAAATAAATAGAAGGAATCTGGGAAAATACCAAGAAGTAATTCTGCTCAGGCAGGATTACATGCAAGACAGAACCTGGTCTCTATTCTACTCCCAAAGTTTCCAGCTGCAGACTCCAGCAATCCTCACTGAGGGGACAGAGCTGATTTCTGGTAAGGTGAAGCATAAACAGAAACAGGACAAGAAACTTCTAAAAGCTTTGTGACAGTTTAATACCAATGTATTGAAAAATACAAACCAGTTTCTGGGAGAAGGCAGTGTGACCCCACATCATCAGAAAGTGTTTCCTCTGGTCATCTAGGGAGTTGGGGATTTTTGTTGTTTTGGTTTGGTATAAAACAGTTCAAATTTGGTAATGTTAAAGGTAACTTTCCAAACATTAAAGAAAGGAAAACAGTGCTGCAAATTCCCTGCAGAGGAAAGGTCCATTATTGCAATAAATTGATGCAATCACTGTCACCAAAGCAGAGCCTGACAAGTAAAGTTACTGGCTGAAAGTTTTTCATGGACTCGCGTCCCCTCTCCTTCTCAGAGCTCTCTGTAACTGTTGGGCCAAAGGACAGGTATTAGTAAAAGCACTCCACGTATTCAGCATCACCTTCATTACAGCTCCCTCGGACACCTCCCACTCCTGAGGCACAGCAGAACTGGTCTGTCAGACGAATGGGTCTCCTCTAGCCACAGACAGGTAGGAAAGACCTGTTCCTGAAAGACCTCTCCAGTTTAGACTCTGCAATTTAGACTCATTTTTTAGTCCTCCAAGACTCAGGTTAGAAAACTTGTGGTTTGGCTAAAGGTCGAAAAGGTCTCCCGCTGATTTGACACGGGTGAAGAAGGGATGACCAAGAAACACCACTAAGCCAGCTCCTGTCCCACCGCTGGCCGCAGGTAACACCTGGAAAGGTTCGAGGAGATGTCCATGTCCAGGCATAGCCAGATGCCACCGGGCAAGGCCACCGGGGTCCAGGCGCTGCGCACGCAGGAGGCACCAGAGCCCCGCAAACCCACCTCGCCGGCCCCTGCACCACCGCCCGCTCGCAGCTCCCAGTCAAAGCCACCAAGTGTCCCTCTCGCCAGGCAGTGATTTGAAAGAAGCCGTCCCCGATTTTTTGCGGTTTGATCACGCAACGAAGGCAGAGGACGTGAAGGAAAACTGGAACCCCAGAGGAGAACAGGGCACATACAGGAACGCGCCATCCCCGGGGACACACGGCCTGCCCGGGGCACACGGCCGGGGCTCGGCAGGGCCGCCCTGCTCCCGGCGGGGAGGAAGGGCAGGACGAGGAGGAGGAGGGTGCCCGGCGCAGGGCGGTGGGCAGGAGCAGCAGCAGCACCCGAGAAGCCCGGAGGGGAAGGAGACGCTTTACCCCATGGGGGGACAGGCTGAGAGGGCACCGGCACAGAGAGCGGGAGCCCGGACCCGTGAGGGACCCCTGCCGAGGGACACGGGCGCGGCGGAGACACCCCTACACACGCTCCCCGAGGAAGGGGACTGGCAGCGCCGCCCCCCGTCCCCGCACTCACCCGGTACCTCCGTCTATCACGCAGGGGGGCAAGTAGCTCGCCATGCTGGGGAGCCGGCAACGCGGGCCTTACGCCACCATCCAGGCCGCCGCCGGCTCCCCAGGCCCGGCCCGGCGCGGCCTCACTGCATGGGCGGCGGCGGGCACCATGCAGCCGCCTGCCAGCGCCGCCCCCCCGCCGCCGCCGTGACACCGCCCTCCGCGCCGCCATCTTGGGTGAGGGCAGCGCGGAGCGGGGGCCAGGGAGGGGGCCGAGCCCGGTGCCACAGGCCCCGGAGGCGGCGGCCAAGGTTGTCAAGAGGCTGCGGGCGGCAGCGGGGCGATAGGGTTTTTCTGGGCTGCGTGGCCTACTCAAACCTTGCTTTCTGAGGGGTGCACCTTCAGCCAGGCCGGTGCCTCCAGGCATGTTGGCCAGAGGCAGCTTAGAAACCTTCTCTCAAACTGTGTGTGAGACCAAAAAAGAACAGAGAGCGTGCGGGGTGGGGGGGAAGAAAAGGTTCACCACCCCTCAGCAAACGCTGCAGATGCTGCTGCCGTTCCGAGCCAGGCTCTCCTCACAGTTCACGTGTCGGCAAAGGTGGGGTTTCCTCTGGGGAGAACAAACACCCAGCGTGGAGTCAGTGGATTGTAAAGCAAAAATGCAAAGCAGGGTCTGTCCGGGCGCAGGTGGCCCCGCTGCAGCCCACAGATTCTCCGGGTTGGCTGGAAACACGCCCCGAATACAACATGTTAGTACGCTTAGAGCTCTTTTTTAAAAAAAAAAATGAAAATAAATAAAAACAAGCAAGGCTGCAACAAACATCACCTGCGAAGCTGTTGATACCCAATTTACATATGGGCTAATGATGTCTCATCTGTGACTCAGCCCTGGTCATACTGCAAGTGCGTGGTAACTCCCGAAATAGACCCTCCAGATGCCTGGGCCCGAGCATGAACCACGAGAACAAGTGTTTCCCGTGAGGGTGTAGTTTGCTATCGCCCTCTCCCAGCTCTGCATCGCTACACCAGAAGCTCATGCAGACCCGTATGCGTAAATTAACGAGATGTATCCTCTGGTCCTCCTTGTGTGGGGCTGTAGACTGGGCATATGCCCTGGGGAGGTTGTTCAGGCATCGACTGCAAACAGAGCACACTCGCTCAACATATTTGTTCGCTCTGATCCCCTCGGAGATTTTGGAAGATACAGAGGGTGGTGGAAGGCAGCCCAAATTGTTTGTTGGAAGGGCTCCCTTATTGGTGGTTTAAAACAGCTAACACCCAGACTCTAGTAAGTGGGCACCAGAACTGGGGATTGAAGCTCAATAGAAATTGCCTGCCCCTCTCTTCGGGCCCATCAAATCAAACCAGCACATGAATGGCACTGGTTTAGCATCCAACAGATAAAAGAAAGAATATGCTTTGACTTTCCTGGCCAAAATTTCCCCCCTTCCATGCTGTTGCACAGTATGCTGTGCTGGGCTCAAAGAATATCTGCTCATATGCTATATGGGCACATCACTGTAAACTTAAAATTTTCAAATTTCGGTTTTTTTAAAGTCATTACAGCTCAGAAGACCACCTCATCTGCAAACAGAGGTATTGCCATAGGTCACATGCAGCCCTTACAGACATTCAATTTGCAAACAGCTGCAGAGGTTTGAAAGATTTTTGCCCTATTCTTCTCTTCTCAAGCTGTTTATCAGGGTCCCTGGGGCATCGATCACTACCCTGGTAGCTCTCCCAGCTGTTTGTGTGAGGGCTTCCTAACCCACTTGAAGCAGAATCTGCTGAGATAGTTAAAAGAGTTTAAACAGGAGCTATGCACTAACTCAGTTGATTGTGCCTGAAGTGGGTTAGGGAGCACTCAAACAAGTTGCTTTGTTAGCAGAAGTGAGGGGAGGGGTAAGGCACAGCAATCTTTTAAGCTGCTCCAGCTGGATCCAGAAGGGGACATCCAGAAAGAGACAAGTCTATGGAGAACCTGGAACAAAAATTGTGCCGTGAAACTACAATAAGATACATCAGCTGATGGTCTTACAGCAATGAGAAATATGAAAACATTCATTCATCAATCAAGTATCTAATGGTTATTGAAATGGCAATAATGGCACCTGGTCTATACAGCTTAGTGAATGATGGATTCCTCCAATACCATCATCATGCAGCATTTGGAGGACATCACGTCCTCTCCCTCAGAACACAGACGTCGTTACTGTTGTTTCATGCTTTAAGCCCACAGGGATCATTATGTCCTTCCACCCTCAGCACCACACAGGCCACAACAGTTAGCCAACTTTAAACTCTACTGAAAGGAAAATGGACGCCCAAGAAGCGTACGTGGTCTCAGCTTGACTATCTGCACAGCCCTGCCATGAGTTACACAACTGAAGCTATGCTGGTTTACATTGGTTTGTCTACACCCCTTTTCACCACAGCATCCAAATGCCTTCCAGGGATGCGTTAAGTGATGTGGCTAATATCTGCCATTCTTTCATTTCAGTCTCAAAGGGAGAACTGTGTAGGCAGGAGAGGATTGGGTTTTTTACTTTTTATTTTAGGGTTTTTATCTTAAAGTGTTGATGCTACTTGATGTTTACAATAAAGAAGGTAATCTAAAGAAGTAGGTGTTGTAGTTTTGATAACCCTATACTCCCATGAGAATTTATTCAATAGTAACAGATCAGCCCGCAAGAAACTCAGATAACTTCGAAAAAGCAAGCCCGCACTTAGCTGTGAGAAACCAGTACGTGAGAAGAGGGTGCTTTGGATGCATTTTTGCTAGCGTTGTGTTATTAAGGGGAACTGCACATTGTGCTCTAGATCATGCATCTTCAAACCTGATAGTGTCATACCCAGATATATCATGTTGCTATTTCAGAGAAGGGGTAATGGAAATGCAGCTTTGGTTACCTATGTAATCTGCCAGGAGGAGACAGGAGTTCCTAAACAAAAGGCATGCAGCAAGCTTAGTGACAGCTCAGAGTCCAGGGACATCAACAAATTAATTAGCAAGTTAACCAATTGTGTTTGCATACCCTCAAAGAAATGAGACTACAAGAAAGGGGTTTTTGTTGTTTACATAACCTCTTCCCTCCTTGAGATCAGCTTCAGTCAGCTCTTCTTCATTGCTCAGCTGCTCTGTAAAATCACTGGGCTGTCTTAGTTGTACTGATAAGATGTGTTGAAGGACTCTAGTGCTGCCACTCGGGTTCACTTACCTGCAGGCCACATGTTTATGGTGAATTCTCATTAAAGGGATAGTTGTACACTCTCTGATTTTGTTCATCTGACCAGCCAAAACCAGTGATTACATCTTGGTCACAAATACATGACCGAAGTCTCAACTAGTTTTCTAACTAACAGGAATGATGACAACATAAAAAAGACTCAGTTCAGAAGCCCAAAAACTAGCAGTAACACGAAAGACAGGTCATTAATCCCTCGATCATCTCAAACATGAGAGTAGTTTAAGGGCAGCTGTTACACTGTTGTCATCATACAATCACTAGGAAAGGTCACCAAGTAATGGTGTTCACACGCTAGCAATCCCAGAGCATTACTCACTCACTGGAGAGCAAATTGCCGGAGAAGCTAAGCTTTCCCCTTGGCTGCAGACGAAACAAAGCCCCAAAAGAGCTGCAACACAGTGCAAACTATTCATACAAAGACCTGTCTCTAGAGCACACATTAACCTATTGCATGTTCTTTATATCTACATAGACCTGTATGCAGCTAGTTCTGAAACCATTCTTCAGGCAGGGTACTTCAGTCCACCTGCAATTTAAAACACATTAATAGTCCCACTGAAAGCAACAGAATGATCCATGTCCTTAAAGTTATATCTCCTTTAAGTTAGTCTGTAAATTGGGGCCTAAACAAGCTTTAATTCCTGCTAAACAGTTGACCTTTGCGTATCATGGCAGAAAACTACAAGCTGCTTACGTAAACAGACTAAAAAGTACTTGCTGTCTTTACATTATACTGGGGTCTTATGTTATGAGACAAGTTAAAGAGGGTTTGGTTGACAGGGGAGAGAGATGTATGTCTTTTGCAGAGTAGATGACTGAATTCTAAGTGCTTTTCCCAGTTGTGTACCACACTGTTGTGGGATCCTTTATTTGCTTCATAGATACATGGAGGAACGTTGCCATTTCTAGCACCTGCCTGTTCAAAAGAGGGTTTTGTCTCTCAGGTAAAAATCTTTCCATGCTTCTCAAGTTTCTAAAACCTCTCCTATGTCTGCTTTTTCTGTGCTAGGGTTGAACAGAACCAGAATCCAATACTCCTGTTGATATTGTATTACTAGCCATGATATTACCAAGTGCTTCCTGCCTTCCTCTTTTTATAAACCACTCTAGATTTACTATTGGTGTGTATTTTCTTAAATTTTGCACAGTTACTTCCTGCCTCTCTTTCCTGAACGGCTACTGTTAATTTAGATTTACTCAGAAACACTTTGGATTCTATCTAATCTATTTTCTATTTATACCACATTCATCACCATGGTAGCTGAATGCCTTAGAAAGTATCTTTGAGGTAGAGGCTATGCAAAGCTTATTTTAAACCACTCTGATTCTTTGCCTTTAAAATTGAATTCTAACAACTCTATTTTACTCCACCTGAGAAATTACCCTTTTGCACTTTGCAAATAACAGTGTGAAATTTGAAGCCGATCCAGCATGACTTGGGACGCAGTTTTAGCTGAGCGTATCAGCTGCAGGAACTCTTGACACCTATGTAAATAAACCACTTTTATTTTGGTAGTTTTCTTACTCTAAGATAGATGTTATGATATGGAACGTTCATAATTAATGAAAGCAGCAGTTCCTCAAACTCAAGCAAAGCCAACAGACCTGCAGTATACTCTCATTCTCACTTTCACCTATGCTAACACACCTGTCTACCTTGAAATTTGGTTATTATTAACCGTGAAATTCTGCATATATATGTGTATGTATATATACAATGATGTAACTGCATTACATGGGTTTAGAACACATTTTGTTCCTTATACTCAGTTCTGTGCATTTTGTGATGGCTGCATCATGCAATTTGCCAAATGTTACATGTTAAACGTTAATTTTAAAAACAATGCACCAGAAGCTATGTTTTTGCATCAGGGGATTTTACCCCTGTACTTCAGAAGAAATCTGGAAAACAACAGAATGTCTAGCTAGTACCTAGGGAAAGTCTGACCTACTCCGTTCATCCCTATCTTCCTAGACAATACCAGCGATATACTTATGAATTGTAAATTTAACAAAAAAAAAAGAAGTTTTGTTTGGTATTCTTAGGAAAAAAGCTGGATTATGTGACCGTTTCTTCCCTCTCTCCAACTTGAACTCACTGGGCAATTTCAACTAAGCCTGAGTCAAGGGTAGAAGCCTGAAAGATGTAAACATTTCCAGTAGTTGTGCAAAGAAAATAGCCTAGAAGCTTACAGAGAAAGGCCAGTGTCACCCTCACAGAGAGATTGCAGCACCAGCACAGCTATATTAGTAGACAAAAACAAATGAAGGTGGCAGAGGCACCTTCCCAGGTGCTGCTGTCTAAAGGACTATTTGCGTATTTTTTCCAACTGGCTAGAGAAAGCCAGCAGAACAGCACAGAACGCAGCAACACCATGATGAATTTGTCATCACTGGAGCACGCATGGCCACCCAAATCTTTATCTGCTTGGAAACAGATGCGTTACAGCCAGTTCCCAAAATGGCAATTCAGGATGTTTAGACATACCCAAAAAAAAGAGAGACACAGAAGTTCCTCCAGGGTTACTCCAGGATGCAAACAAAAACCCAGCTTCACGTTATGTAGAGCCACCCCTACTGTGAGAAGCGCGTCATTCAAAAGCAACTGCACGTGCATGTACGTTGAGAATGTTCTAGCCAATGGCTTCCATCCTTAAATAAAATTGCCTGCAGATTGAATGAACCCCCTATTACCTGGAAACTGCTCATCTTGTCTCCTGTGCACTGAACAGAATGTTTTCTCCTACTACTGCCCAAGTCATTAAAGTACCATTATGCAATGTATTTTTTATCAATATCAAACACGCTCAAGTTTCACAGTTTAGTAAGTTTCCCGTACTACTCATAAAGCGTAGATCTCTTTGTCACAACGATGCCATATGAAACCTCATCTGAGGCCCTGGAGAGTTGATGGTAGTAGAGAACTGATTTCTTCATATGGACCATGAAGCAAACAAGAGATCACAATGATCTGATGAGAGACAATCTTGACATCCTCCAGCTCAGCCTCCTTCTGCAGATATGTCAGCTAGACTCGTTTGGACAAGCAAATCAGTTTGTTGTTTGTTTTCTTTTAAAACACATCAAATGAGTCAACATATCAACAAAGCAGCAACATATTTTTCCAGTTACTAAATGCATTCGTTAATCAGCCAAACCAAAAATATCAAGAAGCCTCTTTGTGGAGACGAAGTCTTTGGTTCTCCGAGTCACCACCAGCACTGTCACACACAACACAAACATCATTTTGATCTAATCAGGCTCTAAGAAAACATTTATTGTAGCTGAATACAGCTGTCCAAAAACACGGACATCCAAACTGCACGTGACAGGATCAACCTCGGAGGCACAAAAAAGAATCTGACCAAGCCTTTGCTGCAGGAGCAGGGCACTGGCTGGTCTGCAGCACCATTAAAACCAACATGCCATTCCTCATCTCTTAAACCCCTGCTATTTATACCAAATATCTTTCTGAGTCTGTGTTTAACTTTCTCAAGCAGCAGAACAGGTTTTTTTTTAAAAGGGTTTTGAGGAAAATCTTGTGAATTTTTCAGGTTGCAACAAGTCACACACCAGAAGGGCTCTGAGGATGGTACTGGCACAGTACTTGGAGGTGGAAACCCAGCCTTCCACAGAGGCCAGGGGCTAATTCTCTTCAGTAACATGAAAATCCTGACATATTCTTTCTGCCAGTGGAGGAATAAGCTGCTTCCTTCTCCAAGGCCTTCCCACAAAAAGAATCACAAAAACCGGATCTGGACCTTACATCTAACTCGGGCAAATATACTTTTACTGGGCATTTGCATATCAAAACTGATCAAGGATCCCCAAAATCTCTAGTTGGACTTACTCACTGCAAGTATTCATCTATTTAGCAATAAAAATGCTGAGTATGGGGTGTTGTTTCATCTCTGAGTTCGGAGATTCAACATCCAACAGCTGTCACCTGCTGCAGAGTGCTCAGACCTATGGTAGGTGTCCCGCTATCCATTGATTTACACTTTTTTTGCTTCTCTACCTCAGGCACCATAAAGATTTATACCAGCCTCCGGGTTTCTAAGTTATACGAGCTCCATTCACCATCAAAAATTAATATTTCTCCACATGATCTATCAAAGGAAACTCATCTTTCCAAACCAGGATTTTAATCTTATGCTTTATGGAAAAAGATGATTTTCTCAAATACTCTTTGCTGCTTCTTCCCCTTCAGAACCTGTGTCTCCACTAATACCGCCATGCATCCAGCTCCACCCGTTTTGGAGGGCTGAGATATGTATCAACTAACAGACAAACTAGGTCTTTTCCATGAAGTATAGAATTTTGCTAATGATTTACAAAATGTTTTGATACTCCCGCTGTACAAAGGCAAACCCCCACGATTCAAGTCTCCCGTATCATAGCATCAGCATTTGCGAAAACAAAGACTTTCAAGTCTGTGGACGCCTGGTTTCACACAATACCTTTGCATACACCACAAAGCAACAGGTCTGTTCTGCAACTGGAAAGAAAAAAAATACAATTGCAGCATCTGTAAACATATGTAAACTGTTCCTAATCTATACATCTGAGCTCTGGGTAGCAGTGACGACACAACAGCGTGGAGTGGGCTGTGGGAGATTAAGCAAGTGGGTGGCTCTTCCACTGATCTCTTCACCCTGCTTGTTGCCCAAGCAAAGGAGATCAAAGCTAAATCAAACATATTTATCCACACTATAAGCAGACCCCCAACTAAGACAGACCTGCAGGACCACTGCACTATTCCATGAGTCCTTGCATAACAAATTTCTTCCTGCTTGTACTCCCACTCTGAGAAATGTTAAGGTTTGTAGCAACTCTGTAGAGCAGCTAAGGTACTTCTCTGGTAGTTGTGTGGGTGCCGTGCCTTTCCTCAGCTGTTTTTGTTTTGGTGTTTGTAAGCTTGTGGGGTTTTTTGCATAAAGTCAGCTATCATTACAGTAGCTGAGACTATCACATCATGAGGTTGAAAGTAAGAAAGACTATCAGTAGATCCAAGCAATGAGGTGAAGATTCAGTACTAATAATCTCAAGACCTGACAACAAGAAAGTGGGTATCGCACACTGACAAAATGAGCAGATGCAATCAAGCAGCTGCACCCTTTACAACAGGCCAAGTTTTTCGTCTTATCTATTTATTGCAGACCTATTACTTTTCCACTGAGCCAGGCAC
Source organism: Trogon surrucura (assembly GCA_020746105.1). NCBI lineage: Eukaryota > Metazoa > Chordata > Aves > Trogoniformes > Trogonidae > Trogon > Trogon surrucura. The sequence continues at coordinate 53,054,585 of CM036622.1, forward strand.
TCTAGCTCCCTCGGGAAAGGTATGGAATTGGCATGAAAGAAATAAGAAAGAAAAATGTTTCGTACTGTTTGAAAAAAAATGTATCTGCTTCACAGCTTTATGGATGAAATATGAGATTCTAATGTAATTCAGGAACTCAGAGTTACACAGAGCGAGGCAATACGTTAAAGATTATCCAGCAATCACAATCTGCCCAGTACGCTGCACGACCACAGCCATCGCTTTGTAAACCCTTACTTTCTAATGACAAAGTCATGGCTCGTTTCTGTGCACCACACACCTGCCCCCAGCCATGCCTGCTAGAGGGAGAAAAGAAGTGAAACACAAGGGGCTTGTTCTGTATCATACTTCTCTAACACAATTCAGTTTAAAAAGAAATTTAAAAAATACACAAAATTAAAAAAAATTTAAAAGCCTCTCTGATTGAATAGTCAAAAGTCCAGATCCTCCCCACCTACACCATCAGCAATCAGCCAGTTTGGGGGAACTCACTCACATACAGTGATTCTGACCACTTGCTGCAGTACTAAATAGCTCTCAGAACTAAATGGGTGCATATATATGTATGTGTATCTGTATATCAACCCTTGTATTCCGAAGTGCTGACAAACATACCTGAGGTCTGAAAAAGAATAAACATGCTGAGCCCCTAAAGGCTGCCTCAAAACTGCTGTGAAACTTTTGTGCTTCCTGCAAAACTTGTGGAAAAAAAAAAGTTAATCTTAGTATATGCAAGTGAGTTCACTGGAGAACAGAGATAGAGATGATGGTGGTAGCCTTTTGTATCATAACTCAGTGTCTGTGGCACACTCCTAAGATGTTAAAGACCCAGACTCCTCTTTCCTACAGCTCTCACATCTCTAGCAAGGTCTTCCAGCCATCAGAATGTAAAATGCTTAGGCCTGCTCCCATGCATCTCCTACTGCAGATGGTGCACAGAGCTGCAAAGAAGTCAACATTCAACAAGCCAGTGAGAAAGTAAGCACAAATCTGGCTCCTTACTGATGAACATCTCCAGAAGGCAGGAATCTGATTCTCACTCACAGACTGTATTTTTCCATTTAAAAGTCCACCTATCATTACTTAACTTCCTAGAACTCAGTATTCTCAATCTTTAAGGGACAGAGACATCCCCTAAGCAGTCCCAAGTCAGGCACCTGGTCTCAGACTTATCTTCATCCATCACTTCTCATCAACTGGCCCAAGAGCTTCTTCCTCAACCCATAGGCTTCGTCATCCCATAGGTTCATTGCACAAAGAAGGAAAGATATTGCCTCCAGCATGCTGACGTGCCCTGTGAGCTATCTGTCTTCACTTAACTGTGTGGAGACCCACAGGACTTGGGTCAGCTGCTTGGCAGCTGAAAGCTATTTTACAAATTACATAAACCATTCAAGTTTCTGAGTACAAATGAGGTACACCTTGATATAAACCAAGGAGACATTTCCCTTTCGGTAGCTGTTTTTCTAATGGTCCACCATTTTCTCTTATCAGTGCTTTGAACTAAGTGGCAGTTCCTCTGGAGGTAGTAAGGTTCAAACCATAAAGAGCTTCACTAATTACAAACTGTTATTTTAAACTGAGCTATATACTAAATGAGAACATAAAAAAAAAATCTTCACTATCACTTGACGGTTTCTTTCAAATTCGCCTTCAACTCCCAGTTTAGAGTCCAGCACTTGTGAGCAGGTTATTTCCCCCCCATCCTCACCAGGCAAACTGTAGTGGGGCTGTCTTGTCTCCTTGCAGGTGGCAGGAAGAAGTCATCATGAAAAGGAAATCTTATCATAGCCTGATGAGTATTATTTTCAGCAGCTCTCTCTGTTTAAGGAGTCCCTGCTCCTACATCATTCCTCCTTGTACCTCCTGGGTTGCTGCAAATAAATCAGAGCAAGGAGCTGAGCTGGTGAACTCCACCCAACCCCTTCTTTTTCAGACAGGGTTTTTTTTCAGCCAGATTAGCTCTCCTTTTGCACTTCACCACATGCCCAAATGTTTGTGCCAGCATAGCAGAAGGAGGAGTAAGGGAGTGGGAAGGAGTGGCTGGAAGTAGGAGGAGGTGAGGGAGCAGAAGGGACTGCTTCAGTGGGCTTGAGGCCCACAGCCTAAAAAAAATAACTGCCTCACTGGGATCAAGTACTCCTAGGGTGCTGTTGTGAGGATGGATGTTCTCTCTCCCTGAAATACTTCACCTGATGAACCTTTGTGTGCTAACGAGTGTCTAATTCACCGTAACAGAGAACTACCACCGAATGCACTCATTATATTCCATCGGGGACATTACCTGCTAACAGACAGAGGGTTTCAGGCTAATGCTGCCAACATCTCCTTCAGGGATTAGCCTTTGGGCCTCTGTATGTCTCTAACTTTGTCTTAGGGCACTAAACAGATTCTCACCTAAAGCAACACTGCAAGCGGGCGTACTGTTGCCTGCAGATTTCACACAGCCTACAGCACAATCACAGAACCTGCAAGTGGCTCGGATATATTTAGAATCCCACATTGTCCTTACTTTCATCCTGCAAAACGGAGGGCGGAGGGAAATAAAGAATAGAAGCAGATGATAAATGCACAGCTGGAGAACATCAGCAGACATCTCAGTACTGGCTGGGCCTGGTTCACCTCTTGTTTATCTGAAAGGGAGTGGGTGACCCTGAGAAAAAGAAAATCAACATTTATTTCTCTTGCCGTGGTGAAACACCTGGCTGCCCCTGTGAAGACAATGTTACGGTAATCTGCCAACCATTGTTTTCTGTGCCAAGTCACTGCTGCCAGTGAGGACTCAGCATGCTGGTGGGAGAGGACACGAGTCAACTGCCCATGAAGAGGGAAGTCCACAGCTGCTACCTGGGTTGAAATATCCCACAGGCAAAGCACAGCAAGACAACATGCTGTAAGGGTGAAAGAGACTGATCATACAAGGTGATAAAATGTTACAAGAAAGCAATGCTACGGGAGTTCATCTAGCCATACAAAGGTCAATGCATCATCATACGTAAGCAGAGGTGCCTGTAATTAATGATTTAAATCACGGCTGTTGGCTAATTCCCTTGGACTGTGAAATGTGGTATTTTGTCCAAGATAGGATTCCAAGAGAAAAATATCGAAGATGCAGACAGAGTTTGAATTCTACCTCCAAAAGATACTTCCACAATCACTCAAACTCAGGACTGTTTCCCCTTCCTTCTCCAGGCCTCCTGTAATTTATGTCTGCGTTAAAACATTGGCAGAGTTGCTTTCAAGGAAGGCAAGCTGACCTATTAGTATTCCCTCTCACTGCTCCTGAGACTTCATCTATCTAGATTTGTTTAATACCTCAGAGGCACCTCATTTCTTAAGAAGGCGGAGAACACTTGCTTATTCAGCTTTCAGGCTATAACAATGGGTACCTTTTTTTTTTCCACCTCCATGCTAACTTTGAAGTTAATTTTGGGGGTTAGGAATTACGCTTTTTGCCTGTCAGCGTTTTGTTTGCCAATGGCAAGAGGAAGAGGGGAGTTGAGAGAAAGATTCTGGTATTTTATTTAAACCTATTTTTGGAGGAACTATTAGGTTCGCTTTCAAAGGGCAGGCAAACACAACAGTTAGCTGAAGACTCCAGATTATGGGGTGAGAAGAGCTTTTCCGGGCCCTCATAACTGTGTCACACTAAATAATCCATGTCATCCTTAAATTCAGGAAAAAAAAATCACTAACATTAGTGGCTTTTAGAAGTTGCGATGTTAATCTCAGTCTTTATCATGCCAACCCCGATTTCCCCGCTCTTCTTGCAAACCAATCCCATTCTTTCCTAGTCCTTTGCTCTCAGCATCCTTAGTACTAGTCAAACCAGTGATTCTGCTTGAGTGACATATTTTGCAGATTCTTCCGCATTTCATTCTCTTCCTCTAACTGCGACTCTTCCTAAGAAGCAGATCTTCCAAACAACATAGACACAAATCAGCTTGTGGGATGCCAGCAGCAACAGAAAGATTTGCTGGAAAATTCAATGATCTCTCAGAAATGCAGGGACCTTCACTGATGGCTGTAAAGTGTCAGAAACCTTGCATTTGATGCAAGGAATCCTTGTAGGCATTCTTAATATTGCAGATAACTGCTGAAATGCCATGTGGGCACGGAGAGGTTCTCAGAAATCCATGGTCATGAGCTGTGCAGCTCCCACAAGTCTGCTACTACTTCCCAACTTTCCATGTTGTCTTAGATCTTTCTTATTGACCACCCATTTAATAAATCCAAGCCACTTAATGCTTTTATGCAGGTCTTTGGGAAGCATTGTAACATATTCCTTGCTGTAGTTGCTACATTGGGTGAAATCACGCTTGTTGAAACTCTGCTGCCATCAGAGGATTTATACAGATATTATTTTAGCCTACAGACCTATTGTAATTCCCTCGCAAATTAAGGGGTAGAAACTGCCCTGTGTTAGGTGAAGCACAGCAAACATTTTGGATCACCTCCGGATGGCCTAGCAATGGGGTGTTTTCTTCTGGACACTTCATAGTGTACTTCAGAATTTCAAGCTGTGATTTTGAGACCCTAAATTTCAAAGAGGAGAATTAACCTTTGAGATTAACCAGTGCTTTGAGGTCTCCCTTCGTCCGGCTCTGTAGCCACTTTTGGCCAACCTGAATTCCAGCTGCCTAAAAACATTTTTTCCCTCTCTCATCTTAGGCTTCACGTTGCCGTCTCCATATCAGGGAACAAAAACCAACGGTAGACTCGTTTCTCCCACCTCCATCAGGTCCCAACTGGGTCGCAAGGCTGAGCTGGTCCAGTACACAACCACTGACACAGCCCAAAGGAGCAGCCCAGACTGACATCACATTCTGCAGGAGCAGCTTGAATTTATGTCTTTCTAAAGCGATCAGGCAATTGCAGCCTTAACCTGCACTACTCAGATTTGGTTTAGCAAAGTGCTTAATTTTTCACAGTTAATATTTCAATTCAATGCTATTCCCTGCTGTACTGCTTGTCAAAGATTACGGCAGCGAAAGAGGTGACCATGGTTTTGTGATCTACATAATCTGGGAAAGTGTGTCAGAAAATCCCATTTGCAGAGAGAGAATGTTACTATATACTTTTTTTTTCTCCAGACACTACCATTACCAAATCTCAGTTCTAACCTTTTTTTTCAAACTTTTCTGTAAGAAGTCTCTTTTTGTAACCTATCCTTCAGCAAGTTTGTTATAAATATGTATCCTCAGAAGATTCAGGCCATCACTGCTTATGTGAGTGCACAGATCATAGAGCTGATGAAAAAAACTTGTGGTTTATGTATTTATATATGTTTAGAATTCATTTTTGGTAAATATACTTGAATGTTCCCTTACAAATTTCCTACTTCAGTGAACATTCCTATCAGCAGTTTATTGTGAGAACATATGCAGAAAATCAAGCATTGAGATAAGTATGAACACAAGCAAAGTGAATGCATTTAGAAATTAGACAAATGCTCCTTATCCCAAAGTGACTTTTTTCTTTTTTTTTTTTGCAATACTGTCAGAATGCACCAAATATAGGAAATAAAAATACAGGATGATGTTCCTAAGCAACAAGGCTATTTTGTGCCACCCTAACCTAATATAACATTAGATGGCTAATTTTTTTAGCAAACAGTAGGAAGAGGTTTCCCATCCTAAGGGATTTTCAGTATTTCAAAACCAGAAGAGCGAAGCCTTGTACTCTAATCCACCACCGAGCCAACAAGAACACTTTTTAAATGTTTCAACTACAGCCCTTTTTCATTAAAAGACTTTAAGATCTATCAGAGAAATTGTTTCACAGGACAGTTTGCACATGGAAATTGCTAACTGATGATGTCTCAACAACTTCCAAAAAACCTCTCCCTGAAGTTTTGAAAATGAGAAATCCATCCAACCCATTTTCATTCAATCGAAAGACAGTCCACAATAACTTTTTGTGATAGGAAAACTACTGATCAGCAAATTGTTGACTGACTCACTCAATTCTGTGTCGCTCCCATGATCGTCTTCCATCATCATGACAGTGTGTGAGAGGAACACAGGTGCAGCATGCTCTCTTTGCAATATCCCACGTGTGCAACTTCATGACAGCTACTGCAAGTTCCCTTACTCAACAGAATCTCTGAGGCTGATGTAACGTACATTATGGATGATGCGGCTTTCCACAGTACCAGAAGACCGAATGGCTTCTGAGAAAGCCAGTGCAAAGCTATCTTTGATCTACACTCGTGGTCACAGATGTCCAGTTTGCACAGATGCAAGAAACTTCTAAGGAAAAAAACTCTAACTGAGCTGGGGAGGTCACAAGCAAACTCACTTGAGACTCTTCTAGCTGCTGTGTGGAAACAAGGATTACAGAATCAGAGAAACTGGAATAAACTGCTGAAGGCCATCTGAACCAACTTCCCACCCAAAGCCAGACTACCAGCAAATGTAAATCAAATTAGACATGGTTTTATTTGTCTGAGTCTTGAAAACCTCCAAGGATTCAGATTCCACAACTCTTCCAAATAATGTGTTCCAGTGCTGGACTCTCCTCTTGCTGAAGAAAGTTTGCTAATGTCCAGTTCAAATCTCCCAAAATGCAAACTGTGGCACTTGCCCTCAATTTTCCCTCTGTTTCCAGGTCTTGTGGTAAGTTCATGCACAAGTTTTCTGAGCCTGCGTTCTCACTAATCACAATGAAAACACTGAAAAATATCAGCTCTGGTATCAAACCTGGGGTACACAACTACTGAGCATCAAGCTATTGATAATTGTTCTTCAAACCTTGCAGTCCAGGCAGTTTTCAACTGATTTAACAGTCTATTCATCCAAGCTGTACTTCGTCAGCTTCCAGATAAGAATGTTACAGTGTCAAAAACCTCACGGAAGGGAAAATATACTATATCCATCACTCTTGTCATCTTTTTTAGACAACCATTTCACCATAAAAAGAAACAAGATTGGTCAAGCATGAATTATCATTGGTAAATAAGTCCATCCTCACTCTTCCTTGTAGCCATGGTGAAATAGTCATAGTAAATATATATGTAAAAATATATATATAACAAGTATATGTATATACATATATAGTGAATAGCCATAGTAAATCTCTCTTCAGTACCAAAGCTGGCCAGTCACTGCAGTAAACACACGCCAGTTCTTTCTAATAGATTTATTTCACATACAATTCAGACTGAGCTGTAGAAATCTCTGGGGTGAGTGTGCTGTCAAGCCCCAGTTTCAAGACCGCAGTCAAATATGAGGCATTCCCTGAACAAGGCCTGGAGTGTCATTAGTGAGGTGAAAGCGTGGTCTAGCTTGAACAAAAGTTTATAGCCTTCTATAAAAACATACCTTTTTCTATTACTACTCGTAGCAGATCTGACAGCTGTTACCTCTCTACTTATACTTTACACTTCCTAATTCTAACATACGATGGCACTTCACTTCCCAATATCCAATTGACATTCTTTTGATGTATCATTTGGGCTAGTGCCTAGGCACATTTGCAAATAGTTTAGTGCTCAATTTAAGGCTGAATATATTCCCAGAATTCCTTTGGCAATCCATTATTTATTACTTACAAGTGTTAAGATCAAAAAGAAAAGAGATAGATGTATATTCCACGCTGACAGGAGGTCTGTAGGGATTACAGAAAACAGAAACTTTAATGCTAAATTTGTGTAAAAAGGGTAAAATGAGGATTTCCCTAGCCAGTTTTTTAAAAAAGAAAGAAAAAAAAAAAAGAAAAAGAAAATAAATGGTCTGGATTATATAGTTATTCTTCCAGGGCTTTATTTCATGGCTAGAAATTCACACTTGACTGGTACTGATAGTTCTCTGTACCACAGAGGTAAATCCTAGTTTGCTTTTGCCAAGAAATACTGGTCAGCTCAAACTCAGTGCCAGCTACCTGGATGCATCTTTTAGCGGCGTACCCAGGGTGGCATACACAGCTAATTAATTAAAATACTGATTCATTCCTATTGACAGGCCTAGAATTTGTGTTAATTTTTCAGCAAGGTCAAACAGCCTGCATGGCTTCTTTGTAAAACCTGGGGCTTGTAAGGATATCAACATTGAAGCAAAGGGGAACTCGCAAGAGTAGAATTTAGAAAGATCATTCATACTTCATTGAACAGCTCTGTAGAAGGCGGAGAATATTTTCACAAGCATATTTGGCTGGGCAAAATTTGCATTTTGCTGTCAGTGGGGTACGAGCAGTGATGGAGGCTCATGAAGTCAAACTGAAGACCTCTCCCTCCATGGGCTGCAGGTCAGAGCTCAAGTACTCAAAATGAAACTTCATCCCTAGCTCTGACGATGTCTTTATGGATCATGTGCTCTTCTCTGTAAGCCTTTGTGTCTTTATTGCTAATCTTAAACTATGCCCCAAAAGACACAAGAAAATACCCCTGGCCAGGTCACGAATGCAAAACCAGTCTTTCCCTGCATGATTAATGTCAAGTAAGGAGTATCTGGCGGCTTCGCAATGAGCCACTGCAGAACTATTTGGACAGGACAAAAGAAGCAGCAGGAGAAGAACAGCCTGGTACAAACAAACAAACAGGGAGTAATTCCAACACAGTAAAACAAGCTGATAAAAGGCAACCTGAAGAAATAAGAAACCTAGACATAAATACAGATGAATAGCTACACAGAGCCATTTCCTGATATAAATCTGCAAGCTGAAATGTAAAGCAGAATATCCAGCAACCAGCTATGAAACTCTATCACAGATGCCAGAACTTAAATATTTTTTCATGTCTAGCAGTCCATCTACCAATGGATTAAATTATTTTTCTTTGTGTTTTTTTCCAGGTTATGCAGGAAATCTATCACCCTTTATGAGGACAGTGAAATTATAACACCCTTGTAATTTAAGTTACTTATTTCTCAAGTAAACAGATAAATTGAACTACCATATAAACTGAGATGATCTAAAGAAAGTGGCAGCTCTCCAGGTAAAAAGAATCAGCCATCTGCTCGAAAAAAAATCTAATAAGACCCAGTGACAGATCACTTCACTCATTGAGAGAGAACTTGGAACAGTGGGGCCAAAATCAGCAACACGAAACTGGAGGAGTCACACAACAGAGAGGCTGCAAATAATCCGATGGGCAGTTCATCATTTGCTTTGCCATATGCAGATTCAACATCTACCTTAAGTCTTAATTCTTACCATCATCATTATTGTTATTATTGATCCTTTCTAAGGTCTCCTTACAACTCTGAGAGAATCACAGAATCGTAGAATGCGTTCGGTTGGAAGGGACCTTTAAAGGTCTTCTAGTCCAACCTCTTAGATCAACTTTGAGATGGAATTCACCTGGTAAACCTTGTGTGTTTTGAGCATTACTGCACAAAGGAGCAGATAAGACAGAACTAGAAAATGAGACCTTTCCGTTTTATTTCTTGGAGTGATTCTTCTGTCTAATGACTTTTCGGATAGTCAGTTTGTCACATTTGGACTGAAGGCATTTAAGAGTGTAAAGGTTAATTAGAAAAACAACAGCTGACTTTACTGAAAGAGTTTAACTCAACTACATGAAGAGAAACAAACTGTTTTCAACCGAGAGAATCTGTTTGGAGCTGGTTTGTGCTGGAATATCACCCACACAAATCTTGTGAGGGAACATTAAGTGACAATACCCTCAAAATGATGAAGCTTATGTTGGAGCAAAATCTCCATGGCTGAAAAAAACACTTTAAGGAGGAAACATTTAAATTCCAGTTTCTAATTTAGGTATTACTTAATTAAATATAAAAGTTTGATGTATCAAACATTATAACACAATCCAAATTGCCTGTCACCACATTGATTTTCTTCATGCTTTTCCTTTTGTTTAAGCTCTTACCTCAGGCCTTGTTTCAGGATATGGTGTTAATTCTTTAGACTAGCCCTGTATTGTAGACCAACTGGAAATTTAAATTTAGGACTTTGCTTCTTAAAAAGAAATTAAATGTTTTTATAAACAGTAGACTCAGTTCTCTACAGCCCTGGGGCACCTGGGCAAGTCCTTCCTTCCCCAGAGCCCAGCCCAGTCTCTTTCTGTTGGCTGAAGTAAGCAGTGATGAACATGCGAACAAGCAAATTCCAACCCCCTCCAAAAAAAAATTTGCTCAGTCTTGCAGCTACACTTGAAATACTTTCCTCTCTTGCACTGTCATTTTCTTTCCCTATGATGAAGAAGGTCTTAAACATACACAGTGGAAAACAGAGCATCTCAGTGTGGAAGATGCTTAAAATCAAGATCGAGAAAGAGGGGTTTTCTCCACAATACACACTTCCTAAAGACAGAGACTCACACCCCTAGAGTCTGATCTTCCTGCTATGAGAAAAGTCATTGCTCTTGCTGCTGAATTGCTACATAAACAGTGCCTGTGGCTCCAGGGGCACCCTCAGGCTCCCCACATGCCAAACAAAGGAAGACTAATTTTCTGCCTGTAGAAACAGGAGTGCTGGGGCATGGAGTCCCTGGATACGATGAGCTACTTATAGCTATACTACATTAAGGAGGATTCTGCGTTAAGGAGGTTCACGTTATTTAGGAAGGAAGAGTAAGGAGCATGTAGGATCCTGTGCTCCTCAATCATACACAATCACTCAGAAACACCGCAGAGGAATACGAGAGAAAGCGATGCTGACTGCTGAAGTGCAGAGGGAAGGAGCTTAGATAGACAAAGGTCTACACAAAGCTGGTTTGGAGTTAAAACTGGAAGTGTGCATCATTGTCAAAAATCTAGCTTTTGCTATGCAAAGAAGATAAATGATAGTACTGACAAATAAACGAAAAAAGCACAATAGGAGTCTTTATGATGGCAGAGGGCTGTCAAAGTAAGTATCAGTTTTCTAACTTCATAATGCCAGCCATACCGTATGAAGCAAATGATTGCAAAGGTGGTTACGGAGATCTTCCTATCAAGGTGCCCAGTGTATTTGATTTACACATTTCTGTTACCTACTAAATACGTGAAGCAATTAAATAGCCTTTTTTTCTTTTTTACTGATCAAGTGAATTCCATGTTTTTACCCCCTCTCTCATCATTGTTTCTTGATTTCCATTGAACTGTGATAATTCATCTTGCATTAGACTGTAATACCAAAATGGTGTTCACCCATGCAGTAGAAGAGCTCCCGTAGGACCCCACTGGGATGCAGGCAGAGGTAAGCGATGAGGTAGGAGTGGGTTTCACTCAACTGGCATTTATGTGTGCTGTATATTTTATGTCTCCGAATTCAAGGAGCGATCACTTCTTTAAAATTAGTGCAATGCCTTTAATTAGAGGGGAACAGCAGCGAAGAACCTATAATTAAAAAAAAATAACACAACAAAACATGTTGTTGATGCAGTGAGTAGTGTCTTTGTCATAAGTCACACTGAGTCCACTGTACTCTTGGCATAGGTTCAATCATCAGTCAGCTTCAAGGGCAATCACTTCTAATTAACAAGTCTTTTTGAACTTGTGGCCCAGACCTCTAAGGTACCACAACAGTCAGACACACAGCTCTTAAGGTTGTCTGTGCCTTATGTCAACTTCTTCCAAAATGCAAGGCAGAAACTTCCTTCAATAAAATTAAACCAACAGTATTTTAATTGCATTTTTGTGCCGTGTGTCCATCCCCATGGCCATCCCAGTCCCTATCACTAGAGAACCACCTTCCATGCTCCTGATAATTTTGCATATGTAGCCGTTCACAGAGAAGAAGAAAGGCTACTGTGGCTGTGCAAAGAAACCATCTCCTTTCTGTACTTTAATGAGCAGTACTAGGACTTGACACTAAAAATACTGGTTTGATTTGGCTTCAGTCTGGCTGACCTTGCAGAGGCAGATGACATCCATCTAAAACTTTGAGTTAGAGTCAGGTGGCAACAACAGGGTGTTTGGAACAGAGGGAGCAGTGTATTTTGGGCTGAAAGCAGTTTGAAAGAGTGAACGAAGCCACCACCTTGCATCTGAGGTTAGATTTTCTGATTTGTGGCGCATTCGGGACCAAACTAGCAGAAACTCTTTTTAAATAAACACAATTTCTTTGAAGAAACAAAGAACTCCACCACCAGTTTCTCCTCCTGACTTTATCAGCGCAGTATCGCCGATAACCTCGCTAGACCCGAAGGAATGATATCACTACTGCTCTTTGATATGCAGATACGGGGAGTTGCTATTCTTATCCTACTGCTTTTGCATTTAGCCCGTGGAAAACACAAACAGGTTCTCCGTGTTCTCCCTGTGCTTGTCCCTCTCACTGCTTCGGGTTGCACAACTGCAGTGGACAGGCTGATGAGTTGTGGTCCCCGTGAGAGGTGGGTCCTGGGGATGGCCACGGGTGCGCAGCCGCCCACACGAGGGATGCAATGGGTGGTCAGCTCCTGCCCTGGAGCATCACGTGCCACGATGCGGTTCATTCAACGCATGAACGTGAGACAATCCAGCCCCTTTTAATCGAACCCGTAACTGATTGCTGGCTTTTGCGAAGAGCAGTTTCACAAGCGCCCAGAGCTTAATTGCGGCTGCGCAGGTGAGGCCACCCCTTGAGTCACGTCAACCGCAGCGCCGCCGATGAGCATCCCTTGAGTCACGCCAAGCTGCCACCTCCGTTTCATCAGGAGTCTGGAGGAGGCTGAAAGGAGACCTCATTGCTCTGAAAGGAGGTTGTAGGGAGGTGGGCTCTGGTTTCTTCTCCCAGTTTAGTAATGATAGGACAAAAGGAAACGGCCTCAAGTTGCACCAAGGGAAAAGATATTAGGAAAAATTTCTTTAGTGAAAGTGTGGTGAGGTATTGGAACAGGCTGTGCAGGGAAGTTGTGGAGTCACCATCGCTGGAAGTGTTCAAAAACCACGTAGATGTGGCACTTCGGGCCATGGTTCAGTGGTCGTGGTAGTGCTGGGTAGATGGCTGAGACCCTGGCACAGGTTGCCCCGAGAGGTGGGGGAAGCCCCATTCCTGGAAGTTTTGAAGGCCAGGCTGGATGGGGCTCTGGGCAGCCTGATCTACTGGGGGATGTCCCTGCCCACGGGGGGGTGTTGGAACAAGATGATGTTTTAAGGTCCCGTCCAACCCTATGATCCTATGGTTGGGCTAGATAGCTTTGGAGGTCTTTTCCAACCTTGATGATTCTATGGGAAAAAAAAAAACACCAAACAAACCACCAACCTGTAAAAAGACAAACCCTTTAAAAAAAAAATTAATAACAACCGCCTCTCTGCACTGACCGGTCGCCCCCTCAGGCAACCCCGGAGACAAAGCGGAGGCAAGACTCGAACCCGTAACCTATGAGGACGCGGACTCCACCCCGCCCTCCCCCTGGACCGAACCACGCATGCGCAAAGCGGGGGCGGGGGGGAGGCTGGAACCTGCCGACACGGCGCTGACGCAGAGCTGGGCACAGAGAGCGGCGCCCTCCCCCCCTCGCTATGGGTGACGCGTTCCGGAGGGCGGAGTCGGGCACTCAGGTGAGGCTCTGCCCCCCCTCCCTTCCCCCAAATCCCCTCTGGGTTCGCCTCAAGTCGCTGGGCGCTCCCCTCCGCCTTCCCCGAGGGGCTGGGGGACGGGCACCGTCCCCCAGCCCCTCGGGGAAGGCGGAGGGGAGCGCCCAGCGACCGCGGAAGCTGCCGAGAGGGGCGGTCGGTGCGTGAGGGAGAGCCGCCGCCTTTCCCGCCCTTCCCGCCTCCGCCGCCCTCCCCACAGTGGGGGGGGGGGGGGGGGGGGCGTCAATCCTGCCCTGCCCTGCCCTGCCCTGCCCAGGCCAGGAAGGTTACCCCGGGGGGTTTTCAGTCGTTATGTGAAGAAAATTTGATTTAAATAAGCAGGTGGGATTGTTTTCCTGTTAAGTTTTTTATTTTTTTTATTTTTTTTATCTGCTGAGTGGTTTCTATTTTAGTGACTTCCCGCAGTCGGTTTGTGTGGTACCGTGGTCAGGGCACAAAAGCCCTGTTATATCTATTTCTTCGTAAAGTTCTATGTTTTTCTCAGTAGGGTTGAGATCTTAAGCCCTTTTTGACACCAAAAAAAATACATAGTAATAACTAGCCACTGTCACAAATAAAGGACATGAGATCTGAAGCCCTTTTGACTCTTAAAAAAATATATATAGTAACAACTGGCCACTGTCACAAATAAAGGACTTGAGTTGTGCTCTGTGTAAATGCATTTATTTGTCGTGTAAATGCATTTCTTTGCCCGCCTGAGCGCTGCCAACAGGGAACAGGTGTCAGACTGGATAACCAGCCCTGACCGAGGGAGGAGCCGATAACTGATGGCTTGGGAAGGGTTAATGTACAAATACATTGTCCAGAAAAAGTGGTAAAAGCTCTTGAAGCAGAAAATACTTCATTCAAAACAAGACTTCCCCGAGTAGCCTCATGCATAAGATCAGATTTTTTTTTGAGAGTTACACTGAGACCGCAGTCTTGTATTCTTCTTATTGAATATAATTAATACAACAAATTAGAACTTCTTGCAAAACACCTTTGGTATATCACAGTGAAATAAATGATGAATTGCTTGCGTATGTCTTCATGCCCAGAGTTCACAAAAGCTCAGTCAGAGCGGTTACAGTGGTTGAAAATTAAATTTTGTCTCGTACTTGAGATAGGTTTGTATGTGTAAATAGCCCGTAGGTTAGCTCACAGCCTCTGAAAGAGCTGGAGTATTTAATTTGAATTTCTTTAAGATTTTAATGAAGTCATATCTCATTCCTGACAAGACCTACATGTAAGCTTACATTTATGCATAGCTTTGTGGAAACTAATACAGTATATAATGTGTTAGTCAGAGGGACTGCCCATATGCATATTTCTTTATTAACAAGATGAAATTGATAAATTAGACATAGTTGAAATATTTGAGGCCCATCAGCTTTGTCATTAATGAAATTTAACCCTAGGGTTGCCTGACTCTTGCTGTATAGCTTTTTTCTACATGTAACTGCACATATGTGCAGTTTCTTGCTAGCGTAATTACACTTTTGAAGAACACCTAGGAGCAAAGGCCTACCACTAGCAGGTTGCTAAAAGGTGGTGTGATGTGTGAAAGAAGATAAAAGGAGCATTATGAAAAGAAGAAGCGAGCATTGACAGTTAAATTATAGAATCTGAAGTCTCTAGTACATGCTTTGAAATTCTTTTGGGTTTTGTTTGTTTCTTATTTTCCAAGCTCTTCCCACTCAAAGACTCTCTTCAGTGGTGCTGTGCTCTGGACCTGTCTGTGACAAAGCTTGGGATGCCTGATGCCCACCCTCCAGATCACCCTTTAAATGCCGTAGATTTCGCTCACCCCCTCTGCGTTTTACAGAAGAAAACACTGAGAAGGCAAAATGGAAATTCCTCCCCTGGAACAGAGCCAAGGCGGCTTTTGCCGATTTAGAAAAACCTGTGTTGGCCCTGTCTTTGATATCGGTTGAGGGATGCCTGCGTTGGCAGCTTTGCTTCCATCGCTTCTGCTGTAACATGGACAAACCTTTGTTAGATTTGAAGGGAAATTGTTCACTGTTTCTGCCAGGAACCCCGTTGCTCCCAGCGTGACACTAATGAGGCAAGTGCCTTTGGAGATTCTGCTTCAGAACTCGGAAGTAAATACAAGTTTGATAAAAACACAGGTGCGCTATCATCAGCGAATTACCATAAATTACCTACATGAGCAGTGCTCAGAGTAAGCACCTGTAGTTCTTTAAAATTAATAGATAAACTTGTCATTTAAATAACCGCAGATTCATATTTAAATGATAGAGATCAATCTGTCTTGCATTTCCAGAGTTCTAGCAGTAAGCTTGAAGATGTGATAATCTAAGGAGACGGGGTCTCACTGTTTCTGGAAGTAAACTGCAGAGGGTGTGTTAACTCGTGCACAAATAATTTGGGAACGGGAGGCTGCAGAAAAGTATTTGGACCATCAATAGTTGTGACTCCCCACCCATAACCAAGCCCCTGTAATCACCGAGTGCCGGCGCGGTGCTTCCTTTCCTAAGAGCTGAAGAGCATCAGACGGCAGCAGCCTGTGGTGGTTTTCCTGTTTCTCTCTCAACTTCCACTGCCGGGCGAGGGGGTGAGAGACTCTTGTCCCTTCTCCACAGCGGGTGGGATCTCTCCCCGCCAGGGCTAGGCACAGTCAGCTGCGAGGACTGCACGTGTAGGGTGTGTGATGGCCCTCTTGGTAGTTGCAAGCTCCTGGTTTATGTGCCCTGACATACGTTCCTGGATTTTGTGTACCTGTGTCCACCTGGGTTTTTGCTTTGTCCAAGTCACAGAACCCTACTGGTTCCCAAAATACGTGAGAGTTCACACCGTGACTCTTTTCTGCGCAGCACAAATGTGTGAAAGGTAACGAGAGGATCTGCAGATCCAGAGCAAGGTTGATTCAAGTGTTTTTATGATCCTTCAGTGGACGTGTCAGAAAAGTCTCATGCATATGTGTGAACAGGCAAACAAAGGCAAACACATTGACATTTTACTAATGGAAGGGAATGTTAAAATGTCAATGAAAATGTCACACTTTGATTCTGATCGTGAGCACTTGAAGTAGATTCAGGGCCATTTAATGGAGTTTCATTCTACTGTTAAAGGCAGGCACACACAACTGTTCAAACAATTTTTAAGGCAATTCAGAGCAAATGTTGGCCATCGATGCAGCAGGGAGAAGAGAAAAGCAAGATAAGACAGCTTGTGTTTAAAGGTGTGTGTGTTCCCTGCTTCTTTGGTGACAGGCTTTAAGGAGCATGGGATAAAATTGGATAGGATTTGTTTTGTTCAAATCTTTAAAAGACACCTTTGTGTCTTGGAGAACAAAATACTTGGCACCAGGATGTATGCTCTGAGCATCCTGATGGTGTCCTTGCCTCTGTGTGGCAAATAACCGTAGGGCTGACAGCTCCAGCACGGGGTGAAATGCTCATTCCTGGTTTACGAATGTGTGCCAGAACTACCAATAACACAAGTTATGTGAATACCTGTCTGCTTGCTATGCAAATACCTGTCGATTTAAGAAGTTGCCCATGATCTTTGGACTAATTTGTTTTACAATGGAGTTGCTTTACAAGGGGCTTTGGAGGAACTTGCTTTACAAATTCGAGCTTGCTTTAGAAAGGTTCTTGTGGACTCGCTGGTGGCTAATTGCTTTTGGTCATTCTTAATCTGTACTCTGTTTGAACAAGTAACTATGATATAATCGGACCGTAGTCCAGAAGAGTCCTGTGTAACTTTTCAGATGAAATGTACGTGTTCTTAGAAATGCTCAGAGGGACTGACTCAGAAGACTAATGATAGGTCATGTTTCACCTCTCCACCAGCAGCTTGTTGTGGAGGTGATGGTTAGTTATTACAAATGATCTTCTTTCCCTTTGTTCTGTCAAGTGGCAGCACTGCTGTACACCAGAGGCAATCCCTCCTGCTAGTCTATCTGTACAGCTATTTTTCTCTTTCCCTTTTTCCCTTTTTCTCTTTTTTCTTTTTTTTCGTTTGTCTGCTTTATTTCTCCTAATGCATATCCATTCCTTATTGCCATTGAATCTGTGTGCCAGTTGTAAGGATGAAACCCTCTGTTGCGGTAGTCCAGGCTGTAGGTTTCTGTATGTGTTTATGAAAACATTATTAATCGAACTAATCTTTTGATAGGGCTGTCATGAAAACCTCTCAGTTCTCCGAATCCTTTATGTTTTATTCTGTGGTCCATTACTTCGAGTTAACAGCTTGTCTCTTCTGTCTTTTGTTTTAAAAGCTACTTGCACGACTTGAGGGCAGAAGTTCTCTGAAGAATCTTGAACCTTACCTGTTTGCTGAGGAAGGATCTCCTGTTCATGGTAAACATGTATTTTTATCCCATTTATGGAAATGTTGATATAAAAGTATTTTCAAAGCAGTATGACAAATATAAGCATACAAGTAGGTCTCTTTGTCCTGGATTCAGAATTTTAATTGTTGATGTAGTTTTATGCAAACTAGGTAAAATGGAATAATGCAAAGTCACCATTCTGCATGTTATTAAATGGACTTTAAAATCTACTTCGTGGGTATCAAAACACAGGTATAGGTGAGTAAATACCAAGCAGGTAGGTCTGTTTCTAGTAGTTTTACACAAAAGTGTTAGATTTTGTCATTTAACATTTTTTTTCTTAATCAGTTGTCTGAAAAACCACTACAGAGTCATAACTGCAGAAGTTTGCAAAGAACTTGAGGTTCCATAAATAGCAAAGAGTTCAGTGATAGGGAGTGGTCAGGATCGGTTACAGAGAAGGGCATGAGCAAACAGGAATTTTCGATAAAGCCGAGTCATCTAATCATTTAGTCTCGGCCTTAAAAATTCCTGATTATGCTGAGATGGAACTTTGGAAGGAGTTCCATAACAAACATAGGTACTAATCAGCTGAATGAGTTCATACACAATGTTAGGAGCAAAATAGCTTATGTAGACCTTCAGTGAATAAATGAAAGTTTCAAATCAGAGAAATTGATGCCAGTATAACAATTTCAAGGTAGATTCATCTAGCGAGAGGTTTTAAGATCAAGATTGGATGTTTTGTAAAAGCAATTACTGTACTAAACAGTAATTAGTGCACATAGTAATTCCTTGATTATTCAGGAAGTCAAACTGGTTTTCCAAATTGTGTGCAATTTCATGGATTTCACAGTGGAAGAGACTGCTCTGATTACACAAAACTAGAAATATATAGTAAAAAAGGCATTTGAATGGCAAACTGTACGGAACATGCTGTGAGGTACTACAGTTGTTGAATGTATGTATGAATTAATGGATTTCATATAAAAAGTATGTGGCTGCAGTGGTTATCGACATATCTGCAATTTGAATTCCCACAAATTATTGAAGGTTCAGAAGAAATAGCAGAAAAAGCAATAAAAAGAGGCAGGATAACTGGATGAGAGATGATGTTTAGTCTACAAATGCAGTCACCGTGAGACTATTCGTGTATTATTTTGCAGCACTTGAGAATACATTAGGGGTTTAGCAATATATGATTCCTGCCCCTGGAAGATTCAAATATGATGTAACAATGATAAAGGGCAAAGGAATACTGGTAAGCCAGTGCAAATGGAGCAGAGATTATTTAAATACACTTTTAATTCTGAACTGCTTTGTTACACACAAGAAGAATTACAAACCAGTAGTGAAATTGGTATGTGCTTCACAAGGCTCCCAAATTCTTAACAATTTTTTTAAAAGATATTTTGGTCTTGAAAAAAATGGTTTAGAAAAAACACTGATTTTTCAGTCTTTTTTTTTTTTTAATGAACTTTACACACAAGCAACAAATGTTTGAGAGTAAACTGGCTGTGTTCTGGTAGAACAGACTATAAGAAGCCTTCCTGGGGGTCAGTACTTGCCCTTGCCATCACAGACCACAGCCTTACATAATTCAGTCGTCAAATTATCAGCTTTGATCTTAAAGCTAGGTAGGTTGTTCGTGTCTGTCCAAAGACTGTTCCAGAACCTCAGTTCTGAGGTGGCGGGAAACCTTCTGAATCCATCACTGGTTTCTCTGTGCCAACACGGTCATTGAGCTTCTGAAGCACTTCTCTTTTTCTTCTGCTTTTAACAAATGGCATCAGTTATTATCCGTGCTGGTTGTGCTTTTTGGCTGATATTAATGAGGGCGCCTAACATATTAGCTCAGATCTTTAGCTATATGTGAACTTCACCTTTTATTACGTTTTTGCTTTGTCTTTTAATGCTGCAGTATTTATGGGAGTCTGTGTGTTATTTTGATGTGTGTTGTCGTTATTGTCTTAAATCACTGTTGCAGACCTACCTCTCTGTTTATCATGAACTTGTCTTTTAGTAGGTCTCGGTGGAACACTGTAATACGTTGCCCATGTACCTGTACCGAACAGCTTTTAATCTAAAATGCTATGATTAAAGCAGTGCAAATACCTAAATTATTCCTTTTCCTGATGGTGTTTGAAACAAATAAACAAACAAACTTACATATATGAACTTTCAATAAACTATCTCAAGGTTACTTCATAGTTAAGTGTTCATAACATGCATGCCAGTGTACTGCAAACCAGACACAGCTAATACAGGTACTGCTGTGACATTCTAGTCACTGCTTCTAATTATGATGGACTTGCATATTTAAGAACACATAAGCATATTAATTACATACCATTAAAGCTTTTCTGGAATGGAGCAAAAGTGACACAAGCTTTAAATAATCTTCCACTATTGCCAGTCATATTTCCCTCGTGCCACTGGTATGAAGGGGTGGGTGTTGGCATAAAGCTCTGTTGTTCAGCAGTTCTATGACACCCAACATTAACTTGGAATAAATATTAGTCCTTTCTGCTTCACTTACAAGTGGTACAGATCTTAGTGGCGGCTTCTGCACAGTATTCTGAATTACTAGTCCAGTAACTTCAAGGTGTCTGATGATGTGAAACCTGCAGAGTTCTTGCTGAGTATTCTAATAGCCTGTTTGTAACTGCAGCGTCAGAAAATAGTTTAACCAGTATTTGCTAGTGTAACGATTACAGACTAAACTTGAGGCTCTTCTCATTCAGAACATAGCATTGAATTGATGACCAGGAGTGAGCACAATGTTTCAGTTAAAAAAATATTAGCGTTAAATAAATATTTACGTTTATGCAACCTCATTTAGTTTATCCAGCGTGCCACTGCATAGCCCTGGACTGTTGTACTCTGTAGTCTGCTCATAATGGACCAGCTCAAGGTACCATGAGCCAAGAAGTGTGTTGAATGCCTCCTTAAAATGTACTCCTTCAGTTTATCAGTGCTGAATTTCGTGTGAAATCATTCTGCTTATCCATCTTGATCTGTTAAATCTTCACAATCTTAAGTCTTTTATTAACCCAGGTCATTTGTTTTCTACATGTTTTGCCAAGCTAATGGGACATCCATCTACTGATGTGTGTAACGTTGGGCAACACCGATTCTAATAGGAAAATTTCCCATTACCTTTCTTCACAGAATCACAGAATGTTAGAGGTTGGAAGGGACCCTTCCATGTTAAAGTGTTTGTACCCACTCTGCCTTGGACAGTTTTCATCCTGTGACAGTATCTTTTTACTAATCTTCCTTTCAAAGATATTTTGACATTAATGGATGATGCTAGTACTGATCACTAAGTTTCTTCCGTGACCTAGTGTGAAGATGTCAAAGGCTTCTTGAAAGTTTGCCACACTCCCTCCTCTGCTGTGTCATGGTTCACCCCTTCTGATCCAGAAGGATAAATTTCTCCTCTTATCTTACTGTAACAGCCTTGTTGCTAATTTAATGAAACCCTACATTTATAGACGTTGCTATAAATGGCTTCTGGTTTGCCGCCGTTCTTCTTGTGGGCAGCCTCTTTGATAATCATGAAGGCACAGAAATCCCCGGCTCTCTTGAGGTTTTCTTACAGTCTGAGCTGTTAACCTTTTCAGAGCAACTTGAGCGTTTTGATCAACCTGCAACTTGGATCTGTACCTTGTTGAGCAGTGTTGAGCAAGCTTTGAAGGGTGCTTAGCTGTCTTGCTGTTAAAATTTATGTGCCACCACCACAGAAACTCCTAAGAATGATTTTTCATTCAACTTAGAATTTTTACTTAAATACATTAGTTAGTTCTGCCAATAAAAGCTCGTCCAATGTTCTTCTCTTACACACGGGCATCCTGATAGAACATCTTCAAATGGATAAAGTCAAGCATTTATTTTACAGAATAACTTTTTTGAATCATTACCAAGCAGTAAGTCATGTTTGGCCACTGCTGCTTCGGAGTGGTAACTCAGAGCTCCTGGTTTTTCTTAAACAAGTCGTATTTTGCTGTAAAGGTGGGTGAAGCAATCTGTATTGCACGTTGGCCCAACTCATTTACTGTTCTGGCTTCAGAAATGCCAGTCAGGGTGGCAGAAGTCTTGTGCCAAAGCCAGCGGCAGACAGAAGCTACTCTTCGTTCCTTAATGAGAGTTTCCTTATGCAGTTGTTCTAAAATATGAAATATGCGGGAACGACCTACCCAGCACGTTATAGGAGGAGTTCTTCCAACCTGTTATCTTGTCCTGACAGGGTGCGGTTGTTTCACTGGCACAGTCTGTGTGGCAGCAGAACAGCTGCTGGCTGCAAGTGGCAGAGTTGGACATTGCAACCTCTGAACAGGAAGAGAAAAAGAAGGTTCATGTCATAGGAGTTGTAGTCTTCTTTCCTCTCAGAAGTGGGGAGAGCCGTTCAGAATAGATACATAAGTGTTTGGGAGGCAGTCAAGCTTTTTAATAAATTTCAAAGTACCAGAAATTCCTAAGAATTAAATTGCAGTTGTGGAGTAGCAGGAATTTCATTATGGAGAGGTGGGCAGCCTCAGTGTCACTGGTCTGACTGAATCATCACATCAGGTGTAAGTTGTTTGCAACGAGTGAACAAAGAGTCTGTTTTTTCCCCACCACCCTCTGCCCCTCACCCCAGGCTGCACCTTACCATTATACACACTTATGAAGGCGGACATCCTCTGGAAGTTGAGTAATGACATGAAAGACCCTGTTACCTCAGGCAGGCACAAATACATTTAAGTAAGGTTCCAATTAATTCTCTGCACTTGTACCCCCCAGAGAAAAAGCTGTTATGCCATTAGCACTTGCCAAAGCCATAGAAATCTCTCACCTTCCTGCAGTTACAGTTGTGTGCTTCTTCTTACTGTACGTCTTTACCCTTCTGCCTAAAATCCAAAATGCCATAAATAAATTACTCAGTTTCCAAAATTAGAAATGTATAGACAACTAAGAAATTATCTTCTTTTTAGAGTCTTGCTCTGATATGAGAAATCAGAAGACTTTGTAAAAGACTTTAGGGTACCTTGCATTCACACCCACCAAAAGAACTGGCTTCCTCGTGAAACATAGTGCTTTTTAAAATTTATTTTATTTTTTTTTAAATTTATGTGATAGGTATTTTCTTGACCCACATGGATCAGGCGGTTTGGCTGAGTCCATTTATGCACAGCGATCCTTTGCTTCAGACAGCAGAGTTGTTGCCTGGAGTTGAAGGAACCTGTGAGTCCCCCTTGTCAAAAGAAGCAGTTCCGTATTACGATGGCCATGAAGAGCGCAGGGGTTAAGTGAATGTACTGGGGTTCCCTTTACTGGTCACAGATTCCTGTTGGTGTCGTGACGTGCGCAGACACTGAACAAGCCTAGAGCAGACGTGAACTGCTGAAGGACAGGCTGTGCTATAGAGGTAAATGTGCCAACGTGATTTAAACCTCCATCAGTTGTTTGTTTGTTTGTTTGTTTTGCTTGTCCTCTGCTTTTTTTTTTAATTCCATGTGCTTAATGTAAATAGAGGCTTTCTTAGCCACTTCTGTGTAGCAGCAGCTTCCTTTTCAGCCTTCATCTGCCTGCAATGATAGATGAATCCAACTGGTGGCCAACCTTTTATCGGTATCGTTGTCCTAAACACTGTTGGCAGGGTTTTTTTCAACCTTTGTTCCCCGTTGATTTCCTTCACTTCAGAGGCCTTTCTTGAGAGTTTAAATTTCTTGTGGTAGATGCTAACCAGGATTTAAACAATTTTACGAATATCAAGCGTTCTGAAATGCATTTTCCAATTAGTGGAACAGTAAGTATTGCTTCAATAAACACTGAAAACTGATTCTGAGCTGTAAATGCTCTTACCTGGCAACTCGCTGCTTTGTTTTTGAACAGGAGATGTCATCGAATTCCATGGCCCAGAAGGAACAGGAAAAACAGAGATGCTTTATCACCTAATAGCCCGCTGCATCCTCCCAAAATCAGGAGGAGGACTGGAAGCAGAAGTCATGTTCATTGATACAGACTACCATTTCGATATGCTTCGTCTGGTTACCATTCTGGAGAACAGGTTGGCGCAAAGGACAGAAGAGATGATAAAGCAGTGCCTGGGAAGGCTTTTTCTCGTGAACTGCAATAGTAGCACTCAGTTGCTCCTCACTCTCTACTCTTTGGAAAACATATTTTGCACTCACCCCTCTCTCTGCCTTTTGATTTTAGATAGCATATCAGCTTTTTATTGGATAGACAGAAGCAACGGAGGGGAGAGTCTTAACTTGCAGGAGATGAATCTGAAGAAATGTGCTCACGCTCTCGAAAAGCTTGTGAGGGAGCATCACTTAGTCCTCTTTGCAACATCGCAGACACTTATGCATAAATCTACAAACTCTGCAGATAGTTTTTTTCCTTTGAAACTTCACCATGAAACTGATGCGGACTATAGGCCTTATCTTTGTAAATCATGGCAACAAATGGTATCTCACAGGGTATTTTTCTCTAAGCAATGCAATTCTGACAGCAGCAAAGGCTTTACAATCATTTCTTGCCACCTCAAACAAAACCTTGGAGTAAAACGTTCATTTAGTATTGCAGAATGTGGAGTTCAGTTTTAATGTTTTTTAATCCTGTAGCAAATCCTGGTGCTTAGTTTTAGTGCCTTTTAAACTAGTTGGTTGTTTCTGGATGATTAACGGTTTTTGTCATCATCTTCTTAAAATTCCATGAAGAGCAGGAAATGGTAAAATTTTGGATCACTGTAGACGTTCAGTCCAAACTAGTGAGGAATGTTGAAATTACTTGTTTGTTCTTAAGGTGTAAAGAGATTAAATCAAGAAAATTATAACCAAAGACATTTTAAACTGCTGGTATCCTTCAGTAATCTAACCTTTGTGATACACAGCCAAATTCGCTGACTTAATTTCTGGACCTGACTGCTTTACACTCCTCCTTCTCCAGGATGCAGAAATAGGAGCCTTCGTTGTCCGTGGGGGAGACTGTAAAAAGGCGAGTGCTCGCTCTTCACAAGTACCAGTCTTGATTTATTCCCTGTAGCCTTGGGCGTATGAAATGCATTCACGACTTCACCTGGAGAAGAGGATTCATTTTCACAGCCTGTTAAGCACTGGTAATCCTGACCACGCTTCTCCAAGCTCGCAGCCTCTCTGCTTACGTTCAGGAAGGAAGGGTGGCAGGTGCTTTCACCCTTACAAACATACGGGCTTGAAGAATCTATGGATAACACAGAAATCAAGGCCTTGTTTCCATATTTCCATAAATGTAGAAAAACTAAAGATCCAGCTCTGGGCACCTGCGAGTTTTGTGCTGCATCCAGTGAAGACTTCAGTCTTTGAAAATAATGAACAGTGGGTTATGGGTTAGTTTGGGTGCGGGGGAGTTGTTTTTTGTTGGCTTGTTTTGGTTTTTTTAAGTTGTATGCACAGACATATTATTTTTTTTCTCTGTCCTCCCTTATTATTCCCTCCCGCTTCTTCCCCTTCCCCCACTCTCTCTAAGAAATCCAGGAATGCCATGCCTCTGGTCTTTACCAATATGTATTTGCCACATGTAGAACATTTGTGTACAGGATTTGGCATGCAACATGTTGCAATTCTGGCAAAGAAGATTCAGAACTTATGGGAAATGCCCTAGAGTTCTGGCAAAGAATGCCATATTATTTATTAACCTAGAGTGCCCTTTGAAAGCTTCAAAGTGCTTTACAAGACAGAAAATTGCACACAGTACATTATTTAATACAAAAACTGACATTAACTTACAAATTTAAATTACTCAAACAAGGGGAAAATATTTCTCACGGCAATATTCGTTCAGTCATGTTGCACAGCCCATTTTATAGTTTAGATTGAACAGATTATTTACAAAAAAATGCATGTTAAGAAGAAGTATCTAGCATGGTATCTTTTTGAGGGAGGTGCCTAAAAAAAATTCAGAGACACCTTTGAATTTCCTGACTTCTGAAGCCAGCTTTTCCAGGCTGAACGTTTACCTGGATTCCCAGCTGCGCACCCAGGCTTCTGTGTACAGAGCTCGGAGCGCGTGCCTTACCCTCTTGTTTATAGAATTCGGCATCTCTGTGATTGGGCTGGATTTCTGCAAAGACGACGAGTGTCCTACCCCTAACAGGAGCCAGGCCCAAAGGTTTTGGGAGAAGCGTGAGAGGTTTTCACTGGCATGGCCCCCCCCAGCACAGGTCTTGGGGAGCTCCTACCCAGAGCTTCCCGTCACAACTTACCCTCTTGGGTTTCACCACGTCTTTTCGCTATGAGTTCAGTTTAATTATTTTTGCAGTAGAGAAACTTCCTTTTGTTTTCCCCCCGTCTCATTTTAAACCTTCCATCTGATGACTTCTTTGCGCCGTCAGTTCTTCTAGTGCAACACGCGAACAGACTTTGCCTTTTCAACATCTCCGCAGAGGTGTTGATTTTATAGACTGTCGTTTCATTTGTACTTTCTCTTCCATCAGCACCAATGTTTTATTTTATTTCAGAACTTGCAGAAGTACACAAATACATAAAAACATACAACTTAACCATTAGGCTAGACTGGACCAAAGTTAGATGGTTTAACATGAGTAGACACTTCCACTGGGAATTATTATAAAGGGCATACTTGATTTTTTTTTTTCCTGAAAGATCTGGGAATATTTAAGTAGAACTGCAGAAATTCTAAATGTGAAAATTGTAGGACTACATAATTTCTACTACAAAAAAACAGCAATCCCCTCTTCTGTTGGAGAATACAGCTCCACTGAAGATAAACTGCTTCATAAAATCATACTTGCTAAAAAACATGTTTGAGAAAAAAACAATGGAAATGTTCCGACATTGCCCTCTGGAAAAAAGCTTTTATATTATTCACAATGTAGTTTATATTTTGCATTGTACTATAAAAGAAACGCCTAAATTGAAACGAAGCCAAAGCTCTAATTGATCAAAAAAAGCACCTCAGGAAATTTTGAAATTTCCCAGTTTTATTTTTGCTTTGAATGCAGACAGATTTTTTTAATTCTCTGGTAACTGTAGTATTCATGCTCTGCACATTTGTTTTAGATGCACAGCAAGCCCGGCTTGCAGAGATGCCGAGCGTCTGCGTGTCCCTGTGAGTTTGCAGGAGGGGCAGGCAGCATGCAGCCTGGGAGTGCACAGACCTTATCCTCTGCCAAAATAACGCCGTTTGGACAAGTGAACCTCTAGGATACAAGCTGAAGAGAAGTGCAGTCATAAAGAACCTGGGAAGCAGCAGTTTTGTTTGTACTTTAGTGAACTGTGGGTATTAACAATGATTTTTACCTTTTTTTTTTTTCTGAATTGAGAATTTTCTCCATTAAAACTCTGTAGAAATTTGGGTTAGTGAAGTTTCTCCTCATGAGCCAGGAACAGGTATATTAAGCACAGCACTATATTTAGTATTAAATATTAAATCCAAATTCTCCTCTTTCACGTAGCCCGAAGTTACCGCCCGCTGCATCACCTGGGGTGACCCGTGCTGCTGCAGCTCAGCCTCCGGCGAGGAAACGTGTTTTGGGTTCGCAGGTCGGTGACGCTGGAACTCAGCCCTGCAAAACAGAAGCGCGGTCGCATATCATTCTGTATGAGAACGGGACGCTTCTAAACTATAATTTTTCCAGGTATAAATCCTTTCATGTCGGTGTCATTGTTCTTCAGCTCAGTGCTGTACCATTAAGGCTTCTGTAGGCATAGGAGCTTTTCACATTCCTTAAATTTTCTGGTTTTTCTCTTCATACGCAATATTGAATTAAAGCAGCAAGCTCGAAATAGAGGAACTAGTTCACCCTTTTTTCTCCCCATCCTTTTTGTAATGAGAGCTTTTTAGCAGAACCAAGTATTTTGCAGGTTTTATATTTGTTTTTAAATAAAGCAGTATTTCTGTGGATACTTGGAAATGTCATTTTTATATTCAACAAAAGTTCTTTGTTTTCCTAGACTTTTTTTTTTTATACAGCAAATAGAATACAAATAACAGCTTGCTTGGTTTAATTTTTTACTGGTGCCTAAAACTCAAGTTTCCTTTTTCTTTCATAACTGATGCCAGCCACTTAATTTTCCACAGAGTTTGGAAATGGTAAAAGATAAAGGGTCTCGTGTGGAAACATACCTGCAGTTGTATTTTTGCTGGAGACTAGTGCACAAAGGCAGAAGACAATACTGCTTTGATGGCTGCTGGAGATAAGGCTTGGACCGTGTCCCAAAGAGGAACGTGACATTTTAGTTACTTTCTACGGCTGCTCTAATAATTGTCTCTTGAATCTCTTTATTCAAGCCTGGTTTTGATAGGCAGGTGTCCTCGCGGGGCAACGGGCAACATCATTGTGTAATCAGCAAGTCTCATGCCAGCCTTAGGAGAATCAGAGAACGTGCTGGGCTGGAAGGAGCTTTAAAAGTCGTTTAGTCTGACCCCCCTGCAGTGAGTAGGGACATCTTTAACCAGATCAGGTTGCTCAGAGCCCCGTCAAGTCTGACCTTGAATGTCTTCAGGGATGGAGCCTCCACCACCTCTCTGGGCAACCTGTGCCAGGGTTTCACCACCCCCATACTGCAGAACTTCCTGATATCTAATCTAAATGGACCCACCTCAGGAGAAAGCCACGCCACGGAACTTGAACTTGTGTGTGTAGGAAGTTGCAGTGAAAACTCACTTGTGTAAAACCCGCGGTTTCGTTGTTTCCATCAACTATAAAATAGCATAGGACTTGCGTATTTTGCAAAGAAGGGGAAGCTCAGGGAGAGCTTGGAAGCTTTTGGCGGTGGGAAAAACAACTTTCAGACAGGAAAAAAAGCATCAGGACAATGCGTCTGCATGATCTGGACAGAAAGCTCTGATGCCCTGCAGCAGTCTCTGAAGTTAAAGGTCTGGCCATCCCTGTGCCTGACAGGAGACAGCAGAATGGCACTGAGCTATGAATAATGTGCGGTACGACAAAAAGACGCTTGAACTGTTAACTAACGTGTCTAGCACGGTAAAGCTTTCAAGTAGAAAGGTGGTCAGAGTTGACCTGCAGGTTCTTCCCACCAAGGGATGAAACTGGTGACGGATTCCACTAGGTAGATGCTATACAGCTTATTTATAATGAAGATCTAAAACCCTGCTCCTCTGGACCCACGAGGAATTAAATGTAAAACCAGACTTTTTTTAACGTTGGGGCTTTTTTCCCTCCAGCTCTAGGCATCTTCCCAGCAGTGAGCACTTAGCTCCAAAAGCACTCTCGCAGCTCTCTGTGTCAGGACCATGCTTTACTGGAAATGGATAATTTTCTCCTTTGCTGAGCGCTTGCACCCTTTCTTAATACTCCGGACTGGGATATTCCGAATATAAAATGTTGCACCCATGTGACGCGTCAGTGTCTCTGGTAAATAGCTTCGGAGACTTCATTCTGTTTGCAGTCAGGAGCGCTGTCACGCTGGAGCAGATGATTTTTGAAGAAGCGTGGCTGTGACTTTCCTTGGGAGAAGTTTGGCAGATGTCCCTCTGCTTTCCCACACTGCTTTGCATCCTGCCCCAACCAACTGGTCGGCGTGTACCTGTGTGGGCCTCAGCACTCAGGGATGGCAGTGACGAGATGTCACCGCCTTGCCAAATGCTGGTGAACAGCCACGTTCTGGATCTTGGCACTCTCATACTGCAGGAGTTGGCACAACCACTACAGTTTTTAATTTAAACCGTTTGCCAGGCTTCTTTCTCATACATCTAGTTGGGCCTGTGCTAAAGACCTCCGAGCCCTGGAGGGAGATGAGAAAGAGAAGAAATCCTGAGTTTTGAGTAAAAAAAAGAATGAGATTTTTAGACTGATGCTAGAAAAAGAGGCCAAGCAAGGCTGTGAGGTTCCTGGCAGTGGCACATAGACGGTCAAAGCCTCAAAGGTGGCTTGGCGAAGGTCGAGGAACAGTCCTCTACGTCTCCCTTATCTACTGTCCGTATTGTGAAGAGGTGAATAGGAGTTTTGACATAGAGTATCTGCAGACTCTCATATTTAATCATACTGCTGAGAGAGCAGGCAGAAGTGCACAACTTCCAAGTTTTATCCCACAGTCATATAACAAATCTATGCTGTATTTGGACCATGCAATTAATGGGTTTAGAAAATCAATGTAGATCTCGTCTAAGCACGTTGCTTTCTGTTCAGTAAAATCTCAGGTAGTTTTAACAACTCTGAAGCTGCTTTTGACTCACAAAATATTAGAGTGTTTTTCTGATCTGGTGAAGAATGATCGCAGGAAGAAGTAAACAAGGCACCACAGGGCACACCACGATTCACAAGGCACAAGCAAGATTAGTCCTGGAGACACCCACAACTTGCTATAAAACAGCATTAGCAGAACCAAAGAAAACCCAACCATCTTCCCAGGGAATATAAATTGGGATTTTTGGCACAGAAATTACTCTAGCATATCCTCACCAATATAAGGTCATGAGAAACTTCTCACTACTTTGCACACGGGCAGTTTTGCCATTGTGGCTGCACCTCGGGAGGTGTTCGCACAGTGAGTTCCAGCGGCACGTCACTTGCTGGGTTCCCCGGAGCCTTCCTCAAAAAGCAGCCTGCCTTTACTCTTTCGGTTCACGGGCAGGGCCATGCCCTCCAACGAACACACTGGCTGTAGCAGTTGCAAGTACAATGACATTTCCTAACTGGACTTCAGTGAGTTCGGATAAGCCAAAGGCTGATCACATGCTGCCTCACTGATGTGAAATGCGGTGTGGTGGAGGAACCACCCAGCTTGTCTTGGGCACCTGAGGCCACCCCTGAAATGGTAGAGGTTTATTGTACTCCAGGTTCAAAATGTGCAGAAGGGTAGCTGGGAAAGAGTCTCCAAGGTAGAGCTATGCCATGAGTGGGAAAAGGGTCTGGGATTTAAAATGATGAAGAATATTTTATATAAATTGTCTGTTGTGAAGCTGTATAGGAAATGAGAGCTTACTAATTTCTCATCCAGCGAGGCTATCAACTGACATAGCCAAACCAAACCTCGAGGCTTTGCTAAAGCACGGGGAAAATGAAAGCCGTATGGTCATCAAAAGTTGGCAAAGGGCTCCATTTCACTCAACAGCCAGTAGAAAAATGCCTGCGATGGTGAGGAATGGCTTAGCTAGAAACAGCAAGCAGACTCTAAAATAGTCAGGAGGCTGCAAGAGCAGCCAGTGGCCACCATGAAGAGGAAACGTGGCTGGAGAGGACATCGCATCAGAGCTACTGTTCTGCTCCTCTGAACCCTTCTGAGCGTGTCCTGGTGGGAACAGCACGTTGTCACTCAAAACTCCTGTCACAGCTCCTTCCAGCTGCAGATGGGACAGAGTTCAACCCCTTCTGCCAAGTGGGAAGCTGGTGGGAGGCCACCCTGTCCCTGCAGCTGCTGAGCAGTGTGGCTCCATGGTGGGGAAGCTTTCATTAACAGGGACATGACTGAACTTTTCCCTCATCCTTTATTTTAATGCCTAAACTTTGTGGTTCTGCAGTGAGACTACTGCCTCTGTTTGCACTTTGATTACCATATGTTTCAGTGTCACTTTTCTGACAATAATGTCGCATTTTGTGAATTTTTACAGGTGCCTGTATTTTCATCTGTCAGAAAAATAATGATGCCATTAATAAAATTTATGAACGCCATAAGCCAGTGATATAGACCAGCTGCATAGGCAGTGAAGTTACAGAAGGCAGTAGAGCCACGTATTTGAGTAAGTCCTGCACTTAAAGGGTTCACTGTCTTTAAAATCCATGGAGGTGTTCAAAATACGATGATTCTGCAATCCTATCCATGACAAACCTTACGGGTTCATGCTACGCCACCCTTCCCATTGATTGATCTGGCCTGCCCAAGCACTCTGAGCATATTAAGCCTGAAGTTCCTGGCTGAAGATAACAACTTAAACATCCCTGTCCCACAGAGCGAACGCACAGAAGTATTTGCAAGCCCAGTAGTCGATTTTGTGGAAATGTCCCATGGGATGCCATAAGCCTCCTAACAACTGGGTGAACTTTCTCCTTCTCTCCCACAGGTGTGGTTAAATAAAAGAGCAGGCGGTGGTGGCTGGAGACAGGAGGGCTCAGCTGCCTGGTGCCTGCCAGAGAGTGCCCGTGATCCGCTGCGCGGCCTCCTGAAGCTGCTGCTGGCTGCTAAATGCTCAGGAAAGGTTTCATCTCCCACCTTGACAGGGGACTAAGTGAGACACTCCCTGCTCCAGACTCAGAAGGTAAACCCTGGTGTGCCTGATCGTCATTATGCTCACCACCACAAATCAGCCTTTCTCAACGGCAGAAATGGCAATTTCTGACATTTCTCAGGTCTTTGCTGGTTGCAGGTCAGCTCACGGTGACATCAGTAGATCACCCCAAGTGACCGACCACCAGCAGCACTCGGAGGCGCCTGCTGGGAGGTCCAGCACAGCTCCCGGAGGGATGTTCCCCCTGGCAGGAGGGGACCAGGCTCGTCTCCTTTCCAGAGCATAATGCTCAAATGCAGTGACAGCGGCTCCCAAACGCTGTCCCTGAGTACAGAAACCACCAAGTAAACCCTTTCCTCTCATACTGATGAAATTCCTCAGCTCTTCGCATGGCTCCGCTCTGGTGGGATCTTGTGCCTGTGTTTTGCGTTGAAGTCATTTTTGTTTTGTAAAGAAACTCAAGTGTTTTTGCTGCTCTGAATGAAGGACAGAGGTTGTATCTACCAGTTGCAGTGACAGTTTACTCAGCTCTAGAAGTATTGGCCATGAACTGGATGTTAACAAGTCAGAGCAGCATAACAGAGTGTTGAGATTTCAAAACAGACTTTTCTGCTAGTGTTTGTTTAGGTTTTACTGCCACTACTAATATCTCTTCTAGGAAGCAAAACTTTCTTTTCTGGTAAGTCATATAGTGCATGTGGTGTCCTACCCGCAGGAGATTTGAGAGGCGGAAGGCAAGAAAGGGACAGTCTCTGGGTTTATTTTCCGGACCAAAGCCATACCCCAGTTTGGGCTGCGCGTTACACAGCGGTGTTGTTCCGCTCATGGATTGATCAAAGATACCACGGACAATGGAAGAAGTAGGAGGGAGTACTAGAAGACAGTTCAGGTGGAGCTACAGACAGAGGAGAATTTGAATGAAGCCCTGGATGTAACGAGAACAGAATTCTGCAGCGTCTGAAAGCCAAGACTAAAACTTTGAACTATTCCTTCTGAATGTGCGCTTTTACATATACAGTACAGCTGAGTTACAGCCAGAAGATGGAAATGTGCAGACACAGAGCAACGAGGCTGATTTTCTAGATCTTTTGATCCTACAGCCTGTTTTCTCCAGGAGCAAGGTCTATCTGTTAGGAAAATAAAGGTGTAACACAAAGGAAAATGCTTTCTACTAAGATAAGAAATCACAAATACTGGTGTAAAAATTCAAAATGTGCTGTTCCCAGTATTCAGAATTGGTGACTGGCTAATCTCTGCTCTGGAAGATTTCAGTGTCACTGTGGTTCTGCCATTTATTTGAAGCCAAAAGCACCATTCTTGGGAAGCAGGTAGGTTTTCAGACTCTCTTTCCAAAAACCATTCAGTATAATTATGGGGTAGGATGTACTAAAACTAAAATGTTAATTCATCCCCAGACTGAAACACATATTTAGCTGCCTCTAGGGTTCTTGTGAATGAGAGCACCGCACAGACAGGACAGGAGGCTTTTCACCTTGCAAAGCCATCGTGATACAAACCAGAACGTTCAAAGGGAATGGAGAAACCCTTCAGCTCCAGCACGTTTAACGAGCATTGAACGCAAGGTGCATTTTCTTACGCTGTGGTCTCCCACCCCAGATTTCCTCTCTGCAACAGTGTGCCAAAGCTCAGAGCAGTGCACCTCCCCCTGCCAGAAGAAACTTTCTCTAAACCAGAATAAATACAAGTGGAGTCTGAAGTAGAGACTGGAGCCTCATCTCATTTTGGACTTGCCTTGTTTCCCCGCAGGTCTTCTTCTCACTAGTTCATTGGTCTTGATACTCAAAAGCAGATTCTGATAATCCTGCGCAGGGTGACATTAGGTTTTGAATGCAGAAGAAAAAAAGAGGTCAGAGAGTAGTCTTGATATAAAGAACTAAACCCCTCCAGTCCTCCACAGCTGTATAAAAGCCTTAAGTATTCCTGAATAAGGAGTTGCCTTTTTGTAGACTTCGAGCTAATGGTCTTGTTCAAGTATTAATTTTTATTACATGAAAGGAAAAATAGAAGATAGTTGAGAATGCAGCTTGTCAAACCTTCTGCCACAGAACAGCAAAGCTTAAAGGCTTGTTTTAGGGTAACATAGCAAACACAAGTCCAAGAGGATTGAGTGCAGTCCAGCTTTGCAAAACCAAGGGGCCTTCAGCCACAAAACGGATTCCACAGTGCTGCTAGCTGGGTTCATGCTCATCTCCAGCCACGAGCCCAACTCACAGTATTGCTTATTTACTGGGAGTGTGTGTAGCTAACATTCACAGCCATAGGCCACGGTAACTCTGGAACAACCTATAGATTCAAATGCTAATGACCACAGCGTAAGCTAAACAATAAACCTGTCAAGAAAACCAGCCTTGAAACAATGTGAAGAAGCAGATACAGACAGTAAAAATGGAAACATTTCCCCTGTGAATATTTAAAAAAGACAACAACAAAACACACAAAACCCAAGCACACACAACTAATAGAAGCCTTACTAGCCTGGAGAAGCTGCTCTTTGAGTTGTAACTCATTACTTATCACCAGACTCTGGGTATCTTGCTCACAATAGACTGCTTAAGTAATGTAGAGCTTGTTGATATCGATCATTTCTCTTTGTCAGGCCACGCCGGCATTGTCTAAGTTTGTCTTTGCACAGAAGTCACCAAGAGAAATGCATTGCCCGGCGCTTCTCTGTTGACACAACTCAGGGCTGTCAATGCAACCAAAGGAGCTCACAGCTCAAGTTCAAGCTGCCTCCTGCCAATCCGCCACATGCTAAATTCCAGTAAATTGCTTAATTAAAGTACACAATGCAAACTGCACTCTAGTCTGCACTACAGGTAGCTGGAAACACCCCGTCTTACATAAACAACAATGCCTTGTCCTTTAACAATGTGGCCTAGATTTTATCTATTCCTAAGAGCACCAATGTGCACACCCCTTGTAAATTTTCCTGGTTCATTGTACAGAAAGTACTTCTGGTTAACTATTTTGGTAGTCTCATTTATATTCCCTATTTCTAGAAAGGCTCATGCATATGTTTAATGCATGAATAGTTCCAGGGAAGTCAACAGGAAAATTTATATCTTTAAGGTTAAGGGTGTGCATACATCTTCACAAAGTCAAACCAGGCTTTGCAGCTATACCTAAAGCTTTTCTCCAGCTGTGTCTGCCAGAACATACATAACTGAAGCAGATTTCTAACACTGGCCCATTTTTCCTCCAACTGGAAACTTGAAATCCACCACTGACTGTACAAACATCATACAGAGCCGTTTTCCTTTTTCTTACTTCTTTCCCAAAATACTCAGAACACGGGGTGTGAAAAAATCACTCTGGTGGCTAGGAAAGCACCTGCACGCACAGAGCCAGGTGAGGACGATGGGAGCAGGCAGGCGCGGCCATGCTGGCTGTAGCTCTTGCCTCTCACTGTCACACAGAGGCCTCCAGTGGCACCCACAGGCTCCCTGCACAGAGCCCAGTGTCCCGTTGCCAGACCTCGAGGGCTTGTGCTCACTTCCACCTTGTTCTGGATCAAAATCCATGATCTTAAGCATCTTCTCTCACAAGTCCCCTATATTTTTCATGCCTCGGTCACTTGTAGCCTTTTCCTATCGAACACATCAGTCCTCTTGATGGCTTAACACCACACTAATCTTTTTAGTACAAATGTTCTGCTCAGAAAAAAAAAAAGAAACCACAACAACAACAGAGTATAATAATCTCTGTCATGGGAAAAAAAAAAAAGTGTAGCTGCATTTCTCCTATCTCAGTTTCATTTTCTCTACTCCAAGGATGGGCCAGTCTAAGACTGTGGAGAGTAGAAAAGTACGCTCAGTAGAAAAACATAACTGCTGCCTACATAACATTAAACTATCAAGTAGAAACAACATTTTTTGCTTGGTGATTGCATTCCCTCCCACTCTCACACAAGCCAAGAGGAGTCTCTTGTGGTTACAGTCCGGGAATGGGAGACAAGCACTGCGCTGCTCTTGGCTCAGCTCGGTTTTTTGTTTGTGTTGGACACATGGTGACACTCCCCTCATCAGATCCAAGGTCTCAAAAGCAATTTGTTTTCATTTAAAAACAGAAAAGGCAGCACTTTCTTACCAGCACACACTGGGGAAGGCTGCCCTGCTGACAAAGCAGCCGCCTGTCCTTGCGCTTCAGCTTAGGTGCTGTCGATCCCATGGATCCCACCCAAATCTCAGGCATGCCAGAAAAATATAAACACAAACTTTCCAACCTTTTGCTATCAGGCCAGCTACACTGCTGGTTTGGCAACTACCACACTCAGTTCTCAGCCTTATTGGGCCACGTGGACACAGAGATCTGCTCACGCAGCCCAACTTGCAAGACCAGTGCCTCAATTTGTCATGCTTGTATAATAAATCAATTTATTTCCTTTAACTAGGGGTTAGTCAGCAAACTCTTACTCATACATCTCTCATACAGTAACTCACACTTCCTGGTAGCATTTGTGTGAACATGGTTTCTGATTGTGGCCTTACCTTTGCTTTAGGAGAAGCAGCGAGAACGGGGTTGGCTTTCCTGCAATATCAATTCTCTGGTAACTCCTCACAACCCATAAAGACTTAATTTTTCTACCTTTGGTGAAGAGTTATTGGACACATGGTTACTCTGTGTCCCATACACCCTGGTGTAGGTGTCCTCCAAGCAACTGGCCTGTCCTAGATGCGAGTGGCCAAACAGCAGAGCTGCATTTCGCTTGCAGCCCCTCTACTACGTCCCAGGAGCGTATGTGGAGGCTCTTTGTGCCAGAGCAGCCCGGGACACTTTCCCACCGAGTCGTGGGAGATCTCATCTGTCCTTCTGAGCAAATAGGTTCTTGGGGTGAGCAGCAGAGGTCTATCAGCAACAGCATCTCCCAGTCTGCCCTGGTGGGGCTGCATGGGAGGGCCATCACCGGTTATCAGCAAGGGCAAAGGCACCACCGCGGCTGCCCACAGCCCTCTTGGCCCCGCTCAAAGCACCGCACGCCGGAGGGAGAGCTGGCACGTGGTCCGGGACGGGGCTCAGAGCAAGAGGACGGTGGCAGAGGTCCCCTCATGTCACTGCCCCTCCCACTCTCCACCTGACAGACCATAAAATCTCTGGGCCCGTGTGCTCAGCCTGCCTTGTCCAGCTGTGGGAGGATTTTCAGCTGTGGAGTAATTTCTCAGAGGAAGTGTCTACCCATGAATTAATGTCTCTAAGAACTAATTATTGGGTAAATTGTATAAACAGTCCCTGGAGTGGCTCTTGAGTACTTGGCTTTTGGGCTCAAAACAGACCGAACAGGCAAGAAGATTTTCAAAGGACGGTCTGTCTGGGCAAGGGATGATGTAGGTGACTAAGTGGTTTTATCTTTCACAGCCTAAAAAGACACAAAGGTCCACAGTGGTCACTTGGGGTGAAAATTTATAGCTTATTAATTAAAAAAGAAAAAAAAAAAAAGAGCACACCATTTCTAGGCCAGATCATAGATTCTAGGCTGCCATCCAATGTCAGGAAATGTTCCCCTCCCGGCAGGGGATCCAGGCTAAAAGGTTATTTAATACTTTCTGGATGATTTTGTATTTGGAATAAGTGCCTTAAAAGATTAGTTTTGGCCTGGGAAACTGTTTGCTTACCTGGCACCTGAACTTCAGTGATAAACTTTAATGTCCTCCTCCGAGTATTCCCACAGCACACAAAGGAGACTTCGTGCAGTCCCACTAGCTATAAATCTGACCTTTTTAAAAAAAAAAAAGAATATCAAAATCAGATGTTGCTCATTATCTCTTCCAACTCCTATCTATTCGTCAACATCCAAAAGTTTTAAAAGCCCTGCTTAAGCATGTCTCCACTCCATTGATGGAATATCCTTTAATATTTTATAGCTCTGACTTGCACTTCTAAAAGTACTAATTAATCTCACTAGATAAAAACTGGCACAAAATGGCACAAGTGAGAATAGCTCCATCCTTCCTCACAGCAATCGTGTGCCAGCGCATCTTGGAGCCTGTAATGATTTACTGTAATAGTTTTAGGCCCGTAACGGGGCCAATAACTGGCATCTGGAAGCTGTGAGGCTCTTTCCCAATGGATGCCATTCACATATAGTTATTTAATTAATTAACAGTTCCACTAGCATAAGCCAGTAAAGGGTCCATTACAGTTGGGGTTTTTTTTCAATATCTTCCAAAGTAAGAACATATGCTGCACACTGCTTTCCCCTCGGAGAGTGCTTAATGTTGCAACCTGTTTATCTTATGACTGATTTTCGAATTCCACCTTAACCAGCTGCTTTTTGCTCGACTTTAGGATTCGGCAGAGAGCGGAGTGCCGAGCGCTCAGCAGGAGCCGCAGAATAACATTCTACCTGCATGTGCTCATTCCCGCGCGAGGTGCCAAACCCCTGCAACGGATGCCTGGCTGCCTCCGCGCCGTTCCCAGACGTTACACGTGATGCACTTTCACTTGCCCATTTCTCTGCTGAAAAAGAAATAATAAAAAAAAACACAATTAAAAAAAAAAAAGAAAATTAAGGTGCAGAGTTCATTTGGAATAAGTGAAATATCAGCGGGAAAACAAAACCCACCAGCCGCTGGAGGGGGTTGGTCAAGTTTGTAAAAAGCATTTGGGAGCCCAATCCCATGTGAAATGTGGAAAAGCTATCAGGGGCCATAGCGCCAGCAAAGATGGGCTTGGTCTCGTTACAGTGCCAAAGGATTTTGCAGACAATGAGGATTCCTATTCCTGAGGTGCAATTAAATGCAAACCAAGTCCTAATGGGTGCTGGCCTGCAGTGGGGTGCACGGTTGGCCTCTAAGCCTCCCTCCTGCAAGGAGTTGAGGTAGGAGGTAAGAGCGGCTTCTCCTGCCACTGCCCGGGCACGCACACGTGCAGCTCCAGCGCGGTGCCAGGCAGCAGGTGTTATCTAAGGAGCTGCCCCATAAGGACATGGCAGACACGAAACTGGAGAACCTCTGACAAGATGGGAATGTCATTTTACAGTTACATTTAACTGTCTAAAGTAAGCACTGCTAGCATGGTGCGGCACACTCTTAGCTCCCTGCTACTGGACTGTGATATTACAGGACATGTCGAAAGTTACATAATCCTTGATGCAGAATCCTTTTCTCTTCTCTGGCGGTAATGTGTTGTGTCATTCCTCCTCCCGCTCTCCCTCCCACCGGCCCGCAGCACAGCCTTCTGCCTGCGAGGTTTTCACCGCGGCACGCTGCAAGGCTTTGGAAAAACAGCAGCGCCCTGGAGCAGCCATCACCTAGAGCCCTTTCAGCCAGTGCCTCATCCCTGCAATCGACCATGGATCATCCAAGGGCTGTCAGAAACCCAGGGGAAGGCCAGTAAGAGCTCGGTTTGACACCCTTGTGAGAGAGATGTCAGGTTTGCTTTGCCTAGATGTCAGGTACGGATGAGTAAAGAGGCATCTTTTTAACTTTGAAGCTTCGTGCTCCTGCTTCAGTAGAGCCTCAGGCCTGACAAGCCTGAAAACTTCGGCACCCAGCTCACTTTCAAGCCCATCTGGGCCTCTGAAATTGGTCTTCAATCTAAACCCCCTAAAGAGACCCATCTGTGAGGGCTCCTGGGTCATGGCAAGACCTCAGTGGTAGCGTATTCTTCCTTACAAAGGTAATGGTAGTTGCTACTGCTTCACAGACAGAGCTGGAGCTGTAGAGGAGGTGGTTCCCTGTTTTAGGCAGTTGCTTAATGGTCAAAGCACTCTTCAGGAAGCGGTGCCCGGACTGAGTTCCTTCTTCTGCAGGAGGACGTTCAAACACGCATCTCCTACCTTCCTTAGCAATACCTCACCCCTACGATAACGCACTCTCCTAGGCAGGAGGAAAGAAGGAGACCACACATTCATTATTGCTCGTGTCTGTACGATCTGTAATTTGCACAAACTCTCACAGAAGTCCCTGATGAAAAGGCCAGAGCCCTCCTCCCAGGAGAGTGCCATAACCAATAGGCCATGCAAGGTCATCTCAGCTAACTTCACATATCAGGTCGCTAGATACCTAGATGTCTCAGAGAGGCAGCAGAGAAACAGGCATTTCCTGTCCTGAAAGGAGACAAATATCTCTCTTGAGTTCCTTTCTCTCTCTGCTGACTGTATGCAGAGCCTGAGGTGACTAACACAGTCTTTGAAGTCCAGTTGTTCAATATCTAAATCAGGGCAGATGAGTTCCCCCTCTCCTCCCTCCACCCTTTCCTGTCTTCTTTCTACACCCGTACACCTTTCATGTTGTTGCAGCTCTTACAGGGAGATCTGGGAGCACACAGCTATCGTAACCCCCTGCAGATCAACCAGGAGTTAGGGGCTAGAAGGCTCACCATGGAGCTGTGGGCTCAAACTATCTCCAGAAGTTCTCCTGTGACCCAACAGAAGTTCTCCTGAGACCCAGCAACCCCCCACAGGGGAGGTTCATGAGATATAGTTTCCTTTCCCAGCTTATTTTATTAATAGACAAGACCAAACACTTCTTGGTTCTTCTCAAGAGATGCTGTAGATACCTATCTTCTGCAAAGAACTGTAAAAAGATTATTAATTAATACGGTAATGAATACCACGTGGATGCCTTGCACTTCTTTGGAAAGCAAAGAAACTATAAACTCGGATTAACTTGCTGTTTTGATTTGCTGATTTGTATGCTTCAGTATTCCAGCGAGTATACTCTTTAAATGGTATTTAGCCTTAATATTTCTCATCTTCAAAATATTAGAAGTATCCCACAGTAACCACGGCGTCAGGATTCTTCATTAGAAATTTAGAGATTAAATTATCTCAAGGTGAATGAAGGTTAAGCACATATATTGGGAATATAAAGTAAAACACCTCTAAGAGATTTTGTAACTAAACTAAACCCAAACAGCAGAAAATCCAAAGCCCTCATACCTAAAGTTACACTTAAAATCAAACAGGTTAAGATGAGGAAGCGCATTCTTTACCAAATATATTTCCTGGTAGAGTTTGTTTCATAAGAAAAACCCATATTCTATCAGAACTCCCAAAACCTTAAAAAACCCAACCCGACCAGCTACAGCTACGGATTTTGACCTCTGCAAAGTCATAGGCAAGTCCAAAGACCCAGTGTTGCACCTTTGTGTGCTGACTTCCTACCTCCACAGCCAGCCTTTAGACCAACCTTCAGTTTCTTTTCTAAGTTTGCAAACACATTAGACTGAGCTTTTGAAACTATTAAGAGGTTCTTCAGTTCTCTGCAATGGAAGCAACCCCAGTTCACAGCCTGAGAACTCCCCCGGATGGAAACGTGATGGTGTGATTTTCTGTTTCCAGTGGTGTTGCTGGAGGATCAGCG
This sequence comes from Trogon surrucura, assembly GCA_020746105.1. NCBI lineage: Eukaryota > Metazoa > Chordata > Aves > Trogoniformes > Trogonidae > Trogon > Trogon surrucura. Next base: position 53,095,819 of record CM036622.1, read on the forward strand.
AGTGTCGTTAAAACCATATGACAGAACTTTCACTGGACATATGCCACATGATGTAAAAACGCTCAAAGGATTAACAGCAATCAGGGGATATATCTCTGGCTGTGCACACACAGCAAATCTACAAGAAGGGATTAGAGATATAGGATATGAACCCACAAGGAAAAAATAATACAGTGGAGCCACAAATGAAATCATAAGAGAAAGGTTATTCCTCTATTTGTAAAATTTTATACAAATCCTTGTGTAACATGATGACTTACTTGTATTGTAGCAATGCGTAGAGAATCTGCAATAAGGGATCAGTCACGAGATGCTGGATTTTGTGCACATTGATCATGAAAAAGAGGGTAAGCTTGCAGTCCAGGAGCTATTTCTTGCAAGTGCATCCACATGGTTGTATTGTCGATGTGTGGAAATCCAGTACCAGGCATTAGCCTAAAATAGTTATTTAAACAAGAAACACCTTTATTCTTTGATGTTCATTATTAAAACAAAACACCTTTATTACAAATTTTAAGAAGTTCCTAGCTAGCTTTACTTCACCACCCTCTCATCTAGGAACTTCTTTCTAATGTCAAACCTACATTTTATTAGCTACAAACGAAGCTGGTTACTTCTTTCCTTATCCCCCAGTGGCCGTGGGGAAAGATTTATCACTATCCTCCTTACAATAAACTTCAACATATTGCAAGATTTTTATCATGTCTCTCCTTTAGACTCTGCTGTTCCCAGACTAAACAAACAATCCTTTCAACATTTCCTCCTAGGATGTTCCTTCTATACCTCTTATATTTCTAGTGTCTCTCTCCTGGACTGTCTCCAGTTTGTCTACATTTTTCTTACAGTGCAGTGCCCAAAACTGGACACTGTATTCCAGCTGAGGCCTTACCGGTGCCAAGTGGAGTAGAATAATTATCTCCTATGTCTTAGGTTGCAGTCACACATCCTGTTCAGCCTGCAGCTGAGCTGGGTGAAAAGTTTATTTCTTTTCACCCACTCCAGCTGCTTATCACCACCCCTCAGCTGCAGGCTCTCCCCCTCCCAGGTCAACCAGCAGAACTGTCGTATAATCGCTCCCTCACACAATCTGGGTAAATGATCCACGTTAGACTCAGAAATTCAAATCATCATCACTTTAACAGACCCAGGTAAAGCTGAGGTATAAGCAGGTATGAAGAAGCTGAAACCTGAGGTGGGAGGAGATGATGAGCAATGGGGTTATGGGCAGTGGCTTTCGCTGCTGAAGTAACTGCAGCAAGAAGAGGACACCTGACACTGTCCTCCTTACACTGATCCTTTAGTCCGCTCTGTGCCCCCAGCCCCTGCCAGTGATGCTGCTCAGCCAGGAGGTCCTTTTCTTTTTTTGCATTTCTTTTCCTAAAGTACCGTAGTTCACACTTTCATAACATTTTTCCCCATTACCAATGCCTTTCTAATTTCAGATTTTGCTGTCCTGAGTAAGACCACCCCAAACAGAGTTATTCTGTAAGCTCATTCACTGTTCTCACACCCAAAGCGGTTATGAAAAGGACAAAGAGAACTGCGAGGTCTGGCTGAAATGACATCCTGGTGCAACGGCAATACCTTCACGGCCATCACCTTCTCATCCACTTCTGCAGCCACCTTAGAGCGACAACATTCTGTGTCTGCTCACAGCCTTATGCAGAACAGGGTCACAAGGCTCACCAGTGTCCCTGTACAAGCTTCTGTTGCTTTCCTCCACTTGTTCTGCCTATAGAGAACACCGAGCAGAACACTGCATGGGCTTCTCACACCAGCAGGAGAAATACAACCCCACAACCCGGAAACATGGCACTGATTAGTCTGCAGATGAGCATTTCTTAATCTGTGGCTTCTACAAAGATATGACGGAGGCCTGAGTTGCCTGGTGGTCAGTCCTGAAAATCCTCTGCTCCTCTGCAGAACAGTGTTTCATGCTCTGAGGAATGAAGACTTGAGTAAACAACACTGCTAAGATACTTTTGTCAACAGCACAAGATGAGGACTAAGAGCGTTCTACACCAGGACCACCAGACATGGTAAGACCACTTGTGGAAGGGATCCCAGGAGACTCTTTCCTACCCCTGACATTTCCTCCTGCCGTTTAGAGTTTTGCTTTCTTGCCTTCAGCTCTGGCTATACCTGCATCCCACCCTTTGCTGACCCACCCATCCTTTCCTCGGCCATCCTCGCTCCTTATTTTTCCCCTTCTTGTCTACTCTCCATCTCCTTCAATTGGAACTGCCCTTCAACGGCTTCCTTCTTGTTTTCTCAGGCTCCCCTCTCTCACCTTGCCATTCTCCTCTTGGCACCACCACAGCCCCTATTAACGGCGTGCATGCACTGCTCTGCCCGGGCACAGCTGTCACAGCTCTGTTCTCGCTGCAAGCCCTGTCTATTTTCTCAGGCTCTTTGGAGATGGAGGGTTAGGTACTGCAAGCCGATGGCAGGGTGAAGTAATAGGAGTAGAGACGAGGTGAAGTTCTTGTTCTGTCTTGAACACAGACTGCCAATCATGCCATAATAGATGGGGGTTCTAGGCAGGGAACAGCTTTTCAGCTCACCAAAATTAGACCATTAAATGGAATTTCCTCTATGGGCTAATCAGGATTTGAACCCATTTCTCTGGAGATAAAAGGCACAGCTCAATCTCCTGATTTGCGAGGTCATCTGGAATACAAATCAACTTTCGCATATTCATTTGGGATGTTTTTCTGTGAGGGATTTTTATTTTTTTTTCCTAATCTGCTTGCTAGTGCCTTGTGCCTAAACCGGAGCTGTGAAGTGACTTTTTCTCACTAGAGGCTAAATAAAGTACTGTACTGTTTTTATAAATGTCCTAAGCTTTGCCAGAAGGCTGGCAATGAAAGAGGCTGGCAGGAGACAGGCACCGTCTCTGTTCTGTATCACGGAAGTAAGCCCAAGGACGCTGGCCAGTGCCTCCCATCCGCGGGAACGCGACCAATTAACGCGCAGATGATGTCATTGGATGGCAAAAGCACTTCCCTCGCAGGTCTCCTTGCTCTGCCAGCTCCAACCTTCAGTGTATTTTCCTCAGTCTGGTCCATGTACTGTAATAACTAAGTCAACTGGAAAAAATATTGAAGAAAAGACTGAGGAAAAACAGAGTGTAGGGGCAGCTGGAGCCAGCAAAGAAGGCACACTGAGAGCTATAAAGAAGCTTTGTGCAGCAGCTTCTCTCAACTTCAGGATATTTAGTTCCACAGGAGTTGCAGAAGATGGGTAATAAGCTGGCCTTTATTTTAAGGGATATCCCTTGTAGTCTCAGCTGCATAAAGATCAGTCTTCGGGTATGTGGAAACAGTGCTAACAGTATCTCTCTTTCAGTACCTCCTGCTGCTCACTCCATTGAATGGCCTTGGTCCAGCTAGAGAGGGGAAAAAGCCTTCCATCCCCAAACAGTCATCAGTCTGAAGGAAAAGAGGTGATGAAAAGAGGCTGCGAGCGATGAAATGAAGTAATAATTTATAGAAAGATACACGACCACAGCACTCAGGTGCCTGCTCAGGAACAGGGCCCAGTACTGCTAATCCTGAGTGTGAGGAACACGTGCCTGTGCCTCCTCAGCCCAAAGCCCATGCCGCCCTGCCACAGGCGAGGAGAGCACGTCTCCTGGCTTCACGCGCGTACGGCCGCCCTGCGAGCAGGGTCAGGGAGCACCAGCCTGGGCATGGGATGAGGCTGCTCCAAGACAAGCCAGGAGGGCGAGAGGGAAGCGGCCAGGCTCAGATGTGGCTGCAGCATCACCCAGGCAAGGACCCAGGGCAAGGGCTGGAGCAAAGGCGGCTCCCGGGTGAAGGGATCAACCTGCATCGAGGCTTCTCCCAGCTCGTCTCACGCAGCTCCTTTTCCAGCAGCCTGCTCCTCATCCGAGCTGGCCCCGAGCACTCGCAGCCAAACCCTTGGAGGAAGGACAAGGTTCTTCAGAGGCTGTTGGTGCACCAAGCGTCCGCACATACCTATGTAACTACTTACAGAATCGTCCTCCAGAGGTGACTACTCCACACAAATTATGAGTCACGACATCCAAAAGGGCTCTGTGCAGTTCAGGAGTACACACATACTTGCAAATCGGTTTTGTATTATTGTGAATCGATACACGCAATGCTGATTACGCATATATATACATTCACATTGGGTTTGTGTTATTGTGAATCGGTGCATATCGTGCTGATTATGCATACATACAAATTCCAACTGGTCTTGTATTATTGTGAATCAATATACATATTGCTGATTACACTCATCCTAGTTCTTATATTTTATAGCTGATGGGAGAGAGCCAAGCTTTGAGGATGGATGGGAAGAAGAAGCAGTCTTACAGGCATTGAGCAGAATGTCCCAGGGGCCAATGTGTTAAACTGATCAAAAACCGAGTCTAAAATTTTACTTGGAAAGAAATTCAAAATAAAATTGTCTTGAATGTATCACCAGGGAAGGCCGCTCAAAGTGTTCTGTTGTACTAGGCAAGCCAGCAAATGTTCACACTTCCTTTTAACCACAGTCACCTGCACACAGTTAGCCAACATTTTTCTACCCCCACCATTTTGCTCCCAAGCCTATGCTTTTCTGTTCTACCTCCATTACAAAACTGGCTTCAAATCATGTCTCAAGTCTGCTGTGACAGAGATGAAGAGCAAAAAAAGATGCCAGATTGCTGGTGGGGGCTCTGGCTGACTGGGACATCGCTGGGAGCTGGAGTGTGCTAAGACTAAGGGAGAGCAAAGGAGCCCAAGTTTTTCCAGATACGATTGGAAGGTTCCAGGGGACTTATCTGTGCCTCGTGAAACACTGCAGATCTTCCAACTGGTAAAATGTAAAGTGACGCTAAGTGAAATAAGCTACTTTGTAATTCAGCTATAAGTATCTTCAAGAACCATATAACAGAATTATAAATTGTTTAATAAAATAAAAGTTCTTCTTGTTCTAGAAGGGCTTTCTTTTTAATGGCTACTTCAGACGTTCAGTTAAATGTATTGTGACCAATGCAATTATCACTTGCCTGTATCTCAAAATTGTCTAATCAAGCACTAGCGGGCTGAGTAGTTAATATGCACAGTGATATTAAACTCTCTTCTTGTGGATTTCATCTTCCATTTGCACTTACCAGAACTACAAAAAAAAATATGGAGAAAAGGGCTAGATACAATAAGTAAAACTAGCCTGGAAGAGACATAGGCTCAAAAATCAAAAGTAAGGTTACGCATAACTTTATTGCAGGACAGGAGAGCAAATCAACTGGAGGAAGAAAAGGAAAGCAAGCAGAGCTAACTATTTTAGAATGGGAGTTTGCTCATGTAATGAAAGGGATTACATCATGTTTGTCTGCAGTAGTGAAGGGCTGAACTCAGTGACCTCAGATATCCCTTCCAGCTTCTTGGGTACACAGATACTATTTCACCGAGCACAAAAGAAACACCTGACCCTGCTTCCTTCTGCCGCTGAACCAAACAATGCAGGCTGTCTGTGGGTAGGAGAAGCAATTTATGTATTGACTGCTGTCTCAGAAAGGTACTCTGAGTGTTAGCCCTGCTCCATAACCTCTGGATGTAGGCAGAATTGAGGCACCTTAGGTCCAGGCGTGCCAAAGGGAGCACTGCCTAACGGCCCGTCATCGCCTAATCTCCAAGGGGCCCTTCTGCTCAGCTTGAAATCCTGGTTGGTCTCCCACCTAAGCTTTCTGCAACCTAGATTTAGGCCAAATCCTACACATCACTTGAAAGATCACTGGAAGGGTATACTCTGAAGATGCCGACAAATGCTGACCGAAACACAGCGATGAAGGCAAAATCTCTCCCCATCTTTTCCCAAGCAATTTGGACACGCGCTCAGGAAGCAGCAGAAGTGCACTGTAGGCTCTGCTCAGCCTAGTGCCACTGGCTGTTTCTTAAAAAAAAAAAAAAAAGCGAACCCAGCCCAGTTTGGCATCTAACAGAAGAGGTTTCACCAGGACCAAGAGCCCAAGGGACAACAGTTCCCATGGGCAGCCCAGAGGCAAAGGCTGGCGCTTCAGAGAGGGGAGAAAATGCAAATGCAGCACTTAGCACAGGCTACATCCCACCAGCACCACCTTCATCTAAGTAGATTGGCTTTTTGACTCACTCTCTGCATATGAAGCCTAAACGTCTAACCTGGCTTGTCCTACTGGAGTAAAGTCACGTAATTTCATCTGCTGCGGTGACTAATGGGGACACAAATTAGGTGGTCTTTTTTCCTGAGCTCAGTTCCTTAACTCAACTTCCCTGGTATAAGGTGACTTGCAATTAGCAGCGCTGTGACTAACCGGATAATAATAGTTCCAGGTTGTGCTGCACAGATTTTAACAAGTATTTCAAAATGCCACTGAGCTTTACAGCGCGTTGCTGTTCCCTGCAGGTTGAAGGAACGGCATCCACCAGCCCCGTGTACCAGGTATGTCTGGCAGCAGTGCTAATTCACTGTAAATATTGTTTCCCCCTTTGTGGATGCCGTCTCCATCTCCCCTTTAGGATGCAACAAACACGCTGCATTGCCCGTTCCTTGGAATAGCTGGTATTCAGCAGAATACAATACCCCTTCTTCAGTATTTTGTATTGTGACTTTTGTATTGCCATTCTGGGAAGAAATGGGTGTATGGGCTGCCTGCAGGAACTCAGCAAGAGCTGTTGTTCCTGCTGAGTTCCTGTGGGCAATGTGGAACGAGCAGGCTCCAGAGCCTCCCTCTCTCTTGCAGAGGCTCTGGCCGTGCATGTGGCTGCACCCCAGCATCCCCCCGACTCCCAGCACTCTGGCTGCTAACGCAAGGTGGATTTGGAGGTGCTCAGTTAGCTTTTCTCCCGTTTCTTTTTCCACCCTGATTTTTAACTCTGTCAGCACAGGCAGGTGCAGACAGATGTGAGCTCACCCTGCCCGTACTCCAAGCCAAGCGGACTTGTGCCAGCCCCTGTCTGGAAGCCACAGAGCCCTATTAGCGTGGCTCAGTGCCCAAGCTAATACCCCTGCTGAGAAGGCATGGGCAGAAGAACCTTGTGTTTGTCTGCACAGAGCCCAACACGCTCGCCCTGGAAAGCTGAAGGACTGGCTACCTCTCTTGAATAGCGGACAATTTTTTCTAAAATATGGATAGAGGCATGAAAGCAAAGGGCTCTGCTAATTTCAGGGTTCTTTCTTCGAAACTGCCACAGATCAATCCAGCAGAGACCCTCGGAAGAGTACAGTAAAAGCCAAGACACTGGGGAGCTGGCTGCCTCCTTACCTCTGCTCTGGCCCTCCCAGTCCAGATTGCCTGTGTTTACCTCCCATCCTTGAGGGAAATGGAGCATAACGTGCACTTTCCTAATGTAATTTTGGCCAACAGCTATTGCTTGAAAGCTTCGTGGTGGTCTGACATTAAAAAATTATAAATCTGTTAAAAAAGGTAACACTTTTCTAGAACACAGTCACACATTATATCCTATTTTGATAGAAGGAGAACTGTACCAGCATCCTTCAGCCCATATGTAGGGATGTCAAAGAAAAAAGAATCATTTTCAAAAGAAATTCCTGGCTGCTAATAAAAAATTTACTATCTGATCCTTTGTATATCAATATGGTGACTCAAGGCTGTTTCTGTCTCAATATATAAACGCATTCAGTGTTTCTGTGTGCAATAACTACTTGGCTTACCACGGTAAGATATAACTTCCAGTGTTTCTGACCAGGTGGAAAATGTCCAGAAAAAAAGTCCAGTGCCAATGCACCCAGTTTTCTCAGAAGGATAAGGAGAATTAGGAAGGGACCTAGCTCTTAATTTGGGCTACTTTCAGATAAAAAGCTTCTGTCAAAATTTGTACTTGTCAGTCAAAGGTCAGCAGCCAAACCTACTTCCCTGTTCTAAAAGTCTCATGAGCTTCACTCAAAAAACATTCATTTTTTAATTTTGTTCCTTTCCTCATTAACCATTATAATCTAACAGCAGCATTTGGTGGAATAGGAATGACAGACAATTCTCATGAATTAAACAGACTTCATGAAGAAGATCTTAAGACTATTTTGAAAAAAAAGCATGTATCTTGAGATCTGGCCATGTCTGATATTCAATATTTCAGGGATGTTTTGTTAATCAGAGGAGCCTTTCTATTGCAATCTATCACCATACAAGCATGTAGAGACGTTAATATGAATAAAAAGAAATAGCTGAATCTTCAAGTCCTTGAAAACAATCAAGAGTAGAAATTGCAGTTGCTGGATATTTTCCTTCTGCATCTGAATGGGTCAGCATGGAAGAAAGAGCACCTGGAACAAAACCGGTCACTACATCACTGTGATTCCAGAGGTTGCGGTTATGATCCTGTCGCATATCCTTGGGAAAGTCCATACAGAAAAGACTGCGTTGTGCTGAGATACTTGAAAAATGATTTGGGTTGTGGCATGCAACAAACATCTATTCATTAAAGTCCCGCAGTTGTGACCCAGACCTTCATCTTGCACAAGGTCTATAAAAAAGGCTGAATGACTGTAAATCTGTCCCTTGAAGCAAATTATGGAAGACATTATAGGAAGACTGGTTTCTAGCCAGCTTTTCCAGCTTAACGAATTCCTTTCAAGGATGTTTGAAAGGTCCACTGAGACTAATGGTGAGTATCCTTGGACTCTAGGATGATTTTATAGGGGGTACTGACTATTGTATTCTTATTTTTCTTCTATTTTCAGAGAGAAGTTAGAAAATAATTTGAAATGGTAATGCTACAGTTTAAACACTTTTCACTGCGAGAACGGACCTAACCGATCCATGAAGAGTCAGCAAAAGGCTCTCGGACAGATTCAGTTTTATCACAGTAACAATCAGCATGCAAATTATTACAATTTGTGTGCTGCCCATTCTGGAAGAGATAAAAAAGTATTTTCTTGTATCTTCCACTTTAAAACCCCATTCATTTAATAAATGCACAGATCTAGACTTTAAGTGTGTTTCTACAGACATCAGCTATAGACAGACATGGAATGAGAATACCAAGAGTCAAGGAAGCCTTTGCTCAGATAAAATACCTGTAGGTACCTTATATTTATGATACCTCTTGCAGCAAAAGGACTTTCATCTACACATTTACCACATTATCAACTGACTCCACACATTTTCTATTTCTCCATTAACAGAGAGAGAAAGATAATGATCTGTGGTGCTTCTGAGAGAGAGAAACACTACTCTAGAGAATGGTTTGCTCTTTCAGAAACCATTGCTTCCATCACTCCTGCCCAAGATGCTGGAATGAGTGCAGGAGAGAGAAATTATGAACTATATGGAGGGAACCTACTAAGGGCAACGAACAGGAAAAAGAGGGATGTTTCATTCGGGAAGGAAAAGGCACCGGGGAACAGGGAAAAATATGGTAAAGAAAGAGAACAGTGTATAATATGTAGGAAGAAATTATGGGAGATGAATGAATGGAAGAAGAAAAAGAAAATGGAATTAAGTTTTAGCTGAAAAGTTCATCGGGAGTTCTTTACTGGAACAAGCTGTCCAGAGAGATTGTGAAGTCTCCTCTGGAGACTTTCAAAACCCACCTGGACATGTTCCTGTGTGGCCAGCCCTAGGTGATCCTGCTCTGGGAGGGGGTTGGACTTGATGATCTTTTGATGTCCCTTCCAACCCCAAACATTCTGTGATTCTATGATTTACTTGTGTGTCTTCCCATCCAGTTGTACTAGAGTATCCTGATACTCTGCTTTTTCCTTAGATACCAGAGCAAGTGACAAGGCACACGGAGTTAACGAAGTATTACATTGCCAGCACATGCCAGACCAACTGTACGCACTCTGCTGGGCCTGGTCAGATTAATTCCTGCAGCTGCTGTTGGTACAATTCTTTGTAAAGTGCTATGGAAATCATAACCCTTGTTATTACCCAAAGAGCTAAAAATACTAAAATAGGTGTTGTCACATACATACTAAACACATACTAAATACATACCATAAATGCATACACACATCACAGAATCACAGAATGTTAGAGGTTGGAAGGGACCTCAAAGATCATCTAGTCCAGCCCCCCTGCCAGAGCAGGATCACCTACAGTAGGTCACACAGGAACGCGTCCAGGCGGGTTTTGAATGTTTTCAGAGAAGGAGATTCCACAACCTCCCTGGGCAGCCTGTGCCAGGGCTCTGTCACCCTCACAGCGAAAAAATTTTTTCTCATATTTTTATGGAGCCTCCTATGTCCCAGCTTCCATCCATTGCCCCTTGTCCCGTCATTGGACATCCCTGAGCAGAGCCTGGCTCCATCCTCCTGACACTCCCCCTTGACATATTTATAAACATGAATGAGGTCACCCCTCAGCCTCCTCTTCTCCAAGCTAAAGAGACCCAGCTCCTTCAGCCTTTCCTCATCAGGGAGATGCTCCACTCCCTTCATCATCTTTGTGGCTCTGCGCTGGACTCTCTCCAGCAGTTCCCTGTCTTTCTTGAACTGAGGGGCCCAGAACTGGACACAATATTCCAGATGTGGCCTCACCAGGGCAGAGTAGAGGGGCAGGAGGACCTCTCTTGACCTACTGGCTACTCCCCTTCTAATACACCCCAGGATGCCATTGGCCTTCTTGGCCACGAGGGCACATTGCTGGCTCATGGTCATCCTGCTGTCCACCAGAACCCCCAGGTCCCTCTCCCCTGCGCTGCTCTCCCGCAGGGCAGTCCCCAGCCTATCCTGGCACATGCCGAAATACATGCTGTAACAAATAACCACATAGGTCCACGGGCTGACTTTCAATAGAGTTGCCAACTAGAGGTGGTTTTGTTGCTATCAGTAAGGCCTAATACGGTACGTGTTTGTATAGGAAAGCCATGCTCATCAGGAGCACCTTGCTACACTCTGCATTAACGGGCAACGTGTGAGAACCACGCTTTAAGCCAGTTTGGAAAGCTGAGCCATAGATTCTAAGCATTCCCCTATTTTATTGTTTCTCAGACTACAGAGAGAGGAAAATTAATTCCCCATGCAATTCCATTGAAATCTAGTACATTAACTGAGGGACTGCATTTATTTAAGCCTGTACCAATATTTATGAGATGAATTTAGGCCCAGAATGTGTTGGCTGATGGTTCTTTATTGGGAGATGAACTGGACTGCTTTACGAGGAAGACTCCCCAGCCATTGGCAGTGACAGTGGGGAGTGGGGAGAAGAGAAGAAAAGGGCAGAACAGTGTTGAGACCACAATAATTAATGCTTAGTGAAGCAGAAAAGGAGACAGACTCACAGGATGGCAATTTTAGCATTTTAATTCATATGTTGTGGAGTTTCAAAGTCAAATCAGTGGCTTGAACAAAGCTTTATCTACGCAGAGATGTACCATGAGGAGTTTATATACATTTTCCCTTATTTAACAAACAGCCACAACTAGACTTAAATTGTCTTGCCAGAGCAACAGAAGTCCTGCTACAGACTGCAGTGGAAGCAGAAACAATAGAGGTGGGACAATCTTTTAAATCTTACTCATTTTAGATTTTGGAAATACACCTGACTGGTATCGCAGCAGCAGAGGCTTGCATAGCTGAGAATAAGAGACAGTTCATTTCAATATAGAGAGGATGATTTGGGTGTATTTGAAAGTAATTAGAGAAAATAGAGCTAGAAGGAAGCTGGAAAAGATTACAAAGAAGGAGCGGGAGCATGAAGAGAAAAGGCAGTGCCTCTCCACAGAAACTAACATAGGAAAGATATAGACCCTTCCAATGTTTTACATATCCTGGAGATGAATTTTGAATTTTCTTTTCCAAGTTATTTAGACATTCCTAAGGCTGAAGAATATATGTCTCTTGCAAAACACAAAGTTTCCACAGTGCTTTAATATGGAGATTAAAAAAAAAAAGTCTATATCCTTAAATAAAGTGGGTCATGATGCATCAAAATGTATGTGCCCTTTGAAACACTCAGCAAAGTGATCAAGATTCAGTAATGGTTTCTTCAGCTTTCTACAGGCGAAGCAGTTTAGAAGCAATGTGGCAGGCCCATGGAAATCACTCCTGAATTCAAGGTCAAAAGAGTCAGTGTAGGATCAATTGAGTGTCTTTAATTCAGTTTCAAATACTGCTTATTTGAAAATATTTCCAAATTTTAGTTTGTCACATACGTTTATATTTGTGAAACACAAAACTCCTATGTATTCTGTTTACTCATGCAGAAGTTGGGTCTTGGAGACTTCCACCTCCTCCTTGCAATTAGACTTTACCACAATTATCTGCAATTTAGTCACTCCCAGAATGGATTACATAATAATTTAGGGCGAGTAGGGAGAGACATTTGGGACCACCAGTTTGTGGACTGCAGAGTTTTGACCACTGTGCCCATACAACACTGAGGCTCACTGGTTTGGATACCTCTTCAGTACTAGGTACAATTCATATTTTTAGTGATACGCTGTTAAGTCTATGATAATTTGGAACTCCATTTAAATATTACATCTCCTTTTAGAGCTGAGTTGGGGCTGTCAGGAGCTTGGTTTTCCAAAACCATCAGCAGAAGATTTTTGGTCTGTATATCAAAACTCACACTTGGTATATTTTGGCCTCCTTAAGCCAACCCAACCATTTTTGATGTCATTATATTTACATATTTGAATTTGGTTGGTTGGTTTGCCTCTTTGTTGTTGGACTGGCAAGTGTGGGGTATTGCTATTTTTCTGCTGTACCGTTATGAAAGGCACATCACCTTCGACAACCGGAGGTCGGAACATTCCTGGATTTACAGGCATTAAGCACAGACATACCAGTGGATTATGGAGCTGCTGCAAAACTTTTCCTTGTGTTAGTACAAACAAGCAATATGAGCCCTCCAACATCAAGCGATACAGTTACGCATCAGTATGACCGCCTCCACCCCAGCCAAACTGGGACTGAACCCTGAGATGCTGCATAATAAAGTAAATAGGAAAATGTGCATGTCTGGAAACAGCATTATCACTGTTGGTATAATGACTGCGCTGCTTCCCTGGAAGATGCAACATATTGTGGTACTTTGTTCAGACACTTTCTTTTCAAGGCCCTATTGCCAGCTCCAAATGTTCAAGAACTACAGTTTGACCCTCAAAATCATGAGCCTGTCTGTAAAATGATAAGTGTGGAGCTCCTTTGCTTTCCGTTTTTTGAGCTGTTAGGGTACACCTGGGTCACATTTGCAAGCTTTATACTCTAACCATTAGGACTAGAAACTTACTTCAAATTAAAGAAAGAGGAAAGCTGAGTTTCTAACCTCATTACACAACTCTAGTAGCTGGAGTGTAAGTGAAACATCAAACATCACAAGACTCGTGATAAAATCATGAGTGCTGACAACATCAATTTAGAGTAGGAGGTGGGATAGCAGGGGAAACTCAGGGCAAATGGATTTACTTTTTATCTTAATGTTTTTACAGGCTGCCTACTTTTATCTTTAATCAGAAGTTTTCAGTGGCGGTTCTTTCTTCGTCTATCTGTGCATGACATTAAAAGGTCACTTCTGCATTAATACCTGATACCATTTGCTAACGGCATCTTTCCATCAGAGATAACACGAAAAGGTAAGTGTACCAACGCTACACCTGGTGCCAGTATCACAGCAAAGAGGTATTATGGAAGTACAGGTCATAAGTGCACGGCTGAAACGGTACTGAGAAGGATTCCAATCCCCTGGTGTGTGTGTGGGGGGGGTGTGTGTGTTAAGAATACGGGATGTTTCTCATGGCTGCAATATCTAGTGCCTGAGTGAAGAATATTCTATAGAGAAGTTACCAGTAAAGCTCCACATTCTTTGTGAAATGTGTTGTTACAAGGCTTTGCTTGCTATATCTTTTATGCCTCAAAATTATCTCAGTGAAGAATAACCTGGAAATTTACAAATCTATGTATAGTTAAACCTTTCACTAGAGTAAATTAGCTGTAATTAAGCCAAGCAATTAATGCATTGCTGTGATTGTAGAACAACAGACTGGCCAGATCAAGAATTCAGGTCAGACTTAAGTAATGCCAAAGCGGCAGTGCTGACAAAGCGCTCAGCTGTCACTCCACTATTAGAGTGACTTTCCAAATTGTGCTTTTATTGTTTGAAATCCTCCAGTCAGAGGGAATTGTGTAGTCACCTGTCCATTCGGCTACGTGCGAAGGGTTGTCGTTGGTGGGTTTCTTGGTCACCCACCTGCTGTCATTGGTCTGACCTGTCACGGAGCAGAAAAATGCCAGGGCTGCACAGGGGCCAGTTAGGAGGCAGCTCCAGCACAACGAATCCTCCTGTGATTTAAAGGAGGAGTCAAGCCTGGTCCAAATGGCCAGTTCACTTCAGCTGCTTTGCACAGCTCCAGTGGTACAAGTAGAATGCACAGGTGAATTCCACAAGCCAAAGCTTTTTAAATTATGTACTGCTGACATTATATATCTTCCATTCATTAAACAGGCTCCAGTCTCACCTGCGTGGGACTGAGTTCTTCAGTTCATGTTCACAGATTATTATGTTGCTTATTGGAAGGAGAGACACAATCCCTGTGAGAACCAAGAGGAAGTGCTGAGGGGTTGCAACGTGGCCCTCCTTACCTCAGAAGTGATTCAAAGTGATTCAGTCCTGCCCCAGCAGGAGCAGGCCTGCTTCTCATGCTGCATCACCGAGCCTGGGCTCCACGCTCGGTGCGAAGGCAGCAGGGCTGTCCAGGCCCTCTACAACATGAATTTTTGTCTCCTCCTTCAGCCACAGTATTGGCACTGCTCACATGAAGCTGTACCTCTGCACTTTAGTATCAACACTAGGGCAGGGGACAAATGCAGAAGGTAATTTTAAAAATACATTTCAGTATATTTTTGTTCCACATATTGCTACAGGAATAGGGTTTGACCCTTTCATTCTCATGCAGGTGATTTGGCATTTGGTCTAATTTGATAGATTCCATCTTTCTACAAAACTTGACTATGGAGGTCAAAGAAGGAAATGCATTGTCATTGCTGTCTGCTTTCTTGGGGGAGCGTTGAGGTTAGCCTTCTGGATTTCAAATCTTACCACAGAGACAGAAAACAAGATTGGCTAACCACAATGACTTGACTCAAAGAATTAACAACACTGACATAACGTAGGCATTCCTGAAAACCTAAAGTCAGACTTTTGCCTACTTTTTAAAATAAACAGCAATCAAAAAATCTAGGGCAACAAAACTCCATGGGCATCTCAGAATTTTTTTCAGCCAACATCAATCTTCCTTCTTTTCAGACAAGCTAAATTATACCAGTAAATCAGCAATGTTAGATCAGTCAAACCAGCTGAATGCAAAAGCTGAGGGAACAGACCAAATTTGTACTGTGTATACTGAGATAAAGGAAAACTGCTCATAAAGTTAAAACTTAAATAAACATGAACCCTTAGTAAGAGTACACAGGGAAAAGGAAAGACTACAATCTAAAATTTCTGAGAGGGCTCTGATTAAATGTACAGTGAAGCAGGAAATGCACTTGGGTTTCTTTGTGCTTCAGAAGCTGCAGCCAGAGCACAAAAGGAGCTAAGTCAGACCTGCTAAGAGGACAGCAACAGAGCCATGGAGTGCCAGGGCTAACCACCCAGGAGCATACCCAGTTTGATGGATTTTGTAGCTGACACTGCCGGAACGACACTGTAAGAGGCACACGAGCTAGCCTGTTCAAAACAGCTGCATAAACTAGGCCACTGCAGCACAGGCACCCCCGGGACTCACGCTCACCACCCGTATGGATTTCATTGCAGCGGCTGAAGATGTGACATCCTGCCTTTCCAGTGGAGGATCCCTTCCTGCAGAGACGGCAGATGCAGACGCGTGCTGGTTGCTGAGTCACTGATGCGGCTATTAAACTCCCCTGTTAGTTTAAACTGATGTATGTTAAAGGTACCAGACTGGGAGCTGCTGAGCTTCAGGAGCAGTACGTCTTTGTTTCTGCTGATCATAATGTAGTTTCAGTGAAAACTGCACAATGGAAGCTCCAGCAGCTGAGGAACTGGTACCCATGGCAATGCCAACTGCATTGCAGGGTCCTGTACCAAACCCTGTTTCACCAAGGTCAAGGACCTCTTGACCTACATCAGCCACATCTCCTTCACACAGACCCCTACACTTTTAGCTCCCAAACCACACAGGACATGGGTTTTGAGGGCTCTGATACACCCTTCCTCAAGCTTGCCATATCTGTAGGAATAGAATATGTCACTATTATGTAGGTATGCTGGAATAACCCTTAATCAAAGGGAATATTAGAGAAACTATAGTAAAAGAATAAACATGCACAGAGACTGCACAGCCCCGTAAGAAAATCATGATTTTCTCCTCCTGTAACGCAGATCAGCTCCAGGTGGCCTGTCTCTGTTTCATCCAGTGCGCAAGTTGTGAACTGTTTGTGGCTAGGATCCATCATCCCCTATGATTTTGACTGAGTTTTTCTCAAGGAGTGCCCAGAGATGAAAAACTGAACTTCTCTTAACACAGAGCTCACAATAGATCTCCCTCTGTTCTGCTCCTATTGAGCAAGGGACATCTGGACTTGTCTGTGGAAAGCAGCTGAGAAAGAAGGTAGAAAGGGGATAAGAAAGACTCAAGACTACTTGTCCTTTCGCTTGGGATTTCTTTGGTTTCCTTTCACAACGTGATACAGTAGAGGTGGAACAGGTCTACTAGAGCAGGGAGTGTATCTTCTTTGAGGAGCGGGATTAGTGTTTTCCCACAGCCATCCACAATGGGGAATGCTCCAGTTGCCAAAATAATTCTGTGCTGAATAGTGAAATCCACAGGTGGAAAGCAAGTCTGGGTGAATTTGCTTTCCAGGGTGCTCAATAACTGCACGTATTACACATCAGCCCCATTCTCTCAACCAAACCAGAGCATTTTTTTCTGCGGTGCCCTCCTGCCTATTGGCCAATGGGATCAGAATCCTCAGTTCTGTCCCTAAAGGCTGGATCCACACTACCAACTGGTGGGTTGATCCTTGCTAAGACATTTTTGGAGGAATTATAAAAATCCCTCTTAGAGAAAGGAATTACATGTGGTACTTAGGCAAAACAGGTATTCCATTTATAAATATAATTACTTTTGCTATTCCATCAAGAAAAAGAATTTTGCAGTGAGCGATACAACAGAGAAAATTATTTATGCGTTGACACTTACAATATAAATAGAAAACAGATCTGGCTGAAACTAAAAGTGAAAAGAAAAACCATGAGAAAATATTTAACCGAGATTACCAAGTGGGGGGATAAGTTATGACCACTCTTAGTGCGTTCTTCCCAATGGAAGTACAGTCCCTCGTTCTGCTTTATGTTTGGATTGTAATTATGTGCGCACTTATTGAATAATAAATGCACAAGCTTTGGCATTTATCAGCAAATCATCTTCTTTTGACTGATGACCTTGAGCACTGCAAGGCAGGCAGGCTTCTGCAGTGCAAAGTAGGGAAGAGGATACGGCTTGCACATAGTCCCCCTGCTTGAGTGTGCTGTAGCACAGGTTAGGGAATAGAAGAGTGAGTACGCCACTCACACTCACAGAGAGTGACTGGGTGCAATATTATCACCTAAGGAATGATTTTTGACCCCGTCTCTTGTATTCATACACATGCTCCTTCTACTCAGGCTATTTGGGTATGTCCATTACTGCACGTCTTCTGCTTTAGATTTGTGAAGAATATTTTTAACCAGCATCTTCATTCTTAATATTAATGATTTATCACTTCTGGCGCACTATATTTTTATAAAGCTCTAAGATACCATGGTGATTAACACCATAAGAGAACCTAAATAGAAGGGAACAGGATAACAGAAACGTCCTCCCGGCAGACACAGGGCTTTTGCGTGTTTTTAGGGAACGTATTTCTGCTGCATGATTTTACTCGGTACATAAGAATTGTAGGAGTTCCATAGTAGAAGACTGTACTGTACTTGACAATGTTGTAGAGAGAACTAGAAACCTTATGTTTAATTTCTCTCTAGCCTTAATTAGGATCTTCAGATCATTTATGTAAGGAGAGATTGATTATTCTACCTCTTTTGAAGATACAGAGTTATTACTTTGATTTAGGAAGGGAGGAGAGAGAATGTAAGAACCACGAGTATACCCTTGTGTTTATATATGTACACATATATCTCCCCATATTTCTGATAGGGGAAAAAAAAAAAATCCCAGCTTCAAATAGCCTTGCAAATTTGTCCTGTCAATACTGCAGTCCACGCACAAAATCTACTCACTGAATCAATACGTTAGTGAGAAACTAATCACAATTTACTTACCCATCCAAGCACTGCAAAAGCCTGGAGACGCTGCAAGGCTGCTTCAAACGCACGCGTCACTGCTGGGCACACTGCAGGCTGCGCCAGCGCGCCCGCAGCCCTTCCTTTCAAACAGCTCTACCCTCACCCACCTGGATTAGGGCTGCCCACTGGGAGAGCTGCTCCCTCTCCGCAAAAAAAAATAATAAATCCAAAGCAAGGTTTCTTTGGGAAGTGTGTCAGGCCAGTAAAAAAAGAGGATTATCTCTGGATGCTGGCACATGCCAAGGAGCCAGCTTGAGGGCTGCTGGAAAGAGCCAGGGTGAAGCCTGTGTGGTAGAAAGGGGATGAACCCAGAGTTTTGGCTCTTGCTGGGCTCCCACGGGAGACAGGTGGAGGGGCTGTGGGGACGCCGAGCAGCGGGCTGCAGGCTGGGCATCCCCGGGGGCTGCCCGACTCTCTGGGCCCAGGGCTGCGAGGAGCACCGAGAGGGCTGCAGGGAGTGTGGGGAGAAAATCAGGTCCTCATGCGCCTTCCCCCCCGGCAGCGCAGTAGACGTTAAATAAAAACACGCACTGGGGAAAAGGCCGTTTCTGCAAACCTGGTCACTAGCAAAGAAAAGCAGCCAGGCCCCCAGGGATGCTCTCCTTGCCTGAGGATGAAATGGGATTACACTGGTAATGTTTGCTGCACTGTAATTAAGGTGGTGTCAGGACTTTCATTAAAAAGTGTGTTTTTGTTGAGGGGCTACGGCTTGGAGAAAATTCTTGCTTGAGGCTGAAATATAACATTGTTCTCAGTCAGAAAGCACATGCACAATCTTTATTACGTATGTAATTTAGGATCTCGGTACCGTCTTCACTGTGGAGGCTCTACTATGGTTTCCATATGGGTATGTAGCTAATTGGTTTAAAATATCAGTTACTAAAGAAGTAAAGGACTGAATTCTGGCTGGACCTCATGTACGTGACATGTTTCCATTAATTGTCTGCAATTAACTTCAAAAAACAAAAGACAAATTCTCTCCTTCTTACTCAGACGCATAGTTTTATTGAAGTAAACAGCTGAAAGCAGGACTGAGCTCCTAGTGTTTACCTGACTTCAACCCAAGGCACCTGCTTCTCCCACATTACAGCTCCTTTAAACGTGAGGCCACCCTGTCTGGGACAGAGGTTATTTCCTCACAAAACTGGCAATATATAACAAGGTTATTGCTACGAATAGTATCTCAATTCCTATTATCATTCCACATAAGGAACCAGGACCCCTATGCACGAGGTGCTGTACAAAACACAGAATAGAAACATAGTCCTGGTTAAAAAAAAAAGTATGATTGAATGCACACAAACAACCCTTTTCCCTTGTTTCATAGCCAGGTTTGTATTGTTTCTGTTAAGTAATCAGAGTGTAATGCACCACTCCTGCAAACAGCAAACATTTATTTAACGTTCTGCATGATATAGTCCAAACTTCTATTGTCTCTCCTCGGACACAAAGTGATCAGCTACTGCCCTGTGGTCTTGCTGCTGCCTGTCGGGTTATCCTGGCTTGCGTGGCTCTGTAGTGCAGCCAGGATTTAGCAAGTACTGGTTTCAGATACTAATTTCATTTTACTCAAACTATTAGCATTCTACGTTTTTGGATTAAAAAAAAAAATAAATAAATCACACAACTAGTAATACGTCATAAAAGACTATTTCTCCGCTGCTCACCACTGCATATACGTCAAAACTAAAAGTCATAATAATAAATTTTACAAAATTACAGTTTCATAAAGTTGTAAACAAGAAGGGAATTGCGATGAATCAGGCAAGCCAAAAAGAAAGGAGCTTACGGATGCTTTATGTGACTACACGTGGATGCTAACAATACATAGCGTAACATAGTACAGTCCGTTGCTCCTCATAAGAATGAATTATAGAAACTGCTAGTTTAGGAATAATTTAAGCATTTCTGCAAATGCTTAAACACAGAACAAACTTTATTCAGGAGGTCGATGTCTTCAGTGAAACTATGCATTTAATTACTTATCTGCCTAATTTAGCATCCCCAGGATCATAGCCTTGGTACAGAATAACTTAAGGAATTTCAGTGTAGTGCATCAGCTAGCACTTGTCAAAATAACAAGATTTAAATGTAAACAAGTGATGCTTTTATTAAGTGCATGCATATCCAAAATTAACATTCCTAACAGACAAAGCTTCTCTACATATGAAGGTATTATTAATAATGATAGCAGAGTCAGGCAAGTGTAATTCCTCATGTGGACAAACTCACTCCGATACAAGTACCTTTTCTGATTTCACTTAAACGAATTAAAGAAATTAATCTGAAAAAAAAAGCCAGAGGATGCCAGAATGAATGAGTCTGCGTGAGGGTTATACTATAACCACCAGGTTTAAATTCACACTTTGGCGTGCACAAAAAGAACACTTTCTTACGAAGATAAAAGCCTCCGCGTGTAATAACTCGATACATAGACAAGCCCTAGGGGCTTGCATTTTGAGCACTTAACATTTTTGGCCTTGTCTTAATGGATAAAGAAGGTGTGTTTCTCAGTCACATTAGCCCAGTCAAAGGAGCTTAATATGAAGAAAAGGCCTTAGGCTTTGGTGAGACCAAGGTGTAAAGGTGTGAGGTTAGCACATACATCACAGCGTGGGCAAGGCTGCCTTTAACACATACTAAACTAATCAAGTTAAAGCAGGCAGGGGATGGGGAGCCTGGACTGTATTAGCCCAGGTTCACACCAACACGGGATGAGGCTGTGTGGGGAGCAGCTGCTGCAGGACATATTTCACAGTGGGGAGTGGGTGAGAAGACAAGAACTGGAGCGAAATGTTTTCCCTCACAGACTATGAACTACGCTGCCTCCAAAGAGAGCAGTCAGACGGGTTTTAGGGAGGCTGGACCTTCACACTATCTGTCCACTGCTCCGGAGCACCTGGTAACCGGAATTGTCCAGCTGCCTGGGAATGGTGCTCAGGACAAGATGTGAGGCTTATCCCCCACCATCCCCAGCAACCAGCAGCTCACCAAACCGCTGGGAAAGTCACCACCGCTATCAAGGCCAGGCTGCTGCATAAAGGAAGACGGATTCACAAGATGACAAGTAAGCAAAACCGAGGAAAAGTAGAAACAAACATTTCCAGTTTAAAACTAGACTTCTACGGTGCAGTCGTTAGCATATATGACAATTAACAGACATTGCCCTTTTTTTTAGTCCAGCCAAGTTTAGTACGAATAAACGAGGAGTCACGTATTTGTATGATGTAATCCTGATTTTGCCACTTGACTCAGGCTTTGTCTAGAACTCTTTTAAATTACCTTGGGGTTGTTTTTTTATTTTTTAATACTGAAAAAAAAAAAGTTATTCAGCTATTTTTTAACTACTTGGGTGAATACAAATGTAGATGTAAAAAACCAACATGGGCAGCTCATGTCGTTCCTACCCTCAACTGCCCACTGCATTTTCCTGCAGTGTGCTACTCCCGCAGCAAGGACAGCCAAACGGGATGCGCACCAGCACCAAAATCTCCCCGGTTTTCAGAGCAGCACACTGAAGCAAACAGATGTTCGCTACAGTCAATTACCAGTTCAGCCACAGGTTAAAGACAATGTGGTTCAATATTACACTGAGCATTTAAAATGTTGGCATTTCCTCTTAAATGAAGCATTGTGAAAACTTGGTGCTCTTCTGCAACGGAAATGTGCAAAGAGAACAAAAATACAGCTTTTTTTTTGTTTATGTAGAGTAGTGAACAATCATTAAACTGGTAGAGTTCTTATCTAATGACAGAAAAGAGGATCTGGATCCCATTCTTAATAGAATCTGGAATAATTTTCTCATTATTTCTGTTACATAGACCACTTTAGCTGTGGAATGGTACAATGGTATTTATATACTAGTTGTCATTTTCCTTTAATTATTTCTTTAATAGGATAATATTCCTTAACTAGCTGATTTAAGACAGCATCCCATCTTCAACTTGTCCTATTAGGAAAGTATCACTCTTTGTCATTAAGCTCATTGGGACAACTTAAGATGTTACAAAGTCAAAACCGTTGGCATGCCTTGTTTAATCAGTCCTACCAGGGTCTCGCATTTCAGAAACAATTCCAAAAAACACTGAAATATTTATTTGAAGGAAGGTTAGGATGCAAAATTCTAGCTGAAAGTTTCAAAGCTGCCTGCCCTTGAAAGCCAAAAGAAATCAGATGTGTCGGTTCACCTGAGATAGTTTACAATGAACTGGAAGTTCTCTTAACATACTGTAAAGCAGCAGACCTGTTCATTCAATATTGCATCTTTGCTGTAAAAAATGTGTGTTTTCCAGACAGAGATAATTTATAATAGGTGGCCAGCATGGGCCAGGTATAAATGTAAAAACGTTCCTGACAGAACTGTTCAAACATCCTGAATCAACAAAGCACTCCTACCCTGGATTTTGTTTGGTGACACTTCTCCCAGCTCGTCCCCCTGCCTTCACTGAGTGATAAATAACACTAGCAACTAGTTTCCTACAACTCCACCTCCACTTTAGGTTCCTGGTCACAAGTCTCTCTCAGTCCTACACAGCTCTTGACACCTTCGATTGCCACAGCAATGGCTGCAGCAGTTCATAGAACAGACCTGCCCAGCTTTGATCAGACAGGTAATAATGTAACTAATGGGTGTAAGTCCCTTAACATGCTCCATGCTACACTAAAGCTAACTTTGTCCTGCCTCCACTCACTATTTATATTGTGATAGCTACCCATAAATATGGTTAATATATGAAACAAAGGAGAAAAAAAGTTAAAAACACCCACGTGTTTTTGCCTAAGAAACAAAAGCCCAACGTTCAACCGCTTACAGGTGACCTAAAGGTATTAAACAACGTTTATATGGGAGGACCGGATGAACCACGCGTGGTCAAGCGAATCCAGCGATCTCACCGAGGCTATTTCTGCAGTGGGATGCGATAGTTACTCCTCAAACACCCAGCAGTGGATATGAGCCCACAGCCTGCTCACGTGTCTCGGCTCCAATCAATTTGCACATGCACAGTAGCTCTGACACATCCTAGACTCACCCAAGCCATCGCGCATGCACAGTTGATCCGCACATGCACAGTCAGTGTTTCAGGAGATGGCCATTTTTTTTAGCAGACCAGATGGCAACCTGGCAACTCCAGCAAATGCCACACCAGCGATCCCACTGTGCAGAGGCTGTGGCCTTTTACTTCCCTCTCCCTCCCCTTCCCTGTTTTTTTTTTTCTCTCTACTCCACCCAAGTCTGGGCCTGTATAGCATTAAACGTTTTCAGCTAAATTATGCTAACCTGCCTGAGTTAACAAAATTCAAAGGGACTTTCTTCTGTAAACAGATTAAATTCTGAAGCAGTATGAGCAGTACACCTATGTTGTCATTTGCAGACTTCATAGTGCAAACATTCAGCTCAGGATACACGTTTCAATTTGGCAGAAATAAGTGCATTCTCAGTAACAGGGCCAAGAAAGTCATGTTAGCAGTCCAGCTGTTGTCTTTGCATGGCTGAGCAAAAGGGATGGCTTTATATACATATATATTAAAAAGTATGTGTTTAGATGGAGATAAACGTATCACCCGATCTCCACGTACAGACGTGGAAATGTCACAAAGGTCTAAATTACTGGCAAACCTAAGAAATTAACCAATGAAGACTTTTTGTTAGGAAATGGTTCCCAGGAAAACGGGCTGGCAAAAGCCCTATTTGTCACTGCGTGCCGTTTTAATTCTGTATTTCTGCAGCTGTCAGAAAAAAAAATGGGAAGGAAGAACAGTGTAAAGGTCTATGCTCCCCCGTTTTTACATAAAAAAAAAAAAAAGTGCCTAACATTAGCCCCTCCTTCCCTCCCTTCCTCGTCGTACCTGTGTGTTACCCTGGGCCCTTTTATCAACTGGGATTCAAACACCGAAGAGAAACCTGAATGACAAGGGAGAAACACTTAGCGCAGGGCCCCCCAAGATCTGTCTGGACATATTCTGAGTCTTGGAGGTATCGCTCCCCACGATTTTTCTCAAGTCCGGCGAAGTTTCCCCAACACTCCAGCCCCAACCATGAGTCACCCAGGCACGCTGCACGGGCTGCCGGGTTCACTTCTTTCCCATCCGCAACAACCCGTTTCATGACTGAGCAGCCGTGGCACCGCGTTCCTCCTGCCCAAAGCGCTGCTCCGGCTCCGGGCAGCGGGAGGGACGGAAGGAGGCCCGGGCCTGAGGCGAGGGGCCCCGCCGCGCCAGGGAGGGAGCGGAGCGGGCAGGGAGGGAGGGAGGCGAGCAGGCAGCGAGCGGAGGCCGCCTCAGGGGCTGCCCTCAGGGCGGCGCCCAGCGCGGCGGCGGGGCCCCCTCCACGGGCGGGCAGCGCCGCGGCCTGCTCCCCGCCAGCGGGCCCGCTCCGCTGCCGCTCCCGCCCCAGGGCAGGGCCCGGGAGGAAAGTCCGGGGGCGCGGCCCGCTTCCTCGCCCCGTGGCCGGACTTCTCTCTGGCTGCGAGGTCGCGGCGCTCCCCCTCTTCGGAGCTGGAGTCCCTCCTGGCCTCCGGGACACGTTAAATCCCGTGTAATGAGGCTTAACCCCGCCCCGAGCCGCGGCGCAGCCGGGCGGGCAGGCAGCCAGCAAGGCCCCTGCCCGGGGGAGGCCCCCCCCCCGCCGCCCCGAGCGGCCGCAGCTGTTCCAGCCGGAGCTGCTGGAAAGCCGCCACGATCCCCAGACTTTGTCTCCCTCGCACACAGCGCTGAACTCTGCTCCCTCCCCTCCCTTCCCCTCCCCCGGGGCGACCGCGGCTCCCCGCCGCTCGCTGCCTTCCCCCGCCCCGAGCCGCAGACGCAGGCGGGGGGAAGGGAGGGAGGGAGGGAGGGAAGGGGGCTCCCCGCCTCCAGGCCGCAGCCAGCCGTGCCCCGGCTCCCCGGGGGCTCGGCACAAGCGAGAGCCGCCGGCCCGGCCATCATGAGCTGCGCCCGGAGCCGCCGTCCCGAGGAGCTCAGCCCGTGTGCGGGATCGGGGCTGGGCCACCCTGCTGCGAAGCGGCCACTTTCATCCAGATGCAGCTTTTTTTCTTTCTTTTCTTTTCCACGAGGCCGTGGGGAAAATAAATAATAAAAAAATAAAAGAGAAAAAAAGAGAAACCAAGGGCGGGGAGCGTGTGGGGGGGCGAGCCGGGCTGCCAGCGCCGGCGGGGCGCGGTGGGCGCGGAGCGGAGCGCCCCGTCCCGTTCCCGGCTCCGCGCTTTCCCCGCAGCCCGGCGCGGCAGGCGGCCCGTGAGGTCAGCGGCGGCGGCGGGTGGGTGTCTGCGCCGTGGGACGGACGGTGGGCGGGCGGGCCGGGCAGGCGCAGTGTGGGGCCGCGGCAGGGGGAGGGCGGCGGGCGGGCCCTGTGTCTATGTGTCGCACTGGCGGGGGAAGGGAGGCGGGGGGGGGGGGTGCGCACCAGGGCAGCGGCGGCAGCGCCGGGATCCCTTCTCCACCCCGCGGGGAGCTGGGGGGAGGGAGCCTCCTCCTCCCTGTTCCTCCTCCCCCTTTTGCACCCTTCCTCCTCCTTCTTTCCCCAAAGTTAAACTTCCTGCTCCCGGCCCGGCTGGGAAGGGGACGCGGAGCCCGGCCGGACTCAGCCCTCGACACACACAACAGCTGGAGCTGTCAAAACTTCCTCCGCCCGGCCTCGGCCCCTGCCGCCTCCGCCGCCGCCGCCGCCTGCTCCTCCTCCGCCCCCGGGGGCTCTGCGCGGGGGGAGGGCGCAGGGCCAGTGTACAATGAAGCGGCGGCCGCCGCAGCCGGGCAGCGCAGGAGCCGGAGCCGCCGCCAGCTCCCGGGGCCTCTGAGAGGGGGGGGCGCCCAGCGGCGGGATCAGCCGCCTCTCGCTCGCTCTCTTCACCTCGCCCGCCACCTCCCCCAGCCCCGACAGACCCCGCCGAGCCGGGGAGGGGGTGTTATTGTGTGTGAGACCCTTCCTTCCTCTGCCGCTCTTTCTCTTCGCACCGCCACCCCCCCTCCCCTCCTCCTCCTGCTCTCCCCATGCTGCTCCCCCTGCTACCTGTGCTGGTCGGCGGCGGCTGAGGCCAGCAATGCGAGGCGGAGGTGGAGGAGGCGGAGGTGAGGAGGAGAGGAGCCGCGGGAGCAGGAGGAGCATCGGGATCCCCATCACCATCCTCATCTTCATCTTCATCATCATCATCCATGTGTCTCTCTCGTCCTGCTGACTAGGATGTCAACGGAGGACAAGAGTCTGGTGGTGGCGGTGGTGGAGCCGCCTCAGCAGCAGCAGCAGCCCCCCG
Organism: Trogon surrucura; assembly: GCA_020746105.1. Taxonomy (NCBI): domain Eukaryota; kingdom Metazoa; phylum Chordata; class Aves; order Trogoniformes; family Trogonidae; genus Trogon; species Trogon surrucura. Next base: position 53,122,324 of record CM036622.1, read on the forward strand.
AGCCTGGAGCTCCCCCCCCAGCAGCAGCAGCAGCAGCCACAGACAAAAGACCTAGGGGCCGGCCTCGCAAAGATGGCGCTTCCCCTTTCCAGAGAGCCAGAAAGAAGTAAGTTCAGCGTTTGTGTGTGCGAGGCAGCGAGGGGCAGGGGGCAGGCGGCCAGGCGCAGGCAGAGCTGTCAGCGGAGACTCGCTGCTCGTCGCCCCCTCCCTCCTGCCTAATGCCATTTTGAGAAGGGCCCTTCTTTCTTCTCCTCCTCTCCCCTTTGCACTTTCCCCTCCTCCTCCTCCTTTTTCACCTTTGTCTTCCTCCGCCTGCTCTCCCTTTCCCACTTTTCTTTCACCGTCCCTATGCCTTTCTTCTCCTCCTCCTTCGGAGTTTCTCTTTAGCTCTTACCCCACTACCCTCTTCCTCCGTCTCCCCTTGCCTTTGCACCTTCCCCCTTCTCACTTTTGCGTCTCCGCTCCTCCGGGACGCTCGGCTGCCTTCAGCGCCGTCTGGCTACTCCCTGTGCTTGACGGCAGTTTCTTCCTCGCTTCCCTCTTTTTATACCCCCCCCCCCTTTTTTTTTTTTTGGGAAAGAAAAGACCGTTCTCGGCGGGTGGCGATGAGAACACCCCCCACCCCCCTGTTCCCCCTCCGTCCAACACCGGCGGGTGCGGGGGCGCACACGCAAAGTTGAGGCAGGAGTTTCCCCGCCGCCGGCCCCGCCGTGCGCCCGGCGCTGGGCAGCGGCTGGCGGCGCCCGGGGAGCTGTCAGGCGGCCGCCTCGCACGGAGGGACGCGCCGGCGGGACGGTGGCGAAACACGACAAACACAAGGCGGCGGGTGGGGGGGCGGCGAGGGGAGGGAGGGCAGGGGGTGGCTCTTCCTCGGCTCTGGCAGATTTCCCTTCGCCGCGGCCTCTCCCCGCCGGGGGCGCGGGCGCTCGTTGGCCCCGACGGCCGCGCCGTGCCCCCCGCCCCCCCTCCCCGGGGAGCCCCTCCTGAGGGGGCCGCTCCTCTCCCCTCAGCGCAGCGATCTCCCGCAGCGCGGGGCCGGGCAGCGCGTCGTGCCGACGATTCGGTTCCCCCCGGCCGGGATAGCCGGGCGAACCGGCGGGGACAGCCGGCCCGCCGCCCGTGGGCGTGAGGGGCCGAGGCGGGCCGGGCCGGGCCGGGCCGGGCGGAAGGGAGGGAGAGGCCCGGCGGCCGCGCTCCGCCGCGGGTTATTCCTGAGCGGGCTGGGGGCTGCGTGCGACAGAGCTGAGGGCGGCAGGAACGGGGCAGAGCCGGGCTGAGCGTGTTTTGAGGGGAAACGTGGCGATCGTCGTTAGCAAAACAGCCTCCTCGCCCTGGGAGTCTTGTCGGGGCCTCGGGGGTCGAGGGCTTGTTTCCCTTTGTTGCGAAGGGACCCTTTCGGTCTGACGCTCCCGCGAGTGTATCTCGCCAGGGGAGCTGCTGGCACTTGGCTAAACGCCCACTCCAGACCCCACCGGCGGTTTCTGGGTCGGAAGGTTTAGGAAGAAACCTAAATCTTTCCCACTGAGTTTGGAAAAGACCTTGAATATCATTGAGTCCAACCGTAGTGTCACGGTGCAAGTCCGGAAAAACACGAGCAAGGGATTCTGCTGGGTTGGACCTAAATGCGTGTGAAGACTGTGCTTTCCTCTATATTAATCTGTTTTTACAAATCCATGTCACATAAATATCTCAGGATAGAACTATCATTAGTTTGGGATACAGTGGTTTGTTTTTTTTTCTTGTTGTCATTGATGGAAGTTTGCCTTCAAAGATTTTAATGCTCATCCCCTGGTTTTGGTGGAGATGCATTGTCTGCAGCTCCCTCTTCTAATTATCTCACATGTTCACTTGATACAAATATTCAGCTGAAAGTAGTTGGCAAACATGTACATGCAGTGAAGTTCTTAGTTGGTCTCGTTCACACTTGGTTTTACATACTTTGGTTTTACTTCTGCATACAGAATCCAAACCTTACATAGGAAACCTTTGAATATTTTATTTTTAAAAGAAGTTTGTGGGGAAAAAAAAAAAAGGCAAATACAACTGAAATGTACCAGTCTGCACAAAAATCAAAATAACGGTGGTTGTGAAAATCGATATATCGTGTAGGCCAGGTTGTGTACATGGTCTTGATGAAAAGTGAGTGCTAAGGAGATAATTTTTTTTTTTTCAGTTAGGCTTTTCGTGTCATGGGAATATTGTTGACTATTTTTAGGAAGAAATTAAATTTTCCTGTAAAAATATGTACTTACGCTGACATGACTGTGTTTGTGTAAGAGTTGGAAAGGAAAGTAGCGGAGACAAAAATTAAAATGAATCAATGCTCTTTTTCTTCATGCTATGATTGTTCCTGTCTGGTGTGGTGCTAAGTGTCCTGCATCTTTATGGAAAACCTGTAATGTTGGTAAAGGCATTGTGGCTTAAGTCATAAATGCTTTTAGAACGAGGGTTTTATCAAAAATAGTTTTCTTGTAACTTTCATAGCGTAGGTATAGACTGGCCTGTTTTAGTTGCATCCATTTTGGGGAGAAAATGGTCTTACGGTGTAAGTTTTGCTGTTCATGAAATACTGATTACGATTAGTAAGCAAATGCAGAAATAAAATAAGTACAAGTATTTTCTGTTTTTTCCTTATGACTGCTTGGTCCTGTCTTCTTTTTCACTTCTGTGCTTTCCAGTTGGATTAATGTGCCTCATGTAAACCAGATAAAAGAGCATATGTCAGACCATTTTCTGTACTGTAATCACATGTCTAAATCACGATTAGCCAGTCAAATTGTTCAACCGCTTTATCCCATTATAGGAAATGTTCCCCTGAATGTTCAGTCTAAGTGCAGTCTAAGTAACGATAAAACCAAGAGCCCTGCATTAAACCAGCAAAACCAAAATAGAATAATTCCTCGGCAATGGATGCCTCCGTTAAAGACCACCATCATACTGGAGTATGTTGTAGGTTGGTATTTTACTTTCTTGAAGGCCGTGGTTTTAAGCAAATTTGATCAGTTTGAGCAGACAGATGGAAAACTGCCTCGAATCTGCTCCTCTGGGTTCTGCCAAGGATTCTCAACTCTTCGCAGAAGTAGCCTTGTATTAAGGGAGCGTAGGGTTCTTCTGTCATCCTGCATTGTACCTGGTTATCGATAAAAATTCCAGCAGTACCGTGGGGACAGGTACCTGTAGGGAACAGTTGGAGGATTCTGTAGGTGATGAACTGGGAATCGGTGGTGTCGGTACCTGGAGAGTTACTGACAGTGCGGCACGGTGCTAGAACAGCTTTTTACCATTGTTTGAAGGATACAGCTTCATGAATGGCATTGTCAGGAGACTTAATCTTAGGTGAACAGTTCATTTTTATTATTTATATTGTAATTGTGCCTAGAGGCCAGGGCACCATTATACTATATACAGCTCAAATGCATAAGCAAAGATTGCTTCTGCACAAACAATTTCTTAATTTAAATGTAAAGATAAGACAACATGTAAGAAGTGTATTGGGAAAGCACAAGGGAGCTGTGAGAATGCTGTGGGCAAAAGAACACACAGAGGTTCAAGTACCCTGGCTATCTCAGCATCGGTGAATGATTCATAGGCATCAGACTTTAAGGATATATTTAAAGAAGGGTAACATTGTCACCCTGAGGATTTTCACAGACAGCTTGTTCCCTGCCTGGAGTGTTAGACAAACACTCGTACTTTCTTGCTTGCATTTTGACAGCTGGGTATCTGTATAGAGCGACGTTCAAATTTGAGAGGTAGAGCTGGGATAGGCCATGCAGAGCCTTGACATTGGGAGCAAGTAGGTTTTTCGTGATACGGTTCATCAGGAAGAAGGAAGACCACACAGAGATATAATCAAAGCAATGAATGAGGAAAATATTTTTGTAGTGTCACCTTTCACATGAGTTTAAAAGGTGAAGACATTGCAGTTATGAAAGCCAAGAAAAAGAGAATAAAGTTGCGTTACTGAAGATACAGTGTGATGCAGGAGAAAGAAACTTCCACGTGCATGGTTAAAAAAAGAAGACTTGCTGGTATTGCATAGGAAAAATGGAAGTAATTAGGGGCAATCACATCGTATGGCCTTGAATCTTGGGAGTCTAACTCCTGTACTTGGATTATACCTCAACTTCCAGGCTATGGACCTGAAGGATGGGATCAAAAAGAAGTTGCTGGAGAAGAGTATTGGTTCAGTTGCAATTCTATAGTCATCGTATGAACAACTGGTTACTCGTGAAAATGTGTCAGAGTAGCATTGTACGGGTGCAGTAAACATTTCTATAGTCTGTTTTAAGTACTAGAGTTTTTTTAATCTATACAGGTTATAAGCAGCACAAACAGATGTAGCTTCTTAGCAAAAATTAAGTAGCAGAAGACTCATTGTTTGTGATCATGATACCAGTTACTTTTAAGTCAGTATCTAAGCTCATTTTAAATTTTATTTTCAGCATGCATCAGACTTTGATGCATGTTAAAAATATTTTTCCAAATGTATGTAGCTTACAGCATAGGATAATTTCAAAGAGCATGAAACTTCTGGGGAAGTCTTTGTGTGTTTCATTACTTATGTTTCAATTTTCATCCTCGTTTTTCATTACTTTGGCCATTGAAAGCTACAGTAGGTTTTCAAAGGCCATAGATTTCACACGTGCATATAGTTTTGAGGACACATAAGCATAACATTTTTGCCAAGAAATTATTATTTAAGAATTTCTATCATTGTTTTAGCTGCATTTGCATTAGGGTGGGCCAATATTAAAGATATCTACACATTTCAAAAGAAGCGTAATGATTGAATGGATTCTCTTCATAGCTCAGCTGTGTTTCTTTAGTTGGCCACACACTTTCTATTTGATACCTGTATGTTTACTTGCCTGCCCTTTTCCCACTTCCAAATTTAACATTTGCAAATGTAAGATTTCGATTGTGTTCGTAAAACCCGTGTTCACAGTCAGGGAAAGTCGTTACTACCTGGCAAGGTGGAAGCCTCTGGGTGGATGGGCTTTGTACAACCATGGTACGGATAAGGGTTAAGGTGAGAAAGCAAACAGGGACCTGTACTTCTGCCAGAACAAGGCACGTATCACAACATTTGGCCCAAAGCCAGAAGGTACATACTGGGTCACGCAGTGTGAGGACATGAGGTGTTGGATTGGGCTTCGTAGTCGCGATGTGACCTTGGCTCTGTGAAGGCCTTTCTTGTCCATTGTAGAACAGGATCGAGCTACGTGCAACGGGGTCCCAAGGGAATGTTGGGCTGTTGTTTTTTTTTTTTTGGCGGCCCATGTTGCCTTACTGCCTCCGTCATACGTTGCCAAGCGATTCCCCAACTGTCTTAGGTAGTTCTTGCATAGGAGCCTGGTTTAATCTGCTCATAGTACTGTTAAGCTCAGGAAGTAAATGATCTCTATATTAATCTTTTGATTTTCAGTTCTTGATAGGACTTGTGTGATGGATGACCGTGAAGGTTGTTACGCGTAGTGGATTTTACGGAACTGTATTGCCATGTTATCAAAGTTGTTAAAATGTTGATTAATGTGGTGTCTTCACTTGGGTCTTAAGGGTGAGATTAGGCTTAATGTTGGAAACAGGCCTTTTTCTATAACCTCAACTTACAGTTTTCACGGCACTTGCAAATGAAGAATTCTTGAAGATACGTTAGGTTTTTTTTAGATTGCAGATATTAGTTTGTTAATGTTTGTATTTGACGATCCATTGAAGTTTGGTAGCACTTGTCATGAGAGGACCTCCAAGAGCTATCAGACTACTAGTACCATGACAGACCAAATGTGATGACAGTCTGTGAAGTCTCCACACATGAAGTGTATTGGTCATAACACGTCTTTGCAGAAATAGGAATAGGAATCCAGTCTCTTGGTTTCTACTCTCTGAGCCATCTACACACCAGACGTATTTTCATCCTGTGTTCAACGACACAGGAGACTTCTCCCGGCTTAAACAATGAAACACTTCAATTTTCTTGGCTTTGCTTATGGATATTATTTTTATTTTTTTCTATCCTGTATCTTGTTAGCGTGCTCAACTCCTACTAACTTCTTGTCATTGTTCTTTCATAAGATAAGTAATTAGAAATGGACATTTCTATTCTTTGTCGTCCCTTGAGTTGAGAGATGGTTTTCCAAGGCAGTTGGCTTGCTGAGAAAAGGTCAGCTCTGCCTTTCTCAGGCACAAATGGCTTTTAACCCCTCAGCCCAGCCGTCCCACAACGTTGGTGAGGTAGCAGGGTCCTGTATAACGAGGGAAAATAGAATTTCCTTATCCACCACTAGTGACCTCTCTCCTTGTGTTGCTATACACTGATGCTGTGGATTCAACCTCTTAGGAAGTGCTCTCATAGGTACACCAAAATGTTACGAAATAGTGAGCAATTAGGCGATAACTATTTCAAAATATATTGAAAGCTTTTCTCCTTTCTGTGTTAAATATATTTAATTACAAATTCATTCATGATTCATATACTTGGGGTAAATACACATTTTACTCTAGCAAGTACTGTCTGCTAGTAACTTACATTGAATTCTGCATTTTTTTGTTTTCTTTTTTACCATTTTTTACTAGAAGGATGGCACTAGACGTTCTTGTTTGTGCCATTCCTGGGTTAATCAAAGTGAGCTTGATTAATTGCAGCAACTATTGCAGCAGCACATCATCAGTAAGGTAAAACTAACCTGTCTCACAACGGTCTGATCCCAGCTCACGTTCCCTGTTAGTGGGTGGGCAATCCAACACTTGCTGAATTCTCTTTCACAGCAATAGGAAGAGCTGACATCGAAGGACCAAAAAGCGGCAAGAGGATAACAACCGCAAGCCAGTTATCCCCGTGGTACCTTTTCTGACACCTCCTGCTCAAAACCCCAAAAGCCAGAAGGATTGTGAGGTCCTGCTTTCACAGTTCGTATTCGTACTGGAAATCAGGATCAAGCGAGCTTTTGCCCTTCTGCTCTGCGGGAGGTTTCTGTCCTCCCGGGCATTTGCTTCAAGAACTATATTGATTAAGTTCTTCTAGTGACATTCATCCTTTTGAAAAAAACCCAACAAGATAAAGTAGGGAAAAGCCCTTAAAATCTAGAATATTTATTACTTAGAGAAACATAGACAGTGAGTGTACGGACTGCATCAGGTGGTTATTTTCCCCAAACACCATAAATCTTAAGCTGGTTCTGGCAGCGAAAAGGAGCAGCAGCGCTGCCCTCCCTCCGCTACCAGCTGTTTGTTCTCTCCCTTGTGCTGACCCAGGCGTTCGTGTAGCCATGTGGGGAACTGCATTGGGAAATTGATCTGGGTTAAAACTAACCTGGCAAAGAAACCTGTTTGTGATAGCGCGAAGGAGGAGGCCAGAGCGGGCGGCCGGGCTGCAGAGAGGCAGAGCTGTGCCTGCCGGTAGCGCTGCTGGCTTCGAGCAGTATCTGCGAAGCTCTAGCCTTGGTTGTCAGAAATTTGAGGGTATTTGGTTTTTAGGCTGATTCCTTGGGGTTTTTCAGTATAGGAGTGCTTACAGGAGACTGTGAGAGATTTTACAGCCTATAGTCCTGTTATATATGCTTGTTGGTTGTTTTTTTTTTTTAAAAAATGCTGTTGAGAGGGTTCTTCACAGCATATAGACAGATGAGTTTTTCTCATCTAACTGATGCTCGCCCCAAACATTGGGATTGATGAAATAAGGAGCTTTGGTTCTCACTTTGATCCTCAGAATCATTCTTAAGTTGAATATTCAGAGTGCCCTAAAATAATAGTCTAAGGAGAATGTTTTATGTTAACAATAGCTTTTGGTATTCTGAAAGCTCCTTCCTACAAATATGTCAGTATATAGGCATTATAATAAAATAACACTAGATCTTGCTCCTTTCAAAATATTCTCTTTCGCATTTTTGGAAGCATTTTTGTTAGATCACATGTGCACCAAATCCTGTTGCCAGCCATTCTGGTATAATTACTAATTTTCAGTGCTGCATTTATCAACGTTCTAACTGCTTTTCTTGAAGAAACTGCTGGAAGCTCTATCAAACCGGGATGTCTTCCCCCAAAACTTCTGGCTTTAGATGGGGAGGGAAAAAAGAGGCCTTTTTTTCTCCTCTGCTGCGTCATTACTGACAATAAACTCTCGCCAAAAATAGTTTTAATTGGGCTATCAGAAAAAAATCAGCTTTAGGAAAATGTACCAGTTTTTTATTTTGCCTGTTGTATTTTTATATTCCTTGCAACATATGCAGTCAAATCACATGTATGGTGTAGTGAGAGAAAAGGAATTTTTGGTGGAGAAGATGTGGTCCAAACGTGCAGTCTCTGCTGCTGAACGTTTACCAGCGTCTTGTGGGACTGCTGAGAGTACCTTCTGGAAGCCGTAGCTAATCCGGAGTGATTTCTGGAGCATCCCAGGATTCCTGGAACCCGGGCTGTTCGGAGAGGTGTCTGCCCTCTCATCTTCGCCTGGCACTGAAGGCTGTCTGCAGTGTTCTTGGGGAAAGTTTTCTCAACAAAGCCTGTTAGTATGGCTCCATGGTGTTAATAAAGGGGAGGGCTATTCCATATGAAAATTTGGGAGGCTTCTTAGTAAGCCATTTCATAGATAATGAATGGGAATGATGTAGGTTTTTTTCCTGAAGTGTGGAGTTCAGAAGCACAAGGAAATTCTTTTAAGCAAAATGAATATTTAGTTTTGCTGTATCGCCACAGGTGAAGGGAGCTGTGCAGCCAAAAAAGACTTCAGGGTGGGGTTGCTTTGTTGCGTGTATCTGTACCATTTGTGACAAAGGTTTCTCCGACTTGTTTTTGAAGTATTTGGTGAATGCCAATTCCACTGCATCTTTAGGCAATTGGTTTCAGTAACTAATTTTCTAAAGTATAAAATAAATATTCTTTACTGCTGATGAAGCCAGTTTTTGTCTTGCATTACTCACAGTTAAGACTCCACAGCTGAAATGGAGAACAATTTTTATAACAAACTTTTATTTATGAGGAGGCTGTCTCCTTTGTTCTGTGCTACACAAACTTAAGCTCCATAGCAATGTAATATTGACTTACCTGATCTATCCTTTGGAAGTTTGCTATACCTTATTAAGTTTCACTTGGTTGATATAAAACACTTTTCACTGCATCAGAATGATTTTTTTTGATAACTTCTATTCTAAAATGTTAATAGTCCCTGCCTCAGTCACGTGTTGTGTGCAACTCTTGCACGTGTGTGTATTTCCTTATGCAGGTCCTGGAGAAAGGACCTTTCTTGCGATGTTCTCCCACCTTTATTGAAAATAATTTACAAATAAATACCCTTTGATTGCTCTAGTTCATTGTTGCTGACCTGTCTTAGGGAAATTTCACCAGGACTGTATTACGGAAGAGGATCACTCATAGTTTAAAGGTAACTTCTGTTACTGAAGTACAGTGTGAATTATTTCCAGTTCTGCTGACTTGAATTTCCCTGATAACAAAATCATTTTTTAGCATTAGTTACAATAAATGTGTTTTATGAAGGCTGAAATACAGCGAATGGCATTTGATTCTTCTTTGTTACCCGTTTGTTCTTCTTTAACATTGCTATGTAGTGACTTCTGTGTTTTTTTATTCTTAGTTCTAAACTATTTCTGAAACTTTGTTTGCCTTTTATATTGAACAGTGGTAATAATGCATGCTGTGCTTTTATCTCTTCTGATTTTTATCCTGACAGTTTATGCTGTTCCTTTATATTCATTAAAATGCCCTTGTTTCCTTTCCTAATATGATTCTTTTTAGTTTCAGGCCCTTATTACTGGCTGCTTTTGATGCAGCCCGTATTGTTCATACTACATTTCCTATCCCTCCCCTGCGCTGGAATGCTTTGGCATTGTGCATATTCCAGTACAATAACAGCCAGTCCTCCTTTAAATCGCATTCTCGAGAGATTCTAGCACCGAGTTCAAAGAGTTGGTTGAAATTTCCTTTTCTTATTTCAGTTAATTGAAGATAAAAATTTGTTCTTTTTCTAGTGCTCTCATTTTTCCCCCTTCCTTGGCACAGTGAGCGCTTCTCGTTACCACTTCCAGCCAAATCACTGTACACAGTGAGATATTTAAAATGGAGCCTGCCCTAATAGAGTGAAGTGTGAAGTAACTGCTCTTCTGGCACCCTCAACTTTGTGAAACAGTTGTCCTCAACATTTCCATAAACATGTTGGGCTGTTTGTTTTGTTATTTTGGTGTTCTATTAGATGTCTGGATGGTGAAGGCCTCCTCTTACCCTCAAGATACGTGCTCTGAAAGCTTCTGTTAGTTGCTTCAAAAGGCTTACCATCTTCCCCTCGCTTGGTCACAAGAAATTTTTCTCTCCTGGTCCTTCCAGTTCCTTATCCCCTACTTCCCATTCTCTTTTTGCTTACATTTTTGTTTCTGCTCCCAACTTTTTTCCTTCTCTTATTTTTTCCCCCTTCTCCTTGTAATAAGAGCAAGTATTTTTTCCTGACCGTGGCCCACTGCACTGCACGAGACTGGCACTTTGCTTAGAAATGGGCCAGATGGTTTTTCCTGGTGCAGAAAGGCTTGCCAAAGAGAATTTTGAAATAAAAAGAACTGTTCATTTAAATTTCTTTACATTTCACCATTTGTAAATTGGGCTAATTCCTGGCGATGCTTGTGGTGTGTATGGATTACGCACGGCTGTAGCCAGCAGTAGCGGTCTGGCACCCAAAGCACTCGGCGTCTCCCCAGTGGCCGTGCCTGCGCTCGTGAAAACCCAACAGGGGACTTTGGGACTCGCTGGGCACCATCGACCCCGTTGCCAGATTACAGTTTCGACCCGGGCCTGCCGAACGGTTCTCGGGGCTGGCCCTGGGGTTTGTGTGGGCGCCGTGCTCCTCCCGACACGGTTTACACGTGGCTGCTTTCTTGGGGAGCTGGAGAATTAGCTGGTGTGGATGTAAGCTGTTCTGTGCTAGTTGGCCTCAAGGCCAACATCACCGACTATGTTTAATTTACTAGTGTAACTATAACCGGTGGTTTGTTGTATTTTTTCTTCTTTTTTTTTTTTGTTGTGTTTTTGTTTTTGGTTTTTATTTTAAAGGAGGAATTAAATGAAACTGATAGAATTCTCATCAGTTTTACTTCCAGCCTCCTGGGCAAACACTGTGCCACAGTTAATGTTCTCTAACCCATAGGGATGTAAGTTTAGGAAGAACAGCTCACAGCAGAATTGCTCTAGAGGGAGCAGAGGAGATGGGATGTACAAGCCATAAGGCTCTGGGAAATGCTGCCTTTCGGTGCTACTTCAGTCTTCTGACACACAGTTTTTCCTGGTTCATGTTTTGCATAATTAACCTTGCATCAGGCATCCTAGTAGAGATTTATACAAAGGAAAGCGCAAAACAGATTCAGCGGGAATTCTAATTTATTTTTTCTGCCTGTGTCTTCCAGAAACCCTTAGGAGAGAACGGGGCCCAGAAATGGGGGGGGGTAACTCAGGAAATAAATGATCTGTAAGCAAGATTATTTCAAGAAATTATTTCCCTAAGGCCCTTCATGTAGCAGTCGGGGTTGGCTTATGGCTTGCTGTTCTGTCACCTCTTTTTGTAACGGAATGGGAGAGTATTCCTGGTCCTGTCGTGTGCTGTGTACAGCTTGGAGATGCAATCATTTCTGTTTCAGATGTGTTTGTTGGTAAAGAATAAATACAGAAACTTGATAAATGGGCTCATAGTTTGTGTGCTCTGTGGTCTTCTTGGATAAGGATGCCCTGGTAGAACAGGACAGAGAAAGTACTGTCGATTGTGTACCTACTTTAAGGACAAGCAGAAAATCTTGATCTCAAGGCTCGTTAAGCAGACGCTGTCAGTGGGGGTTTAAATTGCTGATAATTTAAGGTAAATAAATAGTTTGAAGAATATCTTTGCTTTACTTTTTTTTTTTCACTTAATGTGTCTTTTTTTTCCTACTTTAGACTACCTTGAGAGGCAAAAAGAACCTGTTTCTGACTTGTTAGCTTGACCATATTGTTTTAAAGGTGTTTTAGACCAATGAGAGGTTTTTATCTGTACTTAGCTAACATGTTCACACTTCTAAAATGTGAAGTCATAACTGTCTTGGACATGTATAGACTTGTTGATTTGAAGCTTGGGCTCTCAGCTATCCTGTATCTTCTAAGGTGCATTATTTTCCTTCTTTCACTGGAATTTAGGGAAATATTGTGATAGATATTAAAATGTTAGACCAAGTTGTTCAGTTTTTCTGGTTTTTGGTTGGTTGGTGTGGGTTTTTGTTGGTTTTGGTTTTCATTGCTTTTTGTTGTTTTTTTATCCCCCCATTTGTATCCCAAACTGAACCTGGGGAATATGCAGCTGGCGTGGATGTGGCCACATCACGTGGTGTTGGGACCATATTCCACAACAGCTATTAGTAATGGGCCTTGGGGACAAGGCAGAGACTGAATTAGGTTTCTTTTTCAGCCATGTTGTGATGGTCTAGTTTCTGTGTGAATTGTTTTCTTCTGAAGCTTTAAAAGAGTAATGCTACTTATTTTACTACTCTAAATGAGCTTACTTATGAATAGGAGGAAGTGTACTTAAATTCTGCTCCAGCCTTTATGTTTAGTCGGGTATCTTTGAAATGCAATTCAGAAAGACTGAGGTCTAAGCAGGGAGTTCCTCAGAGCTGTCAAATAGGAAATACTGGACAAAGGGGTTTAGGTGGGATTTGGGCCATCTGAATATCACCTTTATGCCCTCATTTTATGTTGTCTGTTTGTTCAGAATCTAAGTCCTTTGGAACAGGGTGCCACCCTCAGATTTCAGCACTGTGTGTAATTACACAGCTATGTAAGTAATGAATTGAGCTTCAAAAATATTTGTAAATCATTTTGAGAAGTAGCTCTCTCTGGCCTGCTTTGAGCAGGAGGTTGGGCTAGCTGACCTTCGAGGTCTTTCCCAACCTGAGTCAGTGTATGATCCTGTTCTATGAGCATCCCTTCTGATGGTCATATCCATTATTTCATATAATCATAAAATATTTTGGGCTGGAAGGGACCTTTAAAGGTCAACTAGCCCAGCTCCCCTGCAGTGAGCAGGGGCATCTTCAACTAGAACAGGTTGCTCAGAGCCCCATCCAATCTGACCTTGAACGTTTCCAAGGATGCGGCTTCTACGACGTCTCTGGGCAACCTGCTCCAGTGTTTCACCACCCTCACTGTAAAAAATTTCTTGTATCTATTCTAAATCTGCCCTCATTTTGTTTAAGATCGTTACCCCTCGTTCTGGTAAACAAGATTGTCCTCATCATTCTTACAGGCCCCCTCTAAGTATTGAAAGGCTGCAATAAAGTCTCCTCAGACCCTTCTTTTCTTCAGGCTGAGCAAGCCTCTCTTCATGGGACTGGTGTTCCAGCCCTCTGATAATTTTTGTGGCCCTCCTCATTTATGTTGTACCTATTGCTTTTACACACTGAATTATGTGTAATAACCTTTATATTGTAGAAGGTATTTTCCTGTATTATTTCTGGAACGAAAATTGTTGACTAAATCTCTTTGTTTCCTTGTGTGTGTTCCTTATTCTCTCTGTCACCTGATGCTTGCTTTACTTATTAATCTGTGTGATTTCACATGTATTAAATAAAATTACTTGCTTAGTATTTTTTTCCAAAAGTGGTGTCACCTGGCATTCCAAATTTACTTCTTAAAGAGTGTATTTAGTTTATCTGCTAGAAAAGGGTTTATATTTAGTTTATCTGCTAGAAAAGGGTTATTTTGATGACTATAAAATAAAAATATGGCAGAATTCATATTCTCACTGGATTTCCATAATGCACGATTGCACACAGTTTTGTCCTGCCTGTGCTAGGAGCTAACAGTGCCCGTTGTTAGCAAGGTGGCATTTTCTGATGGCCCGTGAGCATGTAGGTGTTGCCTGTATTCTACCTCTTCTCTTCCTGCATCTTCTTTTCAACCCATGGTCTGTTTGTCCATATTGGGTTTTAGCCCTTTCTGAATTCATTTTCTCACCCCTTTATTTCCCTTTCTGGTAAGCAGTACTACGTTATCATTGCAGTTACACAACAGTTCACCTCTACCAGCACTTAATAGAAGTCTAAAATGGACACAGGTCACAAAACTCTTGTCCCTCACGTGGTGTTTCTGTAAGAAAGCACCAGATGCCATGCTACTTGCACACCAGGTAAAGTAGTGCTGTTGGGAGAGTGAAGAAGTGAGTAAGGAAATCCGAGATTTCCAGAAGTAACGTGAGATTTAAAGTCTTATGTTTTCTATTTCAAATACTTTTTCAGAAGCGCTTTTCGGCCTGAAGCCTGTGCTTCTGCCTTGATGTCACTGTTCGCATTGTGTTACTGGACAAGATCTGGTGACACTTGGTGAGATCAGGCTACCTTGAGACATCTCTGCCAATGCTCTGATATCCTCCAGCTTGGTGTTTGGAGTTTCTACCTCAAACTCACATTCATCGGTGAATTATGTGTAATGGTGGGCTTTGCGTTGGAATGTCCTCTTCTGCCATCTCCGTTTCAGGGGCTGTAACGTTTGGCTGAAGCATGAAAGGGCATCAGGCAACAAAGACACTTTGAGCCTTTTCAGTAATATTTGCCAAAACCTGTCTGTCAAAGCCCTGAGAATAGACAGAATTCGGTACTTTCTATGTAGAAAGCTATTTCAATTACCTGACTTACGTTACTGTTCAATTTTTATTTCTAATAGTATGCTTGCTGGATATAACATCCTAGGTGTAATGGCTTTAAATCAAATTTATAACAGTATGTTAATGTGGATATGTAGTTAATGCACAGCATTTTGTTTCTTGACTGTAAGACATGCTGGTGACCTGTCTTGGGTTCCAGATGTTGTCTGGTTCATGCTTACAGGAAGAGAGAGCACAGGGAAGAGGAACAGATACGATTTGGAAACTGTTTGGAACCTTTTTTAAATTTTTTTTTAATTTTATTTTTATCTTTTAGAAATTGAGTCTATCTCCAGAGACTGTCTTAGTACAGGTTAGAAACTAAGAACTTCCCAAACCCTTCAAATGCAATAAAAATAGAAGTCAGACTGTTTAATCTATGCCTTTGCATGAAAAGTGAAATTTACGGAGAAACTGTATTCACAGGAGAGGGTGGTTCAAGTTCTTATGTAGCATGGGAGCATGAAAGGATGCTAGGAGGTAAATTTCCTTTATATTCCTGTACAACTGCCAGGCTGAGAAAAAAATATTTGAGTTTCCATTTCTGCCTGTTGTCCTTTCGCAGCTAGATACTTAGGGCTTAATCTCAAATTGTTATAATTCTGTTAAAATACTATTAGAAACGCATTACAGATGTTGGAAAAGGCAGGTCAGCTGAAGTTAAGAAGAAACAAATGTTTAAAAAAGACACATTTTTGTGCTTCTTAGTATATTCTTCTTTGTACGTTTCAACATCAGTCAAGTAGCAAATCAAATGTATGACCTAGCTATAGTAACCAACTAATACTTCTATTGTGAAGCTCGTGTCTCTTGTTTCTATATGTATTGCACCAGAATTTTAGATTGGAATATATTGGAAGTGGTGATGTATCTGTGTCTGAAATTTCTTTTTGTTGCTGTGAAGTAACATTCTCCAAAAGTTAGAAATTTTAAATCGGGCCTATCATAAACATACAAGGCAGGCTGCGCTCAATGTGTCTTAACTCAAGCGAGTTGTGTCTTTGAGTTAATCAGTTTGAGTTTGGAAGAAAACAATCCAACATATGCATAGACATAAGTTTTTATCTTAATCATTAAATCCATCACTTCTGTTGCTTACAAAAAAAGAGAAAAGTTTGTCTTAGGAGACATGAGTGATCCCGTTTTTCCTATGTACATTTTCTTGGCAGAAATGTGGGCTTGAACAGTTTCTGCCTTGCCATCATGGTGATGCTTGTTTGTGGAGACGTGTGAATCGGGGCACGGAATCAATGCGGATAAAATTGCGCCTCTTTTCACTGTCTGGCCCCGTTGCTTCTTGCTGGATCGATCCACTCGCCGGGGTCACGACAGGATCCGACACACGCTGAGTGGGCACGGTTTGGAGGCTGGGAAGAAGAGGCAAGGGCCAGGACCAGCTTCGCTTACAGTTGCTGCTGAACACAAAACCCTGCCGGAGCTCTTCTTCAGCTCTTTGTGTCGTCCTACCGAAGGCACCTTATGGGCAGTTGGTGTGGTAAAGTAGTGAGCAGCTGACATGACTGGTGTTATGTTATTACTTTTTTTGTCCTTGCTAAGATTTTTATGGCAACTACTGTGTTTTTATGGTAAAATAACTAAATCTTGTATCTTTCCTGTGAGAGAAGGTGCAGCTCCATGTTGGAAGCACCGGGGAACAACAAGGGCAGCTAATGTGACTTCATACCAAGCTTGCATCTTGGGTCACATGAACAGTAGGGAAAAATACTGAGTAATTTATTCTTATTATTTTTATTTTAACCAGCTATTATTAAACTGCAACTTGTCTCGTTTGTGCTAACATACTTAAACTTGTCAGGTCACCCATGACCTGCTATGTTAAAACCTGCATTTTTTTAATGGAGTGTAATGTGTTTGAAAATATCTACAGGTTTAAGCTATAGCAGCACAAACAACTTTGTGAATACACGGTGCGTCAGTTATGCTGAAGGCATCACAGCAGTGCTGTAGTGGAAGTGTATATAAATAGGCAGTTGTGGGATAGATGACATGGAATAAATTTGATGCTTTAGCCTTGCTTAACCTGCTAAGTATAAATGGAGAAATTAATTTTAATTAATACAGTTTGGAAGATACACAGCTTCTGTCCGCTGTTGGACACCATCTTTGATTTAAGAGGAGCTTATTTTCATTAACCTCAAAATAACTGGTTAGAAAGTGTTTAAGTTCTGCAGAGATGCGTGTCCAAGAGGGGTTTGTCCAGGTTGAACGGCACAATTCACCTGGCTGTGAGTGCTAAAGGCAGGAGGCAAATGGATTAATGTCTCGGTGGTTGTTCAGCAATTCACCCCTTGTTGGTTGGACCAAAATAGCCGGCCCTTACTGCGAAATGAAATACTGACACTTACCATCTTTGCTAAGGTTTAGACTAACGTATTTAACCTTGTCATTGCAGCAGACTGTGTGCTAATACACGTGGTTACCAGAGATGTGCTGATAAGCCGTAGCTTGATAGCTCCGTGTAGCTAAATACATTTATGTGTCCGTACCTGTACTCGCATGGCACGGTGGCTCTTAGACAATAGTTACTTGTTTCAGAGCAAACACGCAGAGGTTTTGTCACGTGAGTGCTTTCTTTTTAAAATTTTATCTTACTCTCTGGAGAATTGGTTTGATAAAACCTTTGCTGTAGGCCAGGCACCCAGAGCGCGCTTCGGTTGGCGGTGTTAGGGTGGGCAGAGTCGGTCCAGTCACTCCGCCTGGGCAGATCTCGCACTGTGTGAATCAGCGTGGGGTTTGGGGTTTGTTTTGTTCACTCTCAGAGGTGAAATGGTCTTTTTTGAGTTCCTGAGTGCTTTTATTGAGAGTTTGTCTACCAGTAATAAGGCGATACTGAAGTTACTTTCGTGTCTTGGAGTTACTTGGAGTCCAGCGCAGAGCCACAAAGATGGTGAAGGGAGTGGAACATCTCCCTGATGAGGAAAGGCTGAAAGAGCTGGGTCTATTTAGCTTGGAGAAGAGGAGGCTGAGGGGTGACCTCATTAATGTTTATAAATATGTCAAGGGGGAGTGTCAGGAGGATGGAGCCAGGCTCTTTTCAGCAGTGTCCACTGACAGGACAAGGGGCAATGGGTGCAAGCTGGAACACAGGAAGTTCCATAAAAATATTAGAAAAATTTTTTTCACAGTGAGGGTGCCAGAGCACTG
Organism: Trogon surrucura; assembly: GCA_020746105.1. NCBI lineage: Eukaryota > Metazoa > Chordata > Aves > Trogoniformes > Trogonidae > Trogon > Trogon surrucura. Next base: position 53,140,148 of record CM036622.1, read on the forward strand.
GAACAGGCTACCCAGGGAGGTTGTGGAGTCTCCTTCTCTGGAGACATTCAAAACCCGCCTGGACGCGTTCCTGTGTGACCTACTGTGGGTGATCCTGCTCTGGCAGGGGGTTGGACTAGATGATCTTTGAGGTCCCTTCTAACCTCTAACACTCTGTGATTCTGTGTACACAGCAGAAGGTGCCTTGTGTGAAGCATGGCCAGAGTGGCTTCAAAAATGTTTATCGATATGGTGATAGGGGCTTTATATATATATAAGTGTATATATATAGTGTAACAGAAGAGAATTTGATTAGAAGAAAAAACAACAAACAAGTGAGAAGGTAGGCTTAAGGCATGGTCTTGTTTTCATTTGACAGCTAAGTCAGGTTGTTGTGGTCAGCATGTCAGCCCATCTTGCAGATGTCTGATGCTTAAACAAATTTGAAGAAAACTTCTAAAAGCGGCAAAGCGTTGCTCAACAGCTGTTCTGGGGTTTTTGTGGGACGGGAAGTTGAACAGAGGTGGTTGCTTTACTGCTTGAATTGGCAGAGCGATTGGTTTGCGAGTATCTATCAATACAAGTGAAATGATGGTTGCGTAATGTTTTTCTTGTTTTGTTTTTCTCCCTGTAGAAGAAGGAGAAAATTGGCAGGGACCATGTGAAGGGTTAGGAAAGAGCCGGTTGTAGATGGCCGCTTGTCAAGCCGCCTTCAGCTCGTCCCTTCCAGACTGGAGAAGTGCCGGGCAGCCTGAAAAATGGGAAAAAGGATGGGGGGGAAAAAAAGGCAGTCCCCGAAGTTAGTCCTTAAGGCTGAAATCTCCTTTTTTTCTTGCCAGAAGAGCCCCCATCAGCTGAGCAGGGCTCCGCCGGGGAAGCGGCCGGCACCTACGGAAACGTTCTGTAACTTTTCGGCCGCGCCGCTTTGTTAAACGGGAAAGTGCGGGCGCTGGGGGAAGGGAGGCGAAGAGGAAGGAGCCGCCGACCGGGCAGAGCTGCCGCCCGCCTCGGAAGGCGCTTCTGGGACGGGGGCTTGCGGCCGCCTCCCGGCCGGGCGTTGTGGGGCCGGGCCGCTCCGCTGGGCCCCGCCAGGCCGCGGGGGGCGCGGGGCGGGGGCGCGGGCTGAGGGAGCCTTCGGCGGGGGCGCTGCGCCTGCGGCCACCGCCGCGCCTCGCTAGCGCAGCTGGCCCCGGCTCCCTCCGCTGCACTCCGGTCCGCACATTGGCGGCGCCCGGCTGCGTCGGATCTACTTTCTCTCGCTCGGCTCTTTTTTTTTCTCTTTTTTTTTTTTTTTCCCCCCTTTCCCCTCCCCTCCCTTCCCCTCGCTCCCCTCCCCCCCCTCCCCCCCCCGCCGCCCTCCTCCTCCTCCTCCTCCTCCTCCTCCTCCTCCGCCGCCGGCTCCAGCCTGGTTCGGGGAGGATCCCGGAGCCGAAGTTCGGAGGCGATCGGGGCTGTGGCGGATCGCTCCCCGGGCGGCGTCGCCATGGGCGCCCTGTAGAGCCGCGCCCGGCCGCGCCGAGGCCCCGGGGCAGTGGCCTGGGAGAGCGCTCCTCGCCGAGCGGCGGCTCCGGGAGAGGAATATGGCTGATCTCGGGGAGTGCTGAGCAGCCGGGTGTCTCCGCACGGCGCTGGGCCGTGCCATGTAAATAACTTCTCTTTCCTCCGGCTCGCACGGGCGGGCACCGATGCCAGCCCTGCCATTTTCCGGAGGGGATTTGTGAGAGGTTCCGCGGGGCTGGGCTATGTCGCGTAAAACCAGTTCGCCGGCGGTGAGTACGTCTCCTTCTGCTTTTAACTTCTTTGTATTAAAGGGCAAAACTGTGACAGCGGGCCCGGAGCTGCGCGGGGCGAGCGGCGGGTTCGGCCCCGGGGTGGGGGGGGACCGGCCGCCGGGACCCGGGCCGCGAACTTGCCGGGGGGGGGGGGCTCGGGCAGCGCCGGCACCGGGGCGGGGAGGTGGGGGGTGGTTGGGTTATTCTGGCGTTTGGTCAAAAAAAAAACCCCCCAAACCCTGCTGGAATATAGACGTGGGTATGTGTAGGTTCAAGTTACACGCTCAGTAGATAATCCTCGACCATTAAAGAAAAAAAAAATAAAAAAGAAGAGAAAAAGAGGAGGGTGGGAGAAACAACAAACACAAAAGCCCAGCTCGGCTCTGACCCGGGCGCTGCTCCTCGGGCTTCGCTTCTCTCCGTGCCTGCACCTACACACACACACACACACACACGTGTGCCCGCACGGACACATATTCTTTTTAAATTATGACTTTATATGGTTGGCTATAGCACAACTCTTTTTTTCCCTCCCCTCTTTTTTTTTTTTTTTTTAAAAAAAAAATATTTTTTTTTAGCACTTTCATTTCCTGGTGTGAATTCTGGAGTGATGGAAAACGAGAGAGGATTCATTTCTCGAAAATGTTTCGAAGTACCCCGTTGCGCCCCGTGTTGGAAAAGAGTGCCATTTTCATTTTGCGTGGTTTCAGAGCGTACCTGTGTAGCCTGAATTTCAGACGGTCCTCCTAGCCGCCTTTATCCGTAGCGCTAAATTAAAAAGAAAGAAAAAAAAAAAGCGTCTTTTAAAATATGCTCTATTCCTAGCGCGTAATGGATGTTCAGTCCATCATATATGATGATTTTTTGTGCGAGCGGTGAGCAAATAGGTCATAAGTCAAAGTAAGTGTTATGTAACTGGCTGGCTTCAGCAAACTTGATACAAACTGTAAAGGAAAAGTATTTTTGTTTTTTGATTCCGGGGGACTGAGGGGCTGGCTGTCCCTTTTTTTCAGCGGGGTTACTTTGTAGCAGGTTGATTTTAAAAATAACAAACAAAACAACCTATGCTTTAAAAATAACGAGCCAGTTAATCTGTATGTGTGTTGTATTTTGCTAAAAAACCCTGTTTCAGTCACGTACCTAATTCTGGATACTAAATGCTAGATATTCACCGGTGAATCATTAGTTAATACTGTAACCAAATTCATTACATAATTGAAAAATGCTACCGAGTTAGTATAGTTGTACTGTTTAACTGTTTTCTAGAAAGGTGTTACTTGGCATAGAGTTCTTCAAAGAGCTGAATATCAGTATGAAAATAATTCATGGGGTTTTGCATCTGAAGAAATAAAGCAATAGTGGGTTAATACTCCTATTGCAAAATGGAAACAAATAGGCAGACATTTAAAGATTCTCAGTGACTATTTAAAATATTATATATTTGAAGTAAACACAGTTCCTAAGCTGGAGCTTACGTGGAGGGGTCTTTGTGTGCATCACGGTGATGGTAGCGTGTTGTCTGTGGTGTTCCTAAACAACAAAATACATTCGCCACAGAAAAAAAACTGGAGCTCTCAGGCTGTTTAGTGCAAATATTTTAACCATCTACTCGTCTCTTACCTCCGTTTGTCTTAAAAGAGAGTTTTTGCAGTGAAGTGATCAGCTGCATCTGTGCGAGCCATTAATTAATTTCACTAATAACTACTGTACATTTCTTTTTAAAGTATTTGGCTTCCTCCACTACTTCACTGTAAATGTCTTTTCTTCTGATAATATACTTGGAGTTTGAGGACCTGTAGTTTTTATTTGCTTGCCTCACGTGCGGGTCATCTTTGTAAACTGTTTTATGACTCTGCTCTTTTGCTATATTTGTTCTCTGCAATATAATACGTAATACGCTGTTGGCATAAAATCTAGATGCTTTTAGCACAAAATGCTCTTAAGTGGTTTTGTTTTGTGGAAATTATTATTGAATTTTGGGATAATTATTTTGTCAGACTGCATATTCAATTGACTTAAATCCTTTTTTTTTCTTTTTTTTTTTGTTTTTTCTTTCCTTCTGTGTTATTCTTTCCCAAACAGAAACTCCTGCAGAGTTTTGGCAAAATGTTCTTTGAGAGTTTTTTTTTTTTTGGGAGGGGGAGGCAAGGGGTGGCATTATTGTCGTTTACATAATAAGGCAGTAGAGAGTAGCTGCATCATGTAAGCTTTCTTAATGTTACTGTTCATTAGACTTGTGTGAAAATGACCTCTTAAAGGTAAAAGGCTGAGCAAAACTGAAAAGCAGCCATGTATTGATTTCTGCTTTTGTTTCAGGCTGAAAGGACCATTCAACGTGTACTTTACAGGGTATTTCCAGCCTGAAATTCACTCTGCTATTTAAAAATAATGGTAAAAGTATTCTTTTGTCATCACTGCTCTCAAATCTTAGGGCTTTGCAGCTCTGTTTTCCCGTTCTTAAAGTAGGGATAGAAAACTCTTAGCATAGAGGAGTATATACTTTGTATTCTGTTCACTGTAAAATATACAGCTCAAGAAGAGGGGAAAGTGGCTCTGGAGTGTTGTCAAAAGCACACTCTGAATGAGCTGAAAGGTACTTTTTTGTTTCGTTTGGGCCATTCCCGTTTCAGTAATTGCTGAGGCTTCTGGAAACTCGAGGAAGGTAACGTGTTCGCTGAAAGAAGGACTAAAACCCAGTTGACGGTGGGCCTTTAGCTAGTCTTGTATAATTCTGTCTTTCCTCTGAGAAATCCTTTTGGCATGTGGTGGTTCTCTGGCAGTATCCCAGCGTGTGATATCATGGATATCAGATGTCTTCTTGCGATTCGTGGCATTTGCAGCGCCGCAGTGGTGCGCGCCGGGGCGGCTTAGGTGAACCAGGAAATGTCACAGAAATTCGGTGGGGAAAGCGGCGCCGTAGAGAAACAGCCACGTCGCACTGGCGGTAGGTGAGGGCCTTCTCTTTAGGGGTGTTCACGTCTGTGAGTTTGGTTAGCTGATGTGGGGAACGTGTTCGGCAAACGGCTGTGTCGTCAAGTGGGTTCTATGTGGTTTTTTCCCCCTCCCCTCGACATCCTAGAGATGCGTAACAACAAAAAAAAATGGCAAAAAAAAGCTTAGCTGCGATGTTCCTTTGGAAGTATCTTTGGATCATAAATGTGTGTGGCCTTGTTGGGATTTATTTTCAGCTCAAAGTTGAGGTCCAGTGCCAGGCATAAGTATAGATGATATTGCACATATGGAGGATATTTGACTCCTCCATAAGATCTGTTGAAAGTTAGTCATAGCGCGTAGCGTTTCTGTCTGTCTCTTGGGTGAAGTCTTCCTCTTGTCTCTGTTCGCTGTTGAAATGTTACACGGGGAGTGCGGTTTGTGCTGGTGGTGCTTTTGTAACACAGCTAGAATACAGAAGATTTCGCGTTGGCTGCTTTCACCCTTGTTTTCATCCTGGTTACCAAGCATTGAGAGGTAAATACTTGAGTAACCTTACTTAATTAGACACTCGTAGAAGATGGAGGCATGGAAGAAGAGTCTGCTTGTGTACTTGTTTGTTTGTTTAGTCAGGACTTGTAGTTCTTGGTTATAGCTCTGTTTCAAGAATGAATTCTTTGTTTTACATGGAACTCAATGTGTTCCTCCTAACCACAAACACTTCCATGGTGTTGTTACTCCAGATTTACCTTTCTTTTTTTTTTCCCTCCCTTTGTTATCCTTATTTTTAATTTTCTTGCCCCACACACCCCAGTGCTATTAAGTGAGACTGTAGATTGCTTTTGTAAGACTTCTTTGGGAAGAAATGCATGTGAGAGCAGGTTATTGCTGCCTGGTTTATAGTTTGATTTCTGCCCCAGCCGGCTTATGATCTAAATTATGCTCTTGCTCCCTGTTAATATCTAACACAGAGAAGAATGTGACAGACCGAAGTGTGCAGTTATGGGACAGTCTTTCCATGGGGGATCTGTTTGAGATGGGGTTAGACAAGGAGGAAAGAGAGCTGTGTTTTTCCCAGAATTCACAGAATTATTGAGGTTGAAAAAGACTTCTAAGATCATCTAGTCCAACCGTCAGCCCAGCACTACCATGACCACTAGACTATATCCTGAAGTACCCATGTCTGCATGTTTTTTGAACGCCTTGAGGGATGGAAAACCTCAGGTGGAATTCTTATTTATGCTTACAGTTCTGCAGAAAGCTACCCTCTTTGAACCAAATCGCTTGTGAGGATGTGGAGTTTGATGCAATTTGAAGGCTTTTTCTGAGCACGAGGAACAGGGTGAAAGGATATGATGTAACTGGCAGAACAAAGAGGATGGGGCAGGAGGAAGGGATGGGCTGGGTGGGACTGCACGGGGGCAACATATCTGGAGCAATGAGAAGAAGGACTTGGTTTGGAGCTTTATTTCAGTCACCTTGCACTCCCACTCGGGTGATTTTGGCAATGCAGTTCTGTAGCACCTTTGAGAATAAGTTTAAGGAGCAAGAATGTATTGCTGGTGGTCAAGGAGGGCTACGAAGCAGTGAGCCTGGAGTATCTTCTGATCCTTTCAAAGGTTACATGATCTGGGCCAAATAACAGAAGGTGTGTTCGGGGCTGTCACTGCCCTGTCAGCCTTGCCTTGTGTACGAAAGGTTTAGTCACAGCCGTGGCAGAAGTCGTTTGTGATACCTTCAGAACTGTCGTAAAATGGAGGTCTGGGCTGAACAGGGAGTGCTCTCCTAGCCTTTGACAGACTTTTCTCATTTGAAAAGTTTGACTTTGCCTTTAGGATATTTTACTAGGAGGCTGATTGCACGTAGGAGTGGATACAGAAGCAAGGTAGAGGGCTTTTGGAAGAACCATAGGTTTGCAGTGATCAGAAAAGGGGAGTCCGGGGTTACAGAAACATAGTCTTGAAGACAGATGGAAGATTGAGGATGATAAGCATAAGCTTCAGTCTTTTTCTTTCACTTTAGTCCATCTTGGGTTCAGTAGCTTGTCCGTGAGCACCCTTCTTCTTACGTACTTTTATTCGTCATTCCTATTCCTTTTGTCCCTTGTCTTCTGTTTTCTCCTTGTTAAAGGAAGCAGGGATTTTTAATTAAAGAAGAATAAACTGTTTAAAGAAGGATGTAAAGACAGTGTTACTCAGCTGCAGAAGTAGCAACTATTACAATTTGCAGTCAAGTCTTGGAAGAAGAGAGTGATGGTGAGGAAGCCTGGAAGATTTCTTAGGTGGTTTGTGTGGATCAGGGTACAGTCTTGCGTGAATAAATTCTTGGAACTTGTCTGGGAAGGGAGGCCTGGCCTGTATATTTTGTGTAGCTGTTGTATTAATCTGCAAAATGTGAAATAATTAAGCATACCTTCCTTCCCTCCCTCCCTAGTCTTTGAGTAGCAAGATCCACCTAGAATGATTTAGGATGTTTAACTGTGAGGAGTTCATGAGTTAATCATTTTCTCTCTTTCATCTTTTGGAAACACATGTAGCTATTGAATCTGTCTTGACAGCGGTGGTTCACTTGCTGAGAAGGTTGTGTCACTTTTCCATAGAAACTTTTGGAATCCTAGTGCTGAATCAGTGAATAGCAACTATTTTAGGCAGTTCTATTGCCTCCCTTGGGGGTGTTTTGAAATCGGTTGACTTCTGTTTAGTATGTTACCGGAAAGTCAGTTTCTGAACTGTGGTGTTTAGCCAGAAATTACTACTACCAGTTGTGACATCTGCTCCTGTCGCCCCTGTTGATGAAGATTGTTTGCTCCTGTTTCCTCTGGTGATAGCTGGGAGAAATGAGGGTTAGAGAGAGGTAGTTCTCCTGATCATTGGTAGACCTGCATACAGTTCGTATGTCAACAACCCTGTATTATATTCATACATCTGTTTCTTTTTTTGTGGGTGCCTAATCTTCAACATCTGCTGCTGACAGGTTCATCAGTACTGGGGTAGAGTTTTCATTATTGATGTCTCTGGACCTCCAAATAAAGAACTGTCAGTGAATAAGTACCGTATGGATTCACTTAATTATTAATCAGGGTGATAGAGTATTCTCTGAGGTACACAATTCTATTTCAGAGGCAACTGAAGTCAATAGAAAGTTTTACACTGAAATAAAACAGTCGTGAGAGTAAACACTCACCAGTCTTAAGTAAGAATTTGATAGTCCGGTCTGTTCTGTATCTACTGTTTGAACAGAGCTGATTGCTGCTCCGCATGATCAAAAAGTGTGGGGAGTGGGATGATTTAGGAAGAATTAAACCAGATGTTGCAGAATAGTTTTTCGTTCTTCAAATTTCAAGAAAACCTGGGACGTGTTTTCTGTCAACTTGGATTTCATGAAACCATGCTAAGCTGAAATCGTAACAATTTTAAATTGCACAAATTTGGTCTTGATATCCGTACTGTTCTTTTACTGGCCAACTAGTCATGGTTTACTCCCACTGCTTCTAGATACTGACAAGAATCACATTTCTGTTGTGTGCAGAGAAGAAAAAACCGAAGGGCACGTCTAGGCGACTCAGTGAGAACTGGTGTTGGTTGGTTGTGTTCTTCCAGAGCTGGACGTGTACATCGTGCCTCTAAGACCCAACCTACTTGTCTGATGCACAGTTTCATCGAACTCACAACAGCAGCATAACCACTGATATTATGTGTTGAATTTTATGAGAGCAATGTAGGGCTGAATAATTTTACATGTGGGACTCGCCATCCCTGTACTTTTCGCCATCTCCTGTGCCAGAATTTTCGGGCCGGGAAGGGGATCATGAAGAGCTACTTGGTTGGCTCTCCTGGTAAGTAACATGTATTTGCAGGAGACTTTTCCTGGGGAAGGCTGTCCTTTGTAATAGAAAAGCCAGGGATGGTTGTGGTCTCTTCAGTAGGTTGTAAGAGTAATTTTTTGGACTGTTCTGTAGCGTCTTCTGAGCTTGGAATTACTTGGGAGGAGTTTGAAAGGCGTGCTGTGGTGATACGGTTAGGGGCGGAAAGGGAGCGGTGGTGGGGTTAATGCCTGTTCAGGCTGTCAGAGAAGCAAGGGCTGGGGGGAGTGATTGTGTCTTGGGTGAAACTGTTGCAACAGGGTGAAACACATGAGGTTTTAGGCACGCACAAGGATACGTGCTGGATGTCCACAAAGTGCACAGCTGCCCCGTAAGCGCTTGATATCGATACAGAAAGCAACTTCTACATCTGGAGTCTGAAATCGATTTGCAGCATCTTTTCAGTGATTGCAACCTGCAGAGAAAGAAGATGTATCTTGAAATATCCAGATGACTCCTCTCCAGTCCTTTCAACAGCCTCCTGAGCCTCCTAAACTCGTGAGAAGCAAACTTTGTGTAGGTCGTCCTATACCCGAATCGTACCTAAGCAGCAAAAGTGAAATTTGCTGACAGAGCTCTGTGGCCACCCCAGTACGTGCATATGCACCCAGATCACAGGATTCTGCATAATACATTTTGACCAGGTTTCCTCATGAACGTTCACCACATCCTCAAGGAACGTGGATGGGTGAAATTAGGCAACTTTTAGATACGAGGATGAACTTCCCCACAGGCAGTGAATACTGTTTCTCATAGAACTTTGTCCTTAACTCTTTGGTCCTGGATGTGTGCCGGATTTCATCAAAAAGATGAGCCTGGGTACTGAAAATCGGTGCTTGTAGGATGGTTCACGTAGTGAGTCTGACAAGTCGACAAATGGTAAAATACAGTCGTACTCTAACATCTTTCCTGCACCCCTGCCCTAAAGCTTACCGCTTTGTCTTCCGCAGATAATGAATTGCCTCTTACTCCATCTCTTTTCCCCAGGAGACAACCATATTATGAGCTTCCCCTCAGCCCTCTCTACAAGCAGTGTCTTACCTGTCTTCTCAGATAGGTTCACAGCTTTGACTTTGAAGATTGGGAAATCTGCAGAGTATTCAAATAGGAGAGTTCTTTTGTCCAGAAACTTGTTTGTTCCTTAACTGTATTACTTGATCTGGGGCGGGGGGGGGGCAAAGTAAACTCCCACAAATCTCTTTCTGTAGTTTTTTAACTGACCACAAGAAGCAACAAGTTATAAATTCCTTACATGAAGTTTAGAATGCTGGTATATTAGGATTGGATAATATTCCAAAGAAGAAGGTAGGAGCAAAGTGTCACCTGACTTCCTTCAGTGACATGACGCACGATGCTTTGGTTATTTCTGAGGCCCTGCAAGGAGTTGGTGACTGAGGAGAATCCCGAGCTGCCAGAAGAGCTTAGTGTTGCTTAAATACAATAGAAATAGGTGGGTTTTGACTCTGAAAGCATCTAGTTGAAAAGCATGATGACATGACATGAAGCTTGCTGTTCTTCAGGTTTTTTTTTTGCTGTGGTAGGTAATGACCACCTGACTAAGGGAGAAGGAACATCTCAGTGCGTTATGGACAAAGAATAACCCAGCTACTGAATGGGAAAGTACACAGGATGCTCAGAGATTTTCTTTGCTTTTCCTCTCCCCCTCTGCCTCCCACCATGCAGAAACGGTTCTCTGTAGGACTGCGTTAGAGTCTCTGGATGTCAGAAATCAAGAACAAGTCTTTTAGAGGCATGAAACTTCTGTAAATCACTACAGGCTACGTAATTGCACATTCATCATTTGCAGTTCAGGATGTTGAATACAAGGTTGGAAATTAAGGTTAGTGTTTTTAAAGATCAGTCTTTAGGTGTGTCAGTAATTTGGGCACTACGATGAGCTTTGTTTTCCCAGCTCTTGGTTCAGAGGCTGTTTGTAAGGTAGCGTGGAGAAATGTGTCTGTTTCACAACAGCAGCTATTCTGGGTCAGATCGAAGATCTGGATGTCCCTTCATCATGTTTCCTGCAGTGGTTAACAGCAGATGCCTAGGAAGGAAAATAAGGAAAGGGCAATTTTGTAATGATACTTCCCCGAACCACTAATTGCGGAAGGTTGGGAAAGAATTGTGTCCAGCCTCTCATCAATCACACAAACTCTCAACAAGCTGAACGTGGAGAACCGCAGTTGAGCTGCATGTTGTGAGAACAGTCGCCTTTTACTTGGGGTTTTCTTGGACTTTCTACCTGCTCGCATTAGTGCCATGTAGTGTGTGTTGGAAGAGATGGTAAATGCCAATTCTGTGATCACCTTTTCGATGTGAGTTGTAATTATAATTATCAAGATGCCTGAAAATGTGTGTGTGGGGAAAACCAGATCATGTACTTCTCAAAGAGGCGCACAAAGACCTGGTTGAGAGCACCGGGATGTGTCAGTGAAACTTCAGTTAACTGAAAAACTTGGGTAACGGGGCTTCTTTCTGAAAGTGTTAAAGGAGGCAAATGGACTCCAAAAGCAGGGTGTCTGGACTGTTAGCAAGTTTGCTTGTCGTTCTTAGGGCAGTACACTTTTTCACTTTTTTCAGCCTAAGCAGTCATAAGGTGTTGTTTTCCAATGTTAAATGTCTGTGTTATATAGCTTAGGTTTTTATTAGGTCTAATAGTTAAACAATATTTGTATCTGAATGATGAGCCAGTTTAATAAATACCATAAATGGACTTAATTATTCTATATATTGTTTTCTGATCAAACTGGTTGTTGGCAAGTTCCGATTTTGCACTTGACCATGCTGATGTCTGTGGATCGACAGACCTTTAAAAACCCCCAATGTATTAATGCTGTTATCAACCCAAGCTGCTGCAGCTTGATTTTATTTGTTTTTCCTCCCTGAAGGGTACTGTAGTGGCCACCAAATGCCAAGGTGGCTGTATGGTAACTGCGGCAGCATTTCAGCATCTAATGGACCACGTCACGTGCAAACCCTCATTAAAATACGATTAAAGTGTCCCCTTTTGTTTGTTCCGTGGAGCCGAGCCCATGCTTTGCGCCGGACCCTCCATTGTGTTTGTGCTGCGTGTTTGGAAACGTCCTTCTTGTTTGTGAGGCTGATTGTTTGCCCCCCCAGTCAGAGCCCTCGCTGAAGATGCCCAGCGTTCAGCTGCCTTCCCGGTACTCCTCTCGCCTCTTGTGTCGACTGGTGATTAAATGCGAGTGAATGAAAATATGTTTTCATTTAAAACGTAGTCTTCTAAAGATAAGCATGAAATACGAAGCTTTTCTTGTGGACTGGGGGTGTCCCTTGTGTTCCTACGCCTCTGCTTTTTCACTGCTGAAGACTCTTGTCGGGTTTTTTGTTTTAGTTGTTGGTGGGTCTTTTTTGTGTGTGGCTTTTGTTTTTTGTATTTCGTTTGTCTTACAGTCTTACAGTCAGAGAACCAGCTTAAATTATGTTGGTAATTTGCCATGACCACCTATGGTAGTACATAGATAATAAAGAGAATAACAAAAACTTGCAACAAATTAAAAAAAATAAAAGGATTTAGTTACGCTTTCTAAGGGAAGCCTTCTTGTCTTGTCTGGAAGTAGGAAAAAAACTGGGCTGTTCTTTAGGTTTATTTTTTGTGAAACAAGGAAATCAGTGTGCTTCAAGCACGGAGACTCATAGCATGAATCCACAAATCTAATTGGGTCTTTGATCAGGTATAGCCTTGATGGTACCTGTGGAAAGCATAAACTTAACAGGAACGTGGTCTAGTTGATCAAGTCCTATGATGAGTATAAATGACTGGGAGGGGAGAGCTGACATTCTGTGGTTGTTGGAATTTGAGAAAATGAAAAATATTATTTCCAGATCAACATGTTGCAGAAGAAGAAGGGGTAGAAAATGCTATATAAGTTCTTAGATCTGGCTTTTCGTTTGACACTCTGTGAAATCAGATGATTTGGCACTTGGAACTACTGTGGGTAAGAGGCGTTTATAAGAAATAAAATAAAATGTATATGTGGCAGTGGTGGGGGAGGCGTCTGTTCTGAAAACATCTGAGATGCTGGAAAGTGTATCCCCAGTGGGAAAGAGAAATTGCATAGCTGGCACTGAGGCTCGCTTCTGATGCATATGTGGCCATATTTAGAAAAAGATCAACACTAGGAACTGAATTATTAGAGAAGTGAGTGGCTGGAGGGATTGAACATAAAGGAAATTATTTGTATCTCACTCGTTGGTTTGTATTTGGCCAGACGATACTGCGGGAGCCTCGGTGGCTCCACACTGGCTGCCTGTGCAAAGTGAATCCTGAGCTGAGTTGCAGAAGGTGGACGTTTGATTTAAAGCTCTGCTGCTGCCGTTACCTGGGTTGGTGCGTCGCTGCCTTCTGCCTGCAGGTAGAAGATGAACAGGCATGAATGGAAAGAACCCTCCTGACTTGTGAGCCTGGTCTGGAAAGACCCCGTCTGACACTCGACGGAGCGAAGCGCGGGATGCTTGTACTGCACGGAGCGCTGGGGGAAGCTTCTGGTTTCTGGTACATCTTGCAAGCATCCACGTGTATGTGTAAAGCAATAAAAAAAAAAAAATCACACCACATTTCAGAGAAGTTATGCATAAAAACCCCCCACCTTTCTTATTGCAAATACTTGTTAGAAAAACAGCATAGTGATATAGTTCATTACAGTTTGCACCTGCGTGGCAGTTTTTAGTTTATTGTGGTTTTGTTCCAGTACAACAGATTATCTAAATAAATAAATGAATTTTGGGGGGTATTAAAACAGTGCTGCTAAGGAGCCAGCCAGATGGAATGCTTTCAAAGTTTTTAGGAGCAGTTAAACTACCCCCACCTTTTTTTTTTTTCTTTTCTTTAAGAAGTGATTCTTTTTGTTACCCTCATCAAGACTCATTTTGAAAGACTTACTTTTCTTGTTTTGGCAAAATAGTTGATCGGCGCAGCTGGCAAGGAACTGACACGGAGCAACAAAGAATTTCTGTCTAGCTAAAAACTGTATTCGAGGCCATCTTGGAGCACTTTGTGAACTAGAGTAGAAACTCTCTGTGTAAGAAAGGCCGTTCAAGTTAAGTTGCATGTTTTCCTCCCCAGAATTAGCATAGCAGAATGCTTTATTGCAGAGTGTTTAGGACACTTTGTACAAGAAATAACAGTAAGTTGAAGATTGCTAACTGAGGATCTGTAATGATGCCAAGTGACTTTTTTTTTTTTTTTAATGAAAGCTTTGTATACATAACAGGATGAGTCATCACTGGAGAGTTCTGAAAGCGTTTGGCATCCCGAAGAATCCTTTTGTGTGTCTCCGCTGCACAGAAAAAGTACTTTTGTCATGAAACTCTGCCTTAGAAGCATTGCAGTAACTGGAAGCTTTAGGCAAGGGTTTTCTAATGTGGCTTAGATCTGGACTTTCTATTATTGTCTTAAAAATATTTTGGTATTCTTAGATCTTCTTGAATAATAGGATGAAAAATTTCTGAGTAGTTTGTTGGCTGTTATTTTTTTTTTTAAGATATGGCTTCACATGTGCTTCTTTTCTAAATCCGGTTTTACAAGTGTGGAGTAGGAACGTGACTGTTTTCCTTAGCTTTAATGCAAGTATTAGATACCTGGTTGCAGGAGAATACTGTAACTCATTTTGCTTTATTCAGACAGGGTTCCTGTTGTAAACCTGTAGTAGCCACTTATCTGAGTCACAGTTTAAGTACGTTTTCTTTCGATACAGTTGTCATGTGGGAGAACTAGTTGGCCTTGATGGTTTCTTGTTGTGTCTCTTAAGAGACTGATATCTTACAAAGTTAAGTTTTTTTTTTAATGTGTGTTAAGAGCATGAGTAGTTGCTGTCCTCACTCGGAGCAACTACTTGATAAAAAGAAAGAGAAACCTTTCTTAGCGTTTAAGGTGACTGTAAGTAACCTATCGATCACCACTGTATTTTGTCAGGATTTTCCCTAATGATGCAAACTGCAGTTTGCGTAACATTCACTTGTGTGCAAGGCAGCAGAGATTGAATTTTGCAGCTGGTGAAATAGGGTAACAAATTTATTTTTATCAGAGGTTTTTAGGAATATATTACAATTTTCAGGGTTTTTTCCTCCTGATTTGTTCTTCAGCAGTGTGCCTTCTGAGATGTGCTGTAACTAATTTAAAAATTCAAAGCCGTTAATGGATTCTTTCATGCCTTGCAGTAGTGATGCTATATTTATTAGGTATTAAATTTGACAGTTTTAATTTTTGTAATTTCTTTTGAATGAACCTGGATATGAAATTTGTGGCCAAGGAAATGTGAAAAAAAGGATTCTTCAGAAGAAGAATTCCTGAAGAAGTCATCAGAATTCGTAGTTTTTCATGCACACACACAAAAAAAATGCTTTCGTAATAATTTAGAATTTTATAGGCTTTTATTCTAAATTCTCTGAATGGTGCTGGTAACAGAAAGTGTAAGAGGCAGGAGAACTTTCAGACAGTCCTTGAAGGAGTACGTAGGTTAATTACTCAGCACTGCACATGCAAGAGTGGTAGTTTTGAGTCAGGCTCTCAGACTCGCGTGTTTTTATCTTACTCTGCTTATCCAAGGCTGAGCATTCAAAAGTTCTTTGATTTGGAAGTAAAACAGGAGAGGTTCATTTACTTACTGAAGTTCCTATTTGGTGATAGTTTTGATTTAAGCTTAGAATTAGTTCGGTGGCATTTCTAAGCAGTGCTTTTTAACGGTAGTGCACTTTTTCCTGTGGGTTTTTTTTTTCTTTAAGTTGAAGTTCCGATGCTGTGTGTTACCAGCTTGGTGTTATCCTGCCGTACATGAAGTGCTGGATCCTGCTAATGTGGGGTGTATCCAGTGCAACTGAAGCCCTTGTTTTCCCAGGAAAGCTAAACCTCAACTTTTTTGGAAGAGGTAAACCCTCAACATAGCTGCAGATTTGCCCATAGAGTTGAATGTGAGAAAATGAGGCGTTGGGGTGTGTCCGTATCGAGAGAAAGTGAAGTTTTTGGTGGTGGTGTTAGTTTGATGTTTGCCTGGCGTCCTCTTGGAGCTCTTGCTGGGAGGAGCTCGGCTTCAAGATGCTCTGCTTCCTCCAACCAAACAGTATTTCCAGTCGTTCAGATGAAGAGAATTTCCCTTGGGGATGCTGAACCAACCACGTTACCGTTACTGTAGGATCCAGACACAGAGAAGAAAACCAATGTGTTCCTCTTTAAGACGACTGTATGTGCTTGCTTTGTAGCTTGTAGGCCAGAACATCAGTGCCTGAAATTTCTGGGTGTCCCAGCTTTTCTCCCAAGTCCTGAGAATTAAAGTATCATAGAATCCCCATTTTCCAGAAAGCCGAATGCTGCAGTGCCCGGGTGCTTCTGCAGGTTGCTGAAGTTTGGGATAAAAAGGTATTTCTAGCGCAATCTGTCATGGAAACGGAGTAAAGATACTCGGGGAAGAAGAGGCGGTGAAGGTTACTGAAGGTTTCCTGCCTCATCGCTTCTGATGAACTGTTCCCTGGTAATTTACCTCCCCGTGTTTTTTTAGTAATGGAAACTTTCTAGTTAGCTTTATATTTACAGGGCGTTTGAGGCCACGATTCCAGAGATGTGTTCTGCTGGCAGCCGTGACTTAGGCGGTCGCCTTCTGCTGCAGCTGCTCAGCCCTGTTCCTCTGGCAGTGGAAGCGCTAGCGGGGCCCTGCAGAGAACCTGGCTGCAAACTCACTTGTGGTGGCGTGACCTCCGTTTGGGAAGGGTACGTGCGGTTTACGTGTGCGTTACTTCAGGTGGGTATTTGAGCGTTGGCCCAGTCCTGCTGGTTCTCCTTTGACCCCTGCTAGCTTTTTGGGCAAAGGTGTTTTTCCTGTTTGTAGAGCGTCGTCGTAAAACCGTGGTGTTTAGAGAAGCGTTGCTTTTCGAAGGAGGAGGTCTCGGCGATGGTAATCAGTTTAAAAATAAAGTACATTTAAAAAAAAATATTTGTTCTTTGCTTAGTCTTTACTTATTTAGCTCTTAGGTCAGTGTTTCCTAGTTTAACAGGATTCCAGATAAAATTTGAAATCATTTACAATCTTAAACCTCTGTAAGTAATTTGAGATATGAAATGGTTCAGATGCACAGAAAAAAAGATGACATTTGATATATTATTAACATCTTTTTCATGGTAGTAACATATAGTCAGCAATCAAATAGCTCCTGTTATGCCCACGTCTGTTTTACTTGCCAGGAAACTAAACCTGCAGGTCAAGGTGTGCCATGTCCAGGCTACACGCTCATCGAATTTTGAAAATACCGTTATTCGTAATTATCTTAGTACTTTGTGAAAGTTGAGATCCAGGGACTGAGCTTTGGGTTATCTTTGTTGGAATTTTGTGGGGAAAAAAAATAAATAAAAAATAAAAGATTGCTCAAGATAACAGAAGCAAAAATAGATTAGATTACTGAAGATAACGACTGTTTGAAGAACTCGTGTTGTGGTGTGTTAGTGCTCTTTAAGATGAGAAAATAAGTGTTAATCGTATGTTAGGGCACTTGCGGTACAGTTTACAAAATGATAGGAACCAGGTACTTTGTAAATGTTTTGTGGAAGTTTGACCTGAACGATCAATAGAAATTGAGCTGCAATTTCAGTGTGTTTGAAGTTGCTCGTAGCCAAGAAAGAAGCAGTGAAGCCCGTCGAAAAGATTGGAGCTGGCTGGAGCTCGTTGCTGGCAGGCGGCGGGGATTAGTGCCGGGCCAGCCCCGCGGTGTAATGACCTGGAAGGAGGCGGAAGCAGCTAATGGTATTGACAGCCAGTGTGGAGGTAAATGGATTTGTCAACACAAGGAGAGAGAAAATGGAGAGGAACATAGATTAGGAATATAAAAAATGCAGAAAAAGGAGAAGGAGGTTTCCCCCCAACCTCCTCTAACGGATACAGCCAGAGTCGGTCAGGGCTGATGGGTTTTCCGTACACTGCACAGAGAAACTTGCAATTAAAACACGCTGAAAGGGGTCAGCAGATAAATTAGTGGGTTTTTACAGATCATGTTTTAATTCTCTCAAATGTGTAATGAAGGTGAGTGCCTTACCATTTGTGATGCAGCTAGGCTTGGAGTTGATGGGAGCAACAGGCGTGCCCATTGCTGCTTTGAGACAGCAGTTAGTGCTCACACCTGAGTTTAAATAAAATGTGTCACGGGGGGAAAAAAGTGTTGGTGTATTATAGTAGTTAAGAACTGAGTATATTTAAAACTAGCAACTTTCTATTTTTATATTGAAATATTAAACCTATTTGATCTTGTGGGCGGGCTGTATTAGTAACTGCCTTTTAGGCAGAAATTTTTTCTGTATTCTAGAAACTTTGAAAACAAAGTTATACTCAGAGAAGAAAAAGCATTTTTTTAAAATACCATTTTCTAGAAGTAATCTCTGTAGTCCAGAATGGATTGAAAAAAGAAACCATGAGAGTTATTATTATCACTCTGAGTAAATAAATAAAATTATCCACTGCTGAACTGTCCTAAGTGTAACCTCAGCTGCTTTGCAGACACAGACATCGCGGCTAGACTAGCAGCTTTTACCAGCTGTGTGTAAGAGCTACGCTGCACGTAAAGGGATTTCACATTTTATTATGTGGGAGGGATGATGTCAGTTTGGTTGATTATGCCCCTTTCAAGCTGCTGTGATAATTACCTGCTTGTTACCAGAAGTGTCGAACCCATTTTCAGTTCTTGTTTGCTTTTGCTGTCATGCCCTAATTGCTACATAATTTTGTCCCTGCCAATTACTACCTTGGAGTTGAATTTTACAGTGAAAAAGTTGCAAGAAGCAATAAAGTAATTGGTTTTTAGATCTGGTAATTTCAATAGAATATTTTATTATGCCACAAAGTATATTGAAACACATGCTGCTCACTTCTGTGAGACGGTGAAATCCCATGGTTCCCACTGAAATCAAGAGGACGTGGAAGGCGTGACTTTTTTGGGAGAGCAAGCCCCTTGCAGTCGAGACGGCTGTAGCGCACGCCTTGGCGGTTAAATATGCAGAAATAAAGAGGTGTGGAGAATTGATGGCTTCTGACTTCTTTATTTTGGAAATAAATACACGTACCACATTCTTTAGAGGCAGGAACTCTTTATGTTTGGTGGGTTTTTTCTTATTCTTTCCCTTCCTTCTCATCCTATCTTTTATTGACTGTGTGAGTTTTAAAAGTTGCCTTTGATGCAGATATAGGTCATCCGATGTGATCCTTTATCCGTCGTTTTCTATCAAGATGTAATGTAAATGGATTTCTTTAAAGGTGCTGGGCCTAACAGGGTTTTATATTCCGATTAAAACTATTCATTTGAATTATTCAGTGGAATAAAGCCTACAGTAATTGGGTTAAGGGCTGGCTGACCAAGCACTTTGTTGTCTTTGGGAACTGTCGTTGCCTTTCTTTGGGTTTTTTGGGTGGTCCTCCAGCAATAAAGTCTGGTATTAGTCAATATTAATAACAATTACTGCTGTTGAAATCTTGTGTGTGGAATGCCGTGGCTGAGCATAGGGGAGAGGCAGAAGTGGGATTTGGATTAAGCACAGCTAAACAAAATGCTTTTAAAAATAATGAGAGGGGTGGTGTCACCGCGTAGAGGTGTAGGGATGGGGCTGTGGTCTGGGAAGGAATATTTCTGGCAAGAATTTAGAGTGTGGGATGCTTGTGGCTGTGTCCTGAAGCTTTTTATTGCAGAGATTGTGAGCTTGGCTGCTGCCAGTTTAACGTGATTCAGATATCCACAATGGAAAGACCAGAATGTTGGCAAAAAGTTATGAAGTGGACCAAGGATTATAGAAACCTTAAAGAAAATTCTCTGGTGAGAACTCAGTCTATTAGGTTATGGGAGGGTGGGGAATCCAAGCCCTGAAACCAAGTAGTAGCTTGATTACAGTTGGATAACAACTCCAGGGGAGAAAATACTGAGTTTTTAAGGGTTCCCTAATCTAACAGGAAAAGGTACAGCAAGAGCCAGCAGTTGAAAACTGAAACCGGAAAAGTTCACGTAGGAAATGAGCACGAATTCGTGCAGAGAAGCAAACGGCAACGGTGTGCCAAAGTGAGGGACTTTCTGAAAGATGGGCTTCAGTCGCTTGCGGTGTTTGAACGGTATTTATGGGTATTAGACTCACATGGGTAATGATTCTGGCATTGTACCCAGCGAGCCTGTGAGCGGTTGGACTTGGGTTTTGAGAGCCTCTTCGGTAGCTTTTTCACGGGTGGTGTAATAAATGTGGAATGTCTTTGTGGTCGAAGACGGTTTCTGGGATTCTGAGAACGTAGCATATCTCAGTTGTAATTCTTCTGTCATCATGGCTTTCAGGTGCTTTAAGGAGCACTCTCAGTGTGCAAGAATACAGCTAGAAAAAAAAAATATGCTGAAGCGATACCGTAACAAGAATTGGTGATTTTTACTGCTGAAACTGGTGTGGCCAAACTGTGACCAGCTCCTGTTTTGTCCTGTGGTGATACCAAGTTGGGTGAATTTGAGTAGCCTTGGGGCTGCTGTAAATTACACCTAGGAGTATGTGCTTCCCTGGCTGTGTAGCTGTTGCAGAGCTGCTCTGCCAGCTTTTGTTACCTGGAGTTACTTCTGAAGGGTTTGATTAAGATAACTTTTGAGGCTCTGTGGTCTGGTGAGTAGAACTGAGTTTTCATGCTGTAAATGTTAATTAGAAGCATATGTGTATATGTAAAAAGTGAGATGAAATAGAAGTATAAATATCTAAGAAGCTGTCATTCCAGAAGGTCTGTGCTCAGAAAAGATTAGGTAAATATACAAATAGTCCCATTATAAATCAGCTTCAGTATAATTTCTGATTATCTTCGTTAGTTGTTTTTCTGGTGGCTTCTGAAAAAAAGTTAAGTGAGTGATTCAGATTGTAACTTCCAAATCCTTTTAGACAACTTAGATCGCTTGCGCCATCATGAAAAGAATTTTCCTCAGCTTTATGTCCTCTCCAACGTCTCTGGCTACTTGTTCCTCTCACTGCTCTTCTCCCGTGCTGCTTCTAGCACAAACGTCAGTGGACCTTCAGTGAGTGAAACAGGGTCACCGATCTGGATGAAAATTAGTTGTGTTCTGCTGGCTATAAATTAAATCAGTGTTAATTCTTGAACTTTGTTTTAACACTATTTCTACATGCTGAGGTTAGCACGTGTGACTGCTGAACGTTTTGGCATTTCTCTCCATACTGAATATAAAGTTTGAGAATTAATTTCGTGTTACCTTAAACCCACATTTCCCTGCCTGTTTCGCCTGCGGATGGCTGTGGAACTGGAGAGAAGTTGCAGGACTTGAGGACCTTTTGCAACGCGCAGTGCAGGAGAAGCAATAAGCTTACTGCTGGCGTGTCCTTGGATGATGGCCTCAAAGGAACTTGACCTGGAGCTATCAGTTGGTCCTCTTGGATGACTTCCATTGTAGTAGTTGCCGTGACAAGGTTCATTGGATATGTGCCCCTATCGTGTGACACAGATACAATTTTGTTTATAACTCTGACCGGTATCGTATGACGTAGGCTGAGCAGTAGATCATTCTTTTGGTAGCAGTTCTGTCACTGCCTGCTCTCACCTGATGCTGGGGGAGAGGGGTGAAGGAGATGAGCTGGTAGTAGAGCTCTTCTACCATCAAGTGCTGGAAAACCCATCTGTTTATTAACAAGACCTTAAAGAAAAACCTGACAAGAAGATAAATTAAAGAGTTGGGTCCCCATGTGTTGCCTGATCTAGTTGAGAGGCGTCCCTGCCCGTGACAGGGAGGTTGGATTAAATGATCCCTAAGGTCCCTTCCAACCTAGGCCATTCTGTGATTCTATGAAATGAGGGAATAACAGTTCAAAAAAAATCGTGTGAGTTTATATATTTCATCTTAACGGACAGAAGTTTGGCATAGAGGAAAAAAACAGCAAGTAGCTTCGTATTTTTTGGAGTGGCCTCAAAATGAGGTGACGTTTTGAGAACACTGGTGTACAGCGACGATCATTGTCCCCCACACAAAAAAGATAATTTAACAGTCCTTTGAACAGAAGATTAGCAGTTCTCCATTATAATTATTTGGGGCTATTTGTAAGCTATCTATAATTGTCAGAAGGGAAATTCGTGTCCCTGGGTTAGAATAATCCTCTTCAGGGTGGAAAAAGAAGCGTTGGGCAGTCGTGTTAGCAGGATGCAGCATTCCTGCCTTAGCCGTGCCCCTGGAGGGTGATAGATCTGTTTGTACGGAAGCTTTTAAACAGGACTGAAGACTCGTGTTAGTTGTGACTGCACTTCAGAGCGTTGTGTGTTATGCTGCTTGTATTGTTTATATTTCACAACAGTATTTCCTGAGTTTTATTTGCTCAGGTATAAAAATAGTTTCAGTGATCTGGCTTTTAGGATTTGCTTTTGGTTTGAAAACGATTTTGTTGAAAGAAAAACAAGTTATGTGAATTATAAATTTACACTGACACCTATTTTTATTGTTCTGAGGTTTTTCAACCCTTCTGAATAAGTTCTAATGGATTTTTAATTAGCAAGCAGGTCTTGAGTTTTTCCCTTTGGCTTTCCTAGGTTTACCAGTTTTATTGAGAGAAAAATATTTCGTAATACTTCTTGACATTATCTGAAACAAAAATGTATTTCTTTATAAGGAGCACTAAGGGTGGTAACAGATGGAAAAGATACGTGGTGATATGACATTCTTTTCTGTTGTGTTTTTTTCCTGTCTAAATCCATTTTAGATGGGTAATGACAAACTGTAGTTAACATGCAAGAACTACTTTTCTTAATGTGCCATCAATTAATTTGGGTGTTATTCAGAGAATTCTACCCAATGGGTTTTAGGTCAGCACCTTGCATAAAAGCAGGTTGTTTATATCACTTCAGGTACTGCAGTTGGTTTCGTATCCTCCTAATTTAAGCTTAACCACTTGTTGGGGGAAGCAGGTCCATGGGTATTGTTGCCCATAGGTTGTTCATCGCCTTTCATAAACAGCAGCTCAGGTGAAACTGGAGGACAGATGCCTTTCTCAGGGAATCCTGTAGCACTCACCTGAGGGATGGGCAATTGTACAAGTTAGATTGAGGTTGCCCTCTAAAATGTACTTGACTACCTCCTGCCAGGGAGATGGATTCCGTTTACAGGAGGCAGGAAAGGCAGCAAAAGCTCCAGTTGTGCAAAAAGTGAGAAGTGATCAGAAGGGATGAGTGGATGTGGACAACCACTTATATTGTTCTCTATTAACCAATGATGATCCAAAGGTCCAAGAATGCCAAGTATGTTTAGCTGAGGTTTAGAGTAGAAGATGTAGTCAATAATACCCTTGAAGTCAAACGTATAATTTGTGTAAGACATTAGACCATTCTCATAGGCACTCTTCAACTTGAAACCATGTGTAATTCTTCCATTCGTTGTTCTGTTTGTGCTGTTGGTGGGATCAGAAATATTTGAAAAGCGTCAGAATGAGTGGAGTTACTTTCCGTCTAACCTTCAGGAAGACTTGTGTTTGCTGTTAGGGCTGAAGAAA
Source organism: Trogon surrucura (assembly GCA_020746105.1). Taxonomy (NCBI): domain Eukaryota; kingdom Metazoa; phylum Chordata; class Aves; order Trogoniformes; family Trogonidae; genus Trogon; species Trogon surrucura. The sequence continues at coordinate 53,163,183 of CM036622.1, forward strand.
TGAGTAAAATTGATTTGAGACGAAAGATACTGAGCTTTATTCGATGAGAAGGCGTGAGATGTTATGAGCTGACTGATGCATTTTGATAGATTTAAGATCTGGAAACCTCTCAAAATGGTTGTGTGAGCAGTATGTAGTTTTTCTTAAAGTGATATAATAGGTAAGTTGAATATTTGCATTGTGTTTTTTGATTATCCTAACTGAATTAAGAATAAGTAAAAGCATTGTTTAGACTTTTTTTATCATCATTTTATGCAGACTTTTCCTGCTGGGTACAAACCCAATTTTTTTGAGTAAAAACTTTAGTCCTAGATCATTGGGTTGTTTGTGTACCTGCGCTGTGTGTGGCTGCGTGGTAAGACAGGCAGCACAGTCTGCACCTGCACTTAATCTATCCAGTGAGAATATTTAACATAAGCAGACAAATGCATTTTGAAAGAATCTTCACAATCTTACTGTGGTTTGACTTCGGCAGACTGCAAAGTTTCAAAAGGAAAATCTTCAGAAATGACTCTTAATTAATGGTGCTAAAATTACAAAAATCTGTTCGCAGAGACCAAAACTTCCACCAAGTTCCAAGTACTTGGCAGCTGTTTCTCAGGCATGATGACTCAGATCCGCTGAATTTTATGTGCGGGATCTTGAAATCAGCAGACAGGAGAATCACCGTCCTTTTTGCCGTTGTGTCGCCACCTTTATTGAGAAGAGAGCAGCGGGCAAACCCTGCGATGTGTGAAAGAGCAAGTAGCTGGATAATTCTTAATTCTTTAAAAAAACCCCTCATGAGCTGAGTGCTGTTGTGGATACAAAATTCCGGGCATCTTGGTTGTCACAAGATTGGAGGAGTTAAAACCTCCCGTAGCCGTCGTCATGGAGAAACAGATCTTATGTTGAGCTGTAAGTGGATGCTTACGCTACCCATGAAGAAGAAACAGTGTTAAATGCGGTACCGTGTTTTGATGCAGCTTCGTCTACTTAGAAGAAAGAGAAGTGTGGACAAGTGCAGTGTTGATGGTGCGGGTGCACACGTGAAACTCTTGCAAAGGTTAGAAGATTTGCGGTTTTGACAATGCCAGTAGCTCCTCAACTGTTAATTCTTCATTCTCCTTGCTTGTAAAACAAGAACATGTGAAAATGTTCACTGGTCTTGATAGGAGTGCCTTAGCAAATTCGTTGAAGAGCCTCACGCTGTTGTCTGGAGGAATCGTAAGAATATGGCCATGACCACGTCTGGAGCCACGGGGATACTTGGGACTAGCTGGGGTTGGAAACGTGTGGATGGCTCTGCTGGTGTTTCCCAGAAGGCTTGTCTAACTTGCTTCTAGAAGAGGTTTTAAAAAATAGTGCAAGTGCTGAAATTGCAGAGTGTTGTTTTGCCTTGTTTTGGTAGCAAATATAACCAAGTGCATTGGTAACAAATGCGTGAAGGATGTAGTTTGTGCAAAACTGCAAATATAGAAGGTGTCAGAAGGTCGTAATTGCATTCTTTTTTTTTGATAATTATTTCTGAAATGGGTGTAATGGTTAGGGTCTGCATGTAGTGTGTTCTGTATTACATAACTAAAACTATAAGCAGCAAGTCAGGCAATGAGACTCCCCATCAGTGGGAAAGTATTTCTTGAGAAACAAGAACCTGCAGCAGTTTGTGATGCTGCATATTGCTGAGTTAACGTGACAAATATTCGACTAAAAGTGATTTTCGTTTACAGAATTTATGGATGTCTAAGCAGACAGTCTGAAGAGTAAAAAGAAAGGTCTGAAAACCTTTTGTGTGATTCCTCACTCTGTTGTTTGAACTGTCTCTGAGCCTGAACAGCCCATACGTGTCGGTCACACAACCTGGCTTCACCCTTTTACCGTCAAACTCGGTTTTTCTCCTGTGATGGTACCATAGGCAGACACGCAGAAGTACGGTGCAGGGTAGTAGCCTCAGTCTTCCAGACTGTAACCTGCTGTAGCGGGTTCTGTGGCTCCATGGGTATTTTATGGGCTCGTGTGAAAAGTTTATTTTTTGTGCCTGCAACTGTTAACGGTGAGTGAATCCTCTCAGTTTGGTGTTTTGCTGCTGTGACTACAGCTCTCGTGAACCCACTGAAGATGTTCCCAAATGGGTAATGGGTTGGGAAGGAGATTTCGTGGTCTTATTAGTAAAGCTCTGTTTCAGCTAAGATAGTCTTGATCAGCTTTGTCTTTCAAAAGAGCAGTTCCAAACTCAAACTGTACAACTATAAATAACTTCAGGGAAGAGCGGAGAAAAAAGCTGAAGACGGTCACTTTGACCAGACCAGCCTCATCACCCAACAGAGCGTAGCTTCGGGCTCCTGGATCTGGTGGCCTTCTGCAGAATTGAGTTGAGATTAAGGTTCTCCAGCAGTGAGCTGACATTCCTGTTTCAGTAATTACGCCTCTTTGATTCGAGTAGACAGTTGCGACGAGTGCCTGCCGGCCAGACCTTATTGCCTTTTCTCAGGCTCCCATGGAAAGTAATTTTGCTCTAATACTGGCCTGAGAAGCCACACAGTACAGGTAGCTGTGCAAGGGCAGTTGAAGTTGAAAATACAGGTAAACCAAATTCCAGATTTACTTAAGTTTGAATTCATTTGGCCTTTAACTTGTTACGAGAGCTGTGCAATGCAAATCTGTGTTGACACACGACATTTTCCTCAAGACCTTTTCTGAGCACAGCCTTTTTTAAGAGCTCTGTGTTCATCAGTGGGTTTCCCTTGTATTAACTTGCTTTTTGTCAACAGTGCCTGTACTCCAGAATGAAAGCAACGATGCGTCTACAACATTCAGTACAAATAATCTTTAAAAGATTCCTATTTGCATTTCTTTGGGTAGTGTAGGGAATCTGACAAATCTCCCTTTGACAGAGGAGTGGAGGCTAGGTACTCTTTATGCTTTTTCTCAGACATCCCTGTTCTCAAAGGCTGCATATTTATTTATTTATTTTTTCTAATTTCAGGTGTTCAGTCCTCTCAGTGGTAACTCTGTAAAATATAGATGTGAAAAAAGTTTCAGCTCTAAGCATGTTACAGGCTGAGTGAATGAATAATGTCTTTTAGATCATCACTGAATAAATGAGATGTAAGAAGTTGCAGTGTTTTGGTTTTAAACGTAAGCTGGGTCACCTCTCTTTAATGTAGTTATTTGTGGAAAGATTATTATGTTTTATAAATCAGAAGTGTTAAGATAGACAATTTTCTTCGATTGTATTAGGAGACTAACAGACACTATCAAGTATATTTTTGAGATCTTTTAATAATGAAACTGAACCAGCTGAAACTGTTCTGTGATTCCTTGAAGGTTGAGAAGTTCTGTAATGAGACTGCAATAAATTTGGTTCTGTAGATGTTAAACAAAAATGGCTTCCTACAGTCTTCCACTTCTCTCTATAACTAGAAGGTTGACTTTTATGACCTTTGCATCACTCGTGATGTTTCTGTTACACATCTTTTTCATATATCATCATCCTTCTGCCTTTAATATGCACTTACCTAGTACAAGTAAATGGGAAGCAAGTACCTGTTGAATTCTGGTTTTGTAACATACAGAAGAAAATGTTGCGGAAGACGAGTGCAGAAAATTTTCTCTTGTTAAAGAACCTTTTAAATCTAAGTTTGAAGCCGGAGTCAATATGGTAGTGAGTTTCCTATTTTGGCCTTGTTAGTGTTGAGAGCCATTGAAATGAATTGTAGCTGGCTGGCATCTGCCTTGCTTCCAGAGCCGTGGTGTTCATTTTATCCAGGCTTGGATGTAGAATCTTCTCAGCTCTTAGAAAGAGTGAAGACTACATTGAAAAGTAGCAATCGGAGAAAGGGAAAGAAAACTCTTTCCTTGTAAATATTTCTGTGACTTGATTTCTTGCTGTGGTTCCCCGCGCGTGGGGCTGCTGGCTAACCCTTAGGTATTCTGGCTTGTACTTAAGCAGAGTTAAACTTTCACAGCTGGAAAGTTCGGAAATGGTGGGAGCATGTGCTTTTTGCACACCTGTTAGAAAGATTCCTGCAAAGACTGTAACAGCGTTCACTCGTGAAACTGTTGTGTGAACCTTAATTCGTCAGTAGCCGCGCTGATGGCAGCGCTAATTGAACCTTTTTATAAATCAGCCCTGTACCATCTTCCAGCGTCAGGCTGCGGACAGATGTTCATTTAACAAGACATCTGTGCTGGTGTAGGATGTTACCGTATCCCAGATGTTAACGCTGCTTTTTAAGGTTATTGGCCCTGTTTTATATATTTAGTACCGTCATTTACAAAGCGTAGGAAGGAAGGCAGCTTCAGCGCTTAAGGAAGAGGGGAAGCTCTGGTGTGGTTTTTTACAAATATATTCTCATAAACCTGAAAAAAAAATGCACTGGATTAGTGAGGTGGCTGCTGTGAACAGTCTGAACAAATTGTCACCTGACTTTGTTGGTAGCAACTTAAGGAAAACTTGCAGAAACTGGTGTTTGGCAATAACTTCTGGGTAATTATAAACCAGCAGCCTGGCAGTGACAGGCATCTGAGGATTGTAGCTCTGTCAGTTATTTTACGTGGTTCCAGGAGATGTTGGCCCGTGGCCTTATTCCTGATGCCTTTGTGGGAAGAATGAGTAAGATCCAAGATGTACTTTTGACCTGCATCGGACTTGTCACTTTATGGTGCTATTGCTGTCACTTCTTCAAAACAAAACAACAAAACCCCAGAGCAAAAATGCATAAAAAATGTGATGCATTTAAAACAAAAATGTAAAACAAACGAATGAACAAAAGTAGTGCCAGATTATTCAAGACACTTCTCTGTTTTCTCCCAGCATGGCACATCCCTGCTGCTCTCCACACCGTACAGCAGAAGCCGCTGGGGTACCTGATGATGGTCTTGCGTTCGTGAAGCTGGCAAAGCTTTGACATGACCTCAGCAAGGCTTTACCCCTGCACCGAGGGAGCACCGAATGCTCTGCTGAGCCCTGCAAAAGGGTTTCCTGGGCTTTTTTTTTTTTTTTTTTTCCTCTCCTGTGGGCTAAATTTAATTAGTTGCTTACCCAGACAAGAATTAAGATTTTTGTTTATGGTGGTGTATTTAAAGATAGAGACTAGTGAAAGACATTGGCTAAGAGAGCTAATTGATAAAAAATTTCGGAATAGATCACAAAGTGTTTTGATAAATGGCTCAATTTTATGCAAATATGAGTAAAACAGTAGACAGTAATTATCTTCAACTGGAGTCCCATACACGTAAAGAAGTGCAGTCTTGGTTTTGGTTGACTTTGTTTCCTGAGGTGCTGCGTGAGCTCTAAACACTTAAAAAAGTTCCATTTCTCTCAGTGGATCTGTTCTTTTAGAAATAAATAGATGTGCTTTTGTTTTTTTTTCTTTCTAAACTGAACTCCATTGTAGGAAAACAGCAAGTGAGAAGGCCAGTCATGGAAGCCTTGGCAGCCGTTCAACCCGTGTAGCAGACCCAGTGCCTGTTGTAGTGACTAATATTTATTGTTGTTTTCTTGTAGAGCCCGTATTGGTCAGGCGCCGCGTGCACATTCTGTTCCAGGGTTTGTGAGCTGTAGCAGACGTGGCTCGTCTGTGTTCTGTGCTTCTGCTGTTGGGAGCTGATGGAGTTTCTGCCCTGATGCGTACAAGCATGATGTAGTCACCCCTTCTAGTAAGAAAGTTTGGGGTTGGGATTCGAGATCTGGAGCAGAACTGAGATTGTCGCGTGCGTCGTAGCAATTCCGGTTCGCTTCTGTCTGACTGTGTGTGAGCGAAGGGGAGCAGGCGTGTGCTGTTATTCTCCAGTTGTGTTAGGGCAGCAAAAACTGGCCCTGCTGCTGTCTTGCCCCAGCAGACTTCTCTCACCCTCCTTCAGAAGGAGGAACTTCAGAAGAAGTCAAGTCCCAGGAGAAGAACAGAGCACGAGTTGCTTTTCCCACTTTGTGTAATGGGGAGTGGAACGAGTAAATAAGAAAAAAAAAATTTACAAGGTTTGTCAGTGGAAAAATCTGGTGTTATGCACATCAGCCAAAAGCTTAAAACTCTTACATAAAATGTCTAAACTTAATGCAAATGACATTAATCAGTCCATTCTTACTGCAAGTGTTGATTGCTACAATTAGGTGTGCTCTGCGGCCTTATCAAGTGGCCTTTGCTGTGGAAACATTGAGCTGTAGTTACCAGTACAGTGTATGTGTTTTGTGACTTATTTTTTTCTCTAAGCCAAACAAATTTGTAGACTGTAAAATCTCTTCTGATGGTTGTGAAATGAATGTAACTAGAAAAAACAAGTTAATGATATAATCCAGTATTTTCTCCCACCATTACTTCAGCTTTATTTAAAACCTGCATGACGTTATGAAGGTGTTTTGTAGAATATTTGGTGGAGGGGAATGGCAAGAAAACATCAGACGTGGTTATATCTTTTGCTGAAAGAAGCAATTATGTTTAATTAATTGAAACCTCTGATTTTCCTTAGTGTTAAATAGGTTGCTAAAATACGGTAGGGAGTTTGAGAAGTGAATGCTGTTCTTGTTTAAGCAAAATGTTTAAAAAGGCTTTGTGAGGTACTTTGGTGTTTAATACATGCAGTGTAATTTTAATAGACAGTATAAAACTGCATGTAAATTATTAAATAAACAGAAATGATTGTAATTTTCCACTGTCCACTGACCTTCAGCCACAGAGTTGTGTTGGAGAATACTGAAATAGGAAAGCAGAATTACCATTTACCTTTGCAATGATTTCAAAGTAATCCTGGTTTAGTACAAACTTGTAACTTTGCATTGCAGACAGAGAGTTGGTAGAAGAATAATTGGGATAGGATTTGGAAATAATCCCTGTTCTTAGCTGGTGGTGTTGTGTAAAGCTTTTGAGCATTCCTGCATCATGATTTCGCCCACCTGCATTCCCACCCGTTCGTTTGGTGCTGGCTGGTGTACTGGGGTGTTGTGAAGAATTAGAAGAAATGTAATATTGAAATGCTCTTGTTTGCTTACCAGCTGCATTGTTTTTCTAAGTGTTAGACGAGTGTGACCTCTTTCTTGCTGCATCTCAGTCTTCCTGGATGAGCCTGTTACATCCAATGAGTATGATGTTGTATCTGCTCTCTACTCTTCATTACGGATGGAAAAAAAATCTGTGTGACCATCTCAGATGCTACAACAAGACACATTTATGGCCTTCCAGCTTCTAAAACATGCGTCCACCTTCCAGCCAGCTCACCGAGCGCTGCGCGTGTAGACGGGCTGATGCTGTGGCTGAAAGGAGGAGTATAAGACAGTTTCTTCTGGCTGCTGTGCAGTTTATTTCAGTTTAAATATTTGTGAGACGCAGGTTTAAAGAGCGTACTTGTACAGTGGCAAATACCTGAAGGGGATTCTGGCTTCCATCTTGTTTCAGAAGGCTGTCGCTTATTTTCTGTGTTACGTGTGTGCTGGCACTGCTTATGGACGAGCAAACAAAGGTAACCTCCTATCCCCAGGGTTCCCACTGCACCCACGTTTTTTAGAACTGTCTCCAGTAAATTTTGTAGGAATGCCAAGAGAAGTCTTCCTGTCATCTCTTCTGGCTTTCTCTCCCCTCACCCAGCTCCTTTGTAAATGGAAGGGTTTCTTTTCGGGCTTTGGCTTGAGCCTCATTTTAATTCTTTTCTTCCTTTGAAGAGACAAAACTGGTCCCAGCACAGGGGTCTTAGGTAGTCCAAGACGGTCACTCTTCTAGCAGGAGAGCAACACGTGTGGCCTCAAAGGATCGTTCCAGTTCTGCGCGTGTTATCCTCTTTGAGGCACGAGAGCCAGAAGTGTTGTACGATGGAGTTGTATTTCATAGCTGATTTAGCAGATTTACTCCTGCGGAAATAGTTCAGATAGATTTAAGTATTATAACCAAAAAAAAAAAAAAAAAGGGAAATGCTGGTTTTGGAATGATTTAATCACTTAAAAAAACACAACAAAACCAACCAACAAACGTTTTCCTCTCCAGCGCAGAACTAAGCCCCAACCCTTTCAGAATCCTCCCTGAAAGAGGAACCGGAGCAGTTTTGTTGTGGGGGTGAGCCCGTGTGCTGACCTGCGTGGCATCGGGATTCAGGGCATGTTGGTTGGGTGAATGGTTGCCTGGGAGCTCTGGGACGTTGGAACCGCCGAGATGATCCAAACCGCTCAGAATTTGTGTACTTGGAATCAGAAGCTCCCAGGGTCTCCCAGGCTTTCCGTCAGCACGCCAGGCAGCTTGCCAAGTAGCCTGAAAATTTGGGAGGCGAGGTGCCAAGCTCTTGGCTCCCTTTCAAATGGGCTGCTGAACAGCTGGGAATCTGGATGCTTGGGCTTCTCAAGAGCCCACCACATTAGTTGCTGAAGAGCCAGGCGGGGAGAAAAGGCTGGAATTTGGGGCACAAACCTGTCTGCTTCCCGTCAGACCTCGGCTGAAATTGAAACACGTCAGCCAGGTAGTTTAGCTTTGGTGTGCTGTCCTCACGTGATGGCTTTCTTAATGTGATGACATCTAGTCATCTCTCACAACATTTTATTTTACGGGTCAAAATATTTGTTTCGCTGAAAATAATACGTGGGTCCATTTAATTGCTTTAGAGTCGTTATTCTATAGAAATTTTGTCCAAGGACGCTTTCCTGGTTTCAGCTGGGATAGAGTTAATTTTCTTCCTAGTAGCTGGTACCGTGCTGTGTTTTGGATTTAGGATGAGGATAATGGTGATAACACACTGATGTTTTCGTTGTTGCTGAGCAGTGTTTACCCTAAGTCAGGGGCTTTTGGGCTTCCCAGGACACCTCACCAGTGAGGAGGCTGGGGGGCACAAGGAGCTGGGAGGGGACACAACCAGGACAGCTGACCCCAACTGGATATAATGGTCTTACCCAACCTAACTGATTCTATGATTTCAATATTTTATGATTTCAATATTCTGTGATATCCCACAGCTTGTGACATTGTGCTTGATGTAGAAACTGGGGGGAAAGCTGACTGGGGGGGCCGCTGCTTGGGAACTGGCTGGGCGTTGGGCTACGAGTGGTGAGCCCTTGCACTGGGCATCCCTTGTTTTCTCTATTACTGTTCCTGTTCATTAATTCTTCTTATTATTCTATTTTATTTTACTTGAACCTCTTCCTTTAATATCTTATTAAACTGTCTTTGTCTCAAACCATGAATTTTACTTTCCCCCCCACCCCTCCAGTTCTCTTCCCCCATCCCACCAGGGACAGGGGGGTTGTGGGTGAGTGTCTGTGTGGTGTTTGTCTGCCTGCGGGTTAAAGCTTTGGATGCTTTGGATGGATCAGTATCTATTTTATAGTTCGTGTAACTGCTGGACAGATTTTGGAGTGTCCTCTCAGATCTGTTTGTAGTTACCTCCCATGTGGTGGAAATTGCATCCTCATATCTTAAAATCTTGCTGATTGAATGTATTTTTTGGTCAGTAAAAGTTTGTTGCTCTATTTTTTTTTTTAAAATAGTTAGAAAAACTTAAGGGCCCGACTGCTGATTTCAAGTATACGTTGTTGAGAATATTACCTAGAATAGGAAAAAAGAGGAGGAAGCTTCTGATCTGTACGAGACTCAAGTCATGGGATAGCTTAAACATTACATAATTTAGTGCTGATGTTTATCCCTCAAAATGAAATTTCTTAAATCCTAATTTAAATATAAAACTTGAAAATTTAAAAAATGCTTTCAATTTAAAAAGATTTTTCCCTTCTTATGTTTGCAGGCCTCGGAGTAGAGGAAAAACTGCAGTGGAGGATGAAGACAGTATGGATGGTTTGGAGGCAGCAGAAACAGAAAACACTGTGGAAACAGGTAAGGAGAGCATAGCGTTGATGCTTCTGGTTATTGCTTCTCTCTTGGAAATGCGTTTGATTATGCAAGATTTTGGTAGACAATAAATGTTACTTTAATTTTATAGTACGAGAAGTGCATTTGGGCAGATAGAAAAATGCCTTGTATTATTTAAAGCTATATTAGTTAAAGCACTTTGAACCTGCTGCTTTTAAATAGTCTGATGGGAATGCCTTTGTGGTGCAGTTATGGAGAGGCTCTTTTTCTGGTTTTGCAAGTCTGTATCCAACAACAACAAGAAGCAGCTCTGAAGTAGTAGCTGCTACTATTAGAATACCTGCCAAAATACAGTATTATTTACTGCCCTGTATCTTTGGCTACCTACAGCAGATCACATACCAAAGGGATAACCGGGATAACCAAATGGCAATGCTTCCTACTGCTGCTTAGGAAACAAGCTAAATCTCTGTTCTTGCTTTTTAAAATATTTGTTTTGATAGTACCCAAATGCTTCCGTTGCCAGAGGGATCTCATTGTACTGGACCCAGTGCTGTTGTAACAGCCTGTGATTTCTGTTCTGGCAGGTTAAGAGTCAGACAAGCAGATGAGTAACACACAAGATAAAGGCCACAGTGAAGAACTGTCAGCTCTTTGCCAGGCACGTGTCAGTAGCCATTTGCCTGGTTTTAACCAGGGACCGAGTATGCGCAGAAGGATAAAACCTGCCAGGAAGGCTGATGCTGGGGCCAATTGGCGGAAGTTTGTTGGTTTGACAGAAATAAGCCGTAAAAATGCATTGAGACATAAGGGTTTATAAACTTAATTAAGTATCCCTGTGTGTGTGCTGAGCGAAGCGGAAGGAAGCACGGGGACACTTCACAGCAGAAGCTGGTGATCAGGGCTGCAAGTGCATGGAAATGCCGGCTCGGTTAAGGGACTTAGCGAATTACTTTCATGGCTGCTAAGTAAGGGAGGTAGAGTTGGGAAGTCTTTGAAGTGGAAGACAAGAATCTGGCCATAGGGTAGGTTTATGGGGAGAACAAGTAGAGGACCCCAAAAGAGCCAATTTGCAGTAACATCTTATATAGACCCCACGGGAATATAGTCGCAGTGGTGGAAGCTCTAAAAGAAGAGGCTGGAATTACCAAGGGGATGGAGGATGAGCCCCAGCTGTGTGTGCTGGTCTCTTGCTTCTTACTTGCCAACTGGTGGACAGTGGTGAAGACTTTGTGTTCAAACCTCTAGGCTTTGGGTAGTGTCACGAGTGTTTAGTTGAATGTAAGTGTTGGTAATGGTTTGTGGGGCCGTCTAGATTAAAGCTTAATAGAAGGATACTGCATCGGTTTATTCTGTCAGTTGTTTTCCTGCCAATGGTAGTAAGCTGCTGGTGGTAGTGAACTTGGATGGTCTTTTCCAGCTTCTACAAGTAGGTAACTACCAGTTATTAAAGGTGAAAGTGAAAAAGTTATAGCGGGTATTTGTCTGTAGAAAAACAGAATAGGGGAAAGGAAGGCTAGTGCTAATTGTGTCCTATATTCCATTTATTCTTCTTCCTATTCCATGTGCTAGAAACAGCCTTACGAATATCAGCAAAGGGGACAGAAAGTGTGATTATAAGTGGCAAGTTTTGTAAATTTTAAGTATTTTTTTTTAAAAAACCAAGAAATTAACAATCACTGGTACTCGACTGTGTAGGGAATTCAGTGCTAGCTGTGTTTTTTTGGCTTTACTTGTCATCATTAATGAGAGAGATCTGAGAGCAGTTTTTGCTTTGGAGGAGAAAGGGACACAGTTATTTCTAAAGCTCCAAGAGTGCATACAGATAAGTCTATTATCCTTCATCGGAGTCATCCTGGCTGTCACAGAGGGCTGATGCTCATTTCTGAAGGTGCAGGCAGTGATGGAGCGATGGGCTGGGAGTCCCGACAGGCAGCGGCTCCTCTGGGTCTGCTGCTGGAAGTGCTGCACCAGCAAACCAGTGCCGCACCCGGGATGGTTTTGCAAACTGTGCTCTTAAGGGAAGCCTAGTGCAAATACATAGGTCTGAATTCCCATTTTGACTTGAAAGAGCATTATTGTCTTGAGCAGAGACAGAATTGCAGTTCTGTTGCCATGTGACTTGGTAGAGGTTTAATCATATTAATTGAAAAGGCTGCTGCCTCTAAACTTCTTCTGAGCACTTATCTGTGTTGATAAAGTGTGGGAGGAGTAATCCCAGTTTGTTGCTCCGTATAACTGTTAATCAAATTGAGGTGTATTTGTGTTCCAGTTTACGAATTTTTACTTCGACTTCAGAAGGCTTTTTACTTTATTTTCTTGCAAAAAGTGGGCTTGCCAGCAGTTTGCTGAAGCAGTTGCCAAACCAAAACACAACATAGTAATATTACAAAACTCAAAATGAGATCGCGTGAACATACGAAAACTGTGACTTCTGACATATTTTGATTCTCCATATTTCTAGCTTTTTTTTTCCATTGTTTGGTTCATGTGTGAGATATGATCAGGAGTTCTTTTTACTGTATGAGGCTTTTATTTCTTGTTTGTTTCGTTTTGGGAGGTTGCTTCTACTTTGTTTTATTTATGGAGTCTGGCATTACTGGTGTGCTTTTGTGAATTAATTAATTTTCAGCAAATGAGAGAAGTTCATGTTATATCCAGTGTAATGAGCTCTGCTTTTAGGGAAGGGAGCAATGCAGGACGAATGAGAACTTTCCTCACAGAGAGGGGAGAAGACAGATGCCCCATATAATCCCACCTAGAATAAAGAGGTGTTTTCTAGCTGTCAGATCTTTTATGGGGGGAAAAAAACAAAGGAGGCTGTAAGTACTAAATGTTATCCGTTCTTTCCATTTGTGATGTTGACACAAATATTTGTTAAAAAAGAAAAAAAACCCAACTTCCTAAAGCAGCTCTATCATTTTAATGGCAGCCCCACAACACAAGTTGCTGTAAGCACCAAGTGAGCTGTAAGCTCATGCGTAAAAAGAGGCGGAATCGGACCGAAGCTGGGCGAGGTCTCGTGTGCTGCTTGGATCACTTCTGTGTGGGGCAGTATCGCTGCCAGCTACAGGGATTTCTGAGCCCTGCCTGTTTTCTGCCAAGTGCTAACTTTGCTTTGGTGTAAATGAATGTAGAATTCTTAAGGATGAAAAGAGAGGAAGGGTTTGGGATTTGAAAAAGGAAATTCGGAAATTTGGAAAAAAGATCAGTTTGAAGCTAAGCCAGGTTTTCCCTAAAAAATAGTGTTGGCAACTGCTTCTGCTGAATTATTAGATTTTCGGTGTCTTGTCAACCTCAGAGCAGCCTCTTTTCCTTTGCCCGCCAGCCCTGTCTCTCTTGCTGATTTCTTGGTTTCTCCCTTAGTGACCGTTTTACTTCTCGCTTCGTATTGGCCTTTCCAGTTGTCTGTTACTTACTCCGGTTTTCTTCACTGTGGTTCCCACCAGTGACTCTGCACTGGTATTTTTCTATCTGACCAGCGCTGATGTTATCCATCCCTCTCATCCTTTTAGCACCCGCAGCGCCCCAGGGTGGCTGAGGTGGTCAGGGACCTGTGAAGGCCGTCTGGTCCAACACCCTGCTCAAGCAGGACCACCCAGAGCCGGCTGCCCAGCACCAAGTCCAGGCAGTTTTTGAGTATCTCCAAGGATGGAGACTCCACAGTCTCCGTGGGCATCCTGTGCCAGTGCTTGGTCATCTCAAAGTAAAAAAGTCTTTCCGGATGTTTAAAGGGAACCTCCCATGTTTTGATTTGTACCAGTTGCCTCTGGTCCTGTCAAGACCTTCCAGCCATCAACACCTTCCACTTCTCTAGCTGTAAGTAAAATACAGTTTATTGGAGAATATTGTGTTTTAGCGTAGGTCCCCTTGTATTGCTTCTGTCTTGTAAGAAGGGTTTTGTTCTGGTGAGTGAATCTATCTAATGACAAAGTAGACTCAAACAACCCGGCAAACCAAAACACGAAAGTCTGGAAGGCATGTGCCTGTGTGCACACTCATACATACAAGTACAAAGTTTACTAATCCGAAGAAAGAAATCATGTAACAAATAGCTCCTGGTAATCTTTCTGTAGTTTTACTGGCTCTTTGAAGACTTACCTTCTGCTTCTTTTCCCCATCTTCTATTAGTTTCAGCAAGTTTCTGTACTTGGTTTCTTGGTACTGCATTTAAGTTGACTGATACTGAATTCTGTGTGTTAGTTCTTTGATTATTCTCTTTTTTTGAGAATACTTGAGAAATATTCAGCTCATCCTAGAGTCTGTAATTCTTCCTGCCTTTGTGCCACGTAAGAATGTTGAGATTCAGACTCTGATCTGGGAGAAGTGCAATGAAATAACTTCAATTTAATTGCCGAGTCTCTTGGGAAACTCGTAGTAAATCCATCGTGTGTTCTGTTTACTATCTGTACCATGTCAACCAATTCTTAAAATAAATTAGTGCTTAATAACAGACTCTTACCTCCCCATGGTGTCTGGAGGCTTCAAAATTGAGAATACATAAAAGAATCTGTATGATTTTATCAACGGGTAGCTCCTTGCCTGTGTTATTGTTGTTAGTAATGTTATTTTCAGGCCCAGCGACGTTGCCTGGCCCGTTGATTTCTTGTTGGACTTGACATTAGCTCCCTGAAGTCTTCCTCTAACCACCCTCTTTTGTCTTGGGGCAAAGCACAGAAGAACGAGAAACAGAACACTTTTCTGTGGAGGGAAGTTATTTTTGTAGAAGCTGCCAGAGAATTACGGACTAATTCAGAATCTCATCAGCTTTGAAGAAGCTTGAAAAGCACTTTCCTAGAGAAGAAAATTCTTGCGATATCCTACTGACTAGAGGAAATACAGTCACCCTTTGAACCGTACTGAGTGGAGCCTCTCATTAAGGCAAAGTAAACCACACCTGAGAGCAAGCCCAGGCTTGGATGGGTCAGTGGCGAAGGCTCTCCATCGCCTTGTTAACACCAAAGACATTTTAAAATCCACTTTGTGCTTTTCAGACAAATCCTTTTGGCCCATCGCTACACCACTTATACCTTCGAAAATTAAGGAAGGGAAGAATTAACACCACCGAGGGCATTGCCCATTGATTAAATTTGTCCCTAGATATTTGGGGAAAGTGTGTGTTTAAAAATGCAGTTAAGTATGTTTTAGGACAATTAGCATTCTATATACTCGCTGTGAAAGGAGTAGTTCATTCTTTCTTATTCAGCTGACTCCTACCTGTCCAGCCACTGGAAAAATTAGCAGAACTTAAACATCTTGTTGTTATTATAAACAACTTACTATTTTTCATTGTATTCTGGTAATTTTTTTGTGACGAGGAAACCAAGAGCAACAGGAAGTTATTTGACATTTGCTTTCAAATCATTAGAGGCTTACTCGATAGTAAGGTTTATCATCACGCACCCTTAAAATGAGCCATTTAGAAAAATCTGTTTGTATTTTTTTTTTTCCTTCTGACCAATGTCCTGTCTCCGGTGCTTTGAGAGCACGTGGTATATTTTGTAGTAGGTGGAATCTGTCATTTCCAAATAAATTCTAACCCCACTGAGTTTTTCATTGGGGAGATTATTTCTGAAATGCAACCTCTTTTTTTTTTTTCCTTATGTATTACATACTGCTTTTGCAATATTTAATATGCTTTGTTACACATAACCAGTAGATTCTGGAAGGAGTTTTCAAGCACCCACAATATTCCACCTTCCCATTGCCCTGAAGTTTAACAGTGCTGCTGCTGCATGGTTAGTGACATGATGAGGGAATCTGCATTGATATTACCAGTCAAGCATATGGAAATAGTAGCACGTATCTCGTGTGCCGTACACTCGTTTTTCTCACTGGAAGCAGTGCTGGTTTGGGTATATTTTAGTTCTGTGAACCTGTCTTAATTTTTGGTGATACTGTGTTGAGGCCAGCTCTCCAGTTTGGTCGAAAGAACACTAGAGAAATGGAGACCTCAGTCCTACCTCGTTAAAATCACAGTATAAACCAGGTTGGCTTTGGAGTCTCAGAAGTGTCTGCCCTGGTAACCTTTTTCCAGGTCATGTACAAGAAGGAAGAAAGCAGTGGGTAAACTAGACTTATATGGGCTAATAAAAAAGGTATCTGCCTGCAAGGAACTGAAGACAGACCACAGAAAATGAAGTAACTCTTGAATTCAGTAGTGGTGCCTGTAAAGAACATGCTGGGGAAAATCACCATCCTAGTTTCGTATAACTAAAGTAACCGCTGCTACCTGAGCAAGTGGTAACTCTAGTTCTGACAAGAATTTCAGTGGCTTTTGTAATTCAAAGAACAATATCAAATTCTAGGAATGGCTGCCAAAGGAGGAAGGGGGGAAAAACATCAATGACCTTTTTTTTGGTGTTTATTTTAACTGTTGCTTTACAAACCCGTGGCATGACTGCGTGTTCAGCGCCATGTGCAGCTCTGCTTCCTCTTCTCCAAGAGGACGAGCTGTGGTTGGGAAAGTACAGGAAAGGTCAAGAAGTATGACAAGAAGTAAACACTAGCTTCTGTGCCGGGGTCAGTTAAGGTAAAAGAGTTCAGCCTGAAATGATATGATGGGAAAGGGATTTAAAAGGGTCCCACAAAGTGACAAGTGGGATGAGGAGAATGAGCGGGGAATGACGGTTCTTTTTGTTTTGCAACACGCGAATTAGGGGACATCGGGGCATGTTCAGCGCACGATGAATCCTACTTAAATTGTAAGGTTCGTCGCTGGTGGATGCTTCGGGCTTGAAAAATATACATGGGTTTCCAAAATTAAAAAAAAAATTCAAAATTAATGGAAAAGTAATCGGATGAATGTCGTCGAACACCGCCTCAGCTTAGGAAGTTCTTTGATTGTGGATCACTGGGAGCTGGTTATCCTTAGTATGGGTTCCTGTGTTTGGAATGACTGAAATTATGGTTTAGATGGTCCTACTTTGAAAACTTTGTTTTATAAGCAGTACAAAATTTGCACAGTTATTTTCTGTATAAAATGTATCGAATAAATAGCTCTGTTTGAATGAAAAGTATCAAAGTACATGGTGCAGTGTACAAAAAAGAACGACTGCAGGCTTTCTTCTCGTCTCCATATAGCAACTGTCACAGTAAATTAATCACCGCAATGTCCTTCAGGTAGGAAAAAAATAGATAAGTGATGATTTTAAAAGAAAATACAACACGTGCAACACTTGCCAAAAACCCCAACAAAACACTTGTGATGCGGTTGTACGTTTTGTTGCCTATCATAGAATCATAGAATGGCCCAGGCTGGAAGGGACCTTAGAGATCATCTAATCCAACCTCCCTGTCACGGGCAGGGACTTATTGTTGGGAATAAAATTTTACAGCGTGGACTTAAGATGAAGAAAGTGGAGAAATGGTTCTCGCGCGTGGTCGTTACCGTCACGCTCAAACTTGAGCGTGCTTTCCCCCCTTTCTCTGCCGTGGTTGTGTTCTAACAGGTGTGAATGTGGGGCTGAGAGCTCAGTGTGACCCAAGCGATGGTGACACCCGTCACCCTCTGCACATCTCTAATACACCTTGGCTTGGCTCGCTGCTGTCCGAGAGCCGCGGGTGGTCGGCGCTGCTGTAGCTGCCGTGTGTCCCTGTGTTCCCCCGTGTTCAGCTGCACAAACCCAGTCACCCGAAGGTAGAGCACGTGGAAGGTTTCTGCAGTTGCCACGTGTGCCAGTCTGAATTCCTCAGACGCTACCAGGAGAAGTGATTTTCCTGTGAAATTGTGTCTGGAACACAGAATTAGCAACTCTGCTCGTGGAAGCTTGTTCTGCTCCAAAACTGGGACCTTGAGTGAAACTTGACAGTGGTGGTATTAGACAGGCATTTAAAATACATAATTTACATTTCCTTCTTAAGATTTTTTTTGTATTTTTTCATTCATATTTCATTAATTTCATATTATTTTCATATAAAGAAACCATGACCTGGATTTGTTATCTGTCTAAACTACTAGAACTAGAGGATTTTGGTGTTGCTTGTGCTTCTGCAGACCCTGCTGAAGCTGTGTGAAGCACCTTGTCCCGTTAGCTGTTTTCTGATGCTGCACTGCCCCTTCCTTGTGCAGAAAATAGCAATTTCACCTGCTGGTTAAAAGTTTGTTATTCCCTCTTGCAGAACAAGCAACAGTTGAGACCCGTGGAATGGCCCTGCTGTGTCTGATGATACTGGTGTTTTCCAGCCTGCAATACTAAAAATTTTGGAAGCTTATGATGTTTGCTTCACTGTCTGCCAGATTAGCCATAGGTCTGACAGCAGAGTCCCAAGCAGTAAACTGGTTAAACAGTCAACTTGTTGCATCTAAAAAGCAGTAGAATGTTTATTTTATTTTTATGGTAGCTGTTTTGATTTTTTTTTTGTCAGTGTCTCTGTGTACTGAATGTTTTCTCATAAGATTTTAAAGGAGATTTTGGTTGGTGGACAAACTCTTTCAGGTGTTGACTTGGAAAGTAGTTTCTAACTTGTTTTAAAAAAATTTTTTTTGGATGTGCTGGTGTCTTTTCTCTCCCAGATTGCCATAGCAGAGCACACACATACATCTCCTTACTTGCTGCAGGTTTATCCAAGCGGCTCGTGGAATAGTGTCTTGTGATTACTAGAAAACAAAAAAGCATTGTTTGTAACAAAAAACATTATAGATCTTTAGTGGGTGTTGCTTGATCATTCTTGCTTCATCACATCCCTGAGGAAATCTGTGACCATGTAATAAAATTCCAGCCATCACCTGTCTCCTCCTTCCCACGAGCGTGTGTTGGTCTGCAAGGGAACCGCTGCTGCCCTGGGCTTCCCCCTGGGAGGCTGCGTGTCCCACACAGGTCTCTTTGCATGGGGAGAGGTTTTTAAGGCATCTGAAGATAGAACAGGAAAAGAGGAAACTGCCAACACAGTTATTATTCTGAACTTTATAAATCTGTGTGCAGAATGTGTAAGTAAGGAGGCCAGCTACTGGTAGAAAGGTTGGTAATGCATACAGTCGACTGAGAATGGTATGTGCTGTTTGCTATTTTCTTCTGAGCGTTCGCTGTGGTCTGCTCTAGAAAGAGTAATTAAAATAATTAAGAGAAGGAATGATTTTGAATGCTTAAAATACAAAAGCGCTCTAGAGATTTTTTTCCTCATTTGAAGAATTTCAAATTATTTCTTAAATAGTATAAAACCTAAGGATTGTCTTTTCAACCCAGAGCTCAACATATACATCTTATTTAGGCAAATGTGATAAAATCATTAGTTAAAAGAGAAATTGAGTATATATGTTGTAAATCTTATCAATTCCAGTGCCTTCCCTGCGTACCTCTCTCCTGTCTATGTTAGGCAAATTTATTTTTTTGGCTACTATTTCGTATCTCCACCCTTGCAGATGCTCAGAAGCGGTCTGGGTGTAGTCCTGGGCAACAGGCTCTGGGTAGCCCAGCTTGAGCAGGGCATTGGAACAGGTTGCCCAGGGCAGTGGTGGAGTCCCCATTTCTGGAGGTGTTTAAGAGTCTGGTAGATACAGTGCCTGGGGATATGGATTAGTCAAGGACTTGTCAGCATTAAATTCATGTTTGGACTTGGTGATCTTTTCCAGATCTTTTTCAATCTGGGTGATTCTGTAGTTCGAAAATTTATCTCCAAATAAAAAAAAAAATACTATGTTTCCTAGTGTTTTAGTAAAGGATAGTGACATTAAAAAAGAACTCGGAGACATTTGGGAATTGCGCAGTTAGGTTTTTTAATTCTCAGTTCCCCCACCAGTTCATTATACATGGGTGAGACCTTCATTGTGACAGAAACAGTCATGAAAAGAAGACGCAAAATAAAGCCTCATATATGAATCTGCAGATAAACTGCACGTTTATTAATCATTCGTGGTTCCTTCATTCCCAGAAGTGTCTAAAGTAGGATGCCGTAACTGCCTCTGGTAAACTTGCATTCAGTACAGTGAGCAGCAGTGCGTGTGTTGTGCCGGGTGCTTCCAAGAAGATCTCCGAGGCAGCGATGAGGGGACCTGCTGTCCCCTTGCCATGCCAGGGCCAGGCTCCCAGCCCCTAGCAGTTTGACTCACGCAACCTGTTACTTCTGTTCTTCCTTAATCTTCTGTTGGAAAACTTTCACAAAGTTGAAGCACGGCCCGCACGGCCAACGTAAGCGTGAGTTTCGTTCTCTCTGGTGAGCACCGTGCTTTCAGTCGTCCAACGGCATATTGAGCCACAGTTTGGTTTACTGCAGAGACAGCAGTTGAGATGTTGTTTGTCTCATTTAATATAATTTGGGTCCCTTCTTTTCTAGTGAAGCGAGCAGCAGGGGGAAAAGCACCATAAGGACGTAAGCTCATATAGTCGCGGCGTGCAGGGAAACAATCTGTGTCTTCTCACGCAGGCTGGAGTTCTTGAGAATGAGTTAGTGCCCATGAACTTTGCCTTTCCAGTGTAACGGGTGACCATTAATGTACAATGAGGTGAAAACTGGCAAAGAGTAAATCGCTTCTGCTTACTTGGAAGTTTCTGCAGGCCCACGATAACGCAGAGTTCCTTTTGCAAAGTTTAACTGGATAAGGTAAAGGTGCCAAGATGGATCAGAGCAAGAACAAAGCTTCTGGTGATTTAGTGTTGAGCACTTCATGTGTGGTTGTCCTGGGCTGTGTTGTGGGTTTGGTTTTGAGTGATCCGATGTCTCAGAGGTGTTTGTTTTGCATTCATTAGAAATTTGAGGGTTACTTGCACAAAATTGTCCTTCGGGTCTGACATATTTTGGAAACGCTACAGACCATTATGAATGACTCTGCCTGTTTTGGGAATCCTTGTGACAGAATCAGAGAATATCAGGGGTTGGAAGAGACCTCAGAAGATCATCTAGTCCAGCCTCCCTGCCAGAGCAGGATCACCTGCAGTAGGTCACACAGGAACGTGTCCAGGCGGGTTTTGAATGTCTCCAAAGAAGGAGACTCCACAACCTCCCTGGGCAGCCTGTGCCAGAGCTCCGTCACCCTCACAGTGAGAAAGTTTTTTCTCATATTTTTGTGGAACCTCTTATGTCCCAGCTTGTACCCATTGCCCCTTGTCCTGTCATTGGACATCCCTGAAAAGAGCCTGGCTCCGTCCTCCTGACACGCCCCCTTTATATATTTGTAAACATTGATGAGGTCACCCCTCAGCCTCCTCTTCTCCAAGCTAAAGAGACCCAGCTCCTTCAGCCTTTCCTCATAAGGGAGATGCTCCACTCCCTTCATCGTCTTTGTGGCTCTGCGCTGGACTCTCTCCAGCAGTTCCCTGTCTCTCTTGAGCTGAGGGGCCCAGAACTGGACACAATATTCCAGATGCGGCCTCACCAGGGCAGAGTAGAGGGGCAGGAGGACCTCTCTTGACCTACTTGCTACTCCCCTTCTAATACACCCCAGGATGCCATTGGCCTTCTTGGCCACGAGGGCATGTTGCTGGCTCATGGTCATCCTGCTGTCCACTAGAACCCCCAGGTCCCTTTCCCCTGTGCTGCTCTCCAGCAGGGCAGTCCCCAGCCTATACTGGCACATGGGGTTATTTTTTCCCAAGTGCAAAACTCTACACTTGCCCTTGTTGAACCACATAAGATTTCTCCCCACCCAGCCCTCCAGCCTGTCCAGGTCTCTCTGAATGGCAGCACAGCCTTCTGGAGTGTCAACCACTCCTCCCAATTTCCTATCATCAACAAACTTACTGACAACACTCTCTAGTCCCTCGTCCAGGTCATTGATGAATATATTGAACAGCACCGGCCCGAGCACTGACCCCTGAGGGACCCCACTAGACACAGGCATCCAGCCAGACTCTGCCCCATTGACGACAACCCTCTGGCAAGTTCTTCCCTTCAACCAGTTCTCCACCCACCTCACTGCTCGGTCATCCAGACCACACTTCCTCAGTTTACCTATGAGGATGCTGTGGGAGACGGTGTCAGAGGTCTTGCTCATATCCAGATAGACCATATCCACTGCACGGCCACCATCCATCCACCTGGTTATGTCTTCACAAAAGGCTCTCAGGTTGGTCAAACATGACTTCCCCTTGGCAAAGCCATGCTGACTGCTCCTAATAACCTTCTTATCCTTGATATGCCTAGAGACAGCGTCAAGGATAAGATGTTCCATCACCTTTCCAGGGATGGAGGTGAGGCTGACCGGTCTGTAGTTACCCAGGTCCTCCTTCTTGCCCTTCTTAGAGACTGGAGAGACATTCGCTTTCCTCCAGTCTTCAGGCACCTCACCTGTTACCCACGACTTACCAAAGATGATGGAGAGCGACCCACCTCACTGCTCGGCCATCCAGGCCACACTTTCTCAGGAAGTCCAGGAGCGATTGCAGAGGTTGTTCAGATGTGCCAAAACCCAAGAGTGTAGGGGTTTCGTTTTGGGATTTTTTGGGGGGGGATTTTGTTTGTTTGTTCTCCCCGTCCTCCCCATATGGAGCCATTTACTGTTACAAGGGATGTATTACCAACAGAGTATTTATTTAATGTCAAGTGATTGTTCAGCATTTTTTTTTTCGGAATAGGTTGGTGGAGTGGGTTGAATACGAGCCATTTGCCTTTCAGACAGGTAATCTTTTTTGCATGTTTCAGATGTCCAAAACCATTTCAGATGTACGTTACTGAGTAGGTGAAGCTAGTTGACGGTAGCTCAGTTAAATATCTGGCACACCACCTCATGATCAGGAATTTCGTACTTCTTCCTTAATTTTCTGTTTCTCTTCAGCATGTTTTAGATGCCTTTGTTGAGGGTTTTAAGTGTTATACATGGTCTTCTTAAAAGAGTTCCCTCTAGATTAAAGAATAATTTTACTTCAACCTTCATATATCAAACAAGAAAAATTTCCTCTTCTCCATGTGCTCTAGTGGGTATGTAATTTCGGTATCACAGACCAAGCTGTGCAGTTTTATGTTTTGTGATTTTTCTTCTCTTTTATTATTCTTATAAATAAGATTTAAGCTTGTAGCAGGTTTTTGTGCACGCCCACCCGTGCTGCAGTTTCTTCTCACCATTCGAATCATTTATCCTTTGCAATAGTTGATTATATTTTGACATGTTAATTATTGTAGGGTTTTTTTTTTAAAGCAAATGTATCTTCTGCTTAAGTTTTCTAAATAGTTACTTTAATCTAACTGGACTCTTTTGAAAGTGCCATGTGTATTGGCTTCTCAGCTCAAACCCACGTTCACTGGAAGCGTGACCCAGGTGTGAGCCCTCGGTGTGGCTCCACTCTCGGGGCAGATGCAGCAGCCGTGGGCCCCGACAGGAGGAGACAGTAGTGTCTGGAGCTGGATGTGCCAAAGAACATCTGCCAGAGTCCTGTGATTATTATGTTATTTAGGTTTCAAAATCAAAGTATGGAGGGCTGCGGAAATAGCAGGTTTTATTGCTCTACAGCCTTGACCCTTGCTCCTGTGCGTTGGGATGTACTTGGAGTGGGGCATTGCTGGGTCTTCCCTGGAAATCCCTGACTCACTCCGTAATGGGGGAGGAGACGAAATGAGGAATTAGCTTACACAGTGAGGACTTGGTGCTTCAGGTTTCTGAGAAGAAACAAACTTTCCAAGCAGACAGTAACCTTGTCAGCTCCAGATGTATTTATTTCTGTCTAATAATGAATCTGAATTGAAAAGAAGCCGCAAAAATTGCCCATAGTCCTACAGTTCGGAATGAAGTTTAAGGTGGCATAAACTATGTCCTCCCTTCCCCTCCTTAACCCTTTGCTAGCACAGAGTTAGTGTTACCAGGAGTGAAGTAGTGCAAGGAACTAATCAAAGTTAAAGCTAGTCTGGGAGAAAAAAAGGTTTATTACACCACCTATTAGTGTGTTTACCCTGATGTTTGTTCAGGGCTGGCAGAGCAGGTGCACAAGAAGAGATGTGAGGAGAACGAGAATGTCAGAACCTGCAACCTCATATGAAAAGATTCCCATTGAAAAATGCTCCCCCTGCCCCATTTCTTATTACTTACTGAGCATCTTTACTTCCCAGTAGTAGTCTATTTTATGGAAATAACTATGTAAGCATTCAATTTCATGTTTTATTTAGATGTGAAAGGCAATATTTTCCTACTCCTTTAATTTTGTTGTGTCTGAGAACATAATTACATGAGCTAATCTACCTATAAGTAAAATGGATGTTTGGAGCAGGAGGGAAAGCTTACAGACATTTTTATAGTCGAAATAAATAATTACACCAATAAATAAAACAATAAATAATGTTTTTCTTGTTTTATTAACAGAAGTCAAAGAGCAGTCTGCAGAAGAGGATGCCCAGACGGAAGTGGAGAGCACCAAGCAGCTAACACCAGTCCTTCAGCACTCAGCGTCTGAGGAGTCTGCAAGCTCCACGGCCTCTGTGGGCGTGGAAGCTAAAACCAGGTTAGTGAGCAAGGAGGCAGGTGCCGAGACAGGGGGAGGGCTGGCAGCTGGGTGACGTGGCGCAGGTTTGGGACACGCTGCTGGTGCCGTGTCGCGCTGGCAGCAGCAGCAGCTTGTGCTGGAGACTAGTGGCTTAACTGGTGTATAGGGAGGTCGAGGTGAAAAGCGTGTTCCTTGAGTGTTGTCCTCAGACTGTGCTGGTAAATCCTTGATTGATAGCATTGGTGGCTGTTTAAATTAAAAGGGATCTCAGTGGTAGGAGATATAATGCGATTCCTGAAGCTTTCCTACTGAGAAAATGATGTATTAGCAAATCAATATAAAGTTGTTTCTCAGGTTTCACCTTGTGTGTCTGTATTTGCAGGAACAAAGTTAAACAAATCTCTTGCCATTTCTACTGTGTTCTTCCGTATTTCAGAATTTATAATACCAAAAATAACGTTTGTATTTTTTAACTTACCGATATAAATTACCCAAAAAGCAGTGAAAGTATTAATTACATTATTCGAAGGAGACCAGAACAGGCTGTCTGTGATGCCTGTTGGAACAGTGTCACAGAATCGTAGCGGAGCTTCTTGCTTGAAACCGTGAGAACAGCTTCTAACCCAGTAGTGGGTTTCTTTTGCTGCAGAGACTGGTGTTACCAGTTACTAGATGTTTTACAGGTGTAATTATATTTCGATAGACTTGGAGAGAATCATTGTCATCATTTTACTTCCTTCTAATTCAACACAGAGCATATTTTCCGTGCACAAAAAAATTACTTCATCTACTTGCTGTGTATAAAATTTTCATGGTTTACGTGCTCACAAACTTCTTAACGTTTCTAGAGATACTTCCCTTCTTACAGAGAATTTTGGTTAAATACATCTTGTGTGTATACCGGAATGAAATACACAAACGTTTTTGTTCCTAATGGAATTTTCCAAAGCTGGTATTAAATTGCTCTAAATACATAAAGCAGCTTGAACTGAAGAGCTGTTTTGGTTCTTTATTTAACTCTGTTTTGGATCATTTGCAAAACTTGTAGGGCTGTTTTATCTGCTTCCTCTTCTTCCCAAGGTGGCTGTTATTATGAATAGTTGATTACAGCACTTTCCCTAAACTTGATTTTTTAAAAGCTGGGCAGCAGTATTCTCAAAAATCTTGTGCATGGTTCTGAACCAGCCCATACTTGTTCTCAATGTACTCTTCCTTCCAACTGAAACTGTTGACTTCCATTAGCCAAGATTGAAAAGCTATTATGGGCCCGTTGCTTTGCCTGGTCAAAGCATTAAAAAGCTAAGTACGGTTAACTTTTAATTAAAATAACAATGATCAGACTCTGTCTCTGACGTTTAGAAATGTATTAAGGAGATGTGAAACAGGTAATTTGGGGTCATAGGTTTCTCTGACCTTGGGTAATTTTGGTTTCGGAGTTAGAAGCAGAGTTGGTGCTAGTTGCGGAAGTAATCCATGTCCTCCTAACAGCAGGGGGGAGTGATTTTGGCACTGCATCTTGAAACCTGGCAGAAAAAAACCTCTTCTGACCTGTGACTTCTTGATCAGTCACCTATAGCGTCTGTGATGTGCTGGCACTGCCACTGTGCCTTGCAAGGACCAGGAGGGTTGCATTCTGCGTGGCTTGACTCCATTCTCTTAGGAGAAAATACAGAGTGTGATGAGGACATTCAGTTGTGTAACTGCGGGGTGAGGTGAATCGACACTTAGGGTAAGGAGTGAGGCCATAGAGACTTTAAGCCTGTAACTTGGAAGTTGTTTTGAAGCTGATTTCCAAATAATTCATACTCATCAGCTTCATATATTTTTTGTTTGCTTTTTCTATTTTATGGCATAAATAACTTAATCCCATTGAAATATTTATATATTTAGAAATACCTTTACGCATGTGAGACGTAGGAGAATTATGGGAGTATGTTGTAACAGACAGTGCAGAAATTACCTAGAACACAGGAAAAACCCCAGAGCCTCCACCAGAAGTAGATGCAGGTGTAGGTGGAGCTACTTTTGCACCACTTTCTTCAGAGTTGAGTATAAGACAGTTCTGGATTTCTGTCTTCTGTAATGGAAATCAAGGAGTTAGAGAAGCACAGGGCATGGGACATAGAATGAAGTCTTGCACATGAAATAAATAATTTGCAACTGAAAACTAGTGGTTTTAACATAGTAGGATGTGTCAGAACTAGGATGGGGACTTGCAGCTGAGAGATTAGCCAAAGCTTAGCTTGTGTGGTATTTTTCTCTCGATCCCTCCTGAGACTGAAGCTAAGTAAGAATACTCAAGAGAAAGGTGAGAGAGAAGGCGATCACTGTTGGAACCTTTCCGAGGTGGGATATGGGAGCCCGAGAGAATTGTTGACTGCAAGTGGCCTTGGTGCAGGAAATTTAATACTGGATTTAGGGTTAGTTCTCAGAAAGCAACGTGCTAAAAACCATTAAAATAAATAGTGTCTGAACTCTACCGGGGTAGGAAGGCTGAAAGGACTGAGGGAAGAGTGTGTGTGTGTGTATCCTTGGAAGGAGTTACTGCCCACGTGTGAGGAGGGGCAGTAATGTCACAGAATCACACAGAATCACAGAATGTTGGAGGTTGGAAGGGACCTCAAAGATCATCTAGTCCAGCCCCCCCGCCAGAGCAGGATCACCCACAGTAGAGTGCACAGGAACATGTCCAGGCGGGTTTTGAATGTCTCCAAAGAAGGAGATTCCACAACCTCCCTGGGCAGCCTGTGCCAGTGCTCGGTCACCCTCACAGCAAAAAAGTTTTTCCTCATATTTTTATGGAACTTCCTATGTTCCAGCTTCCACCCATTGCCGCTTGTCCTGTCAGTGGACGCCGCTGAAAAGAGCCTGGCTCCATCCTCCTGACACTCCCCCTTGACATATTTATAAACATGAATGAGGTCACCCCTCAGCCTCCTCTTCTCCAAACTGAAGAGACCCAGCTCCTTCAGCCTTTCCTCATCAGGGAGATGCTCCACTCCCTTCATCACCTTTGTGGCTCTGCGCTGGACTCTCTCCAGCAGTTCCCTGTCTCTCTTGAACTGAGGGGCCCAGAACTGGACACAATATTCCAGATGCGGCCTCACCAGGGCAGAGTAGAGGGGCAGAAGGACCTCTCTCAACCTACTTGCTACTCCCCTTGTAATACACCCCAGGATGCCATTGGCCTTCTTGGCCACGAGGGCACATTGCTGGCTCATGGCCATCCTGCTGTCCACTAGAACCCCCAGGTCCCTTTCCCCTGCGCTGCTCTGCAGCAGGGCAGTCCCCAACCTATACTGGCACATGGGGTTATTTTTTCCCAAGTGCAAAACTCTACACTTGCCCTTGTTAAACTTCATAAGATTTCTCCCCACCCAGCTCTCCAGCCTGTCCAGGTCCTATGTCCTATGAAGATAAACCATGAGACCGGGCAGTGGTAAAAGTAATGCTGCCAGCCCTTGGGTGTGATGAGCGTCACGGGCTTTGGAGCCTTTTCCTTTGATTATTCCCTTTTTGTAAGACTTGTGAGAAGCTTCTGTCAGCCCAGGACTTCTGGCTGAGTGGAATCCAGCTTCTTCGAAAGGAATCTGCTCCCTTGGTTGGTGCTGCCTGCAGGGAGCAGAGGAAGCGCAGCCCATGAGGCAGGCGGGCGGCCAGGAACTGACTGCAACTCGCAGCAGAGCCCACGTCTACCTTCCTCCTCTGTTTCCCGCTTTGTCAACTCCGAGCATTAGAAGCTAACACGGGTGGCCTAAAAACGCAGTTTCACAGGAAAAACAAGCCACCTTTTGATTCATGTTACTTTCTGTCTACTTTTGGAGACTGCAAATTGCATTAATTGCAGTTTTTCGGTCCTTCTGCCATGATCATGAGAGAACATTCTTAAAATAAATAAGTAGAAGCTGAGATTTTCACAGAGCTTTTTTTTTGATTTTGGTACTTTGGTCTACTAAGTATCTGCTCTTGTGAGGCTGTCACTAAAACTACAAAACACCCAACCTTGGCAGCACACCTTCCTGCTTTCCTGCTTCGCTTGGAACTGGACAAAGCGTGTAATTTTCATTCCAGACCAAGTGCACTATTCCCCCTTGTTTTGTTGCTGCTGCTAAGATCAAACTTGGAGTCTAGAGATGGGAGGGTGGGGTACTTTGTACTGCGGAGAAGAAGTGGTTGGTGAACATCTCTTGATTGTGTGAACAAAGGAAATGGTGAAAAAATAACAGTGAGCTACTTTTTCTTCTTTTTTTAATTAATATTTCAACAAAGAGCGTTACAAAACTTACAGTGCTCACAGGTTAACACTCAGTGGAAAAAGAAGTCGTGGAGTGGCAGAGAGATCAGATAGCATGGACAGAACCACTGCAGTGATGGAAGGAGAAGCTACATTTTTAGGCAGGAGGGAATTAGGTAAAGTATTTCATGTTAAAAGTATGTTTAAAAATTGTTCAAGTTGCAAAGTCAAGCACATGTTTTTTGGAGATAACCAGTATTAAGATTAATTTTGAAATTGATCGTTTTTCTTGCCCATGTATTATGATGCAGTTTGTGATTTTACTTGAAGCTTTTTCCACAAGAATTCTTGTGCATGAAACGAGGCACTTGAAATCATTGCAGAGTTTTGACTTTGCACTTTCAGATCTGGATCCACGTAAGATTTCCAGTATCTTCCTCTGAAGTCTGTGACGGACTTTACATCTGCAGAGTGGAGATGGCATTCCTTTGTCTTACAAAGATAATTTAATAACAGTGAAGTAGTATTTTGGCATTATAGCAATGACCACTCTAGCCCAGAGTGTAATTACTGATCTGGCTTGCAGGGCACAATTTTAATGTTGTTGGTAGGTAAAGACTTAAGAGCACAGACTGAAAAATGAGAAAAAAGTTAATATTTACTGGTTACCCATCCTGTCTTGGTTATGCATTGATGAGGGAAATGGTCTCAGGAAGACTTTTATGACGGATCATTGTTAAAGCAGCTCTACCTCAGATTCATAGGGCAGGACAGGACCTTGGGAAATCGTCTAGTTCACCTCCTCTTCCAAGGCAGACATCCACAGCTGTCATTCCTGAGAGAAGTTTACTTAAAGTGCTCTTAAATCTTCCTATAATAAAAACTCCAGATCTTCCCTAAACAGTCCCTTCTAGTCTCTTCTTTGTTTTTACTGTTTGAAACGCTTTCCTCGCGTCTAACCCACACTCTACTCATTCTGAGTTTATCCCATTGCTGCTTGTACCATCTGCCAAGGGTAACGAAGGATAGATTTGTGCGAAAGGCTCTCCGTTTATTTTCCCAGCATGCTTTCCCTCATAACAGAAATCCCAAATTTGTTCTATATGTTCTTTGTAGATGATGTTTTCTTGATCAGATTCTTCTTGCTGGTTTGAGTTCTCTCCAGATGGTCTGACCCTTCTTGAGGCACAGGAGTATCGCACAGATGGGGCCAAAGAGAGGTTTCACAGGCAGCCGTAGCCTGGCCTTTCTCTTAGGTTGCACAGTTAACATTGTGACCATAATGTGTTTAGTGCCCTTGTGGGGTTTGACACCCGTGATCAGTGACATTCATGACGGGGTCTTTTAAGTTTCATTGACCTTTGCTCCTTGACTTACTCTGTTAAGTAAGATAGTCCAACGACAGAAACCAGACTTAGAAATGTCTCCTGCCCTGTGTGAGCAGGTGGTTCAGGTTTCTGGGGTCCCACTCTCAGGCTCTCTGGTTTTTAGGCAGTTTTTGTGTCTCTTTCCCACCTTACACACAGCTGTCCTGGCACTGGTGAGCAGCAAGCCTAGCGCTGACAGGCCAGCTCTGTTGACTGGACAGGATTTCTTTCCTCTGAGCAATGACAGTCGGGCAGACAGAAGCATCCCATGAGCAGAATTCCATGGCTGGCCATCGGTCAGACCGTGCTGAAGGGCTCATCCTGGTACTTGTTCAACAGTGTCCTGGGTAGACCGTGGAAGTGGGCAGGGTGCCTGCTTTGTCAGAGGGTCGCACCGCTGTGGGTTATCTGCAGGCAGTGGTAGCCATCTGGGATCTTAAGTTCTGTTCCAGTGTTGAGGGAACCACAGCATCTTCTCACACTTCTTCCAAATGTCACCTTTACTGTGTTTGGTTTTCACTTCCAGCTTTCTTTGTAAGACTCTTGTTTGTTTTTTGGTTTGGTTTTTTTTTTTTTTAACATGTTGACTTCTCATCATATTCCCATTCTCTTTACTTTTCTAATACTAGTGTCTCCCACATATGTGAAACGGTATTTCTTATCATAGAATCATAGAATGCGTTGGCCTGGAAGGGACTTTTGAAGGTCATCGAGTCCAACCTCCCTGCAGTGAGCAGGGACATCTTTAACTAGGTCAGGTCGCTGAGAAGCCCCATCAAGCCTGACCTCGAATGCCTCCTCTCTGGGCGTTCCTGTGGGGAACGGTTAAGTGAGGTAGGACCCTTCAGTCTGTAACAGAGATTGGAAGAGGAAGACGGGGCTTTCAAGGTCGTAGGTGACCTGGGGAGGGTGACTGTACATGGACTGTTCAGTGTTTACTAATGCAAGAAACTGAAGGTCATCAAATGAAACTTTTGAGGGTTAGATGGGAAATAAAAAAGGCACTTCTTCGCGCAGCACATAGTTCTTTAGAGCGACGTGGAAATCCTTGCCCAAGGATGTTGTGGATTGCTGAAAATTTAGGTGACATCAAGAGCAGACTAGACAAATCCATGAAAAGTAAACTAAGAATTTCTGGATATGTAGGTGTCATAGCTGGCACAGAGAATCCCTGAACTGGAAGTACTGGCAGGCACAGGTAGTGTCATTTGCTTGCTTTGCTCTTCGATATCCCCTGTGCATTGGCTTATCCTGTGTGTAACACAGACCAGGGCTGGACGGACCTTTAAACTGACCCAGCACAGTTTTGACTGAAGAGCCGCAGTTTGTTGTATTTCATCTCTTCTGTAAACACATTTCCAAAGAAAAAATAGGATGTTTTAATTTTGCCGAACAGTGTGTTTTTCCGTTCCCTAATAGAATCACAGAATGTTAGGGATTGGAAGGGACCTCGAAAGATCATCAAGTCCAATCCCCCTGCCAGAGCAGGAATGCCTAGATTATGCTACACAGGAACGTGTCCAGGCAGGTCTTGAATGTCTCCAGAGAAGGAGACTCCACAACCTCTCTGGGCAGCCTGTTCCAGTAATGTGACTGAACAGTTTTAATGAAAGTTTCTTAGAAAAACTCCTATTTAAAGCCAACATGGTATATGTTAAATTTGAATAATTTTCAGGTAGTAGGACCCTTAATGTTTGTATAACGTTGTCTTCTAAGAGATGCTGCCACCTCTGTGAAGTTTCTGTGGTTTTGATGTGATCTGTGTTGATTTGCCAAGAGGTGGAATTTGGCTTGAACAGACAATACTTTCTGTGCACATAAGTGCACTGAAGATACAGGCCACAGTATGTTTTGTTCTTTGGGCTTTACCGCTCGGAGGTTAAATCACCTCTCAAAATTGCATGAAGTGTCACCTCCCAGGTATGCTCACTGTTGCCTTATATATGAGATTTTTGACAGAGAATACGAGTCAGTTCAGGTGGACATAAAAGAATGATTTCTGGATGGCCTTGATGCAGACCTCTAAATTCATTTTATTCCTCCCTGGCATTCTGGTAACCCTTCCTGCATTTAGGGTATGAAAAATCCTAACTGAGCTTTAAACATTTGTTTAAATTAAGGTTCACACATATTGATGGTGACTAAGTTAAGTTTTTAGAAGTCAGTAAAATGTGTTGTTTTGGTGGTGATGTTTGGAGGGTAATGTTTCCTTTCTTTCAAATGAGAAGAGTATCATTAAGTTGATTATGTAGCTGTAGAACTTCAACTGTGCTGGTTTGAAAAAATGGGAAAGTGATATTGTCTAATGCACTTTAATTGCTTTGTGCAAGCTTTAAGTTGTAGTATTCTTCACCTGAAGTTCATACAAACTCCCTCCTACCCTCCTTGTCTTAAAGGAATTGTGCTGTAGAAGTTAAACACTTATTTCAAAACCAGCTCAGTGTAGTCGTGCCTGAGCAATGTTGTTCTGCGATTCCATTTCCTAGTGGAAGGAGAGCACTTTGCATGTCAAACCCTTAAGTATAGCTGGCAGCTGAGAACTTGTGCATCTTTCTCTTTGTGTTTTCTTCATGTGGCAATTTCTATCCTTCTCTGTCCTTAGTATCTTTCATTCAGAAGAGGGATTTTTTGGGTTGTTAAGCCTATTTCCATGTGATGTTGTTGGGCATTGTCTAATGAGTGCTCTTCAGTAGTTTCCTTTCAAGCCTCTCCATTACTGAGTTCCAGATATTTACAGGAAATTTAGATGAAGCTGAAAAGCTTAATTTAAAACCCTGAGTTTTAGAGTAACTTCACCTCTGTGAATACCAAATCTATATTATAACTCACACTAATGCAAATCCCCAGCGTTTTTTTAAACCAGAAGTCTTTTCTTTTTTTCCCCACTGGAAATGCAGCTTGTGGGTCTTGAGTTAGATTTACATAAACGATACAATGGTGCATCTTTACTAAGGCGAAAAACAATTTACTCTTTAAATAACACAACATAAAATGAGAGTGCAAGCAAAGTAGTTTGTGCACTAGCACAACCTGGCATACCTAAATAAATAGTAGGCTCCCTGTAGCATTTAATTTAGCCTTTTAGCAGATGTTAAAACTACTAACATTTAGGTGGGAGAAGAATTCTCAAGGCCAGTTCTCGTCAGTTGTCTTTGGTAATCAGAACAAGCAATTCTCTGAAGTTCTATTTTGCTCCCAAGTAATCCATTTCATTGTGCTGAGCTTAATTTTAATTGTGAAAAATAGATAGTAAAAACACTTTAAATTTCTGTAACAACTTCACTAACACTAGGCAAGGTTTTATGCTTCTCAGTTTCACCTCTCAAAAACGCGTGTGAAAAAGACATCCTGAAGGCATTTCCAGACACTGCGGAAAATTAGTGTGTAATGCCTTTAAAACCAAACAAACTCTTAGCAAAATTCAAATCATACACTCTTCACCTTCTTTTTCAACCCAAAGTGTGAATGAAATAAATCTTTATTTTTTACACTTCCTTTTTGTTTTTTTTTTACTTTAGTGCAATTGTTGTCATTGCAAATGGCAGTAATGATCATCTGTAACTTAGTATTTAATGTGAAGGTGATGATTATATGGATCTGACTGGAAGTACTGCGCTGTGGGTTTTCTCAGATATAACCCATTGCCTTTTCCTCTTTAAACAGCAGCAATGACCTCTGCTTTTTAACGTGATTGATAGAAAAGGTGATTGCACGATAAAACTTCTTCGATAATTGGTGTCCCATGGTAGTCTGGAAGGGATTTGAGAAAAAGCAAGAGGAGAGCGTCTCTTGAGCTGAATCCTTAAACTTGTATTTCCCCTGCTGTTGGCAGCTTCCATTCATCTCTGCAGGATGCTTGGACTCCCTTGTGCATGTTCTCCTGAGAGCCGAGGGGACCTTTAGCACCTCCCTGCAGAACAAGCAGGGGCAGGATTTTCTTTAGTCTGCCTCTTTCACCGTTTAGGGTTGTGTAACTTCAAGTGTCTTACCAATAGATGTGCTCAACATGGGCCACTTGCTGTCTTCCTTGGCATTCAGCTGTACGGGGAACCTCCAAACATGGAAGGAAATTGTTCCTGTGAAAATGAGGAAGGGAAATATACTCCCCCAGGTGTGTATGCACAGGGTTTGGGTGGATGGCAGCGCCCCGTGCCGTTGCAGGCTGTCGTACCTTCCACCCCGCTATGAAAAATAGGCAGGAGAGTGAGAGGTCATGTCTGATACTGTTGAGGGTTGCACAGACTCGTGGACCAATCTGGAGATTTCCACCAGCTGCACAGCACGGTATTCATGCGGAGACAAGCGTGGATCTGTGGGATATGGGGCACTGCATAAGCCAAACATGTTTACATAAGTCAGTCTGCACATCTGCTTATTATCAGGGAGCCTTGGCTGACACAGGATACCCCAATGCCGTTTCCCAGGATCCAGGAGGGGCTTCTCTTTACTTTTGAGCATATAACTACAGCAGAACTTGGTGTGCTTGAAGTGTTGGTAATCCTGATGGTCAGCCTTACTTAATTCTGTTAAAAAGAGTTTGAGGGACTGTCTATTTTACCTTAATTCTCTGACTGAATATTTGCGAGCAAACCAGAAGATGTTTCTCTTTCTGGTTGTAATTTAATATTGTGCAACTGGTTGCCCAATACTGTGTGTGTTGAAATGAGCTCCTTTCAACGGGAAGATCTGCGTTTTAGGATGAGTCCCAATGACTCTGTGTTATTGGTCAAGTAGAGGAAATAGTAACTCTTCTTCTCCCTTCCCCCAGGATTAACTGGCTGGAGGGCATTTGTTTTCCTTTGTCGTGTTATGGACTGGGGAGGATTGTAGCCTCCTAGATTCTTGTCAGGGGGTTGAGTAAACTCTCTGAGGAAGAGGCACTGACCAGGCAACTCAATGAAATAAGAACTTGTAGAAGAAAAGGGCAGCAGCAGAGTGCCGAGATCTGTGTTTCTTGTTAGGAAGGGCATCTTTCTGACAACACTTAAGCCTGGATCTTCTCTCATGACTTGGTAGGAACACATATTAGCTTCAGACCTTATTAGCCTTATTGCCTTTTACTGTGTGCCCTAAAGGCAGTTGTACGTCTGGTTTGTTCTGAACCTATTTTTTCCTTTGCATTATGTATTAAGATTCGTGTGCATAAAGCTGTATGAAATCCTTTGGGATGAGGTGGGGTATGTAAACGCCTACTGGTAGTAAATCACCGGTGGAATTTCAAACCTAAATAAAAAGGTGGCATTTGCTCTGGGAAAGTTTGGAAATTTTCCAAATACACAAATAATGATGAATATTTATTTTGGTTTGGAGCATTATAGATACTGAACTGGAGTATTGGTGAGCTTTCTCTCTCTCTTTTTCCTTAGCAGCTATAAAAAGATCTGTGACACATCATCTCTTGCTTGTTATCCCATTTTGAATTAGCCTGTTCTGAAAATATGCTAATTATGATAACAGATCTAGGATTTGATCTTAAGAGTTGCCAGTATCTCAATTTTGTTATCTTCAATGTGAGAGCTCTTCTTGCATCACAGATTTAGATCCTCTAATTGCATATTGACATATGGAAAGTAGATTTGTAAGTACTTCTTGCAATCCTCAGATGATAGGAGTAAAAAAACCCTCTACCTTCTGCCCATACAGACATAACTTAAAATATTTACTGAGCGCTTAAAGCTAAAAGGCTAACGTGGTGGAACTGGCCACTTTGCACAGCGTGACAAGTCGGCAGCGTGACGTGTGGGGAAGCGGAGGATGGCGGCTTTCTGCAGAGGGTCTCTCCAGCACCCAGATACACGAGGCAGGGCACGCGCTGTCTCGTCCTTTCTCGGGATTTGGGTGCCTGACGCACTTGACGTCCCTCCCTTGAACGCGTGAAACCTTTTTTCCTCACCTTCTATAATCCCTTCCCTTGGCCCCGCAGCCCCTTGGCAGGGGTCTGGGGGCGTTCCGCTGCTCCTGCCTTGAACTTCTGCATCTGCGCCTTTGCAAACCTCCACTAAGGAGGGTTCCCCCAGCCCCCTCCCTGTGCCGAACGCTCGCTTCAGCTGCGGTCCCAGCTTTGCTGGAGCAGGAGCAGTAGCACAAACCATATGATTCTTGACAGCTCCACAGCTGGCCGCACCACGCCGCAGAGTAGCTGTGAAACTCCGTTGCTCCTGTTGTTTCACTTCACTCTGCCTGCAGAAGGCTACTGCTGGAAGTTGTGATACCGGAGTTGCCTTACAGGCTCCAGAAATATCTAGTTCTGTATTCCTTTTTCAAATAATACTGCTTGAAAGTTGTCTTTTTTTTTTTTTTTTTGCAGCTCTCTTTTATAAACCTCGACATCATCGCGTATTCGCTACGACTTCACTTTAAGGAGCTTTGTTTATTTAGTCACAATTATCCTCCAGTCTTTTAATGAGCACTGATAGTCTGTCCTAACAGGATGTATGAATAATTATTTATTCCACTGTGGATAATCTTGTGTTTGTAACTGGTGTAATTTATATACCGTGGTGTTGCCTGTTTAAATCTCTTAAGTCTCCTCACAAGTCTCTCCCGTCTCAACTGGCATAAATAGCTTTGCTTTCCCTTCTTGCAAGCTCTGACTGCGAGGCCAGATCAGGTTTCAGTGGCAGTCTAGGGGTTATATT
This sequence comes from Trogon surrucura, assembly GCA_020746105.1. Lineage (NCBI taxonomy): Eukaryota > Metazoa > Chordata > Aves > Trogoniformes > Trogonidae > Trogon > Trogon surrucura. The sequence goes on from CM036622.1 coordinate 53,199,525, forward strand.
CGCTGACATACAAAGAATAATTACATGGATACAGAAAATAATCACGTTGAAAACTGGCTTTAAAATAGACTTAGGTACTGTTTAGCTGGAACTATTCAGTCTTCCCCATTTTCAGGCTATGTTTATCCTTATTTTCTTTGCATCTCTTCATCTTTGAGTACCATTTTCTAAACATTTCTGGAACGTGTCAGACGTACCATCCGCTCCGGGGGTTGTGCTGTGCTCAGGCAGGATCAGGGAGGGATGTGTGACCCAGGCCACGAACACGAGGGTGAATGTTTCCTTACAGGACTACGGTTGGGTCTTAATTTGAGCACGATGGACGGGACCTATTTTACCTGCCCACCAACCTGCACGTCCTCAAAGGCCTCAGGGAAAGTGCAGTCTTACCTGTAGAGCATACGTAAAAGTGTTTGGTTTTATTTTGGGCTCATGATATCCTGCTCCCTTCCTCAGCATCGGACTGCCGGGATTGCCAGTACTACAGTAGTAGAGCAGTTCTAAAGCATTTTATGTGCCCACTTCTATTTTCTTCTCTTATTTTCTTAATGTTGCTCAGTGGTGAGGGCTAAAAGATATATCCCAGAGTACGTTAAACCAAATCTTGGGAGCTTTCCTGGTTTCTGGGAGTCTTCTGTTCTGATCTGGAGCTTTTTCTGTTTCTACTTTCTCCCTTTTTTGCTCTTGCTGAAAAGCAGAGACACTCCTTATTTCCCCCCCCCCCAGAATTTAGTGAATATGATACAGGAATTTAGCCTTAAGATTCTGTCTTCCTCCTGCCTTACTTCCCTCCACTCGCCCACCTAACAGGGAGTGCCCCAGATCCAAATGTGCCACCTCGGAGATGCACTGAAATCTATTTAAATGGGATCCAGGCGAAACGAAGCCTCTATGCAAGTGCCTGATTCCCTGAGGCATCTTTTTGGGGTCTTAGGGGCATAAATATGAAGAAAACAGAATTGCTCATTTAAGCATAAAAAAAAAAAAGTGTTAAATGGCCTTCCTTTAATGCAAACTGCATTAGTTGCAGAAGTTCACATTTTAAGTTTGTGGATATGTTTATTATAGAAATATTTTTCAGTCGCTTCCATATGATGTGACACAAGGAGTGCTGTCAGAGCTGTCATTTCAATGCTGTTGCTATGTTATGCATGCTAAAACATAATTGCAAATGGTGCAGGGATATTGAGGTGGTCACGATTCTGTAAATATAAATTGTCTAGTAAAATTTTTATTAATATTAAAGTAAATGAGGATATATGGATTTGTCTGTGTCGTATGTCCTGGTATGTGTGACTAGCCGTTACTGCAATTTTCTTTTTATTGCCTTTTCCGCCACATTTCATTAAACCTTTTGGTGTATGGTCTTTGCATAATGGTGTTACACGTGAAGTGTATGTGCTTACAGGAAGATACATGTGTAGTAATGTCCTGTGTCCAGAAAGGCAGAGATCTGCCTTTTCTATGAAGGCAAAGCTGAATTCTTTTTAATGAGTGTGAGGTGTTAATTTCTTCCTCCCATTCTTTTCTTGTTTGTTGCCCAGTTTTCCGCCTTTTCGCAGGGGTGCGTCTAGAGATACAGAATTTTTGAACAAAAAGGTTATGTTAATCATTTGAATATTATATGTGGGGGTTAGGTTTTGTTAATCATGCACTTTGGTGAACAAAAAAGTTCTTTTAACATGACGTTAAATTAGCTGAAAATAACATTAGTGAGCGCTGAATTCCGGTACCTGACAGCACTTTGGAGCTTTTACTGTTTTGTTATAAAGGGTTAAATTGCCATGAAAGTTGCTCTTTGATGATGTATCCTCTGCTGTTTTCCACCCCAAAAAAGAAGTAATTATTTTCCCATTCGCAGCGAACAACTCTGCGCCTTTTGTTACTGTGGAGAACGGAGCTCATTGGGACAAGGAGACTTAAAACAATTCAGTCCGACTCCTGGGTATGTTATCCCATGGAAAAACCAGCCTTTAAATAAGAGTGAAGCCAGCGACAGCACCGATGGAGCTTGTGAGAGAACTCCAAGGCAAAACTCAGTGCCACGCAAACAGAGAGGACAGAAGAAGTAAGTCCGTTCTACAATAAATATGGGGTTTTTTTTGTTCTGTTCTGCATGAAGGTCGGGAAGCATCTTTACAGATACTGTACCGCAGTAGGTAAATCACCTGTATTTGTGAAAATGCTGATCATTAGTATTAGTTATTCTTTTAGGCGAAAAAACCCCACAAAACCCACACCCAAGCAGTATAGGAAGAGCCGTCTCTTCCGCTTTTGAAAGATTGGTTGGTTCATCCTCTCCAGTGAGGATCTTGGTTCAGGAAGAGCACAACGAAGACATGTAGATACTGTAAAGCACAGTGAGGTTAGTTAAAGGAAGCACATGAGCAGAAAGTTACAGATGTCTGACACTTCATGTATTTTGTAGAGGGGAGTAACTAGAAGCTTCTGCCCATCTCATTGAAGCTTTTCCCCCTTGCCCCCAGAGCTGGCTCTTGCAGTGGCCACAGCACTGCTGCCAGCGGGACCTCGGGCCTCCTACCCTCGCAAGGGGGCTGTCGTGGTTTGACCCTGGCCGGCAGCCAGGTACCCACACAGCCGCTCTCTCACTCCCCCTTCACTGCTAGACAGGGGGAGAAAATATTTCCAAGGGCTCAGGGTTCGAGATAAGGACAGGGAGATCACTCTCATTTACCGTCCCGGGCAAAACAGACTCAGTTTTGGGGAAATTAATTACATTTATTAAAAGAACCAATCAGAGAGGAGTAGTGAGAAATGAGAAAGAGCAAACAGACCTTAACAAACAGAACACCTTCCCCCCATCCCTCCCTTCTTCCCGGGCTTAACATCAATCCCGGTTTCTCCACCTCCTCCCCCCGAGCGGCGCAGGGGGACAGGGAATGGGGGCTGCGGTCAGTTCATCCGACGTTGGTTTCTCCGCTTCTTCACTCCGGGGGAGGACTCTTCACTCTCCCCCAGGGCCATTGTGGGGTCCCTCTCACGGGAGACAAGCTTCACGCTCTCTTCTCCGGCGTGAGTTGTCCCACGAAGGGCAATTCATCACAAACTGCCCAACGCGAGACACCTCATGAGGGGCAGCCCACCCCTCGTGAGTCTGAGGCGCAGTCCTTCAGGGGAAACTGCTCCAGCGTGAGCCACCCGCAGTGTCCCAAAAGTCCCACCGGCCAACCTGCTCCAGCGTGGGCATTCCCTCTTCCACGGGCTACAGGCTCCGGCAGTGACTTGCTCTGATGCAGCTTCCCACGGGCTACAGTCCCCTTCAGGCATCCACCCACGGCGTGGAGTCCTGTACACGGTGCACATGTACACGGTGATCCTCATGGTGGACATCTGCACCTCGCCCATGGGCTGCAGGGGGACAACCCGCTTCACCATGGTCTTCACCACGGACCCGGGGGACTCCTTCTGCTCCGGCGCCTGGAGCTCATCCTCCCCCCGCTCCTTCTTCACTGACCTTGGTGTCTGCACAGATTCTCACTCCTCCATCTCTGTGCCAGCTGTTATGGCACAGTTCTTTTCCCCGTTCTTAAATATGTTTTTCACAGAGGCGTTCCTCTGCTATCACCTTACTGACAGGCTCAGCCTTGGCCAGCGGCGGGTCCCTCTTTGGAGCCGGCTGGCACTGGCTCTGTCCAACTCGGGGAGCTTCTGGCAGCTTCTTGCAGGACCCACCCTGCAGCCCCCCCCCGCCGCCAAAACCCGGCCAGGCCAACCCAATGCAGGGGCTGGCTGGTGGGTTTCCCCCATCCAAGGGCAGCGCCCCAACCCTCCGGGGTTACTTCCACCTTTCCGTGACTCCAGTGTCAGCCGTGCCTGACGGGAGAAGCGACTTCTTAAACCCACCTGCGGGCGGCTCGTCCCGTGCAGGTGCGGACATTCCCTCCCCGCGGGCTTTGGCGCTGGCCCCACAGCCCTGGCGGGAAGCGCGGCCGGGCCCGGCGGTGCCGGTGCGGGGCTGGGGCCGTCTCTCCAGGCCCGGGGGCGGCTCTGCAGGACCCGGGGCCGGCCCCTCCGTTCCGCTGGAGGCCGAGGCCCGGGCCCCGGCGCCGCCGCCAGCCCGAGCGGCCCGGCCAGGGAAGGGGAACAATGACGGGAGGCGGCGGCGGCCTCGCCCGCCCGTGAGGCGGAGCCGCCTGAGGGGCCGTGGCCTCCTGAGGGGCGAGGGGGCTGCCCTGCCTCGGGTCTGACCCGACTTTCGCTTCTAAAATATCAAATTGGTGCGAGTTCGGTTAGCTCCCTGAAACTTCGCCTTTCGGTCGGGCCGTGCTTACTGCTGGGGAAGCCGTGGGGTGTGTTTGAGGCTCTCCTGGTGTGGCTGGGGGACGTGGTGTAGGTTTATGTAATGTATAGTTCCAACTGGGGAAAAACTGCTTTTCTTATAGCTAATAAAGCTGACCCCTCCCCTCAGACGTTTATTCTATTTTATAGACGTGAAATACTATTTATGAAAGGTCAGAACAGGGTAGAAAGTGTTTCAGTTGAAATTGCAGCGTAAATGAAGATGTTCTTTAAATAGATTGGTTTGATCTTGTAAGAAAGCTTTCACATTAACAAAAATGCCTTGTCAATCAACATTTGGGTTTTTTTCTTAACATTCCTCTTTAACCTGCTGCTGAATGCAAGAGTTTATGTTAGAGGTGGGACCGCTGGACACGGGCGGTGGTGGGGAAGCGGCTTCCTCGCCCAGGCCGGTTAATATAATGCTTGGTTAAAGGGAGCCTTGGTGTCGACAAGTGTCAAGAGTGAACAGGCTTTTTGGGGATTTTTGATGTTCAGCTTCTGTCATGACACAGATCGTGTAGACGTGATGTGATGAAAGACTTTTAAGATCTCTCTGGTGGTGCAGAAGGGATGTTACTCTTCCCCATAAACTAAGGGGTTTTCTGTGTATTTCTGAACGTATTTGCAGAGGTAAGGCGTGCGTGGTGTTCAGGAAGACAAAGTTGTCAGGCATTAAAACTCCAGCGCTTACTGTATCTCGGGGCTTATTGGTAGTGGATCTGTTTTCAGTATCTTTTTTTAGAGGTTATAAGCAGGAGAGCAGCCAGGAAGGAAAGGTGGTTTTGTGCTGTCTCAACTCTCGAAACTCGACAGTCACAGCAAACGCTTATGTTTGAGTTACTAAGGGGGGGGAATAACGAAGTTCAAAGAACCTTAATAGAAAACACAGCACCACATTTCCTACAGACTGTTGAAGCATCAGTGATCAAGTCTCTTTTATCCGTAAGCCTAATGCACATCCTTAGGTGTCCAAGATAAATTTTTGCCTGCAAGAAATAAAGGAGAAAGACTCATTGCTGCTTTTTTTTTTTTTTTTAATCACAAAATGTTTTGGGTTGGAAGGGACCTTCAAGATCATCTAGTTCCAACCCCCCTGCTATGGACAGGGCCACATTTTCTTGCAGGAATCCGAGTTTTATTATTGTTTCCTCTTGAGTTTAGAATTTGGGGAACACGTTTAATGAGGTTATAAGCTAGATCCTCCCATGTCAGCACAGTATTGTAGTCTTTGTATCACTGCATTTTTCAATTCCCACACCCCCCTTTCCTCCTCTCCACTCCCCCTCCCATCTTGATGGCATTGGATAAAGGTTTTTATTTCCCAGCGGCTTTACTCCTGGTTTTCTTTTCTACCTTCCCCGATAGTTGCTATATTGTGTCTGGGTTCATATTTCTGGCTGTGACAGTCTCCTTTGAGGGTGCTGTCAGCGCTGTCCCCTGGACCAGCTGTAAGGCTGCAGGGAGAGGGCTGTATGAAAGCTGCAGCTGGTGCTCGCCACTTCCACCCCTCTCTTCTCTCCTTCTGCATCTCTTCTCCCTCAGAGTAATGCAGACTGCTTACTGGTACCTAATTTTCCATTCCTGGGGTTGGGCAAGTTTTAATATCAACCAGCGGTAGACTTCCAAAAAAGCTGGAACTGGAAGAGAGCAGCCTGGGGAAAGGGGCGTTTTACCAAGCACTTTTTTGTAGTCTATTGAGTAATAACTTTATCAGGAAACTTAGTTTTTGGAAAAAACGTTGGGCTAAAGTATGAGGAGGAAAAGCTTTTGTTCATGTTGATTGATGTTTTATCATGTTTGGAAAAAGTTGTATTCACTTTCCCTGAATTTTTTTTCGTTTACAGTTACGTAGCTGATTGAACAAAGAACTTCTAACTTTGTTTTTCTGCTCCCCGATACAGATCTCGATCGAGTATAGCATCATGTACAAGTGTAAGCACCCAAACTGCTTCTGACGATCAGGTTGTCAAATTCTGGGATGAACTCAGTTTAGTTGGCTTACCAGATGACATTGATCTTCAAGCCTTATTTGAGCCAACAGGTAAGATACATTGCTATCCTCCTTTTTTTTCCTGTCCAGTAGTAGCACAGTAGCTACAGAGACAGTCGGTAAAGTTTTCCAGCTGTTGATTTTCTGTACTCTGGTGTTTGTCAAGTGTTTGATGGTGCTTTCATGGCTTTTGCCAATGTTAGGTGGTGTTTTTGTATAGTCTGCTCTTCAAGCACTAGAAAGAATCATCGTCAGAGTTACATGGGAAAATATTTGTGCTGAGCTAGTGTTCAGGTAGCAATATGTTCAATGTCATGATTCTGTTTTGGGGACAAAAAGAGAAAGAAATGCGACACAGCTTAATATAATTCTTAAAAGTCCCAATCCTGTAGTTTTACCTAATCTCCAGCTGCTAATGCCGAGTTATCAGAAATAAGGAAGCAAAACTTAAGAGAGCAGTATTGTTAGAACAATAGAGGCGCAACACACTTACATGTTTCCAGTATCTGCAGGTTTTCTGTCGGAAAACTGTCTAGTTTGTTATCTGCTCTTTCACTTTCATGGAACTTCTCTTTTTATTCAGTTATGAATTACTTTTTCAGAAAAGTCCAGATGCCTTGTTGCCAGGAGTGCACTCGTGCATTTTTCCTCAAAAATGGATTTGTGCAATAGTATAAGTGTTACTATTTCATCAGTGTGGAACCTCATTTCAAAGTCTAATTAAAAACAAAAAATAACATTTAATTATTAATTTTAAATAGTTACACCACAGTGTATGTGGATGGATAAGGGGATGTTAATCAATCTAATTTTTTTAAGTTGTTATTTGTAGATAATTCTCACCAAGCCCTTAGAGAGATGTTTGGGGGAGAGTTTTTGATGCTCTATGATTAAGTTGACCAAAAACCTAATTTCAACAACTAACGTAAAGCATCATTTCTAATCTAATATAAAGCTGTTCCAATTTCCTTGGAAGTGTGCGTAATTTACATTATTTTCCCCAAATCGATTCAGAAACTTCTTTTAATTAAGAGATACTTGTTGAATTCTGTAAATTCAGGACTTTTTCTTGTTATCTAGATAAACATTTGTGATTATATCTCTATAGTGTGATTGTTGTACTGACACAGTTTTCGAAGTCCTTCATGTGGTGTTTCTGTTTATGGTGTATTTTGTGCTTTTAAAAGTTTTGCGTAGAATTCTAAAACATCACGTGACCTCCAGGGATGGTGACTTGACCGCTTCCCTGGGCAGCCTGTTCCAGTGCTTGACAGCCCTTTTGGTGAAGAAATTTTTCCTAATATCCAATTTAAACCTCCGCTGGTGCAACCTGAGGCTGTTTCCTCTCATCCTATCATGTGTTACCTGGGAAAAGATACATAGACAAACTTTGCCTACAGTGAAATAGAAGATCAGATGTAACTCTGTGGGTGTGTCTCACACAAACATTGTGTACAGAATCATAAAGTCATAGAATCGCCGCAATTGGGATTCCTTTATCAGGCATCTGACGATTAGAGACACGTACACAGAATGTGCTGATATGAGGAGGAATGTTTGCTGTGTGTAAAAGAAAATTGCAGTATATTTAGTGTCTGATAACTGCAGTGTCTTCAGTGCATGATAATAAGGGCATTGAACATTGCTCTAAGAAAAAAAAGGAGGAAGAGAGACCGTAGATTTTATCTGGCGAGTATTTACTACTAGAACTAAGTGCTTGACAGAGTTGTACAACCAAAACTCTTTTTCTTTCACAATGCGTTAGGTCATTGCTGGGCTCATCACCGCTGTGCGGAGTGGTCATTGGGAGTCTGCCAGACTGAAGAGCAGCTACCGGTGAACGTGGACAAAGCTGTTGTCTCAGGGAGCACAGAAGTGAGTAAAGAGACTTGAACGCTCAAGGCAGTTGGAGAATAGGGCTGGGGTTGAAAAAAAAAGGCAGTTAGAGGAGTGCAATGCAAGGTATGACCAAAAATAGCCGCGTACAGATTTCTGAGCTCCCATTTGTCATAAGATTTCTTTGGACAGGCCTTCATGATAAAATCTACTGCTGCAGTTTATTAGAAGGCTTATGGAATTGCGTGGAGTGGATCGTTAATTCATTCTGAGTTAACTAGAATGTAGGAATTACCTGACTGACCAAAAAAAAAAAAAAAACAGACAAAAGAAAAGTTGAGTTCAAATTAGCAAATGCTGGGCTAGGTAGAGGAAATACTTATTTGCCAGTTTGTATTCTGAAATTATATTAATATATTATTGCTGTTTTCCCATGATCATGCTTAGGTTTATATTTTCCTTGATTCCTCATGTGTTTCATGCATTACATTACTAAAAAAATGATGTAGAGGATACCAGTAAATGTTCTCCAGGGTGTGGACTAAAAAACTGCTTTCCATCATCAGTGTTTCAGTACAAGCCATGTAATACAGTTTTCCTTGCACCTTCTACGCTTTCCTTGCATCCTGTACTTACACTCATATTGAATAAATGCTTTGCTTTGGATAATTTGTGTTCTGGCTATCTGCTTTCAAAGCAGAAGGTTATTCAGAATGAATGAACCTGACAATGTTAAGTTCTAGATGAGCTTGAAGATGTTAGAACATTTGTATGTGTGTGTCTGTGTATAAAAATTGCGGAAAGAATCAAAAGAACAGCCAAAATTCACTCCTGCTACTTTTTTTTTAAAAAAAATCATTGCTGAAAAATTTGTCCCCATGATTTCTGACTCGTGCTGGTGGCTGATAGTCATTTTGTGATCAGTTCATTCCCATCTCTAGTAATTTTCGTTATAATATTCTGGTTTCTAACAAAAGTCCATGCTGCAGTGTTCAAGCTTGTGTTTTGCTTTGATGAAATTCATCTTGTTTCTGCTATTTCAGCTCCATTTCTCTCTATGTGCTACTGTGCTCCTCCCTTGTGCCTCAGGGTGGTGGTGCCTCACCTTTGTGTTGTCAGTACGTTTTAAGTTTAAGTAAATGTTCTAATGCAAATATTTAAATAAGAATTCTTGGAGAATGCCGCATCTCTCTGGTGTGATAGTTTCCATTTCAGCTCTGTATTGGTGGGTGCTGCTCTGTAGCTTCTCTACTAATCTTCTCAAATTCTGCAAATAGTTATTAGATACCCATTGCATGTTTCAGTGCAATGCAGAGAAACGAGAGAAATTGGAATTGAGTGCCATTTTGCGTATTTTCTTTTCAGCCTTTGCAGGAACTGTTGAGAAACTTGCTTTGCTGTAATACAGCAGTAAGCCAGCAAAGAATGATGCTGGTGTGGTTATTCTCTTTTATCCTTCTTGTGACATCCCCAGGGAGAGCAGACGTCTTTATCCCACGATCACACAAGGGAATTTTTGGCTTTTAGTGTTTTGGGGTTGGGGTTTTTTTTTGTTTTTCAAGGAGTAAGGTGCAAACTCTTCTGTAGCTCTCTGTTCCTGACCATGGAGCAGCAATGTGGGGACTGCTGAAAGAGTTTGTATGTAACTGGCTTGGAGCCCAAGTAATCCTGTCTTTGCTTGTGTTCAGGCTGTAGTAATTGGTAATAATTTTTCTTGCTGCTTTTTAACTTGTCACTAAGCTAAACAAGGCCCAAAAAAGGAGGTGGTGCTGGTTATCCTATGTGATAGTGGAAAAACTTAAGGGAAGAAGTTTTCTTTGCCTGAAGTATTTTAGAAAAGTTTTGAAGAAAAGGTATAGCAAATAGTTTAATGTATGTTTTAGCATTTACAGCTGTGTGTGCTTTCCTTTTGCTAAAATTTTGGGCTTCTTTCTAATGTGGTGTTACTGCATTTTAAAAGCAAATTTCTAGGTAAATGATCTGAATACTCTTGGCAGTACAGATGCAAGTATGTGCTCAGGGCATACAGAAAACTAGTTTAAATAAAAACAAGCTGCATGCTATTTCCTCTGCTTGCCACCAAATTTGCTTTGGGTTTTTTGGTTGTTGTTTGCTTGGTTGGGGATTTCTGTCTTCTTGGAAGTCCCTCTGGCATGACATGAGTTTTTGTTGTGGTCTGTAGCACTGACATCTTTCCTTAGCTGGGAAAGTACCTTTTCTTTTCCTTATGTTCACACACAGATTAGTTTTTGACATGTAACGAACTTTTTTGTCGTAGCATAGTCTGTTGGTTTATGTCTTTTACTTTGGGGAGATCATTTTAGGGCTGTTCTTACCTTAAGGGTCTCTTTAATTTGTAAGTTACATTCATGTTTCTCATTAGGCTGCCTATTGTTTGCAAATCTGTTTTAACTGGCTATGACAGTGTTTCTCATTACTCTGTTTACCAGTCGAGATGTCCATTTGGCTTCACTGAACTTGTGATTGCATTAATAGAGCTTGCGTGGACATATTTCATTGACCTGTTCCAAAATGTGGATGTTAATTCATTTTGGTTTTCTTCTTGGCCCATGTTTGCCAAAGATTAAATACAGTACTGCGGAGATCGCGGTATCTGTGCAAGTTTCACGAAATACCTTGCTTAACGTGTCTTTCTTCTCAGTTCTTTCTTTTGATTCACTCATTTTGAAGGCCTGGCAGAGACATCTGACCAGTTTGTTACATGTACTTGTGTCTAGACGTCGGTGGGTTCTCTTTGTCTTTCTCTCAAAGTCTTGCATTTTGCCTCTCTTTAATATTAATGAGTGCACGTACTTGTGTCTGTGTGATGTGTTTGAAATCTTGTCTGTCATCTTGTTGCGTAACAACTGACAAAAGCTGGAACATACAGTTAAGTTGATGGTAGCTCAAGCCCTTACGGGTGGCACAAGTGACTGATTCTGGCTCATTGCTTGCCTTGCTTGTGTTGGCAGGCGAGAGTCATGGATTTTCTCAGAACCACTTTCTAGGTTTAAAAAGGCGTAAGGGAGAACTGGTCATCCAGGTGACAGGTGTCTCAGAGCTCTTCTCAAGATGACTTTTAAGAGTTTGCATACTTGTCCCTGGAGCTTGTGTAGTAGGTAAGAGCCCGAGCACCCAGACATGGCAACTCCTTCCCCCAGCGCTTTAATTGACTCATGGGATTTTGGCGTAGTCTTGTTTCAAGTTTTGAAAGAAAAGAACTTTTGCGATGTAGACAGGAGGAGAGAAAACTCCCAGTGATTTGCTCAATCTAAAACTTAACTAAATTTTCTTATAATTCATAAATGCTCTGCTTTCTACATTTACCCTAGTAAAGAAGCTGTCATGTTGTCAGCTTTATGAAGGTAGAGTTTTATCAGTCAGGTGTTTCTGCAGATCTTTGTGGTAAGGTACAAAGACAGGATGAAATGGAGACATAGTAAGATAAACTAAGCAAAGAAAACTGAACAGAGATGAGAGTTTTTGCTGAAGAAAACCCAATAGATGCAGACAAGCAGAGGTTTCTGCTTTTCCTTATATTTCTGACTTCAAACTTACACTTTCTGAACTGCTGCTTTTTGATAGTTCTAAGTGTGAACTTTTTGAAATTATGGAATCACATCACAGAGTGTTAGAGGTTGGAAGGGACCTCAAAGATCATCTAGTTCAACCCCCTTCCGGAGCAGGATCACCCACAGTAGGTCACACAGGAACGCGTCCAGGCGGGTTTTGAATGTCTCCAGAGAAGGAGACTCCACACCCTCCCTGGGCAGCCTGTGCCAGGGCTCTGTCACCCTCGCAGTGAAAAAGTTTTTTCTAAAGTTTTTAAAGTTTTCTAGAGTTCCAGCTTGTACCCATTGCCCCTTGTCCTGTGAGTGGACGCCGCTGAAAAGAGCCTGGCTCCATCCTCCTGACACTCCCCCTTGACATATTTATAAACGTATTTATAAACTATTTAAAATGGAGGCCTTTAGGCCTTGCATCTGCTCAGCTTTTAACAAGAGTGGTTTCTGAAAAAAATTTCAGGTATTTTTAAATGCTGCTTTATAATTTCCTCGTTTATTTTACATATACACAGTAGGTGGCTGTTTCCCTACAGTTAGCTGAGGAAATAATAAACTTTTCTATATTTCTACCTTATCTTGCTCTTCTGTTTTTCTGCTCTTCTGCTTTTTTTCCTCCAGTAGGTAAGTAGCTCAAATCAAGAAGTGACTTCAAAGACGACTTAGTAGATAATGTTTTTGAACCACTTTCGAACAAACTGTACTCAAGAAAGGAATGCAGTGGTAACTTTCTCAGCCAGCTTTCTCTTCTGATAAGATGTAGAAAACCGTTTACAAGTCTGGGAGAATTTGTCAAGGACACTAAAGTTAAAGAAAACGTTGTTGATGGAAGCCAGGAAGGAGGTTCCTATCTGCTTAAAGACTGAGTAGGGGAAACATGATAGTAATGAACTGTCTCAAGCAGTCATTCCAAAATAACGCTACTACTCTGTTTCCATTTTATAAAACATTGAATTCTGTTTACTTTGAATCTCTGTGTAGCTTTTTGCATATTTATCTACTTCACAGATGTCACTTTTCCAGTAGTAGTCAAGTGTTTCTTTAGGACCAAGACTCTTGCAGCCAGAGAGCTGAGAAATTGTTGTCGTCTTCTCCCACATAACTTTTTTTTTTTCCTTTTCTTGAGTTAATCAGGGCAGTATCTTCTCTCTGTATGGGGCAGCTGTTTTCTGCTCCTGCTGAGTTTCTGCAGGCAGTGTTTGGTGCGTTATCAGTGCTGAGAACTCTAGGAGTTGTTGCTTTGCGCAGAGGCAAGCTAATCAATAGTATCTTGCCTTGTTCCAGGCTCAAAACGATCTGTTTTGATGCTCCTCTCTCTTCTAAGCCCTTTTCACATGATAACATAGTCTTGAAAATTTTTTTTAAGGCAGCTTTCCTTGAATTCTGTCACCAGAGGCAGGAGATTGCTCTGTTTGCAGATGCTTCCAAGTTGGGGCAGTGTTACGAGGCTTCCATATTAAATATCTCGCTCAAACTGTTTCTTTTCCATCTACTGTGTTTAAGTCTTTGCTCAAGACTGGGTTCTCTCATGATGCTTACCAAGCTAGACCATAAAGAAATAAATAAAGGAGCAAGTTGGGAAACATGTAAAATGTTTTTTGTTTTGTTTTGTTTTTATTTCAAGTGTTTGTCCATACTTTGAACGTATCTTCACTCTTATGCCTCAGCACGCTTCTCGTGTTGTTGAGACTTGAGCTGAACAGAGCACGTAGCACTGTCTCTTTTTTTTGGGATAGAGTGCAGGATTTGCAGTTCCTTGATGCTCTGAAAGCTCCCTTCTTTCTTTGTGGTTACTGGAAGTATTAGTAATTCCTAAAGCCTGGGGAGAATGCATAAAGAACGTCATCTGTCACAGTTTATAGGATTTCTGGACAGAGCCCTCTGTATTTGCCCATCTTTGAAAAAGCAGCTTTGTAGCGTGGTACTAACTGAGCAGCTCTGGTATTCACAAGTTCCTCTCCCAACTCTTAAGTTTTTTATGGTACTTTTACATGCACGAGGCATTTGGCCTCTCTTCATCTCCCTTCATTTCAGCCCGGGGAGTGACTACCTGGCTACTCTGCTCAGTGGCATCTGATTTCATCTTACCGAGGTGTGGGTTTGTTGTTTTGGGGTTGTTTTTTTCCCCCTCCTGTAGTTGCTTTTTTTCTTGCAACTGAGGGAGGAAGTACTGCAGGAAATATTCTTCCAAAATAACATCTCTACTCTTTTTTATGGGTTGCTGTTTCTTAGGGAACTCCAGCACAGAATGTGCTAGAGAAAGACTAGAGGAGTAGTGACATCCGTGTCATCAAGATGACCTTTCCATAGGCTTTTTGGTCAGTTTAGTGGTTTCATTCAGTTCCCAGTGCGTTTTAAAGTACTCTGACAGTTCAGCATCGGGGAACATGGGGATTTCAGTTTTCTGTGAACAACTCTCTTGTTACTTTGGAGTTTCTCTAGAGGTTTGTACCCATATCTCTGCCGATGATGGCAAACTTTGTATTTCAAGGAAGGATGGAGTGACTAAGGATACAGCTTTGTTAACATTTTGACACTGAATTATCTTCCATGAGTTAGTCTGTGCAGCTTCGATTTGGGTCACCTAAAGCCCGATCATTTGTGTCTTGGAGAACGTGAATCGGACTGTTCTTCCACCTTGTTAATGCCATCAGAAACGCTATGTCAATTATTTTATAACTGTATTTTCCAAGTTCTGCAAAGCAGCCATGGGATCTTAAGACTGACATAGTTGGTTTTGGTTTACTACATATAATTCTTCTGGCACACCTTCATACACCATGAATGGTGTCAGTACAGCTTCGGTAAATCTGTTCAAGAGCTGCCATGAGACTTGTGTTTGTGTATTCAGGTTTTTTTTTTGCAGATCCAGCAGTTTGAGAACATCTATTTACCTTCATAGTAAGATTTACAACTTGATTCTCATTGATAGCATTGCATGAACAATGATTCAACTGTTCTTTCGTTTGAATGAAAACAAGCTTTATCACAACACACTTGTTCCTTTGAAATCCCCGTCCTGTAGTAGCTGCTGTGGAAAGCGTACATCAAAATAGAGCAGCCAGGCAGAGGGAAGAAATAAGAACAAGCAGAAGGAAGAAGGAAGGCAGATGACATTTGAAATTAGTGGGATTATTGAAAAATAATAAACACTTTCCTGTTTTCTTTTCACTTATAATCTGACTCTAGGAGCCAAAGGAAATGCAAAAAGACCCCAAACAGCCAGCTAGCGTTTTGGCCAGTAGTTGCCAGGATTTTATAAGTTTGTGGTTTTTTTGTTTCAGATTTTCTGGTGGGATTTTGTTCATTCTGTTATTTCCTCTGTAATGAAACACAAAACAAAAAAATGAATTACAGTTCTTATAGATAGGAATTTTGTTCCCTATCAGAACACACCACCTCTAAAACTACAGAGTTTAGGACTCTGCTTTCAAAAGACAGTTTTCAGTTTCCTCAGTTGTCTCATAGACCACATTTTGTACAGAATAAAATACATTTTTCTATATCCCTCCTATTTAGAAACATGAAGTAATTGTTAGCACTGACTAAGTGTGAATCAAGAACTTTATGCTTCTCTTTTTCAAGCAGGTTTTTGTAATTATGTTGGCACATAAGGTATGGATACCTTGGGATCTAATTAGACTCCACACTTGGATGTGGATCTTTGGTGATGGATTTCAGAGTTTGAAAGAACTGCGATGGGAGTCGTCTGTCTGAACAGTGTGATCGTAGAGCGAGAGGCAGTAGCATGTGGAGGAAATGGGGCTAATGTAAAGTCTAAACACTTTTGATTTTAATCATGAATGAAATAGATTTTAATTTTGAATTTTGTGTTTACTGAGAAAGAAAACTTCATTTATTTTCCTGCTTTTTCTGAGGTAGTTGTTGTGCACTCATGAATACTTTGATACTCAAGTAAGTCTGTGTATGTTACTGAGGGAGAGATTGTTTAGAAATGTTGATTATGATGGTCTAATTGAAGTTTGTTGATTGAATAGCTGATCTGTGGAGGTTTTTTTTCCCCACAAATTCTTAGATGGATCAGTATTTCAGTTCTGTACTGTTGAGTAACTTTTCAAGTCAGCCAGCCAGTGAGGAAAATAAAGGGATAAAAAGCTGCAATATTAAATTGAATCTATTTAGTTAAAAACTTGTTTCTATGATAGTCTGACAGTTATTAGGTTATCTGACTTTGTGCCTCTACAAAATTTAAAGATATACATAATCTTTCACTTATTTCCTTATTATTTGACATATTTGTTGTTAACATTCAAGTAAAACTAGTCCTGTGCTTCAGCATTTTAAAAGTCCTTGGAATTTTTGTGAGTGGAAAAGTATTATAAATGTGAAGAAATACTTATTTCAAGGCTATGTGAGACATCCCCAGCACTTCTTTTAATTAGCATATCAGGAAACAGGAAGCATTCCTCTCTTGAGAGACATAAAATGCACCGTCCTGTGTATGTGGTACTATACAGTGGAGTTTGAATGTGCCAAGTGTTGGCAAGGTGTTCGACACGGAGCTTTTTCTGGGTTCTCGTTATGGGAGTTTGATTCTTAACAAGTACAAATACTTTAACGTGACTTTTCAGTCTTTATAGTAGTTTTTTGCTTCGTAATGCGTTACCATCATGATTCTGACCTGTTGAGTACAACAAAGAACGTATGATAATGTGAGGACAGTTTGGGTGTAGTTAATTTTTATATCGTCTTCAACATGCCGATTCTATTTACAAGAGGAAGGGAGGCATTACTTTGTGAACAACAGTTTGCAGAAGCATTTGTCTTAAATGAAGCAGAAGAAAAGATGTACATTTTTAAACTGATGTGGTTTTTGGAGATTTTTCTTTTGATCTGTTTTGTCCTGAGCCTTCTGTGAGGTAACAGCTTTGTTTGCCTCTCTACCTTTTCGCTTCCAAGTATATGAAAAAAAAAATTAATGTCTGCATAGCAAGTAATATTATCAGTGCACACTCACTGATTAGAGTGAAGCTGTGTCTTGTTCCTTCTTTCATCTGTAAGAAGTAGGTGTCAGAGCTTAACCCCTGCCAGCTGTTGCAAAGACAGTGACTGGTGTGTGTATTCTAATACTTATTTTTTAGGTTAAAGGAATAAACTTCATTCAGAGTAAGACAGGACTTTCCATAACCAGTCGTTTTTTCCCAGTGCATGAATATGATTCCTTCATGGCCTGGTTCCCCCTACGCTTTTGCAGACCTGAACAGAAGCACAACGTGATTTGTGTCAGGTGAACCTGCATAAATGATCTTTCCCGTAATAACTGCATTTCTGGAACGTGGTAACACACGAGGAGGCAAGAGACTGGCTTACTTAGGCAGCACGAGGCCCCTTTCCTTAAGACAGTTCGTATGGCTTTGTCCGAAGGGAAACCTTTGATGTTTCAGCCTCAGCTGTTGCTGTTCTTCTCCCGCTGCGGTGGTGCTGCTGCTTTCCTGCCGTGGGGCCGGGGGAGCTCGGCCCAGGAGCGCTCCCCTGGCACCCCAGTCGGAAAGCGGACTCAGCCGTCAGAGTTTTCGGTCTGTGGATATTTCGAGATGAATGCTTTGAGAAATGCACCTTTCTTGAACTCTGAATGTCAAATAGGTGGGTACTAGAATTGGGCGAGAGAGATTGTTGCTACAAAGACATTTCTGAGAGGGTTTTGATGCCGACTAGACTGTAGGCATTGGGGATGCGAAGGGCAGTCTGTGAGGGGTACGAAGCAGACAGAATGGTCTAGGGGCACAGAGGGAGACCAAGAGAGATGCAGCAGTAGCCCAGAAATGAAAGCCGAAAAGCCTAGCTGAGAAACATGAAAGGGCTTATGTTCCTGAAGGAATTTCCAGTGCAGGTTTCCTTTATTTCAGTAACATTCACTGAAATAATTTACTGAAAGCTCTGAAGTGAAATTGTTTAGTGTGTGTTCCACGAAGACCTTTTCTTCCTTTTTGCATGACTTGAGTAGAAAACACTTTTTTCATAATACGCCAAAAGAAATTCTCTATATGCTTTTTCCTCTTCTCCCCAGCCTGGGTGTCTTTCTCTGTTGTTACTCTAAGCATTAAGGCAGTGACATGTTAGCTCACGTTGAGGTAGGGCTCTCTTGCTGGGCATTTCATGTCAAGATTTTATAATCTCTGTGTACTAATTTATTTTGGGGGCTGATATGTTAAAACCAGGAAGAACCTAATCTCCAAAGAGCAAAGAAAGCAGGAAAATCACACTATCTCTTAAATCAAAATTGTACCTTCTTCCTCAGCGAGTGCTTCAATTTTCTGGTGAAATTTGATCCATTTTTGGTGCTTTGTCATGGAGCACAAGACTACGGATACTTGGGCTCTCCCTTTCCCCTGTCTTTCTGTGCTCTGTGGTCGTAGCATAGTCCTTCAGGGAGTACAAAAGAAAGAAAAGGACAATACAATCCCCTAAATTTTAAATGTGGACCAAAGAAATAACAAATTGGTCCTTTAAAAATCTATGAAAATGCTTTACAGATTTATTTTAATTATTTTCCCATTAATATTTTCAAAGGATAAGAAAATTGGAGCTCTCTCTATATTTTGAAAAGACAGGAAACCATACCCAACTCTTTGGAAGCATGCCAGCAGTAAGCCTGTAGAGAGTTATGTATCACTTTTGTAGGTATTTGAATGCAACCCTCATTTTCCTACCTTACTACCACATCACTCATGACTGCTTCTTATTTATTTTATTTTCTATTCAATCTTTTTCATAGCTAATATAGGTGAATCTGTTGGGGTTTTTTAATGTTAGTGCTTAAGGGTCTAATTTTGCCTTTGTTTGATGGTTACATTTTTGAAAAAAGACTAAGTCTCGCGTCGTTAATACTAGTTTTAGCCAAGGATAGGTCATCATTATGCTTTGAGCATGATAGAAGTGAAAAGGCATCTTCTGTACTTCCAGTAGCTTGGTCTCCAATAGATGGCATGTAAATAAAAGGCAAAAATAGCCCTATGGGACAAGTTACAGGAATATATGCTGAGCTGTAGCATTGTTTGGTTAGTCTTGGACAATGGACTCTAATCTTGGTTTCATAGCAGTTTCCTTTTTAAACAGTATTTTATTTAAGCACGTCTGTCAAATTTTTCATGGATGTGTGTTACAAACCTTATTTTGAACGAGGACTTTAAAGTTCCAGCTCTTTAATTTATGAAGTGGCTTTAAGTGTTCCAATTAAAAGAGCGTGAGTGATATTTTTCCTGCTGATGTAAATTACGGGGTTTCATTTGGTGTTTTCACCCATCCTTTAAAAAACATCATACAAACCGGTTTCATTTAAAACTCAGGAGTACTTGTATAGTCTGTTGGCATCAGTTTGCTTTTAAGCAGTAGCCTAAAAACTACTTCTGAGATTGGTTTACTCAGCAGCTTGCAAAATCAAACCATTAGCAAAAAATAGTTTTGAACTCCCTACAGAATTTGTTATTGACTTCCATTAGCGTGAGTTCTGTCCCAGAGTTGCAGATTGAGCATAAATATTGCAGGCATCAGTATGAAGTAGTGCCATTAATGCAGGTGTCCTTGAGTGGTTTTTTTAATAACATGGAACAAATCACGCGTGAGAGAGGCCTCTTATGAATCTTCACAAATGTGGACCAAGTGCCTTTCGTGTGCGAGCGCATAACGCTTGGTGATAAACACGGGCATTGCTTGCATTAAAGCTATTTTTTTCTAATGATCTCCCCTGCTATTGATAGTCGTCTTTTTATGTGAAAGAATATTGTTTATTTTCGTTTATATAATTGTCCGTTCTGCAGATCTGACCTGGGAATGAAAAGCAGGTAGACAGTGGTATATTTGCTTGCGGAGGTGTGCCGTGAATCGTAGTCATGAATATTAATAATAAGAGTCCCATTTAGTAATATTATTTGAAGAATGAGGTGGCTACTTCTCAAACCATAAGCTTCCCATCAGCTTTTTTACCAGTGTTCTTTTTTCTTCAGTGGTATTACTGTATTCTTTCAAAGATGTCATGTTCCCTTTCAGTACTTTGGGATGAAGAAGAGTCGTTATCAAATAAATCAGTAAATATTTGCTTCCTGAAGCATTTAACATCGGTAAAACAACTCGATATACCCTACGTATGCTGCTGTGACATGATCCCACTTCAGATACAATGGGAATACATGTGTTCAATCTGCAGTCTAGGCAGATTTTCTTAGGACAACGCAGATACTTCCACATCCAGCCTTCTCCCTTCCCATTTTTAATTCACAGAACGATATTGCCTTCTGGTTCAAAACGTTTCCCCACGCTCAACTTCTGTAAGAAATTGCTTTGCAAAGGACTGGGAAGAGTGGCAGGTTCTGTAGAGCAAATAGTGAATCTGGATCTAAATAAACTGCTGTCAGCAGATACGCGAGCAAATACTGATATTTATTTTCCTTTCTTTTTCTTTTCAGTTCAATTACTGCAGGTTGTTATGGCATTATTAGGTGTTATTTGTACGGTATTTCCAGGGCGATGTGTTGACAAACCATAAACCTTTAAAAGCAAATAGAGACTTAGAAAAAGTACAAGACACTTCAGGTACTATTGTGATTCTTTGAGCTCTGTAAGAAAAATGCTCATTTTCCAAAATGTGGATCGATGGGATACATTGAATAAGTAGGAGTTTCAGGTTTTCCAAATGTCATACCAGGTGATTTTTTTTTTTTTAATCAGAGGAACTTGAAATACGTGTTGAATAATGCTCTCATTCAGGAAGACTTGCTATTACGTATCCATCACATCAGAACGTGCCTTGGGCACCTCCAGAATGTTTGCTTTCTGTCAGATGTAAAATACTGTGATGGATAAATCCCCCAGTAAAGGTCGGACCTGGCAGCAATGCTCGCTCATCCGAGAAACCAAAAGGTCAGAATACTCAAGATTCTGGTAAGACTAGAAGCTGAGCGTCACGGTAACGTATGGTTATTCTTCTGCTCTTAATTTTGTGTGAGCCTGTTGTGTTTGGTACTTCCGGAAGTTCATTTCTGTAGGTGAGTGCTCTCTTGCAGTCTTACCCACCAGCTTGGTGTTTTGCAGCCTTTGCTGAAAAACTCCTTTAATGGAAAAAAATCCATTTTGTGGGAAACGGTCTCTTGCCCTATGGGCATTTTTAGTAACGTGTTCACCCTGGTACTGTGACAGCGCTGTTAACCCAGAATTAGGCTGATCGTGTGATGCCGATTGCCGTGCCATCAGATACAATTGGGTTTAGAAAAACAGTAATTGAGTCTTGATTGGTTGAACCATCTCAGCAGTCTCTCTAATACTACCAGACCGCGCACGTGAATTAGCTGAGCAGCCTGTGTCTTTTGAAGAGTTTATTTGCAGGTGATTTTGATTGCTAAGCCTAGGAACCACAGTGAAGTCAGCTTTCCACCTCTCTGTGGGCTTGCAGCCTGGTCTGTGTGGAGCAGCAGGAAAGTGCTGACCAGAGCCTTAGTGCACAATTCAGAATGTGACTTTCAGAATCTCAGGCTGTCTCCTGCTCTTTCTCCGGGTCCACGTCTTCTTTTGACCCAAATTATTTTCGCCTTCACTAGTTCTGATGTATTATTCATGTTATTTCAGTGCAGTTCTACTTTTGATAAAGGAATGGGATTTCCCCATTTTACTGTAAACATTGTGAGAAAAAGCTTTTGGGACTTTATTCTAGTCCTAGTTTAGCTGTAACTGGATAAGAATAAAAATATCAAAACCTTGGCTTGTCATTAGAAATTAAAGAAGAGCATTATGAAGAAATAGGACCGCGCTTCGTTTTGACTACGTGCAACGTATGAAACAGCAGCTTCATCTAATTGTTTGTGCATTACTCCTTCAAGGGTGTGAGAAGCCTGATATACGTAGCAATGTTAAAAACCACACAGAATCTTGTAGTGGAGAAAAGGAATTTTAATGTAAAAGAGACCAGGTGGGAATTGATGCTGGAGCAGAAGTAAATATGTACATTTACACAGGGAATCTGTGGCATATAAAACATAACACTATTTCCTGGCAGTTTTTTCCGTTCGATGGCACTAATATCTCTATAATTAAGAAAAATTGAAGTATTTAGAAGAAAAGCGTATACTGTTATAAACCATTCTTTTTGAAATTGAACAGCTGTAATTTCTACTAGTGGAACAAACTATATTATAAGAAAATGATTATTAGTTTAAAATGCAAAGTTAAATGAATGCAAAATTAACAAACAGATGGTGAAGAATTATTGTGTTTTATTTTACTCCTGGGTAAAAGGGCTCATGCGCGATTGTAAAAATGTCATCACACTTCGTAAACCTGAAAGCAAACAGAATTTGCAGTTGTGCACATCTGTTTTGGGACACTGCTAAAGGGTTAGAAGAATCAATGTTGTTTTCAAATAAGGGTATTCATCAAAAGGATATCATTTACTTAACAGTTATGGCTTCTGCTAAGCATCAGACTTAATGTTCTGTGGAATTCATTACAAAATTTGGCAGCTTTTTTTCTTCCCAAGCTACTGAGGCCGCGTGCTGCAAAATGAAACGAGCAGCCCCTTCTTGTCCTCCCCTCCCTGAACGCCAGCACAACAGCTGAGTTACCTGCTCGCGTTGGACCAGTCAGTTCAGGATTTAAAATTCTACGTCGAGATGTTGCACTTCATGATACTTGCCCGAGGAATGTCAGCAGTGGAATAGGGTGGAAAGGCAAGGGGTTTGTTTGTTTGAGTAGCTAGTGAATTAAAAAAAGGATTATGTGATGTTTGGAGATACCGTGTTTTGGGAGGAGGAGTGAGAGAAATATGTGTAAGTGATTAATTTAGTCAAATAGAAAAAAACCTAAAAGCCCCAGCCAGATGAAGCATGTGAAGCTTTTATTAGAAAAGAAATTATATTAATGTTTCAAGCTGGTAGTTTCAAAGTATGGCAGCTAATTGCTTTATTTGAGCTCAATTTACAAAAATTAGTGAACTGAAGATGTAGGATTTTGTTTATGATGACTCCGTGCCATTTGGAGAGCGCAATTTAGGCACAGCCAAGGAAATAGGAATTATGAACAATAAGGTACTGATTGCAGTCAGTGGGGAAGGAATACTAAGGAGGTGTTCACTAATGAGGAAGGTATTAAAGGCAGGAAATTCTTGTATTTTTTTTTTTATGTCTGTACATAATCCAGAGTTCCTTGTCACCCTAACCTTACTATTACCTTGTAAATCAGGTTTATCGTTGAGTACCTATAGTGACTTTTGCTGACATTAACCTTCTGTTAAACTAAGTTGATGTACCTCCGAAATCTTGGTTGAAAGGATGCATTATTAAGACTGTAAAATCAACCACACAAAGTTAGGACATCCCAGAAGACAGGTTGTCTGCATGCAGTTAATATCCTTTGTGCACTGATTATGCAGTCTTTGATTGTACGATCACATGCAGAACAGTTAGTGCCTGGTTCAGTCCCTGAGATGCAACATTGCTGTCTGAGTAAAAACCTCTTCAATATTACATTTTTTTCAGTGTTCAGTGTTTAGGTGTGTAGACTATTCACATACTGCTGAAAGGGAAGAACTGTTCGTTTCCACATCAGTTTTTCTATGATGTTTCTACTATAACAAACGACAATAAATACAAATCTTTTGAAATAGCAGATTTATGTGGCCTTTTTATGCATCTTAGGCTTCATTTTCCCCAAGAGAAGTTGATTTATATATATAAAACTAAAAACTATCTGCTAATTTGGATGACAGATTGAAAGAGTTTCAAAAATATTCAGACTTACTTAAGAAGTAGCATTGATATTGCAGTTCTTTCCTCACACTGTTGGAGTTATGAGTGCACAATCTATGTAGAAATCAAGACTATATTTTTTGGGGGGGGGGGGGGGGGGAAGCAGGTTTTTAACTGTAAGGCTAAGGACTAAACAAACTTCAGAAAAAGTTTGCTTAGTGCCCTGCCCGATATCATATCTCTCTGAGGGAATTGAAACTCCATCTGTTCTGCAGGTCATCATTCCACAATTCAGTTGGCTAACTTAAGTGGTTTTGGGTTTTTCTCCTACAAGCAAGCCACAATGTGTACCTTTTTCCCTCTCTGCAAATGAGGGGAAGTCTCTGCTTCTTTGGTGCAGAGACTTCTTTTGAAGGGTCTATTTTGTGCACTAAATGCACGTTTGATCTGCAAGCCTTTTTGTGTTTGGATGTACATCCGTAGTTAGAGTTGTGCGTATCATAGAATCGTAGAATCGATTGAGTTGGAAAAGACTTCAGAGATCACCAAGTCCAACCCTTGGTCCAATGTGAGCCTGCTCCTGGCTTTGTGTCTCTGTGGAAGCGTGTTGCCTTGTGAGTGTCTGACTGTGTCCTGTCCTTGTGCCAGGGGAAAAAAAGGAAAGGCAATACTTCCCAAACTGCAGATTTAAAACCGTCATGGTTACCTGCAGACCAGCTGGCAAAGTGATGGTCATACAGCACCTGGAGTGAGAGGACAATATAGTTTTCCTCCTTGTAGTCTTCAGGTTGGTTTTGTTGCTACTTCCACTCTTCCTCATTCTTTCTGCATCTCCTCTCCTTAAACTTTCTAATCCCTTTTCCCTAGGTTCCTTTTGACATCTGTCCTTTCACCAGGTCCTATATCTTAGCACATCAGTTCCCTCAACTCTTTTCCAATTTTAGTGCCCAGTTTTAGTTAATTGGCCCTTGAAGTACCATCCCTGCCCCTCCTCAGCTTCCACCTCCATCCGTGGTTTTGCCTCCTGGTCTCATCAGACTCGTTCACGCAGTGTAGCTGCTCCCTTTTGTCTCTTTGATCCTTATTTGTCCATTTGCCTGCGGACTGGATACTCTCATTCCGCAGACGATTTAAGCGACAGTAGTATCAAGAGCCTTAGGGATGTCTGCTTTCCATTCCAGTGGCTTATTGTGCTTAGGCTTAGAGTATTTATTACAGACTTCCTCTCTCTAATCCATGTTGGACTGAAGCAGTTTTTGCAGAAGGTACACAGAGTCCCACCAGTGCTAGAAATTGGAGAGGATCAGCCATGCTCAAAGAAAGTAGATTATTTTTCTGTGATTTTTCACTAACAAACTTTTGCAAATGTTTTACATTAAAAAAATGGTTTTCTGTAGTGTGTTCACATCTGGGTAGGTCTGCAGGGTAAGGGCGAAAGTTGCATCCCTCACACTAAAATTCCTGCAAAATCGCAAGTCCTGTGGGTGAAGTTGTTTTTAAGATGAACAAAAGGTTTTTCTTACTGAATTTTCTATTCTCAGAAATGCGTGGAAAGTTTTGACTGAGAGTTCCAGAAGCATTGAAGAGAATTGAGGCATACATTATGTGAAGCTTTAGCCCAACTTCTTATCATTCAGAAAACTGACGTGAATAGGACAGAATTTATATGGCAGTTTTTGTAAGCGGTACCCATTCCCATCACTTCATTGATAGTGCCCTGCTGACAAAACCTTTGCTGTGGACTTAACTGTGTTACCAGTAGAGAACTTCTGTCAGCATATTTTAAGCAGGCTTCAGCTCAGGACTGTCACGTCAATTTAGATCTCCCTGTGGATGTGTCTACCTGTTGGCTGTGTTTAAATTCCAGTTATAGGCAATCTGGCTGGCATTGTCAGTGGAGCTGGAAAATTGGACTCGCTGTTTGGTCAACTGAATTGCACTGAAGTAAGTTCCATATACTAAGTCTCTAGTAAGTGTAATGGGAGCTTAAACACTTGGCTCAGATGCAGAATTTTGAGCCTGAAGTTTAGATGTCCTCAACTCAAGCTTTGTGTCGTTTGGAAGCACAGCGTGACGGTCAGCGGTACGTTCTCCTTTCGCTGAGTTTTTGTTAACTGGCTTTGCAAATGTGGTTACAGCAGCCTGTCTGTAGCTACAGAGGATGGGTGGCATAGCTGTAACCTATACAATGCTTAAGCCACTTCAGAACCATTATATGCGATTTAGGAACGTAGAAACCGTGCTGGATTAGACAGAAAGTTGACTTCATCCCAATATCTTCCACAATGACCAGTAACAGATGCCTGGAGAAGATCATTAAACAACAATCGTGTAGCAATGTTTCCCCCAATTATTTTTTTTCAAGCCTCCAACAATTTGTGCCTCAGACTGTGCTCTGCCAACAAAAAGAAATGTCTACACATACTTCTTAAGACCTTCCAAGCATGAATCAAATGAAACTGGCACAATAGTCTGTTTTCTGAGCCTGCCAAAAAGCAGCCTTAAACCAGAGCTGGTGATTTCTGTTCTTGCCTTGTTTGTCCTGAAGTTGCTGACGCTGAAGCCTAATCACAATTTAAATTGCATTAAACATTATTGACCTTCTCATTGTTGACATGCTAGCTAAACAACAGGCTCGTGTGTGCTCTTCTCTTATGGTGGATATTAGATGAGAATTGAGGGAATGGTTGGTTGTTAGCTGGGGGAAAGCTTAGACTCGCTCAAAACATTTACATCATCCTAAATCTTGTAGAAAGCGAGGAGGTGAAAGAAAAAATGATTTTCCTCATGGAAGTGTGAAAACAGCAGCAAAAGCAGAGTCTGTGGAGGAAGTCACATGCATGCAAGTTATTCCACCAGCTTATATAACGCTGGGGAGAACGCAGCTTCAGGGCCCACAGACCCTTCTGTAGAGCTTCTGAACAGACAGGGTTTGGAACATCTCAGATTATGTGGGGAAGGATTTGTGAGCCGTAAGGATCTCATGTTTTCCTCTACACATTTTGGGTTTCAAATATAAAAAGTTCTCTCTCTTGACAGACTTGCTTTTGACAGGTTACTCACCTGTCACAACTATCACGAAAAGCACCCTTGCCAAACGTGAGGGCTTTACCGTCTCCATTTTTAGATGCCTTGACATCCACACTATTTACTTAATGTATTTTTTTGCAAAGGTGAAAAAAGGAGGCAGCTAGTGGGAAGGAGGAATAAAGTAGTGATTTGTAGAGAGCCTGAAATCTCCACACTTTATGGGACTTTTGCTTTTCTACCTTGATTACATGCGTTGAGTCACTGTTTGAGGTGTTGGTCACCATCATTTGTGTCCACTTGCCTTTGTTCCTGTAGGGGAATACCTGTATAGATGACTGGGCAGCTTAGGGACAGAGGGAGTATCCAGGCAGGAATTCTGCACTGGAAGATAGCCTTCCTCAGTCATGTGTTGACCTTGGCCAGATTGCGTTTCTTCTGGTTGCCACATGTTTTTTCATACAGTTTTAGGAGCAAAACTTGATAGTTTATTTCTACAATTGTGACTTAGGGAGTTTTTTAAGCTTCTTTGGAGTACTCAGAGCATGAAGTGGACACTGTAGTAAAATTGTAATACGTACGGTCTCTGGTAAAAAACGTTACAGCTTAGATTACAGTTAGAAGAGAGAAATCTGAAGTTTAATTTCTTCAATTTTGATATATGTTAGGGATTGAGGAACAATAATAACTGACCTCTGATTGACTTTGCTATAAATTCAAGTAATTTCCTAAGTTGCGACATGATTGTTGCAAAATCGAAAATCTAGAAGGTAATTTCCAGTACTCCTGGAAATGCTGTTAGTGATATTTTGTGCCTTTTCTAATCAGTGGTTCAGTTGAAGGCCATTCATTCTTTTTATGTCGCCCTCTTATTGCATTGTGCTCTGAAGTGCTTTCTGTTACTTAAAATAGTGTGTTTGACATTCGAGGTGCTGACGGTGGTTAGCGTCTGTAAGCAATGCAGAGCTTTTCTAGGTGATGAAGAAATCCTTGTAGATTATCAGAATTGCCAGAGAACACATTAATCACTGTTTAGACTAAAATTTCTTTGCAGTCTACTCAATGACAGGATGCTACGGTCCAGTTCTTGTTCGCCGCAGGTTAGTGTGAGTGCAGTTTTCAGTAGTTCGATATTTTGAAATTTGTTCTTAGGGTAATACATTAAATTGTTTAACTAAGGACAGATGGCTTGGGTGCATTTTTGGGTATAGTATGATAAAATAAAAATTGCCTATTGTTACCGTAGGTTTTGTCAGTTGACCTTTGTAAAGCAAAGTACGTTCATAGTCAGTGAAGCCCTTTTGTCCTTTTGCTTAAAAAATGTTTCCCAGTGCCTAATGCTAACATTTAACTTTACTGTACTAATTGGGTTGCAGCTAAGTATTTATGCAAAATTCCTGTTTTAGCCTTCCTTTAATCTTGCCTTCTAAGGGTTATCTGCCCAGTTGCTACGGCAGGAGTACTATAAAGTAATTCTAAGGGCAATAAAATAATGATAAAAATGATAAAATATGACCTCTGATTTGTTCTTAGTACCATCTGGATAAAATCTTAGGTTATCATAAGCACAGGCATCTCTTCTTCATTTGAACTTGTGCTGAATATTGGAGTATTTCAAAGTGGGGAGGCAGCAGGAAGGTTGATGTAAAGTTGGAATACATCTTCTGTCAATTTAATTTTTATTAAATCATGTAGGAAGGTTAGAAGGATATGAACAGTGGACGGTTTCTCTTGTCACCTTTTTTCCAGTTTGGCCCTCTATTTCCACTAAAGCTAGTACCATTTGTGATGTTCACCCAAGCTTCTAAACCACAGGCAGAACTCACCTTTTTGTTCAGCTGATTTTTGGTGCAACTGTGATTCTAGCCCAGCAGCACGAGTTTTTGTCTTCCTGGACATTTTCTTTGGGGTTCCTGCTACGCCAGTCAGTGGAGCATGTACATATTAGAAAAGAGACGAGATGATCGATCAGGTTTTCTTTCATTTTCTGTTAATCACTTAGTTCTTCCTCTTTTACTGTATTTGTGTAACAATGTCATGTTTGATCCAGTGGGATTAGTGAATAAAGGGAATTTCAAAATGACATCTGAAAGACCACAGAACTATTTGCTTTTGAAAACAAGATCCTCTTCTGTCTGCATGAAGAAAAAATGTAAAAGAAAAAGGTGAAAAGGACCCAGTAGAAGGAGGTGTGTACAGTTTTAAATTACGGAGATTTAAGTAGTAGGAAGTAGCAGATGTATGGATGGTGTCAGAGCTCTACTACTGTAGACAAGTGCAGGAAGTGGCTGAAGAAGATGGTTGGTAACCAGTGAAGGATTTCTTGAGTAGGAACAGTCTGCTGACTCTGCTTTAGCGATGTTTATTTTGTTGAATGTACTATGAATAAGTAAGGAACTATCTCTCTTTACACCTTGTAAAATTATTTTTTCTGTAGAACAGGACTACAAAATTATTTGATCCATGAACAAAACAGTGCTGGGCTTGCTTTGACAGCTTACCACGTTCCTATACCTCAGATTCAGCTTCCGCCCCCTTCACATAATTCTTATTTTCTGCTCATGCTGACGAAACGTCTCCGGTGCTGGCCTCATACGCTGTGGCAAAGGCACTTCCATTTCACGGACAAGATGCTTTATTTCCTCCTTCCACCTCCTGCTATCCTGATGCCGTATTTTAGCCCTGGAGTAGTAAAGTAGTGTTTGTTACTGAGTTTATTTAGCAGAACTTTTGATGTTTTTTAAAAACGCGTACAGTTCACATGCCTGCTTTCTCTGTGGAAGTCAGTTAATTGTAATAGCTGTTCTTCTGGGGTCGTGGCGCGTGGCCTGGTTTCAAAGACGTGTTGGCTTCTACTGCTGGAAATACAACTCTTCTCATCAGCAGCTGTTGCCAAAAACATCCCTTTGGGCATTTGTTTCTTCAGACTGCTTTATCTCTCTTATAAATTCAGGAAATGTTGATATTCTGTGCTTTTTATTTGCTTCAGATGATATATACCACATTGTTTGTAAAGTGTGTGTTTTACTTAGCTGCCAAATGCTTTTCATTGCCAGTGCAGTTTAGCAGATGGGTTTGAAGGGTTCAATTAAATGTAATTTGGGCTTCCATTTTTCTTCCAGCATCTTTATATGGTTCCTTAAATCAACATTAACATTTTCTGAGGCTTTGCAGTGATCCTGTAGTTTGCTCATTTGTAATAATTTCATCATTTAGTCAGATCACATTTGGGAAAAGGTATATTCTGATTTTATGTTTGTTATGTACCTTTGTTGGTTGATGGTTTTGAAAAACAGGTGTGATGTCTAAAAATGCCATTTATATCACTGTTTAATGCATCATTCCCAGTAAACATTGTAGTCTTGGAGTTTTTTCATCAGTTTCTTTCCCAGTTAAGTAATTCTTAAGGTTAATTATGGGATCTAAAAAAATCTTTGTTGAATATCTCGTGGAGGGACATGTGTTGGACCTTAGCTCCTTCCAAGTTCCTGTTCCTGCTTTTTTTTTACCAAGGAATGTCTTTGAAAAACGTGTGGCCTGTGAGAGTTGGGCCGTAGCCGTAAGCTGGGCCCCGTAGGAGCGTCAGTACCCGGCAGTGCAGGGAGCTGTGTGCTGGTCAGCGTGCTGCTGTAGGTCAGGAAGTCGGGGGCTTTGGGGTGTATTTTCATGATTTCGCGTCTAAATTCAGGATTTACCTTTCACAGCAATCTTCAGCGAGTGTTTACTGGGTATATTGTTTCCTAGAACAAATTTTTTGCGTGACTTTGGTTTGGTTGGCAGTCCTTCAGTGTAATTATTATTGCTGCCTTCTTCACCTGCTTGAGAAGCTCTGTGTAATTCCTTGCTTGTCTTGTTGCCCCTCCTCTCCTCTGCATTTCAGCTAGTCCAGTAACGGAACACATCTTTTCCATACCCTTCGTAGCTGTTAGAGACGGGAGTAGAGGTGAGAAGTCCTGCAAATCTGAAGACTAAACCAAGTGTTGTAGGTCAGAAACATGGCAGTAGCTGTCCTTAGTGACCTGCTTCAATTTCTGTTCCAAACCGTTCTATCTTTTTAGGCTGCGGTTGCGTTTAGCATAAACTAATACTTTTTTCTTTCTGCTGTTCCTGAGTTGTGGTGCAGGCAAATATTTTCCTGGAGATGTAAATTTCATCTGGTTTTACGAATATCAAGGTAGCTCTTAACACAGGCATCTTTGTGATTTCTGCTTTCGTACAGGCTGGCTTTGGTATCTGCGGGCTTGTAGTAGCACTATTTCATGCCTAATTTCATGTCAGGCTTTGAAACAGAAGAATGACAGTGATAAATACTGTCTCTCTTCAAAGAATTGAGCAGATGCAGTATGTAACTTTTCTTTGGTTTTGTTTCCGTCGATGTTTGGATGTTACTTGACACCTGAGCCAGCAACCAAGCATACCAACATTGGTATTATATTTTTGTTACGAAAACCAGGAGTGGCCGAGCTCAGTTGTTGCTTTGTGTGTGTATGTCTTCCTGTGAGCCGCTGACCTCTTTTTTCTTAAGTTTACTCCCGATCTTACGGTGCTGTGCTCTAGCCTTAAAAACTATTGTTGCCTTGGTGAAAAAGTGCAAAAGCGTGTTACAGGGCTTCAGGGACTGTAACGAATCCAAGAAGGAGAAAAGGCTGATTAACTGAATCAGAAAGGTGTGGGTGATATTTTACAAGTGGACGGATGGAATCTGTTCCCTCCTGACTAAACAACTCAAGGGTTATTGGGTAGTTCTTTCTGAGAAATTATTTCTTTACAAATGTGACTGTGGTCTTTAATAGTAATTATGACCTCTCAAAGTTTGATGGTGTTATTTGTTTAGCCTTGAAAGGAGAGAAGAGAAGCAAGTGCTGGGTTGTGTAATGCGTTGTCATCCCAGAGAGCATTGTATAATGTCAGTAAGATTTTTGGTAGAACATGATGTTTCATTTCCATTTGCATTTCTGATTACACCGTCTACGGTTTTACATTACAGCGTGCAGAGCTTTGTGGGGTTTAGTTGCAGCCTACTGACAGCGTAGTGTGGTCTGCCTTTGTTACTCAGAGTACGTCTCCAAGTCTCTGCGTCGAAGACATAGCTCAGGTTAGATAACATACAGAAGGAAACTTCTTTTCTGTGACGAGAAGAATCTCAGTCCTCGGAGTGCATTTAGACTGGGTTTCGTTAAACATTTCAAATAGGAAAGGTGTGGGAGTGCTGCTGAAAGACACCGTCCGCTAATTTACTCCTTTCTACTGGGCAACATGTTTGTCTGTTAAGTGACGCTGGGGAACAGGTCTGGCTGAAAAATGGCAAGAAAAAACTAGGCTTTGAACAATGTGTTGTGTTTGGTTTTCAGCGATGTGCATATTGTAAGCACCTTGGAGCCACTATCAAATGCTGTGAAGAGAAATGTACCCAGATGTACCATTACCCCTGTGCTGCTGGAGCAGGCACATTTCAGGATTTCAGTAACTTGTCCCTCCTTTGTCCAGACCATATTGATCAGGCTCCTGGAAGATGTGAGTACACAGTGTGCAACTGACACAATTTCACCAGATTTTACGAAAACCGCCCTGTGGTAGGATCAACTTCAGAGTGCCTCTAGTTAGACCTGTTTTCCCAATTTACCCAAGAATTCACGTATGTTCAGATGGGAGAAAGATGCAAGTTCATACCCTTCTGTTTTTAAAATGTGACAGTGGTGTACAGCAGAGTTAGTATTTCCCTCTTTCTTATTCATTCATTCATTTATTTGTTTGTTTGTTTATTTAACTTTATTTATTTGGTTTTCTGGTGAAGGGTTTGCTCGTGAGGTTCTTCCATCAGGATTTAGTTCAAATCAATAGACTTGCTTACTTGCCCTAACTGAAATTAGAGCAACAATATTGCAAACACTTCAGCTAAATAATAGATTTAAATCTGTTAGGAGCTTTATTTTGTACTTGTTCCAAAGAAGAGTTAAACTTAATGCCCTCTCTTTTGTCTTAAGGAGGTTAAAACTGTTTCTTTTGGTAAGATTTTATTAAGGTTTAAAAGAAATGTACTTTTGTTACAAAATGATTAGTTGAGTGTATCAGAAAACCAAATTAAAAGAGTAGTTATTAAGTATATTAATTAAATTTGAATTCCTTAAGAATGATGAAGTTTTGTATGGTTAAGAAACTACTAAAGAATTTCTTGGCTTTCTTGGGTTCATGGAATTGTGCATAATTTTGTACAAAATCATAACTGAAAAAAATTATTTCTTTGTAGCAAAGGAAGAAGCAAATTGTGCGGTGTGCGACAGCCCTGGAGACCTCTTAGATCAACTTTTTTGTACTACCTGTGGCCAGCACTACCATGGGATGTGCCTGGACATACAAGTTACACCTTTAAAAAGAGCAGGTTGGCAGTGTCCTGATTGCAAAGTGTGCCAGAACTGCAAGTAAGTGGAACTTAAATAAGGACGTGGAGGGGAACATTGTGAGATTTATGTGCTGTGATTTTAAAACATGTATTTTATTTACTGTTCTTTTTTTTTTTTCAAAAAAATGTAGACGATTTGTCCAGATACATCAGTTCTGATATTATATTAAGTGGCTGAACAAACCCTTGTGTTGCGAACTTTCTTCTAGGAGAGCTGAGCTGGAGCTTGTATAACACATATAACTCATATAACACAGAGGTGTGCTTTATATCCCCAGACTTACCAATATCATAGAATCATAGAACAGTTTTGGCTCAAGAGACCTTCAAGATCATTGAGTCCAACCTTTTCCTAGCCCTGTCAACACCGCTACACCATGTCCTTCGACGCAACATCTACCCTTCTCTTAAACACCTCCGGGGATGGTGACTCAGCCCCTTCCCTGCACAGGCTGTTCCAGTGCCTGACAACCCTTTCAGTAAAGAAAATCTTCCTAATATCCAACCTGAACCTTCCCTGGCGCAACTTAAGGCCATTTCCCCTTGTCCTGTCACTTGCCCTTAGGGAGAACAGCCCAACCCCCACCTCTCGACAACCTCCTTTAAGGTAGTTGTAGAGAGTGATAAGGTCTCCCCTCAGTCTCCTCTTCTCCAGGCTAAACAGCCCCAGATCCCTCAGCCATTCCTCGTATGACACATGTTCCAAATCCCTTCCCAGCTTGGTAGCCCAGCTCTGCACCCTCTCCAGCACCTCAGTGTCCCTCTTGTAGTGAGGGCCCAGAAGTGGGTGCAGTACTCGAGGTGTGGCCTCACCAAAGCTGAGTGGCTTGGCAGTTTCTGGAGAGCAGCAAAACCTTCTGACTTTTTCTTCCTTTTATACAAGAGGATTTTTCCAGGTTTACCAAACAACAAATTAGGTTACTGTAGTGCCTGTACAGTCTGGGAACCCGCGTTCTTACGCAGCTGACATTTCAGCTGTGTGTGTACCCCATGCTGGGTAGGTCCTCTGCGTTAGACCCTCTCTTCTATTTCGTAATAACTTTCAGGCCAGTTAATGAGTCATTATGAAAACAAAAACACGGCAAAGGAGAAAAGTGACATGAGTGACCATGATTGAATTGTTACACCAGACAAATACCAAGACAAGGAAGCATAATTGTTTCAATATTGTAAGGGTTCACTTAGAAAATTCTTGACGTTTGTTGTACGCTTATTCTCATATAACTTAATCTGATGGGCACTGCAGGGTTCTTTTGCGTGCTTGTTTGGTTGGGCTTTTTTAAAGGGCTTACTAGAAAAGAATTAAGCGTTTTGTTTGGCTTTGGTCAGATCAACTGGGACAGTGTGAAGGAAAAAAGCCACTTCACTACTGCCTCATGGACCTGATCAGTCGGTGCTTTTCAGTTTTCCAAGCCAAACACTCGGTATTTGCTAACATTTAGATTCACCACTTTAAAGAAGATTGTTCCCTGATCACACAGAGCTGATAGCAGCGCCAGCAATGAAGTTATAATAAGCACATTCTAAAAAGTATCCCTAAAAATGCTGTGCTAGGTAATTACAGTATTTGCTAACAAACCTTCTCTCTAGTGGAAAAGTAGAAGAAAATGCGATGTTTTCATACCTATTACTTTATGCAATGTGGCAGTTTTATGCCAGTGTTGAAGAACGGTATTTTAAGCATATCTCCATGCGAAGAGAGTGCATTTACTGTTTTTTAAAACAACAGGTCTCCCAGGTAATGAAAGAGTATCTAGTAATTCCTTTAAAATAAGCAGAACAAACAACACCTTTGGATATTACCAAACTATTCATCTTACTCTGAGCGAATTTATTTTATCACTGAAATTTGTAGTGGAGCTCTGTAGTACATGACTGCAGGAAAATTGAAATCTCTTCCTTTAATGTTTGTTTTGCTCTTGCAGTCATATTGGTTGACACTGTAGGAGCTCTGGTAGGCAGAGGTGATGGCTCGTTTTTTCCTTTGGAAAAAACACAGTTAGACTGTAGGACCAAATACAATTGCACGTTCTTTGCAGAAAGAAATAAAGTACATATTTCACATTTTTGAACTGATTGCGGTACAGAAAGGCTGTTAAATCTGCCTGCGTGTGTGTAAATGAAAGTGGGCTGATTTCTAGAAGTTGGAACGGTTGCACAGGCTCAGTACTTGTTAAAGTAAGCATAGAGGTCTTCATACTTCAGTGTAAATTTGAGAGCATTATCTTTGGAGCTCCTTGTAAGGGATGTTCATGTATTTTCATGTGCTCAGCTGTGTGTCTTCCTGTTTAGACTTTTCATTAAATATTTCTTTTTGTTATGGCTTGTTTAAATATTTTTTTAACCACTTGTTACTTTTCTTAGGCATTCTGGGGAAGACAACAAGATGTTGGTGTGTGACACTTGTGACAAAGGCTACCATACCTTCTGTCTGCAGCCAGTTATGGACGCTGTACCAACAAATGGTTGGAAATGTAAAGTAAGTTGAAAGGTTTCTGAATAATTCGCTGTCATTATAGGGACCCAAATTTTGCTACCCGCCTCAGGCTGTTCTAGGTGTGTTGCGAACTGCCGTCACCCTGTAGCATAGCTTGTAACTTCTGAAGGAATCCCACTTGTATGTAATCCCGTGGCTTTGCAGCTGCTGTGTGAGAGTAGCTGCCAGTGCAGTGACAATAAATCAACCCCCGTAGGGGAAAAAGAGAAGTGTAGGAGCCAGGTGGAGTGAATAACCTTCATTCAGTGACAGCTCATCATCTACTGTAAACTGAAATATAAACTAAAACCTGTACAGTAGTAGTATGTGTAATCTGTACTTTGAAGGCTGTTTATATTCAACTTCTTGCTTACTGGAGTGGCAGTTCTGCAGCTCAAGGGTTCCTGTGCATTTGAGGAGGGCAGGATGAGTTTATTGTTTGATCAGTAGCTTTGTGAGTAAGTAATAATAAAAATAAGATTTCAGCATAACAAGGGAAGTCCCTGTGTGTGTGATGTATGTAATTTCATAATCAGTTTGTGGCAGACGTTAAACAACTCAGATTAAGAGTGAAAAAGTTTGATCTCCTAAGAAATACTCCTTTCAAGTCACGGAGTAGTGCAAGGAAATTCTTGTTGCTGTTGCACTGACTCTTCATGCTCTATTATCAGATCCTGCATAATTTATTAGTGTTATCAAGGACAGAAACTTTGTTTAATTTAGTTCTAAATGGGAAGATGTCAGTTAATGGCAGTTCTGTCGCATTGTGAAATACCGTAATTAACAACTAAATTCTTGTGATCTCTAGAACTGTAGAGTATGTGCTGAGTGTGGCACACGAACAAGTTGTCAGTGGCACCACAATTGTTTGGTGTGTGACAGTTGTTACCAACAGCAAGACAACTTATCTTGTCCTTTCTGTGAAAAAACTGTGCCTGCAAGACATCCAGAAAGATATGTTGCATTGTCACATGTGCAAAAGGTAAGAATTTTATTTGTTGTTAAGTTGTACTCAAGTGCCTAAAGCTCGCGATGAGCTGCCTGGCATCGATGTGTTTCGGTGAAGGACGTAGAGCGCGTTTGGTGTACAGCGCTGTAGTTGTGCGGTGTCTTCACCCTTCATCCCTAAGAGCGATGAGCAGTAGCAGGGAGTCTTATTTTAATCTTAGCAAATAAGTATGAGGTGGCACTTGCCTGAGCTGTACAGAGATACGTGCTGCTGCTTCTGACATTGCGTCTGTTCTGTGAGCAAGCAGACTAGAAGAACCATCGTCCTAGCTTTTAAAGACTGTTGTTTGCAGTAGTCTGCCTCTTTTTTTTTTAATTTTTCAAGTACATGGTCTCTGTTTAATTTTATTGCTTTTGCTATGCCAGTCATTATAAAAAAAAACTTCTAATCATGTAGACTGTGTTTCATATTCAATGCTGTTTTATCTTGCTGTGCGGTATTGTGGTATTGCTGTAGATGCTGTGATGTCCAGTTGGCTTCAGTGACAGCTTAGGTCTTCTTGGTTCAAATTTAACCATTCACTACTTGACTTACTGACATATCATGCTTATTTCTCTAGAAATAACAGTAATAAAAACATTGATTGATTTTTTTTTTCCCCCATAGGAATAGAAAACATTTTTTTAAAGTTTTTATTTTTTTAAATTGATTTTTACTAGGATACTTTATGTTTTATTATTAAAATCATGGTCATATATTCATCTCTCCAGGTGGATTCACATAGAATGTGACAGATCTCCAGGTAGTGAGTTGGAATCTCAGTTGAAAGACTATGTCTGCACTCTTTGTAAACAAGGAGAAGGGGATCAGACTCAGTCATGTGATCTAATGGACACTTCTGAACTCATTCCTGGACCTGACAGTGTAACAGGTAATCAAATGTAATCTTTATAATTTCAAACAGCTGACATCAAATACAAATATCTATAGCTGTCTCACTAAGTCTTTTGTGAACCAGCCACTTAATCTTAATGGTGGCTCTTAAGCTTCCAGCTCCTGCTTCCCAGCCTTCTCTCTCTCTGTTTGTTTTTTTTTTTTTTTTTTTTAAGTGGAACAGGTCATAAACGTATTGGTTTCAGAGCTGATCTCTTCTATCCATTTGTGCCTAACTACCAGGCCCAAGCCAGGTAGATGTTCCTGGAGACATCCAGTTTTCCCCCTTCCCTCTTGCTGCTTGTCAGTCTCGTAGCACCCGTTCTCCTCTGAGTGTCCAGGCAGGACACAGCAGTGGAAACTGCGCTGTGTTCAAGGGACAAGTATATTAAACTAAACAACTCTAAATCAGGTGTCCTTTAGTCATGTTTCTGAGACATTCTTGTCTAAAGGGACAAATTCAGCAAAAGATGGAAAGGGAAGTTACAGGAAAAGGTAAAGTAATTTTTGAAAAATTACTCAGTAACAGTGGGGAAGCTCAGGAAGAACTTGGATCTCTTGATCTGAGTCCGGTGGGTCATGCACAAGACCTGAGTAATGAACTCACAGCTGAATGCTTTTGTGTGTTTCACACCATGTGCTCTGTTGGATAGCACCTACTCTCATCCTCCCAAGACAAGTACCGCTGCAGTTAAATGTGGAAGCAAGGTGAAAATCTAACAGGTTAACTGCTTTACCACTGCCAACTCCATTGCTAGTGCTTAAACAACGCTTGCGCACTGATCTTTTGTTAAAAGAAATTAATAGTTTTCAAGAACCTGACGATTTTTGACAGGAAAAGGGAAACAGTGGACTACAACAAGACTTTAATTTTTGTGCGTTCAAACTGATACTTTGTGTAAACAAGTCATTCACTTTGATGTCAGCCTGTACACGCATAAGTGCATACCTTTTGTGAGCAGCAAAGAAATGATGCAAAAGATAATCCTGGAGGAAGGACAGTGACAGTAGGTAAATCACAGAATGTTAGGGGTTGGAAGGGACCATAAAAATGAGCGCTTCAACCTTTGGAGATCACTTCCATTCTGAAAGGTCAGTAGAGGCTGTCAGACTCTCAGGCAGTGTGTTCAGAACATTTAGGAAGCTGTCCAAGTCGTAGCCAAAGCTTACACTGGAAAAAACCTCCCAACCTTGTACTGAAAATCCTTTTGAATAAATAACAGGTTTATATGAAAGGCCGGAGTTTTAACTAATACTTGAGACTTGTAGCTGGTAGAAGCAGTGAGAAGTGTACTCTTCTCCCCGAGGAAGAACAGGACTGTCATCTCAGCTACTAGGAGTAATCTGGAGCTATTACATCAGTACAGTCAGGCAGTGTTTTATACCCAGGAGAGCACTTTTGTACATTAAAATCAATTTTGGAGCCAATCTAAATGATCATTTCCTCAAAGTTAAACTATCACTTTAAAGTTGGTGGAGTCTGAGAACAGTTTTTAGGTACTAAAAGTAGCATCACCTAATGGTTCCTGGATTTTTGAACTTCAGAGACTTTCTTGAGCGGAAAGCTGTATTTGTATGACTTTTTTTTTTATGCTGGCATCCATAGAGGATCAGTTCCTTTTGAGTTAACATTTAGTGTATACTTCGTTTTTCCTGCTCCTACTTGTCTTGTTCATTTTAATGAATTTCCTTAACTGAAAAAGGTTTTACACAAGGAAAAAACCCAAGTATTTCCTGTTTCTGTGCTCAATAACGACACTGTCAGTGCTCAGTGGCGCCATTTCCATGCAAATTCCTCTGTTTATAGGAGGAACTCACAGATTAAGGTATCCTAGCTCAAAAGTGGCAAAATTTAGCTTGCTTGTTGTTAAACAGGTAGGTTGAAAATCAGTGCTCCAAGTGCTCATAGTAGATGGAACCTCTGTGCCAGGAGCCATTGAAGCCTTCGCGTTACAAATTCTGTTGACTTTAGGAGACTGGAATTTGAGAGAAGACTTTTTTGTCATTGCTCAGTTAGTGCAAAAGTCGGTGACTATGTGTAAATTAAATTTTCACAATCAGGTGTACATAGTTGCCATAGATGCAGTTTTTCACTGTGTTTTTCACAGTCTGAAAGGTACAAAACGGCTCCTGTGTTACTGAGGGGAAGGCTCTTCATCTTTAAGGAGTACTATGGAGTCTTCCTGACCTTCTCATTGAGCTGTTTTGTCCTAACTCCTATCATGCCGTTAAACATCATTGTCTTTAGCCAAAAGGTCAAACAGTGACAGCAACTACTGGTGCCAAAGTAATAGAAAAAACACCATTTTAATTTTGATACCTTCTTTGCCTCTCCCTAAGCTTGTACAAATGAAGTGGAAATGGCGAATGGTGGCGAGGATGCGACATTTCAGGAACAGCCCATCACTGGTGATGGCCCTGGTCAAGAAGCAGATGCTGGATGTGTCACAGACGGTAAGAGTTTTGCAGTCTGAGAAAATGCCAGTACAGAACCTCTTCCATTCGGTAAGGTTTGTGGCACTTTTAGATTTAAGAGGAAGAAGTGTCTGGAAAGCAGTAGGAGAGAAATTACATCCATTTAGATGCCTGAACTCTTAAGCAAACATACTAACCCTTTTGCCAAAGAAGTATTTTATTGAAGACGAAGGTAGTCTTCTGAATATTTGTGTAGGAGAAGCCTGCTTTACTGTTTTGGTGGACTGGCCTTCTCTAAAAGCAGTTACCATTCTCTGTAGCTATTCAAATATAGTCACTTTCTCTTCAAGTCTGATTTCTGGCTCCATTGGATTAGTTTCCCCTGGTGAGTTTGGGACATGCTGTAGAACTTCGTTCTGATTTATGTGCTTTGTGGTTGTAACTCCACAAGTATCTTTGATTAAAGATTTATTCTTTTCTTTTTTTTTTTCCCTTTGTATGTAAAAGATAATTTGTTTAATAAAGAAATTTACTCACCCAGATTGAGGGGTGGTGCCATAGCTCATAGTTTGTGTTCTAGCTCACCCAGTTACAAGAAGTACCAGCCAAAGAGAAGAATGCAAATAGAACGTTTTCTGGATCAAGTCCCCTAAATCTGTTAATGACTGATATCAGTGGCCAAGAACTTCGTGCTGTGTCCTATCCATTCACAGCCAATGTTGGAGAGTGGTGGCTCTAAGGGGAAATGAGAAACCTGCATTTAAAGCCAAAGCAAAAAAAAACCCAACCTTGTGGGTTAATTGTGATCACTCTTTTATGCATCACAGCCTGTGATATAGGCACCAGGATTTAAAACTCTCAGTGAAGACACATTCCTAATAAAATTCTTGGCTTTGAACTGTAGTGGCTGAGGAGGTTGTTGCCGTGTGGGTTTAAGAGTGGAATAGAAAGTAAGTGGCCTGGGAAAGAATCGGGGTCCATCAGGAGGAAAATACGAGAAGCCAAATTCAGAGCAAAGATTGTGGTTCTCCATAGAATGGATACAAGACCCTGGAACCCCTTGATGAAGAAAGTTGTGAATGAAAGGTGCTTGACTGGGTTGAAGGGAAGGCTAGACAAATATTTTTGAAAGAAATCTCTGAAACATGAGTAAATTAAAAAACAGCGTCAGCCCTTTTTGTTTGAGCTGATTTCACAAAGTCTGAAAGAGTGCAAAGAGGGCCGTGGTTTTTCATTTGTACTTATCCTGTTCTTCTTAGCTGTCTGCTTTTCCAAAGTGTTGAGGCAGTTGAATTTATGCTAGCATACATTTTCAATATGCCGAAATGAAAAAGGAGAATGTACTTCCAGCTGCCTGCCTGGAAAGGTCTGTTCAGGTTCCTCAAAAATTAATCTTGGGTTTGCTTTCTTGAATTTACTCTGCTGTGTTTCCAGGCAAGGAAAAACAGTGAACTAAGGCCACAGGCTACTATAAACATAGGTAAAAAGAAAGATGTTTATGAAGTGTATTTTAAGCTCCGTATTAAATTCACTTAAGTAAAGTGATACGCACTTGGTGTACTTGATGTGTACTGAGTACACTTGTTGACGGGTGCACCTCTCTAAGTTTTTCTTTCTCAGACTGAACCTTTAATATAATTGTACTTAGTTACAGGTGCATCACCCGAAGAAAAGGCTGCAGAACTGGAAACAGAAGTCTCTGTTGAAATTAATTCAGCTGAAATGGAAATGTCTCCTAAAAAGACACCAGCATCTGGTGACAGTCAGACTGAGAAAATGATGGATGTGATGGAAGGTGTTCAAGCTGTAGCACAGCAGGAGTTAGACAAACAAGTGGAGGAGACGCAGCCGCCGCAAGGTAGTGTGGAGGTATCAGAGGGATCCACAGTAGACTCT
The DNA here is from genome assembly GCA_020746105.1 of Trogon surrucura. Lineage (NCBI taxonomy): Eukaryota > Metazoa > Chordata > Aves > Trogoniformes > Trogonidae > Trogon > Trogon surrucura. The sequence continues at coordinate 53,241,005 of CM036622.1, forward strand.
CGGTCTCTGTCTTCAGTACCTGAGACCGTAACTGTGACGCCAGAAATACAGGAGGCTGAAAGTAAAGGAGATGTTTGCACCCCTGTAGAACAGCAACTGGAAATAATCAAAGTGCAAAACGATGTAGAAAAAGGAGAAACCCGTGAAAAGTCAGAAACACCAGCTCTTCTAGAAGCAGAAACTGCTTCTGCAAATGAAGGTGTTGCAGATAGTTCACCAGTTGGAGACAGACCCATAAAATCACCAGCTGAGACTTACCCCTCGCTTCCCCCAGCAGTTCATACAAGCAAGACAAATGCGTCTTCCTCGCCAGATGTTTCACTGGACTTGCATTCTGCACGAGATGTGCAGCACAGTCAGCCCCCAGCATTGCCTTCCGCTGCGGGAAGTGCTCTCCCAACGACTTACATATCGGTCACTCCAAAAATTGGCATGGGAAAGCCAGCCATCACCAAACGGAAATTTTCTCCAGGGAGACCCAGATCAAGACAGGTGAGCATGTGGAGTATTCCATTATACGTTTATGAAGCACATGGTTCAAAGTTCAGCTTAGTGCATTAAATTCACCTCTTTTTTTTAGGATCTAGGGTGCATTTATTCTTCTAAGTGAACGTGTAGTTTGTTCCCTCCAGAGAGTAATTTAATGTTAAATAATTGTGAGGTCAGAACATCATAAAGGCTCTCTAGTAAGAAAGTTTCTTTTGGTTTGTGGTTAGAGCAAAATAACCCAAAATTTGTTACATTTTTTATACATATGCTACAAATGCAGATATGCCTAACGCTGTGCCTTATAACATATCTCTATCTTTTTCATCTATGTATTTATTTTGGCTAGTTCTTTCAAAGTGTGTTAACATTTCTGAAACTGGCTTTATAGCAAAACCTGCGACAGTTCCAGTTTCCGTCACGCTGCCAGATATTCTCTTGATCGACTCTTTTTTTAATAGTGTTGGAAGTAGTTGGATGGTTTCGTTACATTAGCAAATACCATGTAAAAACTCTGTGGGACAAGTTGTTGTGGTTTATCTAGGATTAAGTTTGATAAGTAAAAAGAATCTTTAAGTGTGTTGCTTTCTGCAACATCCTGCTTTTTATTCGAGTCGTGTAGCTGTGGGAATAATACTTCATCTGTAGGGCTTATTTTGTGTTTTTGGAATTGTACACAAAAAGTATGTCAGTGTGACAAATTAGTCTTTTGTTTCTGTTCTTGTCATAACTTACTTTCAGGCTTCTATGTTGGTGATTTCATGCTTTTCTGAACTTAGTGTTAAAAAACTTTTTATCTATTGCACAATTCTTTGCATTTTTGTGTGTGACCTAAGGGTTCAGAATTCCTGGTTCTGAAGAATAAGTATGAGAACAGTGTTCTGAAAGGGTTAAAAGTGTATAATAAAGATAACAAACATAAGAATTTAAATCTGGAAGGTTTTAGAGCATCTCTTGTTTTGGTTTTTTTTACCTTTATGTACAAGCATGCATAAAAATATTTATTCGTAATACTCTGTGTTGTCTTAAGAATTTATTTTCTCAGCTTATCATGCAGATTGAAGAGGGATGGACTTCTTAGGCAGTCTAAAATGAATTAATATTTTCTGTTGGAGACATTTATTTGTCTTCTTTCATGTTCTGGTAAGAGTTGTATTTGTTTTTCTGTGCAGTCTGCCCCTGCTCTGCATGGGAACCAGCCTTGTGTTGCCGTTGTACTGGCAATAAAATTAGCTCACCACCGAGAACCCACTGAAGAAAACGTGAAGACTGACCCCAGCTGTAAATGCCTGTAGCAAAATAGATACACATCCTAAAAAATAAAGAAAAAGTCAGCTGTAAAAGTGGCAATGTGTATGTTCTGTGTATAATATAGACATTAACCTCCTCATATGTGGTGTAAAGAAAATTGAGTTGAATTACAATTATGTCAGGTGTAATACAGTATCCTAGCTGTGAGGCTAAATCTGCGTAGTCTGTTCAACAGCTTGCACACTGTATTTTGAAATAAAAAGGTACTTTGCAGCTTAGCGATTCCAATTATAGTATCGGACAAGGTTACTTGCAAAATTCACGATCTGTCTTGTAAAAGTACGTTGAAAGGTTTCTTCTGATTTCAGTGATCTTTGTCTTGCACTCAAACACCGAGTAACCTGGAACTTTCATGAAGCAAATAGCAATTTGCTGGTGAGAAAAGCACGTGCGTCCTTTGTTTTAAGTCCCAGTGCAGTTTCTTGCTTCCCGTTGATTATTCAGTTTTAGCACAAGTTGGCACCTTGTGGAAACCAGTGAAAAATGGTCTTGATTAAGGACCAGGGGAAAAAAAATAAAATGAAGACCCTGTGGATACTTGATTAGTGAAAAGTAGACCGTTTCCTTCATCTTCTAGCGGTAACCTGAGTTCAGCTAAACTCGCTGATAGGGATTTAAGCTTGGGGAACTTTTTCAGACTCTCTATCAGTAGGTTTTTACTTCTGTTCATCTGATTTTCCGTGTTGGGCAGGTTTTGTATGTGTAGGTAATAGTGTGTATTGTGAAAGAGAAGAAGCTTGTATGTAGTAGATGGTTTCTAAACCCAACTTTGTTATTAGGACTTCACTTTTCTTTCCACTGTGTTTAGGAATTCTGTGTTTATTTTGCTGAAGTTAGTTTTTTCCCTAGGTCACTGTGCAGCACAGTGTCTATCATATTTGCAGCGTGTCTGTGTGTTAAACAGTGACAGAATTAGCTCTGGTGCTGGAAGTTTGCCTTGTTACCTTCCTGCTTTCGGCCTTTGCTGAGGGACTGAAACCTGCCCCGCGATGGTGCGTAGGGCATCGGTGAGAGATTTAGAAATGTCCAGTTACAGGTAAGTGCTTTCCTTTTGAGCAAGATGTAGTTGGACAAATCCACAGTAGGTGAGGCATGGGTTTAAATGTTTTAGCCTTTGAGTTGCGCACAGAAATTCGTTCAGGTTTGGGTTTGTGGCGTGGCTTTTTTTAGTAATTATTTTTGCCCTCAACGTCGGGTTTTTTTGAAAGAATTCTGTACTTTTCCAAATCGAGAGTTGTGTGCAGGAGCAGAAGCCTCTTAATACATTTGGTTGTCAAAGAACACGTGTTTTTATTTAATTGTACTCAATTTATGTGTTCTGGAAAAGTGCACTTTAAACATAGTAATTTTTATGTTAGTATTTGTTTTAGTTCTCAGGAAAAAAATGCAACATTTCTCTGATATTTGTGCCAGCGTCCCTGCGTATGACTCGCTTTATAAGCAACTCATGATGTATGATTTCATCAGCTGTTTCAGAAGTTGGCAAAAGAGGGAAGAAACCTCGTAGCTGTAACTGTAATCTTCCTTCTGATGCTCTCCCTTGCCTGCCTTCAGGGCTCTCTGCACGCTGACGTGTCCCAGGGTCTGGTTTGGTTTTCTGTGACAATTTGTTGAGGCAGGTTTGAAGGCAAGTGAAGCAGGTTTTCACCAAGTATAAAACCAAAGAATTAAGATGTGTTGTTTGTTCGGACATAACTTAAATGATAACATTTTCTTAGGGGCATAAACTTAATTTAAAATATTTTAGCGTAACACAGCGTTTCAGTGCTTGTCTGTGTGAAGATGATCATGTTGTTCCACAGTGAGTAAAACGTGGGAAAAACCACTCTGAAGGAAAAGAAGCTTCTGTGCAGTTACAGGTGCAGCAGTTCAGAATAAACCAGGTCATGTGTGGTTCTTCTCTGCTTGTCACTAAAGGGGAATTTTGCCTTCTTAATAATTTTATGGGTCTTTCTGTTTAACTTGTGATAGTGTTGAGTTGCTTTGTGTTAGGACCTAGGCTGTGCCATACCAACATTTTATGCAGCTGGATGAGTTCTTAGCAACGTGCCTTGGAGGGCAGTGAAATAAAAAAGTTACACAGGTGGGATTGGGTTATTTATATTGATTAAAGAGGTTGTGGCTCCTGTACTTGGTGAAACTGATGTTGGCTCCACAGCTGCTCGCTGTTGTCGCACAAAGGGACTGTTGTTGCAGAACTGTTTGCTCCTCCAGGACTGCATGGGTTTCACATAGATGTTTCATGAAGAGTGTGATGACTCCGTGGACCCTGAAGACAAACCAGCAGTAGCCAGTTGCCACAGATGCCTGTATTCTTCAGTTTCTCCCAGAAGACTTAAATCTTTTAATATGTAGTTTACTTTGTTGGAATGTCCTGCTCCTAGGGGTTTTTTTTGAAAACAAAAGTTAAAAATCCATTGCAGTGAGTTTGTGGAACTTCATAGGAAGAAGAATAGAGGGGAAAAAAATAATGTCTGGATCCTGAATATATTGCTCCTTGATTTTATAAGATACATGCTTCACTGGAGTCAAGGGAATCAATGTGAAGGAATTGGGATTTCAGTGAGTTTAATGCATTGTGTTGGGCATTAGAATGAATGATTATCCCTTGCTTCAGAACCTATTAATACAATTGCTAATGAAATGTTTGAATAATTGTTCAGTTTTGCCATTGAATACAACATTATGCATAATCTGAAGTGATTTTCTGCATTGGATCTTAGTAGTTTGCATTTAGAGTAGGTTTTAGTTTACTACCTAGGTGTCAGCAGCACCACTACATCACTCCTGTTCTGAAAGGGCTAAAACCTGTCTCACAAACCGCAAAGACAATATTCTGCTTAAAAAGGCTTCGTGAGTCCCTTCTGGGGCTGCACTCTCTGTGCTGCTGTCACCACTACCCCCTCCCATGGCGGCCTCTTTGCAGGCATCGCTGCTTTGGTTAGAAGCAACGGGAGAAGATCTGTCTGTTAAACAAAAGAGGACCTATGTATAAATCAGTGTACAGGTACAGCTGTACTGCTAACAACTGCTTTGGCTGGTACAAGCTTATTCAGCTTCGGAGTAAGAACTCCTGTCACTAAGGTGGACTTCTGCTGACAGTGTCGGTTAGGAAAGCATATTGTCCGTACCTTCAGCTACAGGTGAGCTTCAGATCTGCATCCAGCTCAGCGAGAGGACCCTCTTACCTGCCAGGCTTAGCATCTCACCGACTTCCAGGGGGCGCTGGTCTGTGGCCTGTCTCTTTTCTCTCTCTGTTATCCTGCTTCATAGCAGATAGGTCAGGTGTTAGGAAGAAGTTCTTTGCTGTGAGGGTGGTGAAACGCTGGCACAGGTTGCCCAGAGAGGTGGTGGAGGCTCCGTCTCTGGAGACATTCAAGGTCAGACTTGACGGGGCTCTGAGGAACCTGAGCTAGTTAAAGATGTCCCTGCTCACTGCAGGGGGGTTGGAGTGAATGACCTTTAAAGGTCCCTTCCAACCCATTGCATTCTGTGATTCAAATTGGTTTTTTACGTACATCTGAAATTTAGTTGTTCGCAGGGACCCACTGGTAGTGTGAGTTTATTGCACACTGCCGGTCTGATAACGTTTTTTACTCCTCAGAATTTTGTCCGTACGGTGTCAGCTTTTCCACCCTTCCTTATAAATTGCAAATTTATGTCAGGAGCAGGACCTCTTTTTGATCTTTTTCATATACCTTTTCTTCTGAAATAGTAGTCTTAAAAGAAATTACCATGTAAGTTTTTTAATGACAAATCTGGTGTATACGTAGTTTGAAATAAATCTTCACTAGGAAAACGGGTATTTTTTTTTTCTGTGGAGATTTACTTTAAATGGTACCGAGTATATTCTGTGCGTCTGAACTGAACACATTTGAAGTAGTTACTTTTGCTGCAACACTGTGTACTGGAAAGCACAATATGAAGACGGGGGGCATTCGTACGCGGCGTTGTAAGGCTGGTAGGTAAAGATTGAGAGTGGTCTGTAGAATAATACTGAATGGAAAATAACAACCTTTTACTGTTTTTGTTATGCCGTAAATATTATTTTAGAATGCATTCCATGGAAAATATTATGATTGGAGGTATTCACTTTTCACCATGAAGATATTGGTGATCACCATTACTGGTCTCGCTGCGTATTTCTGTGTCTGTTAATAGCTTTTCTAAAGTGACATCAAAAAATGCAAAGTACCGCGATGGGTTTGAATGAATTTTCTTTCTTGGGTACGACACCGTTTTTGCTGTCTTCAGTTACACGCCACTACTAAGTGTATTGTAGCCTTACATGTTGAAAAAAAGAGAAAAAAGTATTTTTCAACAGTCAGTTTTTGTTACTGTTTTAATGGGGTTTTATGAGGGGATCTGTTTTGTGAACAGATTAATTTTTTTTCACAACCCTGAAAATTGCATTAAATATTAAATGGAAAATCCAGCTTTGTGCATGTGCGGTTGCAGTAGGTTTCAAAAAGCATTAAGCAACTCAGTGCAGTCGGTGGTAATTTGGTGAGATCTCCTGACCCTTTAGTGAACGTCGGGCTTCTTTTTGTTAGAATGTACTCGCAGCTGTGGTGTTCGACTTCGAGGGCTCAGGAATATGATGGAGAGTTAGAACTTCCTGTTTGTGTCAGAGCACAATCATTATTGCTGTGGTTCTGATGCAGATGAACTGCACAGAACTTTCTCTTCGGTGTTGTGTGGTAGTAGGCATTAATTAAAAGCCAAAATATAATTAATGCATCTCTTTGTAATTCGTTTTTCGCGTAGCGTTGTGGAAGTGTGTGTTTTTAATTAAGTTTATCTGACAGTTCTGATCTACAGTAAAACTTGGATTAGATTTCCAATTTAGTTCTTAACAATATGGTTCGTGAGTCGTATACAATTTGTTTTGTTTTTCAAGACTGAATATTCCACATTCAGATTTAATGTACTATTAGCTTTTTAATCTTTTGAGTGTACTTAATCATTAGAGAAATGTGTTGTCTTACAAGGAAAATAATTTTGCGTGTCCCAAATAAAACCAAGTAGTTTTAGTTGTTAAGTATTTTCAGCATGTTTGAGATTTTGAATTTTGACCCTTTAGCCAGCATGTTGTCACCCTGATAGATTGAGGCAAAGATTGTTTCTACAATACACAGATATTCCTGGTGTTGCTCTACAGATTTTCTTTGAGTTGTCATATTGTAAGAAGAGTTACTGTGTGTTACAAACTTGAGAAGCACAGGGGAACTGCAATTAAAATTCAAAGTTTTATCATGCTAAAATGGAAGGTTCTTTGATATTAAAAATTCAGCTGGCATAATAAAGGTAAATTTCCTATTGCTGCCTAGTGTGACAGTGCTTAGTGAAAACGTGAGATTTCAGCAGAGAAGGGGTCGATAACCTACAGTGCTCTGGACAGAACAGAATGAGGCTTCAGGCTTGCCGGTTCTGCCTGGCGCCGGTCGGTTCACTTCAACACCTGCTGTAGTCACCTCCAGGTCCCCGGTAGAGCCCCTGGGGACAACCGGGTCACGTAGGGTGAGACTAATCCGACACGTCCCATCCCTCGCGGGGAGTTGTTCTTTGCTGCCCGTGCAGGGAGCCCGGGGTGGTTCAGCCCGAGCAGGGAGCGACGTGAGGTTCAGCCCAGTCACCCCCGGAATGTTTTTTCACAGGTGTATCCAAGCTCAGTTTCCATGGAGGTTCACTTGCTTTCCTCCAGCAAAACTTGGTGCAGTTGTGCCCATGTTGCGCGTGTGAACGTTCGTCCTTTCGCCCCGGCTGGGAACAAGGACTCGCGTCCCTCTCTAGGTTTGCAGGTGCCGAAGGTTTCTGCTCAGCACTGGTACCTTGAGAGGTTGTTGGTCCCTTGGATCTGCTGAGCTGTCTGCTCAGTTCGATGACTAACAGAAATCGAGCAAAAACTGGGATAGCAAAATCTCAAAATCTTCCAATTTAAGCTGTTTAATGAAGCGCACTCGCGTAACCTGGGCGCAGGTGAGCAGCTGCTGGCACTGCTGGCTCAGCCAGCTTATTTCTGGGAAGCACTTCAGCAGAGGGAAGACAAGGATGGGCAGCTGAGTACACACGGGTAGTCTTCTGACCACTGAGCAGTCTGTGGGTTGTGTGTCTGATGACCAGCTTCTGTGGGCAGAACTGTAAAGTGCTCTGTTGCCCCTCTTCCTTGTCCCCTGCAGGCGTAGCTGAACTCCTAGAAAGCAAGTTTATACCGAACATCACCACGTCCACAGGGTGGGTTGTACCACTTGGGCAATGTTGCCAAAACATTAGCAAAATTCCTATTTACAGTCTGAGATGAGTATGTTTTGATAAGCTGTTCATTCCGAAGAAACTGTTTCCCATATATTCGTGAGGGAGAATTTCATTTCAGGAAGAAGAAAAAAAAAAATCACCTTTTGCAAAGCTGTCTCATTTTTCTTAATGCTTATTATTGGATAGACCGGTATTCAAAGGTGTTAAATGTGTTTGGGCTTGCCCGCGTGAGCAGTTCTGCACATGTGAATAGTTGGGACTGTTAGTATGCACGAGGTTATTCCGCATCATCCGTGCGATTCTACCGCTGAATGTTGTTCTTGAGAAGGTAAACCTGTGCTTTTCACTGTTTTACTTCTCATCTTGGCATTTCTTACTTTTTACTCTCACAAACATAGAATTAGGAAAATGCTCTAATATGTAAATTTAGAATGGAGTTATTTACGATGGCTGTCTCCTGCAGTCTCTACGCAGGGTTTGAGGAAGTCTTCCACAAATTTTGATGTGTATGAGGGACCTGAGCATTTTTTTTTCTTACCCATCGTAGCATTTTCTTATATTTAGTATAACAGAGTTATACAATACCTCACTGTGATGGGAACTATGTAAATGGGGATAATAATTAGTTAAAAAGTATCTGCAGGTACACTGCGTGGATGTATATTATTAGATATATATAATAACATATTAAAATTTGATACCACAAAGTAGCATGAAAATATGGGTGGAAAAAACATAGCGGTGGGGTTTTATGATGGTTTATTTGTGGCAAACTTGCAGGAAAGAAATACTTTAGTAATCATTGTGGCCATTTTTTCTTGTTTTCCCCAGTGGTTTATTTATATTCCTTTTGTTTCACAGTATTTCAAACTAGTTGTTGCTGCAGTTATCAGCAGTTTCGACTCAAAAGTTGACTTAAGGCTGGCTGTCCTTTCCGAGTGTGATCTGAGGTGCAAAAGGGGATGTTACCATCACAAACTACTGTCTGCTTCATTTGATGCAATGAAATTTAAGGATATAATTTGTTGTTATTATTGCTTGCTTTCGATTTATATTATGCTTTGTTTATATAACTCATTTCATTGTACTTAGCCATCAGTTGGAGGTTAATATTTATTTTAGTGTTTGTTTCAATGAGAATCTAAAATTTTCCCACCTTCTCACTCAATGAACTAATTGACTACTGAAGTTAACGTAGAAATGCCTATGCCTGCATGTGCTTTGCTTTTCAGATTTTTTGTTGCTTGCTTTTTTTTTTCTTTTTTTTTTTTTTTTTACGTTGCAAAGTTTTATACATCTGTTTTCTCACCTGCCGTATCCTAGGGGGCTTGGAGTACCAATAATACAGTCAGCCCACCTTCCTGGTCCCCAGACATTTCAGAAGGTCGGGACATTTTTAAATCCAGGCAGCTTCCCGGCAGTGCCATTTGGAGCATCAAAGTGGTAAATAATTTGAATTTATTTTTGTGTATCCATTGCTATCTTTCTGCTGTAGAGACTAGTCGTGAAATTCTGTACCTCATAATAGAATTCATCTTCCCTTCTGTTACTGTTTAAGACCTTCAAGAATTATTGGAACTCTGGAGCTTCGAGGTTAAAAAACACACGCTCTCCAGAGTGTACAGTACATTAGGGCATTGCCCTAACTTTCAGTGGCAAAGAATAGTTTGTATTACCAAGTTTTTGTGTGCGTTGAGTACTTCACTTTTTGTGGCTGGCTTTATCTAGCTGTCGTAATAAATCACCTGAGAAGGAAAATGTCCTCAAGACTGGCAGTGAGGTAAGCCGGGCACAGAAAGGAGCAGAGATCTGAAGGAAGCTTGAATTTGTTGCTGTGGAGAAAACTTGCAGAGTGGATACAAAGGGACATCATTTTTAGCTTATAGGAGAATAAATAATGACTTTCCTATCTGGTAAGATGGACCAAAGTGATATCCACAGTGACATTTACCGTTAAGAAGTGGAATTATTATTTCCAAATAAAACAGCTAAATTGTAAAACTCTGCCAAATAGCTGTAGCTTCCCAATGATTTATTTTCATCTCACTTTAACTCTCATGCTAATTTTCTTTTAGTTTTACATTAGCTTAGCTTTTGCTGCTTCAAGCATTAATTTTCAGCTTAATATTCAGCATTAACATTGATACAAGTACGTGCTTATTCTCGTTACTACTTGTGTGAAAATAACAATACTGATACCTGCTCTGAAACAGACAGAATAAGAAACATGCCGGAAGAGTTTACATCTTAAAAAATTGACGCATGTAACGTCCTGTGTGTGCATGTGCATAAACTCCATATATATGTAAGGACAGGATTTTTTGGTTTCACCTTAGTACATGTAAATACTTCAGCCATCAGTAGCATCCTTCCTTTCACTTCCTAAACCAGCTTTGTGTTACATGACCTCGTGGGGTAAGAGGAAGTTCATTTAGTATCTCTTTCCGTTAACAGAGGGACGTTAATACAATTTTAACATTGGGATCCTTGGATTCTCCCCCTTAATTATGGCCATTGGCTTCTATACCTGCTTTAAACCAGGAGTTGGCGTATTTGAAAAACGTGGTTGGTAGCAGTGAGCCCGTAGTGCTGCTTTCCATCCGGGGGACTCCTGTCCCTGTCAGCGAAGACTGTTCATGTCTGTTGGTGACGCTGTCCCCAAGGAGCTTTGTGGCTCCATCAGCCTTATTTCACTGAATACGTGTTTTGCCTCGGTCTTAAAAGTAGTTTCCAGAAAGTGTTTGGATATGCTCACCAGATACTCTGTGGATTTGAAATGCAGTAAATCATCTCATTGTTTCTTCATAGCAGAAAAGATGCTTATTTGAGTATATGCCCTAATTATCATAATTTATACAAATGAGAGTGTCTGAAACATGTTTTAAAGATGTCTGGTATATATAACAACTTGGGGATGTTGTGAATATGTTCTTTTTCTCTGTGGGAGTGATTAGGGAGAATTAGGGAGCCTCTTTATGTTTAGTTCATTTTGAATTAAAAAAAAAAAAAATAAAATTCTTTCAAATTAATTCACAGTATTAAATATCAGGTAATTATTAAAAACGTACTTGGTTTCCCACAGTTGATTGTAGCTGAACGTACTGTGAATAATCCAGAGCACACAACACTGCAACTGGGCATCTGCATCTAAACCAAGGAGGGAAAAGAAGCTGTCTAAAAATAAGTGGATATTTGTAAGGAAAACATTGTATTATGGGGAACGTTGATCTGAGTCTAATTGATACAATTAATATAAAAAGCTCTCTCTGTATCTGCTGAATTAAGAGAGTTTCGTGGAGCCAGCTCCTGCTTTGCTTTGGGAGCAGGACTGAGTCCTAATAATTTCCATGTTTTACTTAGCATAAGAAAAACATCTGTGATTGCAAGTAATCAAGTGTCTGGATCCTATTCAGCAGTCCCGTGACTGTCTGAGCTGACTGGTTTAAAAGAAAAGAAAAATGAATCGTAGAATAGAGGATATTTGTTTTGGATACTTTGCAACTGTGGAAAAACCCCCATACATTTCCGTATTTCCAGTTACTCCTGAGCAGAAAATAAACATTACTGGTTTTGGCTGCTTTCTCAGTGATGTTCGTGTTATGTCATGTAAGTAGTTAAAGGTATTTCATGACGATTTATGCAGTGACTTAATGACTGTGGCCCGGTGTGCTCATGTTCACTTGAAATCGTAGGGTGGTTTTGTTGCTTTTGGTTTTCCCTAGATGCATTGAACAAGTTTGAATCCCACATAACCGCGGTACTTCAGGTTGCGCTTAAATTGTCATCTTCCGTTCAATAGGGCCGTGGATCAGGATTCCCAGGGAAGCGGAGGCCCCGTGGTGCAGGGCTTTCCGGAAGAGGTGGCAGAGGGAGATCAAAACTGAAAAACGGAGTTGGGACTGTAGTCATTCCAGGGGTAAGAACATTTATTTTTAAGTTATATTGTAGATTGTTAATGTAACATAAAACTATTCTTCTGTATTCCTGTTTTGAAACACTGTATAAGACCAATGAGCACTGAATTGATCCAAAGCACTTTTATACTGCTCTTGCCACGTAAATGGACAGTGGTTGGGAATCTTAGAACACTCCTTCCGTTTCCTTGGGTGGAAAAGGTGGTGGGTAAAGGCAGCACCCGCTGGAACAACAGAAAACAGGAGAGGAAGGCTCGTGTATAGAACTGGAAGAGCAGTCGTGGCAGATCAGTCCAGCAGTTCTTCTACCCAGGAAAACAAACCGGAGGGCAGAAAGAGAAGAGGCCCAGAGAAGGAGACGCGTCAACACTTTTGTAGCTTGGGGACTTGCTGAACAGGAGGTGGTATCTTTGCCTTGGGCAGCCTGCGTTGGAGCTTTCTTTCATGATGTTTTTTATTCACTTCTAAAATCCAAGTTAACCATTTTTTAGTTCTACAGCTCATCAGTCTGTTGTTTTAAATTGCTGCTTGCTGGTTTCATTGCCTGCGCTGTAGTGCTCTTAAAGAAGAGGCAGTGGAGCGTTGTTTTGTATTTGCCTCCTCCATCCAGGCCTCTTGATTTCTGTAGATCTTTATTTCTCCTCCTTCCACGCTTTCCTTGCTAGTCTTATATAAGTCAGTATAGGGACCAGTCCTGTAATTCTGTGTCAGTTTATCTGTTTTATTTTTAAGAAGCATGGGTGAAGGACTTTGCAAAAAGAATTTACCAACAACTTCATGTCAGACAGATTTCCCTGTCCCCAGGCTTGCTGACTCCTTGAGAGAGCTCTAGTAGATCCTGATTTACCATAATTAAAGATTCCTTGATTCTTTAACAATATATTTTTTATATATATATATACACACACACACACACGTATCACTGTGGCTGCAAGTTCTCTGTAATGATCTAATGTCAGATATTCTGTAGGATGGTGCATGTCTTCCCCCAGAAAGGTTTGAGAAAATGGTAATTACATTTGCCATCTCCCTTTCCTACAGCACCGAAGTGATTCTAAGCAAGTCACTGCTCACTGCAGTTGATAGTCAAGCTACTTCGTACTTGAAGTCTTTTTAAAACTTAAATCTTACGTAGTCATGGTCTGCTCCTCATAAGACAAAGGATTTTCATGTGAAAAGCTGTTGGGAATCTGAACTGCAAAAAATGCATTTTTTTTTTTTCCTGCTATGGACTTGACTTCTTTGAACATACCTTTTAAAGTTTGATTATCAGTTGACCTGTGGATTTTGAGAGGCATCCTGTTCCTCATTTTCAGAGAAAGGCTTACGTGTTTTTATGTGTTTATGAAGTAATTCCTCAGACTCTCTTTAGACCAGCTTTTTTAGTGTTCTTACATGCAATCTGTTTGAGTTTATAGAGCACTGTGACACTTTTTGCAGCATATATAATGATTTCTTGCAATGTGCTAGTATTTGTGATCTGGAAAAGGAACAGTTGTTTCTATCGTTGTTCCCCATTATAGCTTTGGATGATCAAGATTCTTAAGCAAATATATGGTTGTAAATATACGAGGTGGACTCCACTTAGGGTAGTAATAGGTACCATATTTAATTGGAGGCATTCACATAATTATTTAGTCCTCAGTACAAGAGACATGAACCTGTTGGAGCGGGTCCACAGGATGCCACAAAAATGATCAGAGGGCTGGAGCATCTCTCCTGTGAGGACAGGCTGAGAGTTGGGCTTGTCCAGCCTGGAGAAAAGAACGCTCCGAGGAGACCTTCTAGTGGCCTGCCAGTACCTGAAGGGGCTGCAGGAAAGATAAAGAGAGGTTTTTTAATAGGGCTGAGGGGTAAGGGTTTTAAACTAAAAGAGGGGAGATTCAAACAGGATTCAAGGAAGACCTTTTTTATGGTGAGGGTAGTGAAACACTGGAACAGGTTGCCCAGAGAGGTGGTAGAAACCCCGTCCTTGGAAACGTGGGTTTGGTTGGATGGGGCTCTGAGCAGCCTGGTGGGGTTACAGGCGCCCCTGCTCATTGCCGGGGATTTGGACTGGATGACCTTCAAACGTCCCTTCCAACCCAAACTATTCTATGATTCTATGCTACAAAGCAGAGATTTCTACTTCAAGAGAAGGTGGGTTTTATAGAACAAACCCTTGAAAAATTTAGTAACTGGACAGAGGATACTGAGTTTGGTAAATTACTATAGCCACAAAACAGACACACTCTCCACAGTTTCATGTAGAAATTAGATCCTTTGACCCAACAAGTAAATGGCAGCTTCAGAGTTCTAGAGCAGGGCTGTGGCTGTCTTGTGATAGAGTAGATGAAGGCAGCAATACCAAGAGACCAGTATTTTCAGCCCCGTTGCACAAACCCTTTCTTACTCATCGTGCGGTTACGACCAGGGGACAGCTACACAGATCTGGAAATACCTTGGTACGTTTGGGGAATGAGGAAGAAAGTGGCTTCGCGTTGACACGAGCAGGGTCATGGCTGACATTAAGCAAGCACCAAAACTGCCGTGATTGAGTCCTTCAAATTCTGCTCTTCTGTACACACAAGCAATTCTGAGAACTTTTTGGAACCTGTGGAAATACATACAAGGGAAAAGTTTTCCCCTGAACGTATTGAGAGGGTGTTTCAGGTGGTTTTTGGTTAATTAGTTAGCTACAGCTGCAGTGCTCTCAACCACACAATAATTAAAATGCGTTAACAAAATATCCCCTTTTTAGCTGTTTCTCAGTAAATGCTGATTTTCAGCAACAGTGTATCAGAAGGATTCCTGTAGCTGTTGTAATGATATTTATATTTGTCTCCAGAGTGACGTCTGTATTTGTAAAATATGAAAACTACTATTTAAGCAAAGCTGTCTTTGTAAAACCTAAACTGTATATAAAATAATCCACATTTATGAAATTAAAACAGCTGGTAAAACAAAATTACCATTCACTCTCATGCATTTATTCTTTTATGTAGAACTGTGTGCTCTTGTCTTCCAAACTTCCGTGGCTGCTGCTGTTTCAGAGAGTAAATAATTAGGCCTGTTAATTTTAATTCATGGATAGCAAATTCTGCAAGGCAAGATTTACATGGAAGTCAGACACAGCTGATGTCTTTTTCTCTTGTTTTTTTTTCTTCTTGTGAAGCATTAAGTACATGTATGTGCTGAATTAATAAGGGCAGGTCAGAGTAACAATCTCTTGATCAAAAGGAGAGCGACTGCCTACAGTAAGAGCTTACAGGGTGGGATCAAAACAGCCATTTCAAGTTCAGTGCGAGTTCTTATGAGCAAGATAGAGAAGCCTCGTAAAGAAACTCCTTATGGAGAGTATCTTAACTATTGAAACTCTTGCTTATTCTTCTAAATTACTTGGAACGTTAACTGAACCACATTTTAGGCAATATGGGATAAAAGACATTTCTGCACTTGCTCTTTGAATTAGTAGTCAAAAGTATGTCGCTGCAATTAACTGGTTGATGGGAAGAGCTTCAGTGTTTACATGCAGGGAACAGAGCAGACTGGTCACAGTATGACAATTCCTGCACGGTGATTTTTTTTCCGTAAACCACTTCTTTCATTCCTTTTCCATTTCCAAGTGCAATGGGGTATTGTGTAAAAGTGAACGAAGGAGAGGAAGAGAATGTATCTGTGAAACTGAAGTAGTGGTGATAGCTGTACTGGTGTGAAAATGTTCATTAATACAGTAATTTCTGATGGAAGTTCATACTGTATGAATAAATACTTGCAAAGGTTTTCTGGTACTATTAAAAATAAACATATTTAGAGATTAAGTTTCATCTTATGTCTTAGAAAATGTTCTGTGCTTGCTACTTAGGCTGTCTGGTTTTTTAATAGGTCACAACTATGGATATTTCATCTAACAAAGATGAGGAAGAAAACTCAATGCATAATACGGTTGTCCTCTTCTCTAATAGTGACAAGTTCACTCTCCATCAGGTAAGGATAATAGTTACTGTATTTTCAGTTTGTTTCTCTGGTTTTAATTAGAAAAAAGTAAATGGATGTCTTTGTTAGGAGTTGAATTGTATAGCAAGCGAGCTGGATTCGAAGTCGCGTTTACAGAATTTAGCGTCTGGCACGTGTTAAAAATCTGCTCTTCTCTATCCTTTCAGGATATGTGTGTGGTTTGTGGGAGTTTTGGCCAAGGTGCTGAGGGCAGGTTGCTTGCGTGTTCTCAATGTGGTCAGTGTTACCATCCATACTGTGTCAGTATTAAGGTGAGTGCTTTCGTTACATAAAGAAAAATTACTTGATTACGCTGTTCTCAGATTGTACTTTAATAGCACTACGCTGCCTTCGGTTTTGTGGTAATTAGGGGAGTCATTAACTTGTTAGATATTCATCAGCTAATGTGACCATTATTTGTATGCGACTTTGTGAAAGACTTTAATTAAATGTCATTTTATGGTATGCATTGCCTCAAGAGAAATTAACCTTTTTGTGATTTCGCAACCGTAAATAGCGCTGATTATCCAGCAGTTGGTTAAAATAACAGTTTGAGATATAGGCTTAAAACAAGCAGAATTAAAAACAAAGAAAAAAATTAGACTGCATCTTCATTTACTAGGGGCATAAGGTTTAGTTGATTCAATTTGTCTGTTGACTGTCAGAATTGACAGCAGTTGGAGTGGTTAATTAATACATTTTGCATTCATTAGTCTAGGAGAGAATGTGTGAAAATTAAATTTGAATGGTATGAGATGACTTAGCAAGCACAAAATAAGCTATTTACTGCAATGTATACACTGTGCACTCATTACTGTTTACCATATAAGTACCTCTATGTGAAAGGGGGATTTTTTTTAAACATGTCACAAAACTTTAGTTTAAATGTACTTTACAAAATGCCATATGCATATTTCATGCAAATCTATTTTGGGCTTGTATTTATATGCTACTTTTACATGATGTATTAATTG
The DNA here is from genome assembly GCA_020746105.1 of Trogon surrucura. Taxonomy (NCBI): domain Eukaryota; kingdom Metazoa; phylum Chordata; class Aves; order Trogoniformes; family Trogonidae; genus Trogon; species Trogon surrucura. The sequence goes on from CM036622.1 coordinate 53,257,920, forward strand.
CAATAAATCAGTTGTTTACTTCAGATGACTAAAAATCTCCAGCACTAGTTATCACAGGTATTTTAGGAAGGATACAGAATTTGTAGTGACCTGAATCCTGGCTTTACTACACAGCTGAAAAAAAAACCGATGTGTGTTCTCCTCCTTCATCACTGTAGGACCGTATACTCCTACAAGGAGTAAAATGCCCCGCACACAGTGTGTATTCTCTGGTGTGGTAGTTTATGCAAAGAAATTATATTCTGGAACAGTGTCAGTAATTACAGTTTCTTTCTGTTTAATCCATTCACGTTTGTGGAAGCTTCAGAAAGTCTAATTGATAAACGGCTACTTGTGCTGTGGATGGTGCGCACAGAAGAGCACCCTGTTCTCCGCTAGCCAGACCTTAATTTGCAGAGCGACTGCGCTTCATAGAGCAGTTCTCAAATAATTTCCACCTCGCCCTTTGCAGATTACTAAAGTGGTGCTTAGCAAAGGCTGGAGGTGCCTGGAGTGCACGGTGTGCGAAGCCTGTGGGAAAGCCACGGACCCGGGCAGGCTGCTGCTCTGCGACGACTGCGACATCAGCTACCACACCTACTGCTTGGATCCGCCGCTGCAGACCGTTCCCAAGGGAGGCTGGAAGTGCAAATGGTGTGTTTGGAGCTGGGGTCAGAAATACCTGACTGCTCGCCTCTTTTGCTTTTCGTCACTGTGTTTGCAATGTCAGTTGAACTGTGAGAATGTTTTAGTTGCGTTTAAAATAGGTGTATTAAAGCAAACAAAATATTTTGAGTTGTTTCGTTCGATTACCAGTTTAATAAGGCAACTGTCATCTCTTAATACTGTTTCTTCATGCCAAAAACCACGTAAGTAGAGGCGGACAGAATTTTTCTTCCGAAGCTCTTAGCCAAAAAGAAATGCAGTTTACATTCATTGGAACATTCGTTCCTACGTTCACTTGGAAAATGAATGGGTGCTTTACCGCATTGTTCTCAAAATAAGACCCTCTGAAAACCCTTTGTTTCACTTGGGTGAAGTACAAACAGAATCAACCTCTGACATGGTTTAAGTCTCCCTATCTCAAAGTGAATGGCAACTGGAAGCAGAAGCTCCTTTGATGTGTTGAGCTGTTATAAATGCCCATGTGCCTGCTTCTGCGGATCGAAGGGAATTCTTATTTAGGAACTTTCTTTAAAACATATCAAAAATGTTGGTAATGTTCAAAATCTAAATAATACCATTTTCATTCAATTAAAAATTTGTTTGCCCTCAGATGAGGTCCACCCACCCCGCAGTAGTTAGTGATGTAAAACTTAATTACTTACCCAGTTCTAAGTAGGAGGATTTTAAAGACATAAAATAATCTTCCTGTGAACTGAAAGTAATAGTTCGTTTTGTCTGTTCTGCAGGTGTGTTTGGTGCAGACATTGTGGAGCAACCTCTCCAGGTTTAAGATGTGAATGGCAAAATAATTACACACAGTGTGCTCCCTGCGCAAGTCTGTCTACTTGCCCGATCTGCTATCGCACTTACAGGGATGAGGAGCTTATAATTCAGTGTAGACAATGTGATCGGTAAGGATTTTTAATATTTTACAGGTTTTTCCTGTTTAAGGCTTATGTTAAATGTAAAAGCGTAGAGATGAAGGGAATGGTCTTGTGGTAAAGTGCACTGGGTTGAGTCTCAGAAATCTGTTTGAGTTCATTCCTGGTTGTACCACAGACTTGAACTACATGACTCTGGGCTAATTAATTAATGGCTCTGTGCCTCGTTTTCCCCCTCTGTAAAAAAGGCAACACAACAACTTAATTTACCTTGCAAGATTATTGTTGTGAGACAAAATCTAAATTGCAAAGTATTGAATAAGTAGTTACAATGATTGCAATATAGGAAGAAAATTATAATGCTGAGACATATTTGCTTCCAGGACATTGTTTTATAGAGAGCTCCTTCCTCTGAAGGGACGTAGGTAATCTGATACTATATATACAGTATTTAACATACATCACTATAGGGTATGTGAGGAACCTGATTCATCATTTCTCCCTAGAAGAATTTAAACTAGTATTTCCTATTTGCCTGGGCTGTATACCAATATTTGGATCTCCTAAAACACCACCTATTCCCTTAAAATCGTATTTTTTTTTCCCCCACTTGATTTCTAGATGGATGCATGCAATCTGTCAGAACTTAAACACAGAGGAGGAGGTGGAAAGCATAGCTGACATGGGGTTTGACTGTACCATTTGTAGGCCATACATACCACCAGCAAACGGTAAGAAGACAATTGAAACGAACGGCAGGATTGCACATTCTAATAAATAGGTTTGGGAATGTATTACGGTTCTTTTCTCTGGTGGAGATTTGGCTCATGGTGGAAGTAAGATTTTCTTTTTTTCGTATTTATTTTAAGGGCCCTTCTGGAAGTGTCCTCAGCTCTTTCGCACCCTCTAGTGATTGACTGCAAGGCCAAAAAAAAAAAACTGGCAGGGGGAATTCTGGATACAATTTATTGGAGATGATTTGGGTAAACAACTAAATGCATCTGGTGTTGAAAAGGGTAAAAGGCATCTCACTGTGTAAATTGGAAGGATGAAAGACCGGTTCTGTGGAGTTACCAACTGCAGAAGAATCTGAAAATCAATTCTAAGCAGAAAAACTTTATATATATAATTTTGATAGTTTGAGTCTATCTGAAAGAGTAGTAACTAACAACAGCCTTTATAAGCATTTTTCCCCCTCCTCCCTAGAGTTTTATTAATGCCACTCCCTCAGCTCTCCCAGTATTTTTTAAGACCAGTGCTTCCCTCCCTAGCTGCAAGCTTTAAAAAAATTCACCGTACTTTCCTGCTTGGGAGTTGCTGCTTTCTTGTTAGCTAAAACGTACAGTTCTTCCTGATGAACTTTGCTCTCCTCCATACGTGTTATCCGAGAATCTATGTACCAACTTCCTCGTTAGTCCTCATTGCAGCTCTGGGCCACTGGTACTTCAGGTTACTGCAGTGTTTAAGCGCAGCTCCAGCATCTGGTTCTGTGCGATGGTGCTACTTGATGTCACTGTGAGTGGCCTGTCAGCAATTACATCGGCCTGTTACGTGATTTATGGTCTTGCTACAAGGGTGGTATCCCGGCTCTGGTTTCTCTGCATGTCAGCTCACGGGAGTTTGTGCTTCATCCTGCTTCTTGAACAGAGCACTGACACCTCTACCCATCTTTGGCATAATTGCACGTTGAAGTGTTTGCATTAGCTCTTCATTGGGATATCATGAGAGTTCGGTAGGAAGAAGGTACAAGAACTAAAATGAACCAAGATGCCAGTAAAATTGGCTTTTCTGAGCAAGACTGAAGATAGGTGAGGCATGTGTTCTGAGAGGTCTGCCAGGAAAAGCTCGATAGAGCATCTGATGCCCCTTTACACTGGCACCTCCTCGTTACAATGGCAGTAATTGTAACTTACTGATGCAGCCGTGGAGATTCGTGTGCTTCCTTGTTGTGAAACACTTCCGAGTGGCCCGCCTGTATCACTGTGAGAGGAATGACTTATGTATTTCTGCAGGTCACTTCAATTTTGGGAACTGTTTTCACAAATTGAAAAAGAGATGGAACAGTGGGAAAACCAAGAAACTTGCAGATAAATCACAGATTTTTGTTTATTTTGGTAATAAGCTTTGGGCACTTAAATCCAAGACATAGTCCCTCTTCCTTCCACTTTGGAGCTGGCAGAGCTACCTTTTAGAGACAATTACAGCCCATAACGTGAGAGGAAACAACTTCACAGGATCGTGTGGGAGAGGTTTCACTTCCAGGAACGAGCTGGCCCCTGAGTTAGTCCATCCTGCGCTCCTTCATGAAGTTGTGTTGCTGAGGTTTGTTACTCCAAGGTGATACACGCTTATTCCAGGAACCAGTCCCATGAGACCTGTCAGGGAGTTCCCGAGCTTTCTGTGCAGGTTTTTTTGTCACCTTTTCTTCTAAGACAAGTTTCTCTGCTTATTCTTTCACGTTTTGACTCGGTGTATATATAATACTTTAACGTGTGTACATTTGCACGGTTGCACGTCTGAATATGTCCTTGAGTGCATGTTCATAGAAATACTTGCATGTACTTCTACACACAGCGTTTGGTCTTTTATTAATTATTCTACAGCTCCTTTGAAAATTTTCTATATTTTGTTTTGTTTCAAGGTGAGAACAATTAGCATTTGATAAACTTAGAAAAACATACTTCAGTTGGCAGTAGAAAGCTTCTTAAAATGTACCATATTACGTTTTTCTTACTGGGATGATTCTTGATTTTTCCATTTGATGTACCACAGAGGATACTAACATGTTGTTGCAAGTATTATTGCAAGCTGTTAAACTACTTTCTTTGTAGAAAAAGCAAAAGCTCCTCAACCTAGTAAATTGCCAGTATGTTGCAGGTTTACTGTTGGTAAAGAGTAAATGCTTGTAGCATGTAGGTATGGATAAAAAGCTTCCATCTTTCTTCAGTTCCGAACACAGAAGTTTAGATTTCTCTTTCCTGTTGCAAGAACACCAGATGCATATCTGATAATCTTACTAACTCATCTTCTTCAGAAAACAGAAGTAAAAACTAAGTAGTTTGTTTTTTATTCTTGAACGTACGTGAATATCAAACCCCAGATTATGGTAAAATTAGCTCCAAAATAGTGTACTGTAAACATTAATTACTAGATTCCTTTGAAAGGATCATCTCTGATAGGTGTTTCCTAATCTTCCTTTTAGTACAGTCTCGAGTTGTATGTCCCCAAGATATCGCTGTGCCTTACAGAATTTTTTTCTCATTTAGATTGAGTATTACCGCGAGTGGGTATTAGCAGCTGCTCTAGGTAGCAGCAGCTTTTCCTCAGTCCTGTAACTCCTGCACGTTGAGGTGTGCGCATCTCTCGCCCTCATTCCCTCCTTGAGGAGCAGCGCTCAGCCATCTGCCCATCGCTTGTGCCCCTCTCTTGTTTGCCCTGGCTGCAATTGCTGCCCCTTCCTCGCTTAACTCCCACCCTTGCTCCATCCCCATAACTCTGGCTTCCTCCTCCCTTGGTGTTATTTTTTGTTCTCTGCAGGAGGCAAAGGGCCCAGCTCTGCCTGGTGTTCCTTAGCCGGGGACAACTGACCTGGTGACGGTGAGTGGTGGCTGCCCCTGGGCACGTATTCCTTCCGTGGCTCAAGCCAGCTGCCCACAGAGCCACCGAGGGGTTTGCGTCACTAAATCGGAGCTAACTGCCCCTGATACCTGTGCTAGGGCCGGGAGCCTCTGTTGTACGGTTCTCATGGAACTGAATTAAATTTTCCCTCATTCTGAAACTTGATTCTGTGTATTTTACAAAGAAAGGGTGCAGAAACAACAGAATACTGTATGTTAAAAAGTGAACTTTGGGGCTTTTTTTATCATTTGGAGTATTTATTATGTCAGCTCTTCATGTCATTGTAAGTTACCGTATTTACAAGGAATTCCCCGCGTCGTGCTCACAGTTGCGCAGGTGCCCGCTAGTGCTGCTCAGTGTTGTGTTTCTCCATCAACCATTTTGCTCCGTGCCTTTTGCTGATTTCCTTTCTCCCTTGAAGTGCTCTCTTCTATTACAGCCTTACAAATGGCAGCCCTCTTTCTCTTTGAAACTGTGATTCTTCTCATTGTATTGTATTCTGTGCAATTACTTGTTCTCAACTGAAGCTGCTAAATGATGTACAACATTCATCATATTTAAACCCCTTTGCAAATAAACCTAGTAATTTTGTTTAAACTTCATCTAAATGCCTCAGAAAGCACTTTTTTGTTCAGTGCTTAATTTTTTCCCTTGTACAGTCTTTCTCTAACAGTACTGTGTTTCTCTGTTATCTATTTTATTGATTTTGGTCCTTATTCTGCACTCTAATTAGCTGCTTTTCTCGAAGTCTGTTTGATACTGTCTTCAAACACTGTTTGTTTGTGCAGCTTTTGTGAGTTGGTCTCTGAAGGCCTCACCTCTGTCACTATCAGCTTGTTTATGCAACTGTTCCGACTCTATTCCTTCTCCAGAGCTGAAATTGCTCACAAACTGACCTGGCCCAGAAGAACACTCGCTGTTATTTGACTTTTAAATAAGGATTTCAAATTCCCGTTCACAGGTGTCTTTCTGAAATTTTTGTTTACCTTAGATTCCAGTTCAGTAATTGCTATCTCTCTCTTAAAACATCTTGTAAATTATAACCAATTAAATGAACAGATGATACCTTATTCCACTTCAAATATTTCTTACAATCTGCCCTTTTTTGTTCTTTCAGTTCAGTGCTTTTGAGTCTCTTCCATCCTGCAGCTTGTCCCATGGTGGTTTTTTTTTTGTTTGTTTGTTTCCAGTGCAGTGTTTCTTTCAAAAGCTCACTTTCAAATTATTTTTTTCCTTGTCTTTTCCTTCCACTCTTGGGTTATCAGTTTTTCTGTAATTTTCATAGGCTGCTGTCATTTACTAATTGCATGGAATACTGGTTTCTTTCTGTATCATACACTTCACTTAGACTTAAATGAAATGTTTAAAGGACTGTAGTTTTTCAAGACAGGCTTTCACTTTCCTTCAAATTATTTTTTTTTCACATGCGTAGTAAGCATCCTTCAGATTGCATCTTCATTATTACATTTAGTGAAGAATTTAAGTGTTGCTTGGAAGCTTTTGTGCTATTCCTGGTCAGACCCCCGGGTCCCACCGTGTGTGCGGGGTGGTGAGCAGCAGCATGCGAGTGGTTGGGCTGAACCTCCCGCAGATGCTCTCCCTCAGTGGCCTCATCTTGTGTGGCGGTTGTTTGTCTGAATCTTAACTCCAGCGTGGATAAGATTTCTAGGAAAAAAAAAAAAAAACCAAAAAAGAAAACAACATGGATAAATTTGCCTGTATGGTAATGCTAACTGTGCCAGACTAACAGGCTTTCTGGTTCTAGTTCTCGGTGTTGTGAGAGAAAAGCTTCTAATTTCATTTTACTTACCCTGCCTACATAATCTCTGTAAAGTCACTACTAATATTAAAAGTCTAGTCTGCACATCAGAGCTTAGCGAAGCGTGGTTACGGTTGTTGTAATTAGGGCAGATAGGAAGAGCGTTCCCACCCGCAACAGCAGTGGCCTGGTGTCGCAGGGCATTTTGACCATTATTGGTTCAGTCACCCTGGTCCAGTGCTTCCCTGCAGCGCAGAAGCTGTAGGTTTTTTTAAGTTGAGTTTCTGCTGTTCCATTTATCCATACTCTTATCTTGAATAAGAATTACCCTGTCTAGCTTCAGCAAGTCCTCTTTCGTCTGTTCTCGCATACATGAGCCTTCTCACCTGTGTTGAGTAAGAGACTCGACAGCACGGGCACAGCTGGAATCTTGTGTGCGAAGCTGCCGGCGTGGACCTGCCCCTCCTCGGGGAAATAACGACGGCGGCTGATTCCCAGTTCACAAAGCCCTCCTGATTTTCATGCTTAGGTCAACAAAACCTGGACTTCATGACTATTGTAGAGGTTAATTTTCGATACAGTAGATCCAGTGTGTTCTTTGCCCTTGGTGCAGTAGAAGGAGATAATTTACCGTCGAGCTCAGTGCTGGTCCAACGCCGTTCTTGGCTCTAGAAGTTGGAGAACTTCAGTTTGTATCAGGATTGTTTTGTAGTCACATCCTTGTGACGCTGGAAAGCACTTTAAAATAAAGGTGCTCGTGGCTGTTGCCAACAGTATAAACTAGGGAGTTTAATGGAACTGTTTGAAGGAAAATTAATTGATAGTTCAGATTAAATCAAGTCACCATTTTTAAAAGTTGAAATGATTTTCCTTGTATTTTTCAGTGCCTTCTTTGGACTGTTGTGATTCATCAGTTGGAGCTCAGATTATTTCAAAATCAAAAGAACTAGGTAAAGAATGTAAATGCTTAATCTTTGATCATTTAGCATATTTGAAGGGTATATTTCTACATGAGACAAAAATTCATTTTTCTGTTGTTTTATAACACGCAGCATTAACTATCCTTCAGTTACCACAGCATGCTTTTCATTTTTTTTCCGCATTCTCTCTTTCTTCTCTTTTGCCTGCCATAGCTGCACTGTAATAATGACTTAAAATTACGCTTTGATCCTGCAGACTTAGTTGCTTGCCTTAATATTAGCAGTGATAACACAGTGGGACTGAGTCAGGCATGCACAGAAATGTTTACAGGCTCGAGCTGTAGGAGGACACAACTTTTTTCTACCTGTCTAGTTTGTGCTAGGAATTGATAATCCCGACAAGCCCACTCACAAGTCACATTTTACAATGATAGTACCTGACAGCTTCTGTCATGTCAGAATTTGATACCACACAAATTTCGTTCTGAGAGAAGGTTCTCCTCTCAAATCTTCAATTAGAAAAAAAGAGTATATGATTTTTTTTTTTTTTAAGGGAACATTTTTTTTAGTTCAGTGTAAGAAAAGTCATCTGGGAAGAACTGTGTTCAGAACCAGCTGTGTTTTGAGGTGTGAGATGTTACGTAAGAAGATATTTTATGTTCAAGGAAATAGGTGTTAGGATGTTTATATGTTTTCAAAACCTGTGTTATCAGATCATTATTTAATTGGCTCTGAAGAGCAGAAGCATAAAATCATAGAACCATAGAACCTTTCAGGTTGGAAAAGACCCTTGGGATCATCAAGTCCAGCCATTAACCCTACACTACAAGTTCACTCCTAAACCTTATCACCCAACACCACATCTAAGCGACACTTAAACACATCCAGGGATGGCATCATTCCAGCCTCTTCATTATTTGGTAATTCCCTGAAAGTTCCCAGACCTCTGCTAGCAGAGCCCCAGCGCAGGTGACAGCACCTTTCTGCGTGATGAATTAGGGAAAGCTGGAGTTTACCAGCAGATTCAATTGCCGTGTAACAGCTTGAGGAGGAAGCAGTCTTGGGAGATCTGGGTTCCACCCATGATTTCCAATTTGATCTTGAGCACCTCACTTGGCGTAACTTGGTTTTTGTCTGCCTGTGAAATGGGGCTGATAAGTTTTCAAGGTTTGTGGGAGAGGTAAGATGAGGAGCTTGGCTGATAAGCAACAGGGACCCAAAGTAGGACTTCTACAGTTTTCTGAGTGCCAAGGATACAGAAATACCCTGCAAGACACCAGTTTCCATAACCAGATTGTTCTTTCTAATGAATCCTTGATGTAAGTTGTTTTGTAGCAATATAATTTGCTGGATTTGGCATCAGACTCAGTTATAAAGCTGCAACTGTAACATGTAAGACAGTATCAGATATCTCTGGTTTATTTATACCAATTTCCTCACTCGTGAATCAGCTCCATACATGTGGATTATTATCTCTTAAAAGTGCTATTCCTGAAAGTCTAAGACTTGTACATTAAAGAGTTTTATATTGCTGTTATGATTCATTTAACTTTTATAGACCCACCGAAGACATACACCCAGGATGGAGTCTGCTTGACAGAATCCGGCATGTCTCAGTTACAGAGCCTAACTGTTACAGTACCGCGAAGAAAACGGACGAAACCAAAGCTTAAACTGAAGATTATAAATCAGAACAGTGTGGCTGTGCTTCAGACACCCCCAGATGCCCAGTCAGAACACTCACGAGATGGGGAGATGGATGACAGTAGAGGTAGCAGTCTACTTTTGGCATGTCTTGGGGTGTTGCAGTACATGTGTGTATTGCAGATATCCCCGAGAGTTTTTATTTTACTTGTGCTCACGTATTTCTGTACAGAGTGCTTTATGGAAATTACTTGGACAATAGTCATGGCTCGTTGTTGTCCATTTCAAGGCTTTTCCTTGTTTTCATTCTGTTCATGGATCACCAAGTCTTTTGGGAAACTCACCTTTCTAAGACTGGGAATACCAGTTGCCCTTTTGTCTAATCCTTGGGTTACCTGTGGGAAATAGTGTGCGCTCACCGAATACGGTGTATCCTGAGGCTCTCAAATTTGTGCAAGCACTGTTTGAAAGTGGCAACATTGGATCAGCAGTGCAGCGTCTAGATCACTGTAAAGCTGATATTTTAAACAAGGGGGGGAGCTGAGAGTATTTCTTCTTTTCTGAAAGAAAAATAAGACAGGCTGACCTGAGTGTCCAAGGGAAAAAAATCTCCTTGTATTTCCATAGACAAAATGAGTGATCTGATTGTCCTTGTTTCCACAGCAGAATTTAAGGCAGTATTTGAGTTGGGACATAAATTCTGGATGTTGCTGTAGTTCAAGTAGATGATGCTGTACATAGAGTCCTACTGAAGGGTTTCAGGTTCCAGGATGCGGTACCTGTGTAGTGTGGAGGGAGGGCAAGAGTTAGCAGCATTTTTGTGGCTTCCAAGGGCTGATGAGATGAGGGGATCTGGGCTAACACTTGCCTACCCAAACACATCCCTGTGCGTGGGGATGGCATTTCAGTCAGTGGGACCAGCCCGTGGGAGAGCTCCTTCCACCACAAGTCTAGACACGCAGCAAAGATCCGCGCATCCCGGGGCCACCAGTACTTGTCTTTTCTGCTTCCCTCCCAGCTGAGCCAGCCCAGCAACCCCAGCCAGAGGAGACCAAAGGTGGGACATGAGAGCGGGAGAAGCGTATCGGAGCAGGCAGCGCCACTCTTCAAATCCCCGCTCTTCTGACATTAGACAGGACAGCCAGAGTGACACAGTACCGTGGTCTGGCTGTTCATCCTGAGGAGCGTGTTGGTAGAACGGGCGTTAATGCACGGTCAGGGGAAAGGCTTACTTACAGGCAGGTGTGAAAGTCATTACATGAGTTGTGCAGGTGTTTGTTACTAGAGGAACAGAGGAACATGGGCACCCCACCTCACCACCCTCTAAAGTGCTTTCTGTTTATGCAACATTGCCACGTTGTTAATCAGATTAAATGTCATAAGAAGCTTTTTTTAGATACAGAGAGTGTACTTGAGATAGCTGGGTAGTTTTAACTGTCAGTGCAGTTTCAGCGTTAACTTGTTGATAAAATGATTGTTCCTGTTTGATTAGCACATTGTTACAGTCTGCTGTTTTGTTAATAATAGTTTCTCTTTGGTTTTTTATAACCTTTAAAACAATGAACTAGTTGTTTTTCTTTAACTTGTTGCAGTATTCACAGGGTCTGGTATATTACCCTAGCATTACACTGACTCTTAAATTTCATCTCATGCTTCATGTAAGTTCATCAGGTGGGTCTCTGAAAGCAAACTCAAACTTTTCAGTTTGGTTTGAAGGCATAAAGATAGAGAATTAACCACTCGCCTTGTTCTTTTTCAGTGGTTAATCGTCTTTACCTTTACAAATGTGTCTGTGTTCTGTATAACTTTTTCTAACTTCATTATCTGCTTGTTGGCATTCACAGGTATCCCTTATGAACTAGATAACAGGATACGGAAATGTAAGAGCAGAGTATGAAAGGGAGAGCCAAAGCTTCCACAGGCTTCAGTTTCAGTTCTGGTTACCTTTTGTTGCCTTTTTGAGAGACAGAGCACATACGTACGTGAGACAGTAACAGCACAGCGTGTACATGGTAGATTGGCTGGATTTACTGGAAGCTCTGCAGAGTGGATCAGTGCCTGTTCTCTGAACATCCGAAATTTTTGTATCAGCACCAGGATGACTAAAGCTGTGCCACAGCGTTAATTGGTGCAACACAGTGTAGTAATTCCAGGCAAACAGGAATAACCCTTACTTTGACTCTGAAGTTCCAAGTGGAAAAAAGAGACTGTATCTGAGACAACTGAGGTTGTGGTAGTTTTGTTACTATCTCATCTATACTCTCATCACATTGGGCATTTCATTAGGTGTTCCAGGTTTTAAAGTCCGCTTAAAAGTTCACCTTGCTTTGGGATTTTCAGTTGTGATAGACTTCATGTAGCTCTTCTGATACTGTTGTAGGGCTGGGCTTTGTAAGTAAATCGGAAGGGCCACTGTGGGGTTGAGCAGTCGGCGTGCTGCTTTGTGTAGCAGGACACGGTAGTCCTCAAGCAGGTTTCTCCTCTGCCAGAAGTGGACACTTGCTCTTTTAAGAGGAGGGGGAAATTGGCTGTGGTAGTTGGTGGAGACTGCCTTTGCCGAGCAGTCAGCTTTGTTGGGAAAAGGCAGAAAAGTCTTCATCAATGGGAAAGTGTGGTCCATGACCCAGCCTGTACAAGAGCGAGGGTTGTAGTTCTGTCACAGCAGAAGTTGTATGAAGGAGTCCAGCTCTCCTCAGTATTTCTTTATCCTGATCTGAGCTAAATAGAACTAGTTCTGTTCAATGATTCTACTTTTCAACTCGGTCTCTTGTAAGAGACTGCACGTTCTGAAGTTAACAGCGTGTTTTTGCAGACAGTGCTGGCTACTGGAAGTGATAGCGCCTGGGATTTGTGGTCACTGCCAGGGATTGGTACCCGGAAAGGCTCTTGCTTCTACTTGCTCCTGTAGTGACCAAGTCACTGCTAGATGTTTTGTGCCACGGTAGGGTGCTGGGAAGTAGAAGGGTCACATGGAGGTAAAATGTAACAGCTCTGGGGAGGGTTGGACAAAACAAGTGACACAAAACTGGCCAACGGAAGTCTTCCGTTCCATACACATCATATTCAGTATAAAGCTGAGGGATCACAGGGGTTAAGCCTTCTTGAGTAAGCAGTGTCAGAGGAGGACTCCATCCATTCTTCTGCCATTGATCACAGTCCTTGAGTTTCTGAATCTGGCTCCTGTGTCTGGCTCCTCTCGGCCACTGAGCCTGGGGCTTCCCTGGTGCCGCCTGCTCTGCAGCATCCCTGGGCATTGCTATTGGCAGGAGGAAGTTGGGTTTGATACTGGTTTTATATATATTTGTATGCATCTTATTATTTTCATTATTTCCTCTTTAGTACTCTTAGTATTTCATTAAAGCTGTTTTAGTTTTCCAATCTGTAAGTCTCTCTGCCTTATTCCCTTTCCCTTCCCCCTTGGGAGGGGAGAGAGATTATTAGAGAGCATCTGTCGTTTTGTTTAGTGGCTGGCCCAGCCCTAATCCTCGACACTCCCTTTTATAATTGTGTGTGGTTTTAGACCGCATAGAATTACACACCTGAAACAAAAGCAATTCTAATTCTATATGGAATTCTAATATCTTTTCAGGGGCAAGAGTATATTTAACATTTCAAAAGCTTTACAGTAGAATGAAGATCTAACATCTGACATTTTGGGAATAACTAACATAAGAATGACATGGACCTGTTGGAGCAAGTCCAGAGGAGGCCACGAAGATGACCAGGGGGCTGGAACACGCTCCCCCTCCTCCCTGTGAGGACAGGCTGAGAGAGTTGGGACTGTTCAGCCTAGAGAAGAGAAGGCTCCAAGGAGACCTTAAGCAGCCTCCCAGGGGGCCTACAGGAAAGAAGAGGAGGGACTCTTTGTCAGGGAGTGTAGTGATAGAACAAGGGATAACAGTTTCAAACTGAAAGAGGGTAGATTTAGATTAGATATTATGAAGACATTCTTTACTGTGAGAGTGGTGAGACACTGGCATGAGTTGCCCAGGGAAACTGGATGTCCCCTCCCTGGAAGCATTGAAGGCGAGGCTGGAGGGGGCATTGAGCAACCTGGTCTGGTGGGAGGTGTCCCTGCCCATGGCAGGGGATTGGAACTAAATGATCTTTAAGGTCCCTTCCATTCCACCCCAAACCAGTCTATGACTCTCTGATATCATAAACACAATTAACTCCATTTCTCTTAAACACCAAAAGCTTTTTAGTGCCATCATACTTTATATCTGTTTCTTACCAAAGAATATAAACTCTAACTCAAAGTTACAGTCTCTATCTTCAAGGCTGAGTCATTGCTTTGGGCTAAATTTCCTATTATGTAAGTCAGATTCCTCTTTATGGATCAGTCTGCTTTCAGTCAGTCACAAGGCTTCAAGTCAAGAACCCTCTAAACTAAGAGTCAGTAAACATTACTGTCCAAGTGTAGGCTGCAGTTTTTCAGTCTGTCTTCTCAATTTAAAAAAAAACTGTACCAAGCAAAACTTAAAACAGTAAACAAAATGAAGTATATCTTGCATGGTAAATTGTATCTGTATTCCTTGATGTATAGCTAGAAATTGCTCAGACACTTGGAAAATGCAATAGCTTCTGAAAGGAGTGACAAAAAATGTCTCACTTTCACGTGTAGTAACTATAGCATTTATTCTCTGGTTTTGCGTAGACATCATCTTGCAGGAAACGTATGTACATACTGGTTTTCCGTGCATGGATAGAGTGGGTTTCGCAAAAGTGTTTAGAGAGTACGAGTATCTACCGTTCTTTTGAAGAATCTATCATTCTCAAATCAGTTTCTCAGAAATAAGTCGGATACGGAAATTTTGGAGAAATATCTCTTCTTCCTTTTCCATTTAAAGTTACCATTGCTTCTTTTCTGCAGAAGGGGATCTTATGGATTGTGATGGAAAATCAGATTCCAGCCCAGAACGGGAAGCTGTGGATGATGATACCAAAGTGACAGAGGGAGCTGATGGGACTAAAAAAAGGAAGAGAAAACCATACAGACCTGGTAGCGTACAATATTTTATAGGAGTTTCTCTTAAAACTTTTTTTCTGTATAATTACAAAAACCTACCCAAACTTAGTGTGGAATTCTGAAATATTCTACTGCTAATACGTTATTTTAGATTTTTCCCCTGTTCTGTTTATAAATAATTTTTAGTCCTTTTATCAAAAGACGTTTCCAAAGGTTGCTGGTCAGGGTATGCCTGTTATTAGTATGCTGTCAGTTATTGGTTAGTAGTTCAAATCTATGCCTTACGCTGACTCTTAACTAGATAGGAAAATATGCTGTATTTACATAATTCATGAAGGCCAGTGTATGCATATATATCTGGCAAGAGCTGAACTTCAGAGAACTTTCTGCAAGTATCTTATTTTCTGAAATACTTGATAAGAGTGATTTACTAATTATTTGCAGATGACTTCTGACAGTGAATTTTAGTGAATTCAGTTACTGGATTAGTTCACTTAATTTATTAGTGCAGTCATCTTAATTAGCTTGACTGTGGATTAACTGTGTCTTGGGTGCAGAGACACTTGAGGTGTCTACAGGCAGAAAAAGCTGGAGGTACCTGAGCAGCTCTGTGGGAAGCTGCTCTGATTCATTAGTGCTAAGCCTGAACCTGAGATAATAAGCTCTGCTGAGACACCACCTGGCTTTTGAAGAGCCTCTCCATCACACACCTTGGGATGTCTCAGAATCTGTGTTAACGTGTCGGGCCTGCGGTTCATTACGCAGCCTCCCGCTACTGTGGATAAGAAGTTGGTTGTAGTCTGTGCAGTCAGAGCTGCTGTGTTCTGCCGGCACACCCATCCTGCTTGCTGTGACGGGCCGCATCCTCTGGTGATGAAGATAGTAGGGGAGAACAGAGGCGATGAAATGATTGAGGAGGTGAAGGCAAGGAATGCAGTGGAGGAAGGAAAGGGAGCAGGAGTTACAACTTGGTCCAGTTTCTCTTGCTTCTCTTTCAGTAGCTAAACAAGTCTCTGCTACCTTTTACCCTCCCCATGCGGTTTCGCACAGAGCCCCGTCTCAGCGGATCAGGGCTGGGTGTATCTCGCCTTCCATCATGGGCCCACCCTGGGGAGCGGGTGCTATAAACCCTCATCACGTCCCAGGGGTTTCCTTTCTCTCTCCAAGTAATACACCTCAGCAAGCCGCTTATATCTGCTGCTGGGTCCTCAAGAGAGGAGAGTTCCATTTGCTCCGAGTGTTTTGGGATCATGAGTTGAGCAACCATCTTTTAGTCTTCTGCAGCCAAGAATTTCCCTGAGAAATGAAACAAAGCTGAACCCGATGCATGTGCATACGTACACCCCAACCGTAAAGGATCAGGAGCACCACAGTCAATCTTTAGTGAAGGATTCTGGAGTTTCAGGCAGAATGATGCTGATGAATTATCTTCCTATTTTGTGATGCATCCTTGTCTAGTACCATCGTTTGAAGTGGTAGGCTCTCTAGCGCAATCGGTAGAGTTTTTTTTGTGGTCTTTTAAGGTTCTTTAATAGGTTTCATATGGTAGATTGACTTGGAATTCTAGCAGTTCATCAGCTTGCCAAGGAAGGGGGAAAACCAACATCTGAAAGCTGCAAGGTTTGGTGATCTGAAGTTCTTGAAGGATGTTTGACAGTCCTAAAATTCTGATCCTTTTTTGATAATTATATATATACCCACCAAGATGTTAAAATTCAGACATTTTTCATAAAAGTCTGAATGAAAGCTCCTTAAGTATCTGTGATTCTTTCATAGACGTCTACAGAGATAGTAGTCCTCTTTATCTGCAGATAATCTTGGCTCACATTCTTACTATGAAGCACAGTTGTAAGCAGTATACTGAATTTTTGCATCCTTGTTAGGTATTGGTGGATTTATGGTACGTCAGAGAAGTCGTACGGGGCAGGGGAAGACTAAAAGATCTCTCTCCAGGAAAGATTCTTCCGGATCTGTTTCTGAGCAGTTGCCTGGCAGAGATGAAGGTAAGTGCAGAAACGTGCTCTTGAATTTTTGTTCATGCTTGATACAATAAAAATAATGCGATTCATCAGCACAGAATTCTTTCCAGAGATGTGCTACAGAGGAAGAAGCTTTTTGTTTGTCATGATGGCTTTATTAATACAACTGGAAATACTCATTCCTACATACTTATGATTTCAGCAGAGCCCATGATTTGCAAAGAAGCAAACAATGAGTTGCAGGCTATTGTAGGAGGTAAATAGTGAGGATTATAAGGACTGTTGTACTGTGTCAGAGTTCTCTTTAGCTTAGCTTTGGCTGGTAGAAGACAGGAAAAAAGTATAAAAATGAGGTAGGTTTAGAGCAATCCTTTTTCTGATACACCTTCCTCCAGATGTAGTCATAATCCAGAGGTGTCTGCTGGACCTTCAGTTTTAATATTCACGGACCTTCAGTTTTAATATTCACCAGAACTCGAGAAGAAACTTCTTCTCAGTGAGGGTGACGGAACACTGGAACAGGCTGCCCAGGGAGGTTGTGGAGTCTCCTTCTCTGGAGACATTCAAGACCTGCCTGGACATGTTCCTGTGTAGCATAATCTAGGCATTCCTGCTCTGGCAGGGGGATTGGACTTGATGATCTTTCGAGGTCCCTTCCAATCCCTAACATTCTATGATTCTATGATTCTATGATTCTATGTTCCACAACTGTATCTGATGTTTCTATGTGTCTGTTGATGCTCTGGAAAATCCTATATTAGTGAGTTCAATTATATACTGTTGTTGCATGAAGAAATAATTGCATATCTGAGAGTTTCATAAGCTGCCCTTGCGCCTTATGTTGTGAAAGAGGATTTTTAAAAAGTCATTCCATATTAATGGAATTTACATATTAACATAATGGATAACGATTTTCTGGGAGTGTGTCATGTTCCCCCATCAGTTGTTGTCTTTTCCAGGGCTGAGGAGTCCTACTCAGTTTGGTTTCTCTTCTCTCAGCAAAGCTATTTTAACGCCTTTGATAGAGCAGTGGTCAGTAGATTGGACACCTAACAAGAAGTCCTATTTTGCTTATGGGCCTGGTTCTCTTGCTTTCTGTGCATGATAGACTAAATTACTTCATCCATCTGGATTTGTTCACACTATCTGATTTAGAAAATACTGAGATATTTTTGAGGTGAGGTGTGGAGTGTATTTAGTTCAAAGCCTATTTCCTACGAAGTCGGCAGGAGACAGCTGCTTCTGAAGGTTGGTTGGGATCATCTCAGAAGACTCTGGCTTTGATTCTTCTGATTATTCTCTCCTGTCTGTTCAGCAATTGTGTTTTTAACCTTTCTGGTGCCAGAGCAGTTTCTTGCTTTATATTTGTATGATGTGGTGGAGACTGAATCTTTACTACAGCATCCAGGCTGTATTAAAAAATAATAGTTAAATATTGTCCTTGCTTTCATTTGTAGAGCTATTTCACGAAGCCAATGTGTTTCTTTTATCAGTGCTGACGAGTATGCTAGCTAGGTCCTCTCTTCAGATATAGTGCTCACTTTCTTTTTAAGATTAGTGTTATACCTATGTTTTTCTGCTTTGTAAATGTTTCAGTGTAGTATCGTATATTTTTTCAGGTATTGCTGAAAATTTTGCTGTCAAGTTTTTAATGTCTGTAGGGATCTCCTCCCTGAAGGTTAAAAAAAAAAGAAAATTGCCTAAAAAGTCAATTCCCTATTCAGGGTAACAGTACAATGCGTATTGTTAAAAAGTGGTATTCTTAAACAAGTATTCTTCAGTTAAAAGTTTGAGCTTCTTTTAGTCTGCTCGGGCACAATTGCTTGTTAAGAAAAAAAAAAACCCTCAGAAAATCTTTGTATGTTTTAAATCATCGCAGCTTGTGGAGAGCCTGCTTCCCAGCTGCCAGCACTCGCGAGCCGTACCAAGTTCTTTGCTACCCTTGTCGTGTTCTGCCCCTTTTCGCTGCAAAAGCTCGAACAGCGCGGAGGTCACGGTGGTGCCGAGCCTCACTCTGCTCGCTGTCCTCTGAACACAGGACGAGAGATTACTGCAGTACAGAGCATGGCTGATTTCACTGCCACCATCGTATAGTTTCTTAAATAACTTCCCGGGGTCATTAACTTGACGTAATCAGCTTTGGCAAGATCGAAGTAGCAGGACGTAAAAAGTTCTGCTTTTACCTGTGATGTTTTCCTTGGGCTGTTGAAGTGGAATACTTCAGGATCGATGAGCGCTGTGTGCTCTTGCTTTTATTAGGAAAAACAGTGCCACTTCGGAATATGATAGCTGAGTAAATGTGTGATTTCTCTTGAAGGGCTCCTTTATAAAGTTCTTTTTTCTAGCCTGTCAATTTTTCTCAGACTTAAAGAAAAAAATGGGTTTTTACTAAAATTTGAGAAAAATTAGTGTATAAAATGGAAGGTGATTAACATACAACTCAACACTGGTGATTTTGGAGATACTACTTCAGTGGAACTATTTTTCAAATATCAGGCTGAATGGCACCTCTAATTTCTCTCAAATTACCAGATTCTGAGGTGGCTGGGAGGTATGGAAGTTAAGTTTTTCTGTCTTTGGCCGCTGAAGTACAAGAAGATAGTGCTGTGACTGATATTGCATGTGGTGTTTCTACTGCCAGAGCCCAGATGCTGAGGTGGCAGGTCACAGCTGGCTACTTAAAGGCACCTTTGAGTATATCTAGAGTGATATTCAGTAAACCCGTGCCCCCAGATAGGTAGCAAGATACGCCAGGTGTGCTGTCACTGTACCTTGAGAGCAAGATACCAAGTGTTTTATTTATTTCCACCTGAATGTTACTTTTTAGGTTGGACAGAGCAGCTGCCAGACACTCCAGTTGAAGAGTCTACCCCAGCTTCTGAAAGTACTGAGAAAATTAAAAAGCGTTACCGAAAAAAGAAAAATAAACTGGAAGAAACCTTTCCTGCCTACTTGCAGGTAAAGCTATTGTTACACTTCTCATGTAAATCCATTTAAAAACGTGATCTTTATGTGTGTTGATTCATTTAAACCATTAATGTTTCTTTTCCGATTCCCAGTTTATCATACAAATGAAATGGGTTTTTTTGTAAGGAATGTTCATAGGTTTGTACAGAAAGCTGTATGTTATGTTACATCTCCAGTCCTCTGGTGCTATTGCTCAGTGTACAGATCTTCCCTTGCTCTGTGAGGAGACAGCAGGGAAAGAAACCTTTCTTTTCTCTATGGACTGACACGTGACATTTTCACCATTCAGCTCTGTAGGATTTCTTACCTAGATTGTGCCATTTCCTTAAGATACTAATTTTTCTTTTCAAAAGATAATATAACATGATTTGATGGGGGAAACTTGTTTTCCTGCTGTGGTTTTATGTGCCCTCCATATCCGTACCACAATAATCTCTGCTCTTTCCCCCCTTTTAATTCTGCAGTGGTCCCTTGCAGGTAAGAGGTAGCAGTTGTGGATAATAACCAGGATATTAATGATGATGGAGCAACTTAACTACCTTCAACCAATTTATAAACTGATTAGCTTATGGGTGTCTCTCACTGAGAACATTATTTGCTCACTCTTCTTCTCAGACACCTTTTTTGTGAACATTTTTTATCTTGTAGATGTTCACCAAACATCATGATGTAGACTGTATTGAGATTGAAAACAAAGAATTTAAAGAGAGAGAAAGAACAATCTCTGTGTAAAAATAATCTGTATTTCATAAGCGAGGAAGTGAGTTGAAAAGAGAATACTTAAGCAACGTTTCCTTTGGATTAATGAGGATAAATCTTTTCTTCTTAATGCACATTTTACTCCTGTAAAACCTAGAACATTTCTTAGATTCCTCTTTTGCTCATGTTGGAATAACTGATACTGAAAAAAATCTGCCTTTAGCTTTATTTTTAGCAGCCGTGTCCTAAATCAAGGTTTTAAAGACTACATGAAAACACAATAAGTTCTTATATAATGAAGAAAAATTGACTTGAAAATTTGATAGGCTGTTAAATTACTGAGTACTCAGGCTTAGGTGAGTGATAGCTCTTACATAATAGTTTAAAAGATACTGATGTAAATTAAACATCTTTAGGTGTTTGATTACTGCAGTTCTCCATGAGGGTGGTTTTGCGCTAACTGAAACTCACTGTATGGTTGGTCTAGAATTTGGATCCCATTGTGTTTGCCTGATTTTCATAAACTTCTTGTGTGGCCTTGATCTTGTTTCCCAGTGGTATTCCCCTTCTTCGGCTCTCCTTTCTGTGCAAGGACAGATACTTCAAATACTGAAAGCTTGTGATTTACAATAACAGTTTATTGGTACAGTGTCTGTGCTGCATATACATAAGACGACTTGTTTTTGTGTATGATTTAAGGTATGAAATTAATCATAAAATATAAATAATACAACTACCTCAGGTAGCCTGGAAGAGATACTGCCATATACTGGAAGGCACGTGAGACTAAAATTATGGTTTTATATTTCTGGTAATTTCTGACTTTTAATTTTAGTTTTGTCGTTTACCTCACTTTCTTAGTAGACACGGGATTCTTTCTACATTGGATCATTTTGTCTTCTTTGCAGGAAGCTTTCTTTGGGAAAGATCTACTGGATACCAGCAGACAAACCAAGATGAGTCTAGATAATTTACCTGAAGAATCACTTCCACTCTCATGCAAAACAAATCTGACCACCAATTTCCTGGATCCTTCATCTGACCCCCTCCTTAGCTCAACTTCCACTCCAGCTCAGGCGAAACTGGGACCTCAAGGTATACAAAGCTGAAGTTAGTGATAACTCAGTAGTTTGGTTTTGTTGTTCAAACTGGGCCTTCACTGTCTTTTCCACTTTTCTCAGTGTTTACCTGGTGTACTTTTCAAGGTTCTGTATATTAACTGTCATTGTGAGCTTAAGTTCCATTGGTAAGCAGCGATTCTCAGCTCAGGGGCTCCGGCTGTTTCAGGTAGAGCGGTGGATGGCACAATTGGCTCTTAATGCACGTCTAAAAACTCCTTTATTGTAACATCCATGTCTACAAAATCCATGAAAATTAATTCTGTGCAAGAATAAACATACAGATCCATTATAGCAGAAGACAAAATTACTCTAATTAAAATACATTTTTAGTAGTTTAGTGAATATTAGTTGGATGACTATCATCCATCTTTTATTTTCTTTAATGTTTAAGATTATTTTGGGTTGCCAGTCTCCTCGGAATTTTTGGTTCACCATGTCCTTTCTGAACATGAGTGCCCTTTCCAGGTACAGTTTGTAGCCCTTAGGCAATCTTTTGCTTTTTCCTTTGCAAAACCTTGCTGAAGTTACTGCTGAGAGTTTTGCAAATAGCCAGAGGGTTGTCAAGTGCTGCTGAAAGGGCAGCTTCACACAAAGGAGCAATTAAAAGGGAAAACCTTACTGCCCCTCCAAGTTTGTTTTTTTTTTCCTCCGTGTCTTGTAGTACATGCTGTTTGCTGGAGATGTCTTACCATTCTGTATTATTTTAAAAAACTGTTACTATTTCTTGTGTATGTTAGTTAATTTGTGGCTTGTGTTCAAGCTGGTCCTCACAGGTTTTTCCATCTAAAATGTTTACACACGTTGATACAGTTTCTCTTGTCCAGAGAGTCATTTGAAGAAAGGTCACTTCTTTGAGATTGTTACTCAGTGAAAAGCAAAAGGCTACGTTATAATTAAACATTGACTGTTACACAGTTGAAATTTTAAGTAACAGAGGATGCAGAAATTAACTTCCCCTGGAGGGGGATCTGTGTTATATTGGTTCCAACGCTACAAGCAGATACGTTCATGTAGGCTTCTTTTCCCCCCAGCATTCTTTTGAAGCTGGAGGAACAGAGATTTGGAAGTCCTTGCTGGCCTACCCAACTGCATGATTAAAGTCACTTATGTTCATATAGTGTGGTAGTATAAGGTTTTAGAAATTCATGAGCTTGATAATAATGTAATGTTCTTGTAGTGTAATGTTCTTGTTTTCCAAGATTTGAAAGATTTTTTTTAAAAAAAAACCACGTTCTTTAATAATAAGCAAAGTTGTAAAACTTTGTAATTTCCTGTTCTTTTTATTGAGGAATAAATCATAACGAGGTGACTGTTAATAAATGAATCACTCGCAATGGTTTTAGTGGATAACCTACTGTCTGTTCCATTTTACGTAGGAGAGACTCAAAGGACAGTGCTTTCTGCCCATAGGAATGTTCTCAACAATTGTGTCTCGACTGTTCAGTTTTTCAGCCAAATTGTGTACAGATGGAGATGTTTGTTGTAGTTGGAGCTCCAGTGGGTGAAGTCATCTGCCAGTATTGATCAGTTCCAGGGCAATTTTTCTTTGACTCTTTCACTGCGACTTTGTGGGAGCCGGTTATTTTCACAGTAGCATCCACACATGTGAGAGAGACTGATTTTAAGTGGTAGCGACCCCATTGAAGTGACTGACTGCTGGGTTAGCAGCCAGCAGAAGAGAGGTTTTGGAGTTCTAGAATCTGAGAACATTTTGGGTTGGAGGAGATCTTCAGAGGTCAACTAGTCCCAACCCCGCTGCAGTGAGGAGGCACATCTTCAACTAGATCAGGCTGCTCAGAGCAGCAGGGATGGAACAACCTGTTCTGGTATTTAACCACCCTCCTAAAAAATGTCTTATACCTAGTATAAATCTCCGCTCTTTTAGTTTAAAACTATTGCCCCTTGTCCTGTCGCAACAGGCCCTACTAAAAAGGTTGTCCCCATCTTTCTTATCGGTCACCTTTAAGGATTGAAAGGCCGCAGTTCTTTGTTTACTATTAAATTCTAGAAACTGTGACTCAAGTGAGCTTTAGACTCCCACTCCCGGTTTCTTTCTGGCAAAGAGATTACAGCTTTTGTCCTCAGTTGGAAGACCGACCTTCCCTGTGGTTTTGTGTGGGGTGGGGCGCGCTGCACGATGTGTTCTGCATGGGACCAACCCATGGAATCATGTCCGAGGCAGTGCTAGAGCAGAGTGCGAAGGTTTGCTCGCTGGGGACACGGAGCATCGGCTCTCCGCGATCTCCCTGGCGGTTCAAGGCTAAAGCAGAAGGTGGTGGTGGGGCTCTGTTCCGTCCTGAGTGGTCTGAGAACCGTCCACGTCTCTCCTGAGTGTCTTGGCCTGGGTGTCAGTGATGACAAACAGGTGAGGTGTGTTCCGCGAAGGCTCTGGCGATGCGATCTTCCCTTTAGTTTTGAAATAGCTTAAATTCAGCGTGTTTTTTTCTAGCCATGCTGAAAGTCATCTTTTCAAGTAGGGCCTCCAGAGAATGCTAGAGAAATTCTTCCTAGACAAAAGGAGAGCAGTCCTCCGTCTGTGCAACTGATTCAAAAGCTGCTGAGGGATGTTTTATAACTAGATGCGTTCTTGTGTGCTCTTAGGGTGGCTGCAGCCTTGGGAGAGGAGTTTTTATTCTTTTAGAACTTCATAAATAAATAAAAGTGCATTGGAGGAATCAGGATTGTGAGATAGCAGAAAAAACTGTGCTCTCTTAGGGATCCAGCATTACAGGCAAATTATTTTCCTTTTATTTTGTCTTAGTTTTCATCTCCACTCTGGTAAAGTCAGATTAATGAGCAGTATTGAACTATTTGTTTGGCAGCAGATGTCAGCCAGCTATTGATTCTGATCTGAAGCAGCTGACTAAAATGATTTAGTTGTTTCCAAGATAATATTTAGCACACATGGAATTAAAATGAGGAAAAAAATAAAAGAAAAATCTAAAAATACACTTTAAATTAGATGCCTTATATGAGACTTCTGGATCATAGCCCTCTGCTATCACCAACACTCAGCTTTTTTATAGACTTAACAAGGTCCATTTTGAAAACAGGTAGGTTTTTTCCAAACTATTAATCTCATCAAAAGGCCATTACAGAATCTGATTTCCTTAATAGTTAGGAGTCCTCTGATTTGGAGCCTGAATTTATTCACAGCCGGTTTGTAGCTATGGGCGGTAAACTCTTCAGTTACGTAATTCTGCCCGAGCTCTTTCTAGCTGCTTACACGATATATTTGTGAGAAGTTGAATTTTTAGGGCCAAGTAGATTATTAAGGGCTGTGGAGAAAAACACCATAACATACAGAAAAATTAAAGGCTGATAATACATTGTCAGTGCTTCCTTCATAAATGTTTTTTTTTCTGCCTGATACTTAACCTGCCGTCAAGTAGGAATTCAGGCAAGTTACGGAACTGCTAAAATCAATCCTTTGCCTCCCAGCCAGCTGAAAAACCACACTAACCCCCCAACAAGTAGTGCTTTTTAATCAGGTACACAAATAGCTACACCCAGAGAGTGATGTGGTTTTGAGGCACTTTTAATACTTCTACTGATACCAATAGGAGCCATATACGTGTGAATGAACTGGTCTGCACTGGGACAGTGATCCACCTTGTCGAGTCGCAAGTATAAAACTGTTTAATTAGGGTGGCGTCACCTTGCCTGCGTCAGAGAGGATAAAAAGAGTGAAAAAAACCTTTCTCATTTTGACCCTCTCTTCAACCCACCAGTATTTGTTTTCCACATTATACATTTTATGATTTGTATTAATCTTTTTCTCGGTGTAACTGTGTGCGTATTTACCATCTCATTGTGTTTCACTGGTCTACCAGTAATTACTCATATTGTCATGATAGTCTGCAGTTCTGCTGAAGAACATTTTTCTCAACTTCTGTTTGTCAAACAATTTTCTTCAAATGTTACACATCTGTAATAGTCCTAAAGAAACTAGTTAATAAATCCAGATGGGCCATTTGGAGTTACTTCTCTCTAATGAATTGGATGTCAAGAAGTTAATCATATCCAGAATTTATTATTTAATATTAAACAACTTATTGCTAGGACCAGACCAGTTTTTCCTCTGACTGTTCTCACTTCTTCAGAATTTCTTCTGAACTTAAAAATAGCATCTCCAATTTGGATTTTACCTTCTTCTGCCTCTTACTTTTACTTCCCTGTCAGGGTGTTGCAACCCTGACTGGTTGCTCTGTAGTTTTAAAACAGGTAGTGGTGGTAAGAGAAGTAACTGATCACTGTGTTACCTTTTGATTTACCCTGTTGATTTGCTCTGAGCCGAGTCCTTTCTAAAACCTTTTTGTTGACTTTTCTATTTGTAGGGCTGTGTGTCTTAGAAGTTGCAAGTTCTCATGAGATATGTGGGGGTTTTTTCCCCCCTAAAATCGTGCAGTGGTTCTTCCACGTGATTGGTTACGTTATCACTTCTACTGTATTGTAGAAAATGCTAAGTGCCATCAGCATGTGGGGATGACCACGATACTGGCTGGGAGGGGATGCCGATGAGCACAGTATCTCACCCCAGAGGGAATTTTGGTGTGTAACACTCTACAGAAGGCCCTTACAGACTGGTTCATCTGTGTTTGAGTTGACAGCTCAAGCTATAGGACGTCACCAGAGTCAGACGCAAAAGCTACGACTGGTTGATTTTATTTATTGTGTCTTATGCAGGTAGCACTGACGATCCTTTAGCCGATCTTTCTGAAGTCTTAAATACTGATGATGATATTCTTGGAATACTTTCTGATGATTTGGTAAAGTCCGGAGATCATTCGGGTATGTATGTTCATAAGGTCTCGCTAGTACTTTTTTTCTTTTTTTTCTTTTTATTGTAGATGTGTTCACTGTATCTGTAGGTTATGTTGTAGGTGATTTCGGATGTGGTTTCCATATCTTAAGAATACCTTGGTTTGAGATAATTTTGTTGTCTTCTACCGAAAAAGAAAATCCCCAACCTTTTTCAGCATTTTGTTTTACTTGGCTCTTTGCTTTGCTGCTTAAGAGAGAATAAAATGTAGCTGCCGTTGTCTATCATACCTGCGTAGCTTTTTTCAGCATGCAGCTTTTCTTTACTTTTTTTTTTTTTCGCGTTATAATCATCCATTTTATCTGGTTTGGGTCCTGTAGGTCTTGATTTATGCACTTTCCAGGTTGAGAACTCACCCTCCCCATTTGGTAAGAAACTAAGCAATGGATGATCCATGGTTAGAAGTAGTCATCTCTCCTAGTGGTTTTAGCTGAACGAACTGCATGTGTAGAAACTAGTTCTCCTTCCCTGTGTCACTAATTCGTGCTTTCATTTTCCACTCTTTCTGTGGTGTTTGAGTCTAACACAACCCACGAACTCTGCACTCCACATTCAAGAGTGTTTCGCTTACAGCCTTTAAAAACCTTCCCGAGATTTTGTTTCGTGATACAAAACCATACATTTTCTTCCTGCTGCTGTTAATGTTTAATATTACTTTTAGTTGTAGTGTGTAGTTTTTATCATAGTGATATCTTCTGTAAATTAAGAGCATTTTAACAACGTGAATATCTTCAAGCATGAATAAAGCAGCCAGCATCAATCTTTCTGTTTCCACTGGATGGTGATTCATCACTTTATGTAAAACACAGGTTGACAATAAGTACAACATCATGTTTCATTATTTTAAATTTGGTTTTATTTGATATCGAATACGGAAATATGTTCTAAATACTGAAGTGTATAGTTCTTCTTCTTTTTCAAAGATCTCTCATTCGAGAGACTTACTGGCTTGTAAAGGATGTTACGAAATTCATGTAGCAAGTTATGTTTTCTCAGTACCAACAAACCACTTTGATGAAGTAGTTGTTTTTACAACAGAAAATGCAGTAACTTGTTGGATACTGACTACATTTCAACAGCACCTCAGTAGATATTTAATGTAATAATAGAAGAACATTTGGAATGAACCTTAAGGTATGTGAGGATGAACCATATTGACGACTGGTGTGACTGTTTTTAAAATGTAAAAAATAGTTCTAGTGGAGCAAAATACTGCAAACTATACACTCAAACCCACATTGTACCTAAATTCAGTAGTCTTACTTCACTTTCTTCCAGTTGCATTCTATTGAGTTAACATTCCTCAAACAATACAGTAAACTGGAGGCAAACAGAGGGCAGATTGATTTACTTTTTCTAATGAATGCCTGATTTTGCCTCACCTTCCAAATCTTAGGAGGCCTGGGTTTAGTTGATAGCTCAGCTCTAGGGAAAAAAAAAGTTTTATGCTCTTTATTCTATATCAATAAATTTTACTATTTATGTCTAACTTACTGTTCTCTCTTCCTTCAGCTGGATTGGATATTGGTCCCATCTCTGATGATCCTTCTTCTCTGCCTCAGCCAAATGTCAATCAGAGTTCACGGCCATTGAGTGAGGAACAGTTGGATGGAATCCTCAGTCCAGAACTAGACAAAATGGTCACAGACGGTAATTTTTCTGTCCTTCTTCTTGGTCTTATAGAAAACTTAGACAGAAACCTTCCTTTTTTGTGTTTGGTTTTTTTTTTTTTCCTGAAACTACACATTTCTGTGTGTTGCAACATACCTCTTCGGACTTAGTTGCAGAATTAATTTTATTGCATCTTACGGTGATGACTCATTCTGTGTTATCTTTACTTTGCCCAGGTGCTATTCTTGGCAAACTGTACAAAATCCCAGGTACGTGTTCTGATGTTCGTTGCATTTTACGAAATTGTCATGGTTTAAGCCTAGCCAACAACCAAGCACCACACAGCTGCTTGCTCCCTCCTTCCACTTCCCGGTGGGATGGGGAGGAGAATCAGGGAGGGAAAAAGTAAAACCTGTGGGTTGAGCTAAGAACAGTTTAGTAACTCAAATAAAATATAACAACGATGATGATGATGATGATGGTAGAAACAGATATAAATAAAAGAGAGAGAAATAAAACCTGAGAAGAGACAAGTGATGCACAGTGCAGTTGCTCACCACCCGCTGACCGATGCCTGATCAGCCCCTCCTGGCCAGCTCCCCCCAGTTTATATCCTGAGCTTGATGTTCTGTGATATGGAATATACCTTGGGCTGGTCTGGGTCAGCTCTCCTGGCCCAGCTACTTGTGCACCTGCTCACTGGCAGAGCATGGGAAACTGAAAAATCCTCAGCTTAGGATAAGCATTACTGACAACAACTGAAACATCAGTGCGTTATCACCACCGTTCTCACACTAAATCCAAAACACAGCACTGTGCCAGCCACTAGGAAGAAAATTAACTCCATCCCAGCCGAAACCGGGCCAATAACAGAGTATGCTGACAGTTCCAGCCAACTCATGCACAGTGTTTTTGCAGAGCTAGGAGGAAAGGATGTGGAAGATTTGTTCACGGCTGTATTGAGTCCCGTGACCACCCAACCAGCTCCTTTGCCACAGCCTCCACCTCCACCACAGCTGATGTCTTTGCACAGTCAAGGTACGTTCCTGTGTTACTCTTCAAGGCAGCAGCCTGGTCAGGGCCATTGTGCATCTCTTAAACACTTGTGAAAGTGAGGACGCTTACTTTCTGCTTTTCCTAATTTGTGGAATTTGCCTTTTTTGATTTATGAAATACTGTTCTAGAACTGTTCGAAGGGGTTATGTGATTAACGTGCATGTAAATATCGGTAAT
Organism: Trogon surrucura; assembly: GCA_020746105.1. Taxonomy (NCBI): domain Eukaryota; kingdom Metazoa; phylum Chordata; class Aves; order Trogoniformes; family Trogonidae; genus Trogon; species Trogon surrucura. The sequence goes on from CM036622.1 coordinate 53,286,788, forward strand.
GGAAAAGGACCATTATTTTAGATTTTTCTGACGTGTTGGAGCTTTTATTTTAGCTGACGCTCTCACAGTTTTGAAATTTGTCTGTGATGAAGCGTGTCTTCTGACTTTACTCTTTAATTGCTTTTGAGTATCTCCTCAAGGGTAAAAAAGAGTCTGCATAACCGTGGTTTATTGAGTCTTAATTTCCATTAAGAATTCAGTTTAATGTGTTAGCTAGTCCTACCCAAATAATAGAGAGAAGGCTGAGTAATTTTGAAATGTATCTGGGAGATTGTAATTTGTTTTCTTTGTTACTACTGAATTATCATGAGTTGATACAGCATATTCTTGCTCTGATATTGAAAGCAAGGGGCAGATTGATTTTATTTATTGTTGTTATACCAGTAGAGCATTGTTTATTTTTTCAGCAGCATGTGTGAGCATAATTTACATGCATTTTTGTCTCGTCAGACATCTCCCCTAGTAGTTTTTCCCTGAGCTCATGTAAAGAGTGCCCGTTCTGTTACACTGGTACTGCAAAACATAGTCTGCAATTGATTTCACCAGTGAATTAATCATAAGAAGAAAAATGATTGATTTCTGTAGGAAGGAAGGACTTCAAAAACTCTTTAAAAGGAGTTTAAAGCAAAAAATGAGGTGATTTAAGGCAAAAGATAATATAGATATCATTGCCTGTTTCCTAGTTACTTGAGTACTTGGAGATAACTCCGACATTTGAGCTCTGTAAGATTGTTTAACTTCTCCCTGTGGGAACTGCCACAATTACAAAGTTTTAGGTATATAATTTGGTTCTGTTATGGTGTAATGATCCACCTGTTTCTCTGAGATAATAAGTGCTTCAGTAATGGGGAAGCTTGTATCAAATTTCAGCAACACCTAATAAAAATTAATGTTCTCTTCTCATCAAGATGTGTGATCCTACAATGCAAACCGGAGGCCTGACTCTCCATCCTGTTTGTTTGCCAGGTTTTCATCATTACACTCTAACAGCTCTAATAAAGCATGTTCTCTTAAATTTTGAGTTACTTTCATCCAAACTGGACTTGCTGCATAGCGTATGTAACACATAGATCAGAAAACAGTCTCCTAAAGCAAACGATACAGCAGCATCCTGCAGAGGCATCGAATTCCTGAGCTGCTGCTGTGCTCTTAAGAAAATCCTGGGGCAACATTTCTCATCGCACTTCAGTTACTGGGATTCAGAAGCCGGTGTCAGTTCTACGTAGGAACATCTGCAAATGCCCCCCACTGGAATGAGTCTGCCTGTGCCACATTTGTAACACTGTAATCAAATAAATAAAATTTTCTGCCTTCGTACTGCTAGGCTGGACATTAAATTAGAAAATGCTCCTGCTCATTAGACTAGATTTATCTGTGTCATTGGTTACAAATTAGGGAGTTAGTAGGTAATGAGGCTCACTTTGGTACACTGCTCAGAAGTCTCAGAAGAGGAGATGTTTAATTCAGGTGGCTAATGACAATTCTGCAGGTACTGAAACTCACCAGCTCCATGCTTGCTGCTTGCTTCCGAGTAGAACAAATACAACAGACCATTAGCCCTGAAGAATGTACTCGAGATCTGAAGTGCAGTAGCATAGTGTGGGCTACTGCGAAAGTTTCGGAAATCTATTCAGACAAGAAAAAAAATGTATCTGTGCAGGGATGTGATGGAGTAGAAAAGATTCCCTTAAGCTCATAGGGAAGCAGTCAGTACCACAGAATTGTAAAGCGATTAGTTTTTCATTAAACGACGTCATTTTTTCACTGAAAACTTCCAATCCAGAAGTAGCCACCCTTTGAAACAGCTGTTTAAACTTCTTCTTTCCAGGAGAGAATGCGTTTCCGAGAGTGCCCCTTATGAACGGTCTGATTGGTCCTAACCCCCATCTCCCTCATACAGCGTTGGCTGCTGGAGGTGGGCTGGGCACTTTCTCTCCCATTACACAGCAACCATACACTGATACCAGGTAAGTCAAGAGGGGAAATAAAATGGATTGTTTAGCATTTATCACGTGGAGGGTGGTGGTGTTATTAATACTGTGATATTGTTAGTATTTAACTACTTAATTCTTGACAACTACTACCAAAACTTCTGTATTCTTGCAGCCTGTTCACTACTGAAATAACAAACAGAATAAGTACTTGACTAATTGTCATTGGCTTTTTGTATATATTGAGAACAATGTATCAATAGCACAAAACTCTTTTCTGATTTGTCAGGGATAAGAATCCAGCCTTCAATCCAATGGTGAGTGATCCGAACAGCTCCTGGGCACCATCGGCTCCACCTTTGGAAGGTGAAGGCGATACAATGTCCAATGCTCAGAGAAGCACGCTGAAGTGGGAGAAAGAAGAAGCTTTGGGTGAAATGGCCACAGTAGCACCTGTTCTTTATACAAATATCAACTTCCCTAACCTGAAGGAAGAATTCCCAGGTGAGTGATTTATTGAATAAAGTTAAATGTTGTGTAGTAACCTATGCTCTTGATTTGAAAGAATGTAAAATCGACTTACAGAAGCGTTGTGTATTAAACACATTTTCATTGCAGACTGGGCTACAAGAGTGAAGCAGATTGCTAAACTGTGGAGGAAAGCAAGCTCACAGGAGAGGGCTCCATACGTGGTAAGAACAATTACTACCTGCATTTTCATACTTGCAGCAAGCATTTATTTCATTTCTAAAGTTCTCATTTGTTTTTCTAAAATAAACTAAGGTCTAGAGTTAATATGAGTTCACTTACTCCAAGAACACTTTTGTCATTTAACTACTACCTGTATTCTTTGCTTTACAGTCCTGGAATAACTCTATCAGTGTGTATCAGCTGAGGCAAGAACACTTTATAGAATCATAGAATGTGTTGGGTTGGAAGGGGTCATCTAGTCCAGCTCCCCTGCAGTGAGCAGGGACATCTTTAACTAGATCAGGTGGTTCCTGCTGATCTTTGCTACATTTGATTTGTGCCTCAAGTCTCAGTTGCTCTGTCTCTTTCTGTACAGATTTCACTGGTTTCTTCAGAAGGACGATAACAAATCATTATGTGACTTTCCTCTCTTTCATCTTCCTCTCTCACTAGTCTTTTCTTTTTTTCTCCCATTAGAGTTGCTCAAGTCTTTCACCTGTTGAACTAACGATTCCAGAGGCGTCAGCGCTCACTTCCCTACTTTCCTCATTTTCTTCTACTCCTGTTTTCATGCCTTACTGTTCCCCTTCACTACTTACTCTTTTCTCGTGCTTTGCAGTGGAAACTCTTGATATCGTCCATGTTGTGGTGAATGTGACGGACTCCATTTTTCTCTCCAAAAGCATTCACCTTCTTCACATCTGAGTGGAGTAAACACACATATTTGTAGTAGCTGTCTGGAGTTACATGGTCATTGATTCCATTCTGCTCTTCAAGGGATGACCCTGATGCTTTGTTGTAGCTTCGTGTTGAAGCCTGTCAACATCGAGTTCTCAGAACCTGTATTGTTCATTCTTTTGGACCTTCCCAGCCATTGTTAGCAAATGTACTTTAATTTCCCATCACAACTCCATTCTTTCCTAATTCTTAACTTTTCTTTGTTCCTTCACAAGAGCAATTGGATGATCGTTCTCACTTTTGTGGATTTTGCAGGGTTATGTTTTCAGTCTCTTACCCTTCCCCCACCTGCACTTCTAATGTAGTTCCTTCCTGTAAGCAACTTTGATTCCAGTGTGTCTTGATGCTCAGAGCTTAACATCTCCTACTGTCCAAATTAAAAAATACCCTTATTTCTCTGACAACTTTTAAAAGAGAAATCATTACCTCAAACTCAATTTGGAAAGTGAAGTTCTTGATCCTTCTGAACCTCTTTTCACTTGAAATCATAGAATCATAGAATCATAGAATGTTAGGGATTGGAAGGGACCTCGAAAGATCATCAAGTCCAATCCCCCTGCCAGAGCAGGAACGCCTAGATTATGCTACACAGGAACATGTCCAGGCAGGTCTTGAATGTCTCCAGAGAAGGAGACTCCACAGCCTCTCTGGGCAGCCTGTTCCAGGGCTCCGTCACCCTCACTGAGAAGAAGTTTCTTCACGAGTTTAAGCGGAACCTCTTATGTTCCAGTTTCAGCCCATTACCCCTTGTCCTATCAGTGGTTGTCACTGAGAAGAGCCTGGCTCCATCCTCGTGACACTCACCCTTGATATATTTGTAAACATTAATGAGGTCACCCCTCAGTCTCCTCTTCTCCAAACTAAAGAGCCCCAGCTCCCTCAGTCTTTTCTCATAAGGGAGATGCTCCACTCCCTTAATCATCCTAGTTGCCCTGTGCTGGACTCTCTCCAGCAGTTCCCTGTCTTTCTTGAACTGAGGGGCCCAGAACTGGACACAGTATTCCAGATGGGGTCTCACCAGGGCAGAGTAGAGGGGAAGGAGAACCTCTCTCGACCTACTAACCACCCCCCTTCTAATACACCCCAGGATGCCATTGGCCTTCCTGGCCACAAGGGCACAGTGCTGGCTCATGGTCATCCTGCTGTCCACCAAGACTCCCAGGTCCCTTTCCCCTACACTACTCTCTAATAAGTCATTCCCCAACTTATACTGGAACCTGGGGTTGTTCCTACCCAGATGCAAGACCCTACATTTACCCTTGTTGTATTTCATTAAATTTTTCCCCGCCCAACACTCCAGCCTGTCCAGGTCTCGCTGGATGGCAGCACAGCCTTCTGGTGTGTCAGCCACTCCTCCCAGCTTGGTGTCATCAGCAAACTTGCTGATAGTACTCTCTAGTCCCTCATCCAAGTCATCGATGAATATATTGAATAATACTGGTCCCAGTACCGACCCCTGAGAATAGTTGTCTGTTGACTTCTTTGTATCATTGAGGCATCATCATTTTTGTGCTTTTTATTGGGACCTGTGATTTCAGCATCTTTGGATCTTTATGTCATCTTGTCCATGCTATATTTAATTTTAGTGATTCCTTCTGTGTAGTATTCATAAGATGCTGTCCACTTACATGAATGGATTTTTATCCTGGCATGCTCACTTTGTGATTATTTCTATTACTGATTTTTTTTCTTTTTCACTTTTCTTAACAAATGCAGTCCTGTTCTCCTGATGGATATTCAACTGCAAAAATTACTTCCTTCATGCTCGGAACGAAAGTGCAAGCACGTTGCACAGACATGCACACATGAGTATTTACTATAGCAAGGGGCAGTTATTTCCTCACAGAAGTTGTAGGCTTTTTAGTTTCCTTAGTATGCCCAATCCCATCACTTCTAGGGAAAAGTGACACTAATTCTTCTGCTGCCGTGACACTGGTGCTCTTATCCATGTCACTGTTTCATTGTTGGTGGGGAAGGATTAAAGCCTTTCCTGCTAGGCAACCCCTACTTGACAACTGCAAGTAAAATTGTGAAAAAGATGTCAGGGTTTGATTCAGAAGAGAAACTACATCCTAGATTGGTGGTAAAACAGACTCTTTGAAATCTCCATTAGATGCTTTAAAGTGTCAGTCTGGCTGTAAAATGCCTCATTGAAGAGGAATTGCTGCTCTTCCATCCAATTTTTCCTGATTCGTAAGTCCGTATCCTATGTTTATACAGCTAACTTAACAGAGACTGAGATCTATAGAGGCTCTTTAATGGAGTAGGCTGTGTTTTTCTTGTCATTGAAGTTCTCCACGTTAGTGGCCTTTATTGATCCAAACATCATCTGCTGTGCTCATGTCTTCAGATTGCAGACCACACCAATATGTGATTTGCAAGGTAAACTGGTGGGACCTGAACAGACACACTCCTAATGTATAAAAAACCTCTACTGCTAATAAATCCTTAGTTGTTTCCACATATATTAAACACAGAATTTCTATAGAGATGAATTATTTTGGTTTAGAAGTCTTTTTAAAGTGCATAATTCAATTTTCACAAGCATGCGTGTGATTTAAACAGGCTGTACAAATAATTTGGTGGTAGATTTTGTAAGAGTAACAGATGCAGTATTAGCAGAATAAAATAAGGCTAACTACATTTTTTTTATCTTTCCCCAGCAAAAAGCCAGAGATAATAGAGCTGCTTTGCGCATCAATAAAGTACAGATGTCAAATGACTCCATGAAAAGGCAGCAGCAACAGGATAGCATTGATCCTAGCTCCCGCATCGACTCCGATCTCTTTAAAGATCCATTAAAACAGAGGGAATCAGAGCATGAGCAGGAATGGAAATTCAGACAGGTGTGTTGCATTTAGGGTGCTTTTTGATTTTTCTTCCAGCTTATTTTATTGCATTGTTGCAGTCTGTTGTAATAAAATCAATTTAATTTTTTCTTTGTAGAAGAGTGGAAAGTCAGCCATTCTGCATAGAAAGAAGATAGATGCTATGACAAGAAAAGCTGCTTGTAAATGTTAGAAAACTTGGTTTTAAAACTTTGACTGTTAAATCCTACCTATCATGGAAATAGGTTATTATTTCTCTGTGTGACTAGCTGCTGCAGTAGTTTGCTTTTATATACCCTGTGTTACAGTAACCTTGTCCTGCAGAGTACTGCTTAAAATGGGGCCGGTCGACTCTTGGAGCCCTTTTGCCTCACATCAGTGCTGCAGCTCTCAGTAACCTTTCGTTTCCAGAGTGTAAGGTTGGAAAGCAGTGCTGCTCTTTAGGCAACCTGGGAAATGCTTCTTCCCAGGCAATCAAGGTGCACGTCAAGGTAATTGAACTTTACAAATAGCTAGACCCTCTGCTCCCATTGTATTTAAAATTTGCGATTTACAGTTATTTATAATTGATCTTCCATGTGTCCTGAAGTTTTAATTATGGATTCAGTCGTCAGAAACATTTTGTATACCTTGGACTTAGAAGTGTAACCTTTTCCCTTGTTATTTTAAAACAGCAAATGCGGCAAAAAAGTAAGCAGCAAGCCAAAATAGAAGCCACACAGAAGCTTGAGCAAGTGAAAAACGAGCAGCAGCAACAGCAGCAGCAACAGCAGCAGCAGCAGTTTGGTTCCCAACAGCTTCTGAACCAGTCTGGCTCAGACACACCTAGCAGTGGGATCCAGAGCCCCTTAACGCCGCAGACTGGCAATGGCAGTATGTCTCCTGCGCAACAGACATTCCACAAGGATCTATTTACAAAGCAGCAGCTACCTGCTACGCCTACGTCAGCATCCTCGGATGATGTGTTCCTGAAACCACAAGCCCCACCCCCTACTCCGACCCGAATCCCAGTGCACGATTCGCTGGCTCAGTCTCAGGCACCTCAGGCGTCGTCCCAGCAGATGTTTTCGCCAGGTTCCACCAACACAAGACCTCCTTCTCCAATGGATCCGTATGCAAAAATGGTGGGAACACCTAGGCCAGCACCCATTAACCAGAACTTCGTCAGGAGAAATACTGTTGCACCGTTAGATACCTGTGCCCCACAGTCGTCCATCTCCAGGCCCATTCAGGTGACTGAGCCGTCGGGGAGCAGGCCTTCACCGGTCAGGGATTCCTGTTCTTCATCTCCAGGTAGCAGTGATCCTTATGCAAAGCCACCAGACACACCCAGGCCTGTGATGGCTTCAGAGCAGTTCTCCAAACCACTGGGGGTCCCCAGATCACCCATAGTTATGGAGCAGTCAGGGAAGGTTCCTTTAACAACTGGAAGCAGTGATCCCTTTACTAAGCCGGCTCCTAGAACTGACACATTTCAGAGACAGAGGGTGACTTCTGCCGATGGGTACGCGCGGCCTCCCTTGACTCCTACTCCTGCTCCCGTCGATGGGAGCTCTGGACCTTTTAAAACGCCGATGCGCCCGCCTCAGTCCCCGCAAGATCCGTACGCGTCGATGCCAGCCACGCCGAGGCGCGTTGCTGTCGATCCGTACGAAAGGCCGGCTTTGACACCGAGACCGGTGGATAACTTTTCCCATAGTCAGCCCAGTGATCCCTACAGCCAGCCTCCCCTTACTCCCCACCCTGCAATAAAGGAGACTTTTGCCCATCCGCCCCGGATAGTGCGACAACAGAGTGATTCTTTCCCTCCGTCTGGACCCATTTCAAGGCCAGCTTCTCAGGACCCTTATGCCCAGCCCCCAGGGACTCCTCGGCCGGTTGCTGATCCTTACGCCCAACCACCGGGAACTCCTCGGCCCCCTCCAGTTGATCCATACATGCAGCAGCCACCGACACCAAGACCTGCTCAGCCGTCGGATTTATTTGCTCAGTCCCCAGCAAATCAGAGACATTCTGATCCATACGCCCAACCTCCTGGAACACCAAGGCCAGTTCTCAATGACCCTTACTCTCAGCAACCAGCAACTCCACGGCCAGGGATTCCGGAGAGTTTTAACAGACCTGCAATGACAAGACCAGGACTAATACCAAATAGAGATCCTTTCCTGCAGACACCACAGAACAGGTTGCAGGGCACTTTTGTCAGGCCACCAGATCCGTGTTCTCAAACTCCCAGACCTGCAGGACCTGCAATAACGGATTCATTTAGCCATGGTCCAGCAGCTCCAGCACGTGACCTGTATGATCAACCGCCGATGACTCCAAGACCTCAGCCAGAGTCTTTCGGAACTGGTCAGCTAGGCCATGATGGTGCTGAACAGCCACGGCCTGGATCCGAAGGCAACTTCAGTGCATCTGGAAATTCTCCCATGAGTTCTCAAGGACAACAATTTCCCAAAGTTTCCCAAGTTCCTGGCCCAGCACCAACTACAGGAGTAACAGATACGCAGAACATGTCTCAAGCAGACACTGAGAAGTTAAGACAGGTAAAAATAATGTTTAATACTGATGATATTAACATTTCATAAGTAGAAGAATTTCCCCCAATTCTTGTTAATATTTGAAGTTTGACATTAAACAGCTATATAATGTAGAATTATCTTCTCTCACTTAGTATGTTAATTTAGTCTTCCTGGATAGAACGGTAATATATAGAATATAGAAGCATCAGCAGTTTTGAAGGAGCAAAGGCCACCTTTGAAGCCACTGAAGATGTAGATGATTGGTCTGTAATAGTTCTTTCATCTACAGTGTATGGGAGAAAAAAAAAAACGCATTGAAAGGATGATTAATTCTGTCCTGTAATAGATGAGATGTAGAACTGACTGTCACTGACTTGTTCATTGACTGAAAAATGGAGTACGGTCAAAAAACTCGGACTAGACGTCTGACTTTTTGGTTGGCTGGCACGTTGAGATGAACCCCACCGTTGGTCACTGCTCCTCTTGCGGGACATTCACTCCAGGTTTTTGTCATTGAGTGACTGGCCAACGGCTCTTGCTGAGACACTGAGTTACACTCAGCTTGTGGAAAGCTGCTCAGCCTTTTGTTTGGAAGGAACAATGGGAAGTTGATGTAGCAGGAAAGTTGGTAGCGTTTATCACAGAGTCAAAGTAAATTCTGCAGCTTTGGTGTAAACCTCATACTGAATTTTCTTCAGTGGTCACCCTTCTCTCTCCGAATGCACTTTTTTTGTGTGGTATATTCTATTGGAATAGAAAAAGGAAGAGAGAGTTGGTTATATGTTAATTGCTAAAATGGCTTCACATTATATAATTCAACAAGAGGTCTGGAGATAAAGTTACATTACCAGCATCTTCCACCATTGGATCTCTCTTCTAATTTCTGGAATGATTTATGGTAATACAGCAATTGAAGAATTTCTTTCTTCCAAAAGGCTTAACCTATTGGAGCGTAACACTTCAAAATACATCAATTGCAGTGTCAAGCACAGTGATTTTTTTTTCCTGTTTTAAACAGCGCCAGAAATTACGTGAAATTATCCTACAGCAGCAGCAGCAGAAGAAGAATGCTGTTCGTCAGGAAAAAGCCTTGCAGGATGCAGCAGCTCCTACCCATGCAGCTCCTCTTCAGCATTGGCAGCAAGACAACTTAAACCAGATTTTTAACCGCCCTCCTCCTCCATATCCGGGCAATATTAGGTCCTCTGTGGTCCCTCCGGGTGGGCCAAGGTTCACCGTCTACCCGAAAGACCCACGTGGGCCGTTCCCTGCTGACGGGCAGTTCAGTAGGCCCCAGTTTCCGGGCGACATGAGCGCCATGGGGATGAGACCTCATGGTCTTAGGTAAGCTCTTTGATCGCTTACAGCCAGAATATTACAGGGGTAGTTGTACATTTACAGAAATTATTACATAAAGGTGTTGGGTTTTTTTTAATGGAAAATAATCTGTGTTGTCTGCAGTAGCGGGAAATCTTCCCCAAGTCAGTGTGTACACTGAATAGTCCTGTAAGCGTCTGTGACGCTAGAATGTCTATTTTACGCCAGCACTGTTCTACACTGTCTTTTGTTGGGAATTAATCAGAAATAAAAATGGAGAAATTGCAACGTATGAGAAATCTATGTGACCTGAAAGATCTTGTCACCCATGGGTTTGGAGGCTTTCTCTTCATTGAAAAAAAAGTGAAAGGTCTTGCTTTAGCCTTGATGTCTTAATAATGAATAAATGTAATACTTTGTTTTCATTTGTAACGGAATAAGTAATCAAATGTCAGCTGCTGTCAGTGCCGTGTTTACAGTGAATGCAGTGAGCTAAAATGAATACCAGTTGACATATATTGTCATCTCAGGAATTATTATTTTCAATACTTCGAATTTATTTCAGTAATTTTGAAATCCACGCAATAACACTTTGTACACTGAGTTATATTAACGTGCAGTTTATTTACTAAGATGGTTCTTGCTGTCACAGTTTTCTATCCATTATTATTGGAACTGAAAACAGGTTGTTTATTAAACATAATTAAAGCAATTATTTTATTGTAGTCATAAAGCTCATTTAAATGTAAGCATAATTAGTCAAAATATTTATTTAAATATCTTAATGAATGTACCGTGTAAAGCATTTTGGTGAATAGTCAAACATGCCAGACTAGGCAGTCCTGAGGAGGAAAGATTATTTACTCTTTCATGCTTAATTTTAGGTATGGGTTTCCAGGAGGTGGCCATGGTCCACCATCAGGTCAAGAACGTTTCCTCGGTCCTCAGCAGCCCATGCAACGCCCTGGAGTTCCACCACAGCTGAGGAGGTCTCTGTCCATTGACATGCCTCGGCCAGTGAACAACTCGCAGATAAATAACGCATCGGGCATCTCTCAACATTTTCCTCCGCAGGGAATTCCAGTTCAGCAGCATAATATATTGGGTCAGGCCTTTATCGAGCTACGTCACAGAGCTCCTGATGGGAGACCGCGACTGCCTTTTAATCCTGCTGCTGCAAACGTGATGGATGCAGCAGCCCATCAGCGACACGCGGGGTTTATACCCAGGCAGGAGTTTCCAGGCCCGAGACAGGCAGAACCACTGAGACATAATTCCCAAGGTTTACCTAACCAGTTGCAGATGACTGCGAGTCTGGAGCACATGCCACAATCCCAGCAGGATCAAATCAATCCTGACAACCCATCTGCGCTTGTGATACGTTCTCTAAGTCATCCACCGGTTGCTGACGCATTCCCAGGACCGTCTTTGTCTACGTCTGCACCAAGTGACGAATCTGCAAATTTACAGATTCCCAACCAGCCGAGTGACAGTCTAGAGGAAAAGCTCGATCCTGATGATCCTGCTGTAAAAGATTTGGACGTGAAAGACCTTGACGGGGTTGAAGTCAAGGATTTAGATGACGAGGATCTGGAAAATCTGAATCTGGACACAGAGGATGGGAAAGGTGATGAACTGGACACTTTGGATAATTTGGAAACCAATGATCCTCACCTTGATGATCTTCTAAGATCCGGGGAATTTGACATAATTGCATACACGGACCCAGACCTTGATGTGGGGGATAAGAAAGGAATGTTTAATGAAGAACTAGATCTTAATGTCCCCATTGATGACAAACTAGATATCCAGAGCAAGACAGAAGAACCGAAACAGAAAGAACAAGGTGATAGAACTGCTTCCCCTCCTGAGACCCAGTCTCCGCTGAAGAAATCCGCTGCAGAAAATGAAATTAAAACAGAAGTACTTTCCCCAAACACTCAGGAGGAAAAGAAGAATGAAAATGAGAAAAGCGATGGGAATGCTGAATCCACAAGTACTCAACAGGCTGCTGACATGGAGTTAAAGGATGGAGAAAAGGCTCCTGCGCAGCCAGCTAACCCAGAATTCCCTGACAAGACTACTGCTGTTCCTAGTCAAGAAACAACTGTGCCTAGTCCAGATGCTCAGGGATCTGCCTCACTGCCTGTCCAAGGAGCAGTAAGTTCCTGCAGTATTTCTGGGTCCACACCAGTCCTCTCGAGCTTGCTAGCGAATGAAAGCTCAGACAATGCTGAAGCAAGGACCCTGGGATCTCCATCTCAGTCCTTGCCAGCACCACAAATGAACCATGCGTCAGGTATTCCACAAACACTAATGACACCTGGTGGACAGATCTTGGAAAACACTTTAAATTCAAATTTGGCCATGGTTCCACGAATGAACCATAATTTTTCTCAAGGGTCACCAAATCCGGGATTTATTCAGGGTCAGTCATCTAATCATAACTTTGGGACGGGACAGACTTCTAATCAAACTGTGGCTGTGACAAACCGTCCCGGTCCTAGTGGCATATCTGGTCCCCAACAGATAATGCTCCCTCAACCGTTAGCTCAACAACAAAATCGAGAGAGACCACTTCTGCTAGAGGAACAGCCACTGCTTCTGCAGGACCTTTTGGATCAGGAGAGACAAGAGCAGCAGCAGCAACGACAGATGCAAGCCATGATTCGCCAACGCTCGGAGCCGTTTTTCCCCAATATTGGTATGTGGGTGATCTGTCTGTGTTCTAGTTACGCTTGTTTGGTTTTATTTAATCTAACAATAACTAGTTAAATAATTCATAGCTTTGCAAGAAGCAGGTACACATGTGGAGCTTGAAGGTGGCATAACAGAAAACACACCTGCCTAGTAGGTACAAAGGGGATTATGGAAATGGAGTATATAGGTGGAATTCTGAGCTCTGTGGCAAGGTCCTGTTGACATTACCAGGATCAAGTGCAATAGCTGACCTTTTGATTTTCATTGCATCAGTTTTCTGTTATTGTTTTGTTACTTTTTTTTTTTTGCAGTGTTTAGGGATCGTTGAAAGCCATATTACTAAGTCACAGTCCAGGCAAGGCCCAGAAACATCAGAGATAATTCTGTATGCACTGGAAGTGTTTGATTTTCTGTTTAGTACAACATGGTCCTGGATCAGGACCATCACTGTCATTTAATTGTTACTTATAATTTTTATGAATTTTTGAGAATTGTGTTAATTGTAACTATGCTGTCCATCGAGGCTGTTTGTTAAAAAAAGAAGTTTAACCTACTCCTTAAGTCACAGTTCCGTATTTGTAGCATGACTAGAACATCCTGTAGCAACCCCAGGTAGCTAAAGATGACCTCAGAGTTTTGCCACCTGAATTCACAGAAACAACTCTTCTTCCTGATTCTTAAACCTCTAAATAGAGTTTATTCAATCTGTGGGTCATAGGCCAAATTTCTTCTAGAGCCCTTCTGAGACTGACCTGCTTTTCTTCATGTGTGGTGGCTGAAAACAAGAACAGTTGCTGGAGTAGCTTTCCTTAGAGGATACATGAAACTACATATTAACCTTGTATTTCAAAGTGGAGAGGACAAGTAATGTGAAATAGTAATGCAGTCATGTTGTTTTACCAATGGTTTATGCATGAACTAGATCTAAACAAGTCACTTCCAGTTAATAAATTAAAATGTTCAGCTCCATAATTCACTTTCACTGTTTTTCTTTTATAGACTTCGATGCAATTACTGATCCTATAATGAAAGCAAAAATGGTAGCTCTTAAGGGGATCAATAAAGTCATGGCCCAGAGTAACATGGGGATGCCACCAATGGTTATGAACAGGTAGGCAACACTTGGTACCATTCTTTAGGGCTGCACAATGTAAAAGGAAGTGGTAGAACCTGGGGAAACTGCACAGGAAATGAAAAAACAAAAGGTGGAAGAAGGTCTTTTTGTCATGTAGTTCATAGACTGTGCTAATACAAGATTACCTCCGAAGAATAAAACTGGTGTGGCAGTAGAAACTATAAAAAGTGTTAAAATGCATCAGACTTGTGTTCCATGTGTGCCGTCGTTGGTCAGCATGGCTTCAGTACTGATGCTTTTCCTGTTTTCCCACTTAATAACTGTGTAATCGCACATCTCCCACACATTGTGTTTGGAGCCTGCCCATAGCCGTGTGACGGTTAAACTCCACGGTGCAGTATATCATTTAACGTTAAGTATAATGAACATTTCATTTCATCCTCTTTTTAAATCCATTCCAAGGACAAAAGGAGCTATGAGCTGTACAAGATTTTCACTATGGCTGCTTTTACCATAGGTGGAGAGTCTGTGGGACAGAAAGGTTCTACACCTTTTCATGTGGCTCTTAAAACAGGGTGTTCTCTCCAAACACAGTATTATATGATAATTCCTGGCTTACCAGAGATGTACATTTAGCCAGCTTGAGTTGACTGTGCTGGTGACCATAGTATCTAAATCCATTCTTTTTTTTTTGTGTGTGTATGTATCATAATGCATCAAACAGCATATATCTAGTCTGTAGATGGTATTATTAACTAACACTACAGTGTTGGCAATTTTCAATTACTTGCAATTTCAGAAAACAGAATAATCTCAGAGAAATGCTCATGGATTGTTTTAAGGGGAGGAGGAGGACTTTATATCTATTTGGGTTGTTTTACCTTGGTGTGATAGTAATGTGTGTTAAAATATGCACACAGATGCTACTTTTGGTGCGTCTTCACTGTTTTAGCACATCATGTTCACTTCATCCCTCTGCAAAGTGTAAAATGCAATAGTTTTAACCAAGGGCGAAAGTGTTCTAGCATCAGATGAGGATAAATAGTCTCCAGATGTTGAAAAAGTTCGGTACAGAAGTTCAAGCATATGTCTATAAAATATTTGGACACGTTGTGTGAGTTTGGTGCAATGGAAAAGGTTGTCCCTCCCCAAAAATACCCACCAGTTTTAAAGTTTCACTTTCCATTTGTATATCAATAGGTTTCCCTTTATGGGTCAGCCAGTGCCGGGCACTCAGACCAGTGAAGGCCAAAATCATATGCAGCAGGCAATTACACAGGTAATCCCGCTTGATATGGGTTTTTTAAAAAAAGTGTTTAATAATGTTAACTAGTTTGGGGTTTTTTTTTAAATGAATCATGATTTAATATTGTTGTCTGTATGCTTTACTGAAATTTCTAGGATGGAAGCTTGACACCTCAGATTTCTAGACCAAATCCTCCCAATTTTGGTCCTGGATTTGTCAGTAAGTACAGATTTAATAATTTATTGTACGTTGGTGTTAAATTCTACAGTTCTGGTTTGTTGAAAAAAGAAATCATGAGAGGATTCTATCTCACAAAAAAATCATCCTATTACAATTGAGTCATTACATTATTACGATTCCAACCATTAAAGAAGTGCATCGGAAAGGCTATTGACATTTTTTCTAGAAGCTGTCTTCAGAGAAACACCATAAGGAAAGAGAGAACAAACAGAAAATCAGCATTGTTTGGATTTGTGTGAGCACAGCAGTCTATTAACTGACAGGCTTCTGTGTCAAAAATCTGGTCTTGGTTGTGTTGTGATATTCTGAGCTCGGCGAGAACAATTTGTGTTGTTGGAGGCAGTTTCTATTTCAGAAGCAAAAAGTTTTGTGTACCATCACTGTCACTTTAGCAAATACCGATAAAAGCTTTAGTTAAGACTGGCTGGGAACCACGGTTGTTGAAAGCAGAAATATTCAGCACTAGTAGTACTTTGCATTCTTTGTGCCTGGTTGCCCTAGATCAGTTGTAAATCCTGGTCTCTCTGATGAGGGAGGTTTTTTAGCAGAAATTAAAACTGGACATATGTTGGGACGGGAAGACCACATGTAAAAAAGCGTGTCTATCACTGCCAAAAATAAGAAACAGAAGTAAACACCTTCACCTTTTCCAGAAACTGGAGTAGCAGCACTGAGTGTGCAATCAGGAGCTTTTGCAATATTACCTGTATTAATTTCTGGTGAGATTCCACATGGCCTGGCTCTGGTTGGGGTGGTGGTGGTGGTTCGGAGCACTTGAGAAAATCTGTTTCTCATTTTGGTAGGAGTTACTCTTACCTAGAACTTGTTAATATTTCTGTACTTTCATTTGCACTTTCACATTGCTCCTGTCTGCAGTTACTCTCCATCGTTTCCACTCAAATGTCCCTTCAGGTTATGCGATTAGTTTGGCAGAATTTATCACTGAAAGAACGGGCGCCCCTCGAGACTGTAACTAGCTCTGTGAATTGATTTATGTGAGCTGTTAGAGTTGATCGCTGTCCTGACACTGTGACTGTTAAAATAGAAGGAGCACAAGGAGGACATGGTTATATTGAAATGGCAGTGTCACATTTACTGAACAAACTTTGTTTGCCAGGAAGATCCACGCCGTGTTCCCGGTTACCCGGCTCGTTGCCGCAATGTGATCGGGAAACAAATGATACCATCACCAAACCTTCTCTCTTGCCTTCTGGGCTTAGTGCAGATCAAGTGTTATCAGACACAATTGTTTTCCCTCGAGAAAAACATTTGGGAGCAGCGGACTGCTCATCCTAGCAGAGGAGCATTTCTCATTTATAGAAAGGAGTAATGGCTCAGTTACAGTCTAGATGAGAGCGCGTTTGTTTGCGGGGAGGAAGAGGCGCTGGTGCTGAAGGCCCTGTGCAGGGGGCTGGCAGTTATTTTCACAAAGACTGTCTTGCATGTTTATAATTTTAATTTTCTTTGCAGAAGTGGTAATAAAAAGATTTTTTTGAATGTACAAAACTCTTGTGCAAACACCAGAATTAACGAGGCCATGTTTCCTGTAAATTTGTGTCCTTACTCCCTAATTTCTCTCCCTCTACCTGAGTGCTTCCAGAGGTCTTCCACGTCTCCTCTCCTGCGACAGAGCAGGGTACCACCAGGTTCTGTTGCTGCTTTCAGAGCTGCGTTTGCTCACTACTAGCAAGTGCACATTTACTGGCTAGACAGTGGGCTGGTGTCTCTTGAAATAAAGGCATTATGTTAATACTCCTTTTCTCAATAAATACAGCAATTTGGATCTCTGTCTTCTCAAATCACTCCAGGAGCTTAATGTCTCTTGAGATAGCGAATCTTTTGTCAAATTTGGCTGAACTTGACCAATGATCTCTTCAAATAAGGGGAGAACCTGGTTGTTGCAACTTCATCTCTAAAAAGTAGATGTTCAGCTTCATCTCTAAGAAGTAGATGAGGGTTCACCTCCAGGAAGAGCTCGTATCATACTTAATTTCCCTTCTCTCTAGATGATTCACAAAGAAAGCAGTATGAGGAATGGCTGCAAGAGACACAACAACTTCTTCAAATGCAACAGAAGTACCTTGAGGAGCAAATTGGAGCACACAGAAAGTCGAAAAAGGCGCTCTCAGCAAAGCAGCGTACAGCCAAGAAAGCTGGCCGTGAGTTCCCAGAAGAAGACGCAGAACAGCTTAAACATGTTACCGAGCAGCAAAGCATGGTCCAAAAACAACTAGAACAGGTAATCATCTCGGATCCAAACCAATCACCTTAATACTAAGCTATCATGCTGGAATGACTCTTTCCTTCAAATTGTCCAAAAGGCGAGTTTTAAGTGCTTGAATACGGTGAGTTTATTGAGAGGGAACCACTCCGAATCACGTTTCGGTTTTGTGACGGCATTGCTCTGCATTGCCAGCGACACTGGTATTGTAGAAGAATAAGCTATGGCAAACATGATGACAAAAAAAAACGGGTTAGTACTTTGGGAAGAGGGGAAATTGCTCGGCAGAATGGTTTGCAGCAGAGTTCCTGGCGCGGTGAAAAGCGTAAATGAGAGATTCAGAGGAAAGTCGTAGCATGCAGGGTTTGTTTCCAGCTTGACTGAACTTAATAACTCAATCCTTTTCAGATGTCCTTACCTCATCAGAACCTTTGGGTTGTATGCCAGTCGAATGTTACTGTTTGAAAAGCTCTTTTCATTACATCTTTAGTGTCAGTCTAGTTTTATGATCTGTCTAGTTCCTAGATGCTGATCACCATTGTGCGCTATCTGTTACTGTGTCATGGAATTACACAGGTCAGAGGGATATCTGGAGTTCATCTGACCTCCTGATCAAAGCAGAACTAGCGTCACGGTTAAATCAAGTTGCTCAGCGTCTTGTCATTCAAGTTTTGTCAGTCTCCAAGGGTGGAGTTTTCCCGCCATCTCTGGGCTGCTGTTCCAATGTGTAACCACTTTCACTTGGTTTTGTTTTTCTTTCTTTATATTCAGTTGGAATTTCACTTGCTACACCTTGTAACTCTGGTTATAGTGAGATTGAAAACTTTGATATAATCTACACTTCGGCCAACAGTATTGATTGCTCTGTTTCTCAAGACATTATCTGATGTGACTATCAGGATCAGTTAGACCTGCTGAACGTAAAAATGCTTTAGAGTTGTCCTGTATTAATATGAGGGGAAAAATGGGCAACAGGCTGCTTGGAATGAAGTTCTAAGTGATACCTGACCCTCTGGTTCTTCCCTCAGTGTTGCTTCGAGACAAAGTATGCGCTGGGTCTTTTCACTGTGTGGAAGAAGGATGGAGCAGATAAATTATGTCTGTGTAATTTATTCCTTTTTCTTTTTTCCCTTCCACAGGTAGAATAAATGTAAAAAAAAACCACTTTAACCAATCTTGTTCATACACACATCAGTGTAGTCTTAGGGTAGAGTTATTTTGAAGTGACAGCTGCTAGTCGTGCCATTGCTGGCAGAGTCGTTTAGTGCTCTGTAATTAAGTTTCTTTTATTCTTCATATAGTGCAGGTAGTCTCCCTCCACCAACCTTCAGCCACTGATTTAGACCAGTCACCCACATCCTGAACAGCACTTTGTTGCATACACCTGGATGCATTTCTGTGTGGCTGCCCTAAGTGATCCTGCTCTGGCAGGGGGATTGGGCTGTGTGATCTCTAGAGGGTCCCTTCCAACCCCTGACATTGTATAATTCTAGGATTCTATGATTCTGCTTAGCAGGAGTTTAAATAAGATTCTATTAAAGTATCTTTTAAATGACCTTCTATTTGAAGCAATTCACCATGCTTTCATATGGGATCAAGTAATTTTTCTGTAATCAAGCTTCCATTAGTTTTTTGAAAAGGACAGAGTCTGTATATGTGTGTACATAGGGAAAACAACTCTCAAATCCCCGTGAATTGCTGCTCCTAGACTCAAGCCTGGAGAAACCAGAGCTGACTTTGTGCAACACGAGCTTGTGTCTCGCAGGGTTCTTAGCTGGGGCGCGGAGCCCTGCAGACACTGCCCCGTGGTCTCCAGGGCCAGAAGGGTGTGCACGCTTTGGGAGGGTGTAAGTGCTTTGGCGTGGCACCGTGCCTGCGCTGGTAAGCTCTGCCTAGTTCTCCCCCACGCGATTCAAATCCCCAGGTTGATCTACCCGGGTGGGCTCAGGTCCAGCCAGGTGCAGTCGATGCTGGTCCGAGCACGGACACGTGGCCGACCTGCAGCTGCGGATCCCGGGGGAGGTGTAAGTGGTTTGGGTGCCCTGTGGTACGGGCACGCAGAGCCAGCGCGGGCTTAGTGCTCGGTGCCCACAGAGAAAGAAGTCCTGGAGCGTTAGACCGTGCGATGCAGATCAATCCAGCTGGTGGCTTCACGCAGTGGCACCATTTATCTGGTGGTGTCGGTGCCAAGCCAGAGCTCATAAATCATCTTGGACCTGAGATTACTGTGTAAATAGCCTTGTGGGTGCATCTGTCCTGCATTCTGGAGTATGTCTCCATTATCCTGAGCTTTCTGGCTTGTTCTGTGCCCCAGATAAAGGAGAGTGGTATCAAACATTTTTAATTATGTTATGGACTACCTCTATCAGTACAAACAGCAAATGGAAGTTGTGAAAGTCATAATCTAACAAATAGAAGTGAGAGAGATTTTCTGTAATGTATTATTAATCAGTGGATTACAAGTCCTTTTCTTTTTTGAGGGAGCAGAGCAGTCAGGTATCCCTTGTGTTTCTGGAATGCTCGCTCTTGTCGAGTTGACACTGTCCTATCCTTCCACTGGCTTGTCCTGCTTGCCTTAAAAATGAACTATTAAGCTGAACTTGCAGTGTTCAAGTTGAAGTTACTTTCATCCTAAAATTTAAAATTTTCAGACAGCAATTGTCTGATGTTTGAGGGTCTGCCTGCGAATAATTGTGAATCTAGCTCCTGGTTTCCTGTAAATTTCCATTTCAGTTACATCTTCTAAAAATTTTTACTAATGTGTTTGTGAAGGTCATCCATCTCACTGTTTCCTTTTTCCTGTCCCCAACTGTTGTTATCCTGTGCGTGGATGGTAAGATCTGTAGGTCAATGATCACTTTTGGATTAGGTTTGTATATTCTCCAGCACAGTGCAGTCTGGGTATGCAATTAGAACTTTGAGACACAGGGTTTTTTCCTAAAATTTTGGGATTGATGGTATTTCTATTGAAATAATGGCTATTTAACCTTAAAATGGGAGAGAAAATAAGACTGTGCAGAAATGCTGGTTTTGCCTGAGGTTAATTGTCTACTGAAATTATAATGGTGAGTTGCATGTTCTGTGCTGCTTACATTGTCAGTACATGTCAGAGATGAATAATGGCTTTTTTAATTTTTTAGATTCGAAAGCAGCAGAAAGAGCACGCAGAACTAATTGAGGAATATCGAATCAAGCAGCAGCAGCAGCAGCAGTGTGGAATGGCACCCCACGCTATAATTCCCGGCGTCCAGGCTCAACCACCAATGGTTCCAGGAGGAACGTCACCAGCGATGAATCAGCAGAACTTCCCCATGGTGGCACAACAGCTCCAGCATCAGCAACACCCGGTGGTACTCCCTGGGCAAGCCAACCCGACCAGAATGCCGAATTTATCTGCGTGGCAATCTGCAAATGCCCCTGCAAGTCATATTTCCATGAATCCAGCAAGGATGCAGCCTCCAATGACGCCGTTGCCAATTACTCCTGGTACACCAGCTCCTGTGCCGGGACCGAATGCAGCCGCGCAGTCGGGGCCGCCACCGAGGGTGGAGTTTGAGGACAATAACCCTTTTAGCGAAAGTTTCCAAGAGCGGGAAAGGAAGGAGCGCTTACGGGAGCAACAGGAGCGGCAGCGCATTCAGCTTATGCAGGAGGTGGATCGGCAGAGGGCCTTGCAGCAGAGGATGGAGCTAGAACAGCACGGCATGATAGGGTCTGACTTAAATAACAAAACATCCTTGTCTCAGATACCTTTCTTTAATTCTGACCTGCCTTGTGACTTCATACAAACTCCACGACCTCTCCAGCAGTCTCCACAGCACCAACAGCAACAAATGGGGCAAATTCTGCCCCAAGGTTCTGTGACCTCGCCTCCCGCCACGAACTTTATGCAGAGCGGCGAGCGAAGGCCGGTGGGAGCGACAACCTTTGGACCTGACGTGTCTGCGGTTCCGGGCGGAGCCCCTAATTTCCATAACGTAAAACAAACTCATGGGAATCTCCCTGGGGCCACCTTTCCGCAGAACCAAGTCAGGCCTCCGTTTGCTTCTGCCGTACCTTCATCCACGGTACTCGGCAGTGGTGCCCCGTGTGGCTCGGACACTAGCGTGCCCCAGGGAACAAACTTCCCTGGATCAGGCCAGTCTCTCATACAGCTGTACTCTGATATCATCCCAGAAGAGAAAGGAAAAAAGAAAAGGACACGAAAAAAGAAAAAGGACGATGATGCCGAGTCAATAAAAGCCCCGTCAACTCCACATTCGGATATAACCGCGCCATCAACTCCAACCGTTTCTGATTCTACCTCCACCCCCACAATTAACACCCCTAACGAACTTTCACGTCACCAAGAAGAACAAGAGTCAGCGGAGTTAACGGGCCCATCGACGTCCAACGCGGGAGAGGGCCAGGCCTCTCCAGAGCTGGAGTGTAAGCTCCCCAGCAGCAGTCAGCTGCAGAAGCAGCCGAGTGTCACCGCGGAGACTGAAAAGCCTAAAACAGATACCCCTACCAGCATTCAAGAAGTTAAACTAGAAAAGGCAGAAACTGATCAATGCTCGGGTCAGGCTGAGCCTAAACCGGAAAATCCCGGCAGTATTAAGGTGGAAGAAGAGAAGGTCACATCACAGCCTGCCTCTTCGGTTCAGAGTCCAGCGCAGCCAGCTGGCGTTCCGGCAGCCAAAGGGGAATCGGGGAACGAATTGCTGAAGCACCTGCTTAAAAATAAGAAGTCGTCGTCTCTTCTAAATCAAAAGTTGGAGAACAGCGGCCGAACAGAAGAGGAGGCTTCTGGGGATAAGAAGTTAACAGAGAAGCAGAATCCAGCTGAAGCAATGGTGAGCCTCTTTGCTGGTGGTCTTCAGCAGGGAAAGGCTAGTTAGTGCCTTTACCGTGGGCGTTTGTGAAAGGTGGGGAGGTAACCTGCCTGCACAAGGGTGGGCTAAACAGCTTTAAGGAATTTTTGCCTCCCTTCCCGCCTTTTCTCTGTGTGTGAATCACTTGTGTTACAAAAAGTACAAATTGTAATATGACTTCGTAGGTTGGTGTATTCAGAAATCATTAAAATGCAAAAAATAGTTTTCATATAGGTGATTATGTCTAAATCTTAGTCTTACCAAGATTAGGCAAGATTTTATGGTATGACTCTTAATTACTTGCTAGGATGTTTCTGTAAAGCATTTGGGACACCTCTATGCTGCTTTTTTTTTTTTTTTTGTGACTCCACCCCAGCCATGTAGGGGATGACCCGTGTGTGCCTTTGCAGAGGCAGAGGGCTGGGCTTCACCCCTTCATTTGCACCATTTGGAGTGTTCTGTGAATGAACCAAGCACAGGTTTTGCCTGTGGAAATTGTATATTGTCTCTAATCTGAGTAGAGACTATGCTCGAGGATTTTTATCAGAAGTGTGAAATTGTTAAATCTCCTAAAATGGCTGCATTTCTGTGTTAACAGAATTTATCGCTAATTAATGTTGCTTTAATGGAAGAGAGCATTAATTCTTTATATTAATGGCATTATGTGATTTAATAATTTATAAGGTTCTTAGAAGCAGACCTAAAGAAAAGTGCTTTCTGTGGAGGTAGGATCCACTTTACACTTAGATTTGTTGGTCGTCTTATTGAAATATTTAACCTCTAAACTCTTAAGTACATCCTTGAAACAAAATATAAACATATTCAAAATCAGTGAAGGCTGATGAAATTAACTTGGTTAAGTGTTAAAGATCCACAGTTAAGACATACACAACAGGAATAGTGGTGAGAGTACTTGTGGGAGAGGTGATGTAGGGTTGTTTAAAACAATAGTTGCTAATAAGAAATTGGTCTTCCCTTTTGGCTTGCAAATGGTACAATCCAGAAGTGTTTCACAATAATACTTGTATTTCTAACCTCAAAATACATTTGTGTTATATCAACTTACCTTTCTTCTGTAACCAAGTCTGGGTCTCATCCCACCCTCATGAAAATCTCAGAGGTTGCATGCACAGGGGACTTTATTTTAGGGAGTATTTCTGGTCTGTGAGTTTGTAGTGATGTTTTCGGGTGTTAACAGTAAGTCAGATTTCTGCGGGTAGGGCCAGCGCGGCAGTTAGGGTTGCTGGTGACACAGCAAAATAAACAAACCATAAAACACAGTTTGTTATCGATGAGATTTATTACACTGTGCATGTTCTTTTAGGCTATCGTGCATTAAATTTGAATGAGCTGTATGTTAAAATGTCAAAAATTCTGCTTCCCTTTTTTCTTTTTTTTTTTTTTTTTAACCAGCAAACTGCAGGAAACCAGATGCCGGGTGCATTTGGGTGTAGTAACAGCCAGCTTCAGAGAGCAGATGTTGGACCTGAAATCAAGAAACAGAGAAATAAGCGAACTCAGAGGACAGGAGAGAAGGCAGCTCCTCGGTCCAAGAAAAGAAAAAAAGAGGAAGAGGAAAAGCAGGCGATTTACCCTAACGCTGACACTTTCATCCAGTTAAAGCAGGTGGGAGTGCACGCGCTGGGTAACGCATCAAGAGGACACTTGGAAGAGTTGGGCTGCTCGTGGTGGAGATGAACTTGATCATTGTGTTCATTTTTGAGTGCAGGGTGGGGAGAATAAAAACTTCCTCAAAACTAGGAAATCAGAAGTTTAGGGTTCACTTCCATTTGGAAGATTTCCTAGCAGGTATTTGATAGTCTCAAAAACACAGAGTCCCTGTCAGCTCTGGCTGAACTGGCAGGGAGCCAGAGGTGCGGCTCCTACGGACGCCTTAGCAGAGAGGCTTGGTATTGACAGTTTTCTGATAGTGGGTAAATTCCGGTTATTTTTTTAAATTTGAAACCACGCTACTGACGTTTGGAGATTTGCAGTTGCTTGTATGTTATAGTTAAATTAATTCCTGTCTTCTTTTTTCTTTTTCCTTGTAATACAGCAGCTTTCTCTTCTGCCTTTGATGGAACCAATAATTGGAGTGAGCTTTGCACACTTCCTTCCCTATGGCAGCGGCCAGCTGAATGGTGGAAATCGGCTTGTAGGAAGTTTTGGAAGTGCTACTCTCGACGGGGCTTCGGATTACTACTCCCAGCTCATTTACAAGGTATGACTTTAATCTGGATTGATGTTGTGTGCTCTCTGTGGGAAGAGAGGTTCATGATATTAGGATTACAAGTTGGTCAGACTTCCACGAGAAAATAATTTTCTGTTGCTGGACTAGATAGTGCAGTGGTGAAACAGTCACCGTTGTTTTACTCTCTGAAAGTGGAAATCAGTTCTGGAAACTGTTGTAAACTAATTAAAAACTACAAGTATTCCTTCTACAAACTGATGCTAAATAGTGAACGTTGTAATGAGAGTTTTGTGGAGCAGAAAAGGCTGAAGTCTCAGTCCTTTGCAAAGACATTGAAAGCATTAACGCGTTTGTTAATGTGAATTAAATGAGAAGTAGAGCTTCTCATTTGTCCACTAAGCCCTAACTAAGAACCTGAGAGCTCTGAACAAATAGACTGACTGTTGACGAGCTAATAACCTGCAGATTTAAAACTCTATGTCTCTGAGATCAGAGCTGCAGTATGGGGAGAGCAGCAAGATAGTGAACAGACAGAATCAAATTTGCTGCTTGGCTACCCTTATATAAAAACTTTAGTAACTTCTTTTAAAACAGTGGTGTTTACTCCAGCCTTACATGGCACGTGAGCTGAGAATGTGACCTAGCAGAAGTAGCTGCTGCGGTCAAAAGTATTAGCTTTGTAGGCATAACTGCAAAAAGAACAGATCCTGAAGTTCTCATTCAATTTTCATTTAAAATATAGGCAGTTAAGTAAGGTAGCAAGAAGTAGCCTGGAGCGAGAACTTGCAGAGCATCTGCTTCTCCCTGGTAACTGCTTCCTCCTGTGTGAAATGTGAGATCACTTCCCTCTCAGTGAAAATCAAGGAAGCTGACTGGTTTGTGGTGATGGAGAATCAGTGCTTCCCATCTTAAGTTCAGACCTTTGCTTGAACTCTAGGAAATCGTTGGGGCTCCCAAACCATTCCTGAAAACATTCCTTGTGCTTCTTTCAGTAGTGTGCACTCCTGGTGTAAAGTATTTCTCTGATAGTATCATTGATACAAGACAAGCAAAGCATCGTGTCTTACATGTAGATACTTTCATTTATCTCATCACATACTTGAGAATTAACTACGGCTGCTTATCAGTGCTACCTCTGGGTGTGAAAATAATGCGAGCGGGTTACATTATCTACTTGCTAGAACAAGCCACGTTCTCACCCTGTGTTCCACGGCCGATTTATGGTTCTTTAATCCCGTGCAGCAGAACAACCTGAGCAATCCTCCGACACCCCCAGCCTCTCTCCCTCCCACCCCGCCGCCGGTGGCGTGCCAGAAGCTGGTAAACGGCTTCGCAACCACTGAGGAACTTGCTGGCAAGGCTGGTATGTTAGGAGGTCATGATGGTAAGACTAATACGTATTGTTTCTGTAATAAGTGAGTCAAGTTTGTAGCAAATTGCAAAACAGATAACTGGGATGCTTTTCAGTTGTCTTCTTTTATAAATACACCATACCTAGACTCTTTAAGGTTGTAATCATTATTGTCTACCTTTATTTTGTGCTAATATGATGTCAAATGATAGTTTTTTCCCTATTGCCTTTTGAAAACATGTTGAGAGCTCAGGGCATGCTGAAGAAATGGAAAAGGAAACTGCAGAATCAATTTCTTACGTCCAGTACGAATGACTAACCAGTTAGTTGAGTGAACTCAAAAGTGGTCTGCCCGGAGTGTTTCCTCAGCAGGCTTTGTACGGAGTCAGTGTGCATTTTCTGACGCCTTTAATTCAGTCAATAAGACTGAGTTTTCCTTTTCCTTTGTTGTTGCAAAGTTGTTGACTGATTTTTTAAATTTTATTTTAAGTAAAGCAAAAATCCCCTCATACTGGCAGAAGGCACACTCAAAAGCCTTTTGAGCCCTTTTTGCTCCCAGTTTGCAGTTTTTTTGTAAATACGGAGATTAATCACAAACAGTCAACAATTTCTGAACTGCAGGTGGGTGAGGGTGGGGTTACCATCTGCTGTAACGTCTTGGTTGCATCAGGGAGCCACCAGTACCCCGACATATGGAATGTACATCAAAGGACGAGCTGTGCAGATGTCTCATTGTGCTCTGTGTTTCTGGTTTTAGTTACCAAAGCTCTGGGACCAAAGCAGTTCCAGTTGCCTTTCAGACCGCAGGATGATTTGTTAGCGAGAGCAATGGCTCAGGGCCCTAAAACTGTGGATGTTCCTGCTTCACTTCCAACACCACCTCACAACAATCAGGAGGAGTTACGGTGGGTTTCCCTTGACATCTTCAAAAACGTACTTAGAGCAGAAAACACCCCAGTTCTGCTCGGTTTCTGGTACCATGTGAGAAATGTCCCCTGCAAAGATCTTTCCTTTTGCCTCCCTCTCACTTGCCTAACCAAAAGTTGGGTGTCTTTGAGGCACCGAAACCTGTGCGTGGATGAGGGGGGATGGACTGGTGAAGACGCTTAAATCAGAAAGTTTAAATATTAAATACTAATTTTTTACATGGGTAGGTGAAGCCCTGGGGAGCAGATGGTTCTGTGATGGAGCCTGGGCTTTGTTAGTGCCTCTGGTTTCCCTCACGTATCTTTCCCAAGAAACCCCCGCGTTCAGTGTGGTACGAGATACCCAGAGTTAAAGTTTACCCTGTCACGTGCTTGGCATTCCATGACTAGTAGCAAGAAGCAAGTTCATCATAGCTCCCCATCATGATTTAATAACTTCAGCTTACCAAAGGCTTTTAGACCATTTCCAAAACAGCTTTTTGGGTTTTCGTTCCAGAGTTCAAGATCACTGTGAGGACAGGGACACTCCTGACAGCTTTGTTCCTTCTTCCTCTCCTGAAAGCGTGGTGGGAATGGAAATCAGTAGGTACCCAGACTTGTCGGTTGTAAAGGAGGAGAACCCAGAACCTGTACTGTCTCCCATCATCCCCATCCTACCGAGCAGTACTGGAAAAGGTGAGACTGCAGCAGAATGGAGTTCCAACTAGGCACCTTTTTACGTTCACGTGTGTGGGGGATTAACCCGGTGTATTTTGTTTCATTTTCAGGTTCAGAAGCCAAAAGGAATTACATAAAAGCAGAACCCGGTTCAGGAGCGTTACCTGGTTCTGGCTTCTTTGCCTCACAGCTTGGGCCGTCCCAGAACGGTCCTAAATCTGGCCTTATATCTGTAGCAATTACTTTACATCCCACAGCTGCTGAGGTAAAAGAAATAAGCTTTTATTTCATATACCAAGGACAGTGGCAGTTAATGTATTTTATATATCGTGAATCTGAAGGCATTGGAGCAGTAAAGCAGCTGTTGCCATCTTGTAGTGATTTATATTATTGCCGTTGTAACTGCCGGTCTGATAAAAACAAGGGCATGTTTTCATTACTGTTCCTAGAACATCAGCAGCGTTGTAGCGGCATTCTCCAACCTGCTCCACGTCAGAATCCCCAACAGTTACGAGGTCAGTAACGCTCCAGACATCCCGTCCTCCATGGCAGCCGCCAACAGTCACCGAGTGAACCCCCCCATGGAGTACAGGCACCACCTCCTGCTTCAGGGTCCCCAGGCAGGCTCTGTGGGACCTACCCGCATCGTAGGCTCTTATGGGCTGAAGCAACCGAACGTGCCCTTTCCTGCAAACAGCAATGGTGAGTGGGCATTAACCCTCCAAAGTTTTCACCAAAATCTTAACTGAGCCAGCGTTCATGCATTTCAACCTCACCTATTCATGCTCTAGAATTAAATAATGGATTCTTGTTCTAAATAATTCCTTTCTCTTGTTACGTGATCAGTACACGTGGACCTGCTCCTGATGTTGACCATAACTTACTAGGTCTGATCCGTGTCTGATTTCCATTGTGTTATCTGCATCACTGCCAGCGAGGTATTTCTTCCAGTAGTTCTCAACACTATTAGTTTTTTTTTATCCAGTCTGATTTTAAATCCATCATTCAGAAAGATTGTTCCTTTGCCGGAAAACTTGACGTAGCTGTTCAAACACCTAAGTTGGTTTAGTTCTCATACAGGAATGTATTTTTGCCTTGGTCAAATGGTTGGTTTTGGTCTAGTTTAAACAATTTGGTCATCAGGATGTAGTTTACAGCCTGACTTCTGTGTCCTGTCCAGGAGGATGCTACTCCTCTGCACCACTGAAGAATACTGTGGCTTCTCATAAATTTGATTTAATCTGCTACAGCTTCTAACAGACGTGTGTCTTTTCCAGGTATAGCTGCCTACAAGGATCACAGTCAGAATATGGCAGAAGGCTCAGCACTGAGACCCCGATGGTGCTCTCATTGCAAAGTTGTGGTTCTTGGCAGCGGTGTGCGGAAGTCCTTCAAAGACCTGCCTTTCCTTAAACAGGTACCGTGGCTGGAAGTAACAGTTTTGAGCGTGTAGGGATGAAGGAGGCAACAAAGCCAACTGTCCTGCCGACTGACACCGCTCCCAGGTTTCTTTGTAGTCTCCCTCCTGTGTGCCCCCTAATCCAGAATGGGACATCCAAGCACAGTGATCGTACAAATAAGAAATGGCAGGCGTGTTACTCCTATAAAATGAATTTGAGTAAATTTCATAAAACAGGTCTTATATATGGCAGCTTCCTAAATTCTGCAACCAGCTTCCTTTCCATGACCACTTCAGGGACTTTAATTCAAAAAGCGCCACATGGCAACGTCAGGAAGTATTGTAAGAGCAGGAATACTTGCACTCCTTTTGAGCAGGAATCAGACTGCAGTTTCAGTCTCTTATATTTACGTCAGGGACTGTCGTTCACTCAAAAAGTGCCGTTGCTTTTCCAGTGGGATTGAGATAATTACGTGCCAAAGGTCTATAGTCAAAATTTATATTCAAAAGCGATGGGTTCGTGTAGTCAGAACAGCCCCGAATTCCCAGTAATGTTTTGCAGATGGATCAGTAAGATAAAATAGTACGATCTGTCTTTGATTGGACTGAAACGAGACGTTCTTTTGCCATCCAAAGATAAAAGAAAATGGATTTTACTTTGTGAGTGTGCCTATGGAGCAGATGGGCGCACGGTATAGAATGTTTTATTTTGATTGTTGAACTTCTGCTAAAGGCAAGAAATGCTGAAGAACAAGGTTGTAGGTGGTGGCGACATCAGACGTCAAATAATCAAGTATTTATATCACAGCATCGCTCGTTATTTCACAAATGTTCCACGACTAAAGAGTTTCTAGCCAGATTGGAAGACTTGTTTCATTACGCTTACTATGTGAAGGGTGGTATTAAAGTGCACTTCTGATAATCTTCCCTGTTTGATTCCCAGGATTCTCAGGAAGGCTCTGATAAAATGAAGGACATTGTATTCTGCAGCAACAACTGCTTTGTTCTTTATTCAGCAGCTGTGCAAGCAAAAAACTCCGAGAACAAAGTAAGTATCAAATGCTGGGAGATCCTAGTGAGCAGGAATCGTCACGGCTGTTCTTTTTTTGAAGAACAGAACGGGGACAGCGGGGAAAGTTTGCATTTCATTTTAGAGGTTTATAAATGAATTGCTCTGTGTTCAGATGTTGAGATTCTGAACCAGCAGCATGAAGTCAAATTGCTTTTGCGGAAGAATTTTTTGTCTGACAGATGCCTGGCAGAGCAGCAGCCACCTTTCCCTGTCCTCACAGGCTTTGAAGATGTAAAAAAGCAATCCTCCGAGTTCTCTGGGCAAACCATCGATAGCTCTTTAAGGGCTATATTCTGCATTTTGATTTGGCTTATACAGTAAAAAAAAAAGAAAAATAGACCTGTGGAAATAACTACTGAACAGTGAGTTTGCAAAAAGGCTTTTGTTTGTTGAATGTAACTGGAAAAACACAATCCTATTCCGTTACTTTGCTTGGGCAAAGCTGCCATATTAAAGCATTGATTACCAAAACAGCAGTTAAGAACCTGCTAACTGACAGTGGGGAGGAAAAAGAGGTTCTAGTTGCTGGAGAAAGGACATGGTAAGAAATTTGTTGAACTGGGATTAGGCTGCTGGGGGCTTTTCTCAGGTGGTCCCAAGGAGTGTGCTGTGTCCTCCACCAACAGACACTGCCGGTGTGAGACAACCGAGAGGAGCTCAGCATTTCCGCACGGGGCATTCCTTCATCCGCGTTTATTCAGTTCCAAAGGAAAAAAACTTTAATTTTCCCTCTGTTTATTCGATTACTGAAAGTGGAGCAGACTAAATGGAAGCCTAAACGATCCTACCAACTTTCATTTTCTCACAGATAAGATTTTTGGAGTACTTCTTTTAACTAGCTCGGTTTCTGCTGTTTTTAGTTCAAGTGTAACTTTTTTTTCCCCTAAACCAGTGGACACCGCAGGCTGCGTGCTTCACTCCGTACCTAGTTAGTGCCTTCCCACAGTTGTGCGTTTGCTGTGAGATGTGCAGCCTTCTTTCTAACGCATCCTACTCATTTTTTCAGAAGAAATATAAAAAACCCAAACAAACCCTGGAGGAGAAGATAAATGTGTGTACATCCACATCCTTTTAGTGTCCCGTGTAGCTCATTTTCACTAGTATTTCAACAGGGCAACATTTCTGCACAAGTGCATCAGCATGTACATAATTAAGTTAATTAAATGTCATGTTCAGCCTCTTGATCCTTTCATTTACTCTTTCAAGATTAATCATACAAACCGCATTAAGCACTTTTTAATCTAAGCTCCCTTTGTTGTTCTTGTTTTCCTCTTTTTTTTTTTTTTATTTTAACAAATCTGTGCAAGTATAATTCTTGTTTCCTGTGATTGAATAGTTAAGTCCTCAAGGCGTACGTAATCTAGAGCCCTGCAGGAATTTCCTCCTCATTTGTTTCCAGGAAAAATATGTGGCATTAATTCCAAATCTTCCCCTTCTACCAAATAACAAGATTCTTACTCTTGAAACAAAATCCTGTGACCCACATTTTAAGGTTATTTGGTCTTGTAACAAAACTTTCTAAAAATACCTAAATGCTCAATCTGTGGGTTATATCTGGTCTAGGGCAACTGAGTGGTTTTTCATTGAAAACCCAGACAAAGGATTATTTGTGCTTCCTCTTCTGCATTAAAGGGCACCACACTCTGGGTTGTCTGCGAGAACTTTTGTGCTCTGTGTCCTGGCACAAGCTCCGATGACACGAGTCAGGGTAATTTCCATCTTTCTCTGCTGCTGTGTCAGGATTTTAGATGTTCTGAGCGCCCTCCTCCATACTGACCTGACAATGTTTTCAAGACCCATTTGTTTTCAAGACCTGACAGTGTTTTCAAGATCCGGTTTGGGATTTTGTTTTCTCAAGAGTTTTCTCTTGATTTAGCAGGAATCGGTTCCATCTTTGCCACAGTCGCCGATGAAGGAGAGGCCGCCCAAGGCATTCCATCAGTACAGCAACAACATCTCCACTTTGGACGTGCACTGTCTGCCTCAGTTGCAGGAAAAGGTTTCTCCACCGTCGTCGCCCCCCATCATGTTCCCCCCCGCGTTCGAAGCAGCCAAGGTAGAGGCAAAACCGGACGAGCTTAAGGTAACGGTGAAGCTAAAACCGAGGTTAAAAGCAATACACAGCGGTCTTGACGACTGTCGGCCTCCGAGTAAGAAATGGAAAGGAATGAAATGGAAAAAGTGGAGCATTCAGATCGTGATTCCTAAAGGATCATTCAAACCTCCGTGTGAAGAAGAAATAGATGAATTTCTTAAAAAACTGGGCACAACCCTTAAACCAGATCCTGTGCCTAAGGACTACAGGAAGTGTTGCTTCTGTCACGAGGAAGGTGACGGACTAACTGATGGACCAGCGAGGCTTCTTAACCTGGATTTAGACCTTTGGGTCCATTTGAACTGTGCCCTTTGGTCTACGGAAGTCTACGAGACACAAGCTGGTGCCTTAATAAACGTGGAACTAGCACTGCGGAGAGGCTTGCAAATGAAATGCATGTTTTGTCACAAAATGGGTGCCACCAGCGGTTGCCACAGGTTAAGGTGCACCAATATTTACCACTTTACCTGTGCAATTAAAGCACAATGCATGTTTTTTAAAGACAAGACCATGCTTTGCCCCATGCACAAACCAAAGGGAACTCACGAGCAAGAGCTCAGTTACTTTGCGGTCTTCAGGAGGGTCTACGTGCAGCGCGACGAGGTGCGGCAGATCGCCAGCATCGTTCAGCGAGGGGAGCGCGACCACACTTTCCGTGTGGGGAGCCTCATTTTCCACGCGGTCGGGCAGCTGCTGCCGCAGCAGATGCAGGCCTTCCACTCCTCGAAAGCGCTCTTCCCCGTGGGCTACGAGGCCAGCCGGCTCTACTGGAGCATGAGGTACGCAAACCGGCGCTGCCGCTACCTCTGCTCCATCGAGGAGAAGGACGGGCTCCCGTTATTTGTCATCAAGGTCGTGGAGCAAGGCCACGAAGATCTGGTCCTTACCGACACGACACCAAAAGGTAAATTTTGTGAGCGGCGATCGTGACTCTCGTGGGTTTGATAATTGTTTTGGGGCTACTGATGCTTGCGGTATGATAAACCTTTCGAGTAAGCATTGCAGACACCCTTCTAATGTCGTGTTTATAGTGAGCTTCCAGGGCCCGGTTTTACTATCGTGCTGTGAACACTGAGGACACCTTTGAAGAAATTGTATAAGCTGCAAATAAGACAACTTGCTACGAGTTCAGAGAGGAGACGCAGGATTGATTATTGAAAATGAATTAAAACAGTAGGAATGTCAGCGTAGGTTTCCTTTCTTGAAAAGTGACTTCACAGCTGGAGTTTCTAAGCAATAAGAAGACAGTTGTTCTCAGGGCAGGTAACTAACATTGAAAGCTTCACTCCCGAGAACGAAGGGCGCAGTGGGAACGCCGGGCTTGTTTGGGGTTTGTTCAGGAAAAATAGCAACTCACCAAAGGATTCTCCACTTCACTGCTTAGACGCCGGCCTGTCTGCGTGTGCAGCCGGCGACCCAGTGCGTTTTCTGGTTCCTGAACTCCCCAGGCATTCGTTTTAAAACGGGTACAATCACCTTTTCTCTTTTTGATCGCTGTAATTCTTTCCCGTATGGTTGTGTAGGTGTGTGGGATAAAATCTTGGAGCCCGTTGCTTCTGTTAGAAAAGAATCTGAAATGCTCCAGCTGTTTCCCGGCTATCTGAAAGGTGAAGACCTCTTTGGTTTGACAGTCTCTGCGGTGGCCAGGATTGCCGAATCGGTGAGTCTTCACCACCCCACTTCTTGCTGGATCACCCCAAATTGTCGGATACACACACGAGGCTGGGAACAGGGAGCAGTGTGGCAAAGTGAATGTTCCATTATACTCGTTTAATGTATAATTACTTGTATTTTTTTTTCTTTTCTTTTCCTCTTTGTCTGTTTTTTTGCAGCTGCCGGGGGTTGAGGCCTGTGAGAACTACACTTTCCGCTACGGCCGCAACCCCTTAATGGAACTCCCTCTTGCCATCAACCCCACGGGCTGCGCCCGTGCCGAGCCTAAAATGAGTACCCATGTCAAGAGGTTTGTGTTAAGGTATTTTGTTTTAATTTCACATAGTACAGCCCAGGGTTTATAGGCTGCTTAGGGTTATTTGTGCTTTCGTCTGCTGCTTACAAACCCTGTCGTCTTTGGCTGCGTATGTGCATGCCCGGATCGGAGGGATCGCTTCGTTGTCTCTGCTAGCTGGCTTTAAGTGTCTGTACGTCCGACAGAAGTTTTGAATGGGGCTTGTGGCTGTTTTCGGAGAAATCTTCAGTTTTTTCTTGTATTCTTTCCCGTTACATGCCCAATTCCTACAGGCCTCACACCTTGAATAGCACCAGCACATCGAAGTCCTTTCAGAGCACAGTTACGGGGGAACTGAACGCGCCTTACAGTAAGCAGTTCGTCCATTCCAAGTCCTCTCAGTACCGCAAAATGAAAACCGAATGGAAATCCAACGTGTACCTCGCTCGCTCTCGTATTCAGGTCAGTCCAGGAAATGTAGCTTTAAAAAAAAATTTACTTACACTTTTATTGATATCTGGTTTTATATGCATCTATATTTTGTGTATCTTTCGTATGTACAAACATTTATATAAAATTTATATTCTAAAATTGAAACTAAAGCTACTGCAAAATTCTTTCAAGTCTCATCTCAGTATTGGCAATTTTTCATGCGACAAATCATTCCGTAGATTTATCTTAAGTAAGATTTCTTTCAGAGAATTGTAAACACCTTAAAAATTCAGTTGTTACAGTCGTATTAAAAAAAGTATTCTTTCCAGTTTTGGGGGGCAGGGGTACGCTAGTGTATTTCTCAAAAATTTAATAAAACTGACTAAAAATACACAGTGGGAGTAGGATGTGCGCAGACCAAGCAGAGTGAAGTGATGTGGGACTAGTGTGAGGGCTTCGAAACTTGTCTGCATTTGTAATAGTAAGACGTTGGTTGCTTTAGGTAACTGTTGGCGGTTTGCTCCACGACTGTTTTGCAAAAGCTTCATAACTGACCTCGCTACGGACACGATTGTTTATTTTAGGTTGGTCTTACCCGTGCTCCTGCGTTCCTCTTAGGTTTCCCCACCCTAGTGGGGCTCACTTTATTTTTCAGTGCATTTCCCATCTTTGCAGTCGGGTGCCAGAGGTGTAAAGAGCAGCTTTCTCACCCAGGCAGCAGCCACGTGTGTTTTCTTGCATCTTAAAAGCTGAATGTGAAGCTGGATTCTACGTCACCCGTTACTTCTTCGTGCTGCTTCGTTCTTCCTGGCTCGTTTACTTTTCACGTGATTTTCTGAAGAAACAGGTTTGGGGCAGCGCAAATGTAAATTTATTGCAGAATTCTAAATCTCAGCCTGTTCTTTTGCAGGGCCTGGGCTTATATGCTGCTAGAGACATTGAGAAGCACACTATGGTCATTGAATATATCGGAACTATTATCCGGAATGAGGTAGCAAACAGGAAGGAGAAGCTTTATGAATCTCAGGTACGGGTGGTGCTTGTTCACTGTTTCTCTCCCCTTTCAAACACGAATAGAACAAACCAGGGGCTGTTCGTCCGTGTGGTGAATTCAAGTCCCCTGATTTCTGTTTGCTGCTGTGCTGCAAATGCAACAGGCTAAAAATCCAACTTGGGGAGCCAGCAGTGTTTCCTATCAAAGAATCAGATATTTAAAAGTTTAATAAATCAGGTGTCCCTGCAGCCAGGCTGGTAACATGTATCCTCTGTCGCAGAAGACAAAGAGAGCTCGGACAGAGATGTCAGGATCTCAGATTTTAATGAGAACTTCGTTACATTTAAGGCAACTTCCTCTGTGTAACTGCACAGTATTGTAACAGTTAGTACGTTATTTGGGAAGATGCTCGATGAAGGGCAGTGCAGAGGCTCCCTGGGCAATACTAACTGAGCACAGGTTGATGTTCCTGACCCATCCGGTCCCTGGCAGACCGCAGAGCGTCCGGGCAGCGCCCGACTCGCGCTTTCCCTCGTGAGCCAGTGGCCAGAGCCTCACCCCGAGGGCAGGAGCATGTGGGAGCTAAGCCCCCGTGCTTGCTTCAGCGTAATCATTGACAAGTCAGTCAAATCTGCAAGAGTCTTTTTTCCCGATTCTGTTTTTCAGAACCGTGGTGTGTACATGTTCCGCATTGACAATGACCACGTCATCGATGCGACGCTGACGGGAGGTCCTGCCAGGTGGGTGGCTCGGGAGAGATCTCTCACCTCGCTCCGGGAAGTCGTCCCCGTTCCCCAGCCTGGGGCTCTTCCCGGGGGATTTGAGTTGGTGTTTTCCCAGTGGTTTTTATTCTCTGAGCTGGTACGTCCAGCCTTCGGCCTATTCTACCGAAATAATGTTGTCGTCTTCATTAGCTTTTCTCATCTTTGTGTTTCGTGGCAGCTACGAAGAAAGAATGGAGTTTTTTTTTTTTTAACGCTTGATGTTTTTTGACATTTTCTAGGTTAAGAAACAAGTACAGAGTAAATACAATTGTATCTGACAAGTCAGTGCGCCCCTGAGGCCGAGGTCCTTCGAAGGTTTGGTTCAGATTTGCCTCAAGGGATGCGTTTTTCTGAAAGTCACCTTTTGCAAACTCTGTTTTCGTAGGTACATCAACCATTCGTGCGCGCCAAACTGCGTGGCTGAGGTGGTAACTTTTGAGAGAGGACACAAAATTATCATTAGCTCCAGCAGGAGAATCCAGAAGGGGGAGGAGGTAAGGGCTGCCCTGTTTGATTTTATTTCCCCACGGCTACTCGCGTTATTTCTGGCTGCTTGCCCGATTTCTGTGGCCTCCTCTGCATTGGGGCGGGGAGGGAGGGTGTGGGAGCGACATTTCCCTTCCCCTCTTCCCCTCCACACCCTCCGGGGTCCCGACCGCGCAGCCCTCGCGGGCGTTTGGCTCCCTGACCCCTGGGCACGGGGGAAGCCGCGGTCAGTCCCAGTTGCTCATAACCGTTCTCCTGCATCTTCTTCCAGCTTTGCTATGACTATAAGTTTGATTTTGAAGACGACCAGCACAAGATTCCATGTCACTGTGGAGCTGTAAACTGCCGAAAGTGGATGAACTAGAATGCATTCCTTGCTGTCTTTGAGGGTTGCTTGTCCCTAGGAAGAAGTGATTCACGTTTTTTGATTTTGTCGATAGAAAATTGTTGCCTTTTTTGAAGGGGGGAAAAGGAAAAAAAAAAAAAAGTCACTTCTGGACGTACAGATTTCTACTCAAGTATTTAAAAAGAAGGAAAAAAAAAAAAGGAAAAAAAATAAAAACAAGCACCAGAAGCAAGCCGGCAAAATCTGAAGCCAACTTTCCAGACACATGGAGGTTAAACTGAATTAAGAGAATGGTCCAGCACTTTTGTTTTTGAGCTCACTAAGGAGAAACTGTTTAACTTGGGCAAAGAACCGATGGCCGACCTGCGGGAGTGCAGGGGGGCACTTATGAATGTAAGACTGAAATCACCAGCGAAAGGGAGAAGTCCAAAGTGCTGGCCACAGCCTTATTTGATAAAGGGGCAGGCCCTCTAATTAAAGAAAATTTTAAATAAAAGTAGACACCACTGAACAAGGAATGTACTGAAACGACTTCCTTAGGGATAGAGCTAAGGGAAAAAATAACTTGCACTAAAATACATTTAAATACTTGATTCCATGAGTCAGTTTATTGTAGTTTTTGATTTCTGTAAAATAAGAGAACCTTTTTGTATTTATTATTGAATAAGTGAATGAAGCTATTTTTAAAAAGAAAGTTAGAAGAAAGCCAAGCTGCTGCTGTTACCTGCAGAACTAACAAACTCTGTTACTTTGTACAAAAGTGTAAATATTTTGAGAAAGAAAAAAAAAAAAAACAGTATAAAAATAGTTATTGACCAAATGCTACCAGACTCCGCAGCAGTTCGGGTGCTTATTATAAAACGTCAATAGGGATGTTACAATATGATCTCACGTATCACCAGACACGCGATTGCCGTTACGGAATAACCAAAATCTCGGCGGGAGAGAGGGGGTTTTTTATGTTCAGAGCAGTCTCAACTGTGGTCTTACGCGAATTTTTTTAAGTAAAACCTTAAGCCTGGTTAAGGGCGTGTATATTACGACTTCGACTTTTGTAGATGTTTGGGGGTAATTTAGATTAATTTTACTTGTATTATATTGTCGCATCCCTATTTCTTAAGTCAGGTTTTTTGTGCTTACAATTTGTGATAACTGTGAATAACTGCTAAAACCACCCAAAATAGAGGCTGGACGGTGTTTTGGTTTTTTTTTCTCTTCAAAAGTAGTCAAGATTAGGTGACTGTTCAGCCTACATTAAATCATGTAAAGAGCATAGAATCATGTAGTTGGAGCTTAAGTCTGATGCGATAGCCTTCTTAAAAGGAAAACGAGGAAAAAAATTAGGTGTAATGTGCTTGCAGCTGCAGGACTCTGGCAATAGGGGTTTGGAAAATGTAATTTAAAGATGTGTTTGTATGGATTGTTTTTGTTTACATTTCTTTAAAAAAAATAAACACTGTTTTGTGTTTGCTTGTAGAAATTTAATCAGCATTTTGAACCAGGTTAGCTTTTTATTTTGTACTTAAAATTCTGGTACTGACACTTCACAGGCTAAATATAAAAAAAAAAATGAAGTTTTTTTTTTGTGTGCACAATTAAAGTGGACTGTAAACTGTTGGTATATTCAGTAATACAGTTCTGAACTTGTAATGTATATGGCATGATGTATTTTTATCTTACAGAATAAATCAATTGTATATATTTTTCTCTTGATAAATAGCTGTATGAAATTGTTTCTTGAATATTTTTCTTCTCTTGTACAATATTCCAACATCCTACCAGTATTTGTCCTACAGTTTTTTCTGTTCTGTATAATAGTATCTAATGTTGGCAAAAAAAATTACAAAAACACCACAAAAAAAAGAATTTTTTGAAGTATACAGAGTGTTATGGGTTTTGGAATTTGTGGAAACAGATTTAGAAGATCAGCATTTACAAATAAAAATATTTTACATCTATAATTTACATCCTCTTGTTTTCATTGGAGCTGTCTCTTCTCCAGTTCTTTCAGGCTTTCGGTGTCTGCCGCCCGCAGCGAGAAGCGTCGCAGTTCCCCTCCTCGCCAGCACAACCTGTGCCCCAGCGTGACCTGTGCGGCCGTGCCCTGAGCACCCCCTGGCCCGGCCCCCGCAGGTTTGTTTGCCCCAGAAGGTCTATAAAAGAAAGATGATGAGGGGGGGAAAAAAAAAAAACCAAAACATTCTGCTTGCACAGGTTTTGGCTGGGCTGTCCCACCTGATGACCCGGAGCTCAGCCAATGAACTGGGCGAGGAGCAGTGAGTGAGGGTTGACTCTGGCATTTTGCTTCTCACAGTGCCTGGGATGGAGCTGCTCGCCTGGTGGTGGCTGGACACCTGCCTGCTGGGGGATGGGGTAAAGCTTTTGCTTTACCTACTAAGCTGTCTGTCATAGAATCACAGAGTCAGTCAGGTTGGAAAAGACCCTTGGGATCATCGAGTCCAACCACTAACCCTGCTCTGCGAAGCTCAACCCTAAACCCTATCCCCCCAGCACCACATCTCATCACCATGGCCAGGCTTTGCAAATGAAGATACGGGAAGGGCTCTACGCACACTTGCCATAAGCATGCTGGTGGCTAAAAAGGCCGATGCAGGAGAGGCAAGTCTGGTTGCAAAAGGCACAGTGGAAAGTCTCCTTAGGCGGGTACTGGTGAGGCGCGGTTCTTTCTGCATTGTCTTTTCTCCTTGAGACTGTGTCTATGTGTGTTCTCAAAGGAGGCACCAGCATTTTGGATGGTGGGTCTCCATGTCTCCCGATTGGAGGCCAGAGTGGACCACTGCTGGTAGTCAATACAGCCAAAACTGAGGTCCTCGTGTCTCCTCTTCGGGGCTCCTCTGTTGCGGCAGCCGGTGGCCACATCTAAACAACTGTTAAAACACATCCAGGAATGGGGACTCAACTACCTCCCTGGGCAGCCTGTTCCAACATCTGGCTGCTCTTTCTGTGAAAAAGTTTTTCCTAATGTCCACTCTAAACCTCCCCTGTTGCAGTTTGAAGCCATTCCCTCTGGTTCTGTTATCTTGTTCTGCAGCCATCCTTTTTTAGCAGGCTTTGCTTTTTTTGTTCTTTGTTAGAACTTCTTCCAAATTGTCAAGAGCAGAGGATCATGGCTCTTCCACTTTATCTCAACCTGTGATATTTTTAATCTTTAACTGTCACTCTTCCAACTCCACAGCACTGCTGCAATGGGCTCACCTGGCACTGGAGAGCTTGATGCTAGAACATGGCTTTAAAAAAAACCACCAAACCCAAACAAAACAGTCCAGGATTTATTACAGAGAGGCTGGACCTGGCCAGGCCAAAGCTGTTCTCTCGGGTTAGGGGGCTGTACCATGCAGGGGCTGCTGGCAGGCCCAGGGGCTGCCCCGCACCGGGCTGCAGCACGGCTGTGCCGGCGTTTGGGCTGAGCTGAAGCAGGGTGAGCTCAGGGCACAGCCCTGGCCCACACCAGGGTCAGCACAGGGCAGCCCGACCTCGCAAACATGAGAGAAACAAGGCACAAATCAAAGCTGCTGCCAGCCACAGTCACTACCCACCTTCATCAAGAAGGAAATGTTTGCCACAAGCTTAAAAACAAATCCCAGTTTCTTTACAAATGATAAATCTCTCAGTATGACAGTGGCAACCGCCTCCAAGACGCCAAGTGCCTCTGCAAGGGCTGCCTGACCCAGCGGGGGACAGCAGAGGTCTCCGCTGAGGAGCAGCTGCTGAAGGTTTTTAGAGACTTTCTTTGGCAGGAAGGAACTCGCTGGTGTCTGACTTAATTACTCCT
This sequence comes from Trogon surrucura, assembly GCA_020746105.1. Classification (NCBI taxonomy): domain Eukaryota; kingdom Metazoa; phylum Chordata; class Aves; order Trogoniformes; family Trogonidae; genus Trogon; species Trogon surrucura. The sequence continues at coordinate 53,327,603 of CM036622.1, forward strand.
GGTTAATTATTGTCACTTTATCCGGGAAAACTTTCACTTCAGCCTATTGTCCCCATGTGCAACTTTGAACCCTGCTTACCTGCCCATGACTCCTCGCTTCCACGGCCGAGGGAAGAGGCAAGAAGGTTGGCAGCCGCAAGTGACCGCTTGTACCTGCTCTTTCGACCCCTCTCGCATTTCTCCTCCCAGGGTGATGCCCTGGCAGGCGACTGAAAGACCAAATGCAACCTGTCACAAGTGAAGCTCTTCTCCTCTCTGTGGGAAGACGTGGGTCTGTAACTACTCCCACTATGCCCAAAACGTCAGTAGCTGGATGCCGGAGTATTTGTGCAGTTCGAAAACATTTCTGCTGCCCAAGCAGCTCGACAATCCCCAGGGAAGGCGTCGCTGCGGCGTAATAAAGGAGGCGACCACTGCTAAGAGAAACTACCCCGGGTCACAACAGCTTTTCTCTTCGACAGCAGCTTCCACGCACTGAAGAAGCTGAAGTAGCAGGTCAAAGAAGGGCAAAAAGTGAAATGAATGAACTTGGGAAGGGAAACAGAGAAGTGGAGGCAAAGAAAACAAAAACAGAGAGAAAAATTATCTGTCAAACCTTCCAAGATGTGAGAGAGGAAGACTTGGCTCCAAAGAAAAGGGAATGAAAACAAGGGAAGACCCAACCTGTGTGAACATTAGTTTGCGTCAGTCTCCGAGTCGGTGCTTTCTGGTCCAACAGCTACAAAGAGTAAGGCCATACAGGTTAATAAAAAAATGAAACTTTATTTTAAATGCAGCTACTGTCATGAGTCATCAAAATAGACTTTGGAATAGTTACTTTGTTTTAAATATGAGGTGACGAATGACAGCTAAGAATTTCAGCTACGTGAAACGTCCTAAAATCGTAAATTAAAATAACTAAATTTAAATATTACAGATGACAATTTTCAGAAGATTAAAGGGAATAAAAATATTTTCCAGAAGAAGTAAAACAATTTGGCCAGTAAAACCATACTAAAAATGTCAATTAATGAGATACTGCACATGGAATACTTGACGAGGACGCCCTTCAGTCAGTGTCATTGAAAAGATCCAGAGAGCTAAAATCTCACAATTTAAACTACCTTGCGCTAATAATTTCTCTTACTTAAAAAGAGTTCGATGATGATGTAGGATAATCCAAGGAACCGCTGATAAATTGCACTTCCACGGGTTGTCCTGCAGCGGGGCTGCCGCTGTCACCGCTGTGTCTGACCTGGGACCGGTGACTGCTGGGACCCTCTCTCTCACACACATGCACGCACACACACATGCGCAGCTCTTCACAGCGGAGAACTTCTAAAGGGTCCTTGCAGTGGCTGAGCCGGGTGTAGCAGCTGAGGGCTCCTTGCAAAGCCCTCCCGAATGATTTCAAATCACGGCTGAAGGGGAATCGGGTCTTGGCTTAACACTTGTGAGGCGCGTCCTCGCCGTCTCAGCTCTCGAAATGCCACTGCTGAGGAAGGGACCCGTCGCAGATGGCCATGGTCACGTACCCTTTGTGGCTGAGCGGATCTACCACCTTCATGCACTGCCCCACGGAGACCTGGTAGAGGCGGTTGTTTTTCTAGAGGAGAGAGCAAGACAGATGGGATTGATTTATCTATTAGAACTTCTGTTCTGCTCCCCTGTCAAGCTGAGACCGATGCTTAAGGGGAGGGAACGCTCCCTCCTGACAGACGAGCCTTTGAGCTGCCTCCACAACACACCGGACCCACAGCAGCACCGTTTTAAAGCCAGGTCCCAGCACACCCCACAACCACATTCGGACCCTGAAACAAAGGCTCTTACGCCCTTGCAGGATTGGGTTTTGTTTGTACCCTAGTCTCTTAACGAGGTGGAGGGATGATCAAAACCATTCCCCAGCACCCAGCAAAGAGGGAGCCCGCAAGGACACCAAGCGGCACAGCCGGGGCCCTGCTCTGCATCTGGCCCAGCCTCAGCGCTGCCACTGGCCTCAGCCCCATGCTGAGGTGGGCCCCAACAACCAGGGCAAGCCCAGAGCCTGGTCAGGTGTGAAAAGCAAACAGGTCCTTCTCCTCTCTCCACCTCACATCTCCTCCCACTAACAGCGTGTTGCAGCTGCTTTGGGCATTCTGGGGGTCCCTTTTCAGTCTGGAAAGCGCTCTGTGCACAGCCCTCCCAGCCTCTCCCACGGGCAGCAACCTCCTGCTCTCCACATGGAAGGAGCAGATCTGTGAGGACAGCCGCGCGGGGCTCCGTGTCACTGCTTACGGCCATGAGCACGTGTCCAGCTGGAGAGCATGGCAAGAGCACACACCACTCCAGGGTACCACCCTGCTCCGAGCCTTGTGCTGCAGCCGACACTGCAGTCACCCCTTCTCTGTACGAGTGACTCACACACCCACACGTTGCCCCTTGTTCCCCCACAAGTCTTCACTTACCCAAAGAGTCCCAGCTTGCTCACCTACTCCTCATGCGAAGGCTGTCCCACACCTTTGATTGGCCCCACCACCCACCTCTGACGATTCCCTTTCTGAGAGGAGGCAAACTGCACGGGCAGTACAGGCAAACCACAATGGTGCGATGACGTTTTTCTGCTTTGGTTCCTACTCCTTTCCTAATCAATTTGATTCCTAATATTCGATTTTCTTTCTTTTGTTGTTGATCACTACCAAGCACCAACCTGACGCTGTTCCAAACCCACCTGCGCTGGTGGCACTGGTCAGCTCCAAACTCACGTTTCACACATGAAGCCCAGATTCAATACCAGCACCACCGCCGCTATCACCCAAGAGCCATGTACGCTGAGTTACAATGGCTGTTCTCTCAGTCTTGTTAAATCTTCGTCCACTGACTCAAACGGAAGAACCCTGAATCATTCAACAGTTTTGGCTGGAAGAGACCCTTCAAGATCACTGAGTCCAAGCTTTGTTCTAGCCCTATCAACACCACTACACCATGTCCCTCAGCACAACATCCACCCTTCTCTTTAACACCTCCAGGGATGGTGACTCAGTTGCCTCCCTGGGCAACCCATTCCAACTCCAGATAACCCTTTCAGTAAAGAAATCCTTCCTAATATCCAACCTGAACCTTCCCTGGCGCAACTTAAGGCCATTTACCCTTGTCCTATCACTCTCCACTAGGGAGAAGACTCCCCATCTCACTACAAGCTCCTCTCAAGTAGTTGTAGAGAGCAATGAGGTCTCCCCTCAATCTCCTCCAGGATAAACAGCCCCAGACCCCTGAGCCGTTACTCGTACAACACATGCTCTGAATCGCTTCACCAGCTTGGTAGCCCGCCTCTGTACCCTCTCCAGCATCTCAATGTTCCTCTTGTAGTGAGGAGCCCAAAACTGAACACAGTACTAATCTTTCATTAGCAGATTTTTTTTTTAGCTACTCCCACTGCTGCTGACAGCTGTGGAACTGTGGGTGCAAGCGTTAGACACACACAACCCCGGGCTCACACAGCATCTGCCTCTGGATTTCTAAACTGTCCTCGAATGCAACAGCCTTCCTTATTCGACTCCACTTCAGAACTCGTTCCGGCAACACGCAGCATGGTAGGAACCCAAGACAGTTTAGGCAGAGCTGTCCTGGCAGTGTGACAGGCAGTGCTGGCAGTGCCTCCCTCTTTGTTCAACTGCCACGCCGAGGGCGTGCGAAGGAGCAGCCGCTGAGTTAACACCCAGGAGCCAAATACACCCACGCAGCACTGGCTCAGTTCTGTGAAATCGGCCACTCCAGACTCTAAACAATTAAACTAACACAATACAGCCACAGGGCAGAAGCAACTGCGGAAAAACTTCTCTATCAGTCCCCCAGCTCTGCACTGTGCATCTTCCAAGCACTAAGCAGAAATCACCACATGGACTGCTCCTGGCTCCCAGTCCTGCAAGCACAACTCAACACAACCAAGAGCTGCGGGTGGATCTCTCCAGCATGACCCTGTGAGCCACAAGTGCTGCGGGTGGCTGTGACAAGCAGAAAAAAGGCAAAATAGGGCTGCAGAAACCTGTGTTGCAAAGGAAAGGGGCTGCATGTCCTACAGCTCAGCAAAAGTCTGAGTCAGTCAGAAACGCAGCCACCAAAGCCCACGCGACTTCTCAGCCTGGACTCTGGGCTGGGCACAAAACAGCGCCATCAGCTGAGGTTTCGTCATAATTAAATTCAACCCTGATTTCCTGCTAATGCCCTCCTCACTTACTGAGACAGTAATTACCATCAAAACGCTATTTGCCAGCTGCTTCACTTACCCCGAATGTCCACTGCTGCGAGCCGCCGGATCCATGGCATTTCATGAGACGAGGGGGATCGGACGAGCGAGTTTCCGAAACGTCCAAGCAAAGGAGATTATTTAAAATCAGCTCATGATCTTCATTGTAAATCCAGACCTGAAAAAGAAGATAGAAAGATATTTAACCCAGTGTTTCAGGGCAGGCACCTTATCCTTTTTCTTCAGCTACAGAGGAGATGCTTTGTCACCCGGATGTCAGTGATGCACCCTGCAACACCTGCTGCCTCTTTGCTGCCTTTTTTCCAGCAACCGGAACGCGGCTGCAGTGCTCCGCTGCCTTCCCAGCCTCACGCAGCGTTACCCCGTGCAGAGGCGCTAAAGCGATGGCTTGTGATCCTGCTCTGCCACCAGCGCTTGCAAAGTTAAGCAGCCCCCATATGTTCCTCCCATCCTGCCAGACAGACAAGAGAAGGCGACAGGCATGTGGCGACCAGCCGCCCGCTGAGCAAAGTCACTAAGCCAGGCGGTAAATCTCCTTATCCAAAGATGATCCTTTACTCATGAAGGAGGATTGCCTCAGATTCAGGTAGAGAGCCGGTATCGGGGCCAGAGGAGGATGCTGGGCAGCAGCAGATGGCCCAAGAACTGTGGGAAAGTAGCTTGGCAGGCACACAAGGCCAAAAGGTATCTCCAGTCTTTGAAACTGCTGTATTTGGCCATAAACACACAGGGATTTATTTAATGTTGTGCTCTGGAGTCAGCTTCTGGATGCTGAATGATGGTCCCAGTGTCCTACTCCTTGCAGCTGGTGGCCTGGAAATCACTGCTTCACCATTCCCAGTGTGAAACTACATGCTCCGTAACTGGCACGTTTATGCCTTTCTCTGCTCCCCAGCCAAACCACTTCACTGGCCGTGCGGTGCTCAGAGGGAGGGCAGCCCTCCCACACCACACCCACTTTTGCTTTAGCTGAACTGACACAGAAATGTGTTAATCTGGACTTCAAGAACCAACACAATGTCCCAGCAGCTCACACAGCGGTGGGAACTGAATCCAGTCCCTCTCTGGGGCCCATCTGTATAAAGCAAGAATGTACTGGTTCGTGTTTGTAGCTTCAGTTGTGTTTGGGTTCCTGAATTTACATGACATTGGTTTCTCTCTTAATGCATGGAAGCCCATCATCACCTCTAATGAGAAGCAAGGACACATTCAAGCTGTCAGTTTGCCCTCTCCCACATGCTACCTTAGCAGAAGCAGGTATTTTTATTGTTCACGTTAAAAAAAAAAAAAAAAAGTGTTAGACACCTTCGGTTGCTGCAGTTCACATGCAAGCTGTCACTAGTTCTCACGGGGCTGCCTAAACCTGGCTTTGGAGGAAGGCATGTCTGGCACAGCTGAAGGTCCAGGGAAGCTGGACCACCAGTCTGGTCTAACTGCAGAAGTTGCTGGTCCTCCCTCCCTCCTCCAGGCCTGCAAAGACCTGGGCCAAGATCTCCTAAGCTCTCCTAAGCAGCAGGTCACTCTGCTCCCTGTGCCAGGGAGCAAAGAAATGAAGGAACTTTGGAGTGTGCACCTCAAAGTACCCCAGGTTACACTGGGGTAGAGAAAAGGAGAAGACAGTGTAAGAAAACTGCAGCTGTGCAGTGCAGGGGAGATCCTGAGACCACCTGGCTGAACTCCAAACTGCTGCTGCCCTGGGTGCACAGCAGGGCCCTGCGACCACAGGGCACGGAGGCTACATCCCCCCACGCCGGTGGGTGCTGAGCAGGGGCCAGCACAGACCAGACAGGTCTCGGAGCCGGGCAGGGCTCTTGCTCTGCTGCCTCTCCTCGGCCCAAGCCCAGCCTGAGCATCCCTGCTCATCCATCTCACTCCATATCAACCCCCCCTCTTCCAACTTCTGACCCTGTGGATGAGAGGGAATCGAGCCTCTCGTCACTACCCGAAGTGCCTGTGCCTGCAGGTGCATTCAGTTCCTTGGTTGCTCTTCTGCCAGCCCCTTTGGATCTCACACCGCTCAGCGCTGCACTAACCCTGGCTACTATTTTTTAATTGCTTTTTCCTCCACCAAGTCTGCATGAGTTTCACACTCAGAGCCTAGAATATCAAACTCCAGGCAGGAAAGTCAGGCAAACAAAACAAATTCTGATTTTTTTTATTTATCTCTTTTCGCCTTCTGGAGGGATTCTGGACACCGGCTCAGCTGAACAGCCTGACTGAACAGCACACAGCTCGTTCCTTAGCACAGTGACTCCTGCCAGGCAGCGAAGGCCTCCTTTGAAGAAGTGCAGGTATTACATTAAAATTTGCCCTAACCTCAGGCAATCTCTGCCTTCTAACATACTTTTTCTGTTTAAGCTCTGTCATAAGAGCACATGGCAAGATTAAAGAGGAGAGAACGGAGAAAGAGCAGGGCTTGCCAGAAGAGTAGTATTATTAAAAGAAGAATAATGATGGAGCCAAATCCAAGTAATAGATGAAACTGGTAGGAATTGAGAGAGAAGTCTGCAGTGACACAGGGAGCAGAGCTTTAATCAAAAGCTGAGCAATGGCAAAGAACACAAAAACAGGTTAAATCCAGTGTGGTACTTCTCCAGACAGGCTTATACAACAAGGCCAAAGTTAATTTCAAACTAATTATGTGTTTGGTGTAGAAAACAAAGGAAAAAGTTAAAAAAAAAGACCAAGTTTGGGACATTATGGCTCCAAATGCAGATTAGAGTACCAGTAGGAACTTGCAGATTATTAACAGATTCAAGCACGAGGAAAGCAAAGCCACCCCATGGGCTTTTCTTTGTTATATAATTGCAAGTCTCTGCTTACTCCAAAATTTATTAACTACTTTGCTACTGAAGACTGGAAGGATGGTGTTTAGCTCTTTCTGTTACAGGCTGTCAGGAAGAACAGCCCAGTATAGGAAGAAAACATCTCCTGGGAGCCAGCACAATATCCAAAGCCCATAATCAAGAAGGCGCCTGACCAGGATTTATTAACTCAGCTCTGAGTGATGCCTTGTTTTATCTTTCTATCTACTTTCTACAAAAAAAAAAGGCAAAAAAAAAAGCCTTTTTCAAAATTTATTTTATAAAAAAAGTAAAGTAACAGATGAGGTACAGGATATTTTCATCCTGCATCTCCTTCCTAACACCTAGGAGAGCATTGCTGTCAGATTTTGGGTTCTAAAAGTGGAATTGTGCTCGGCTCCCACCACACAGGAAAGCAGCGCCTTTAATTGCTGTCCCCTAGAGACACACACTAATGACTGATCTGCCCCACAGGTTTAAGGAAAAAACCATCGACCGCATTCACTGGAGTCAAAGAAAAACACCGGGATGGAATTAGAACATAATGAATTGCTTCTGTTTTTCAAATAAAACCTAAAGCATAGAATCATGTTTTGGAAAAACCTCTCTCCATAATGAAGTTGATCAAGTTTGGGCTTAAACATATGATTTAATTTGCTGAATGTTGTGACACTGGCCTCTTTCTAGCGGCTCTATTTTCCCCTGCCTCTCAACACAAGCAACAGGAGAAGAAGAAGGGTACAAGGACCCCTTCTGAAGCGCAGAGGCCTGTTCAGCTGCCCACTGACCCTTCTGAGGTCCTACAAGTCCCCAGAGATCTTCCCCCAAGCAAAGCCTTTCAGATTCGGCAGCACTCGGCTGCCTGCCCAGGTCTCCCACCCGTCAGGGTCGATGCCCCCACCTTGCAAGGACAGTGGTGTGACATCGCTGAAGACTGGATATTAGAGCTTTTTTGCTATCTCATTTTACTAATATTGGGATTTCCTTACTGGTTTCAGATTGCCACTGTTGGTAAAGCAGACACAGTCTTCACTCCCTCCCTAAACGCCTACATCCCAGTGATCCCCCTCTGGGATTATTTTTTACCATAATAAAGAGATACAGGGCTGTGTTACAGATTTTTTTTTTTAATCAAAGATGAAATTATTCCTGCAGTGAGATTAAATTAATACAAATACATAACAGCTAGCTGAAGTACCTCCGAGGAAATTCCAAGTGAGGAAAGGGCTCAAATTGTGCCTCATCATCCAGGAGAATGGCCCACACTGTCCTTTCCTTTGCAAACGTGGAGTTAACTATTGAATATTTTGAGTTCAGTGTCAATACAGACAACAGTATTAAAGCAAAACCTATCACACAACCCAGGGAAAAACAATAAATCAAAGACTCTGTAGTAGATAGAAAATGGAAGTAAATAAATATTTCAAAATTATATGTAATAAACCAGGAACAATCACCAAATCCTTTGGCTTTCTGCATGCAGTAGGGTGTAGCAAAAGGCATTGTTGGCCAACTGGCAAAGTTTTGTGGATATACGTTCTTATTTGGTCTGCAAATTGCATTAGTGCTAGAGGAATGCATTGAAAAAAACCAGCAAATACGAGACAGTAACTACTACAGAAACAGCCCTTTGTGTAAAAGTAAATCCCTGCTGCGAACCATGCCGAGAGGAGAAGCGTTCCAGGACTTTCATCAGCTACGATCTCTTGCTTAGATTGGCACTATCGCATTATTCAGTCAGACAGTTTTTAAAAGACAAGAATTCAGCTTAAAAGCACAAAAATTCAGCTTAAGAGCACAAAAATTCAGCTTAAGAGCACAAAAAAAAGCTCCCTCAGCACTGAGAAAGAGCAATTTGCATCATCACAGCAATTTGCACATACTTCAGCTCCCGTTATTATGGATAACGATGACATCACAGCACCAAATGACAGCAAAGTTTGGTCTGTAACGATTATTTTAAGCTACTTCCATCCCAGACACACAATGTCCTCCTGAAGGAGGACAAAGCAGACACATGCGTTCTGTTTCACCGCTCAGCACACTGCTGACATTGGACAACCGTTTGTTAGAGGCACTGAAGAACTGTATTCCTTCGATAGTGTATGGAAATGCAGCAAGGGGACTTAACTCACCCTTGTTGTCACGTTGTTGAGACGTGTGGCATCCAAGAAGCAAACTAAGAGCCATGATCTAGAGGTTTAGGAAGAAAGAACTGCACATGCAAGCACATCCTTCTAGACTCTGACTCTTGAATGGTTTGCAAAGGACATGTGCTCGTATTTATCAAGTGCTACAAGAGTGTTAACAGCCTTTCTAAAATTCCCTGCTCAAATGAGTTATCTTTTGCAGGCCCAGAGCACAGACACCCATGCTTAGACACCTCAGTGCCGACCCCAGCTTTTTAAAGCTGAATATAATGCTACGTAAGAGAACGTTTAAATTACTGAAACGAAGCAAACACAGAGGAGAGTTTGTGACAACACAGCAAGTTATAGCTTAGTCAACCTAGCATATTTGAAAACAAACGGTAGAAAAAAATCCACACAGCTCAGTGGACTTTAAGAGATTATTCTGGAAAAGGAACTTGGCTTTAAGGACTTTGGTCAGGAGGAAGGCAAGCACCCATTAGACATGTGACAAAGCAAATCTTTCAGCTGTTGGATCACCAACACTCCCACAAGTTCGTCCTGTTGCTTGCTTCATTCCAAAGCCTTCCTTTTTTGGTGTTCCTTAATGCTTCTCTTCCAAGTTCCTTAGGAATTACTTTAACTCCTTCTCCTTCAGGGCAGTATCTAGCCCAAAGCCTGCTTCAGCATCCTTGTCTTCCAGTCACCGCTCAGTTAACCCTGGCATGATGTTGATGGCTAGAAGTCACATCACGCAGTGGGTTTTTTTACTTCCACTTCTCAGACATGTCCTTTCATTATAATCTTTCAAAGTGCTTAAATACTTTCTATCCTCCCTCAAGAGCTAAGGTTTTTTTTGGTGGTGTGCACTACCTTGTGCGTTCTCAGTTTTGTTTCCAGAAAGAGGTCACACACACCTCTGAACTTCCAGAGGGTATTTATTTCAGCAATCCTGGGAGTTTCTTCTAACAACCACTCTTCAATTACAAAATTTCTCATTGCACGTCAATCTTCTGTTTGCAAAACTCATATTCGGTTTTACTCTCCGCACCAACCTTCATTCTACTAGATCCTGTCATCTCTCCTACTCGAGCAATTTCTAACCCCACTATTACCCCAGACTATTTGTTACAGTCAACAAAATGTCCCAATTTTTTTAATATTTTCTAGATACATCGCCTTTGTGAGAAACACTTCCCTTTACTGCTTTTTCTCTCTACAGCAAAAATGGGAATTGAATGTTACTGTCACTTCAAGTCCTAGAAAAGAAGATACTTGATGTGCTTGAGCAATTAACTTTACCTAATCATGATCACCTAAGTCGACTTCAATTAAAAGTACTACCCATAACAGTGATACAATTGCAAGTTACATAATAACTGTTACTCCTTTTAAATCAAGGAGTTAAGTGAGAATTTGAAAATTTTTAGCAGCTATACAGGCTAGAGAAAAGAAAACAGGCATAAACTAAAGGTAAAATATAGGACTGTTTGCAAGACCGATCTCATGACTTCAGTGAGTCTGGTTTCCCCCCACACCCACTTCTCAAGGTCAGCTCTCACATGCATGAACCGTTTCTATTCCACAGAAGACCATTTTCTCAGTCAGAAGATTACACACAAGATTGTTTTCCAACCAAAAGAATTGCAATCAATGAATTTTAAGGCAGCCCAGTTTCATTTTCCCAGCCCTTTGCATGTTTTCCCAGGTAGACTGCACCTTGCTCCTTCAATTTACTGAACAGCAGCAGATATTGTTCAAAAGCGGGTGTTGCCTATTCAAAGCAAAGCAGCCAGGAAAGAGAGAACCACTGACAACTTATTCCTGTTCCTCAGGGAAAAATTAGCTGGCGTCAAATGAAATTAGCACCAAGAGGCATCAAATTGTTTCCTCAGAAAGCACAGCTAAGCTGTGGCCCTCACTGCCACAGAATGCCAGCAGCTTACATGAGGTCAAAATACAATGAGACACTCACGAGAAAGGAAAAATTCTAGAAAAATACCATCTTTGGCTGAGGAAAACCTTAAACACTGCTCACAAAGTGCAGATTGCCATCTTCCAGAGTGACTGCCTGCACGACGTGCACCCAGCACACGCTGAACTTGCTGCCAGCAGGCACCCAGGGGACGGGAACTGGGAACCTGCCTCTCGCCAGGCCAGCGCGGGCTTTTGTGCCGGGCCGACGGCACAGACCAGGTGGTTCTAGAGCAAAAGTCAGCTGAAAGCGCCAGCGGGTTGAGTGCTACCAGAAACAACAGGTAAAAGCTTCCAATACTCAGGAAGTTTCTTGCTATTTTTGTAAGCAGACGCAGTTAAATATTTAAGTGTAGTCTTTCTCTACGTCGTTCTCACATATCTCAAGCAAGATTGTTCGAGGGGATACGAAAGCAAGCTGGCTGAATGCACTCGGGATTCATCAGCAGAACAAAATAAGTCACGTGGCAGATGAACATAGCGTTGGTTAATATACTTGGTTGGAGAACAAAAATCCCTGCGAAAGAAGATAGCACAGCCAGGTTTGGTTTGGTTTGAGTTTTTTTTAATGAGAACTAATCGCTTAATTTATCACTAGTAAACTAGATTCATGAGAAAAAAGCCACAGATCAGAGCATTAACTTGGCTTTCTCAATACCAAAAAGCAAACTGAAGTTTCCATCTTCAAGAGGAAAATCAGAGAAAGGTTTTGATAAAGAAAACCTGCAGATTTCCTCCTCGAGCCATGTGGCAGTTCACTATTACAAATATTGCAGGATGGAGACGGGAAACCATAAATGTGAGGATGCATCTGTTGCTGCAGACATCATTCGCACGCAGGCATTTTTACTTTCTCACAGACCAAATGTCTCAGAACGCGGCACAGCACCTTTGGCGCTATAGATGTGCAGTCACTGGTGTCGATCAGTTACCACTACAGGTACACAGTCTTCCCAGTTAGAAGACGGGCTGACTTTCTCACAGCACATGGAAGAGACCACAAGGGAAAACCTTCATTCCCATTGCGGCTTAAATTCATCCACCTTTAACACAAGGACCTATGATTTGGCCAGAGCAATGATCACTCCAGAGGAGAAGTGCAGGGATGTATTGCTTGGTCCTGTCTAGGTGGCAAGTGAAGACCACGTGTCTGGAGCCAACCACACTCGCCCAGAAGCTGCCTACCGCTGTCCCCCCCTTTCACGTTCAACTGGTGAGGCCCCAGGTGGGAGGCAGGAAGTCCCATCAGTCAGCAAAGCACATAACTTGTCTTTTCGGACTATCACAAATCCTCCTGCTTCTCCTGCGGCAGTTTCCATCTCCTGAAAACCACTGCCCATTTCAGAAAGCACCAAGCTGATCTAGCACAACCTACCTTTGGTAAAGCTCTGCTGCATTACATCCCATGCTCCACTTTCTGTCTTTGACTACTTTTCTCTTTAGATGCAATCTAGTTTTCAGACTTGGATCCCATGGTCCCTCCTAAATCGTAAGGTTCTCAATGTAATTCTTTGCTAGGCAAGAGTCTTTATGGCATTAGGTGAAAAATCTCTACCCCGGAGATTGTTTATCCAAGTCGTGAATTTACGTAGCCTGAAAGAAGTGGACTAGCAAAAGCTTCATATAGTAATATAAAAACTCTCGTTTGAGTTTCACATCCATCCCCAATTAATCTCCAGGCAAAGAATTTCCTAAATTCCTTAGGATTTCTTCTATTTAATTACAACAACAAATCGTTCATTCATTCCAAACTACAGTCACTCCTGCAGCACAGAGCTAGTTGTACAGCACACAGAGACCAGCAGGCTAGGCAAAGGTGGCCTTAAATCCCAGTACGAGGAACTGACTGAAAGAGCTTCAACAAATTCTGAAGTGTCCATCAGTGGATTATGAACCCATCAGGAGCCACTTAGGGGCAGTCTTCAGCCACACACAGAGATTCACACCATAAAGGTAGGAGATTATAATATCCAGCACCCCGCATGAGCAGGTACAGAGCAGGCAGCTCCAGTCTCCTCGTGGTTTGAGCGATTCTCTGAAATCGGGCTGCTGGCTGATGAGATGTTACGTGAGGGCATTTTGCCAGCAGGAGAACATACTGGCAATTTGTAAGATGTGAATTATTATTCAGTATCACTGGGAATGTCATACCTGGTTTTGATCATTGTAGTCACAGTCCCGAACCACTACCAGGCCTCCTTTCTGACTCGGGTGGCCCTGGGCAACCAGGCATTTGTTGGTTTGAAGGTGGTACAACTATGAAAAGAAAACAGTTTGATGGACAGAGTTAACACAAAACATAACATACCAAAGGGAACATATAGCAAAGCTTTGGAAGCTCTAGAACTCCGTGTCCTCACCAAAAACCAAACCAAAATAAAAAACTCACCGAAAAGCCAAACCACTCTTGCAATAAAAAAAAACCAAAACAAACAAAAAAAAAGGCCCATTAACAAAAAAACACCTCACATCTTTTTAAAATACTACTTCATTTTTTTCAGATTATTTGGAGAAAAACAGAGCATTAAATAGTTCTTTTTTGCTTTCTAATAACATCAAGATCTTCCTTTTTCTAGCACACAGAGTACACACAACCCGGCACAGCACATGCTGGCCACACTCTGTCAAGTTCCTGTCCCCTCTTCACTCTCTGGGTGAGCATAGTCCGGTCGATATTCCTGAGCTAGTGGGAATCTCAGCCGCCCCCCTTAGCTCAGGAACATTGACTGTCCTGTATAAACTACAGTTTACTACAGCTGAGCTTAATCATGTCTCCTCCTACAAGCTCTCTTCCTAAAGCAGAACCACCTCTTAGAGAAAGGAGAAGGAACCACTTAAATACAAGCAACTTCAGAGATCTATGCTGTTTTCAAACTGGTTTTCAAAAGGCGGTAGGTAACTGAAAAGCCACAGTTATCAGCTACTTTAATGGCAGGTCAGGGAAGAAGAGAAAATTTTTCGAACACCCAAATGCTCATTCCAGTTCAAACGTAAAACCGAGACTGATGTGGAGCAATGTTGTACGACGGGGCTAGATTCAGGAGCCTGCCCTGTGATGCAAAACTGGAAGCATCCACCATCACAGTCAACAAGGAGGTTCCTGGCAAGTGAGCAACCTCTCTCCTGGTCTTGGCAACGATGCCTGCCCTAAATGTCACCCAAGAGGTTTTCTGCAGAGTCTGAAGATTAGGTTGTCCTATACCGACAGACAAGAACCATTAAGATACTGATGTATCCCCACAGAGTTACTCAGCGAAACAAAACACCTCTATTCTGGCTTTAAATTCTACACGTGCCCCGAACTAACTGGTGGCCAGCAGAAGACTTTTTCAGCCTGATTATTTTTCCTTCCCCGACGTGGCGGGGATGAGGCTTTTCAGGCAGCAGCAACCACTGCCTGCACATCAAAGACTGCACCCAAGGGTACAAAAGAGAACAGCAGCGGCCACAGCTCAGATGTTTCCCTCCTCGTAGCCAAGAGACCTGGTCTCTGCCTCTAAGTGGAGATACCTGGGGGTTGTTTGACAGTCAGGGCCCCAGATCTGGCATCCACATTAAAAAAAATCATTTCCAATCTGGAGCTGAATGTAGAGGAAAGAAAGAATTTGCTGTCCAGAACTCAAGGCCAGGCTGATTAATTAGCTAGCTGCATAAAAAGCTGTCCCAGCCTTTGTATCGATTCTACAGATTTTTAGAAACCAAAAGACACTTTTGGTAACGAAAAGAAAGAATTACTCTATCACATAATAGCAAAGATTTGAGTGTGCAAATACTACAAAACAGCATTTCTGGGAATAGTTGTCTCAAGGCACAACAGTCTCAAATGCACCGTACTTCTCCTGTTCCCTACACGCATCTGAAATGGATTACACAAAACCTTTTAAGTCACATTTCCTCACACCCCAGAGACTTCTAGGAGGGATCTCATTTCCATCATTCCTCACTCAACAGAAGGCTTTCAAACCATACAGCTACATGAGTTTTATATGATTTTAGTCCTTGTTTTTACTGGCCATGACAATCAGCATTTGATCACTCTGTTAAGGACTGTCACAATTTGTGACCATTACTGTTCCTCCCAGCTGTCAAACCAGCACTTATCTCTGGCCCAATTAGTTTTTGGGAATAAGCTGGGATTTGGAATGATTCATCCCAAATGCTAAAGAGTCTGGCACATAACGATGACATTGGCTGATCGTTGTGTTCCTTGTAGGCATCTGGAAATAGTTTATGGAATCATCAGAGCCAAAGCTGACACTCTCACACAATGCTGAGGGTAATTCTTGAACCCCAGAGAATCGAGCCAAGGAACTGCATTTTTCTATGTCTTGTCTCCCCCTTCTTAAAGCGTGCGCAAAGTTTTTCTCCAAATTAAATGATGGGAAATTATTGCTAGGAAGATTTCCCCTTAAGTGTTGCTGAGGGATTCAGACAGTAGCCTCCCTCACATCAGCAATTCCTTAGTTAAACTTCTGTCTGAATTAAAGCTGAAAGTTATCAAACAAAAAAGAAATTTAGAAGTCTGACTAGGGGAACAACAGCATTTAACAACTAGAAGAATCAGCCCATAATATCAGTTTTATTCAGGGAAACTACGCATGTTTGCCCTAATAAGTAACTTTACAGCTTGGCTGGGATTTTCCTACAAAAATATTGCACAAATTGTGGATTCCCACATAGCTGCTGCCAAAAAAAAAAAATATTTAATAATGTCAGTAAGTTCTGCATGAACTCAAGTCCTCCAGCCTGAATCTACGTGCAAGACCAGCAACAGCCAACAGCTGCTGCAGCCTCTGTCACCTTGTGGAGAAGGCTACGTCGCTATATAGTGCTTCCAACTACTGAGCTAGGAAGGAATGTGCTAACTGTAGTCTACGGGCACAAGAAACAGTTTATTCAAAGCTCTTCCCTTTCACAGAGAAGATCTTGAGAAAGTTGTCGTGGGTTTGAAGTCATCTATTATTTTTGTTAAGGGTAAAAAGCACACATCAGATCAATTCAGCACTGGAGAAAGCAGATGCAACCGACCACTGGCTTTGCCTGCGTACAAGCTCATAAACATCGCTGTCGGAGGTAAAGGCATGAATTTAATCATGATTTTCTTCTGGAGTACACGTGAAAATTTCTCTCTTCTACTTTGAAGAAAAAAGAAGCAAACCTCATTTTTGTTCATTAATAGTTAAGATTAGAAAAGCCATCATCGGTCTCAGGTGCAAATGTTCATCTTTGCAGAAAATTATCCAGTAAAAGCAAGAGTTAGGAAAGTAATTACATTATACTCTTATTTTAAATCAAGAGAGCATGAATATTTGAGGCCGAATTTATCTCTATCCAAATCCATCTTTAGAACCAACAGCCATGAAACTTCACCCTGAAGACATCAAAACTTCAGAACTCAGAGTCTTGAGGTAAGAAACCTCATTGAATAGTCTCTAGTCTGAGCATGACCTGAAAAATTTAACAGTGAAACTGATTTGCTTTTGTCCAGAGACACAAATTTTGTTATTTTCAAGACAGCTTGTTGTAAAACTAAAACTTAATGCTCTATGGAAACAGATTATTTTTCTTGTATTTGAGCAAATCTTTCAGAAGAATCTCAAAATAATTAAAAAAAAAACCCCAGAATTTTTAAGAAATTTTCTCTTACCCTTCCACGCTGGATTATTTTCGGTCGTTTCTGCGCTCTATTAATAAAAACTGGCTGTGGAGCTTTGGCATTGGGCCCAGATACTTGCATCTCAGGATAGATATTATCTAAATACCACTTAAATGACTTGCAGTTCAACCTTTTTCTCAGTTCTACACGGTCGGTAATATTTCCGTAGTTCCTCATCCTTAGCTCGGGTCTCAAAGCAAAATACTGCTCCTGTAGTTAAGAGAAACAGGTTGGGGGCAAGGAGAGAAGAATTTCAGATTACCGATGTTCGATTTTTTCCTGTTTGCAGAACTCACAAAGTTTCATTTCATTTTGCTGGTGCTTTCAAGCATTAAGTTTGAACCTGGCATTAGGGAATTCCAGTGTATAGGCTGCCACAGGAGGTAAAATTTGTCTTCCCTAACTCTAAGCTAATCTTTCTAGACTGATTTTTTTTTTTTTTTGGATGAAGACACTACTTGTGCAGGAACGTGCTGACCTTTTTTAGATGCCAACTTGGTGAGGATACAAACGAGCCCTTAATTATTGCACTGGTAATTAAGGCATCCTAGAGTCACGAAGTCAGAAACAGATGTGTCTTATTGTCATCACTCTCATCTGGCAAAGGTTTCTTTAAATTAGTTTGATTGTCCAACTGATTGTTTTCATTGCTTTGGGGGTTCAAATGTATTTGGACTTCCACAGTTTTCAGCCTCCCAACTCCCAAGCTACCAGGGCAAAAAAATTCCGCATCAGAATAGATTTATAAACAGGACTATCTTGTGAAGTTCAGTGGGATCATGCACGTATTCACATGAAGAAGCCCGGTTTTTCCGCTTTCACCTGCATCATCTCCAGAAAGGCTTCCACAATGTTCTATTTTCATGTTCTAATTTATGATTACACTTGGAACTGTACTTGGTTAGGCAAAGACGGATTAAGATTCCAGCTCCATCTTCTGTGCTGTTCAACTTGAATGCAGAGACAATGGGGACAGAAGGAAATTCACAAATGTACAATGGGGTATGAATATTATTACCAAAGCTAGATTAAAAAAATCCCCTTGTAGAGTCTTTAATTCGAGCTAGATTTACAGAGCTCATAGAAAAAGAATCTCATTTGCACAGTAACTCGTTTACGACGTATTGTTTAGAAATCAGTGTTCAGGGCACTGAGCTAAGGTATTTTGTTGTATCAATCCCTAGTAGATACCTGGAATTTACTTACTGTAATATTGTTGTACAGAAACTGTAGGGATCACAGGAGCTGGCCCCACAGCAAATTCTAGCCGTTTTCCACTCCCTGCTGCTATCTCTGATACTCAGATAACAGACAGTGCCCTCTCAAGACAAATTACACATCTGTCCCTATCAAGATCTTTGGGCATTCGGATGAGCTTGATGTATCACTGCTGTTTTAACAGCAGAGGAAGTCGAGGCATTAGGTACAGGGGACTGCTGGACAACACTGAGGAAGTTCGGAGACAGAGTGGACATCAACATCAGAAATTTTTCTGCTTCAAAAAAGCAGCTCTACTATTCTAAGCGCCTCTTTCCTGGTTAAAGTTCAAATTTTAGCATCCTACCATTTCTGCATTATTTATTTTCACTGTATACATGAACCTCTTTCTTGTACATTTTGCTTTTGGCAGTTATGAAAAGTTTGCCGTTCCCCTTCCATTATGCAATTTTATTTATTACATATTGCTCTTTGCTGCAAAACAGGCCTTATCTTTGTACTATTCATCATACAGTCACTTCAGTAAATTACACCGGCCATAAATATTTGCATTACACTTACAAAACCAAAAAAAATTCCAGGCTTGCCTTCCATACATAAATCTGTCATAATGACAGTCTCTGGCAACTATCAGAGAATCAGATTAGAAACAGCTAGAAACATTTGGGACACAAATCTGTGATAAGGGACTGCTAGAATCATCAGTTTAAGTCCTTGTTGGACAAAGCAGTATTCACTGGAAATTATAACGAAGAATCAATTCCAGGCTTCAGAGAAAGCCATCATTAATCACAAAACAACCGTGCCCAGACAGCAATAAAAGGGAAAGTGATAGATCAAATCTACCAATGCCTCATGGAGATGGAGAATGGAGATAAAAATTAATGACCCCTAATAGGTTCCTCAAACTGACTGAACACCAAGATAAAGGATGGGGTTCGAAACATAAACCTCTAAAGAACACAAAGTTAATAAAATATGTCTGGCCACACAAACCCAGTGGTCTCACAAGGCGAAATGTCCTCAAGTATCACAGAAATCAGGGCTTCACAAAAACCTGATCTACATTTCAAAGCATCAGTACCGACAAGACAAGGAAGGAATACATCGCTTGCTCTCGAATCCAGAAGTTAATCCTGACTGATCTTCCACGGTAAGACAGACTCTGAATCAAGATTGCCAGTTAAAACAGAAACCAAACAGCCAACCAACCAAACCCTGTCTCGCCAACATGGAAGCTACCAGAAGGCAAACAGCAGTGTATGGCTGCCATATCGTACTGATCTGGACACGAAACAATGCAGAGCTTAAAAGAACCCATTCATCATCTTTTACTTAATTAAAAAGGCAAAAAGATGAATCTCCTGCAGGCAGTAGAAGTAGCAGGGGAGACACCTGAGCACTCAAAAACTCAACAACAATCCTACAGAATTTAGGAATTCATATTTAAATTAACATTAGGAAATCAAACTACAGAAGGATGACCCTGTTAGAGGTGCTAATAGATCCCAGTGGGATGCTCTGAGAGGAAAGCCGGTTCATAGTCTTATTTCATGATCTGGAATTGTCTCTTACCTTATATTCATCCATCCACACGTGTGCCAGCCTCAGGGAGTTATGAGCCATAGTGTCCTGTCCCCCTGGTGAGCCATAGGGACGTCTTTTACGGAAGATGTGTCCCACCCTGGAGCAGGGGATGATCAGAAGCCTACCCCCACACATCCAGATCTGCGCGTACAAAAGCAGAACACCCTTCAATGCACACACACCAACAAGGCTCACAACCCCCTCGCCCACTTCTTCAAGGGATACTTGGGTAGGTTGATGCATTATTATTAGGCATCAACAGTGTCATCCTATATGTCATGCTTTCTAATACATCAAATTATTAGGTCTTTAAGTTAGAAAAGACTATTTTTGTCATATCATCACACTTTCCATGTAACACAACGTGGCTGTCACAGAAATAGTAAATATTCTAAAATTTAATAACTTATTAGAAAACACTGAAATATATGGGCTGGGATTCAACTTGCAGATTAAGATACTTATTTACCAGCACGAGAATTACACATCTACACTTCCATGAGAGATAATGAAGATCAGCCAATAAACATCAAAGGAACCTGGGGATCTTCTCTGCTAAGTATAAGCACCTATTTTAGACAGCTGTTTATTTCAGTTAAGTATATGGGAACTCAGAAATACTGTTGATTGTAGATGCTACATTTTGAGGCCTTAACCCAGCTCCACCACATTCCAGATCCAGATCTCATTTACACTCTTGTTCCATTTAATTTTTTTAAACTTCCTTTCAAACATCAGTTTCCAGCAAATTATCACCATTTGCCCTTTGTTGTACTAACACGTTCTCCGATCTGAGAAAAATCATCTCACACCACCAGTTTATCATCAAGTCACTTTTAAGTCTCCTTCTGGATAAGGTAAAGACTAAACTTCTTTACAGCTCTCTCCTGGAAAGACAGGTCTTCCAGATATTATAAAGCTCTCTGAATATACTCCAGTTTTTCAAAGCCCTTTTTAACAAAACTGTGCGCTATATAGTAACAATAATATTTTCCTCACACTCCACAAACTTCTACTCACATAGCTAATAATTATATTTTGCACTGAAAATTTGAAAGATTTTATTTATTCAGCACACACCCCTTCAAAGCCACTCAAACTTTTGAATAGCCAGTTCTTACTTTTGATCTCAGATCTTCATTTCTCTAACGACTCAATTTGAAAGATTTCTCTGCCAAAATTTCAGAGTTGTGTGCTTGGTTTTGGAGTTGTGGTTTTTTTTTTAATGTTAACTTCACTTTCTAATGCCCTTTTCATATTTGTCATGATAGCATATAATTTTCAGGCAGTGTTCTTGTCAAATCTGATGATGAATCCACTTTGTAAAAAGTGGTAAACGTGGCACTGAGCACAAAAAGTTGGTTTTCTTTCAGTGGAGTGACAGGTAAGACAAGATAAAATACAGGAAGCCCAATGAAATACCACTTTCGAATCTCCTGCTTATTATTTTTCCAATCAAGTTGACTCCTCTACATGACTTTTTATTTAGTTACAAAAAACTATTTACATTTCCAGGTCCTCAAAAAGGACCTAAGGAAATATAATAAGCTTAACTATCACCACTGTTGTAAGCCACACATCTTTTTTTACCCACCTGTGAAATTCTTTAGATATTGCTTATAAATTCATTTCAGAAATTTGAATGCCTACTCTTGTTATGCCTCTCTGTAGGTTTAGGAAACATTCCACCAAACAAAGAAAAAGCCACTAACATTTAACTGCAGCTCTCAAAAGTTTCTTTAATCTTCCCATTGAAATTTAACTCGAGGATTATTGTAAAGGCAGTTACTTTGGTACTTTTATTCCCAGGAAGGATGCCTTCAGCACAATCTCTGTGCGCAAATAGCTATTCCAGTGCTAAAGAAACCATACATAGGAAAGAGAGGCAGCCAAACACTGAGGTTCGTGCTCCAATACCGATAAAAACTAGATTACCCGAAAAGATATTTCCAGATTTTCTCCTCCCCAGATGTCCATGCCACTATCATACTGCCCAAGTTCATTAAAGTACTCGCGATCCATGGCAAACAGGCCTCCAGCCATAGTAGGTGACCTAAAAAGGAACATTGAAAGAAGTTCATTTTAAAAGAAAAAAAAAACAAAAAACAAACACAGTACGTTTAGCTGAATTTGCTAGTCCCAAAGCTTAAACTTAGACCTACATACTATAATTTAAATCCTGCAGACACTAGAAATCATCATATCACGCTTCTAGTCTCAAAGTATTTTCAAAAGCGGATCTGGAAGTAGTATCTGTGATCTTCCATTATTCCCGTATCTATAAACCACAGTTCTTCACGTAGTAAACTTGAGTAAAAGGGATAGGACAGGGAAAGAGGAACACAGTGTCTGTTTCCACATGACCAAAACTAAAAAGAGGTAAAAACTTGCGCAAGTTTGGAGTCTAGCGAGTTTTCTACAGTGAAACTCACGAGCTGACTTTAATTATCTTTACCAGAAGCTATTTCCCCTGTAGTTACAAATGTGTACATTTGCACACAGTAATAATGTGTTCTTCCCCCTCTTACAGGGGCAAATTATACAGACCAGACTTGACTGAACTGCAGAAAGAAGAGAATCCAGAGTACACACTACTTTTCCGTATTAAATTAGATCAAGAAACAAGGTCCAAATCTAAATTATACCAGCCAGGAGGCTGCTAAAAGAAATGCTGCACTGTGTCACAGCTATAATTTCAATACCAGGAGCAGCATTGTTTCATCATAGAATCATAGAATGTTAGAGGTTGGAAGGGACCTCTAGAGAGCGGTTTATTGCCGAGTTATTTACTGTTCGTATATTAGCACAGATGTTCTCTTCGGCATTTCCCAGTTTTCCACCTCGCCTGTGTCTTACTAAACTAGGGCTCTATTTTGTAAAAATCTGTACATGATCCTCATTGTACAGTTTCTACATTGAATTGCTACTGTCACAAAGTTAGAATATGTGGATGTCACAGGAGAGTATATAAAAAAAACCACCAACAAAAAACACTACATAAATATGACAGTAGGAACATACAACAGCTTAGGAACAGGCTTTTTCTCATCCTTGTTAATAAAAACCTGTGACGAAACCAAGTCTCAGTCTGGATTTCCTTGCTTGGTCTGATGCAATTTTCTACTACAGTTTCTGTCACTTTAAAAACTGTGTTGAAATGTTGCTCCTAGTTTTTCCATCCTGACACCAAAAAATCTCATTATAAAGATCTCTACAAATGTGAAACATAAGACTTTCTATTTGATGCAAAGCCATTTTCAAAGGTTAAATAGCAATCTAGCTTCTTTATCAAAGCAGGTACAGACCTTGAAGGACGAAAAGTCACTTTCACACACAGAAAACGTAATATTTTTAGATTATTAGACTCCCTTTAATTAAAGTTCTCTGCCTTTTCCACGGGTTTTTGTTTCCTAAAAGTGAGTTGAAATGACAAGTAATGCAACAAGTGTTCGACATAGCAAGAACCAACCTTTGGGCATTCCCCAGATAAACTGTGAAAACAGCTCTTAAAAAGAATTTTAAGACTTTCTATGCTAGCTCCCCATTCTGATTTTCCCAGTCCACCCCTTCCCTTCTAGCTTGAGAAGCTGCCACAGCGACACTTTCCGAATAAGCCAGTCAAACTGTCAGTAACTTAAGAAGTTTCCTGGCTTCTCAGACCAAATCCTGTGATGGGTAGACGTGGAAAGACTAACTGCAGAGCTGTCAGATGACAGCAGAGAACTTTGTGCTGGAGCTGCTTGCATCAGCCTGAAAGGCTCTTCATTTATCATCCAAGGAAAAAGAATGAGAAAGATGAGACCGCCCTATTTCTGATTCATTCTGCCAATCTTACAGAAGTACTACATTATCTGCAAGGAGTCAGTGTGTAAAAAAGGTAAAGCTCCTCTATCTTAAAAATCCAAATTCTGTAATGAGACAGATGCCTGCAACTACAAGAATCACAATCAGCTTCTTGCCGTTGCTTTACCTGCCCTGGCCCTTCTCAGGTAGGGATCACACTAGGACAGCTTCTCTTCTCATGTCTGAACCAAATGTGTCTGCTACTGAAAAAAAAAAGTGTCTACTGGCATTATTTTATAACAGTTACGTGGCCAGCAGGAAGCAGACATTGCCAGTTCATACAGGTGAGACAGCCACCAATGGTCAAAAGATTAAGGCGGATAACTTTCAAGTCTTAATATTAAGCTTCACTGGGACTTTGGTTTCAAAACAACTCTCAAAAGACTGCAAAAGCAATAGGGACAGGTTTCTAAGAGACAGTTCTAGGCATTTGCCACACTGTACAAAGAGACGAATCACATTTTAAAGATGGTTTTCACATCCACATGTGTTCATTAGGAAGCATTATGACAAAAAAATTACTTGTCTGAGGAAAAATATAAATGAAATCTAAAGAAAAAATTAGGTTGACATAGAAAATTGCCATATGCTCTGATGTTTTCTCCCATCAGTTACGAAATCACCTTCCTATTGCCACAAAAATGTATTTTCCCAATCTAGCAATTCTTTAGCATGTCATCACAGAAACTATAGAGTCTAAATTAGTGGGATATGCAGCCTACGACTAGCACAAAGTCAGTTATCAAAAATCATCATTAAACCAAACACATGGACAAACTGGGAACAAACATCAACACAAAGCTGCTGCTGTGTAAGTCTTCTCTAGAAGTGTGCTTTCTTGACCTCGGAAGACAGATATATCTAACTCATGATTAAATGCAAGAAATTAAACTGAAATAGGCAACAGTAACCAAAACTACTTCTAGGTAAAATAAACAAGCCAGATATTTGACAGGTTAGGCATCTGCTTCTAAAACCGCACACCCAGATAACACTCTGTTACACTTAAGTGCTTCTGAACATCCATATGTTACACAGAGCTTCACACCACGTAGGAGGAACCTTACTTGATCGGGGCAGTGGCTCCCTCGGGTCCTTCCAGTTCTGACAAAGGAACAAGATCCCACTTAAAGTGCAGGCCCCAGTTAAAGCCTCCACGCACAACCGGCGAAGAGCTGTAGGTGAGCGTGTCAGCACTGATTATGTCGATCACAGGGCACACCACGGTCCTGCGGTCTTCTCTGATGGGAGTCAGCAGAGGTTGTAGCCACATCTCGTTCACCTCGCAGTGACTGTCCAGGAACACGAGGACTTTCCCTACAGAGGTCAAAGCACACAAAACACAGAGGTCCACGGTGACATGAAACACGCAAACACATCTGCCATTATATCGGCAACATCCTCAGCACCCCGTGTAACAGCGAAGAAACACCGTCTGCACTGGGGAGTGCTGACACAGCAGAGACTCCCTAAGGACTAGTTCAGTGACAGAGGCAGAACGCAGATCCTG
This sequence comes from Trogon surrucura, assembly GCA_020746105.1. Classification (NCBI taxonomy): domain Eukaryota; kingdom Metazoa; phylum Chordata; class Aves; order Trogoniformes; family Trogonidae; genus Trogon; species Trogon surrucura. The sequence goes on from CM036622.1 coordinate 53,352,546, forward strand.
ACTGCTCGTATTTAGCTACGAATTGCTCGAGTGGGACATTATTTGCATTTCTTCAACAGGGTTTTATAGTCATCAAGTTTTCTAGACCGGTGCAACAGAGCTCCTGCACTTTAAATGAAACATCACCAGACGGGCACTCCATGCAGCCCTCCCACGCCCAAGGTAAGACTGCCGAGCTAGCCAAGGATGACAGATACTGGGCTGGATGAATTATCCCCACGACAAAGCTGGGTTTGTCCACTGACTGTAATCACCTTGGGCTCACTTCATGTCACACTTCAGCTTCTATCCAGCTACTGCTGCAGCTAAGATTGGTGGATGTTAAATCAAGCCATTCTGATGGTTTAATCTGCATTCACTCACAACACAGGCCACAAAATTTCAACTCCTGAATATAAAGTAACATAGAACATCTCCTCATCTCATCAGCTCTACTGCGACTGTCGATTGTAGATTCATTTCAGTTTAAAAGGAGGGTGAGTACCCTAAATAAGCAAATCCACCAGTATTAGAGCAAGCAACGCTTCAGTCCCATCAGTTTACATGAGGAATATCCACCATTGTCAGAGAGGACAGTTGGATCCAACAGATCCCTTCAAGCTCAGTTGGTCTAAAAATTCATCTGAATTTTTATGACGCAACATAAAATTTACGTAACATTAGAATAACGCGGAAGAGATGCCAAAGAGATTTAAAGAAAACAACTTTGAAACATACAAATATAACAAGTCATCTGTTAGCAACAGAGAGTATTTGACTGAGAAGAGAGAAGGAAAAAAAAACCCAGCAGTTCAGAAGAACAATAAAATGACTTAAAATTGCACTAACTGAAATGAATCCTAGCACAGCTTGGAGAATGCAAGCACAATTTTCTCTCTGGATTATGCCATTACAATGCTAATGAGTAAACAGCAATTAAGAGATTTTATCTGCCATTCAAAATTATTTGATAAAGTAGCACACACTTTCTCAGATGCCAAAGAACTTAACCCAAAGCATATTACGGTAAAAGGCTCACAGTGCACATAAAGTATCAAATATTATTTATCCCAATTAACATTTGCTGCAACAACAGAAAGGCTTGTATGAGAAACATTACAATTAGACTGGTAAATTACAAACCAGATTCGAGTGCGCTCTAATAAAAAGTGGATTGCCATTTTAAAGCAACAGTTTTCACACGAAACACGCAGAAGATATCCTGCGAATACAGTATCTAGTGCAAATGGAGACAACATTCTTTCAGGGCAGGAATAGGGAAAATTCTACATTGTCTCACTAAATTTTGTCTAATACTGGTTCTGCTTTACTATTTCACTGACCCACTCTAAAAAATAACTCATTTTATTGAAAGCAAACTTCCACGGGAAGGAAAAAACAATCCAACCAAATCAACAGTTAAGACAAAGTTTAAAAGGCACTCAAATTTGGTTCCAAATTTGTGAAATCATTGTTTGGGTGACTTGAAAAAAAAGACAGTATAGATTTTCTAAAGTTAATTACAAACTATAATGACAGTGAATTTATTACACCTACTCTATATTTACATATAAGCAAGTACTTCCCTGCTTCCTTCTCACTGAATAACAGAAAACCTCAGGTAAGGACTAATCCAGCAAAGCTATGAGGAAATAACAGAGAAAGCTTTACAAAGACGACCGTCAACTGCATGTTGCAAACACTTAGATACACAGGTAACGTTAGTTAAGATCTCTAATTATCACTATATAGGTATCACTGAAGATGCTTTGTGTAGCTGTTATGATGGAAGTTAACACAACGCAACAATTAACTCAAAAACCGCTGATATTCTGAAACAACGGTTAAAATGTCTCTCATTATCTCAAACCTTTCTTTCCCTGCACTCAGTTGTGTAGCTTAGAACATGGCACGCCACACAAACCCCCTACAGTGGGCTAAAGCAGTCACAAGGTAAACATTCAACACCTGAAGGAGCAGCACTACAGAAAAAGAAGTCATCCAATTAGTACATGGCCAAAGGATGCAAGGAACAGAGAAACAAGGAAGTATGTATACCTGTGGCATGAGAGGCTCCAATCATTCTTCCTCGAATCAAGCCTTCCCGCTTCTCATTTCTTACCAATTTTGTGGTTTTTGGAAGCTGAGTTTTAACATATTCACCCAAGTCCTTCTTTAAGTCAGCTGAGAAAAGGAAAACACAAGTTCAGCAACACGGTGGAAATTATGAAAGCTTTGTTCATAGTCTCAAGATGTTCAACACAAAAAGGGCCAAAAAGCTATCCCAATATGTCTCTGAACCAGAAGTAGCTAAAGGACAGTCACCCCACATCCTACACCTGCCTTCCAGTTCCTGTGGCCTTTTTTTGTTGTTCTATTCACACATTTTCCTACTAACTGCTTCACTTTTTCCTGCTGCGTTGTGGGACCCCGCACAGACAAAGCAGGTACGTGCCCTGAACTGAAGGTGACAGACCATATGACTGGGTCTTTCACAAGGCAAACTCCTGCTGATAAACTTTTCCTTATACTTTGCCAACCAACTTTTTATGTGCTGTCACTGTCTTAGGTTTTATACTTAGCTTTGGTTTCCCAAATATAGACTGGATTGTTACCTCTTTGCTCTGATTGCAAAGCCTTTAGTACAATACAACTGACCTGGAACTATGAGACTCTATGCTAAAAGGAGTTACTAAAAAGAAAAACACAACACAGTACTGTACAAAAAAACCAGCATTTCCAAATTCTTCTCAACATCTGCAGCAGCAGAAAGCCCTCTGACAAAGCCATGTGATTTAAATTACTATGTTCCATACACTAAACCAAACACTGACACCTTTCTAAAGGAGCATGAAGACACCTTTCATTATCTGTACCTGCAGAGCTGATACGACAGGAGATACAGAGTACAACTCGGAGGTGGTTGCTTTTCTAAAATCCCAAGTCAAAGACATGGCTGGCAAGCATGTGCTTCTGAAGGAGAGCAAAGTTCACTGAAGTCTATAGGCACTACTGCAACTTAACTTGATTTTAAGAACAATACTTTTTCTTCACACAAGGACAGCTGTTTCTAACATTAAAGCAGGACCACTGAAGGGAAGATGAAGACTGAAATAATGGATAAACCTACATTAATAACACCTGACTATTGGACGAGGGAAAGGCCGTGGTTATTGTGTACTTAAGACTTTCGAAAAGCCTTTGACACTGTTGTCCACAGAATTCTCTTGGAAAAACTGTCTGCTCATGGCTTGGATGAGCGTATGATCTGCTGGATAAAACACTGGCTGGGTGGATGGGCCCAGAGAGTGGTGGTCAGTGGAGTCAAATCCAGCTGGTGGTTGATCACAAGTGTTGTTCCTCAGGGTTCAGTGCTGGGACCATTTCCGTTTAACATCTTTACTGATGATCTTGATAAGGACATAGAGTGGATCATCAGTACGTTTGCAGACGACACCAAGCTAGGTGGGAGTGTTGATCTGCAAGAGGGCAGGGAGGTCCTACAGAGACAGTTGGATAGATTGGATCGATGGGCCAGTGTTAATGGTCTGAGCTTCAACAGGCCCAAGTGCCGGGTCCTGCACTTGGGTCACAACAACCCCAGGTAACGCTACAGGCTTGGGGAAGCGTGGTTGGAAAGCTGCCTGGCAGAAAGGGACCTGGGGGTTCTAATCGACAAGCGGCTGAATACGAGCCAGCAGTGTGCCCACGTGGCCAAGGTGGCCAATGGCATCCTGGCCTGTAGCAAAAATAGGGTGGCCAGCAGGAGTAGGGAGGTGATTGTCCCCTGTATTTGGCACTGGTGAGGCCACACCTTGAGTGTTGTGTCCAGGTTTGGGCACCTCAGTACAAGAGAGATATCAAGGTGCTGGAGCAAGTGCAGAGGAGGGCAACAAAACTGGTGAAGGGCCCAGAGAATAAAACTTAGGAAGAACAATTGAAGGAGCTGGGGTTGTTTAGTCTGAAGGAGAGGAGGCTGAGGGGTGACCTCATCACTCTCTACAACTACCTGAAAGGACGTTGTAGAGAGGTCAGTGCTCGTCTCTTTTCACAGGTAATTAGCGACAGAACAAGAGGGAATGGCTTCAAACTGCAACAGGGGAGGTTTAGACTGGACATTAGGAAAAATTTTTCACAGAAGGAGTGGCCAGACATTGGAATAGGCTGCCCAGGGAGGTCATTGAGTCCCCATCCCTGGATGCATTTAAAGGTCGTTTAGATGGGGTGTTGGGGGATATGGTTTAGGGTTGAGCTTTGTAGAATAGGGTTAGTGGTTGGACTCGATGATCCCAAGGGTCTTTTCCAACCCAAATGATTCTAAGCTTAGAGAATGGTAAAGAGGAATATAAAATGAGGAAGAAAACCAATAAAAGGCAGCTGAGATTTCACAGAGCATCCTGGAAGAGAGGCAGACAGAGGACATGCTGGAATAAATATTATTATTCTGATGAATGCCAGTTCAAACATTAAAGTTGCTGTTAACAACATTAAATGCCAAAGGAACATATGTGGAATCCAGGGCTGTAACCTTTGGGAGGTACAAGAACTCTGAGGCACAGTGCAAGAACTTGCACAGTCCTGCTGGCAAGTAGAATCATCATCATCATCATGGAAGTACCACTACACTAACATGTTCCTCAACAGGCATTTCGCTTTTGAAGTGCCAAAACTCTTGAATTGTGTGTCTGTCTTTGTCTTGTCCATCATTCGAGAGAAAAATGCCGATGCATCAATCTTTCAACGACAGTAAAGCTCTTCTGCAAGGTCTGCCCCTCCCAGACTGAGGAAGCAGAGGCTGCTCCAACAAGAGCCAAGGACAGCTACTCCTCAGGTGGCCACAAGAGGCTGTGCGAGAGCCATGCAGAGCCCTCCCAGCAAGCGCTGAGCTCCAGCCCAGCACATCCCGAGCCTGAAATGCGGAGCAAGTCCAAAAAAACCTGACGGGCTGTTTCCACAGTGCCGCATCAACTTACTTGCAAGACTGCAGTTGAGACTACGCACATTCAATTCTTTTCAGATGCATTCAGTCAGTACTGGCCCATCAAGTTTACCGAAAGATCAGTGGAATTCGCTCTGAGCACCAGAGCAGCCTAAGCAAGGTACTGTTACAAACAGCTGAATTATTAACAGCTGCTTAATCACCCCCCTTCTGCAAATACACACTCCTCATTACTAGCTTCGAAACTTCTTTTTGAATGTTAAAATCTGTATCATACAAAGCTCATCAGTGAAATGACATCAGTGCCAAAGGGGGTGCCATCCCGGGCTTCTCAGAACATCATGCACCTCTCCTGGCTTGCACTTTTTTGGAGACGGACTGCAGTGCACATTGGTTTTTCATCGTGGCTAAGATCAAGAAGCGTAAGCACCAACCAAAATACTACTGAAAGGTTCTCTCACCCAATTCACTGTTGTCGTCGACCAAAATAATTTCGTGAAGAAGGTGTGCAGGAGTGCGATCCAGGACACTGTGTACCGTGCGAAGCAGGGCAGAAAGTGCTTCATTGTAGAAACAGATAACAACGCTGGCAGGAGGCAGATCGGAAGGGTAGGACTTCTCCCTACATCTGCAAATATAAATACAGTCGTTATCACTGTTTCCAGTGGGATTGCCATACGGCTAGGTCACTACTGAAACTTCATAAATAACAAGCAAACAGTAAACGCGTAGGAAGAACTCCCAACCTGAACGTAAAGACCCTGGGTGTGTAACATCTATAGCAGGACTCTACATAGAAGTTACTTTCCACTTAATACAGGCTTATAATTAACATTGCTACTTGTTAGAAAACAGAGGATAGGACAGATTAAGGTGAAAGTGAGAATCACAGACCCTCAAAACATAAACAAGAGAAAACATTAAGGGCTTGTTTCAGCTGTCAAAACACTGTCTTGCACCCTCTGGTAGCTCAGACACGTACAGGAATGGTCAATATGACATGAAGCCTATAAAAACTCAAACAAATTATTGGCCAGCTTCTGGAGATGAGGTTGGATATTCCAGGATACCTCTGACAGTGCTAAATACCTATTTAGACAGCCAAGGTGTGGATTCAGCCTGCAGATCACAGAATCACAGAAGTCTAGTTGCTGTTGTCAGTGGAGTCTAGACTGTGTTCAGCTCACCCTAAGGCTGACAAGTGCATTTTGTCAGCTGAAAAGATCTGCATGCTCCATTAACTGCATTGACTGGATCTCTGCTAATTATAATAAAAGCAGAGACAACTAACTAACATGCAGCTATCACAATTTAAACATCTTAATCTGTGAGCTGAATCCCATGCAAAGCAGATCATTCATTCTTTCTCTATTTTCAAGTTTTGTCCATACCTCTGACAGGGCACTGTATACCAGATTAACGCCATATGAAGATGCCAGACATGAGGGAATTCAATAAAAATAAGAAATCATAAATGAAAACCCAGAAGTATAGAAGAAGTCTTCACTGACTTGGAATTAACTCAGTTCTTGGGAGAGACATTTCAGCAAGTTCGATTCATTACATTTACCCACATCAGAGAAACCACTAGAAAAATAAATGCAGGTTTATTTATTTTTCAGTTCAATGTTGGGGAGGCAGGTTGTTATTACAGTGGTGGTGGTGGGTCTTCTTCCATATGCATGAGACAGATTATAGAAAAATATCTGCTTTTCAATAGAAAGCATTCAGAGCAGTGTCATCCAGATAGCAAGGAAGGACCTTAACTGAGAAACAGAGAGCATTTGTCATCAGTCAGTCTTCTATTTTATCCTCTATAGGCTTACGATAAATGTGAAATAGTACATAAAGGGAAAGTCTTTCATTAACTTGGGCACTGGAACATTTAATGCCCATCTGTCAAAGGTAGCAAACAGAATTATAGCATCTCTTCTGGTAGTTACAGCATGGAGTATCTCAAAATGAAGCTTCAAAACCAAAAATATTGTAGCCTGTTTTAAGTAACCGAGTATGAGAGAGACATAGGATGTGTAATCCTAGTACTGCTGGGAAAAAAAAATTGATTCCTAGGGTTCCTTCACACTGATTTCTATTTAAAGTATTATTTTTGGAATCTTGCTTCTATCAAACTAGCTGTCTGCCAATCCTACTACTCACAGAAATTAAATTAATATGATAAAATGTGAGTAAGTGTATATGCAGTCTGGTTCTTCATTAAGCATTCTTAAAGTGAATTAAGAATCAAGAAGAAACACTGCTTTCAGGGAGTACCAGTTTTTCCTTCTCATGGAGCCTGGCTTCTGTGGGGCTTTACCTGTCACATACCTTTTCCAGCTGATAAAAAATTAGATCTCCAGCAACAGTATTCAGTCAAAAACAGACAGAAGAGACCAAAAAAATAGAAATCCTAACCCCAAGCACTCCTGTTTAAATAGCTGGAAATCTGCCTTCAGCAACACAGGAGGCTGAAAGAATATCCAACAGAAACCTAAAAGCAAAAAAGCTAAATGCTACATCAGTTACAACATGAGTAACAAGTCCTTGAGCACATGAAATTATACATAGTACATACTTTGCATCTCTTGTATCAGGCACCTCCCTGTGGTATCCCAGCCGATTACTGATGAGCATATTGAAAGCATGCTTCTGATAGCCCAAGTCTCTCACTTCTTGATCTTCTTCATTAAATATCATTCCTGCAAAAAAAAACCATGCCAAGATCAGTTAACAGGCTCAGAAACGTCCTTTGGAAACAATCGAGGACTGAAGCATATGCTTTAACCTCCCCTAAACCCCACTATGTTCTTCAGAAATCCCTCTGGTTTTACAAAACGTATTTTTGTGCAACTATTTTTGTTATCCCTCACAAACAGAGAGTAACTATGAGTACCTCTTGCAGCTGTATTAAAATGAAGTCATTCTCCAAAGACTGATGGCTTCATTGTGTTTATTGCCTTACCAGACATACTCCAGTCACTTAAATGGCCCCTAAATCTTAGCACTACCTAACACCCAACATCAAGCACGCAACAGAGGATAAAATTTTGGCAGACAACGCATCAGCACCTACCCATACAGACGAAGGGTCTGCAATGAGATTTTTGAGAGAGAAAATACACTTACAAAGGTATTTCATGCAGTTTTCTCAACTCTGAAGTAACAAAAATAGCTATGAAAAAAACGTAGACTTCCTGCTCATATCACCTGGGACTTCGACAGCAAGTAAAACAGCAACAGAGCTGACTGTTTATTGATTGTTTTAGCAGAAGCATAAACTGTTGCTGAGCTCGGTGGAGGCAGGAATTGCTGGTATAAACAAGCACACTGCTAGAGGCCAAGGTTGAACTCCTCACCGCCATCCTGCCCATCTTCAGGCAAAGTACTATGGTGCTTCACTCAACTCCTCCACAAAATAAAAAGGAAGGAGAAAAGTGGTAGCCACCACCTGTGTCTACTAGCCACTCCTGCAACAATTCAGGTAGCTGAGCAATGACTTTTTACTTTCTCCGTTCAGCTGGCTGCACAGAATGAGACAAGTGCGTCCTCTCCAACTATCATCAAGCTACAGAGGCAATTTTGCTGACATTTCAGTACCAGAAGTGAGCAAGGATCATGTAATTTGTCTCCTTCCACCCTGCCCATCATCTGCATATGGTTCAAAACCTGCAGAAAATAACAAGAGGGTTCCTCATTCACATGCTACTATACATCCAGGATAATATGCTTCATAGAATCAGAGACTAAGTTAGGTTAGAAGGGCCACTCCTCAAAGCAGATCCAGCTAGATCAGGTTGCTCACCAGTTAAGTTTTGAAAGCCTCCAGTATCTCCAAGAACAGAAATTCTACAACCTCTTCCTGTCCCTGTTCAAACATTTGACCACCATTGCACTGAAAATGTTTTTCCTGTCTAATAGAAATCCCCTCCTTGCTTTAACTTCTTATCATAATGTCATGCACCTCCAGAAAGTCTGGGTCCATCTTCCTGCAACTTCCCATTAAGATGCTGTTGACAGCAATAAAATCTCACCCCTTAGCCTTCTCCCTAAGGCAGAATAAACCCAACCCTCTCAGTCTCTCTCCATACCTCATGTTCTCCAGTTTTTACCTCCTACACAAAAGTCAGCTGAACTCAAGCCTGGATAAAATGAGATAGGTTAAAAAAAAAACCAGAACAGAAGAAAAAGTCATAAAAAAACTTTTGAAGTTTTCTTCCTTATGGCAACGCAGTTACCCCACCAAACAACTCAGGAGCAGGTGCCTTGACATCCGTGCAGGCCCAAGTGGGAAGTGCTGGGCAGTGGTACCTCAGAAAGACATGGGATACACCCACATCGTGTGCCTTGTGGTGAGCGACCTCTATCCTGCTCAGAGATGAGTGCTCCCGCTGTGGATGAGGTCTGTCATCAGACAGGAGTGAGATCTCTTCACAGTGGCAGTGCCACTCTTCCAGTGGTCTAAAGCTGTAAATCAGTCCTCCTCTGAACCACATACATTTCCAAAATGACTTTTCTGGCTCAGCTGTTCGGACACGAACTCAATCATTCCCAAACACTTGGTTTCACAGTAACGCTGTGCCACCAGGTCACCTTAAAATATTTTCTTTGTACGAAGCACAAGCTTAAAGAACCATATTCCAAATGCTCTATCCATAACCAGCCCCTAACTACTTTTTTCCTGATCATCTCAATATAGACAAGAAGGAATGTTAATATTTTTAAAACATTCTCATGAAGAACAACAAAAATGCATGCAAAAGGCCTGAAAGTTTTCAGTCCAAACCACAGATAAAAGCTCTTGGAAAATAAGGGCTTTCCAATTGAAACAAGAGTTTTATTTTAGCTGTGTTATGTGGCTCTCCCAGATTCAAACAAGAAGATAGATTGCCCTACCAGACGACAGTCTGGTTTTGGCTATCACATGCCATTTTTCATTTTTTTTCTGGGTGTGTTCATTACTGCCCTATCCTAAATAGACAGGAAGCCCTTTCCTGCAGCACCTGATCTAATTCTAACAGAGAACCAGCTGTCTCCTGATGATTCATGTAGAATTTATCCTGGCACTATAACTTCCCTTGGCTTTCACCAACCAAACCAGTCACTTGATTTCAAGATCAAGGGACTTCTCAGTTAAAAAGGTCCAACTTCTTTCCTGGCCAGTACTGAATAGTTGGAAAGAAATGGCCACCTCTGGACTGGCCTTCACCTCACTTGGCTCCTGTTTTTTTGCAGTGAACCGATAAACACTTGTAAGGCCACAGTATGATGTGAATTAACATCTTTCCTATATATTCACAGATCTAATAACCAAATTGGAAACTGAAATTTGGTGATGTTCTATAAACTCTTCAAGCTGATGATCCAGCATTCATCCAAAGTAATGACAGAGGACTTCAACCAGATACGAGTATGAAACTCCTGGCTATGCGGGGTACTGCGCCGTAATTTCCACAGCAGCAGCCATTGGTACTAAAACCCCCAGTATTTGCCCCCAGACTCAAAGCAAGCTTGCAGGCCCGTACGCAACACACCTCCATTTGCACATCTGAGCACAACAACGAACACTAAGCTGTAAATCATTAAACAGGTGAAGCATTTGAGTTTGGAAGGCAAGTTTGGAAGACAAACTCAAATCATCTCATTGACAAAATATGCTCCAACGAAACACACAGGCATTTGCTGGTGCAAAGTAAGCAGGATTCAGCCCTAACCACCGTCTCCTCAATAAAACTTTTATTGCAATTTGTCCCCCACGCATTTTTTGGAGGTGACTTCATACTGCAAGAATATTCTCCAAAATACTGGGTCTTCTTCACTGTGTATTGTTATCCAGCTATTTTTAATTACTGCATATGAGTAACATTTCTCTGTGGCTAGTAAGAGTTCATGTATTTGAATCCAGTCAACATAGGAGTAAGATACGAAACAAGTATACTCGGAACCTTCCAAAAGCAAGAAATACATCAAGAGTAGGCACCTTGCTGTAATCCAGTCCTCCTCGTCAGCACTTTCACAGCCCGGCCATAAATGTTAGGAATAGAACATTTTGGATTAAACACAACAGAATAAATAAAGCAATTCCTAATGAAGAAAGCCACCAGTACTACCCCCATTTTAACAAAACTTCATTACACAATTTCCCCTGTGATCTTTTAAAAAATAGACAAATCAACCTTGCTATCTCATTTCTTTGACTGTTTTAACAATTTTGCTTCCAGCATTGAAAACTACTTACCCATTTCAGGAGAGAATTCTGTCTCCCCCTTAACTGGGTCCTGGACATGATTTCCAAGAGGATTTCCTATTTTATTCTCTTTTTGTTGCAATTCAGGTATATGAATAGGCCCCCGCGTAAAACGGGGGTAAAATTTTTTTGGAAATGGCCTCTGAGGTTCCAGCCCCTTGATGGGCACATTCTTGAAGGACTGGTTCTCTTCACTGAAGTTGAAATAAACAAAGAGCAAAAGTGTCCAGGTCACGGATGTGAAAAGGCACCCATAGCAGAAATAGCGAAGCGTAACACTTCCCATTGTAGACTTAGCATCGTTGAGGACCCATTCTCAATTACCTGAAAGAGAGTGAAAACACACGTTTTGAAAGAGCTGCCTGTTACTTCATCAGGTGTGTCCATCAGGAAATGCATTCTGTAGGTTGCTCTTCCATTAAATGATTTTTGGAACTTAAAACTTTGAGCATAGACCTTAAGAACAAAAACCCTTTTCACTTCCCCATTCAAAAACTAAACACAACCAATTTGCACATTCTGTACAGATACTACTGCTTTAAAACGCAAAACGACCACCCACTAAGAGCCCAGGGACATATCACAATTAAAGGTAAAAATTATTTTTCCTCTTAACAGTTACATAAGTATCTCTCTTCGACAACTGTACATTCCCTGTATGCCTGCTTTTGAACACGTCACTGTTTAACTAGTTATACTGTACACAGGCAATTGGTCCTTTACAGAATCACAGAATGATTAAGGTTGGAAGGGACCTCTGGAGGTTACCTTGTCCAACCCCTTGCTCAAGCCCACCTCGAGCCAGCTGCCGAGAGTATGTCTCTGCACATCCCATTTCGTAGTTCAATTCCCATCATAAATCAAGGAATGAGAAAACACAGACTCAAAACATTACTTAGTTCAGGTCTTCTTGCCACAAACTTAAGAATAGCCACCATGAGCATCCCAGAAATTCCAGAAATCATGGGGTACAATCTAACAACACAGAGCACCATAACAGTCACACTTACAGATATTCTGCAGAGAGAAGCAGATACGGGACAGGGAAAGAGCAAAAAGCTCCAAGGTAATCTACTGAGCTCCTGCAGCCCTCTATAGACTCCAGAAGAGCTTCCGTACTCTCTGGAGGAAATGCCCACCTGGCACGGGAGGGAAGCAACCCAGCCCAGAGTTTTTCTTTAGGCACCCACCATTAATGGAAATTCCCCAAGTTATACTGAAAACTACTATTGTTGGAAAATCCCTGAAGTGAAGCATATGAAGCTGGTGATAACATTTTATTTATGACCCAGGAGAATCCGGTAAACTTTCTGGAGCTTCTCAAATCTAAAAAAGGTTAAAAAAAAAAAAATCCAAAAAACCAATTCAACTATACAGCTCAGTTCCTAAAACCGAAAAACACACTTATTCAAAGAATTTCTCTCATCATTATCTAACCACAACAAATTCTTTGCGTAGTAAACAAAAAGTTAGGACATAATTTAATCACTTTTTAATTACCAAAACATTTATTTTAATAAATAATGGGGCGGAGTCAAGGGTTCATGCTGATGCATTTTTCAGACTTTTCGCAAAGTCGGAAACTACCAGAAGTCTTCAGGTCAGCCTGGCAAAGAACAAGCCTCACCATTTATGAGTACAAACAGATTATTCCCTTCTCAATATGGCAAACTACTAAACAGAGGTAGAAGGTGTTCATGATCCCAAAGAAACCTATAAAGGTCTCACTTACTTTGGCAATGTAATTCTGAGTCCTAAGTGACTTACATCCAGAAAGAATACACATCAATATTCAAGCTCACATTTACCAGACCCCAGCAGGTTGTTGTCTCCCTTCCAAAAATAAAACAACCACAAAGTAAAACAACGTAAAAACGCCGAACCTCTTCAAAAATAATTTACCCATTATTCTTACCATGTCAAACTCCCACACTTCCACAAGGCAACAAGCAGTTAAGCCCAAAGAGCTTAAAAAGGTCTCAAAGGGTTTAAATCTCACACTGACCCTGTGCATACAGATGAATTGCACAGTCTGTGAAACAGGCTCTTTCTCTAACACTGTCGCACACAAATCTTGCCCAATTTCATGGCTCTACAGTTAAGCAGTAAAAAATGCTCTGGGCCAGGAATGATTCCAAACAACCCTCACTCTAGCTAGCAGAATGGGTTTACCAGTTGGAAAAGTACAGGTCACCGATTCCCTACACCTTATTTCCCAGCAGTCAATGATGACACCAAAGCAAATCTAAGCTCAGGAAAAGCATGTGAGGCTGTCAAGGAGCAGCATGAGATAAACAGTTACATCCTCTCATTCTAATAATTCTTCTTGCCAGACAGTGAACAGACAGTTAACACTTATCCATAACAGAAGATCGGGGAGCTTGCCAGGGGTTTTCTGCACAGCCACAAGGAGGTCATCGGTCACAAGCCTTGTCTCTGCCTAATATACTGCTCTTCAAACCTGCTAGAGTTGTTTCTCCTTTCACTGTGGGAACACAGACACAATCTGAACATCATGGCACGTGCACTTCCAGTGTGGAATGGAACTGTTCTAGTAAGGTAAAAATTACTGTAATGGGGAAGGAACCTTTTCATTTCATACCTGTTTAAGAATATGTCTACACTGCAGCTTGCACAGGAAAGCCAAGGTAAGGCAGAGGAGAATTCATCACAGAGCAAGTATTTCCCCATCTTCATATAGATCTTTTACAGCTCAGAGTTCCACCTTGCTGTTGTTCCACTTCTAACCACACTAAAGTTAAAGCTGGCTGTGACCAATATCAGGCATACTCAGATGAAAGAGGAAGGGATAAACCAGTGATCACCAGGGTGAAAACCTTGCTGTCCCTTCCATCCCCGGAAAGCCCTCTGACCAGGTTGAAAGTACACACTTGGTTACTGTTACAAAGGCAACAACTGCAAACTCCAGGGTGATACTATTTCCACATCCTCTTTGCTGGAGCAGAACCACTTCACCTTCTTTTCCCCTTCTTCACTGTTTTGCAGTTTTGTAGGAGGATACAAAGGTTGAAATACTGCATTTAAATCAAATGAAAGAACCTCCACAATGCACAAAATCGGGCCCTTTTCAGTAGCTTGCTATTCAGTCAAGACATTTGGTAATACATTTGGCAGGAAACTACAGACTCACTATTTATTTTCCTTAGGTACCGAATGTTTTGTCAGACAATTTTGAAGGCTGAATGGAAAAAAATAAACCCTGCCTATGAAAAGCACATTGAAGTTTACAAATTTACTTTATTCACCAACACATATTCATTAATACAACCATTTATTCCATGGATTTCAACCACTTCTACCATTTAAGCCACCACAAGAGTCATGATCCGTGTCAGAGCTGCACACTCCAGGTTTAGAAAGTTTTAGGTTGACCATGACTTTAAGTACAGATGTGTTTTAGCAAAGAGGCCACAGTAGGTTTTCAAGTCCTACGCACTGTCAGCCCTGCTTGGGATCTGCCACAAGAAACCAGGAGAACCTTTCCAGCCAGATATATATTTATGCATATGAAGCATAAGGACCCAGAAAAAAAGCCACTCAGTTGACAGAGGCAGCCCTTTGGCCCTTGCTTCTTACCTCATCCATCTCCCTACCCATGCCGTTCTTCTGCAAACCACCTAGACAAGGTGAATAAAAGCCCTACCCTGTCCAGGCTCCTTTGCTCTCCAATTCTGTGAAGTCTTCTAGGAAACATGCTTTGCCAATTTACCCAGAAACTGTCTCTGCCTATGCACGGTCACAACAGCCTGATGATTGTCTTAAATACCCAACTTCTCCCAGGTGATTTCTCCAAGCAAGATTTTGAAACTTCAGCAAAGCTAAACCATTCTTACTCATTGTTGGTCTTCTTTAAATGGAGACAAGCAGTTCCTGAATACAGGAGATGCAGAAGACATGCCTTTCAAATCCAGTATTAGTATCTTTCTCAGTCTTGATACATACTGCATGAGAAAAACAGATTATATATATTTTTAACTCATCAGCCCTAAAGCTCTGCTAATGCAAGCAGAGCTAGTAGGTTCAAACAGTTACATAGGAACAACTTAAATGAAAAAGGCAGAACTGCATTATCCAGATAATGATGTCAACAGGCTCCTAAGAATAGTTTTCATCTATGTAATAAATACTCTAACACCAAGTCCAGTCACCAATAAATTTCTGTTTGGACAGTCTAATTAAAATCCATTTCTATTTATTTATTTATTCAAACACAAACAAAAATATTAATTGCCATAAAAAAAAAGTCTACAACTTAAATGTATCAAGAATTGTTTCACAATACAGTTCCTATCAGATTTTACTGGTAATTGAGACTAAGCTTGAAGGGTCTATCGTGTTTCTCCATTTCTGAAAAGCAGCACGGCTGCCAAAACCAAGTTTCCAACATACCTCAAACAATTCTCTTTCCAAAAAACTCAAGTAGTGAAGAACATCCCGAATGAACAGAAGACATTTTCTCTCTCAACATTAGGAGCTTTCACAGCAAATAATCAAGGATAACACCTTCAAGTATTTCACGAGCATTCATTCCCAGGCACAAGACGCTAGCAACACATGGAGTTCATGGTTGTTCGCATTGCCGTACTTGGGAATCCAGAGATACCTCAACACAACAAACACAAACCATTCAAGGTGGCAGCATCTCCAACACCAGGAAATTACAATCTGTTCTGGAGGCAACTGGGGTGGCCAAGAAAGGAAAAAAAAATATCTTAGAAGCTGCCCCCATCAGAATTAGCTCAGAAGAGACCAAGACTGAAAGGCCAGTATTCTGAGAATTTCTAACCTAATATTCTGCCTTTCAGAGTCTCTCTCTTGCTGCTCTCTTTTGACGGTCATATATTTATTGACTGATAGTTTTCAAACTTTGGCAAAGCCTTGGAACTGAGTTTGCAGACCCACATGCCAGAAATGCAAAGGGTAAAATATTTCTAATTTCCATGAATTCCTGTACAGAAGTCTCAGTTCCTTGCACAAGTAGTAAATCATTGATTTTATTTTTTTAAGAGAGCTATAAAAGTTAAATATTAGAAGGTTAGTAAAAGTCTCTGACAGTCAATCAATTGTAAAGTTGAGAAAAACTTCCAGGAGCCTGCCTACCTGCCAGACTTGAGCTTCAGTAATTACTGTGCAACACCGTTTTGCATGTTGCACCAGCTTCCTGTAGTATCCTTACAACACCAGCAGGACATTCATTTCATACATCAAATCCAGTAACTTTTACATTCATTTAATAATTGGCCTTAACAATGATACAACTCTGTTCCCCTAGACAGCCTGGAAGAGTTTGTTGTAGTTCCAACAGTGGCCCAATGTGTTCACCTTCAATATTTTTAATTTAAAATTAAATTAATTTAATTTTAAAAAAAAAATGCCATTTCGCAATATTTTGGCTTAAAGAGCAGAAGTAGCTAAAGGCACTATGACCTGCCACTGCTTAAACACTGACATCTGCTTGGATTAACCTCAACAGTTTGGTAAACACACCGTATGACTAGATATTTCATGGCCGTGCCAAAACTCATATTTGTCAGAGGTCAATCAGAGGATCAGATTAACCTCAAGATTTTTGAAATAAGAGTAAGAAATTTTTGAGAAAACCTTACAGTCTGCTTGTACTTTTTCCAAGAACAGCTCTTCTAAAAAAAAAAAAAAAATGGAAAATTAAAAAAAATATGAAGACAGATACACAACTCATACTACCCAGATTTCCTGCAAGACTGCCTGTATATTTTGGACCCATATTACAGCAAGGAACAGACGTGTATGATCTTCAGTTTTAAAGAACATTCCAGTAAAAAAAAAAATTAAACTAATTTTATCTTTCTACAGAATATTAGGATAATTTACTTCATGACTCTCTACAGATACTTTTTAATTTTTACTTTCTTATTTATTTGGGGGCAAAAAAAAAACCCAAGATGATAAAAGTATTACCTACAAATACAATTTTGTGCTTTTAATAGCTTTAATTCTTTACATGCTTCTTGATCTCCAAGATGTTATGGCTACCATGACATCTCTTCCAAAACAAGCATGGACATGAACAGGCTTTCCTCTTTTCGTGTTGAATCACTAGTGAACAGCAGCAGAAACAGTACAATGAACAGAGCCCAGATGAGAACACAGCAGTACTCCAATAATACACTCGTCACACAAACAGAGATGCCATTCATGGTAGCTTCTGCACTTCCACGAGAATTATTTTTTTCCGGGCATGCTCTACATTTCACCCAGTCTTAAGGGAGAGTCACAGTTAATAGACTAGCAAGATGAAAATGGGACACCTTAGGCAGCTGCCAGTTTGTTTTTAATTAAAAACAGTGATTAATTTTTGACCTTACAGAAGGGACGGGTACTTTATGAATTAAGTGGCTATTTTTGACACAATATAGGCATGGAACTACTCATGTAAAGACAAGCTGGGCCTACCGGAACGTACTCGGTGACATTCAGCAAGGACAAACGCTAAATCCTGCACCTGGGACAGACAAACTCCCTGGCTGCCAACACAGCCTGGGGAACAGCTCTGCAGAGAAGGACCTGGGAGGTCTGGCTAACCGCGAGCCAGCAGCGTGCTCCCGCAGCAAGGACGGCTGCCAGCCCAGGGGCTTACCGCCAGCAGGACAGCCAGCTGACCCAGCGATGCCCTTACACCAGCCCTGCACTCGCAGGACCACTGCCGGGGTACTGTCCCCACCTTGGGTTTTGCCACTCCATGACTGACATCGGTAAATCAGAGCAAGTCCAACAGAAGGCCACCAAGATGGTCACGGGCTGGAACACTTGCCCTGGGAGAAGCTGAGGACACGGGGCTTCTCCACCTGCAGAAGAGGCAGCTTCGGGGTGGGGATGGCAGGGAAATGGCCCTAACATCAGCCTGCCACTACCAACAGGGATGTAACCAAGTGAGGTGAAAGGTGGGAGAACAAAAGAGTTAAAAAAGACCAAGAGAACTGCAGTCACAGCAACCCTCATTCACAGAAACACACTGTGGACCACAGGCTGTCCTCTTGCATAAGATCACTGTTCCCATTCATTTTAATGAGATGACACACTAGGATCTATTTTTAATTAGCCTCTGTAAGTCACTTCTAAATGCAACTTTAAAAGCTTCCAGAGCCAACAGTTCAGTCATTTCAGCGCAGCTATACAAATCCATGTGACACCACCTAAAATAAATCCTCCTGGAACTAATACAGAATTTCGATCAACATTTTACAGATAAATAATCATAAAATATCAATAACAATGATCATACTTTAAACATAAAGGCACACAGATAGACTAGTTGCATGAATTGTTGAAGAACTAAGAAAATATGAGTATACCGAGTCTGAAAAGCACAAAATGTTTTAGGAAAAATTTAAAAATTCATCTTCTTTATGTCTTTAGGCCTCACCCCTCACTATTTTACCACTGTCAAATGACTCACTTAGATACTCATTTATATTTCAGTATTTGGACTTTAACCAGGGATGTCTAAATATTGCATACTATCATCTTTAATCTGCAGATTACATACTGAAACACCTCCTATAGGAACATAACTTTGCTTGTCAAGCTTTTTGGAATTTCTCACATCCAGTAAAAAAGCTTTGCTTAGCAGGCTGCCACACCTGAGTGAATGCAAACATTTTAGCATTTTTATAATAAAAATTTGAAGTTCCTTCTTTATCCACTTCCATTTCAAATACTCCCTTAAAGAAATTTTAAAATATCTTCTGCAGTAACACCCTGCACTTACTTATTAACAAGAAAACATACTAGGTTTTTTCCTTACTGATAAAGGATACCTTACTCCCCACACACTCCTCCTCTCATAGGAGTGAGAGTATTTCGTAAGGGCTTTCATTTAAGGACGCATTTTTAACGGAAAAAGCAGTTCCAGGTTTTGTAAAGAAAAAGTTTCATAAGAGGCAGGGTCTCATGTTAACAGACACATAAAAAAATACCACTTTTAGTTACAACCAGCAGTATAACCTTGCATCAAGAAAAGTAACGTAACAGTGCAGGCTGATTAGAGAAAGCAAGCACACTTGGATTAGAAACACGAGCTTACCAAAATCCTAGCGCTCAGTTCCGAGTTAATAAGCGCTATAGAGAGTTTCATGCTGCTGCAGTGTCCTCATTCTCCCCCAGAAAAGCTACTGGTTTCTCAAAGCACACTTACATGCATGCAATTTCCTTACCTATCCCTCAAACAAATGTTGAGCCGTACGGCTGCTCGGCTGGATGTTACTTTAAGCCATCTGGCACATAAATACATGCCATGCCATTCATGGAGTCCTAAAAATACCTCTTCCTCTCTGCTGCTAATAAATACTTTCTTCCGACTGAAACAGTGAGATTTGCTCTTCATTAAAAGAAGCAGCTCTCAAGGAAGCAGGAATTTTCATGAGCTATCTCCAAAGAAAGATGCATGCATTTCGTAATACAGTCCTTTCTTCTTCACATGTAGCTCAGAAAACAGCAAGATTAAAAAACCCACACTGACAACTTCCTTATCAATACATTTCTCTGACATTAAAAATCCGTGTTTCTAAATATTAGTTTAACAACCTCCAGCACTACACACCAATGCAAAACATAAGAGAGCTCACAAGGTCAACCACACACAAGTAAAGCTGCTTAATATCTTTTCTAAATGTTTAAAACCTACTTAGCTGTTCCTTGCATTTTACATTTGCAAAGCTCACCAAAACAACAGCAAAAATAGAGACACGTGCAAAATCATTAGATGAGACACACTTCTACACGAACAGCCCAACAGAAGAACGCTCACTCACCTTTTTCCAGAAGACTCTGGCACTAAAGCAGCAGTGCAAGGTTACATAGTGAAAACACATTTACTGCAGTAGCAGTCAAATCCAGTTGGTGTCTTCATTCTCAGCGAACAATAAAACACTGAGCCTGAAACTTAACGCTTTGTTGCTGAGCGCTGCCCGCAAGTCCTGACCGGGAAAAGGGGCAACAAACACCGGCTTCTCTACGACAACAGGCGAATTCGGACGGGTCTTAGGCACAAAACGCTGCAAGGTTATTTCTCCTGCAACTGCACACATTGCACCAACAGCACCGATCTATTATTCTATGCTTGGGGGGTCTCTTCCTTATTTTTTTTATTTTTTCAGCTGATGCGTGATCCATATGGATCCATGGATTCCGCAGCATAGACAAGTCTGGTCATTTTACTGCCTCTCATTAGAGAAGCGTAATCAATCAGTCCTTTGCAATAGTACCAATGGATTAGACCACCGTAATGTTAGAGAAAATTATCATTAAGATGTATACAAACTTCAATTCCAACAATTCCTTCACTCCTCGTCTGCCAAACCACTAGCAATTTTATAAGATGGCCCCATTTTGACCAAAATTTTCTAGGTATGCTTTCTGTTTATCCTAAGAAATTTTCATCAAAAGTGCTTTGGGCTTTTTTCCAGTCTTTTACATGCAAAGTAAAAACACATTTTCCAATTCTTAAAATAAACAAATAAATAAAAATTCAGAGTTCATTTGCACAGCCATCCTGCCATCCTGTCAAAAAAGCTGGCAGCAAATCTGGCAACAAAACAGACCTCACTGAAGTACTTTTGAGTGGGACAGTGAAAACTGGGGTTGACCAGTCTCAATTTTAAGCCTGTGACTACTGACCATGGACACTGCATTTTGCATAAGTTTTTTTCTGTAAATTCCAAGCAGTTAGCTCCAAGCAGATATCTACCATCCACTTGTGCAGAACTCAGCACTGAAATCAACAGCTGTATACCAAAAAAATACTCAAAGGACATTTGCAAATTCAGACTAGGAACATCAAAAGTCTGTAATTGAACATGTATAAAATGCAAAACTGCTATAATTAAGTGATTACTGGTATTACAGAATTGGAAACTGTGTTAATGAGAGTGGTTACATTGCATCTTATGCTACAGCATCAGATGACAGAATTCATAGGCCTCCATGGTTAGTCCCCACAAATCACACGTCTACTTCATGTCTCTTTTTCTGCAGGGCTTTCCTTCCCACTATGCAGAAACTTATATAAAAATACACTATAAGTGCCATGTTTGGATCCCAAACATGTCACATTCACTTACAGTCAGATGGAGAAATTGCCATAGTAAGAAAGCACTCACTTGTCAGCTACTTGTTGTAGCAGCACAGTCTGCCCTTGCAACTTAGTTTGGTTAGTCCAGGATTACACACCTTTATGGAGCCTGAATAATGGTTATTATCACAGGTAGACGTGTGGGGTTTTTTAATTAAAAACAAGAAAAAAAAAAAACCCACAGAACGAGAGCTGTGAGTGAGGTTAAAACAAGTTAGAGTTTAAATCCCCCAAATGCCCCTGATAGGAAAATATTTAACTCATTCTAAACTGCTCAGAGTTCTTAACTCCTGTCACACTTCTCCACGCCATTAAGAGATGGCACCGAGAGATTTCCTCAGTACATTATGCTTGGAGTTCTTCCTAGGTGGGTGGCCACCATTAAAAGCAGAACTGAAAGAAACACTAAAAGCAGGCGTTGAATTGAACTCCATGTCCATTTGCATTTCTCATGTGCAGAAACAAACACCACTTGGAGTTTTTCACTCCAAGCCTTAGCACAGAGTCCACAGTATTCATGCCATTTGGAACAGCAGAGGCATTTGTTTTTTCCCAGTAAGAAACTCCTGGAAAGACTAAAAAAACCTGCAATCTTCTTGCCTTTGGATCAGTTTTCTCAATAGAATTTTAAAGGAATTTCGCGCACATCTTCTTTTCTCACTGTTGTCTCCAGTCATTAATATAAGAGAGGAATCCTAAGGATATAAACCTGCCACACATTCTCTCTTCAACTCACTGACTGAACCAGGACACCTCCATGGTTATCAGCTTGACCCATGGGACCTTCTGGCTGAACAACTCGCTCTGCTACAGACTCTGATGAGATCCTTCAGAACTCAATGTCTCAGGCTCTCATCTGTAAAGCCCAACTGATGCATTAAGGCAAATACAGCAAAGGGTCTGAGGCCACAATAACCAGAGATGAGACAAATACCAAGCACAGCTGTGGGTTAGAACAGCAGTAACACAGACTTCTGCTCCCCAGCAAACCTATTTCTAAATTATACTAGCAAACGCTTCTATAGAAAACATTCTTTTTCCCTCCTTAAAACAATGCAGTTAAGGTAACAAAGAGGTACCGTCGCTGGTGCAACCTACCTACAGATGGAGTCAATGAAACTACTTTCACTCGCACATCTAAACTAAGCTATCAATTTCAGCTTGTCTTGCTAAATACTGTATTTGAAAATAAGGTAGAGAGTTTCCTAAATGTGTAAGTAATCAGGCCTTCTATTAGCACGCTTCTGAAAAAAACATCTGTGTGGACATTAATTGTTGGATTAGAGTAAGTTACTAGCAAAAAGTCTAGTCTGTAATGAGAGCAAACTTCTGCAAGTTATGCCAAAAATTATCTTTGTCTTTTATTCCTCTTCTACACAATCTTACAGACTCAATTTCTCCTTCTCCAAAGAAATCCCTTTGAGGAAAGAGTTGTGGACCACTCCTTTTCCCCCCTTTCCGTGTTGGTCACTTTTCTTCTACTTATCTACTGCCAACGTTTCTAATGGGAAAACATACTCAGGATTTTGATGTTGAAATCATGAATGTTGCAACAAATTAATTGCAGATCAAAAATACATTTTCCCACTTCACTAAGAGCCCTGTTTTCCAACACACTGTTAGCACAGAAGGTTAGCATGTAATTCAAAACTTGGCCAAGAGATTTGCTTCACAGGCGACGAGTCTCAGTGTCTGCGGACAAGAGGTAAGACATTCACACTAACTGACAAAATTAAGGTATTCCAGAAAATAGAAGACTAAACCAAAGTACTTCTAGAAAGCAAATTCATTAACAACTACAAGAGGCATCAAATGAGACAGTGACATCATTGGTTTTTGATGGTACACTTCAGGAATTAGCAAAATAGGCAAAATAGCTAGGAAGGTTGACTCATAAGGGGTTGTGTATCAAAACAGGATAGCTTTGTGCTTCCTGGAAAAGGATCTCTTCCAGTTAAGGTCACCCCCAAGGTTTAAAGTATTTAATTTAATCCTTGTCTGCATAAGAAAATCCATGTCATTTAGCCAAGCAATATTTGGAAGGTTTTACATAAACTAAAAAGAAGAGCTCTATGAACACGCTCCTAACATTCATTACGCATTTACTTAAATCAGTTTGGCATACAGCAATCATTTACTGAGGTAGCTTCTTTTTAGCACGCCTCTGCAAGTTTATTAGCTTAACCTGTCAGTTTAAAATTCGACCTCTTCAATGCCATAGTGTCTCATGGTTGAAGTCTTAGGAACGACAAAAAAGTTATCGCAGGTCAGCAGTTACCATCCATCAGCTGCTCCACGACATTTCTTCGCACACATATTCCTCCCCCCTTGAGCAGCAAGAGAAACGATTTTTGTCAGGGTCACTTGCTCCATGGCAAGAGGGGTTAAAGCATGCACGCCAACAGTCACCGCAGCACAGCTGGTAAGATATAACTTGTCAGTCACAGCAAACCTTCAATCTCAGAAATGCAGAACTTTCAGTGCCACTACTGCCACAAGAGAGAGCGCCACAATGGCTCACCTGCTCCCAACTGAACTTAGGAGACAGCAAAGATGTCAAAGCACCCACCTGTGAGCAGTATGAGGTAGCAGGGTCTGGACTCCTCCTTAGCCTGCACATCTATTTCTTGCTCATACTACAAAGCATAAAGCAGGCAGTATGAAGTCCTGAGTTTTCCTGCATTAGGGGTTTCTAACTAGTGTAAACAGTGGAAAAGCTGATTCACCTCGAGCACTGTATTCCAATTTCAAACGTGCAACATATCTGGCTGCTAAAACCCTGGGCTGCACGACAAAGGGCTGAGATACAGCACGCCACTCTTACAGGCACTTGAATCCATACTCTGCATTTCAGTAACACTATCGGTCGTTTAACCTACAGACTTAGCATATTTTCACATCTCAGGGAAGAAGTTCAGAAGTTCAGATAACAAATATCTGAAACAGCATACTTGAAGTCAACTTTTGATTGAAACTGTACGATCAGCTTCCTTTTTTCTCCCATCTTGTCGCAGCGTATTTCTAGTTTTTTATAGAATTTTCAAATAAAGGATTTACATTAATTATTACACAATACTGACTCACACAAGAAACATGCTAGAGCACAGCTGAAGAATGTGGATACTACTAACTCTTATACAAAATGAGCTCAACAGCATTTATTTATGCTGCTGAACACGGGTTTAAGAGCCAAGGCTTTTGTACTGACAGTACTTTATACATTAACACAGTAGCTGTAACAGCAGATACACTCATTTCCATAAGCCACCATATGGTTTGAAAAGAAACCTTGAATAAGAATCAAGACAGCTTATCTACCTCCCATAGCCTGACAAGGACTGAGAGAGTCTTCAACTCTGTAATGTTTTTTGAGAAAGAATAAACAGATGAATTTCTACACCTGAAATACATGAACATACCTTTGCTCTTCAACAGCAAGCAATACAGTTGCACTGCAGCACCTCTTCAATATGAACAGTACTAAAGAAAACTACTTGATTTTAGGGATACCTGCAACTGTAGTACTGCCTGGCCAGACAGATGGAATTAAGAAGTCGATAAATAAAACTGCCATAGAAAGAAATAACTGTAATTTTTTCAAAATTTTACCTTTTTCTTTCATCTGGAAGTCTTCCCTACTTCTCTGCTTCAGCAATCAACACACAGCTGCCACACTGCAAACACAGCCTGCCGGCTGCTCAGACCACGACCTCTTCACAGTACCTTCCAAGGTAATGTAACCAAGGTAAAAATAATCCCCCCTCTGTTCTTTTCACCCTACAATTCTCTATCCTTTCATGCTAGAAGATCCCAAATCCCCATTATTACTATCTCCTAAAACACTTCTAATCTCATCCATTTGAATCATAAAATCATAGAATCGGTTGGGTTGGAAGAGCCTTTTAAGGCCACAGAGTCCAACACTGCCAAGTTCACCACTAAATCATATTCCTGAGCACCTCATCTACATGTCTTTTAAAATACCTCCAGGGATGGTGACTCAAACACTTCCCTGGGCAGCCTAATCCAGTGCCTGACAACCCTTTCAGTGAGGAATTTTTCCTAATATCCAATCTAAACCTCCCCTGGCGCAACTTGAAGCCACTTCCTCTTGTCCTATCACTTGTTATTCGTGAGAAGAGACTGGCCCCCAACTCGCTACACCCTCCTTTCAGGTAGTTGTAGAGAGCAAAAAAGGTCTCCCCTTGGCCTCCTTTTCTCCAGGCTAAACAATCCCAGTTCCTTCAGCTGCTCTTCATAAGATTCTAGACCCTTCACAAGCTTCATTGTCCTTTTTCGCACGCACTCCAGCACCTCAATGTCCTTCTTGTAGTGAGGGGCCCAAAACTGAACACAGGATTCATGGTAGAGCCTCAGCAGTGCCGAGTACAGGGGAACAATCACTGCCCTGGTCCTGCTGGCCACACCATTGCTGATACAGGCCAGGACACTATTGGCCTTCTTGGTCACCTGGCCAAGACTCACGACTTGCCTCGCTCCACACGCACATCTTATAACCATTAAAAATTTGGGGTTTCTAGCATTTATTATGAGGAAGCACATTTAGTACAGGCAAATCTTCACAATACTAATAACTCATCCTTATTTCACCTGCCATCCTGTTTCAGGGCTTTAGTCCTCTTAAAACACTTGAGTCACATCTATTGTTATTTTACACCGCTATGAAAACGATCAACAAATTCACCCATTCTCATTACTGTTACACAGCAGAACAGGAATTCTTTCCAGTTTTACTCCTATGCACAATGGAGTATCAGTTTGCATCCTCTGAGACAAAGTGATTAGATAGCAGAAGACACGCAACAGGCCCTGAAATCTGCAGTCGGGATCTCTTAAACCAGAACACATGTTACTTAACCTGCTGGCTTTCTCATCTGAGGCCGAGAGATGAAGGCTTATTAGAGTCCCAGTGTTATTTCTTTCCTTCCCTGCTGCAGAAGAGCTCCTAAAACTCTGCAGGAGCTTATCTTACCCAGAGATGAGAAAAAGCTTATGCAGAAGGCATGCAGTTCTTCAGAGACAGTTATACTAGGGGAGGCCAATTGCTTGTTAATCAAAAGCTTCTTATCTGGAACCACCTGGACCTTTATGCTGTTCTATAATGGAGTCTAGGAATCCCAGCCAGACTATTTCACATATGCAGAGGTTCTCTATAGAGTAGGAGGGCAGAAACATACTGTCAATGAGAGGTTGGTACTGTCCTTTCCTGGGCATAGCCTGCACTTGGATTCGCTTAAGCTACTCAGAGATATCTGGGAGCAGTTTCCTATCTAGATGAGATCCATATGAAATAAAATAAAATAAAATAAAAAGCACACGCTAGATCAGAACGTATTCACGAATTTTTAAAGTCATTTACAGACTATTCTTTCCAAGTAAGGACAGAAAGAATCTGATATTATGTTGAAACACATTTTCAAGGTGAAAAACAACAACCAATCGAACAAAACCACAAAAAAACCCACCAACACGTATTGGCAGAGTGCTGATGAACATACCTACCCACTTGAGTGCTGATGAACATACCTACCCACTTGCATAATTACTGTGTTGGCATTAAGAAATTTCACTATTCCTTCAAACAGAAAGCAATGCTCCAAATAACAACAAATATACCCGACCAAAAAGCAGAGATTGTTTACAGTGCAGCAACAAAGGCAGGTCAGGGGATTTATTTTTTTTTTCAATTTGGAAGACTATTTTTTTAACTTGGAAGTGTAGGGGCTGCATTTCATATCTAGTTACACAGTGAAGTTCTATAATGTCTACTGCAGCTGCCCTCCAACTAGCATTAAAAAGAAGTCCGGACAATTTGGCAGAGATGCAGCACTACACAGCATTAGTGGTTTAATGAGTCTCAATAGCAGTTTTAAGGCTGACACCTATGAAGAAGCAAATGAAGGTGAAGCAGCTACCTGGAAATGCAGTTTTTGAATGCAGTGTTTGCTTGAGTGCAGCAGAGAAGAGTCCGACCTGCTAGGCTCCCTGCTCCCAGCAGCACAGAGCTTTCGGTTGCTTACTCAGCTCGGTCTGTTTTCACGCAATGAACCTTTCTTTTGCCTTTCAAGTAACTCGGAGACAGTGAATTCGCTATCGGTACTCTCTGCCGCAGGCTGCCTTAAAAGCTTTATCACACACACACAAAAAACCAATCACCCCATGGCAATGGGAACTGCCTGGAAGGGCTGGAGGCTCGCCACACAGAATAACACATTTGCTCAGAGGAAAAGGCAGGCTCAATGTTGCAAAGTATATGCTGAAAACCTCAAGGGGGGAGGGAAAAAAAGGAGAAATGGTTTAAAAATAAGCTTCCCAGTCATAAAGATAAGGAAGCTTTAACACACCACGGGGGTCAAACCGGCCTCCACAGCTCAGCGCCTGCCCTCGCCCTGCCGGCGACTCAACGAGAGGAGCAGCGGCAGCAAAACCCACAAGCACAGATCCTCACGTTTCGGGCGGACAGTTGCATAGTTTCAGTCTACCTGCAGGCGGGCGGCGGCTGCTGCTGCTTCACATGCACTTAAGAGGCTGAAAACAGTTAACGCTTACGTTGTCTTCCAGCCCATGTAGCGCAACCCACACCGGCCCCACGGTCTCTCCCCGCGGGAGCGCTGCTGCTCAGGCTCAACGAGAAGCCGCCGGCTCACCCAGCCACGCAACCCCGCTGTAAGCTCGCACCGCTCATTTTAGGCGGAAAGGAGGGAAACCCCGGGTCTGGCCCCAGCCCGGCGGGAAACGCGAATCGCCGCTCCCGCGACAGGCTCCGCCGCGTCCCTGAGGGCAGCCCTGGCACCAGCCCCGTCCCTCCCGCCCGAGGCCGCCCCTCACCCCGCCGCCGGCGCCGTCCCTCACCCTCCGGGGCTACTCCTCAACACCACGGCGCCGGCTGCGCCGCCGGGGCCGCCATCCCCTCTCACCACCGCCGCCGTCCCTCCCTCGCCCCCCGCCCCGCACTCACCGCGGCCGGCGGGACACGGCGGCGGCGGCGGCCACATCCCCCCCCCTCCGCGCGCCCCCTGCCCTCGGCGGCAGCGGCGCGCACCGCCCGCGCGCGCGG
This sequence comes from Trogon surrucura, assembly GCA_020746105.1. Classification (NCBI taxonomy): domain Eukaryota; kingdom Metazoa; phylum Chordata; class Aves; order Trogoniformes; family Trogonidae; genus Trogon; species Trogon surrucura. The sequence goes on from CM036622.1 coordinate 53,380,912, forward strand.
CGCTGCCGCCACGTGACGGCTCCCCTCTCTTCCCCCCCGCTCCCTTCCCGGGCGCCGCCGTCACGCGGGGCGGGCGGGGCGCGGTCGCCATGACAGGGGGGGGGGAGGGTCAGCCCCAGAAAATGGCGATCCCGGGCCGGGGCCTGAGGGGGTTTCTGCTTGGTTCCTCCTTGCTGAGCGCTGCGCGGTCCGTGAAGCTGCGGGGCGGGGGGAGATTCAGAGCTGGAGGGCTGTGGATGAGGGGAGTTCAGTCCCCCTCTCCCCTCAGAGTTGCTGCGCATCTGCCCGGCCCGCCCTCTTCGCTGATGTCTCTGAGGACTAAAAGCCCTTTGGAGGCGCTCAGGGAGGTGCCTCCTTTGGGCTTTCTGATCTTGAGTTGCCCGTGGAAGTACTCGTCCAGAGGCTTTGAGGGGGAGAAGAGGGTATAGGGGAGGCTGGTGAGGGATGTCTGGCCGCGTTTTCCTCACCCTGTGGTTTCAGTCGCTGGCGGGGAGCTGGGACACTGGGCCCTGCAGCAGGAACGGGGGAGTAGCCGAGGTAAATCAGCCGCAGCTACCCTGAAATAATATGAGCTGGGCAGCTAATGTGCGTTAGGAAAAGTGTGTCCAGCAGGTCTAGGGAAGTTCTCTCCCCCCTCTACTCTGCCCTGGTGAGACCACGCCTGGAATCCTGTGTCCAGTTAGGGGCTCCCCAATTCCAGAGAGAGAGGGACCTACTGGAGAGAGTCCAACAGAGAGCTACGAGGGTGATTAAGGGACTAGAACATCTCTCATATGAAGACAGACTGAGAGAACTGGGGCTGTTTAGTCTTGAAAAGAGAAGGCTGAGAGGGGACCCTATTCATGTATATAAACACCCGAGGAGTGGGGGGCAAGGGCAAGGTGCCAGTCTCTTCCCAGTAGTGTCCAGCAACAGAACAAGTAATAACAGGTCTAAGTTAGAACACAGAAGTTCCACCTCAACATGAGGAGAAACTTCTTTACTGTGAGGTTGATGGAGCCCTGGCACAGGATGTGGAGTCTCCTCTGGAGACTTTCAAAACCCTCCTGGATGCGTTCCTGTGTGGCTGCCTTAGGGGTCCTGCTCTGGCAGGGCGGTTGGACTAGAAGATCTTAAGGTCCCTTCAAACCACTAGCACAGTGACAAGAGTTTACATCCTCAAAGGTGGAGAGGTGTGTTGAATCCTCAGGTTTTTCCTATCCAAAGTGAGTGATCTGACTCCTGACATTCTAGACAAAGGGTGTTGAGGTAGCTTCACCACTGACCCATCCTCATGCAGGACCTGACTTGTCAAGTGTCTTTTTGGGAAGGATCAGTGAAACTGGAAGGTATGTTGTGTTTGTAAACCGTGGTGAGGTTTACAAACAAACTGTCAAATTTGTTCAGCGTGGTAAGGACTGGGAGGTTCTTTGTGAATTTGCAGATACAGAACTTGAGCTGCTGAGTGACACTTTGAAGATGGCAGGTTTTACTTCAGTAAAGTGGAAATAAAACAAGGTTTTGACACAAGAGCCTGATCTGTGGTAGATATTGCTCCTGCTATATAGAGATTATGACTAGGTGCTTTATAATAGAGCAGAATGCAGGACTTGTAAAAAACTCTAGGGACAGTAATACAATCCAGAGGGCAAAAAGGCAATATATAGTCAGAAGCTGCAGTGAGAGAAAAAGGAGTGACGATCTGTGCAGGGGTTAGTAGACAGGTGACAGGGAGGTAGCGGGGATCAAGATGAAAATAATACGTGCAGTTAAATGAGATAGCCACATAGTCAGCATCCCCGTCAGCCAGCTTCTCATAATTCCTGTTTGATAAAGACTAATACACAGCTTTGATCACCGTCTCATAAAAATTTAGCCTGAGGACTGGAGGTGTGTGTTAGGCTCTTTTAGGTAAAAGCAACCTCAGCACATATGCTGTCTGCTTTCTGCAGAACCATTACCTTTGAAGTCCTAATTTGGCCAGCTCTCGCCTACCTTGTAACTCCAGGTATTTAGTCTACCCAAACAGTTTTCGTAGTTCTTATCCGAAAGAATTTCCCTGGTGCTTGGATTATCTTTTTATTAACAGAATTAATAAAGTGTTACTTTTTAGCATCATTACTATAATTCAATTTTGAGATGATGATGATAATCTGCCCATCCCAATTGCTTAATATACTCTGATAACTCGTTAGTGTTAACTAATTGACCGGCTTCCTATGTGTTCACAGCAAAGGACAAGAACTCATATAAAAGTGCTGGCACGGAGTTGTAACCCTAAGTAATCCTCTGTCAATGCGAGTTGTGGTCAGAATTTTGGGGTCTATATATACTCAAGCACTGAAATTTCATTTCTTTAATATTTCTTTTGTTGACACGTCTCAGACACAGAAGTGACACAAGAGAAAGGAGTGCTCTGAGCTACAAAAGATGTTCTTTAAGTCCTGCCTCATTTCTTAGGTTGGCTGTTCTACCATGTGAAAATGGAGGTGAATATCCCCAAACCCAAAGAGAATAAATTTGTGTTATTTTTATAAATCCACATTGTTCAGAACAAATTCCTCCAGCTAACATGTAGGACTTGTTGATCAGCTGTGATAGAGAGGACTGGATGAAACTCTGACTGTTCTTTCAATAACTGTGAGAATTTGCTTTTGTTTCAGTGGTTTCCTTTTAAGATGATTTGCCTCTGGGGTGTCCATGACTGAAGTCAGAGTTTGCACAAATTCCAAGAAGAGTTTCGATGTGACTGTGGTTTTGAATGAAGTAAACAAGCCCTGGTAAGTGCTGGATGCTTTATTTGTAGTATTTGAGGAAGCAGGACATTCATCTGGTCTTTTTGGACTTTTCACTCCTACTGTGATTTTTGCTGCCCATCACTTCATGTGGGGCTTTTTGCCTGCTTTCCAAAAGAAAGAAGGTGAAAGGACAGCTCTGAATATGTATATGTGCCTGCTCTCTCGTCTCAAATACTTTTGGAATCTTGGGCCATAGTCATCAAGTTAGAATATAGTCTGAAAGAGATTAAATATTCTAAATAATTTTGCAAAAATAGATGTCGGAATAGGAGAGAGAGACTGTTATCCACTGCTGAGGAAAAGCATTGTGGAACAAGCTCATTCCACATACCCTTAAATTCATGAGGAGCACTCAGGAGGAATTCGTGGAGCTGTTGTGGTTAGTCTGTTGAAAGTTCTGTGTTTTGTAGTAGCTGAAAAGGCCAAATGTATATTAGCTCTGTTAGGATAGGAGTAAAGAGTAAGATGGGATACTGTTGTAAAATCCAAAGTGCTTGTACATCTTGGATATTGTCTGGAGTTTTCCCTAATGCACCAAGAAACATAGAAAAGAATGAGCTGATCAGCAGTGTGGAAAAAAAAAAAAAAGAAAGAAATGTTTAAATACACTTGAATGGTTTAACTTGGGAAAGAAGGAATGTGATAATGGCATAAAGATCTATTGTCATAGAGCAAGTGAATTCTGCGTTTCTTGTAGCACAAGATTTAGGTGTCCTGAGTGAAATTTCCAGGTAGCAAATTTTAAAAAAAACCAAGAAAGTGTGTTTTCTCTTGAGTTACAGTTATAAATTGTGTTCATGAGCAGATTAGAAATGAAAATAGGAAAAATATCCACTGAGGCCTCTTAAAGGTAATGCTAATGCAGCTGCCAGCTCAGGAACTTTCCAAGTAAAGAGGTGGATTCAGCCAGCAGATTAAGACACCTAAATTTGGGTTTCGCTGTGTAGGTGTCTCCATGTGAACCAGATGTCTAAGCTCCCTTTATAGTCAGTAGAGAACTAGTGTGGGATTTAGTTACATAACCGCAGGCATCAAATGCCATTTTAAGCACTGTGGAGTTTCCTACCTGGCCAAGAAGCAGCAAGTCTCCTAAAAAGCCTGTTCTCTTTGAAGTCTCATATGGAAGTCTTTGATATCTCGGACCATCACAGTTGTCACTAAGCACCTATGGTCACTTAAGGTAGATAAATCAGTGTATTTTGAACAGCTGAGTAGCTCTGAGCTGCATTAACTGTATTGAGTAGTTCTCTGTTGACTTCAGATTAAGACACCTGCGTGGGGATACTTCAGCCTAAGTGTCAGAATTTATAGATTTTGCCAGGTTGTACCAAGGGGCATATTGTGTAGCTTTTTAGTGCTATTTCCTAAAGTTTCCCTAACTTAAAGTTAAGGAAACTGAGTTGAGTCAGATGGGATTGGTTTAAAGGAAGAATACAGGAGATGATGTATGGAAAACCTCCTTAAGTTACTCAGATGTATAGATAATGAGGTTTAGGGTCATGGTGCATTGGTGTGTGGTGACACTTTGAATACAGTTGTGTGACTCCCTAGGCCTGGAGGATACCTGATGGCCAAGAGTACTGGGGCAACCACAGGTACTGCTGCTGAAGCCACCAGAGTGACAAATTCTTAAGGCATTAGATCCTGTAGCTGAAAGAGATTTTTTTCATGAAAGCAGATCAAAGCTAATTTGGTGTGATGACAGGCTTTACACCTTTCTGTGAGTCAGACCAGTTAGATCCTGTTAAGAGTAGAAGAACTTGCCTAGAAAGAATGTGGGCTAAGATTCAGGCCAAAGAAATTAGAAAGAGAGAGAGCTAGAAAAAAAACGGGTGATAATTAGATGAGTTTTAGAAAGCATAATCAGTTTTTTCCCTTGATCACTTGCACTTCAAATTATTTGCATTTTCTCAGGAGAAAGACAAAACTTTGAGCACTAATGCTGCCCTCTTGGGCTGATGAAAGTTTTAACAAAACGAGTCAGCAACCTGTGACTTTATTCTCTGGATATCGTAAAACAAGCAATGAAGGAGCACTTAAGCTTTTAAAACTGCGTTGATCACCAGCTGTGCTACTGCAGCGGTGTTCCCATTTGATATTTGTTGGTAGAATGCCGTGATAGTGTAGCAATTAATTAAGACTCCCTCCTAGCATCGCTACTGTTTACAGAGCATCTGTATCTCTCAAATGTCCCACTCCTCAAGATGAGACAGAGACAAGAACAAACTTAATATGATGAAACGGACAGGCCTTCTCCTTTTTCCTGTACATAGGACACGGATAAGATCTACCAACATGCCACGTATATTAACATTAGCTCATGCTAATAGAGCGAGAAGGAAGTTGTGGGGCGGAATGGTGAGCATATGTAATGCGTCCCTAAAATCTGCAGGAACATGAGGAAGAAGCCAGTTGTGTGTGGCAGACAGTGCTTGGGATAATTCACAGATCTAAGGATTCTCGCCTTGTTTTGTCTTAGCAAGGAATTGCAGCATTGAACGTACAGACAGTAACGGTATTGTCATGCCTTACTCAGTTCTCTTCAGCTTTTTTCCTTCATTTTTTCAGCCTGATCTGTGTTATTTTTCTGTACTTAACACCTCTCTTCAGCTATTTCGTGTAGAGTCTCTCCAGAACTGTGGAAAAGTTTTGATTTATCTTTAAAGCGTTGCTGACAAAATTCCATCTGGTTTTGGTATTCAGAAATTCTCATTTGTAAGATCTGGGAGGAAGATGCTACGTTTTCTGTCCTTTCTTTTTACTGAAATAAAACATTCCTTGGAATCTGTGGAGGGAGGTAATTGGCTAAACGTTCTGTCCAGTGTTGCTCAACTGTGCTCAGATCACTTCACAGGCTTGGGGTCTGCGCCAGCCTGGGCTGATTTCTTTTCCACTTTGGACTGTTTTGCAAAGTTTTGAGAATGAAAACAATCCCATAAAACTCAGAAATCTCATAATTGAATTGGCTTTTCCCCAGTGAATTATATTTGAACTCTATGAAGAGTTTCCTTACATCTTTGTTTCTACTCCCTGATAAGATGGGGAAAAAGTGTAGCTGCAAAGGAGGTTAGTGTTGTTATCGTCTTTTTACAGATGTGGAAGTTAAATCCCAGAATGTTCCAGGTCATCCAACAGAGCAGTGCCAGACAGAAAATAGAAGCGAGTCCTTCAGTACTCCCTCTTTTGCATCACACTGTCTTCCTGTTTTGATGAAAATGTCTGAAATGTGATTTTCCTAGGTAAGTATGTGGAAAAGATTCAGATTTCCTGAAGCATGGGAAACCAAGACCTTTAGTTATATCATATAAACAGAGGTTAGATAGAGTTCAAACTGAGACAAAGACTCCAAGCCTGTAATGTTGGAGAAAAGGGTATTTTAAATTACTTAAATCATTTAAATCACTTGTCACGGAATCCTTGTTTAGAATCGTGTCAACTGTGTCAATTTGTCATAGAAGAATGATTTAGATCACAGAAAGAATTGCCAACAGAGGTGTTAGCAAAAGTAATTTTAATATGAATTTGTAAAAGTGCGACTTAGCAAAGTTTGATAGCAAGGTTCACTCTATCACTTACTACGTGGAGGAAACATACAAAGGAAAGTCATGTTAGAATCTCTTTAGAATGACTTACACAGAGGCTGCAGATGTAAAAAGATAAAGGACATCCTCCTGTTGGGTCACAAGGTTCAGAGAGGACCGCTTTGCTTTCTAAACTCCTGAGGTACCTTAGGGGCAACTAGGTCCAGTCTTAATCCCAGACTTGACCAACAGTTTATATCTTACTAAAGGGATACAAATGGTAAGGAAAACCTCCCACTGAATGTTGAGAGTCCTCAAACCAGGACACTGAGTCACGAGGGTTGGAGTGGACCCTCTTGCATTCTGAACTCCTTTTCAGAGAGGAGTCTATATGGAGATGGATCTAGAGTTAGTCCCAGGCTTGGTCAAGTCTTTATGTCTAATGGAAAACAGTGAAGAAAACTTCCCATTGAGCTACTGCACCAGTTTGTTGGGGAACGAGTGGTTATGGATCCTATGCAACTTTGAGATAGCAACAATTTAAGATTTCTTAGCACTGTTACAGTATATTAGAAGGTTAGGTTATATGATTTTTAACAATACTCAATCATCAGTCAATTATCAGAGTGATTTAATAATTATTTGCTGTAGTCACAAAGTTTCCTAAATCAAATCGCACACACACAGACATGGAGGTTAACCTATGATCAAGATTTTTCTCTCTTTGCCAGTTATAGTAAATTATTGGTAACAAATGAGCTTTGAAACCTCAGGAAATCTAATTGTAGTGAATTGCTTACTATTCTCTGTAGTCAGCATTTGTCAGCAGATGGTCTTTGACCTTTTCTTCTTTGCCAGCATCTATCAGCTAACAATCTTGAAAATCCTTGTGAAATCTATTCTGGAAATCCTCACAAAATCTGTTCTTCGAAATCCTCACAAAATCTACTGTGAGAGGCATCCCAGCTGTAGGGGAGATACTGGGTTACAGGATGCTTTGATTCTGGAGAGCTCAGAGGGTCTCACTTAGGATCATTGTTTATCAGATCATGAGGTGATTGACTTTGTTCAGTATATTTCCATTCCAGCCACACTTCCTGTCAAGTGATTCTGGCACTTTCCTGGGTGGGCCATAATCCAGGCCACAGGAGTTTCAGTTACGGTTCCCAGACAACAGGAGCTTCAGGTACAACTAGGGAGTGCCTCATTGTCCTAGCTCACAGTGCTGTAACCAGGACAAGAAAGTACCAGATGTCCCAGCTCACTGCTCTTGTAACTGAAGAAAGCAATGTTGGCTGGTCCTGACTTTGCAGTGTGGCCCAAGGGATGTGCATCACCACAGTTGTGGCACTTCTTTTTGGTAATTACTTCCCATAGTGGGTATAATCTTCCCATCAAAACATACCTCAGCCTCTAGCCCCATATCTATTGTGCAACAGGATGCTGAGCCTTTATTTTTTCCGTACTACAGTTTCATTTTCTGCATTCTTGAGGATGTGGATTTTACTTTCCTACACAAAAAGGAAGTATGTGTAACAAGGAAAGGATGATTATCCAGTAATATTTATAGTTTCATTTTATCTCTGTTTCTCCCATTTTTACAACATTATGCTCTTTCACAATCATGGAATCATAGGATGGTTTGGGTTGAAAGGGACTTTACAGAGATCATGTAGTTCCAGCCATCTGGCCATTGGCAGGGGTGCCTTCCATTAGACCATGTTGAACATCAAAACTCTGTCCATCCTGACCCTGAACAGTTCCAGGGAGGGGCATCCACAACTTCTCTGGGCAACCTATTTCAGTGCCTCACTACCCTCACAGTGAAGAATTCCTTTCTTACATCTAATCTAAATCTACTAGTTTAAAGCAATTACCCGTCACCCTCTCCACCTTTCTTTGAGTATTGGAAGCCTCCTGGAGCCTTCACTTTTCCAGGCTGAACTAGCCCAACTCTCTCAGCCTATCCTCACAAGAGTGGTGTTCATCCCTCGATCGTCTTTGTAGCCTCCTCTAGACCCACTCCAGCAGGTCCATCTCCTTCTCATGCTGGGGGCCTCAGAGCTGAACACAGGACTGCAGGTGGGGTCTCACAAGAGTGAAGCAGAGCGGGAAGAATCATTTCCCTTGACTTGCTGGTCACACTTCTTTTAGAATCATAGAATCGTAGAACAGTTTCGGCTGGAAGAGACCTTCAAGATCGTTGAGTCCAACCTTTTCCTATCCCTATGAACACCACTAAACCATGTCCTTCAATGCAACATCTACCCTTCTCTTAAACACCTCCAGGGATAGTGACTCAACCACCCCCTGCACAGGCTGTTCCGATGCCTGACAACTCTTTCAGTTAAAAATATCTTCCTAATATCCAACCTGAACCTCCCCTGGCGCAACTTAAGGCAATTTCCCCTCCTCCTATCACTTACCACTAGGGAGAACAGACCAACCCCTGCCTCACTACAGCCTCTCTACAGCCTCCTTTCTCCTCTGTCTCCTCCAGGCTAAACAGCCCCAGATCCCTCAGCCGTTCCTTGTGTGACACGTTCCAAATCCTTTCTCAGCTTGGCAGCCGCCTCTGTACCTTCTTCAGCACCTCAGTGTCCCTCTTGTAGTGAGGGCCCAGAACTGGACACAGTACTGAGGGTGTGGCCTCACCAAAGCTGAGTAGAGGGGAATGACCACCTCCCTGCTCCTGCTGGCAACACTATTCCTAATACAGGCCAGGATGCCAGCCCAGGATACAGTCGGCTTTCTGGGCTGCAAACACATGTTGACGAGTCATACCAGTTCCTGCTTCTCTGTAGCAACTTTACTATCTGTTGTAATCACGGGGCTTGTACCCCTTTTTCTTCCACCTCCTCCGATTCATCGTTCTTGTCCGTTGTTTCTATAACAATCCTAAAAAAAGTTCACCAATTTACAATTTTCATGAACAACCACACAACCATTTAGAAACTTCTACTCTAAATCATTCTTCTCTTTTGGAAACCTGATATATGTTAGCAGGATACCTCATTTTTGTATAGTTTTTTTTCAAAGGATAATATGTCAAATTCAGTAGTAGGTGCATATGTGAGATGTGAGAAAGTAAAGAGAAATTATATTCTTATAGCTAAGAGGACAAGAATAAGGAAACATGACTCCCTCAAGATGCTCCGTCCATAAATCTGGTTTTATTGCTTGATGTCTTCATTTATTATTTAAAGTATGTTGATAAAATTCTTACTCCCACAACCTGTGTCTATTTTAGCTGTTTAGATTAGAAACACTTGTGGCCAAACACAGTTTCTTATTGGGCTGTTATGTATTGTTGCAAACAAGAACACGTGACCTCTCTCAGGATTCCTAGGCAAATCCAAAGCAAAACACACAAAAAAATCCCCATCAGCAATGTACTCTTTGTTGCATTACTAACTTGTGGTTTACCAGAGAAATGTGTTTGGGTAGGCTATTGAAAGCAGTGTTTGTAAAATGTAAATTTTGAAAGTGTCATAAACTTGATTTCAATAAATGATGAAAACAAATCAGAAAATGAGTATTTTAATTGGCTCACACAGAACCCAAGAGCCCGTATTTTGGCATTATTTATAAAAGATCTATATGATTAAAAGGCTCAAGATAATTTTGAGCCCTATTAAAAAACTCTAATGCAAATAATATGACCTTTATATTAATGATTTTAATGAAGGATTAGTAGGCAATTAAATGAATGACTGGAGGAAGCCATTATTGCACTACCTGAAAAGGTCAAGCTCTGAAAGAAGCGTGTGGTCTTTGGAAAATGGTGAAGGTGGAAGATAAATACTGTGGAAATCTGTCCTGGGTAGCAGTTGTGCTGTGCGAGGGGATAGCGTAACATTCTGAGCAAGTTGTGAGATGCCCTCTGGTGTTACAAACCTCTGCTCTTCATTTCTGTTGAGACATTGTACGTGGTCAGAGCAGGATAAAACGCTCGAAGTACTGACAGAGGATAAGAAAGTGTAAAAGGTATGTGGAAGTTACAGAAAGTCTCAAAGCTGCAGAAGAGGGATTGGTAGCAATGCTGTTCGGGATCTAACTGCTATTTACACTAAGCAAAATTAGCTGTAAACTACTGTTTTAGGTAGCATTTTCAGTAGCAGGATTCAGAGGATGGCGTATGATGGTTGAGATCCAGATGGGGAAGGGGTGAGCAGCATTTTGTGGAGACTATAGATGGAAGGGAGGCTTGGAGAGGCTTTGGAGAGCCACAGAGAGAGGAGTCTCCTTCTTCACCCAGATGTCTGTTTTGTAGCACCATGAGGGTTATTGGATTCCCAAACCTACCCTTGCAACCATGTGTCTCAGCTCCAGTCACCACAAGGAACAATATTGCCTGTCCTCTTCCTACAGTAATTTCTATGTGTTTGGGGCTGCCGAAAAGAGGAGTAAGAAGCGGGGAGGGGCCAGGAGAGATGAAACTGTTACAGCAACAGGGAAGGGAGGAACAGAAGATGCTGAGCCAGAGCGAGGCCTTAGAGAGCAGGGCTTTCTGTTCCTATTACTGGGGTCTAAAATCACTGCTCTGAAAAAACAGTGCTCTAATAGTACTGCCTACTTCCCTGTCTTTAGAGACACCAGTGATTGTGCAGGCAGGAGGCAAGTATGGACTGTGTGACTTGCTGTTTCTGTGCGGTCCAGAACCATGAAGAGAGAACCTGTGTCCCAAGCAGCAGTGCTCTCACTACTAGGACACACTCTTACAGGAGCCCTAGTTTTCAGGTAGAACTTTATGTAAAGTATCGCTTCTTAGAGAAATGCTAATAGTGGTATCATGAGAAAAATAAGGAGAGAAGAACGTGGAAGGAAAATATTTTCAAGGTTGAGATTAGGCTAGTTGGCATGAAGAGGGTTTAGGAGAGTCAGGATTCTCTTGAAATAGTCAAGAAAGAGATAAAAAGAAAATCATTATTAGGATAGATAAACTAGAATTCTGTTCTTGATTCCAAATTGGTATGGCTCCTCTCCAAACTGAAGTGGTGGTTCTAGATGGTATCTAGATGGTGGTTCTGTGGGGTTAGTTGTCCAGGACTTTTCTGGAAATAAAGTCCCCTAAACCGTGAAGTCACATAAAAGTGTATAGACAAGAGCAGAATCCAAAGCAAGTGATTCTAGGAGTTTAAGGGGAAATCCTATGCTATGACATAGCTATTTGTAACTGAATGTGTAGTATTTGCAACTCTGTTTTGGAGGACCTTCAGACTGCAAAACAGAAGATGTTTGCTACTTTATTCAAGCAGAAAAAGAGTGTTATAAGCTATTTTCAACACTAACTGAATGCCAGATCTCTACTGCTGTTGTATGTCCTTGTGATGGAAAATGGAGTACATCATTTTGTATCATTAAGACAAAATACCGATGGTTTAGCCAGATATTTGATTTTAATGTCTACATATTTTGGAGATTCATTACCTATGAAAGTTTGCGTTCTTTTGTGGGTAAGAGAAGTGAACACAGGGAAATGAGGAGATGAGGACAAAACCCCTTTGAACAGATCAACATAGGTTGTAACACTATTTGAAGAACTCAATTTTGTAAAAATTTGTTGTAAACCAGACAATCCTAATGGTGTTCTTACAGCGTTTCTTGCCAAAAGAAGTCGGGTAAAAAATTCAGCTTTAATTCTGATGAAAGCCTCCAGCCCTTGTGGTCAGAGGAATAAAACCTTGAAGAACTGACACATACATAAAAAGATGGTTCATCCTACAAGAGTCAAATTAAAAAATGATAAATAAAAAAGAGACAAAGTGAAATATCTTCTAGTGTTTTTTAATAAAACCATTCTTCTGATTTTACAGAGACCAGCCTCTCTTTATGTTAGTGCTCAGGCTGGTAATACTGTCCCAAATATGTCTTCTGGAACTGTACCAATTTGACTTAAACCAAAATTTTCCTAAATGCAAGCTTCTCTGTACCATATTACGAAAACAAGTTATCTGAGAGTTGCAAAGTAATACCAGATGGTGATTGTAGGTTGGCTGGAATTTGTGGACTCTCTTGTCTTGCCACATGTTTCACCACTTGGAAGGTTCTAAATTATATTGTTCAATTCGATTCCTTAGCTCAATATTCCCTTTCTTTCGTTTTCTGGTTTGGTGCAGTTCTTCATGCCTTCACTAGGTGGGTCCCCACAACAGTACACTGGGTAAGCAATTTGTTGAGTAGTCTGAACACGTTTAGCCAGTTTTATTACAACTTTCTTTGGCAGAAGTTCACTGCATCACGTTTCAATGTACAATTTATTGATTGAAAAAACCTGATTGGAGGGTTGGGAAGTTGTTATAAGGGGACTAGATTTGGAGATCTTTCTAAGACTATTGCCTTTCTAAGCTATATTTCTATTTGAACTGGAAGTTAAAACAAATGTACATCTGATTTCCTAGTTTTAGGTGAGTAAATAGAATTTTCTGTGTTTTACCTGAAACGGTTTTAATGGTCTCCTTGTCTTGTTTTTGATTGCAAGAATCCCAACTTGGAAAAAAGTAGCTTCTATAATGTTTTAGTTTACTTAGGTCTCCAAGTGCTGATTATGAGCTCCAGTAGTTATCTCTTCGTTATCAAGCCAGTATCAGTTACGATCTCTGTTCTTCAGCTCTGGGCCAAATCTTCATTTAGGCTGAGTGCAAACACTCTAGGAATCTGGAGCAATGAAGAACGGTGAGAAATTTCAATAAAACCTGGATTCAGATTTGTAAAGTTCTTGTGCATCTGAGCCTGGAGACTCGCTCCAGGTAGGGGGAATCTCATGCTCTCCTGGATTAGAGTCAGCCTTCTGCACCCCTGGGCAATTACACAAAGTGTAGTGTGAGTGCTCGTCATTTCTGCTTTCAGAGTCACAAACCACAAAGCCAGACATACTATATGAGGTTGGTCTGCTCACACTTGTCTGGCACCACCATTTCCTCTGGGAAGATGGCACAAGCAAATAGCAACTTGCCTGGTTGCACGTAGGCGTGATCCTCCTGAGAACGTATAATTTGGCGCTGTGTGCGAGTGAAGTTCAAACATCCTTAAGCTATGAGCTGTTGACAACATCTCTCAGAATAGACATATAAACTGTGTAAAGCAGTTTTGGTGCCGCCTTATCTCAACATTACCTTCAAAAACTGTAATGGTTCCCAAGTCACTGAGTCACCCTGGTTGGGGAAATATGCTTACAGCAAAGGTTGTTAACCACTTAACCTTTGCATCAGGTCCGCAGGCAGAGAGTAACACACTTATCAGCCTCATCTGGACCACGGGAGATGCAAAGCATGCTTAAACTTTGTGTACACTGATGAATGCTTATGTATTGCTGCCCCGCAGCGGCTGTCTTTAGGAAGGGTATAATCTTGACAATAAAAACAATGGTGAACATTTCAAATAGTAATAGCAGTTTCTCAGTCAGATTATTCGCCGTGCAAAATGGGCGCTGCATTTGGACTGCTTCCTTGTGTACAACTCGGAATTGGAATGCAATTAGGCATCGCTGGTGGTGTCACACCTATGTTACTAGTGATGGACCCGTCCCTTCTTTGTAGGAGGTAGTGTGGAAGTGCCAAGTATCACTGGTGTAATGAAACCAGAGGGAGGTAAATATACCGTACAAATATTCCAAGGCCTCTTGAGACTGAGAGTCAGTAAGCAAACCTTGGCTACAACACAGAAAATTTGAACGTTGTTAATAAAGAGGATTAAAGTGGCAGGCATCCTGTGCGCTGCAGCAGGATTTAACAAATGCCTGCGAATGCAACGTTCAATAGAACTCTGAGGCAAAGCTCGGCTGTAACTTGGAGTGTGCACAGGGAAAAGAGAAAGCAGTCCAGGATCATGTTACTCATCTGATTGCAAAGGACTCTGTTTTCAGTGCTGCCCCCCGGGCTTTACCTGATCTATCCAAATAGAAGATGTCTGTCCTTCCCACCCTGTAATCATTCATACATAAACAACTCTAAATACTTTCCTCGCTGTTCTGCCAGTTTCAGCTCTTCTTGCTTATTCAGTGCCTGCTCTCCTGCCAAAACAACAAACTGAGCTCGTGTGGGTTGTGGTTGGGGGCAGAGGCAGGCAACAGCGGTCTGCTCGCTTCCTTTGTTTTTCACGTTTCTCTTTGGCCTTTCCTTGGGTAGAATCCAAGGGATGGATCGTTGCTGGTTCCATCATGATGCAAAAGGAACAGACATCACTTTTCAAACAATGACAGCTTTATGAAGCTTAGCAGTCTCAGCCAAAGTCTTGATGCTATCATCAGACATGTCTTTCTTCCCAGTCCCTGCAGGTGACTGCAGCTGGCAGCAGATCTTTTGATAGTCAGATTCTGTATGTTATCTCTGTTGGACCAAGCCTTTAAATAATTGGACAGGAAGATCTGGGAAACAGATATGCTATTTCAAGGCATAAATAACATCATGCTGAGTGCTGCAGAAAGCTTTTATTTAATTTAGTTTGATTTGGTTTAAAGGTGGTCATCTGGTTTGGCTTTCAACCTCTTAGAGCACAAACTATCATATACAAATAACTTCTCACTGTGCCTCCATTCCTCAACTCTTCAGTGGGAGTAAGATGATGTTCTTGACTTAGAGGAAAGGGAGATAAGGAGTGATGGGAACTAAGTTGGTGAGATTTTCTGATTTTGTAGTGATAGAGATCCATAAAAACAACTGAAACACAGGACTGAAATGATCAGAATAGTTGCTACGAACAGCAGAGAAATGTGGAGAGCATTGCTGGTACACTGCCATCGAATCATGTTGTGTAACAGTGAAATCCATCCCTGTGAAGAAAACCAGACTATGCAAAGTAAAAACTATTTAAGCTGTCAAGAGTTAGAGTAGAACTTAAGTTTTGGGTACTCTGACAAAGTTGCTGTGACGGTGACTAAGACTAGACATAAGGAAGACATTTTTTTCATGATGAGGATGGTGAAACACTGGAGCAGGTTGCCCAGAGAGGTGGTAGATGCCCTGTCCCTGGAAACATTCCAGGCCACGTTGGACAGGACTCTGAGCAGCCTGATCGGTGGAAGATGCTCTTACTCATTGCAGGGGGTTTGACTAAATCAACCTTGGAGGTCACTTCCAATACAAACCGTTCTATGATTCTATAGTTCAAAGAAGTTTAATTCTTCAATTTGCCTATTGCCACTACTGATGATTACTCAGAGCTTCATTTTATGTCACAAAGTATTTTTGATAGTGATCAGTTTCACATTTTAATCTGCAGGTATTAGCCCAAGGCTGTTTCCTTGCTTCCAACACACCAAAAATATTTAGCTAGGCAAAAAAAACTCCAAACAAAACAAAACAAACTTGACGAAGTACATGAACATTCATATTTGCCTTCTTTTATTCCCCCACCCTTCCTCACAAAGGGACATTTCAGCTACCTGGCCTTTTCTACAATGCAATCTAGGAGGTGATTTCATTTTTGCTGTGTAAAGAGGAACGGCACAGTCCTAGCAGTGACAGTGTCCTGCCAGCTAGTGCTGCCACCAGTGTATCAGCAATTGCCATCAGTCTGAGGACTAGCAGTTCCCTAACAGCTATGGGTCAGAGACAGCACAGAAGCATTAGATGGTTTGACCTGTGGCATTTTAGGGTATTTGCTTGCTTCCCAGAAGTCTGGGAGGCTCTGGTTTCCTTGGCTTTGGTTAAGCCAAAGAGATAGATTAGCTGAAGGACCGTTACTGTTTTGTCTTGGGTGAGGCCTTCTGGGCAGCCAGCTGTTTTATTTCGTGTATTGCACAAAAAGTTGCTTTAAATCTGTGTGTTCCCGGGATGAGCAGTTGGAAGCACGAGACTAAGCTGCGGGATGTTTTTTTCCTTTACACAGCAGTCTTCACTAGCCAACATTCTTGGCAAAAGCAGGCAGAAGAGAGAAATTCCCTCAGAGTAATAGTAATACGCATTGCCCTGTCATGCAAAGTTTAGGCCAGAGGGGTCCAGTCCAATATGGTGCTAAGGACCTGATTTTAAAATTATTTAGTTGCCTGTCCCTAGCTGCTATAGATTCCTCTTGGAGCACTTAAATACACTGAACAGTTCTGAAAGTCAGGATCTAAATGTCTAATGCTGTAGCTGGACTGCAGTTACCGTGCTGTTGTGTACACAGTGAGCTTCGCTGACTTCAATGGATTTCTTCACAGACAGCAGTATTCACCTGGAATTAAATGCTTATCTGTTTGCAGATAACAGATCATTCGTGTCCTATGAGCTGTTCAGGAGAGAGCCTGAGAAAAAATGGGAGGAACTGTAAGGCCAGTGATACCTGTGTAAACTACACAATGTGTGCTTTCTCAGATGATCCTTTTATAATGCAATATTCTTGTAACACAGTTCTTACTCTCTTCCACATTTGAAAGCAGAAAAATTATTGTGTGCCTTCTGCAGTATATCCCTGCCTGCCAAAACTGACTCAGAACAGAAGGAAAAGACAGCTTTGCTTTTCCAGCTATGGCTTTTTAAAACATTTTTGTCTGATTCCGTTGGGCTCCCGGAGAATATTTCGTGGATATGTAGCATATTATGTTATTACTGCAGTGTATCTGTGTTAAACCCTTTATCGTTCCAAAGCCCTTTGAAACAGGGAAGACTTGTAAGTCCTGGGTTACAAATGAGAAAACAGTAGCACAGAGCTTAACCCCCGTAAGATTTCTTTTGGGCAAAATTCCCACATGGGAGGAGTCTGTTGCCTTCTTTGTTTTTGCCTCAGACCACTAATGTCAGTGATGGTGAATGAATTGTGTGGGATTGGGTCCATGTTTGGGATGGGGGAAAAGGAGATATAACCTGATCTGTTTACCTCAATAAAAACTGTGAGCACACAGTACTCTCAGAAGGCAGATCTTAAATGATTTGACAGTAGACATCTTCTAAATGCTTGTAAGAAAACTGGCAGTGGACATCTCAGTTATTAAGCTTTTTTGATTTCTTCCTGCCTGGAAGACAGAGAATGTGGTACAAGAGCAGATATATCACCCAGTTTGCGGCACCAAGGAGGGCATTTGTGTGTAAGTCTTGACCTGTCTTAATTTTTGTATGCGAACAATAATGAACAAAAAATATCATTGATAAACATACAAAATACTCAACAGTGTTGGCCTTCAGGTTACCATCAGAAGACATTTAAGCTAGTATAGAGGTCTCAGAATCCTTATTCTAGGTTCCTTGCACACCTTTGGTCTGTACCGACCCAATTCTGGAAGTTTCCTCACAGCTGTTAAGAGAGAGAAACTACTCTTTAATAGCATGCCAGGTTAAAATCCAGATGTGCAGGTTTATTTAGTTTTGTTTTTTTTCTGATGTAACAAAATGAAAAGCTAGCTCATAAAGCATGTGAATCCATCCCAAACTCTAGATACACGCTCTTTAAAACCCAAGACAATATAAACAGAAAAGTGTTTGCTGCATTCAGGCTTCTGTTCTAGATTTACCTAAACGATTCCAAACTCTTTTTGGTTTTCCTGTCAAATTTATGGATCAGATTAGATCCACCTGCATCTCACTGATATATTACATGAGATCTATAGCATTAGAGAATGTCATTGATGTAAGTTGAGATGTAATTTAGATTGTTGGCTTTAAAAATAGCATTGTGGCGGTGCCCCTGAATCTCCAGCCCCTCCATAACTTCACTGCTTGCCAAGGAGACTGGGACTAAAACTTGCTCAGTAAGTGTTGCTTTTCACTCCAGGAACTCCAGGGCTCAGACCATGCAGCTTGGTGGTCGATCTCCCTCGTGACTAGTGGGAGTCCCACAAGTGGTGTGCGAGGAGTGTTTCAGGAGTTTGCCATTTACCCACCAACTATTAGATTTGTGCTGCTGAGAGGAGTGCTGTATTCGTATGTCAGATGCTTAGAATCTGCTTTACCACCACAGAAGATTTAGGGATAAAACAACACCTTAGAACAGAAGATTTTCAATAATGGAGATTACAAAAAGATGCAAGATGGCTCACTAAGAATACGTTTGGCAATAAAGCCCTTTCACAGCTGATCCAACATCTCATCCAGTGAGAGGCTGACAGACCAATTAGTTTCTGCTGTCTACGTCAGACTTGATTCACCTAGAAAACTTCAGAGCTGCATCATTCATGTTCTAGTGACAAAGCAGTTACTTGGAGTCTCCTGGAACAGCTGTTCCAGCCTAAACTGGGCTGTCTTGTCACCCACCCCGAGTAAAACTTCCCTTCTTGTCTGTTATGAGCTGACACTCAGATTCATGTTAATGAAAGGTCATTTTTGTACACAACCCTCTCTAAAGCACCTAATTAATTTTTCTGTTGTACACTTCCATGTACACGTATTCCTGGCCTCAGTTTTGACTGGGAGTTGGGTTGGTTTTTTCTTTCCTTTACAGGTCTGCTTCAGACAGGGTGCTGAATTTTGCAAATCATAATTTATTAATATATAATCCACAATTCATAAATAAGTAATTACTATAATTCCATTTGAAAATGCTGCTGAAATTAGCTCATTTTTAGCAATTTAAATGCAATACTTGAAGATAAATGGCTGGCAAAACTGGGAATTAGAGTTTCTAGAAAGTTTCAGGAACTCTCACTTACAAGAGCTTTCTTCCTCCTGAAGCATCTCACACCTTTGCAAAGAAATGGGAGAATTTAGCCACGAGACATACTGAATATTCCACCCAAGAGTTCTTTGTTTCTGTGTGTAGGGCTGTGTATAGGAGTGTGCAGTTTTCATGCATTTGCACTTCTGATGTTTCAGGTGTTTTTACCTGTATAAGACTTTGAACTTGGTGCAGAATAAACGTGGTCTCAGCATGGGATGATGACCACAACACAGTCCTCCTTGCGTTTAAAGTCCCCATATCTGACACAACAGTACAAAGGTCAGGCAGTTTGTTGAAGACTGAACGTGACTGTTCTGATATGATTTTCCTTATCTTATCAAAAGTCTGCCAGTGAGCCAGGTGAGTCCAGACTACCTCTTGGTCTCTGATTTCTTGGCTCGGTCTCTGTCTTCAGGCTGCATGAGTCAGTCTCCAACTACCATTCTCTAATTTTCTGCCTGTTTTTCCTCTGGTCATTTTAATCTGTGACTATATTTTGGTTCACAAAACTCCGACTTGTCTTATTCTGTCTCAGAATAAAACTTCTCTTTCTCACCTTTTCCTAGTTCTGTCCCTGGATATAGCCACAAAAGTTTTGCTTGGTGTGTGTACTTTACCTGGCCATTGTGGGTTCCCTGCCACCTCATTTCCTATCACAGAATCAGACTAAACTTGTTGTCAGCAAGTTTGCTGATGATACGAAGTTGGGAGGAGTGGTTGACACACCAGAAGGCTGTGCAGCCATTCAGAGAGACCTAGACAGGCTGGAGGGCTGGGCGGGGAGAAATCTTATGAAGTTCAACAAGGGCAAGTGTAGAGTTTTGCACTTGGGAAAAAATAACCCCATGTACCAATATAGGTTGGGGACTGCCCTGCTGGAGAGCAGCGCAGGGGAAAGGGACCTGGGGGTTCTAGTGGACAGCAGGATGACCATGAGCCAGCAATGTGCCCTCGTGGCCAAGAAGGCCAATGGCATCCTGGGGTGTATTAGAAGGGGAGTAGCAAGTAGGTCAAGAGAGGTCCTCCTGCCCCTCTACTCTGCCCTGGTGAGGCCACATCTGGAATATTGTGTCCAGTTCTGGGCCCCTCAGTTCAAGAAGGACAGGGAGCTGCTTGAGAGAGTCCAGCGTAGAGCCGCAAAGATGGTGAAGGGAGTGGAACATCTCCCTTATGAGGAAAGGCTGAAGGAGCTGGATCTCTTTAGCTTGGAGAAGAGGAGGCTGAGGGGTGACCTCATCAATGTTTATAAATATGTCAAGGGGGAATGTCAGGAGGATGGAGCCAGGCTCTTTTCAGCGGCGTCCACTGACAGGACAAGGGGCAATGGGTGGAAGCTGGAACACAGGAGGTTCCATAAAAATATGAGGAAAAACTTTTTTACTGTGAGGGTGACCGAGCACTGGCACAGGCTGCCCAGGGAGGTTGTGGAATCTCCTTCTCTTGAGACATTCAAAACCCGCCTGGACGCGTTCCTGTGCGCTCTAGTGTAGGTGATCCTGCTCCGGCAGGGGGGTTGGACTAGATGATCTTTAAGGTCCCTTCCAACCTTTAACATTCTGTGATTCTGTGATTTAAACTTGTTTGCCATTTCCCTGCTTACCTCCTCAAAATGATGATTGTATATTAAATAGCAATTGCATCTTCACAGTTACAGCTGTGGTAGGTACCATTAGCCTGAAAAAGAGGGTTGTACATTTGTCCTGCAACATTCAGTACATCCCTTCAATCTGAGGAGTGTTAAAATCACGGTTTAAGACCGCTGTGGACAGTTCATCCAGACTTAAGTGAGGCTGGTGGGTGCATGTCAAATACTGACTTTGAACTGCTACAGAATGAAAATAATTTTCCTTCGTTTAGCTCCAGTTGTATTTCTCATTATGTGCAGCTAGTGGCTCATTTTTCTGAAAGGCCTGTCTGTGGTTAACTTGCATTCCAACTGACCTTATAAGATTGCAGTATGTGTCTGAAAAATCAATTAAAAAAGAACTAAAATACACCTCTATTATATATTAACATGTGTCCTTGTGGAGAAAGACTGTGATCTGGTTGTGCGAAGGCTAATAATTGACCAACTTGTGGTGCCATAGTATTTGTTCTATTTATTTTCTTTGCAGAAAGCAGGCAAACGCTTTTGGAGGGACACTAAAAAAAAACTCTGCAGAACACTCGTACCAAGTTTAAATAGGCACATTTTAAAATGTTGAGCAATGAGTATCAATGCTTATCACCAAGGGTTCCGAAACTCCTCTAACAAAAGAGAAAATGTAGATTTTATAGGTTAATGGTAACGCATGAAAAATAGGTTTACTTTGGCTCATTGTAACACTGCAAAAAAAACCCCGAAGATCTAACGTGATAAAGGCACATGAAAAGACTGGTTTGTGGTTTTGTGTTATTCACAGGGGACAAGTTCAGCTTTTGATTTCAGGAAGTTTCTGAGGGCTCCACAAGGTGTGCAGCTTTTACACAACTCTGTCTGGAAAGCACTATAAAACTGAAGCTTAACTGTGGCATTTGACTCGGACAAAAAGGTGTCAGAGACTTGCAGGGTTTTGGGGGGACAAAGAGAACAATGCATTCTCGTGTCAGTACAAGTGGCAGAGGGCGCATAGCCTGGGACTCTCACATCCAGTGGCACCCGAGAACCGATTCGGCCTCCGCCCTTGTTTGCCTTCCTTAACTTGTGCTCTTTCTTTTCTTATTCAATGATTGCCCTCTTTTTCCTCCAGCTGAACTTGCCTTGTGCGCTGGAAGTATTTCACTTCCACAGATTTCATGCCACTGGCCTATTTCTTCCTTAAAATACTCTTGGCTATTAAAAAAAAAAGAATAACTACTCTCATTACAGTATTCTCTACCACACTAATCGATACTTGATTGAGAAGCCATTCTGAGTTGCTGTGCTCATGGCGGTGCCATGCCTCCTTCCGCTTCCTTGTACTTCCAGGAGATGCCAGGATATCCAAAAGAGTCTCATAATGTTCAGAACTATCTTGCAGTCTGTAGGACTGTGGTTAAACTGAAGTCACTCTTATCCTTTCCCAGTGAGTTCTGGGAGAAGTGATGTTTCCTTCTGGGCAAGCACATAGATTCTGGGAAAACCTCAGAGGACTTGGAGTGTTTGAATAGTGAACTTCTACCCACGTTATTGTAAAGGAGTAATGGACTTTCACCCAGACGAGTCAATTCTTTAATTTCAGTTTATAGCTCAGAATGAGCTTGCTAGATGAGTTCATCTGTGATGCTTTCGGGTTAGGATTTGTAGCTTGAGAGCACCAAGATTTTAGGGTAACTTTTTTTTTCCTTTCTCTGAATAAGAGGTAAGCTGAGGGTTATATATGAACAATATAGTGACAGGGCTGACTCAGCTGGGGTATCCAGCTGTGAATCTGACATTAATCTTTTGGTAGTGACACATTGTTGGGCCTAATTCTGAGATTAAGGTTTACATTCTGTGTGGGACCATATTCCAATCACCTGCTATTACAAATATCATAGTGTATATAATCCCTTTCATGAATATATTGCTGTTATTTTTTTCTGACCTCATTTCCCATTGAAAATCCTTTCCAGAACTTGCTTGCTCTTATGTATAAGAAACTTATTCTAGTTCTTCAACTAAAAGTATACATGCCAGTTTTCTTCAAGGAGAAATTACATGTTTCCTCCTGCCCAGCAATGCTTTGCTGCCAAGAGCTTTTATTTGCTCAGAACAGTTCTTCAGTTTTGGTGCTTGTTTTAATCTGGCTTTCGCAACTTGAAATGTCTGTTCTCTCGTAGTAGATATTAAAGAGAAAACCAGCATACACTGCCCAGGATCAACTTTGTTAGTAATTGCCTACCTAGAGGATAAATAATGAAGCAGCTTCACTGTAAAAAGAACTAATGAGGGACATAATTTTTTACAGATAAGAAAATTATATCCTTTACTCAACATTACCATTGAAGCCGTAATTTTTTGTGTGATTCAGTGATAAATATCTGTGTGAACTTTTTTATATATGTGCTTGGGTAGTGGGATTTCCTCAGCTTCTCTTTCTGTGCTAATGAGCAGAATGTACTAAAAATATTTTTCCTGAAGTTGCCCTAATTTCATGGGACATCTGTGTTCTGGTAGGGCTAAGCCTTTTGCTAAGGGATTACTGTCAGATTCTGAAGAGATGAATGGGAGAAGTTGTCCCTTCACCTCCAAACAGCTTAAAATGAAATGTCTGAATTTCCACTCCCAAGAGTCAAGTCTTGCTGCTGAGTTGAATGATAGCAAACCTTAGGGCTTTGATGAATAGTGTAACTGCTAGTCCGTGTTCCAAAAAGTAAATTCTGACTATCAAGTGCCTAAGAGGGGCATCTGATTAACAGATCTGAATAGTCCATTAAATGAAACACATTGTATCAAGTACTTTGCATTTTATTTTGGCAGCAAGTTAGTATTTGTTTAATAAGAATCCTGAAGTCCTGGTAAAAACAAAACTTCTGTTATGATAAGATTGCAGAACTAGCCCAAACTTTAGTAATTAATGGCTTACTTCCAGCAAAAACTATCAACACTTTTTCCTCACTAGAAAATGTAGTTACCTTGGGGCCAGTTTTTTATGAAATGCCTGAGACCAGTTTGAGATATATATGCCACATATGCACATATGTTTATGTCTGCATATTAGCAGTTCTGCATCTTTACTTTGGCATTGCCTTTAATATAAAATTAGACCTGATTATGGTGATTTTTGCATATGGATGGTTCTCCTATATTCTTAATTAGTTATGCGTTATTTAATGACTGTGTAGTATATGCTAGTCAAAATACAGATGTGTTACAGTTCTGATTTGGAGCTCCCAGGCACAAAATTCTTGTCATTATAATCTCTTAGATATTAAATATCGGTTCAGATATTCATGATTCAGATAGTTCTGAATAACTGATTGAGATAATAGAATAATGCTTGATAGAGCTTACTACCGTGCGATTAAAAAATAATCTTCACACGATTAGCCTCATGCCATCAGGAATAGTATTGATGGGAAGGAAGAAGTCTGGGAGGAGAACGACTGCTGTCTCCCTCCTTTCACCCAAGCTGTTGTGGTCCCGGAGTGGCTGACCAGGACACGCTGGAGTGGGGCTCTGACACTCTCAGGACCCCTCACCTCAGGATCATCTCCCAGTGGAAATGGGTCATGTGTGGACCACGGTAATACTGGGGCATAATGAACATATTTCACTCCGAGAGTCTCCCACATTTCCTACTCTCATTTGTATATACATAGAAGATAAAAGAAAATAAATTTATGTTTAAAAAGAAGACCATAAATTCCACGTTGTATTTTTCCTGTCATCTGGGAAGCTTGCAGCGATGTTTGCAGAAAGAGATGCAGAAGTTGTTTGCATCTCACCTGGTGCAGAACTTTAATCTTCTGTTTTCAGTCTTCCTTCTGCTATTCATTCTCATCCAGTATGTAGGTTCTGTTCCTCTCCTACAAGGCTTTGCTGATTTTAGTCTTGTCTCATCCAGCAGTAACCCTTTTCACACTAGGAGCTGTGCTTTGTTGCAGGATCTTAGTGGTTGATGACATTAAGCATTGCCAGACTTAGCTGCTCTTCTTGGCCAGTTTTCTTCCCCAGCACCTGACCCTGTCGCTCACCCTTGGAAATGTGACTTCCTTAATCTGTAGAAGTGGATATGACCTTGACATCTGCTCCTTCCAAGCAGATCTTTTGTACCCCATCTCATCATGATTCCTGCAGGCAATTGCGTTCTACAGATACTTCTTATTGTCTTCCACACTTACCCAGCACTTTGTGTGAGCTTCTGACTGTGCCCTTACTCACTAAAACAAGAGATATTCCTGCTGATTCCTTCTTTTCATTTAAGTCTGTAAACTGATTGCTGAGTAAGGAGTAAACAGCACAAATGGGGAAGTCAACTTCACTGGAAATAAAATAAATTCAAGACTGTTGTTCTCTATGTTCTCCCCACAGCACTGAGTACCTAGAAAGATGGGAAGACGGACCGCTGGCGCTTGAAAGTAATTAAGTTTGCCCCAAATGGGGACCTATCAGCTGCCAGTTTCAAAGGTAAGAACTGTTTTTTTCATACTGGTTTTCATTTTATGTGGGACATTCTGTAGAAATACTGTGATTGCATGGCCATCATACCTCTGAGGATTCATGTGGATCCGTGTTAACTATGGCTTGCGCCTTTCATCTGTTATTCCATGCGCTTCTTAGGAACATACAACTACAACCTCTTCATCAAGGACAGAAGACAATCAAAGAATGGTATTTTTTGGGGTTGTCTTCTGTCTTCAATGCCTAGAACTTCTCCCTGAGCCATTCCTTTTCTTTAACTCATTTTTTATCCTACGTGTATCTACTGAGCTTATACACATTCCTGGTGTTAACTTTTCATTTTTCATTTAAGACTCAGAAGTCCATTCACTCTGCATAATAAGACATAATCAAAAATTTAATTAACCTCGGTAAAACTATGTTGAATCACACTAAATAGCATCTGTTGAGAACTCTTTGGACTCAATGTGGGGTGCACCTTTATGTTCTAGGGTAATATCTAGACATTCATTGCCATTAAAACTCTTCTGATAAAGTTTTAGACCCTCTTCTTAAGAAAAGTGATAGTTATTTTGAGATATTTCAAAACAAAAGTTCTTCCTGATGTGAAATTATATTACTGTAAATCTTCCCTTACTGTCATTTTCACCATTTTGTAACACTGACGAAGAAGTTTAAAGCTACTCTCCTGGCTTTAGAATCTCAGACTGAATTAAAAAAAGAAATATGTTTAAACTGTGCTTGCTATGTTATAAATGCGTATTTCTTTTGGAATCCTGTCATTGCTACGGTAATGTGCAATCTGCAGTGTTTATCACCACATAAATGGTGATATCCATCACCATTCATGTGTCAGCATGATTTTCTAGTAATTATGACCCTTGGTACCTTCATCCTTATACACTTCAGTGCAATCTGAAGAGCATTCCTTCCTGTATCACTCATTTTCCGTTGAAAGCAGTAGTAGTACGGCAGAACTTTGTGTTTGCCTTTGCCTGTGGAAGTGGTGTGCTGACAGGTCTTGAAAAGTCTGAGGAGCAACTTCAGTTTTGTTTGCAGAGAGCCCAGGTATGCAGGGAAGCCAGGACCTGACATTTCCATCCTCCTGGCACAGGTCCAGGACGCAGACCTCAGATGGCTTTCTTGTCCTGACACCAGCTCGTACAGTGAGGCTTGTAGTAAAGCTCTTATCTCTGAGAGAGAGCTGCCATGTCCTGACATCCTACTGGGAATGGTCTGCAGGCTGTTCATTCCTGAACCGTGCCTCAGCAGCATCTTGGAGAGTTGTCGTTAGTCTAAGCCAAAACTCTGCAGAGATCGTGAACAATTTAACAACATGGTCAGTGACAGGACAATGCTGAGGCTTGTGCCCTGACACATAGATGAAAATTCTGGTTTTGAGCCACCTTTCTGACATGCCACCTTTTGTTCTGGGGAGATGACATCCTGGATCTGCATCAACACCCACTTCACACCTGCTCATCATCCTTGCCTGTGCTCATCGCGCATGGAGAAGCATAAAACCAATTTCTGCAAGCCCCTCAGACAGAATAGAGAGCTGGGGATTAAATATTGTGTTGTCATTGCTGAAAGCGAGACTGATGGGAAAGACTGTGCTTTTAGTACGAGAGAATTACGCTTTATTTGTGAAAACATGGAAAAGTTGCCATTCACCTCTTGCGCTTTTCTGATGTTTGGATCTTGTTAGACACAAGTTGAGATAGAGATTTTGTCAATTCTTTTTACATCTGCGCCACCAAGCAGTAAAAGGGTGGTGGTTTGGGGCAACGTCACCCACCTTGCACCAGAAGGAGGTTGTTACCGCCTAACTGTGCTGTCTGAGGCCCAACATACTCTATGCCAAGGAATAAACTTTAAGATTATTGCACAGAGAAGGCTCACAGAAAGTGTGTTTGGAATCCTTCAGCTCTCTGAATTCTTCCCAGTTCACTGGAAAGAACATGGAAGTATTCTCAGATTTTTGCTGCTGAAAACACTTTTTGTTCTCGTGCCCACACATATCTGGTAGAACTATGCCTCTGTCTCCTTTAAGTGCTCTTTCAGCTGATGTACTGCATTAGGCATAGTTGGAAAAAAAACCAAAAGCAGACACTTCTTGGAACTTATTTGCACTTCTCTGTGTTAATTTGCAGGACTCACAAAAATCTTGCTATATGGGAAAGAAGTATCTTTCCACTGGTTTTGCATATAATCTGCTACATTAAATTTTGATTGAGGTTATCTGTCTAACTTGTAGGCCTATATATGCAAATCAAAAGCACTAAGTATTGTGTCTGGCCAGCAGCCAGAAAATCTGAATCACAATCAGCAGTAGAAAATACAAAAGAAATTTTCCTGTATCAGTAAGGAGGAAATTTGATGCTTTATCGGGCTTTGTCCATTTATTCTTTGATTATTCAGTACTAAGGAAACTTGAGGCTGAACAGCATCATTCCAGTTAATGTAATTTTTTTTTTTTATATAGAAACCAATATAAAAAAAATAAAATATATTATCCTCTCAGAAGGTACTTTTATCATTGGAAGGCTCTCCTGGCTCTCAGAACCAACAGAGGTTGTGTGAACATTGAAAAAATCATCTTCAAGGTCTTTTATCAAGTTGTCGCAGTTCAAAAATGAAAACATGTTTTTCATGTTTGTACCTAATTAGGCCTCCCAGACACTTTCTATGTGGAGATGACACAGAGTATTTTTCTTCTTTTACTTTTACATTATAGTGATGCAAATGAGAATCTGAGCTTACCTGTCAGCACAGTCTACAGTACAGTGTCAGCACTAACGTGAAGCATGCACCAGGGTTCAGGTCACATCGTCCCGCACCCATCTGATTTACTGTGGCTGCATCTGTTCTTGTGGTGTCAGTGTGTGGGCAGCTGTGGGAGAGCTCTGGCTGGGGAGCCATGAGGATGGGAGATAGGGAGGCATGCGCTTCAGCTGGCGGGACGGGGACCCTCCTGCCAACCTTCGCAGCAATGCCCATGCCAACTGGGCTGTGGCTCTCTACGTACCAAATTAATCCGTTGCCTACAGATGAATGACCTACTCATTTCAGGTGAAGACTTTTTGATAACCAAGATCGATTGTCAAGCTGCACAAGGTCTGCAACTGAGACAATTTTAGGAAAGAGAACTCAAAAAACTGTTGTTGCCTTTGGCTGTTCGGAGAAGAATTAGCAATCAGATTAGAGAAACAGCCTAGAAACTTCCTGTGAAACTGCTTCTCTCTCACTTCCTCTGTGTTAGGGTCTGGATGAGAAGACATCTCGCTGACTCAGTGGGTGACTCAGTGTGGCAGCTCTGGAGCGGCCAGCACACCAGCAGAAACGGTGCGAGCAAGAAGCAGAGAACTGTAGGGCAGGATGGCTCCACCAGGGCTCAGCCAGGGCACTCAGCTTTAAAAGAGCACCCTGTGCTCCTGGCCTTCAGATGATGAGAGAATTATTTTCAATAACCTCTCGTGTACCAGGAGGGATCTGAAAACCTGGAGAATTATCACAGCCCCCTGAGCACACAACCTCTCTCCTTCAGCATAAACACTTGTCACTCTGTGTGGCTATTTTGTTCCTGGAGACCTTCTGGTGACCAGAAGTTCCTCTCTCATTAACCTCGTTATCTCGCCTTACTTCAGCCTGTTAGGCTTTCCTGGCACACTTGCAATTTCCCCTGCAAATTCCCCAATGGCAGACCATTTTAATTCCAGTTTTGCTGCAGACAATGCAGTTTAGCTGTCTGCAGATATTTCTGCACGTTGGCTACGTTCTACTTGCTTTTGAAAACCGGTCCCTGCACTGTGCTGAGTGTCAGCGTGGAGCAGGTGAGGGTGTGAGTATGGGCAGACAGATGTAGGCGTGTCCTCTCTGGCCTCAGCAGAAGAGACTTGTGCAGGGCCTGCTGCGTCCCAGTACTGCATCCTGTTAATTGCATTGTGCTCTTGATTAAGTTAAGGAGCTCTGTACAGCAGGGTGGAATTCAATCTGCTAAACATGTTGAACAGGAACCGAACAATCAACTTTATGCATGCTCAGGAAAGCAAAAGGTGAACTGGAGAACAGAGAAAGGTGGAGAACAAAAATGGAAGGGTGAGATCAAGATGTGGAATATCAAGCAGGACAGAAAGGGACAGGCAGACGAGGAACTGTGGAGGCCAACAGTGACAAAAGTTAGCGTGAGAAGAAAATAAAGAGAAAATTAGCTGTGATGAAGCATAGTAGATGCTGGAACACCAGATACTGGTAACAGCTAGAAAACTTCCTGGGCATTCAGTTTTCAAACTATATTGATTTTCATGGATTTGTCTTTAAATCCTGGAAACTGGGGGCTGGTTATCTCACTCGGTTAGAGCGTGGTGCTGATAACACCAAGGTCGTGGGTTCGATCCCCGTTGGATCCCCATGTGTTGCCTGATCTAGTTGAGAGCTGTCCCTGCCCATGACAGGGAGCTTGGATTAGATGATCTCTAAGGTCCCTTCCAGCCTAGGCCGTTCCATGATTCTATGAAACAGCTTGGAAAGTTTTGAGAGTCCCAAGTAAGAATATATGTATACGCATACACAAGAAATAATGTGGTTGATCTGAGCAATTACAGTACTGATCCTGGTGTAACACAGGTATTATAGTGGGAAATTTAGCCCCAAAAAGTATGACTTCTGCAGGTTTTAGTGGCTACAATATACTTTTAGATTGCATATGTGAAGAATTTACATGAAATGCACACAGCAAGATTAATATATATTTAACTTGAAGAGAAAGAACAATAGTTATTTTCATAGATATTTTTTCTCTGTAATAAAGTATGTAACTGCTCGACAATATTACCAGCAACAAACTTCAAAGCATTAGCAAAAAATGCTGGGTTTAATATAAGATTTTAAAAACACCGGCAACTCACATAATTCTCCCCATGCACCACTTTTTTTAGACGCACTTTTTTGCTTAGATTTAAAGTCTTAAAACAAAAATCTCTATATGGCGTGTGAAATTTCAGCATGAAAGTCAGCTGGCGACACATTATTTTACTTATGGCAACCACAGTCGGTGCAACCAAGGCTCAGAACAAAGTTTTATGGCTATTTTATAAACTTAGGAATGTACTCTGGGAATTTATCACGGAAAAAATTGACGCAACCTGTCTTTAAGGAATAACGAGGGCAAGTCCTGTGCCGGGGTGTAGTCCCAAAGGCACATACTCCTTGTGCTGAGCTACAGGTACAGCTTGGTAATAGGCAGCACTTAAGTGATACTGGGATATTGGTGATTTTGAGGTGCTCTTCTGCTTTCCACTCTGGAGGGTGTGTGAAACCTCTAAGTACTTAGGGTGATATTCTCAAAATTATTTTGGTACCCATTTGCTTGTGAAATTAGGTCATGGAATTGTAGAATCGCGGAAGAAGAGACCTTTAAAGGTCATCTAGTGCAACCCCCTGCAGTGAGCAGGGACAATGGTGCGTACATGCCTCTGAAAACACGGTTGTTAGTGGTCAAATTGACAGGATTTAACATGGAAAAAATAATTCTAACTCTCATTAAAAGTATTTACGATGCTGCTTGTTCATGTGACATCTGCATTTATCCCCAAAAGATACAAAAAGGACAAAAACATGATGCCTTCCTGTCTGAAATAATTGATGATTATTTTATAGCAAGATCTTATTAACACACTTGATTTTACGAGGAGCCAAGCTCCCGAAGTCTCGCAGCCGTAGGAGGATTTTGGCTTTGTTTTGTTGTTGTTTGTTTTTTTTTAGTGTGTCTCTAATCCTCAGAGCTGCAATGAAAAGTTTAAAAATATGACTGGTGGATCAAAGGTCATATTTGGGATCTTGGAGGATCAAAGGAGAAAAGTAAGAATAACTCCACACTGTGATATTATTAAAGTTATAAGTATGTTTAAGGCAGTATCGTGGAGGGGAGGAGGCTGATTCATGGGGGGGGTTTTAGGTTTGGGAGTTTGGTCATATTGCATTTATGTTACTTCCTGAAACTTATTTTATATATTGACCATTCTTATACAAATAATCTACAAGAAGAAAAGGAATGAATTTAGATTTAAAATATTAAATGTGGAAAACATAGGAAACAATTCTGCATAAATAAGGGATTGGGTTATATATATGGTAGATTTTATTTCACCTCAAATGTTTGTTAATTTAATGAAGAACAGTCAGATCTGCTAGTTTACAACACCTAGTGCTCAAATCCTTTTAAAGAAATTCTACTTTTTTTTCCCCCTTGTTTTTTTTTTCACTTTCAAGACCGTACTAGCGATGAAAAATGTCATGACGGTTTTTTGATAGACATGTTTATTAGTAATTTTCTCACTTCTCGAACCAAGGGGTCAGTCATTCCCGTTATCCCTTGGCAGCAGCGCTTCATTGGCAGGAGAGTTTATATAAATGCTATGGGGTGTTCCAGACCCCACCTCTGGTTTTGGTGGGGGGACTCCCAGGCTGCCCCAGGCACCATTTACTGTCTGGGGGAATTCTGCTCCCTGTGTCCATGTGCTGGTAATCGCTTTTTCTGATCCAGGGCCAATGGCATTAACCTCCGCGGTCCCATTTCTTGGTCCTTTTCCTTCCATGACGTCCTGCAGGAACCTAGAGGACAGTTAGATACAACATTAAAGGAGGGGGTTCATATTTTTGTTTCATCCTGCAGGAGTTTAGAGAAGTGGCTACATTATACCTGACCTAGCTTTGCATCTCTTAAATCCCGAGACTTCCCTAAGAAGGGAAATCAATCTAATCCTTGTATTTCTTGAAGATAGCCATTGCAATCCAAATTTTTTTTTAGAAGATAAGAAGCTTTTCATGGAGAACAGTTCCCCTTTTCTGCTCGATGCGTTCCAATAATTGTTCTGTAGAATCCCGTCAGATTTGGTAGGGGTAATTATGGTGCAGTCTCTGTGAATGCATGCGTGCATGGTTTGAAACCCGGTGAAAATCTGTGTTTAAGTGATGTGATCAAAGGGCTGTGGCTGTAACGGGCTTCGTCTAGTTGTCAAATTCAGACTGTGAAATGGCGCAGAGATCATCAAGGGAAGAAAAGCCACTTTTAAACCAAAAACTCATATATTGATTCAGAATGTATGTTTGTTTCTACGTGTGTGAAAACCACTTCTTGTTTCAAAGCAAAAATTTCTCTCTTTTCCCGCTGCCTGCCTGGCAGCCCGAGTGCCATTGCCATGGTTTGGCTCCGTAGCTGCAGCAGCGCGCTCGGAAACACCAGCAACCGGCGCAGCCACAGGTGAAGCGGCTTCCGAAAGCTTTTCCTTTTCTGACTCTGTAACGCCAAACTCGTTTGCCCGCGGGGTGCGATCTGCCTCTTTCGGTCGGCCGGATTTGCAATCACCTTTTGAAGGCTTCTTGGAGGGAGGCAGCGGAAAAATCTGCGTTCAGGAGCGGAGTGGGGCCCTCCTGGGCTTGGCACGAGTTCCCTGGCAGCGAGGGGGAGGGCAGCCCCGGGGTGTTGCCCGGCGGGAGGGAGCCCGGCTGGGGCTCCGGGCTGTTCCCCGCACCCAGAGCCGCAGCCGGGGTCGCTGGGGCCGCCGGGCCGGGCCGGGCCGGGCAAGGGTTCTGCAGGGACCGAGGCGTGGGAAGGGGCTGCCCCCCTGGGGGAAATAACCTTCCTTTAGGGCACGACCGGGAAAAATCCCGAGGGGCAGGGAGGCGAGGAATCAGCCGGTGAGCTCGGGAGGGGAAGGCACGGCGCCGCCTTTGTGCGTTTTGTGGCAAGGTGGAACCCAGCTTTTCGCCCACCCCCGCGCTCCAGCAGCCCGGGGGATGCGGGCACAGCCCCAGCTCCTCTTCCCTTCTTCCCCACCAAAATGAGGGGGGGCCGGCAGGGCGGCCCGGAGCGAGCGGGAGCCGGGGGAAGCGGCCGGGCTGCGGGGCGCCCCGCACCCGCGGAGGAAAGTTGCGCTGCGCTCGGTTTGCACTTCCTGGCGACCGGCCGGGGCTCTCGGCGGCGCCCGGGCACCTCCTCCCGGCCCCGGCCGGGCTCCCCCGGGGCTCCGGGGGGCAGCCTTGGCCCGCTGAGCTCTCCGCGGGGCACGGAGCCGCGGGGCAGCCGCATTCGCTCCGCGGCCCGGCCCGGTTCCCCCCCGCCCCCGTTCCGCCACCCCGCGACCGCCCGGCTGCCGGGAGCCTCGCCCCAGCGCCTTCCCCTTTTCGAGGTTTTGTGGCGTTCGGGTGTTTTGGGTTGTTCGGGTTTTTTTTTTTTCCTCTCTGTCGGGGAGAACGCGGCCCGGCTGGGCGAGGGGAAGGAAACTTTCTCACCCCCCAGGATGCTCCGGATATTTTTGAGAGGGCGGAAGAGTGAGAAAGCGAGCAGCGTTTGTAAGGGCATCTCATGCTCTTGAGAAGGTCCCCGCTGACACCTCGCTGCTGGGATTAAAGGCCGGAGCTGGAAAAACTCCTCCCCTTCCCTCTGCTTCTCCCATCCTTCCCCCTCCCCCTTACCGCCCCCCCCCCCCCCCCCCCCCCTTCCCTAAGGCCATTTAAAAAAAAAAAAGAAGAAAGAAAAAAGAAAAGAAAAGAAAAGAAAAGAAAAATAAGGAGCCTGGAGTAACCGCGGCCGGTGGGACTGTGGGGAGAGGTTGAAGAGGAGCCTCCTTCTCCAGATCCGTCGCCCAGCACCACGCCTGCCTGAAGGGATGGGAAGCACTGCCATGGACAAGAAGAAAGATGCCTCCAGCAGCAGCAACAGCAGGAAAAGCTCCAGCCAGAAGAAACTCATGTTGCGAGTGCACATCCCCGTAAGTGGCTCCTTGCTCTTCCTCCGCTTTGACTTGCGTGGGCTGGGCACCGAAGCATGTTTTTCTCTGACACAAAGTGCAGCGAAAGGCAGGGAGAGGTGGTTCCTGCCGTTGAGGTTTGGAGTTTGGGGGATGCTGGGCTCTGGGGTGCAAGTCCTCCACACCTGGGCTGGGTTGGAGAGTTCCCCTGGTCTCTGCCCCCCGTGCAGTGCTGAGAGCTTAGGCTGCCCAGAGGAGCGAGGATAACTCCGTGTGCTCCGCAGCTCGCCGGCCCTGGGCTGTGGGTTTGGCTCTGTGTGTCTCATCCAGTTCACATGCAGACTCACAGTACGGCTCAGCAAAGGTCTGATCACCCCCAAATGCTGCTCTCGACATCCTCAGGTTTGTCTCTGGGAACTGTCCGTGCCTTGTCGCTGAATCAGAGCATTTAATCTGACTCTTCCTTCTCTCGAAACTAATCCACAGCTGAATTTCCCGGGGCTGGGGAACCCAGAGCTCGCTCAGATTTGGACACAAGCAGTCTGTTTGTTGCCGAAAGAGTGGGGACAGTTGTATTGCCGTGGTGGAGCAGACGAGCGAGCCGTTCAGTCTGTTCACTGACTCTGTTTTGTTTTGTATACTTACGCTATAAAGAAACATGCAGTAAAGTGTAGTATTTAGCTACAGAATAACCTCAGAGCAAAAGTTTCACTCTGTTCCCAGTGAGTGCTAAAAGGCTGGCTGCTCGCTCATCAGAGTTTACGTGCCTCTCAAAACTTTGATTATTGATTTTCTTTACTATTATTATATTCTTGTTATCTATGTAACTATTTAGTTCTTTATTCTCAGTCCTGACATGCTTTTGGTTTCAGTGCATCTGGCAAGAAATGGTAGAGTCCCTGTATCTTTTTCTGTGCAATCTGTTTTGGTTTGTTTTGTTTTGTTTTTAAAAAAATCTCATTATATAAAAGTGGGAAACAGTCCTTCACGTGTCTCTGCCAGGCCACCAGGGAGCAAAAAGATATTTCTGGTTCTAAGTTTTTCCTTTGTTTTAGGGAAGAATAAGAAGTCAAAGCAAATTTATTAGGTGTCTTGAGTGTGTGGAATAAAATGGAGGAGAAATACATGGCTCTTCTGCAGATTTTATTTTTCTCTGGAGAGGAATGCAAGCCCCAGAGCCTAAGCCAAACCTCGGGAACTCTGAGTGCATTCGGTGCTAGGAGAGAGAGTCTCTTCCTGCTAACCCGGGTGTTGTCAATGCACTTGGGACTGGAGTTTTTAGGCAGCAGTCCTTGCCACGTTACCAGTAGTACTTCGCAACAGGGATGTCAAACACCAAGAAAATTAAATGTACCGCACCAAAGTGGCACTCTGTGCACCTTATTCCTTTCCACCCTGCCTGCTGCATTGTCTCTGCCATCTCTTTTCATAGCCCCCCGTCTCTGACTCAGTCTGGCCAGGAACTTCTGTGCTGCTGGATCTCCACCTCCGCTCCAAAGAAGCTGCATTTTCTGCCTGCTTAAGAGCCATGGGTAGTTTGGGAGATGCTGCAGTTGCTGCAGGATTTTACAGGATCCACTTGGTGCTTTTGAAATACCAGCACTTCCAGGAATTTTCCCCATTTCATGGTTGTGAAGCTAAGGTGGAGAAAGTGCCTAACTTGTTTGCACTTCAGCATTATTGACAGAGGAAGGCTAATGCTTTTTCCTAATTGCCTCTCTAGGCCCACAGACAGCCTTTCTTCGTGAGTGCTGCCTTACTTCTCTCTTGGATGCAACACCATTAGTAGTGGGTCATAATTTCTCATGTTCATTAATCTTCTGGCTTCTTTGCTATGCAGTTTCTTTCGTAGGTAGTGGCAGTTAATCAGATACAAAGCTGCAAATGCTTGATATTGCACTGAAGTTGACCTGAGTGTTACTGTTCACCCAGCTGGAAGCAATTCGAGCTTTGGTAACGAGACAACACCTTCCATCCTTCCTCTCCATCCCCAAAATATGATCCTTCTGTTCCATTCTACATCGTTCTAGCATTCCTGAAATGGATTGTTGGCCCCAGGATCTTTCTGGCTGTACTCACATTTTTGGTGGTTTTCTGTTATCTGACAGAATTTGAATATGAGTGTGCTATAAGAAAGAACATTTTTCTCATTCTCCTCATTTGACAGTGGAATCTGCATTTGAAAAGATCCATTTAGGCTGTTTTTTTTTCTCTTTCATAACGTTTTCTTGGCTGTTGTTTTGAAGCATCATTCCTATTATTTCAGTGGCGCCTGTCAGTGTAGCTGTAGTTGTCAAGGGAGCTTTCACCAGACAGTAATTTTTATTTTGTTCATCCTCTTCTTTGTGTTGCTGTGAGGTCATGTTTATTGCTGAGACATGTAATTCTTGCTCATTGAGATTTTCGAATTAGAAACAAGAGAAGGGCTAACAAGGTCTGAGTAGGAGGGGAGAGAAGACTCAGTTCTGAAAGAGAAAGCAGTGGGACAGAAAGGTACTGTGGTGATGCAGGCTATCCTGAAACATATTTTTAGTCACATTGAAATTCTGACTCAAAAAATGACAAATGTTGTGCCAAATATAAGGCAAATAATGGAAAACATGCTACAATTAGGTTAGAAGATTGTAGAATAATAGGCATATTTCCTGAAAAGAAAGGTGTGTTCTCTTCTTCCCTCTCCCACATACTTTTGGGTTTTTTGTGTTTGCCTGTGACAGTGGGAAAAAATGGGTCAATTCAAGAAAGGTGGTTTTTGTCTTGCAACACTCCACAGCATTTCTCAGGTAGATCCTTGTCAAGCAAAGAACAAGACACAGTACAAAAAGTCTGGAAACACTCTATTTTGGCATTCTTGCTGTGCTCAGTCTCCTTTGACACAAGTGGGTGGTGCCCAACCCTGGGAACAGTGATAGACCACGAAGTTCCTGGCAGTTGGGTGTCCTGGCTGCTCTCAACTTGGCGTCCAGTAGCCAAGAGTAAAGTGGGGGCCACAGTATTCTGTTAACATGGCAGAGAAGTATTTGCTAAATTGCATTTGGATGGATTGAACAGCTTTTTGTTGGTTTGTTTGTTACTTTCTTTGCAAATGCACAGCTGACTAACAAACCAGTAATTTAGATGGACCCTAATATAATTGCAGAGGCCTTGTGAAACAGAGCTCATATCAGCCTCCATCTTTCCCGGTAACACATCTGAAGTCTTGAAATTAGAGATGCCTGAATGGAAATTTCTGGTCCAGCTATCTTTGAAGGCTGCTGCAGCTTTGAATAGAAACCTTTGGTCTCTAGATACATCGCATCTGTAATACGAAGACATTACCGTTATAAAATTCCTTCCTAAGCCATTAGAAGTTAGTGCTTGCACATTGCTTTGAACATTTAAAAAACTCTTCTAAGATGGGACGCAATTGTCTGCTGAGTAGGAGCTCACAGCAGTGAGATCAGTATGTTCTTTTGTCATCTTGCAAAATTGATCTGTTCTAATATTAATGTTACCATTGTAATCCTATATTGCTGCAAGTTAAAAAAAAGAGATTCTGCTCTTGCTTACTTTGAAATTCATCTGGGACAATTTAGTCAGTGCCAGCAAAGTTATGTTGTGTTTACACTAGCGCAGCTGAGGGCAGAACCTGTCTCAAGAGCTTCACCATGGAAGTGCCAAGCACCTGCTGCTCCCAGCAGGTGGAAATTGCAGAACCTTGGCACTTCCTTGGATTTCTCCCAAATACATCACAAGGTGACTTTTTCTTCAAAACAAGAAAAAGATTTTTTTCACAATAAGGACAAAAATAACATCTGCAGATGAATATAAAAACATCTTTCAGTTCAGTGAAGTGGCTGTTGCCTCTTGTACTTCAGCCCTGACAGCAGACTTGATGCACTAGAAGGATGCTCTTGTAGATCATGATCCTTTATTTTCAATGTCACACGAACATCTCTGCAACACTTTCTCCCATTTCTTTGTCAACCTCTGTGACTTGGAACAGACTCCTCAATGTGCAAATTTATTGCTTTTTCCAGGCCTGTTGTTATGTCAGGAGACCAGACTGAAACATCAGATGGCTTAAATATTTCTAACCCAATAGATGACAATGATGTTCTGACAGCTAGTGTTGGCTCGTGCTCTGCCCCTTCATCTTGCTTTCCACACTTGCAAAGTCATTAATGGCTGCATGCCTAATAAATCACTGTGAAATGATTTTGTTCTGTCACGGTTTTTGCAGGGAGCTTCTTGTCTCCCAGTAATTGCTGGGTGGGCTGATGAGAACAGCGCTTCGCTTTAGGGATCACTTTAGGAAGCTGCAGATGAGGGATAAGCTGGTAAATTCTTTCAGAGGAGATGGGGGAATCGGCTTCCAGCATGATCGAGGAATGAAAAAAAAGTGTTTTCTTGGGAAAAGGATATAGGGGTAGAGGGAGACAGAGGAGAGAGAACTGTTTCCGTAGAATTAAATCTGCAACTGTCCTCCCCCTTACTGTCACAGGGCAGGCTCTGAATTGTCCTGAGCCTCTGTGGCCTTGAAGTTTATATTTGGATTCCTCCCTAAAGGGCTGATATATTAAAGATCTGAAAGGGCAAGAGGTATTTGCTCAGGAGCATTGAGATGCACTTTGAATCTATCTGAAGGAAGAGAAGAAGGGATTCATGTTTGCAGACATAATAGCTACCACTGTAATTAAGGAAGCTCTTAGTCTTTTTGATTTCAAAGTATAATGTAAACTGATCATCCACTTATTGAAAAGTACGGCTTCTGTAAAACATCACTTTTTCTGGTAGTGGATTTTGTTCCGAAATGGTCTCATCCAACCTCCTTTATTTAAACCTCTTGAGACCGTGGATTCAGAGGAATGTGAATTTCCTTGGAGGAATAGGTCACGAATGTGGAAGGAACCTCACAGAAATGTGGATGATGAGACCTTTGGCCTCAGGGAAGGTTACTCACACCGTGCTTGTATTGGGAATTACTGAAACGGAAGAAAATGTCAGGCTTCTAGAGGGACCAGGAGTGACGTGGAAAGCAGTGATCTCCATCTGGGAGGTTCCTGTGCCTGTTCGCAGACCTGCAATGTTCAACTTTTGCCCAGTTTCACCTGGGCACCACGCTGGATTCAAGGGAGCTGTTTCCATGTGACTGAAAGCAGAATTTGACCAGGAAGAAGGGATTCAACAACCATTTTGTTCATGGTGTATGAGCAGTCATGGAAGCAGGTTGGTGTACCTGTGGCCTGACTTGGCAGGGCTAGTGGGAGTAGAAAGGAGCCCAAACTGGGTTGACATGGATGTTGGTAGACCAGATTATGGACATTCATGTTGAGCACCACATACACTTCTCATCTCTTTGAAGAAGAGCTGAATTTATATTGAAAAATATCCCATGCATGGGCAATGATGAAAGAGCAGGGTTGGCTGCAGGAGAAATGAAGCATCAAGTAGGACATCGGGAGCAGACACGTGTCACAGCATATGTCTGTCTGGCATAGAAATAGCCCCTTTGTGGGCGACGTTATCCTAGACTGACCATCAGGCTTTGACAATCAGCTGCTTCCAGGCCCTGATCTGGTTGCAGAGGACCGTTGTCTCAGCTTTCTACCATTGTTTGCACTGTGGACACACTGGAGAAAGTGTTACGGCCTATCAGATAGGGAGAGTTATGCACATCTTCAAAGACAAAGAGAGAAAGCAGCTCAAATGGAGTCGGATTTTTCTCCTGGAAAGGAGAACTTATGTATAGACATGGATGTAAGATGCCGTCAATAAATATAAAATATTGGTGGTCTGGTGATACAACTCTATGCTTCTACTGAGCTATTTCTAGTACTAGCAGTGTGTTGAAACTGTGTTGCATATGACAATTTCCACTGCAGGAGGATTTCTGTGTTTATTCTTCAGGTAGCTGTAGAAACTGGAATATAATGATTCAGTTTACTGTTTACTTCTGTCATACTGTCTCTCTTAAATTGCTTGCATATAACTACATATGAAATCTTTGAAGCGTGAAAGCATTTTTTACATGGTAGAGAACCAAATCTTAACACGGGAGTTCAGTTTTTGATATTGAGGGTTCATAGAATGGTATATAGTGTCCTCTAAATTTTCACATCATTTAGCGTGATGGTAACTTACGTTATGTAAGCGTGACAGTGGGATGCATAGCGACGGCATTACACTGTGTGTTTCACGGTTGTCATTTATGTCGCACACCGTGATTGTTCAGACCTTAAGATCATTATTGCAAAGGGTGCCTGTGACCTTCTGCTCCAAAAACAGAACCGATGTCATAAGCTGAAAACTTAATCTATTTTTGCAACCAGGGTGATAGAGCTATGCGCCTTTTTTAAGCTGCTGGAGAGCACATTCATAGATCTGGAGTTTCATTAGGAGGAAGCGTGTGCATTAGGAGCATCATCTGCTGTGTTATGAAGCCTTTATTATCATTTATTCACAACAGGTATGGTGCAAATTTCAGATGTATTTTCATGTCCATAATTACTGCTGGAACAATGGAAATCAGAAAATACTCTGCTTCTGCAAGCTGAAGGAAAAGAGCTGTCTAAGTTGTCAGAGTGCTGGCTGGCAGCGGTACAGAACATGGGGTTTTCCTGCTCAGCTGTAGACTTCCTACTGGTCTTTTACAAATGACCCGAGTTGG
Organism: Trogon surrucura; assembly: GCA_020746105.1. NCBI lineage: Eukaryota > Metazoa > Chordata > Aves > Trogoniformes > Trogonidae > Trogon > Trogon surrucura. The sequence goes on from CM036622.1 coordinate 53,421,243, forward strand.
GATCTGTGGAAACTACATGCCTGTTGATTCCTTTAGAAAAATTTGGAAACATATTTTCTGCGGAATTAGAGAAATCAATACTTGGTGAGCTAGATTAGGGATAAAAATTGAATCCAAGCACAAGAAACATTTCAGTGAAGACAAGCTCTCCAGAGAAAAGATTGTAAGAATGTGATGAACTAAACCAGGTGTCATTAGCATTGCCTGGAGCCTGTCTAGTGGAAGAAATAGTTACCTGCATGCCACTTCTTTTGAATGGACTCTGTGAAAAATGGGAAAGAGACTTGGAATTACGCACAGCATCCTGAAGTATATCACAATTACTATATTTTTGCTACCTAGTCATAATCTTTGGCAAGTTTCCATAGATTCAGGACTGTCCTATGCCTTTAAACAGCCATGCATTTAATATGTTTGCTAAGCCTGTGTTGTTCTGCTTTTGGTGATGTGGCCTTTAAAAGGTGTAATTGTGTTTTCACAGAATCATGAAATAGTTGAGGTTGGAAGAGATTTGTGGAGACTGTCTAGTCGAATCCTTCTACTGACTCTGCGGTTGGCTAGAGAAGGTTGGTTAGGACCGTGTCCCATTTGATTTTGGGTATCTCAAGGATGGAAACTGCACAACTTCAGTGCTCTGAAGGAATGCATTTGAGGAAGTGAGAGCTCCTTGAGACTAAGTACTGTTGAGCCACTACACAGGCACATTGAATTTAACTCCACAGTCGATTGGATCTTTGGTCCCAAAAGCATAGTGTCCATCTGGGGAGTGACAATGGATTTGGCCATGCAGTGGAGAAACTTCTGGGAAAAGCATGCTGAGTTGGGAAACTGGAGGCACAGTAGTCCCAGCAAGACTTGTTGGAAGAAAGGGACATGAAGGAAGAGAGGAAAAAAAGGTACTTAGTGTTATCACAACATGTGTGGGAGTTTGTCACCTTCTCGGTAGAGCAGTGCATCTTCTGGAATGTGTTTTTTGTCATGTGTTGTGGCTCCTTTTGCATAAGTTAATTAGAGGGAGATTTGTTATTATTGGGTATTAATGGTGGCTTCTGTGTTAGAAGTGTGATCTAAACCGAGAGACATGAGGAAAGACAGTTCAGGGCTAAGAGCACTAAATCATCACCTAGCTGTCTGAGTCTGTCTGCTGTATCGCCTGAGCTTGGGCAGAGGAAAGTCCTTGATGTATTCCCAAGAAAAAAAGCTTTGCATTGCTGAATGGCTGAAGTTTGAGGTCCACAAGGAATAAACTTTTATGGGGTATTCTTTCGAGACATGACTGAATGCCACGTGTATGAGCATGCATAAACATACATATGTTAGTAAAGACAAACTCTCTGAAGAATTTAAAGCCTTGAGAGATGTTATAGACTGGAGGCAGGTGAGAGGAAATGGCATTGCCCCTGCAGTATGGATACTCAAGTAGATGGTTGGAATTTAAGCGGCTTGCCTGGTGTTGAATAAGAGTGTGACAGTTAGACTCAGCAGCCTGAGACCTAGTTCACTGAACTGTAAGCCCGATGTTCTTCCTGTGGTATTTGTCCCGTAAGAATTCGTGCACGAGTTGAACCGAACTCAGTAGTGATGGAAAGTAGTTTTGCTTTTGCTTTTTTTGAAAATACATGTGAAGAGAAAGAATTCCAGTCTAATTTCTACAGACGATTGTTTTGAATTCTAAAATAAGAGTCAGGACTCTTTTTGGCACCCGGATCAGGAAGACCAAGGATTCAGGATATTAGACAAGTTACAGGAGACCTTATTAACTCCCGGCATCAAAAGTGGTTGCTGAATGAGTGTGCCTGATGGTCACACGCTCCGTGTCGTTCACGTGGTTGTTGAAAATTGTGAAGTTAGTCTTTTTTTCCTCTCTGAATAGATGGTGGCACATCAGTTGTAGAGTTCTTGAAACAAGGCATCTGCAGCCATTTAGCATGAAGTCCTGGATAAACTCAAGCAAATGGTGTCTGGGGTATCTGAAACAGGCCTTTAAAGCCGTGTTCAGCCTATAGCACCCTCCAGAGAGGTTTGTGGGCATCATGTCTCCATTCCTGCACTCCACTGACTTGTCCTTCCACTTTCTGGAGCTGTGCATTCCCCAATGCTTCTACTACTAATGCTAGATGCATTCTACATTTTAATGGAAAAATGAAGAGCTTCTGCCACCTGAAAAGTTGAGCCAATGTTATTCATAAGCATAAGATTTGTAGCCTGAAGTGAATGGGAGGTAGATGTTACTTAGCTGTTTTTTTCCCCCCTTCTATATAGCTAGTTGATGTTAGAGGTAAATACTAATTTAATAGACTTCTTTTAGTTGGGTAATGATTAATTATACATTTTCCTTATATTTTTTATGTTTTTGAGAATGACTGTATGTGCTCTAAGCTATGCAGAGGCAGGAGGGTACATGCCGGCATTTTTCTTTGTAAAGTAATACCAGTAATTCAAAAACTGAGATTACTTCATTTCTTTTTTTTTCTGTGTTGTGTACTTAGAATCATAGAATCAGAGAATGTGTTGGGCTGGAAGGGACCTTTAAAGGTCATCTAGTCCAACTCCTCTGCAGTGAGCAGGGACACCTCAGATTGCTCAGAGCTCCATCAGACCTGTCCTTGAATGTCTCCAGGGATGGAGCCCCCACCACCTCTCTGGGCAACCTGTGCCAGGGTTTCACCACCCTCATAGTAGAGAACTTTTTTCTAATATCTAATCTAAATCTACCCAGCTCTATTTTAAAACCATTGCCTCTTGTCCTGTTGCCACACACCCTTGTGAGCAGTCTCTCCCCAGCTTTCCTGTAGCCCCCTTCAGGTACTGGAAGGCCACTGTAAGGTCTCCTCAGAGACTTCTCTTCTCCAGGCTGAACAGCCCCAGCTTTTTCAGCCTGTGCTCGTAGCAGAAGTGCTCCAGCCCTTTGATCAGTTTTGTGGCCTCCTCTGTAGCCCCTCCAGCAAGTCTACATTTTTCTTGCGTTGAGGGCTCCAGAGCTGGGCGCAGCACTCCAGGTGAGGTCTCACCAGAGCAGAGCACAGGGGCAGAATCACCTCTTTGACTGCTGGCCGCGCTTTTTTGATGCAGTCCAGGATCCGATTTGCCTTACGGGCTGCAAGCTCAAATTGTTGGTTCATGTCCAGCTTTTTGTCCACCACTGCCCCTGAGTCCTTTTCCGCAGGGCTACTCTCTAGCACCTCATCCCTCAACCTGTATTGGTAACGGGGGTTGCCCCAACCCAGGAGTGGCCTTGTTGAACCTCATGAGGTTCACATGGACTCACTTCTCCAGCTTGTCCCAAATGTTTTTCACCCCATGCTCATCCACTGTCCTCGTGGACCTCAGCTGATGGTTACCAAGGCAAGACAAGCTGCTGCTCACCAGTTGGCTTTAGTAACAGACTACATGCGTCCTCCTACCCCATCGCAGCGCTGAATAAAACATGTTGCCTGACAATGCCTTCTTACTTAGCCAACATGTTTTATTTTCAGGGTGTACATTGTCAGATAAAACACGTGAGTGGTAACTTGGTAAGCCTTGGTAACTTATTCACTTTTGGTGTCCATCTGTCTATAATTTGAGATCCAAAAATCTGAAAACAACAGATGACTCTCATTTACTTGAAATGCCATTCACAAGATTAATCCTTGAGAAAAAAGAAGAAGAAAAAAAAGGTGTTAAGAAGCCTAGTAGTTCAGAGATGGGATTTTCTAAAGGATTTAAGCACATTAGGTCCCCTTCCAGTATTTGAAGATCCTCCTAGTCCACTTCCATCAGGATGTCCTTAAATACATTTGAAAGTTGAGCTTTACATCTTTCAGACTTTCAAGATGTCATTCTTTCCCCTCTGCTATTTATACTTGTATTACAAAGCAAAAGCTGGTTTTCCTACTTTTCCACTCCCAATAACGTTCTCTTGCACCTGATAGCTAAAATGGAAAAAAAAAAACACAATAAAGACCCCAAATCAAAAAACCCACAAGTCAGAAGCATTTTTAATGGAACAGAGATTGAAAGTAATACTTAGGAAGTAATTTGGGAAGAGATAAATAGCAGCTGTTCTCTTGATGATAAAGACTGAAACAGATACTGATACTCAGCGCAGCGCAATCGTTATGACACACGATAAAGTCTATGCGTGACCTTATATTTGACTGACAGTGACCAAGTATTACATATGACAGACTTCAGAAAGCAATTCTTTTTCTATTCCCTTCAACTTTTCATTGTAACTTGAGAAAAAGCTGTAGTCCTTCAGAAGTTGAGAGGATTTTTTTTATTTATATATGTTTTTGCCCGTGTAAACTTTTTGTTTTGCGAACTGCTGTAGGCATTTAATGTGTTTAGACTCACTGTGGGTAGTTAGTTCAAATTTGCTTTCAAATATAAATGTCTTGAAAGGGAAAATGTATTTAACTGCCATAATCTGCCTAGACCATGTCAGCATGTTTATGAAGCAGAGGTGTTTTTAAAGGTATTTGGAGTTCTGCAAGTCCTTGTCATTGTTGCTTTGTGGGCTGCTGCCTGTTGAGGTCACTGGCGAGAGACAAGAGGACATGGGGGAGCCCCTCAGGTTGTGAGAAGCTGATGGGAGAACCAACATAGTCTTTGATATTTCTCTGTACATACCAGTGGTAAAACAAGCGTTTAGCCTTGGCTGTGTTTGGGTTGGAGTAACTGAAGAAGAGGCACACACATGAAAGCGAAGGCTGGTGATGTCTTTGGCAATGACCAGCGAATGCACTTGAACTCGCAGGCTGAACATCTGGGGACATAGGTCTGGGGATCACCTTCTCGTGGAGGAATGGCAAAATCTAATTTCTCTGGGCTTTAGCAGCAAAATGAGAGGAAATATTAAGTGTACACTCTAAGGAATTGTCCATTTTCAGAGAAGGTATTTTTAAGAGCTCATTTCCAGAATGCAATAGGTACCTTTGATAATGTTTTATGGTCTTGAATGCTCTGCGCACTTGCCTATGTTAATTTAAAAAACATGTAAGGACACAAGTGCAGAGTCTGTGTGTGTGAAGGGAAGCAGCTCCGTGTGCAGCTGTTTACTGTAACCTGAATACGTTCAGTGTGTATGTACAAGCTGGCAAACGGCTCATGTTGGAAATAAATGAACTGTGATGAAAAATGCAACAGATATTTAATTATTTCAGAAAAAAAACCCCTCACCATTATGAATATGCTTCTGCCTGATGCTAAAACATCTGGATCTAGTTTCTAGCTGTACTAAGATTATTTTCGATTTCCTGTCCTGTGTTTCAGTGTCACAAAACAAATACAACAGCAAACTGACTTCGTGTCTTGACCTTTAGACTGTTTTTATGTCTGATGGGGTCTGGGATTTTTTGGTTTACAATACTAAGAAATTTAAAGTCCAATCACCTGGGGCATTGTGCTAAGAGATTAACGCGTATTAATTCAAGTCCTACTGTCCCAGATAGTTGTAACCAGGACTAACTTTGTTCTTTGTCCCTGCCTGGCTCCCTGCACACGGCCATTGCTGTAGAAGGCCTCCAAGTCATGTCATGTCAAATCATGCATGGTCTTCAGAGCTCACTGGGGGAGAGAAAAGTCTGGGAACAATGTGAGCAGGCACAGCCAGGCACTTCCACTAATTGTTGCTGTGGACGATGGAATACAAAAGCAAAAGGAGGGAGGGGGGAATGGAAATGTGTCTTGGTGTGGAAACGACTGGGTAAAAACAAATATGCCTGGGCTTGCTCATTGGGAAGATACATGTTGCACCGGAGTACTCCCACAGCCGGAATCCTCCGCTTCAGTCTGTCCCTGCCAGATAATTTTAGAAGGCTTCTTTTTTTCATTTATTTACCTCCAGAGGCTTTATTGGCTATTTGGGGATGTGGACCAGCAGCCATGAATAGTAACAGGTAGTGGCAATAGTTTGAAACTATTTGTTAATTTTTGGTTCTAGTTATTTGATATTGCCTAAATATTGGAAAGGGGAAACTTTAGTTAATAATTAATGTAACATGCTAGTGGCATTTAAAAATATGTTCTGCTGAAGTGGAGTTAAATATCCAAGTGAGGCTCTTCTATACCGTGTTCTCTAACCCAAAGCAGGCTGAAGTGCTTTGCACATCAATTATATAGAATAAATAAACCAGAATGAAGTTACATTTGTTTTTATTAATATTGAAACCCAGAATTTCCTCTCCAGAACTGTTGTGATGAAACATTTACACTGAATTTTGCTTAAACCCTGAAAAAAGTCAGGTAAAGACAGTGATGAAGGGATGACTGTTTGGTAGGATGACCCTGAAAATGGAACATTTATCATATAGAATGGGACCTATATGAAATTAGGAGCAATTGAAAATGAAGTTAGTAAAGTTAGTGAGATTTATAAAGTAAAATGAGTGGATTTATACTTTGTTATGTAGTGGAACTTTAGCTACACAGGAAAAATATCAGCAAACTGGGATTCATTGTCCCCTGAAGATGAAAAGGCTCCTTACATCAAGGCGACAGAAAACGCAAGTGATACACAGGGCGCCTGCGTGTGTATGTACGCCTGAAAAATCATCATACTTGTGCTGAAAAGTAGATGTTTCTGCAGTGAAATGCAAGAACTGTAATTAGTAATCAGCACAATGCAACATAATTGGTAAAACCCCGAATGCTTACTCTATCCATTTACTAAATGAATCACAAATGTTTGACTGAACCAGAAGCTATTATGGAGGCAAGAGGAAAGAGAATGGCCAGCAGAAACACCAATTTGTTGATTGTATAATGGACTTATCATTAGTAACCTAATTATGCCAGTGCAATTGCTTTCTCTCCGAAGCAGATACTTGTTCGTACGAGGGCTGACTGATCTTGAGAAGCAGTCTGATTATGCCAGAGTGTGTTTTAAATGGAAAATGATAATAGAGTTAAGGAAGATGGAAAACTATTCACTGGTAGAAATATGATTGCTCATATCATTGCAAAAAAAAATCAGAATGCAGAAAGGTAGGATGGTTGATCAATGAGTTCTATTCATCCCCTTTTAGTTAAAATTTTATAAATTCAGTGCTGTGGAAGTTATCGTAGGACACCCCATAAGACTGATTGTGGCTCAGACGGCAAATCAAGTTCATCATATAAAATTCCTCACAACAGTCCATTGTGGCACTTCTGTTTCAACAGGCAGGATTGGCCTCCCAGCAATTACCACTGCAGATATTTATTGCTGTCGTGTGGAAATCCCACTTCCTGGCACTGGGCTGGGAGCTTCGTTTCACAGCGATCCCGTAAACATCTTTGCTGACTAAGATTGATTTTGAGAGTGTTGCCAAAAGATCTTAGTTTCTTGGTCTTCTTTCCAATTTTCCAGTTTTAACATCAGATTTCTCTTTATTATGTGTTTCCTGGTTTTGTAATTCTGTGTTTCCGAAAACCACTGTAACCTTCACACAAATCATATTCCCTTAGCAGTGTCCTCCCAGCCAGAAGTGCAATTGCTGTTTCTAGATAAAACAGCAATTATAATTGCTGTTCTAGATAAGGTTTCTAAACCACACAACAATCACGAAATACAAAGACCGCAAAAATCAGTCTCACAAAGTTCCATGCTGGGTCTTTGTGGAAAGGATTTTAGTTTTGTTTTACAGCGTTATGACCAAACTTTAGGGATTAATATAATTTTTTTCAGAAATTTTGATGGCTTTGGCTGCCGGTGGGTGGAATACTTAATGTTAATGGGAGGCACAAGGCTCCTGCTTTTTCATGGAGGATATCCACAATTAGCATTCTAGGGGATTTAAAGAATTTTTTTTTTTTGCTTAAGTGACCTGTTCAGTGCAGAGCAGGGAGCGGCTGAACCTGCTGGAAGATTTCCAGCTGTATGAGCTGCTCACCACTAGATATGCTGGGTGTGATTCTGGTGTTATTTGCCTTAGCAGGAATATTTTCCCTGTCATCACTGAAACCTCTGTCATCAGTGGGGTTGGAGCTGGAGGCACTAATTCTGCCCGAAATGAAAATGGTCAGATTTCATTATTGTTCTCTGCAGGTTAGAGGGATGGGAGAAATAACCACCCAGAGCCTGTAAACGTATAAAGCATAAATGAACAAATTATGGTGTACTGGTAAATACCCTATCAATGGACGCTAAAATATCTGTGGGTTTTTTTCAATTTTGCAATAACTAAATATGACAAACATCTATGTTTCTTCTGGATATTCTACTGAGAGCTTTTTCTCCTCGCAGACAACTTTTACAGTGCTGCTTACCACAAATCTTACCACATTTAACAGGACTGTGCAAAACTCCTGATATAAGAGATCTGCAACAGAGATTGGAGAGGGAAACAAGGGTAGGGTGGTAATATACGGCTAATGCCATGATTCACCTCTCAACTATTCTGATTGTGTTACAGCTGTAATTCTGTAGCTGTGGTTTCTTTCAGTGGTCTGAACTGGGAGGCAGGTAAGAGGTTCAACTCGCTGTGAGCCAGAAAACCTAAAATATCTCTGTGAGTATTGGCAAGGTGCCCAGACCAGAATAAATATGTTCAGCCTTTCTCTTTCACATCCCCCTTGTAGAGATAAAATATGAAAAGGCCAAACAGGATTCTGACAGGCTGTATTTTGTGTAAATAGAGGCCTGGTAACTGTATGAGATCAAGAGACAGTTAGATGGTGAAGTCCTGTACTCTATATGGATTTATAACAGTTGTTTAAATAAATGGTGCACAGGGTGACTATTTGTGTATTCAAACTGGTTTCTGTATGTTTGCATAATATATGAGGGTGTGTTTTAATGTGTAGTACATGTACTTGGCTAGTTTTATTTTGTTGGAATCATCATGGTGATTTATTAATGTTGTTTTCTTTTTTGAGCAGCACGTCAGAATTTACCATGATCTATTTAATAGGAAAAAAAGGTCTTTTGTCTGTCTCAATTTGCACACCAGGCTAAAAAAAAGCTTGACTTTTCCAAGAAGCTTTCACAAGTTCCAAGAAAGGTTCAGTTCCACCTGGTAATTAATTAAATATAGGTCTTAAGTTCATATTTTCCTGTCTAGAACATTCTGTTATTCAGGCTTTTCAGCAGTGCTGTCAACAGGTCTGACTGTGTGTCAGTTTACAGAACTGCTCAGAAAAGGATCCGTGATACCAGTGGAGGGACAGGACTTGCATCTCATGGCTGAAACTGGAGTTCTTGGTCTGGCACATTGGTTGGGCTGCACAGGAGGTTATAACTTTGGGAAGGAAATTTAGTTATATGTTCTGGTAATAGCCTTGACATTTTATTGCTCTTGACTTTTTGTTATTGGGAAATTACATGTAAAGCAACTGCAACTTTTGTATATATTATATATAACTTCAAAGAAGAGCAAGTATGAATGTTCCTCTTGATTAAGTCTTTCCCAGGTATATGTATTCATTAAGCTGACCATAGAAATTCAGTCAAACATGAACTCAACTAGTGCTGGTAATTCATTAACAGATTCATCTAAAACTTTGTCCAAAGCTTTAATTTCTGAATCGGGTCACGAATGTCTCATTTCCTCACCAGTCCAAAAATCCACAGTCGATTTGGTGGTTAAAGCCAAGTCTAGCCAGACTGCGAGCAGCAGGATAACCTCCTAACCACAAGCTTGCTTTATCTGGGATCCAGCTGTGTTTCTCCTTCCATGTGTCAGGGCTGTAGAGGAAGAGGATATCCTTGAAGTACGAAACATGGCAGTCTCGACCCTAACACCCTGATGGCTTTGTACTTGATCTTGAAGGGAGTGTGTAGCCCAAACCAAGCACTCTCTCCACTGACTTTCTGGCAGTTGATTACTTGTCTGGGTACAGGGTATGAGGAGTAAACTCTGGAAGTGATACAAAACTTCTCATATGAAAAGCTCTGAAGTGTTTTAGAAGTTGTGTTTTGCTATATGTGGCTGACATATGGAGAGATCTGGGAAGAGATCACTAGATGTTTCACTGGTGCTTAGGAGTACTAGGAAAATTTATGCAGGAATTCAGGAAAATTACTTCATCTGGAATATCTGATAGGGAGGAGTTTGCCAAAAAATGCAAAGTTTGGAACAGAGTTTGGAGTCAAAAATCCATTTTCTAAAGGAAAGCATTGTGAGATCTTGAATGGACACAAGTGTTTTACTTCTTTGTAACCTTTTTAACAAAACCTTACATGCTCACTGCATGTAAACTCAAAGTGCCTCTGTAGCATTTTGCCTGTCTGCACTGGTCTTGGATTGGAGGGGTTCCTAGTGAGCCAAGTGATATATATGCCCTAATTACTCTGAATCTGAAGTTTAAAATACCACCAATCATCAAGCTGTTGATTCTTATGTACATGCAAGATCCTGATATTCCCCAGTCTCATCTTGTTATCCATAGGCTATTCAGTTTGTCTTCTGTAGATTGTAGCTCTTATCAGACCATCTAATAGATCATCCTCCTGTGCTCTCAAGTTTTCGCTTACACCTTAAACGCAGGGAGACCTGTTTTGTTTGAACTCGCCAAGGAAGTGGACTCTTGGAGCATATCCAGTTTTTTATTGATGAGGTGTCTGATCCAAGTATTTGTTTTAAAACTCTCCTTGAAAGAAAGCCTAGTGAGGGAGCTAACATAACATAATAACCGTAATGCACTGCCCTCCTCCATCTCATTCCTTCTGCAAATTTCAAAATGTTTAGGAGAAATGGTTGAGTTAATAATGCCCATGTTACCCTGGGCATATCCTTATTTCTGATTTAAAGCTTGAGGAAAAAAAAAAACCAAACCAACAAGTAACTTACCTAAGCCTATAGCAAGCTGGAAAGTAGAGTTCAGTGGCTCCCTAGTCTAATACCTAAGCTGAAAAAGCCATCATGCTTGAAGCCAGACTCTTCTAGGTAGTTCAGCACTGGCAGATGTCTTGGCCCACTCTACTGATTCTGCACTGACTCTATATGGAGCTTTTCATATATAAGATAAACTGTAACGGGGCTCCCTTTGGCCTCAGGAGTTTCCCTGTGAGGAGGTCTGTTGCCAGCCTCACGTGTCAATAGATTTGCTGCCTTCGGTTATGGATGAAGTCAGTTTGACCCACCTGAGACAGAATCAGATAGCACCGTGAGCCTATGGCTCCCATAAAACCTCCCTTCTCTGCCATGCGTTGCTGTTAAGGCTGGTGGAAATAAGCCAGTGTTAAGTAAGGGGTGGGAAAGTATAGCCTCGCCTTAAACTGAGTGCAGCTGCTCTTTTGGTACTCGAGTTGTGTGCAAGGGCAAGGAGTGTTCTGGCATGCTCTTGGCTCCAGAAGAGCACCACTGAGGGAGCAACGGAAGTTACTCCCACTGTTTTAAAAGACAGGTCACCAGACTCCCAAAGTTACAGCAGCTGATGCCTCTGGAGAGCCGGCCGTTCCCTAAGCCCTGGGGAGAGCTGAGGAAGAGAGTTTGCTGCGAAGGACGTGGGAACTGTGGTTTGAACCTGGAAAGACGGTGACAGATCAGTTCAGCGTTCTCCCAATGAGGGTCTGTTTTTTCTAGACATGATAAAAGTAGTCTGCCGGGTGGCCAAGACAGGTGAAAGGAGGGACAATGGTAGTGGCTGGTCAATGCTTGAAATCCATTTGCAGGATGTTTTCTTTTTTTTTTTTTCTTTTTTTTTTTTCTCTGTCCTGTTTTACTTGTAGTTTCACTTTTAAAGCTTTTCCTTCCTCTTTCTGAGCCTCTCTTTTAAATCTATTAAAAAGAAATTTCTTTCAGGTTTGCAGAAAGAGGTTTTGCTTGCTTGTTTGGTTTTCCAGGTTATTTAGTAGGTTACAGAAATAATTTCTGCTTGTTAGTTAGTTTGCATAGGTAGGATCATCTTGATTCCTCTTTGGCGTCACTATACAGCTCCTCATCGAATCTTGGGGCATTTGAGACTCTTGCGTAAGCAGATGATACATTTTTATGAGTAGTATCCCATGTTTGTCATGTATATATGTATGTGGGTGTGCCTGCATACACCTGCATTTCCATGTGTATTTTTGCATATAATCCTTGCAGCACATCTGATGTGAGGCTTCTGAGAAGGACCGGAAGCATGGCACTGGGGAGCAAGGACTTCTTATGACAAGGTTAGCATGTTTTGATGCAGGTTTAAGAAAAGAATACGACTGGCATAGTCTGGACACTGAAAGGGTCGCTCTCTGACATGTATCCACGTGTTGTGTACCAGTCTCTTTCCAAATTTGCAAAGCAGTTCAGAATTAACCTTTCTGAATTATCCTGTATTTTAATGTTGACCTGTACACTGTATGTAGAATGACTCCATTCCAGATGTCTGCAGCCCTTCCTGATCGAAAGACAGGATGTCTAATGACATCCAAACTGTTTCTGTTCTGCAGATCTTTCAGCTATTGGGTCTCCACAATAGGAGCAGAACTTCTTGAGCCTAGAAAAAAAAAAGGCTTGAAATAACTATTATTCCTTTCCCTTCTTGCTCTAGAAAATGCATAAAGTGAGAAGGAGCCTTCTTTAACCTGCCGTTTATTTCCATTTCCTGCTCATGTAGGAAAATCCTATAGGCAGCCCCATCATATCTTCCCCGTAGTAAAATTCATCGGTCTGAAAAGCAGTGATGTTTCTTGTTCTCCTTCGAGCTTTTCTGTAGCATTTCACTCTTTTCCTGTCCTAACTTCCAACCTAAATTTATTCACAATCAATTTCCATTTTATAATTGCACCCCCAGAGTGTCCTTTATCTCTCTTCTCCCTTCTTGGTGTTTATTCACCTTACGTAACTTTGGAGAAGGGTCACATACACTCTCAGCTGTCGACTGTGAAACTAAGTGAGCCAAGCTCTTTTAGTCACGTCCTACAAGAGAGACTCTGTGTTCCTCTCATCCTCAAAATAGTCTTGTGGTGCACCTGTTCCCAGCTGAATTAACCTTTCCTGAGCAGATGACCGGAGTTGTACACGTTATTCCGGATGAGTTTTCACAGTGCTAATATGTATATATGTATATGTCATATTAAAGCTTTTTCTCTGCTCTGGAGGCTCTAATCGCACGTGCTTTATCCAGAGCAGCAGCATTACAATGTTAGCTCTCAGTTAACCTTTCAAGATAAGTACACTTCAGTCTGTCTCTATCCAGCTGTTGAATGCTCAAGTTTTAGTCAAAATAATAGTCCACGAGTAGGTAATTTAGAAATTAAACTAGATTTGTTAAATTAAATTGATTAAATGAACCTGATTTCTTTTCCTCTACTCGTTGATGTTATCCAGTCCTTCCTGTGAGATATTCTGGTACCTTTGTTAGAGACTGAGCCCAGTATCTTGGTAGCATCACCAAGGTGTCTGGCTTAGCTTAAACATATCAAGGTTGTTTACCTAGGTTTCAGTAAATTGTTTTGTGGAAAGATTATTGCTTCTCTTTGCCCTAGGGACTTGAAATTCCTTGTTATCCTCCAAGCTGGAGGTGTTCAAGGCCAAGCTGGAGAGAGCCTTGAGTAGCCTGATCTAGTAGAGAGGCGTCGCTGCCCATGGCAGGGAGGTTGGATTAGATGATCTCCAAGGTCCCTTCCAGCCTGGGCCGTTCTATGATTCTATGATTCTATGCTGCCTGGGATGCTGGCACGAGAGAGCACAAGAGATTCCTCCTTACTCTTGGGTCTGATTGCTGGCACTTGAGTGGCCTAGTGGGGAAAGAGAAATAACAAAAGGATGTACAGGGGGTACCAGAGGGTTTACTGTGCACAAACTAAATTTTGGGAGAATTTACTGAGAAATTGAGACCTCTTGCATGTCACTAGGCCACAGCTGGGCAGAGACAGAGGTGGCACAAGACAGATGAGTGTTATCCCCTGAGACCCTACCACTTGTCTTGGTCAGAGTGACAACAAATAAATCTTTTGGGTTCAATAATTCAATATTGTTTGTTGGTGTTTTTTAAATTTGACAAGTAAATTCTACCATGTCTTTGTTTTTTTTTAATCCTGATTTTAGCTAAAACTTAGCTTAAACAAAATGTACATCTGAGGGGAACATCTGTCCAAGTTTGTTAAATTATAACCCGCTAAACCAGGGGTTATATTTGCTAAGTACTTGTGTAGCATTTGCCGTAGGTTGTGTAGCCTGTATAGGCTCTTGTGGCAGAATTATGAGTGAAAATAGATCAGTCTCATGCAGGAAGAAAAAGTGGTTATCTGACCAGATTGTTAAGACAATATTAAATATGTTTAGTTAGGGCTACTTCTGTCATTTTGCAGCAGTAGTAGCTGTCTAGATTTTTTAACTTACAGTAGAGAGAGTGATTAGAACAAGCAGACGGGGTAGATGTTTGGTGGTTTGGCTAAGACAACATGACTTTTGGAGCTAAGCCTGCTTATAGTTTGCTTCCCCTCTGTTTAGGGTAATCTGCTTGTCATGCTTTTATTTACAGGGTATACAGTTCTTGAAAGAACCTGAACTCATTTGAAGTAGAAGTTGTTCAAATTGTGCTTCAGGGTCTTCTCCAACTGGCTTGAGAGACTGATAACACTTGGAATAATTTTTAAAGTTTTGTCTCATTTTTCATTTTATAAACTTTTCTTCTGCTCTGCTTCCCCATCTTATTTCCTTTTCTTTAAATTTTCTCTTTGGTATCTGTTTTCTCTAGTCTCTTTGAAGGGTGTGAGCTGTCCTTTTTCAGTGGTGATATTCAAGGGAAATAAAAGGTTAATACAAGATCTGGGCAAATACTGACTTGTTTCCAACAGTGCAACCAGACGAATTGGCTTTCAGCTGCATTGGGTGCTGAAAACTGATGACTTAAATTAGCTAAAGCTGATGGTGGGGCTGGAGCAGTTGTGGTATAGCAGGACTGCAGAAACTTGCAGAAACAACTGGTTATGGTAAAGCTGAAAAAGAATGTTATTTTCCCCCCTTCCTGTGTAAGTAGGTGCTCTGATGGTTCTCTTGAGCAGCAAGAGTTCAAGAACAAAGCTGTTGCATGTATGTACACCAATGCAGTGAAATGTTTAAGTAATTTATTTGATAGTGCTTATGTTTTAGTAAGGATTTTTATTTTATTTTTAATTTTCCTATGGATTTAGTACTTCTGGAAAAGTTGCTGGATTAACAGCCCTGTAGTAGTGCATTTATCCAGAGAGCAGGTGCTGCCTAGCCCCTGGGCTGGCACTGCCTTTGGCTCACCTGCCAGTTCACATCCCCTTGCGAAGACGCTGCTGTCCATTTCGTTGTCTGTTCCCCCTGCTGCCAGGCTGTGCAGGTCTGAGGAGTTACGCATTGCTGAAAGCTGTGACGGGTTATGCTGCAGACTGCGCACCGTTTGAAATTCAACCAAGTACCAATTCATCTCGTGGCACTGAAGCTGATTTATGAGGACACTCTCTTGGAGGGCTGCGTGGCATTTGCCGTGCCAAGGGAACTGTATCTCTGTGACTGGTGATTCTGGAGGGAAACCAGCTGCTGCTCTCTCGCCTATTATTCCTACCAGTTCTTTCCGCCCTGTAGTTCTGCCAGAGAAAATTTTCTTCTGGGAAAAAATATTTTTTATACTATTACCTAGAGTCTTTTCATCTATGCTAGCAATGTTACTGCTGCTTCCCCTGGGGCTGCAGCACATACCCTGAAATGCGTCAGTGTGTTGCCATAAATGCTGAGCGCTTCGTTGTTTCCTTAATCCGTGCTGACTCCATCGTTTCTGGGCATTATCAAAAAAGTGCTCACCTCAGTAGCAATTGTGTATGGTCCACTAGACTTCATGTTCCTGTCTATGTCATCACATGAAGTGGCGTTAGAACTGGCTAGATCTTCCCTCCAAAGAGAGGAGAAAACAAAGGGGAAGGAAGAGCAGGAGTGGCTCTTCTTACTAGCGAAAAGGAGGATTTATTTCCACAGACTAAGCTGCTAATGCTGAATGACATAAAGAAAGAGGTAAGAGAGCTAAGTCTTTGAGGAGGGCTGTGGGGGCTAAGTATGCTCTCCAAGGAGGGTACAAAAGACAAACCAAAGCAAAACCAATGGGATTATGGAAAGGAAAAATAAGGTCATCCAAGAGGAAGCTTAGCAGAGAAAATGGGCAGCAGGCAGCAAAGTTATGATGTCTATATCAAGGAAGTCCAGGCCAATAGAGGCTGGTAAAGGTCATCCTCCAAGTAACAGAGGTAAGATCTGCAAGTAACAGAAGAGAGATTTAAAAGGGTAAAGGGCCTAAGTTTCCTTGCCTTCCTCCAAAATATTTACTATGCCTGCACTGCTCAAAAGAGTTACTGCATCAGGATGGGTTGTTCCTGTATAAACTCCTCTGGCTTCCATTGTTTGGTAAAAGATAAATTCCCAAGGCCAGAGGTGAAAAATGGCTTCTACTGATGTTGTAGTTCTTTCCTGAAAGAGAAAGAAGTGTATGAAACACCAGAGAAAGATATCCAAGATGGAGTGTCTTTCTCAAAGAATGGTGCTGAAGGACCAATAAATGGGTTTGAGTTTTTGGCTGGGAAGCCTAAATAACCTTCACAAAACATTAAAAACAAGGCAAAAAAATTACAATGTGATAAGATTAGGTGAACAGTCTAAAATAGAGGTGGCAGAAAATATGACCTTTGCTCTTGCTTAAGTACCCAATGGACTATGTATGGAAGGAGAAGCTCTCAGTAAAAGCTGTGATGAGATACCTCAGTGTTTCTGACAAGTCTGATATGAGGAACCTACAGAGAGTTTACGGGTCAGGATTAAACGGAGAGTAGGGAAAAGTGACGTTATGGTAGGGGTTTGCTACAGGCCACTTGACCAGAAAGACTGAGTAGAGAGGCCCTTTATAGATGGATAGGAGCAGCTTCATGTTCACATGCCATGGTCCTAATGGGGGACTTCAGCCACCCCAGTATCTGTTGGAGGGACAGCACAATAGGGCATAAGCAATTCAGGAGGTTCCTGAAATGAATTGATCATAAATTCCTTCTCCAAGTGGTAGAAGAGCCAACAAAAGGTGCTATGCTGGACCTTGTTCTCACCAACAAGAAGGGGTTGATGGGGAATGTGAAGTTCAAGGGTAGCCTTGGCTGCAGTGACCTTGAAATAGTGGAGTTCAAGATCCTTAGGGCAAGAAAGAGGGTGCACAGCAAGCTCAGTAGCTGGGATATCAGGACAGCAGACTTCGGTTTCTTCAGAATTCTGCTGGGTAGAATACCATGGGATAAAGGCCTGGAGGGAAGAGGGGCCCAGGAAAGCTGGTTAATATTCAAGGATCACCTCCTCCAAGCTCAGGAGTGATGCATCCCAACAAAGAGGAAGTCAGTCAAAAACGGCAGGAGGCCTGTGTGGATGAACAATCACAGAATCACAGAATCACAGAATGTTAGGGGTTGAAAGGGACCTCAAAAGATCATCAAGTCCAATCCCCCTGCCAGAGCAGGAATGCCTAGATTATGCTACACAGGAACGTGTCCAGGCGGGTCTTGAATGTCTCCAGAGAAGGAGACTCCACAACCTCTCTGGGCAGCCTGTTCCAGTGCTCCGTCACCCTCACTGAGAAGAAGTTTCTTCTCGAGTTTAAGCGGAAGGAGCACTTGGACAAAGTCAGACACAAAAAGGAAGCCTAGGAGTGTGGAAGCAAGGACAGGTAGCTTGAGAGGAATACAGAGAAATTGTCCAAACTAACAGGGATCAGGTTAGGAAAGCTAAAACCCTGATAGAATTAAATCTGGCAGGGATGTCAAGGCCAACAAGAAAGGCTTCCATAGGTATGTCAATGATGAAAGACTAGGGAAAATGTGGGCTGTCTCTGGAAGGAAATGGGAGACCTGGTTGCCTGGGATATGGAGAGAGATGAAGTATTCAAAAACTTTTTTGCCTCAGTCTTCACCAGCAAGTGCAGCAGCCACACTGCTCAAGTCACAGAAGGCAAAGGCAGGGACTGGGAGAACGAAGGACTGCCCACTGTAGGAGAAGATCAGGTTTGAGACCATCTAAGGAACCTGAAGGTGCACAAGTCCATGGGACCTGGTGAGACGCATCAAAAGGTCCTGAGGGAACTGGTGGATGCAGTGGCTAAGCAAGTATCCATCGTATTTGAGAAGTTCCCACTGATTGGAAACAGGGAAACATAGCCCCCATTTTTAAAAGGTGAAAAAAGAAAGACCCAGGAAGCTACAGGCCAGTCAGTCTCACCTCTGTACCTGACAAGATCATGGAGCAGATCTTCCTAGAAATTATGCTAGGACACATGGAAAGTAAGGAGGTGATTGGTGATGGTCAGTATGGCCTCACTAAGGGCAAGCTGCTTGGTGAATGAGGGAAAGGCTGTGGATGCTGTTTACCTATACTTCAGTAAAGCCTTTGATACTGTTCCACACAGCATTCTCATGAAAAATACAGCTGCCCAAGGCTTGGATGGGTGTACAGTCTGCTGGATCAAACACTGGCTGGATGGCAAGCCCAGAGAGTGGTGGTGAATGGAGTTAAATGCAGTTGGTGGCTGGTCACAAGTGGTGTTCCCCAGGGCTCGGTGTTGGCCTTTCCTATTTAATATCTTTATCACTGATGTTGACAAGGAGATTGAGGGCACCCTCAGTAAGTTTGCAGACAACACAAAGTTAGGTGGGAGTGTCCATCTGCTTGAGGATAGGAAGGCTCTTCAGAGGGACCCGGACAGGCTGGATCAATGGCCTGAGGCCAATTGTTTGAGCTTCAACAAGGCCAAGTGCTGGGTCCTGCACTTGAGTCACAACAACCCCCGGCCATGCTACAGGCTTGGGGAAGAGTGGCTGGAAGGCTGCCGGGCAGAAGAGGACCTGGGGTTGTTGGTCGACAGCCAGCTGAATGTGAGCCAGCAGTGTGCCCAAATGAAAAAGAGGGCCAACAGCATCCTGGCTTCTATCAGGAATAGTGTGGCCAGCAGGGATAGTGGGGCCTGTACTCAGCACTGATGAGACCACACCTAGAATCCTGTGTTCAATTTTGAGTGCTGCAGTGTAAGAAAGACATTGAGGAGCTGGAGAGTGTTCAGAGAAGGGCAACGAAGTTGGTGAAAGGTCTTGACAAGTCTTATGAGGAGTGGCTGAGGAACTTGAGGTGCTTTAGTCTGAAGAAAAGGAGGCTGAGGGGAGACCTTATTGCTCTCTACAACTACCAGAAAGGAGATTGTAGAGAGGTGGATGTTGGTCTCTTCTCACAAGCTACAGCTGACAGAGTAAGAGGAAATGGTGTCAAATTATGCCAGGAAAAGTTTAGGTTAGACATTAGGGAAAACTTCTACACTGAAAGGATTATCAAAGACTGGAACAGGCTGTCTAGGGCAGTGGTTGAATCACCATCCTTGGATGTATTTAGAAGCCATCTAGATATGGAGCTCAGGGCCATGGCTTAGAAGTGGACCTGGTAGAGTTAGATAATGGTTGGACTTGATTTTAAAAATCTTTTCCAACCATAATGATTCTATGATTCTAAATTATGCCTGACATATTTGGTGGCCTTCTATGATGTGGTTACAGTGTTGGAAGATAAGGGAAGAGCAAGTGATGTCATCCACCTGGACATGTGCAAGACTTTTGACACAGTCCCATGTGACATCCTTGTCTCTAAATTGGAGGGACATGGATTTGATGGATGGACCTCTCAGTGGATAGTTGGCTGAATGGTCACACTTAAAAAGCTGTGGTCAGCAGCTCAGTGTCTGAGCAGATACCAGTGATAACTGGTGTTCCTCAAGGCTGGGACTGGTGCTGTTTAACTTCTTTGTCAGTGACATGGACAGTGGGATCGAGGTGGGCCTGTACTAATCTCATGAAGTTCAACAAGGCCAAGTGCAAGGTCCTGCACATGAGGCAGGGCAATCCCAAGCACAAATACAGCGTGGTTGGAGAACGGATTGAGAGCAGCCCTGCAGAAAAGGATTTGGGGTGTTGGTTGACGAGAAGTTCTACATGACTTGGCATGTGCATTTGCCGCCCAAAAAGCCAACTGCATCCTCGGCTGCATCAAAAGAAGTGTAACCAGCAGGTCAAGGGAGGTGACTCTCCCCCTCTGCTCTGCCTTTATGAGACCCCCACCTGCAGTGCTGTGTTCAGCTCTGGGACTTCCAGTGTAAGAAAGACATGGACTTGTTGGAGCAAGTCCAGAGGAGGGCCGTGAAGATGATCACAGGGCTGGAGCACCTCTCCTATGAAGACAGGCTGAGAGAGTTGAGGGGAGGGGAGACCTTATAGCAGCCTTCAAGTTCTTACAGGATGCCTACAGGAAAGCTGAAGAGGGACTTTTTACAAGGCCATGTAGTGATAGGACAAGGGTAATGGCTTTAAGCTGAAAGAGGGTAGTTTTAGATTAGATATAAGAAAGGAATTCTTCACTTTGAGGGTGGTGAGACACTGGCACAGGTTGCCCAGAGAAGCTGTGGATGCCTCATCCCTGGAAGTGTTCAAGGCCAGGTTGGACGGGACTTTGAACAACCTGGTCTAGTGGGAGGTGTCCCTGCCCATGGTGGGGGGGTTGAAACTAAATGATCTTTAAGGTCCCTTCCAGTACAAACCATTCTATGAATCTGTGATATCATTACTTGGTAATAGTGGAAATGAAGATCCGAAAGCACAGCCGTACACAGCCTTTTGTATTTGGGATTTTCCCCAAATTAAGCTTATTTTAGTGAAGTGAAATTTTAGCATTTTAGGCAAGTAGAAGTGCCACCGATTCCTGGCATGATCTACGCTTACTCCTTGCCACGGGTTTTGCTATATTTGCCATCTGAGCTTCTCGTGTGCTGGACAACACAAAGCAGGGCTGCTTCGAAACAGAACAGACGACTTGTTATTAGTAGCTTGTTTGTTTGTCCTCAGGCCTATTTATAAAAACAGCCCCAGGCAGGGAATTCTGCCAGCAGCCCAACCACTAAACAATTACAGATCTTTTCTCGGAGCAGTGTGTTCAAATCTATGCAATAATTCAGCAGCAAACCATAGCCTCTACTCACACGTCTATGAAAGTAGCCATTTTTGTGTGTGACACTGTTATTTATTTATTTTTAAAATAAAAACACAGTCTCAAAATGTATCCATGTTAATGTATATGAAAACACAAAATTTCAGTTACAGGAATGACTGCCACTTTAGCAAAATCAGGCCCAGTATGATATACAGAATTGAAAAGAAAGTTGAAATGGTCAAATAAATATTAATCAAAAAGTACCCATAGGCTTCAAACTCAGGCAAGGAATTCAGGGGACTGGTATTCACAAAGAGACAGCAACCTGTGGTTAGGTTTAAGCAAGAAATTAAAGGAAACCCCTCTGCAGGGATAAAATTCGTGTTAATTTGAAAGGACACAGTAATATCTGGTTTTATTGGTGGTATGATACTTGGCAGGTTCCAGTTCACGAGTGTGATAGATGGTTGATTGGTTTTCCGCACTTAGGGCTGCAAACAGATGAGATGCACTCTTTAATTAGTGGATGCAGAACTGTAGGGACCAAATGATAGTCCCTTGGTGGCCAAAAAAATCCTGGAAGTAGAAGGAGGCACAAACATTTGGATCTGACTTTTGGTTTTGTTCAGACTGCTATAGCAACAAGAGGATTTTGTGAGAATAACGTGTTAAACAACCAGCAGTAAACAAGTCCAGTAAATCTTAGGAATTAAGATCTTATGAATTAAGATCTCAGGAATCTTCAGATGAGATTCGGGGGGAAAGTCCTCTCCAAAGGAGGTTGCGAACTTTGCCCAAGGCTGGATCAATTCTTGATATGAAGTACAGAAATCACGAAGCAGAACCTCTCTGCTTGGAGAATGTGTGTTTGTTAAACAAATTGGTTGTATTTCAAGGGTTTCAAATGTTCTTTCTGAGCTTCAAATATGTGTCTGTGTTTGCTAGATGTGATGCAAGGTTTCAGCAGTTTTGCATTTGATTTATAACTTAAGCCTTAAGGAAGACCTGGAATGTGGGATTTAACCCCAATTTACTATGGAACTTGTTAGATCTTTAGATATCAGGATTTTAAAAACTGTTACTGCTATGGTTTTACTTTATTCTTCCTTGGAACCTGTCTGGCTGCTGCCATGGAGAGGTGTGGCAGGGACAATCCATCCCTTAGATAATTTAGGCCCAGATTATATAAATACACCCTTGAAACATTTAATCCCTCCGCTGATGTTTGAAGATTGAGGCAAATCCCCAAGTAGCTTAAAAATCAGCTGCTGTGTGTAGGACAAGTGATGGAAACTCAGAAACCCTGTGTCCTTCTCGTGTGTATATATATTTCTATTAAAGATATGACAGAGGCAGAGTCGCTGCATCTCCTGCAAGCACGGCGATCGCTGTGGAAGCCCACAGCACAGTCTGCTCCTTCTCCCACGCAGCAGCCCGGTAACGTCAGTGAGAAAGATTGTGTTTTAAGATGCACACTCTGGCCTCTGTTCGCTCTTCAAGTTAATGTAAAAAGACTAAAGATGTCAAATTCGAGATGCCATGGCTCAAAAATGAAGTAATACAGAACTGAAAACCTTATATACATCTTGAAGTAGGAGGTGAAGGAGTTGGAAGGAATCCTGTAGCATTTCTGTAGGCTTTTTTTTCACCTAATTAGTTTACTTTGTTGCGTGCAAGCTGGTGTATAATATTGGACTAAGGAGCAGATGCAGACTTCAGCAATAAAGTGTTAAGTTCTGCAAAGTTAGTGACTCTTTTTTTCTTCCCCACCCACCCTGCCTTTTCCTTGTCTTCTTTAGAGTTAAAAAAATGGGGAGCTGAGCAGAAATGTAGCTCTCAGTCTCAGTTCCTCCTTTTTGCACAGAGCCCTTGCTGGATCGCCCTCATCTCCCTTCCCTACAGATTATTTTGCCACTCTTATTTGTATAAAGGGTTAAGATCTGATGATGTTGAAACCAGTCTGCTGTTTACAATCATTGCAGAACTGTAGTATGGAAATTTCCATCTGCAGTAAGATTAGGAAAAAAAAAAAATCCCTGCTGATTTTGCGAACATTTAGATCCAAATAAAGAAATAGCGGCTGAATCAAGCATATTAACTCTGATTAGCACATACAATGTGTTCAGCCAAAGAGGTCTAAGCCAATAGCCCCCCATCCTCTGAAGAAATTAGCTTGCTCTGCTACTAGAGCCAGCAAAAGTTTTTCAGCATCAGCACAGGAACCACAGTTTCACTTGCAGAGGTACCTAAACTGCTCAACTCTATTTAATAAGCTTTTGTATTGAGGTCTTGTGAAGTGCAGTGCTTCCTTCTTTAGGGAGATATGATCAAGGTAAAAAAAATATTGACTTGGTAACTTTTGCTAGCAGTGGGCTCCTTTTTCTTGTGATTTAGCTCTTTCATTTAGCAGTGACAACTATAAGGATGTCGATACATTTGGAGTCTACAATTCATAGTGCAAGATACCTGTGATAGATTTAAGTCTGATTTTATTATTTCAGGAAGGAAAAAGAAATCTGTGGATCCTACAGGTCTTTTGAAGAAACAAGACAGTTGCTTAACTATTCTAAAAGCAACACCAGTGCTGTCTTTATTTCACATGCTGTGTTTTATACAGGATTATTTCATGTAGGAGTTGTGCTGGATTTCCCCTGTCAGTTCTGAGCACGCACTAGCAAAGCACCGACTGCCCTGCAACCCCAGCTGCCTCTCTTGCTCCTTCCACTGCCCAGCGGTGTAACAGTCACATAGTGTTTGCATTGGCCCTGGAAGAGTACACTGCTTATATTTTAAACATGGAAAACTTTAAAACTTGAAGACTTGTTTTCTATTAACCCAGGAATTTGTATTATTGTTGCTGTGTTAAGTTCCTGACAGTAGCACATTACAAAAAGCAAACTATGTGACAAAATGCACAGCTGTGGTTTTGGGAAGAGATTCTTTCCCAAGTTGATGCTTTTCAGTTTTGTACATGTTGGGGTTTGTCACTGGCCCTGTCTAAGAAGGAGCATTTGATAGGTTTGTGAAACTGTATCACTGAGAATACAGAATCAACTGATGTCTTTCTTGTGGGCTGTGGGCTTAGGCCTCACTTGAGCACTCTTGTACGCAGGGTGACGAGCTTGACATTCTCAGCATCTTCAGGCTGCTCTAAGTGACTGTTTTTTTATGAAAGCAAAACTGAGGGTGTTCCACTTCCTCCTATTTTGCTTTTAGGACAAGTTTTAATTAATCTTCTCTTGCCTCTGTAAACCTCAGCCCAAAGTTCTGCATAAGCAATAATAATCAAGGTTATTAATAATTCAACACTGAAGTGATTTATATTTTCAGAGTCCTTTGCAAACATTACACAGTTGACTCTCACAACACTTTTGCTGTAACTGAGCATTATACTCATTTTTTAGTTTGGGCAACCTCTTGCTGAAGTGCAGAGCTGTGCTGAAAGCATGAATGAAACAAATGGTGGCATTGGGATGGATTCCGTCAATGTCTGTTTCCAGAATAAGGCAGGATGCCTTGGGTTTATCTGACAGGGAAGCGTATATGCTAATGTATAACCTTTGTACTTGCTGGGAAAAGACAGCATCCCCAGACAGCATCTGAGGGAGTGGTACCGCGTGCGTTTAGCTGTGCGCTGACAGCTGCAGATGATCTCCTGTTGGATAGCACAGAAGGTGGCTGGATCTCTCAGTTGCTGTGTTGATTACATGTGGAGGTGTCAGCCTTGTGCTTGCTAGTTTGCTGGTGCGGGGCATGCTGAAACAGTCACGCAGAATTTGCCCAGGGGAATGAGGAAACACTGTAAGAAACAGGATCAGAATTTGGTTTTAATCTGACTGCCTTTGGGCTGCCAGTCTCCATGTGAAACACAATCAGTGGCACAAGGAACACTTCAGTGATTGCTTTTAGGCATTTTGTTTTTTCCTGTCATGGAGTTATTCCTCTGGTAGCACCCTTGTGGTAAGAGCAGGTGGACATTAAAAAAGAGAACATGGATGTACAGATGAAATGTCGATGTGAACAATATTCCCACCTCAGCGCTTACCTGGGTCTCACAGGCACTGTCCTGGTCTCAGGGTGCTTTTCTAAAGGATGCTTTGCAAGCTACTGTGTGTCGGCGTGACACCCTTGTGCCGTTATTGAAGATGGAGCATGATCTCTCCAGCTTCACCAGTGGTGGGAAAGGCAGTGAGATGGGGGGAAGGTTTCTGTGCGCCTTGTTATTCCTAAAGCCATGGCTTGAAAGAACAGAAAAATCTGTTTCGCAGATTTTCTTTTTTTTTTTTCACAAGACAGTTCCATTGTTTTTGCCTGTATACACAGTCCTCCTAATTTGTATAGAAAGAAAAATCTACAGTGGAAGAGAGAATATCTTAAAAATGAGGGAAAACCCACACGCAGCTCTACGTGAGATCACAAGACGTTTTCCAGGCTTTATTGTTGCAGAGAGATGCTCTCGTAAGATATATCTGGGTCTGCATGTGCGCGTTTGCATGACAAAACATGGGCACTTCAGATTAGAGGTGAAATCCTGGCAGTGGTCAACCCAGTGGGATTTTTGCCAGTGATTTTAATCAAAGCCAGAATTTCACCCTAGGTCTATAATCTTGTGTAATCTCTCTTTGAAGTCACATGGATTTTTAACCGAGGTTTTATATAACACCAAAACAATTCGCTATCCACCCTGTATTGTCTGTTTTCCTGCCTTTTGAACTCATCTGCTGGTTAAGAAACTGATAGGCTGGTGAAAATGCAATTTGTCTCCTTAAAATGAATATAATTATCAACCATAGTTCCAATTAAGTATTTCTGAGTTTAGGTTCGTAACTCTGCATATTTAGGGCCCTGTAGCCATGGATGGGCTCTGCTGAAACCTCAGGAAATTCTATTTCTAGCTTACATGGACCCAGAATTTCACTCTATTATCAACTCAACATCTTGGGGTTTTTAAGAAGGCAGATGTGCTTTGAGCCTGCTGGACTGAAAGAGGGAAGGTGAGATGGAGACACCTTCAGTGCAGTATTAAAATGCTTCTGTGTTAGGGTGAATTAGAGGGTATTACACAAAATCTCTATTTTGAGGTCGGAACTCCTGTGTTGTTTTGAAAGGGGTTGTTTCTTTCAGGTCATCAGATTATGGAACTCTGGAGGTTTTCAAGACAAGACTGGCTAAAGCCCTGGGCAGCCTTGGTTGGAGTCCACTGTTGACGCTGCTTTCAGCAGGAGGTGGGACTAGAGACTTGGAAGCCCAGTCTACTTTGAAATGTTTTATGATCTTGAATCATGCACAAATCTCCTTGAACAGGCATTAGTAGATCCTTGTCAAAGACGGACTGTAAATTATCAGATGATACTCCATCAGATAGTCATTCTAGTGCAGATCGGTTTCAACTTCTGTGCTCATGGAAGACTGAAAGCTGGATTTTTGCTTTACATTAAAATTCCTCATTAGATGTTCTGCCTGGAATTGATGTGTTTTGAGGCTTCAAAGCCAGTTGCATTCAGAATTGGAGATCACCAGTGGAAAGGATACAACAGGTCAAACACAAATGCTTGGGGTTAATGGAGAAGTTACTGTGTAACTTTCCTTGGCTGCTACAGAAATCCAGCTATATGGGAAGAACAGCCTTGGAGGAATTGATGAATCTCTCTCTGTTGTGCTTGCATTAAGGTAAAATCCAGGTTCCTCTTAGTGCTAGGCCCTATATAGACATGTAGTGAAAGAAATAATTTTCCTCAAGGAATTTACAGTATTTATTGTCAGAGCTGAGGGAGGGCTTCAGCAGAAAGAAACACAGGAGAAATGGCTTACTAGAAGTCGGAAAGTATTTCAGCAACAGAGATAACACTTGCTTCAGTGTCCTGTTGACTTGATGGTGCAATTTTCGAGAATTCAGGAGTTGTAAACTACATCTGGGAAGATTTTATATTCTCCAACAACAGCATCTTAATTCAAGAGTAAAATTGCTGTTGACCTGGACAGGTTTATATACACAGTTTAATTTTCAAACAGCTGAGGAAAACTTTCGGGCTATATTAATTCATCTGTGTTGTCAGTTTAATGAGTTACCTTCTTCAGCTTTCTACTTATACCTTAGTATTTTGGGTTTTGTTAAAAATAATCAGCTAGCAGTTCCTGCTTCTTTGTGGCTTCTTCATTTGAGTGGTTTTTGTCTTAATCATTTTTTAGCCTTTAATTTCCTTTCCGTTCTTCTCATTTTAAGAGAAAACACTTTGCCTTCACAAATCAGTCAGCTTTGAATGATCTTGCAAGTATCTGACTCAAGATAAAGTTGCTGTAGAGCACATCTTTATAACACTATGAGTTTTCTTTGGTGAGGGTTAACTTTATATTACTTTGAAATGAATGTTCCAGCCTGGGAATTGTTTCAAGAGGCAGATTAAGAGGTTTATCAAGGGGTTTGCCTGAAGTACTTTGGAATGCAGGATTTGCAATAGCAGGTGAAATAATTTGTCAGTTGAGTCTGGTAACCTGCCTCCAGCAGTTGTCGGTCTCTAATGCTGCGGTGAAAATTTGTTCTCTTCTCTACACCTCCTTTGTACAATTGGGGTGATTACTTGCATAAGGCATCATAGGATAAGTATGGGAAAACACAGATTGTGTTTTAGAAGAATAATTAAGCTCCTGACTCTGCAAATTTGACCTGTATTTTCAAATTTTGTATTTGGTACAGAAGCTTTCAGACTGTAAATCTGGTTTTTGTTCTCAAAAAGGAAAAAAAAAAAGATTAAAGGGACAGAAAGCTTTAACTGGGGCCTGTTCTCTAATTTCTCTGAAGTAACATGTTTTTCTATAGAGGTCAATAAAGTTGAGAGCAAAAGAATGAATTAGACTTGGTGATGTCGCAAAGGGCTACTGTAAAACAACAACAGGTAAGCAGGAGATAACAAGAATTAGAAAGCAGTGGATCAAAATTTGTCTGGTGGAAATAAGGCTGTGTTTCTAAATGAGAGGATGACCATGCTGCTCACTACCACTTTCTGGCATCCTTCACGGAGTTAAAATCTGCATCTGATGTTTGGGGAGTTGAGGGCCAACGGAAGCACGTCCTGCTTTCATGACTGCCAGCCTGCTGTCCCCCACCTGCCCAACCTGTCACCGTGCTGGGCCTTCCTTGTCTTCATCCCAAGGAATGTCTTCAGAAGTCTGGGAGGACAGATGGACATATGAAGCGGTACAGGCTTTTTGACTAGCTCCTGAACTCCACCTAAACAGGAAGAGTTGAGGGGTTTTGCCCCATCTCTCTTTTGTTTTGTGTTTCCAGAGAAAGCACAGTCTGTAATCAGTCATGTGGCTCTTAGTTTGCATCATGACTGTCAGCACCTGAAGGAAAATCTTAAATTGCCAAGCACGGCTGTAAATTGGACAGGTTACTGCATGGCTGGTTGGGCATTACACCGTGCCTGTGTTTCTCCAGTTAAAAGCAAAAGGAATAACAAGAACTGTGTTGAAATGACCGTTTTACATCTTTGACTGCTTTCAATTCTCTTTCTTCACTTTTGCACTCGTAACACTTTTAAAGGAACTATTTACAGTTTTGACACTAATCAGGCCAATGTTTCTGTGCCTTGAAACTCCAAAACTTGTTTAGTTATTAAAAGTCATACCATGTCAGGGTTATATTTTACCCTTGCCCTCTCAGCACCTATTTATTATTTAAAAGTTATCACAGCAAGCCCACTGTGGTATAACAGGGCTTTCATCAGTGTTTCTGCTTTCATTGGTGTTACCCAGACAGCATATGAAGAAAAATCCATGAGCAGCAAAGCAAGCAGGAATAATGGTGTGACTTGGTGTCACAACACAATGAGAAGCAATTCATGTCTCCCAACGCCAGTCTTTGTCTTCTCATGGGTTATAGAGGTGGCTGAAGAAGGGTGTGTTGGCTGAGGAACATTAATGAGTCAGGACACCTTTGGCTTTTCGACTTTATGGGCAGTCTTTGTACTGCAGCCTCACTACAAGCGAAATGGAAAGTGCTTGTGTGTTTAGCAAGAATACTGACCTGCAGCTGAAGTGCTTGGTGAACAGCTTGGGTGCATTTTTAGCCTGGTTGGAGCATTTTGCAACGTAGACATAGAATTAAAAAAAATAACTGAGCAGAAAATATACTTGACCTGTTTGTGAGTTAAACTTTGTACTTTTTCTGGCACCTTCCGAAGCAGAAGGTTCTATGTCATACCCTGGGAGTCTCTTAAACTTTGTTGTCATCTTGACAGGAAATTATCCCTACTGTCCGAACCAAATGTTATTTTCTGCAAATTACTTTTTTTGGTTTGTTTTGTTCTTGGCTTAGTGACTGTGGAGACTATTTGACCATGGAGACTATTTGACCATTGACATGTTATTTCTTGTTATTTCTTTCCTAATCTTGAAACCCCAGTTCTGTCAATGTATAGATCATATTTGATAATCCTCCTCTTGTTCTCTGGCCCCTTTCAATTTGGGGCATCATGTTTTGAAGAAACTCTTGACAAGCAAGGTACAGAAGAGGAATCACAGAAGTCTTATCAGGAGGAAAAATTGCTTCTAATGCTGTCTGACAGCTCTTCTAGTGTACCCGTTGTGACATTTGTCCTTTTTGCAGCAGTTTTGTGTGTCTGACTCATCCTCACATAGTTATCTCTTTTAGCAGCCAGGCTAATAGCCAGCTGTTCCCTGCTTCATATTTAGGCATTTCCTTCCTTCTCTTCCTAACACTTCGTAGTTTATAGTGTGTCATCTCACGGAGGGGGATCATTTCTCAGGTTGCAAGATTATACTTGTTACTTCTGTTGTCCCTAAGAAAGCTCAGAAACCTCATGCAGTCTAGATGAAATAATTTCGTAATTATTGTGTACGAATATATCAAGGGTGAGTGTCACGAGGATGGAGCCAGGCTCTTCTTGGTGACAACCACTGATAGGACAAGGGGTAATGGGCTGAAACTGGAACATAAGAGGTTCTGCTTAAACTCGAGAAGAAACTTCTTCTCAGTGAGGGTGACGGAGCCCTGGCACAGGCTGCCCAGAGAGGCTGTGAAGTCTCCTTCGCTGGAGACATTCAAGACCTGCCTGGACACGTTCCTGTGTGGCATAGTCTAGGCATTCCTGCTCTGGCAGGGGGATTGGACTTGATGATCTTTCGAGGTCCCTTCCAATCCCTAACATTCTGTGATTCTATGATTCTATGATTGTGAAGTATCTTCTCTAATCTGTTATCAGGGTAATAAATAAAAGCACTTCCTACAACCAAGCCAACAGTAATGCTGTGCAGGAGTTTTCCAGCCTCAGTGGCAAGCTACTGTGGGTTACTATTTCCACTTCTGAGGACTCTTTGAGTGGAGGGACTCTCCCAGTGATTTTTATCTATACCTTATTTCTCTAATATGGTTATGAGGATGTCCTGTGTGGCAATGTAAGAAGCTTTACAGAATTCAGGGCATATCATATCTTCTGGGGTTTTTTTTTTGACTCAGAGGCTGCTTACTGCTTCAGGTTAAATTAGATTAGTTTGTGATTTATTCTTAACCTACCTATGTAAGATATTTATCTTATTCTCATCAGAGTAGATGCGATAATGCAGTGATCCACCAAAAGAATCTTAAATTATAGAGGAAGTTTGTGCCTCGTGCTCTGTAATTCCCTCATTTGGATGATGAAAAGTACCAGTCAGAGAGAAAAAACTCCAATCCAGTCATATTTATTTTATACATGTATTTTAATGCATATTTTTGGATGTTTTTGTTTACTGTCTACATACAGACTGAGAAAAAGAGTTAAGGATTTCCTCTGCAGAACTTGCTGGTCACACAGGTGATACTATGGCTATTCTTTGAGTTGCTAGAAAGTGCTTCTCATGCTGGTGGAGAGCAGAGCGCTATTTCCTTTGGTGAGGGGAATTTTTGAGAAGCTTCTTTATGCAATTTTTTTTTCCTCTGTCTGTGCTTAAAAGTGACCGAGCTTTGTAATATCACCAGTCTAAGACTGTTCTATCAGATAACACATCGTACATCTCTAGAAACATATTTATGTCCACAGTTATGTCCATTGAGTATCTCTAGAAACATACTTTATATCCACTCTGACATCTTACAGCATCTGTGTGTAAACCACGTTTTCTTGAATGGCTTTATTTTTTCCTTCTTGTGGAATACACATCTGCCATATGTAAACTTTCAGTAGGTCTAGGTAGACAGAGTACGAGGCTCAAAAACACAGCCCTGTCCGTTGATTTGTGACCTGGAGGCTCTGGGATGTGGCGACAGACCTGGAGAGGGGCTCTGGTGGGTGGTGGGATAAGAGAGCAGCCTTATGCTAAGCAGGTAGGCAAGGTGGGGTTTGTGGAGCCAAAATGCCACTGTGTAGTCCTTCCCTGGGTTTATTCTAGCTATTTTTGATAAAAACCCAAACACCATGCTCGGCTGTTGGTTTGAACACTAGGTTAACTGTGTATGTTTGTTTGTGAGATACAAACTGCTGAGCTACCCTGCTTCTGAAAGTGGAGTCCTGCTCTTTGAGAAGAAATTTGCTAGTCCCAAAATCTCCTGGTGTATTTTTGCCACACTGAACGAAGAAATAAGGAGCATGCGTACATCTTCATCCCTCTGGGTAGTTCTCAGCCTTCCCTGAATTATGAGCTTTTCTTACAGTTTTGTTTGAAGTCCTTAATTCTGTAACAGTCCCTAATCCTCACCTTACCAATTAATTATCCAGGTGTAACTGGGTTAACTCATAGAGACAGCCCTGTTAGTAATGCTGAACAGAGAATATTTGCATTTCCCTGAGAAAAAATCACTGCAGAAAGAAGAATGCAAGTACAAGTAAACTTCCTTGAGAAAGCGGCATCAGCGTAGGCAGTAAAGAAACTGTTGAAGTGGAACAGTGCAGTAAACCCGACGTTGATTGGATTTAAGGCTCTAATCACTTTCCCTTGCACATGAGTCTCATATTTGTTGTTAACTTTAATGAGACTTATGTGCCAAGCCTGCAAGGAGAATCAGTCCTTAATTCATCTTGCTGCCGAGCCGTTTCATTGGAAAGTATTCCCTTGTCGTGCTGTTGAAATTTCAGTGGATGGTTTTGACACGGGCACAGACCTCGCGATGAGGAGTTGGCCTCAGCTCCGGTAGCTGCGGTGAGGAGCCGTGCCCGGTGGATCCAAGACATGTGCTGGCTCGTGCGCGACTGGAGATCAAAAACTCGTGAGCTCCTGCTCGCTCCTATGGTGACTCTCGGTAAATGACTTAACGCTGTTTTATTTTAATTTCTAAAAAGAAGGATAATTTGTCCTTATCTTCTCAGTAGACCTATTGCGAAGATGAATTAGAACGTGTTTGTAGGACCCTCTAGACGTGAGAAGTTTTATTTGTGTGTGATTGTGACCTCCACTCCTTACTAACCCTATCAGCATCTCTCGGAACTTTGAAGTTAAACTTTGGCCTCCCAGTGTCTTACGCAATTCCATAAAAATGAATACCAGGTGAGCAGCTTCAACAAATTTTTGCAGTGGCTTAATAAGTACATTTATAGTAATGATCTTAGAATAATTGAAGAACAACCCACAGATCAGTCGCAGCCTGGAAAATCCTGATTTGTGACCGCTTTCTGCCTTCGTCTTCATAACACTTCTAATTTGTTGCTCTTCATTTTCATGCTAATTTTCTCTGTGTGTTGCCAAAGCTACTTCAGCCTGCTGGCAGCTCAGGAATGGGAGCAGACCTGTTGCTGCTTGGCAGCAGGTGAATGCCTTGTCCCTTGAAGAGACGTCCATATTCACGTTTCCCCAGCAGCCAGCAGTTCAGCCAGGCCTCTTTGCTGCAGAGCTTTTCGGGGGGAAATTCCTGACTTATTTTCAAACTTCTGAATAGCATTTTGGCTTCAGAATTTCTTTCTGCTCCCAGCACCCTGGGGGATTGCCTCCTGGGCTACCTTGCCTCCAGAATTTAGACTTTTTTTTGGACTGAAGGTGGTGTCATTTAGGAACTGCTCAAAAACCTTACAGCTGTATAGGACAGGCAATGAGGAGAGCTAAATTACCACTTGAAGGTGTTGACGTACTCGAGGAAGGTAGAATTTTCCTAGAACTGCTATAATTGATGTAAATATTTCTTTAGTTTTCAGTAATAGGTATTTGTGGTCAAAAATAGGGATGTATATCATTGGAAACATGACCTGTGGAGATTGCTGTTGTTGGCAATGTAATGCAGGTACTGGACTGCTATTACTATTAATACATGATATTTGTTAATGAACAATACTTGAGAGTCATCAGGTGTTAGCAGGTCTGCTGTGGGTTGTTTTGGGCTTTTTTTGGCTCCCTCACTAACAAAGCTTAAGAGCCTTATCATTTGGGATAGCATTAAATTGTGTTCTGTAAAGTAACCCTGCACTTTTTCAACTGAAAGTATAATTATTGTGAGATGAGTTGGCAATAGCTCTTTGGCAAAAAAAAAATAAATTTATTTTTCACTAATAAAGTGCTCTGAGATCTCCTAAGTGAAACATATTGAATTGGATTGTCAGTCACGTTTTCCTTTTCCTTTACTCTTGCTACATTCCTACTTAGAAAAACAAAGTAAATTATAGGTTGTCAGTTCCTTTTGTAGATCTTACAAGAAAGGTCTTCAGTCAATACTACAAATCTCAGTTGCTCAATCTCTGGCCAGTGGTGATGCCTATCATTATGTGAGTGCCTGAAGTGTCTCTCTCAGCCTGGATTGTTTTCATGGAAGTGGATGATAAGATTGGGGTTTTGCCTTGTTTTTCTCGTATACAACATTATTGGGGCTTTTGGCTTAAACAACCATCAAGAGGCAGAGAAATTCTAGGCATTTCTATAATGGCTATTGGCACATACATACTGGAGCAAATGATAAATGTGGCCATTTCTGAATGGCTTTGCTCTCTGGTGTGTTGGACCACGTTGCAATTATCTTCAGAGCTTTTCTTTTGACGGACCTGTGTCTGGGGAGCAGCACGCTTCAGTTGATCGTGTTCTCCCCTCACAATGCTCTAGAAGTAGACGTGTGAGTTTGAGGTTTCAGCAGGGGTGGTGATAAGAAAGACTGAGATAAAGCAAGATAATCCTAACTTTCAGCCCCTTAAAGATAAAACACAAAATTTACTTTAGAGGCCTGACCTACACTGAGGCAAAACTGAGAAAAGATGTAATCGTGTTGGAATATGTGCATTTTAGATGTGTTTGGGATAAAATGTATCATATATGTCAGAGTGTGAGCTTAAGAGATGGGGAATAGATATCTAATGATGATGAAAGTTAAAGATTTTGTATTTTATATGTGTTAATTTGCAGACAAAATGATGAAAGGACAGAAATAAGAGGGAGTAAAAGAAGGGATAATGAGAAATGCAGGCAAGTGTGTTATTGCCAAAATTAGCCAGCCGAACTGATAGCAGTGTATCAATAGATTAATAAATTTAAGTATTCCCTAACATTATATGATTTAGTAAACTACAGTTCATCATAACCAGATGGAGGCAGTTTACATACCCACTATTGTTTAAGGTAAGGATGTCATTACTGGTTTAATAACTTCATATCTGAAAAAATAATCCTCTATGATGATGCTTGGAGACATCTGCTTTTCCACAGTGAGAAAAAATATGTGCTTGCTAATGGAGTAACCTAGAAGAGAAAACATGTTCCCAAAGTAACAATTTCTTAAATAATTGAGAAATACTAAAAAAAAAAAAAAAGTTAAAAAAAAAAAAGTTCTGTAATATACCTTTTAAAAGTTTGTAAGAACCATGAGAGGTTTATAAGGCAATTGAAACATGGAGGGGAAAACAGAGAAGAGAGAGAAGAAAAATCAGAGAAAAATTGATTCTTGATTTGGTCCCACGGTCCCATGCTTCTCTCTGTTGTTGGCTGTTTTTCTGTCTCATGTTGTCCCTTCAGTGAGAGTAACAAACCAGAAAGTTTTGGTCAAAGGAAATAGCAACAGAATATCAAAATCAGTTTAAATATATTAGATGTTAGGACAGTTCTGATATGATGTACTGGCAATATCCTAGGGATATTGTGGGTTTTTTTTCCAAGGACAGCAGTGCATTCCTACTTAGGGGATCTGGCGTGGAGCTTTGAACTCCATAGTGAAATGTTGTACACTTACAAAAGGAAGCCTAAAAAGGCTGAGGTTGCTGAGATGGCTTTGATTTAGCCTTTCTGTATGTATGATACATATAGCAGAAACCTCTATCTCTTGTATTTGTGAAGTGACAGAGCTGCTTGTCTCTGATTCTCCTCTTGTTTTCCATCCGCTATATCTTGCCTCATTTTCTCTTCTTCCTGGCTATGAATATTCTCCTAGCTCCAGTGCCATTTTTCTATGTCTCTGTATTCTCTTGTTCTCTTGCTTCTATTCATGTACAGTCCATGCTGTTCTGTTATTTGCTGATCTGTCCCCTTCCCTTGCCCTTACTCTTTAACTCTCATGATATTTCTGTGCCTCTTTTTCACTCCATTGCTTTCCAGTCAGGCTTCATCTTCCTTCTTGGTATCTGAGATCAGGAAGGGAAGGATAGAGAAAAGATCTTTTTGACCTCAATTTC
Organism: Trogon surrucura; assembly: GCA_020746105.1. Lineage (NCBI taxonomy): Eukaryota > Metazoa > Chordata > Aves > Trogoniformes > Trogonidae > Trogon > Trogon surrucura. The sequence goes on from CM036622.1 coordinate 53,456,659, forward strand.
TGTGTCTGGAACTCCCTTGATCACAAGAGATGCAAAGAGCAATTTCGAGGTAACTGGCTGAGTTTTGTGTCCCCAGGTTGGGATATGCAGAGTAAATCAAATGTTATGATTTTTTCTCTTACAATCTTCTAAGTATGTGTAAGCTATGGTTCTCCTTCACTGAAGATTTTTAACTTCTCCTTCTCTGAAAAGTATCATTTGTTCTAGCTTTGAGTAGATCACCAACATTAAGCATCTCAATATTTTCCATGGTTAAGAGCAGAGGTAGCAAAAATACAGTTGGATACGTTTCATCTGATGCTTTTCTTAAGGACTTCTTCAGCCAAGGTGTGTAGTGTGTCACATCACCTGAGTGTGGAGATGGTTCATAGTGTAGGCATGTCTGATCCTGTGAAGAAGTGCACAAATACATGCCGCATAGCGTGATGGGACTGCCTCTTTGTTGGTCACCCAATAGGAGAGGGATTGGGGCAGACTACCTTCAGTAGCTCATGAAGATCCATATAGCCCATCCCTGCTGAAAAAGATACAGTGTCCCCTTGAAGAGGGAAAATCTAAGCTTTTGTTTCCTTTCACAATTAGTCTCATAGGCTCTTAGGTTGTTTTTTGATTTTTTTCCCTTTTTTTTTAAAGCCAGCTAACAGTTGATTTCCTTCCTCTTTCTCTTTGAAGATTTGAACTCTTCTTTTGTAGTTGTTTGTTGAACTACTGGCCCAAGGTCTAGTAGAGTTCTCGAACCTTTGCAGCTCTGCGGTTACAGAACGTATTAAAAGATCTCAGGAACTGCAAACTCATGCCAGAAAGTAAACAGCTACAACAGCAGTACAAAGAGCAGGGTTTTCTTTATTCATTTGCACACAGATTGCCAAATATCAACATCAGGTCTGGGGCCTCAATTGCTTGATCTTATGTTTGAGATTTCAAACAAAAACTGTTCACGGTTAACATAGTACAAAACGTGTAATGCGTTCAAGTCGTTCTATTCATTAACCTTGTTGCAATTCTTTGAGCTTTCCTCTTTGGTCTTCATAAGTTACATGAAGAATGTTGAGTTAGAGTTGCTCAAGCACAGAGGTAGACAAATCGAGGGAGACTGGCCTTGCTCTCGGTGGCAATCTTGCCTTGCTATTGGTTTTCAGAAACCATTTGTTCGACCATATGTGTCTTTAGTGGTTGGAAAAACCAGCTCTGGGGTTGTTTTAGTTGGCAAAGGTACCTATCAATAGAGAACATGCTGTGCGTTAGGTATGTGTGAGGCTGTTTTATTGGCTATTACAAACCAAAGAGGATCTATATGACTCTCAGCAGATACTTCTGACTAACCCAGTCCAAATTAATATATAAGAACTGTATATAAGCATACTCAGGAAGTGTTGAAAGAATATTGGTAAGGTTATAAAGGCAGTGCTTCAAAAGTTGGGAAATACTTGGATAAAAATAGTTTGTCCAAATTCAATTCCTTTGTTTTCTACAAATGCACTAAGATGCCCATGTGTAAGCCTGTAATCATAGAATCATGTTGGGCTGGAAGGGATCTTTGAAGGCCATCCAGTCCAACCCCCCTGCAGTGAGCAGGGACATCTTTAACTAGGTCAGGTTGCTCAGAGCCCCATCAAGCCTGACCTTGGATGCATCCAGGGATGGAGCCCCCACCACCTCTCTGGGCAACCTGTGCCAGGGTTTCACCACCCTCATTGTAAAGAACTTTTTTCTAATATCTAATCTAAATCTACCCAGCTCTATTTTAAAACCATTACCTCTTGTCCTGTTGCCACACACCCTCGTGAGCAGTCTCTCCCCAGCTTTCCTGTAGCCCCCTTCAGCTACTGGAAGGCCACCGTAAGGTCTCCCCAGAGACTTCTCTTCTCCAGGCTGAACAGCCCCAGCTCTCTCAACCTGTGCTCGTAGCAGAAGTGCTTCAGCCCTTTGATCAGTTTTGTGGCCCTCCTCTGGACCCACTCCAACAAATCCACATCCACATGTTAAGGAAATTCTCACCTGGAGTACTGAGTCCACAGCTGGATGCAGTACTCCAGGTGAGGTCTCACCAGAGCAGAGCACAGGGGCAGAATCACCTCTTTGACCTGCTGGCCACGCTTCTTTTGATGCAGCCCAGGATGCAATTCACCTTATGGGCTATGAACATGCATTGATGATTCATGTCCAGCTTTTTGTCCACCAGTACCCCTGAGTCCATCTCTGCAGGGCTGCTCTCTAGCACCTCACCCCCGAGCCTGTATTGGTAATGAGAATTGCCCCAACCCAGGTATAGAACCTTACACTTGGCCTTGTTGAACCTCATGAGTTTCACATGGGCCCACTTCTCCAGCTTGTCCAGGTTCCTCTGGATGACATCCCATCCCTCTGGCATGTTGAACGCACCACTCAGCTTGGTGTCATCTGCAAATTTGCTGAGGGTGCACTGGATCCCACTGTCTATGTCATTGATGAAGAGATTGAAGAGCACTGGTCCCGACACGGACCTCTGAGGGACACCACTTGTCACCCTTCTCCATACACCATTGGAGCTGTGCTATGGTAGTACCTACCAGGCCTTCAGCTTCCTTGCTGGCACATACACTGACATTGGGCTACCAGCTTCTGTCCTCTCTTTGGAGAAAGTATGTCAATCACAAAGAAGAATAAAATATTTCCTGCAAAAGGATGCCAGGCAAATTGGTGAAGTGTTTTCCTTCAGGTCACATGTAGATGCTGTGGCAGATGTCAGCTCTGTGTTTTTCCCTCTGTTGTCTCAGATGACAATAAGCATCTTTGTTTAGGCAGTTGAATGCCACCCTTCATATCCATTTACTATCCTATGAGTTTAAACATTAGATCATGTGATGAGACACGTGAGCTTAGGTGACTCAATCTTAGTTGACTCCTACCCATAATGCCAGATGACCCAATCCTGTATCTTTACTTTCTTCAGGAGGAATCAATTCTGTTTAAGTGGTGGGCAATAGTGAACAGATACATACCGCCCATTCACAGAATCACAGAATGTTAGGGATTGGAAGGGACCTCGAAAGATCATCAAGTCCAATCCCCCTGCCAGAGCAGGAATGCCTAGATTATGCTACATAGGAACGTGTCCAGGCAGGTCTTGAATGTCTCCAGAGAAGGAGACTCCACAACCTCTCTGGGTAGCCTGTTCCAGTGTTCCGTCACCCTCACTGAGAAGAAGTTTCTTCCCGAGTTTAAGCGGAACCTCTTATGTTCCAGTTTCAGCCCATTACCCTTTGTCCTATCATTGGTTGTCACCGAGAAGAGCCTGGCTCCATTCTCGTTCCTAACGTAGCTGTCTCTCTTTCAGACACTTGGCACTGTCTCTGCTTCATGACTGCTGCTTAATCCCCACTTCCATTCTGTGGATGTCTGAACTCAATTTCAGTCCCCTTGCCCAGGAAGTATTCGATTCTGTCCTTCATCTCTCAGTCCCTTTTAAGATATTTCCAGACACCACAGCTCCTTGCTAGCTAGTCTGGCCAAATTCTCTCCCATAGTTCTCCTCCTCTTCTGAGGATGTCAGTTGTTCAGGCCCAGTGCTGCCAGTTCTTGTCCAGTGTTGTAAGTGTCAAAGTCCCTGTATAAAGGAGCTGAATTTAGGTGCATTTTTGTAAGGAGAACAGAAATGTTTGCCTGATGCAGTTTGTCCTGCCCAATCAAAACTCCTTGACCCAAACCAAGGAGGAGCTAGAAATCTCCCTCTAAAATTCATCAGAAAATTGTTTCTTTTACAGAAATGACATGTCTTCTGCAACATATTTTAGCAATGGCTTAAATATTTTGGCTGAAGTTTTCCCAGCTAGTTCCCATTTGGGGCAGACACAGCTTTGGAAAAATTCTGCCCTTTCTCCTTACAGTTTGGCAAGACTTAAAGGCAACCTAAAACAGGTTGTTAAAATAGGAATTGCCAAATAGTACACTCAGTTGCAATCCCTGTTTTGAGCATGTGGCTGTAGCTGAAGCCACATATCATGTTTATGACTTTACAGCTAGTTTTGTAAGGTACTAGAGCTTCTGACTCGCTGTGCAGTTTTCTGAGTAGCTGACACAGGATCTGCTTCTTAATGATTTTTATAAACTGGAGAAATTTATTCATGGGTTAAGATTGTTATGGACTGCTCTGTATTGTACTGTTACCTCATTTCCTCAATAAAAAAAAGAAATTAATTTGGCTTGAGAGCTTAGTTTAAGCAGTTGAATGTTTGTGGTTACATCTGGAGGAACAAGCTGATCTGGTGGTTGCTTAGAACAACAAATTGAGTCTTAAAAAGGTTTGTGTGCAATGGCACTTATTACCAGTGAGCATATTGTTGTGGGTGTGTATGTGTGTGAGAGAGACAGAAGCTTGAAGATACATCCCTGAAGTTCTGTGCTTGCTTTTTGTTCAGCGTAAATGTATCCAGTTCTTTCTAAGAGGAGCTCATCTATCGGCATTGGTGTTGGCCATCTCCAAAGGTTTTGTGCTAGAAGGATCTACATGACATTTAGTACACCTTACACACGGAGACACACACCAGTCCACAGAACATTTCACAGCTTCTGATAGCAAGGCTTAGATGTGCTGTGAAAACCAAAAGCCAGCGCCATAATGTGCTACAGGAGACGGACTAGAGTAATCAAGAGTGCTAACAAGTTTTTACTTTGAAATTTGCTTTTCTGGCAGGAAGAATTTGTCAGATAAAACTCCCAGGTGGCCCTGGAAAAGGGACCACACATAAAAAGATGAAAAACAATCAAAGCACTTTCACATCAGGGCAGGAAGGAAGGAAGAAGACAACATCCCTCCTGTCCCAAAACACCTCCATTTCTTTGAATCTCAGTGATCCAATACGCAGCCCATGCAGGAACATAACATCTCTTCTTTCAGTGCATGAACCTCAACTTTAGCCCTAAGGTAGATAAACCTATTTATTTTTGTAAAAATGAAATGAGAAATGGATTCAGAAGAAAGGTTAGACATGCAATAAATTAGCAGATGCTGCTGGTGTTCACTTTTCCCTGGGTGGCTCTGAATCACTTTTCTGGGCAAGCCATGGCTTGGAAGACCACAACTAAAATTATTGCAGACAGATTAAGTAAAGGCTATGAGATTTTGGGGGATGCTGGCTGGGCTGGCTTTCAACTGGGATGTAATCTACAGTCTGACATATCGTCATTGACTGAAGTAGATGTTGGATTTGGCCCTGAGTAAGGAAGTTCCACCTTGGAAATGCACAGCTAATATCTCAGAGGTGGGAGGAAAAAATAACAGACCTCGGCGTTCCTGTAGAGAGCCATATAGCACCGTGCTGCCTTCCTGTCAATGTTAGAAGTTGCCCTGGATCACTCTTTGGACAGAATGCCTGTTAGGAACAAGTTTGTGCAGAAGAAAGGGGAATAGTAGTTATTCCTGCCTGAAAATAAGCACGGTACTAAGCTTCATATTGCATTTAAATATAGTCCCAGTCAATGGTCACTTCCTTCGATGACCTTGAAATCTAGCATTTTAAATGATGTTTTCCAGGCAGTTATAGAGGTTTAATTTTCTTCTTTCAGTTCCTTTCAGCTTCCTTTCCTCCCGCCCTAGAGAAAAGAAACCAAAATAGCTCTGTATCTACTGATGCTTGAGATGTTGTCACTGTATTACAAAAAAATCTGACTTCACAGTCTAGCTTCCAAAAGCGATGAAAGATTATGTTGCGAAGTCCAAGTCAGAGATATTTCTTCTATTCCTTTCCCAGAACTGGCATCTGCTGATAAAATTTCAATGGAAACCTGTGCTGAGAATCCTGAGAGAGGTAATCAGGCTCAAACACCAAGGAATGAATTCTGTAGAGAAAAACCTAGCTGAGGTGGAAGGCAGTTTATTGCACATGCCTGTGTGCTGTCAGAGTTTCAGCAGGAGGTCCCCGAGGACCTCCTGAAACTTGTTAAACACGAGAATTTTAGGAGCATTAGAGTGGAAGGCTGAGGGACTGGGAAATTTGTTTTCAAAAGCTGCTCTTCAGTCAGGAAGAGAGGCAGTGGTCCTGGAGAAACAAATATCTCAAGCTGTATGTGGATGGAAATGTTTATTCTGGTTCAGGACATCATAACTGGTATATTATGCCACACTCACAATGTTTTCATTTCCAGTGCTAGGAGGGGGCAATCCAGGAATATTTTGTAGCTGTGATTCCTCCCTTTTTTGTTCTTCCAAAATAGCTGACACCTTGTGCATTCTTGAAAGAAATACTGCTAATAATACATACATAGAGTGATTAACATATTCTAAACCAAATAAAATTCTCTCCTCAGATTATATTAATGAACTGTAGGGGAGGATTATCTTTGGCAGGAGCACGGCAAAGGTATCCAACAGCAAGGGCAAGGTTGAAAGACTTTCTGGAGCGGTTCGCATAGCTCTCCACCGCTGGCTGTTTGTTGATCAAGATCCAAAGGCACCGTTTGTTATAGTTACTCCTGGCATCCTGGCCAAATGCTCCCTTAGGTTTTCTGATGCTGCCTGTTTAATCCTGTATTATCTTTATATCATAATCACACTAAACAGTACTTGTTGCTGTATAATTTTCTGTAAAAAGGTGATATAGCCTATCATCTGAAGGAGCAGCAACGAACAACCAGGAGGAGAGAAACGAGAGGGGTCAAGAAAAAGATCCCGTATACAGAAACGCTGTTGTGAGAACAGCCTTTAATGGTTTTTCCTTTTCACGAAGAATGAAAAACTAGAAGAGTTCTGGTTGTGCTTCCTCGTTCTAAACTGATACACCTGCATTTTGCAGACACCTGCATTTTGCAGAAGTGGCTGCACAGCCTCGTATGGAAAAGTGATTCTTGCTGATAAATCACTGGGAGCAAATAAGACCTGCTGAACTGAAGCACACTGTTGCCAGGGCCATGTGGAGAGTCAGCTTAAAGACTGGGACTGGAACCTGTGACTACCACCAGCTGCCTGCTCCTTTTGGAAAATCTGTATAAACTCATAAATACTGGAGAAGGAAGGAAAAGACATTTTATCAAACACATAAGAGTATGCTTTCAAGTACTTAATGTTGCTCAAGAAACAAGATTTTTCAATCTCCAGCCTTCAAAACAGACGATCCTGCTGTTTATGGGACTTGTTCCTGTTTGGAAGCTAATCTAGTGCTGACAGCTGGAGGAAAGCAGTTGGGCACTTGCAGGGTGATTTCTGTAAGCTCGGCAAGCTTCAGCTGTACCTTCTCCACCACAGCACTGTGACATCGTGATTAAAATAGACACGATATAACAAAAGTGGTTTTTTGAAGTGTGGAGCTAGCCTTCCCAGAAGGCTTTCAAGATTCGGTTGGACAGGGTGCTAGATTATTTCATCTAGGCTCCTCTTCCAACTTGGCCTATTCTGGGATTTGGGGAATGTTGGATCAAATTGGTTAATCTGGTAAATTGATACACATAATTTAGTGCTCTCATTGCAGCCTTCAGTATTTTTGTGGCATAATTATGTTTTTGGTTAAAAATAATGATATATATGAAAGCAGAATATCTCTGCTAACTTCTGGTTTTCTTCGGGGCAGCTTCTTTAGCTGTACTGCTGGATTTTACTGAAGTGAGGTGCAGCTGGAAATGAATCTTGGAAGTCTACAACCTATTAATGACAATGAAAATGTTCATGGTGGGATTATAATGTTGCCACACCTTGTAATCACGAATGCTACTCTGGGAGAATTAAAGCAAGTGCCAGGATGATGCCCATAAAATAATCAGTTATGTTGTCTGGATTATGTTTGTAGATAATGGAGCAGTAGCTGTTGAGCAGTAAATCAAAAGTGGTGAAGTTTGAAAGACAGAAGTCCCTGTGAGCAGAAAAGGAAAGAGTGAGATGATACTGTTGGTAGGTTTCCAGTTCATGTGAGCTGCTAGAGATGTCCCGAATTTGGTGCAATAAACAATAGCAGACACACAATAAACAAGAATGTTAAAAAGGAATTTCAAAGGGGAAACTTACAACCAGACGGCCTGGCTATGGAACCAATGGATTGAAAATGCTGCTGGTACCCTGCCAGCCTTTGTGCCCCTGCTAATTTGAAAAGTTTTACTGTCACATTTTCTTCTTAACACATAGCTCAGCTCCTCAGGAAGGCACTGAGAGTACAATTATTAGTATCATGGTGTGTCCCTTCCTTAGACAGGAGGACAGGGTTAGGACTGGCAGAGGAGCTCAGTAACGTTTATTGAGTTGAGCTCTGCCAGGGCAAGGATGATGTGTTGGACCTGTTTGCTGCATGTGTCAGGTTTGAGGCTTGCGGTGCTGCCCCAGTTGAGACTGGGGTGTTCGGGGCATGTCTGGAAGCGCCCGTGTCTGTGGAAGAGGACTTCAGTGTGAAGAATCAAACAAGTGATGCTTCGTTTGTGGGTTGTAGTCAGATGTATAAAGTTTTTTTAAAAATAATAATTCAGTTTTCTTCCAGTTTTATGAAAATGCTCAAAGTACATTACAAACAAAATCAAATCAAACTCTTCTTAAACAAACCTAGCCAAGATCTGATTGAGAAGAGAGACCCGTCTGCATTCTGCGGGCTCCAGCCTTCAGGGCTTGCCGGCGTTTATCCAAGTGGTGGCTGGGAATGGAACATGGATGCCCTGCCAGCCTCAACCACAAAGCCACCTTTCATCACTTAAAATATAGATGCAACAGGGAGTAAGGACCACGGAAGGTGGGAAGACTTAAAACTATTCACATGCAACACTAGCATTTATAGCTGTATCTGTATCGCTGTGTGTATATTTTCAGATCTGGTAGCAGATGAAGCAGCCTGGCTTTCAGGTAAAGGGTCTGGCTGTATTTGAAAAATCCCTGTGATCATCTGTAGTTACAGTCTAAAAGTCCAGCTGTTCTTCCTGGTAGGAACGAGCATAATACTGTGGGTATAACTATTCCTAAAGCGTTCATGCCAGTCTGCAAATGTCCATGTTGCTCATACACACTGCATTCAGCCCCCAACTGCTGCTGAGTGTCTCTAAAAGAAAATGAGTGGATAAACTGGTTTACTTTATTTTCATTAAGCTGACAAATATGCTTACCACACTCTTTATGGTGAGTTTGTGACTCTGTGTCAGGTTTCTGCGTTGCAATACATGTATTTAAAAGCATTTATTTTCTGCCAGTGTTGACCTACTTTAAATGCTGCAGAGTGCTGTTACCTCCATTCTTTTTCAGCAGCTGCTTGATACCAGCAGAGACCTTTGTACTTCAGCTTCTAAACCTTTGATGACATTTTAACTGCTCATTACTGTATGTAGGCAGCCACTTTATACATTTCTAGGTGGGCTCTTGCTTCAGTTCAGAGTTAATGGTTACTATTTATTGCATATTTTAAACCTGCGTGCAGCAAAGTTGCTACGTGCTCGCAGTGCCTTAGAAAATCCAGAATACCCAACGTGAAGAACATCCTGTCCCTAGCCAGGCTGTGCAAAGGTGTGATCTTACATGTGCCCTGAAGTCACGGGGACAACTCAGATGAAATAATTCAACGTCCAGCATGACTGAGTCCTAAGATAGGTGACAGAGTCATGAGGTTCAGAGAAAATTAAACACGCTGTGCAGTGTGCAAGAGCATCATAATTCCTGGATAGTTGTGCTGTGATGTTGTTGTAGCAGGATGTTTTCTTTTGGGTAAATAATTAGTGCTCTCCAGAGAGCTGCAGATGTGCTGCAGCATTATATGTACTCAGTCACAAACACTGAGCCAGGCTTTCAACTGTCATACATAGTGCAGGTGTGGCTGGTTTTATGTGGAGTTAATTACCCTTTTCTCCTTGCTGACTCATTGTTCCACCTTGTTCCCCCAGTTTCTTTAGCACTGACTCCCCCATCCCCATTGCTGTTGCAGCTCCCAAGAGCAGTGCGTGTTGCTGAGGGAGGGAGCATCAATCAGCCCAAGGGCAGAGGCATCAAGGAGGCAGGAGCAAAGCTGATGAGGTATCCCCATTCCTCCCATGTGGTTTTCTCCCATTTCTAGATGCTGCAGTATCGTCCTTCTTCTGTTGTCTTGTGGGACTATTTCTATCCAACAAAGGGTTTTTCTCAGTTGAGCCCTTAAGGGATATGCCAGAAGCAGGATAAGACCCATCTCCTCTCTTTCAGACTCTTTCAAATTCAGTGCCTTCGTTGTAGAAAGGAGAGTGCTGGTCTCTCTGAGCTGGCCTCTGTGGTGTAATTCAGGTCATGGTGAGTTACCAGTTGCTACCCTTGAGTTTTGCACAATTCTGATTCAAAACCTCCCAGAGCATCACTAATGTTAGTGTCACAGCCTCTCCGAATGTCTTGGACAAGGCTAAATGAGGGACCACAGAGTCTCCAACATTAATTTTGCTCTCTGATTTATTCATCCTCAGAGATCAGGGCATCTCTGAGGGACTTCACCGTCATCGTAGAGAATTACTGTCTAGACTGTGAGTCCTTCACCCTGAGTTATTGAACAACCTGTCCCAGTTCAACCCTCTTAATTCCCCCCCCGTCGCTTAAAGACCTGTGCTGACCTCAGACACAGCACAGCTCTGCCCTGGCACCTCTCCAGGAATGTCTCCAGCCATCTTCTCCCCACTGTGACACAGGAAAGAGGCTGCATCCATCCGTCTGTGTGGCTGGAGACAGGAGACAGGGTGGGAAAGGCGATGGGAAGGGTCAGTGCCGAGCAGGGCACAAGGCTGCTGTTGTGCGACCTCCAATACTGTCGTCGTATGAGCACCTAATCATTTCCGTATCATTTGCATTTGGGTATATATGTAAATATGGAGGGAAAAAACCTCTCTGCTTTAGTCTTGCTGAAGAACTAGATGTATCAATTCAAGCATGTGGCTGTGTTGGTTTTGGTACCTGAGCTGGCTGAGGCATCTCTGGTGCAGTGTGATCCATCTCATTGCGGAGGCTTGCAGGGTGCTCCCTGCCCCAGGAGAGGGGCACTTACTCACTGGGGTTTGGTGTTTCTCACATGAATGCTTTCCTTCTGGCTTGTCAACAGTGAGTCAGGAATCCCAGCTTTTCAGCTCATTGCTTGATGGATCATGCTGAAAAATTGCGAAGAAAGAAGTGTGACTGTTTGTGATGAATAAAGGAATAAACTGTGGGTATGGTTTCTCACGGGATATTTTTCTCTGCTCCTCTCTCTTTCCGTTTTGTGCTCTTTCCACCACCCTGATTTCCAGTTTTGCCCAGGGAGAGGAAACGGACTCTGCAGTTCCTCCTTATCTCTTATTCTTGGAGCTTAACGACTTTTGTTCTTAAACTTCCTTTTCCAACCCTTGCAGATCACTGTTGCCCTTTGCCAAATACCAACTCTTGAGAGACTCCTTTGGGTGTTCTACTAAGAGCTGGTGTAGATTATGGTGCAATTCAGGAATTTTCTCTCCCCATTTCATCCTTTCCTTGGGCTCTGCTTGTCTCCCAGCTGCTGCTACAGCTTTTCTTGTGCTTCCAGGAGTTTCTTCTCTCACTTGAGCGTCTCCCAAGGGCATTGGCTTCTTGGCTACAGGCTGCTGTGGTGCACATCTGCATTGTGTGTCGCTTTTGCTCACTTCTCCCTGTTCTCAGAAGGAGTGGCGATAGGGCAACCAAGACTATGATGACTGTGTTCCTTGTAAAAATAGTGAACAAAATACTGAACGAAAGCCCTGCCTTGCTACACAGAGCCCTGGCTCACTGCATGCTTCAGTAGTCGCTGTATGCTGCCCTGTTTCTAAGTGGTATCTTCACAGAGAGTAGCTCCGTTGACTTCAAGGGACTGCTTGCCTGTAAGAGTAAGGAAACTACAATAGAAGCAGATCTGATGAACTCATCTAATTTATGTAGTACTTCCAAAACCACCAGATCTTTGTGGAATTTCAACTGTAGAATATAAATAACGCCAACCAATAGCCAGGCATTTTCAGTCTCCTCTGGGAAATTGTGGAAGGTTGTGCTCTACTGCCAGTTTGAAATTTATGGTGCTTTAGGCCTGTACTTGGAGCGGAAAGATGAAATGGAGTTGGTGTTTTGGAACAGCTCAAGGGAATTGTGCAGGACTTGTGTGCAACAGGATCTGAAGCTGATTGAGGGTCTGGCTCTGAATTTTTGCAAACCAGAATTCTTAATCTCCTCAAATGGAAAAACAAGATACATCTGGTACAACACTGACTCTATGTCGGTTGGGCAAGTAATTTTGTAGCTTTACACTGGTGAAAATGTGATAGTTATGAATCTGCTTTCTTCATACTTTGGTCTTTGGACCGTAAGTGAGCGTTTGATTCACTGTCAAAGCACAAGTGGGTTTTGGTGATTTTTCTCTGCCAGTGTTACTGCCTAGTAAAGTGTGAAAATCATACGGTCAGTCCAAATGTGTGAGTCATCTAGAAGTGCTGCAAAATGAAATTCTTTTTGGAGACATGTATTTATAAAATGAATAATGACTGCTGAAATGCAAAGACTTAAAAATTTGAAGAAAATGAAATCTGAAAAAAAATTATTTGCGTGGGTTGTCGATTATATAACGCATTTTCTGAAGGCTTATACATTGTCCTCAACAGATAAAGAAACAGTTGGAATTTTGAATCCCTTTCATAAAGACTCCTAGAACTTGTCAATAAGATACGGCTGAAAACATAATTTAATGACTTTATTTGGGTGATTTCTCACGTTGCTCCACCTTGTGCAAGATGTTGTTCACTAACTTCCTGCTGTTTTTGTCACCGAGACTGCTGCATTTCAGTCCTGAGCCTCAGCATCTCTGGTCAGAGCAGATGCACTTGAAATTCCAATTTGAAACCAGGTATTTATTTAAAATCAGGTTGTTTTTTCTCAGATCTTGGCTAGTTGCCTAGCCAGCCACATCGGAATACAGGTATTTGATCTGGGAATATTTCAGTCATAAGAGAGGTTTTAATTAATTGATAAAGAATACATAAATATTTACATAAATATGATTTTGACACCTCAGGCCTGTAGATTCAAGTTTGGGCTTCTTTGGCAGGACACGTCAACATAAATGTGAGTAGTCATTAAGTAATGGTAAGAAATTATAACAATAACCCCCCTCAGCTATTTTTCATCCCAGAAGGATGAAAGAAAATGGCACATTATTCAATGTTTTTCATGGATGCCAGAAACTGGACAGAAACCAAAAAACTAGTTCAGCAAATATTTATGAAACGGTATCTAAACCATTAACTGCTCTGCTTATCTGAGAGGTAGTTGTGCAATCTGTTTCTCCTGCTTCATACTCCTTATCCAAAGGTGGGGGAGGAAAAGGCATGTTTCTGAGGTAGAATTTGTGCCAGATCAGACTTTGAGACCAGAACCAGTTTTGAAGATTAATTTTATTAAAACCCCACCTTAAAAGGTCTGCGTGATTCTTGAAATTGGCTCCATCAAACTGAGCCCTGCGAGTAATTTGAAAGGGATGATTTAGGAAATGGGACATTTTCCTGGTTCCTGATATACCCCTTTTATTCAATCTCATTTCTAATCAGAGTAATCCTTTTAAGTTACCTCTACGGGGAAGCATTTGAGCTGAGCGTTGCTTTGCAGCCTGGCTTGTAGGAGAACCTCTTTCATGTCAAGATGAATCCATTCTTCCCTTTTTCACTCTTTAGGGCAGCCTCAGCTGCCTGCCTTTCTCGTGTAGCTCAAGTAGGGGAGACTCAAACATGGTTTGTTTGCTCCACTTGGTTGACTGGTTTCTCTGGTACTCCTGAAACAGAATTTAGGAGGAAGTTTGTTTATTTTCCTAAACTATTCCTATATTCTGCAAGCATAAAATATTAATTTAGCTGGAGAAAAAACCTCCTAAGTGGTAAACATTTGTTTATTTCTGTGTTAAAAAGGGCTGCCACTGAGCCTGTCCTAAAATAGTTCAGATAAGAGCTGCCATTTGTGAGTGAACAGTATGTACAATTATTGGCTTTTTCCTCCAGAGGGACTTGTTTTATCAGATGCACTTGGCACACCGAGGGAAGGGAGGGTAGTGGCCATTTCCTAGGACGTGCTCTCTGCCTGGCACATGAGGGGCATCAGCTAGACATCCTGTGCTGCTGAGGAAGAGCTCCTGTCTGGCTTTAGTGACATTTATTATTAGATTTATACAGAGTTAAGGGCAGTGTTTGGTTTACTCAGTGACAAAGAGGTGCGGGATCCTGCAGTGAATAGGGTAAATAGATTGAGAATGACTCATAAGGCAAGCCCACCTCCCTGTAATGATTTAGTGACTGATAATGATTAATTAAAGCAAACCCTTCATGTTAAAGAGTATTTCAATACATCATCACCAGTGTTATTTCAAAATGGCCAAGAAAGGGCTGGCAATGCTTCGTGGCTCAGGGTCTGGCCACCTGTTTCTCTAGAGAGGTGTCAGTTCGTTGCAGGAGTATTTTGATGCCTTTTGTTAACATATTGGAAGCTGTGGAGCTGATCCTTCATGTTGGCTTTGTTCTACCAGAGGTGACCTCATCTGTGGCAACCTTCAATAGTGTCTTGGCCAAGGATATGGCCCCATGGTCTGGGGGGTGATTTCTTTGCCAGTGAAGGACACTGTGAGATTGGTTGGTGGAGTAATCAAAGCTGAATGTGAGTATAAAGAGGGAGTTTATCAAATAATTCTTGGTGAAGATGAAATTTTGTATCTCCACCATCCCTCAGCTCCTACCGGGAGAGTTTACACTGCTCTGCTAGCGCTTGCTCACCTGATGAGCTTTTAGAATCTCTGCTGTTATCCTTATTTTTAATGGTGCTTGGACACTGTGTTTTCCCAGTGAGGTCTTTATAATAAATTACAAAGTCAATTAAGTCTTCCTTTATCCACGCTGCAGATGGTAAAAACTTAAGCCCAGATAAATAATGTGACTTCTGTACAGCTACAAAGTGGACTTGTGGTTAAGTGGGGAATAAGGCTGTTATGGTGCAGCAGATACTCCAGCAGCTGAAAATGCATCTGCTGCTCTGTGCTGCCTTCCCCAAGTATTCAATACTGAAGCAGACGCAGCCTCAGTTACCTGAAACTTCTGCTGTTGAAAACCAGGATCTTTTTTTTTTTTTCTTTTTTTCTTCTGATCACATTAAAAACATCTGCGGCTATTTGAACTCTCCAACTTCCCTGGTCTACTGGCAGCATTTAGCTAATATCCCCAATCTGGCACTTGGTTACCTGCTCATAGGGTCCGTGCGCGTCGCTGGCCCCCGCCGGAGTGACCGTGGCAGGTCGCTGCAGTCGGGAATCGAATCCTGCAATGCCTGAAGCATTTTTGGCGGGGAGCCTGCAGCGAGGGAGAAAACCCTCGCCTGCCTTCTCCCGCGTTACCTACAGCTCCTGCCATCCTCTCGCAGCGCCGTGATGGGAAGGAGGAACACACCCAGCCCTGGTCCCCATCTGTTGCAGCATCGGCTTCAGTAGCAGAGCCCGAGATGTTTAAATGCGCTTGCCTTTAGGGAGAAGCTTTGAATGCAGTTCTTCAATGGACGTTTCCAGCCAGACTGCAGGATTTTTCAGAGCTGTAAGTCAGAGCGGGGCTCAATCGGCTGGGGGTTTCCCTGCATTTGATTATTTTCATTTTTTTTTTCTTTTTACAATTGATTTGTGTTAGCATGGGGAATAGGTTTTACATTCATTTAGGTGGATGCCCGAGTGCACTGCAGGACTCTGCCGAGAGGCAGGCATTCTTCAGGCTGTGTAAGAAATGCATGGTTCTTGGGGTTTTTGTGTTGTTTTAATCATGTTTTGTCTCTTCTGTATGCATGGCTGACACAGGGCTGTTGTCCTGTTTTTGAAGCATTTAATTACAATAGATATTCCAAGGCTGAACAAAATGTTCTTTTATCTAGTTAAAGAATGTAGCTTTTTTTTTTTTCTTTTTTCTTCCTTGCATAACTTTTCCTTAGTGTTTTGGAAATAGAGATTATCTTTTGGGGTGTGTTTATTTAATCTCAGCCTAAAACCGTCTGGTCTCTGCATCCTGCAATGCCTGGTTTCTCATACAGCTCCTCTCAGAGCAGCCTGAACTGCTGGGCAAGTAATTGCCATTGCTAGTCATTGCAGACCCCAAACCACAGGGTTTTGGGAACTCCCGTTTTGCTTATTGATTTTAATTTACTATTTGATGAGATTTATCAGGATAAAGAGGCAAATTACAGGCTTCATGCGTTCCTCTTGCATTTCTCCTTTCCGCTCCCAGAATTAAAGCTGAGCACACGCGATTTGCGCTGCAATTAATGGACCTGTGAGATAACGAATGTCTGATAACGACAAGGCTGACTCTTCCCTGGCATCGGACCCGAAGCCTGAAGGGTTTGAAGGTGCTCCCTTAGTGGGGTGATGGGAGGGGTTTGGTGAATAGCAACTCAAATTCATTCCAGTATAAGATGCAGGTATTTTGCCAGCATCTTGTGTGTTTTGCTTGTTGGTTGCTGTGTTTTAGCTGCTGTTATAGGCCACGGGAGAGATGAGGGTGTCTGCCTTTGGGGAAGAGATTTCACCCTCAGCTCTTTCCCCCATATGGGCTGAAGAGTCAGGACTCTAGGAGGGGCTGAAAAGCAGAGGCTGAACTGACTTTGGGCAGCCCTGGGAGGTGTGAGAAACCTCAAATTGTCAAAACTGGGAGCCTGGGAGGTGGGAGCATCTGCTGGACAAGGGAAGGACAGGCAGGATGAAACAGATCCTGCTGACACGGGGCTAACTCTTGATCCAAAGGGAGGCAGGAGGAGACCCAGCAAGAGGGGACTCTGTTGCACTTCAGTCTAGTCCATTTGTATTACTGGGAGTGGAGTAAAAATATATTTATTTTGAAAAAATGTCTCAGTTCGAAATAAACACCAAAAAAGCCACTCCTGTCAAAACCCGCCCCATCAATCTCTACTAGGATGTCGGACACTCAAGAAGAAGAAATTAGGAGAATTAAAAGCATTGTTGCAGCAAACCCTTAAAGGCAAACCACAGGGCTGGTGGAAATCACCTGCAGCCAGTTTGCTTCAGGTAGCAAACAGCCACTAGTTTTCCACCAGGAGGAGAGAATGTGTCATTTCTGCATGTCTGACCACGCACGAGTAGGCCCAGTGACAAGCTGATTTGGAGCTAACAGGTATTTTGTCATCTTAAGTTTTAAAGAAAGGCAATCAAAAAACTGTAAGAGCTTTTATCATGGCTGCATACGCACATTCTATGATTATATATGTTTGCCCGATATATTGCCCTATATGAGAGCGTGTTTTATATGTGTGTAGAAGAAAAAAAGATGCCCTGTGAGATGAGTTCTTGCACTCCTACATCTGGGAGGACATAGGCACCAGTGAAGTTTGTTTCTGTGTCTCACAGTAGGTGCTAACGCTTTTACTTTTAGAACTGATAAATATTTTGATAAACTTATCCTCTTGCTCTGATGTAAGATAGGCATTTAATTACTTCTAGTGCCTAATTGCATTTTTATGTCCAATTTCCATTCCTAGCAGAGCTCAGAAGAAATGTTGGTGTAACTCGGATTTGAATGCACACTAATAGTTTTACAGCTGTTCAATACATATGGATAGAAATCACTATTCTTGATGAGAAAAGGAATAACCAATATTTTTTAGGGCCATATTACTTACATGAACTTCATTTTCGGCACTGAGGAAAAATCAGTATTTTTCTATGAAAATAAAAATAAAAGGCAAGGAAAGAATAAAAAAAAAATGATACTCTGAAATGGAATTTCCTGCTTGTGGGTTTAGTTCAACTTGTGGGAAAAAAAAAAAGTATTTGGTTGCTTTTTGCTTAATTTTATTTCCTGCTTGGGTGCCTGTTTTGTAGGAGGTTTTTGGTGTCCGTATGGGGGTGAGCCGCAGGCAAGGGATCTCCCAGCGCCTTGGTTTGGTAGTTCCAGTGTAAGCTTTATTTTTTTATTATTTTTTTTTGGTGACAAATGCGTTTGGACTGTCTGCCACATGGCTCGGAGCAACAGCCAGTTATAAAATGGCCTCTCCCGTGCCAGCTTCATGCTCTGCCCATCTGTCACCATGTCCAGGGTGTCCTGCTAACTTGGAAATGTTTCCCACCCTCTCCAAGCAGGATCAAATGCTTCATGTCACATTTTGATGAACAAACTGCCCGCCAAATCAAAGGCAGATTTGCCTGTTTCAGCTCACCAGTGTCTGCTGGGTTTCAAAACCATTGCACAGGGCAGAAATTACTTTTGGCAACACGTGTATGTAAATATCGAGCTTAAGTTTTTAACTGGATTTACCTGAATGTGTGTTTGCTTGTCTTTTCTCCGCAGCGTGTTCAGATAGATCCATTGTAATCATGATACTTAACTGGGCACATGAAGAATAAGATGGTTAAAATCCAAATTCTTACTAAGGGAGCCAGAAGTGAATATGACTCATCTGTAAGATTTTTTTTTTTTCCCCTGCACTGAGTTTAAACTAGGAACAATTTTTTGGGAAAAAAAAAATAGTAGATACCAACAAAAGCCGTAGCCCTCGCAAGAAGCCTGCAGTTTAATTGGGAAGATATCTGCCTTAAAATTCTAGCATTGAATGTACAGTAACTAGAAAAAAACCTCAGCGTGTGTTATTTCTGTCCTTCCCTTTCCATATGAGGATTATTTCCAAACCTGACCCACTGTGAAAACTTATTTTCAGTGATGGCTATTTCAAATGAGAGTGAGTAATCCCTTTTTTGTGTTCTTCCATTTGTCTCATTGTTCACAAGATTTTCCAGATGGGTACATACTGTACCCATCTTTCTCCCAGAGATGGTTGCTGATGTCTTCAAACAACTTTTTCAGAGCAGAGCTTTTTGCAGTACATCCCTTAAGCCAGCCTCAGCCAGTGGCCAGCGCTTGGCATGAGGAGGCCTAGAAGTGCAAGATATATTATTGTCCCTTGAATATTTCCCTTAGATCATGCCAATTCGCTTAACAAACATGCTTTTCTCAGAGGTTTTATAGCTGGCCTGTTTTCTTAAAATTTTAATTCTAGTTGTTTCAACTGGACACAGTGGCTCCTTCATTTTCACTCCAATGGATGCTCACCTCGTCAAAGAGTCAACCCTGTTTTCTACACGGCAGCCAAAACTGTGTAAAAAAATGCATTTCTTGGTAACCCTTAGAAATGCCAACAGAGCTCAAGACCTCATTGTGCTACTTGTTGTATGGATGCCTATAATGTGTCTAGACTGCAAGCGAAGACGTGATTGAAGCTGGGCTTAAATTAGCCCGGCTGAGCCCCGACAGCCGTGCAACAGCATGAGCGAGGAGCTCCAAGTGAGCTAAATTGCTGGAGTATTTACTCAGCCTCCCACGGGGATTTTGCAGCCTACGCTAACCCGTGTGTTGTCATGGCTACACTTTTATCGGTGCTGTGTGGAGCCGGGTGGAAGTGAGCAGGTGTAAACCCTGCTTGCGATTGCCGTGTAGACGTGCCCATAGTAAGGCTCAATCCCTTGTCTGGATGACTTGCTTTCTAAATAGAGAGGGAAAAAAAAAAAAGGAAAACAAGTGATTTTATTCCTGCTTTATAGGCAATAAAGAGAGAGAGGTAAGAGGCAGGGTTTGTTTGTCCTGTATTGAATCATCCAAAGTTTAAGCAAGTTGTCCAGCATCGCCTGTGCCAGGGGAGTGGGAGGAAATTGCTTGGATAGCTCCAGTTAGGTGACAGGTATCCTGTCCTTGATGCCTTCCCAGATGTAAACCTGAAAGCCAGAGCAGGTGATGAGAGTCCATCCTTGAAGCTACCCTGGACTGGATATGCAGTTTTCAAACCAGTTTGGATTCCTGCAGAACTAAAGGTGTAACGTATTTTATTAGTATTACATGGCACCGCTCACTGGAAAAAATAATAACGGTACCAAATCTCAGCATCTCTCATGGGACCTGAAGGATTCAGGGCGTAGTACTGTGCTATGAATGTGATAATGTCTTCTAGATTATCTGTGAGAATTTGAGCTCTCTTCTGTCCTTGAAGGTTTTTTTATGTTACCAGCTTCGGGAAAATACACCTTTAAATAAGGAGTTCAGAGCATGAGGAATTAAGACATCCATGCTTTTGGGAAAAGGAAAAAAATAGTTTAGCTTATGAAATAAAGCATATTGTATATATCAGTTTCTTTGTACATGTGGTACTAAAACTGTAAAAAATGTTATAGCAAAGTAACTGTAGACTTAGTAGACATTAAATTTTTCTCTGCAGCTGCAGAGCGATGTAGAAAAACGTGGCAGGAGAACATCAGGAGAGGAATCTTCTCTTGTCACGGGCTCCCGGTGATGTTCCCTTTGACCTTCCATTCAGGTCTTCAGCACACCAAGCACAGAGTCACACTGTTCTTCCTTTGCTTGCCTAGTTTCCTCTTTGCTCCTACCTTTTTTTTTTTCCTTTCTGTTTTCGTTGAGGGCCTACTTCATCAGAGCAAGTCCCTCACTCGCCTGGCTTTCCAACTATAAACTTTCTCCAAATTGTTGAGATTATTCACGGTTATTAACTGACAAGAATGTAAAGAGGAGGCAACAGGCAGCTGTCTTCCTGAATGCAGTCAACTGGAAAAAAATTGTTGCAGTTCAAGTATTTATGGCAGAGATTTTCTGCCTGGTATGAATGTCACCTTTTTTAGTCATGTATATGCAAGGGAGAACCCTGCAAGTGCTTCTCAGATAAGGCCATCAGCTGGCCGTTTTCAGTTCTGATTTTGTTTTGGTTTATTCTTCCTTGAGGGAATGGGTTTTGAAGGGATTTGGCTTATAGAGAGTGGGGAAAAACACAACAAATGCAAAACACAGTGACTTTTAAAGTAGCTGAAGTGTAGGGATGATTTAGAAAGCCTCATGATGATCCTTGCTTTGAATCCCCTCCGCATTGCCCCCACGCTGCAGCCTCTCAAGTGTGTTTGTTGCATTATGGCAAAATCATTTGTATCCTGCGGTTCTGCTGCTTCACTGTGGCTGAAGCTGTGTTTTATAGCAAATGCGTGCTTCTCTGTAAATACATTAGGATCCTGTGTCTCGTTTGTATAAAACAACCAACAAAGTATCGGAAAGGGATTCTGCTGGCACTCAGTGTGTGCCATCTGAAGGGTAGCATTTCAAGTCTCCCTATAATTGTGTCTCTTGCTTCTTAATTCCCTCATCACTCATCTGACCACTTTTTCCAGATCTGAGGTATGTCTTCTGCTTTCACCTTGTGTCTCTGAACTTCGGGTGCTTCTGGGAGAAATGTACCAGAGAAAGGTTGTCTTCAGCTGAGCACCCAGGAATAGCACTTAATAATGAGTTTATGTGTGGATCGTGGTGTCACAGGGAATATTGAAAATTTTGTCTTCCCCCCCAACTTGCTTTCTCTGCTGTTTTCTCTTTTTCTCTCTCTCTTTTTTTTAAATGACATTTTGTTATTTACACATTTGCCAGGTTGTCCATCTGCCGTTGTAATAAACATGCTGCCAGTCAGCGCGCTCTGTGTTTCGTGGTGTGAAGGAGCTGACAAACCAGGCTGTCGTGTGCACGGGCACCGCCTTCAGGCTTTGTCAGAGATCCCCGAATGGTAGTCTGGGATTTACTGATGAGGTGGAGAGCTGCATCCTTCATCATAGCACTTCCATACAGCACTGAGCTCTTTGGACTTGATAAATGTTATGGGGGTCTGGGCAGAACTGATTGCATCCCACCCCAGGCTGTCTGTGCTCAGCTCCTCTGCAAAGCTGAATCACCAAGAAGATACGGTGCTGTTTCCTGGCAGGAGAGCACAAGGCTTGAAGGAGTATTTAATTTTTTTCCCGTGAACAGTGTAGGAATGTGTTCTAGTGATTTAAATCTGAGATTGAGAACAAAACAAAAATATAATCCACAGTCTCTTGGCAGTTTCGTTGATGAACCTTGTCTACAGCCTCAGAAGAATAAAAGGTGAATTTGCTGTACACTGGCTGGAGATTAATGCCTGTCAGGATCAGTGAAGAGGTTTAGAAATGAAGAGGGGTGTTCAGGAGGCTGCCAGTGTCCCATGATCAGGATAACTCAGGAAGAACAGCTTGTAAAACAGCTGTTTTCGGGAAAATATCGAAGACTTACTAGGTTCATGGCTCTCTTTATCCCTTTCCCATTGAAATTCTTGGTCTTTCTGACCAAGTGGTGGCAATCCAAGCCAGGTGACCCAATGGGAGAAGTGGCTCCAGGAGCTCTTTAGTACTTTGTTTCTTGTTGCAGCTGAAAGAAATGTCGTTAAATTACAGTTAGGCTGGTTTTCTCACACAAAGTTTTCATATGCAAGTTTTTTGATAGAGGACATTGAATAATCACCAGATGGATGGGGATTTTCACATTCTGAGATCTGGGTTAGATTTCAACCAGCCATTACTCCCTGACTTTTAGATTATGCCTCTTTGGGACTGACTATTTCCCATTTCTTCCAGGCATATCACTTAGGGTGATTCACCCTCTGTTATTTCAAATCTCATGCTGTATCCACCTTGACATAAAAGTGCACTCAGCTGTTCCTGCACAGTCACCAGGTGACTTCTGGACTGTGCTGCCTCGGGCACCTTCATGCTGCAGGCAAAATCAAGTCTCTATGTCTCATTTCTACCATCTCAAACTCTCCAGACCCACTCAATTGGTTGTTTTTTTGTTGTTGTTGTTGTTTTTTAAATATGGATAGCCTTGAAAGTAATAGCGAGCAAATAAATTGGAATAGCCTTGTGAAGTGTGAAGCTGGCTTGCACAAATCTAACTGGCTCTGTACATCTGTTGCTGCCCACTCCCATTGAGTCATACCGAGACTTAGTCACCAGCATCCTCAGTCTCACAGTGTGACTTATATATCTCTCTCCAAAACACATGCTGCAGTCTAGATGGCATGGGGGAGGGAGAAGAGCAAAGCAATGAGCAACCTACTCCTAAAGGAATCAAGCAATGTAGCAGGTTTTATTATACTATACTATGACTGGTATATCAAAACATCAAAAGCAAAAGGACAGAAGTTGCTGCGTACGTCAGCTCTGAATCTTTCTGCAGTAATTGAGTGATTTGATATAAATCCTCAAAGGCTTCTCGATAGGATTGTTCTCAAAAGAAGAAAATTTTCTATTCAGAGCTACCCAGTTATGCCCTCCGTTCTGCAGAGTTCAAACTTTGGATTCCGCTCACAGGCTATTAGCATATTTAGCGTATTTGCTGTTCAGAGTTTTACACAGGCTTGTACTAGGTACAAACCCAAGGTTGATCTAAAAAAATCTGCTGGTGTGCAGTCTGAGCTGAAAGAAACTGCTCACAGCTAATGTTAATAAGAATCCTGACTTTCTTTGTCCTTGGGAGGATAGTTGAAGTGCTCTCAGCTCAGTAATGTTAGCAGAGGAGGAGACCCCCAAGAGCCCTGTTAAGGTGCAATACTGAGGACGGCAGCTTTTAACTTTTTTTTTTTTTGTGAAATCACAGCTCTTGTCAGCACTCAGTTTAATCTCTCTGTTTCTTATTTTCTTTGTTTATCTTATTAAAGGAGCTGTCTCCCCATGTTGCAAAGCTGTCTTAGTAAAGTGTCACCTCCTGCTTGAGTTATGTTGTAAAAAGAAACTGTAATGTCTGGCAGGCATTTTGCATCCTTAAATTTGGTGCAATCCTAGCACATATATAGAACTTAGTGAAGCTGAAAAAGTAGGTGACACCATCAGTAGTCAGGAATGCGTGATGCTACCTACACTAGGACTCTGAAGTTTCTTTATAGCAGAGGAACCCAGCCTTTCAGCAGAGATGGGCTGTGGAGCTACTGTGAAGCTATTCGGACCCGAGTCACCTCTGAAACATGGCCAAAGGGTTGACCATATTCATAGGGCATAGACCCACCACCATGGGACAGATTTCCCATGAGCATGTTTATTCCTGGCCGTGCTTTGCGTTTGAAAGAGCAGTTGCAAAGGATGGCAGCAAAGAGCTCTTTGTAAAATATTCTTTTGATGCCCAGCCCTGAAATTTTGGACCGGTGTTGAGCAGGGCCATAAAGAGGTCCTCCTTCCACCCAAAATACCTTGGAAACTGGTCTCTGACCTGTCAGTCACAGCATGCCCCAGAGTGCTTTGCTGAATCCTTGGCTTCAGCCGCTGCAGAGAAGTTTTATCAGCCTGGCTGCCAAAGTAGCCTTGAAACAAAACAATAATAAAAAAGAATCCTGTTTATTCTGTGCTGTTTATTGGATTCAAGGCTTTAGTGGTCGGTTACTCAAGCTTGCAGTCTCCACAACAGAATTGCTGGAAGCCCTCTTCTGACACCAAGGCCTCCAACTGCAGAAGTGTCCAGACCAGCTTGTCTGGGCAAACCTTTCTGGCAGGAATCCTCCCCAGTAAGGAAAGGAACAGTGAAACTGGCTGGAAAAGGTGAAAAATGGCTTGGCTAACCAGATCTTGTTCCTGTTGCTATTTGGCTATGCTATGCCAGCCAATGTCGTTGTTTTCTGTATTCTAAAATGTGGTTTTCCTTCCTATTCTCCAAAATAGTTCTGAGAAAAGCTTCTTTGTTTTCCCAGGATATAAAAGAACAAGAATTTTTTTCTTTCTTCTTTTCACATAATCCTAAGTATTCTCACATAAGGGCTGTCAAATGATAAAGAGCTGGTGTTAGGAAGGATCGCCCTCTAGATGTAGGTGTAGTCCAGATAAGAATTACTTTAGCGTTAGTCTCACCTTTAGAGGAGAAATTAGTGTGAAGAATCTGTAACCTTCCAGATATCTGTTTTCGCCCCAGAAGAAGAAATGGCAGAAAAGGTAAGTGTTCTTGCAGACAGAATTATCCTGACTTATACCCTGCAAAAACTAAAGCAGCAGGCAAACCTATGCAAAACAATAGAGTCAATTTAGTTGCTTTTTCATATCTGTTAGCCTCCTGTGCTATCAGTAAGGAAAGTCCCGGCAAATCGCCTGTTGAGTAGGTGTTATGGGAGATTGTCCTCCCCAGGAGGAAGCCTGGCTGGTAGCAGGAGCACTGAGCTGTGGCTCTGCTGTGTCACAGCTCTGCTGTCCTCCAGAGAAAGCTTTGATATCCCTGGAGCCATATTCTTCAGCGAATATAACAGGAGCTGCCATGACAACCTCTTGTAAATAAAAGTGGAGCCGAAGTGGCTCTGTGGCTGGAAAGTAAATCTAAACTGCTCGAGAGGTCATTTTTTTCTAATTGGGGAGGGCGGGAGTGATGTCTGGCTGTCAGACAGCGCTCAGCTGTGTGAAGCACTGACTGAGGAACAGGAGCATGGCAGGAAGGCTGACAAAACTTTGCAAAACAGATTTTTCATACTCTTAATTCCAGGTTAGCAGCACTAGGAGCTGCAACCTCTGCTGGTCTTTGTTCTTTAGCGGGATGATCATAGACTGTTGTCTCTCCAGTGGTTGCCTATCAGGATATAATGCGGGGCTGGTGGATACAGGGAGTGACGCTGTTTGTTCTTCAGCCAGAGCGCTGCAGTCTCCGGTGAGAAGGACTCTTCCTCATACCAAGACATCACTGCACACTTCAATGGAAATTTTTTAAATCTCTTCAGAATTATGTGATTTTTCAAGGCACTTATTCCAAGTGCATTAAAGGAGACCTGGGGAGCAAGAAAGGTGTCTAAGAACAGTTTCGATCCCAGTTTAATGGCAGAGGGAACCTTCAATGTGTATCTGTTGGCATAAGATCAGAGCAGTCAAATATGTGATAAGGGTTGGGGCTGCTCCACTGGCCTGCCCGAGAGTACTGTGGTACTGTTGGATCAGTTTCTATTTTTTTATTTTTTTTAGAAGAGTTACTGTATCATCAACTGTGTTGTCACATGTGCTTCTGGATGAAGAGGAACACGAGAAAAAGATACCTAGACTGTGTTCTGCAGAGTTACATGCAAAGAGAAAATAAGCATCTGATGTTTCCTTGCTTAATCAACAGGTTCAAAGTGAGGGAGCACTGTTTGCAGCCCGGCATTTGATGTATGTATTTTTTCCTTCTGTAGATGAATGCCTTCACATATAGAATCCTGTGAAGAAATGAAAGACGAAAAGATTGTTGGGTAGCAGCTACAATTACAGACTTTATCACAGGATCAAAAGGACAATTATTGTCCTGTTTGAAATGTTCTCCAGCACTGTATTAACAAAGAAAGGTCTCATGCTGTCTAGAGAGGTATAACTCCGGTTATTTCTGCTCACAAGTAGTCATCTCTAGTTCTGCATTTAAGGACAGAGGCAGTAAGCGTACCTCCATGGTGTCTGAGAGTTACAAATGAGAACAGAGTCAACAGCTGAGTTTCATGATACCTCTAGACTTTAGAATTTATGATATACATGTTTTTTGGAATCATAACTGGGAACTGAAATTAAGTTCCTAGGAAAATAGTTGTACCTACCTACCCCTTCCTGGTTTTGAAGGTTTCTACTCAAAAATTCCTAGCTAATTCCAGATTTTCTGAACAGCTTTTTCAACCATGATTACTAGATATGTGTCCCCTTGAACCCAGTTTCTGCCATCCAGTCCCCAGACTTCCAGAAACATAGGTTTTCTCCCTGTGGATTAAAAGTAATAATATAGGAATACTAATATGGGGAGCTCCAAAGAAGTTATTTCCTTGATTTATTCCATGGAAAATGGCTTAGCACACATCAGATTCCAGCCTCTGGACTGCCAAAGATGGGTAGAGGAAAATGTTGGTAAATCCTTTGGCTAAATTAAAGTAAACACAAGGGGATATATTTTTGTGTAACTTTCCATTAGGTTCTTAAACTTCTTCACAGAGATTCTTAAGTCAGTAACATATGAAGAATGAATAATAGTAATCCATTTATTGACAGTGTTTAGAAATGCCATTTATGGCTGAATAATGTTTATATGAAGTGTGTAAGTCATTTTGGTCTTAACTAGTTACAAAAATAAGCAAATTAATACAGAAGCTTTTCTTTAAGGTCCTGCAGTGCCTGGTTCAGCTTCCATCAGATCTCGTTAACAGTGAAAGTCTAAACCAAACAAAATGCCTCTTCCTTTGGTTTTAAGGTGTTTGCTCACATTTTCATTCGCAAATGAAGGTGAAACACAGACGTTGAAGCACGGTGATGAGGGTGAAGTCGTGTGGTTGGGTTGGTGCATTGTAGTTTGGGCTTTTGTACAGAGTTCCCATTGAGTTTGCATAGATAGAGCCGGGAGCGCACTAATTTGTCATGAACACTTTGGTTTGTGACCTAATGATTTGGGGCCAGCTTGGCCAGGCCTGGCTGCTGCTGCTTTTCTTTTTTTTTTTTTTTTCCCTTTCCAACCTGGCATGAATTACTCCCATGTGCTTCAGTTCCAGTAATTCAATATTTTGTTCCTTATTTTTGTTGTTCGTTATGTAACCAGAATATTTTCAAACACTTGTAAGGATTATGCCCGAGTTATACACATTTTTGAGCATATTTTGGATTTACCATGATTACACATTGTGATGTGATTAGACCTGTGGCTGCTTTGAATTCTGAGGGCAAGCAAGTCTTGCAGACTTCCCGGACAGTGCTAATTTTTAATTAACCTCTATTTAATCTCAAATTAAGTTTACGTGAAATAACTATTTATTTGTGTTTTGAACTTTTTAAAATGAGATGCAGATGTGGCAGTAGAGAAGCACTGAATCATTGCATGGAAAGGGTGATGCCTTGCATCTGGGATGTTCTGCATTGGGGAGATATTCCTGACATTTAGATCAAGATTTGGGATCCAAGACTCTGTGCTTCAGCACACAACATTAGGCAGCCTCATTCTTTTGGTTGCAGAATTACTCATTATCTTCTTTTCCAATCAAACAGATGCTAAACTTGACACTAACATAATTTCCTTATGCATGTAGAAAGGAGCTCTGAAAACCCTGTGGCTGGAACACAAAGTAGCATAAACAGAACAGACGGCAGGAGGTAGAATATAATTGCAGTTTGTTTTTGTTAGTTAAAGATGAGCATGTGTGCTTCTCTTATGGCTTTATTATCTTTAGTCATGCAGGATTGGGTGCTCTTTTCTCATTTGTGCGAGTTGGTTACTTCCTTCCCAAACGCTGTGTTGCAGTTTCCTCCTTCTTTGTTATATATCTTACGTATTTCTGAGAACAGCAAAATATTCTCATTCGGGTTTTGTTTATTGCAATAAATACTCTTTAAACTAAGATTATACACCCCACTAAAGGCAAGATAGCCCATTTGCTGAGCAAGTGACTGTATTTAAACTGTGATTTCCTGTGATTTTTTCTGTGGGATTTGGGTACTTCCCCTTGACAGTTCTAGCACACAACTTTTGACTTTGGCTGTGCAGGTACTTTTTCATGGTGACAGAGTGCGAGTGCTCCTAATGGCTCCCTGTTCACTTGTTACTTGCATTGGCCACTGGTTTCACAGCCATTAGAGCCCATGTTACTGCTTGCCAGCAATTGCTGCGGGTAAAGCAGTGGGCACTTTGGAGACAAAACCAAGGGCTACAGTCATGGGATGTTCTGATCCAAGGAAGAAGACAGTAACATAGGATATCAATTTTTCTTCTCTGTTCTGGCAGGATCTCAGCTCATTTGCCATGCCATTCTTGGACGGTGATGTGGAGAGCACGGACAAAAATGCTTCTCGCAAGGTAGGATCCAAAGCTTCACCTTCATTGTGGTGGTTGGTGGTAAGCACAATTTAGTAGACTTAAAGAAGCTTGGAGTTTTAATCTTTCCTGATATACCATTAACCTCCTGAGAATGATGCACTAGGGCAAATATAGTGGCTTTTCATAGAATCACAGAATTTTGCAGATCTTACCGTGAAGGTGCTTATGCAATATAACCTGTAAGCCGTGCTAACCTCTGGTGGTATTGCTTTAAATACTGCAGCTGTTGTGTGTAACACTGCTGTGATTCAATGAAGTAATGTTGTATAATTGTATTCTCAGGAGTAAAGCTAGCTAACAGACTTTGTGGTGTTGCTACAGAAATACAGTGGGCAAATAGGTGCCTGTGGCTGTTGCTGTGTTTTCCTGGAATTGTCTCCTGGTGGTTACTCTCTGGCTATGGAGGTTTGAACTGTTCCGTGTCCTTCCTCTATCTGTCCTTGACAAAATGAGCTGCCTTCATTTGCTGAAACCATAGAGGTAGGGTCTTCCCATAAACAAGCTGGAAAGGTTCCTCCTCGATGTGGGGTTAACTCAAGGTTGTCTTTCTGGAGGCGTTGCTATGATTGGTTTTTCTGATGGCCTGCTGTTAAATTAAGGCAATACATTCACAGAGTCTGCTTGCTTTCAAATGATCAGACAAGCATATTCAATGGATGACATTAGGAATGGTTATATAGCACCTACACAATCTTCAAAGCAATAAAAATTGTGGGTGGGATCTGTCATCTTCAGGTCCTGACCTCATTATTTTCAAGTACAAGCTGGTCTGCTAAATGTAAGCCTCCTACCAGCCAAGTTACGGGCTGGGTGAAGAGAGATACTCCTCTGAACAGTAGATCATAGAATCATAGAATCATAGAATGTCAGGGATTGGAAGGGACCTCGAAAGATCATCAAGTCCAATCCCCCTGCCAGAGCAGGAATGCCTCGATTATGCTACACAGGAACGTGTCCAGGCAGGTCTTGAATGTCTCCAGAGAAGGAGACTCCACAACCTCTCTGGGCAGCCTGTTCCAGTGTTCCGTCACCCTCACTGAGAAGAAGTTTCTTCTCGAGTTTAAGCGGAACCTCTTCTGTTCCAGTTTCAGCCCATTACCCCTTGTCCTATCAGTGGTTGCCACCGAGAAGAGCCTGGCTCCATCCTCGTGACACTCACCCTTTAGATATTTGTAAACATTAATGAGGTCACCCCTTAGTCTCCTCTTCTCCCCAAAGGCTGATCTGTAGCTGCACTGCAGACCAGTTTGACTTGTCACTGTATTTGCAAGGCTATGGACCTCCAGGAAGATTAAACCTGCTACGAGCCGTTTGTCAAAGAGTCTGCAGTTATAGTTCAAGGCAGATGAAGCAATAAATATCTCCTTAGTGAAGTTAATCTGCATCTAGAACAATAACAACTTTACTCTGTTGCCAGCACAAGTTTCTATTCCTTTGCACCTCGCAGCAGAGGACAGTTGTTTAAAAAATTTCTGCAATCCATCAGTAACTGAATATGTTTATAACATTGGCCTTGTTCTTTTTTACATTGGACCTTTCAAGACTGATGTAGGAGTCACTGGCGAAGAGGAACTCTTGTAGATGCCAGGAAAGCTAAAATATACAGTGTTACCAAAAGGTGCTTGTTTGGAGGGTTTGAAAAAAGTGAACAATGTGATGTTTTTGGAAGGAGTTGTCATGCTGGAAGAAGGCAGATATTTGTCACTAAAAAACTTGATTTTTCCATTTATCACCTCCTTTTTCCAAGGAAAGGTGAGAACACTGCATGAATCTCAGTCATGAAGAAAAAAATATACCAAACCTCATCTCACTCATGTGCATTATTGTATGATATCATTTCATAACTTCCACTTCACCACTTATGAATCAATCCCCTGTTTTTCCTCTTGCTGGCCTCAGGACTCTCTTTTGATCAGTGCTTGGCTTGGGAGAACCAGAAGAATATTTCAATAGTTGCCCCTTTTTCAGCTTCAGGAAATGCTGGTTTTTTGTCTCAGAGCTAGGCCAAGTTCTGCGTATGGAAGTGCAATTAACTTTGGAATAACTTATGCATCTGAGGCTTAATATCTGAAAGCGCGTTTTAAACTGACCTTTTTGATAGAGTGTGCAAGAGCGAGAGTTTTTTTCTAACATTATACCTGGAGCTTCATTCAATACATGCAACAAACGGGTAAGAAGTGAGCTGGCAGCATCCAGCTTCTGATAAGAAACAGATCATTTATTAAAATCTATTGCCACACACCTCACCCTATGTATCATTTTCCTCAATGTGAAGGATGGGATCTTTGCTGCTAATGAATGAGAAGTAGAATCAGACTGCAGTATTCATTTAATTCTAACAAACTTTGCTAGTCCTTGCTGATGCTACATAAAAGAGTCCCCAGTTACTCTTCACTTTGAACTGAGATGCTTTTCCTTTGGTCAAGTTTGTAATCACAGCATGGTGTGTAACTTTTGCATACTAAAAGCCAGTATTTCATCAGGATTGTGTCTTTTCCATTCACCCCGCATGCTGGAGACAGGCAGTTTATCAGGGGTGTCTCTTCCTGCACTGAATTCCTCCATCGCCTGGGTTATAGATCAAGGTAGAGAAGTGTAGTTCACAAACTGTCTTTCTGTTCTGCCATTGATTTTAATTCCTCTGTACGTTGTGAAAGACTTTTAGAAACTGAATTAGCATTTTTCATGGAGATCCTCAGCACTTTACCATGCAAGTGTCTCTCAATCATTATCCTGTGACAACAATCCTCATTATACATAAATATCAAGTGCAGAATTATTTGTTCAGGTTCACATAGGAATTTTTTGGCAGCAATGGGAGTGTGACACACATTTCCTGCAGTTTACCCTTAATCACTTCTTATTAATGCTACTATTATAAATTATGTAGTCTTTTTTCCTTTATGACGGATGGCAGGAAGAGGATAGGGATAGTTTTCACCTTTCTCTGTTGGAGACGGAGAATATAATACCAGAAAGACTCTTGTGTAGAGGTTTTTTGGCGTGGTGGGATGGAGAAAGGCAGTTCTTGTGCCTGCGGCAGGTATTCTGACCCCTCTTATTGCCTGACAAAATGCCTTGATGCTTGTGCTGGTAGCTTTGTCTAAAACAACAGGTATTGCTGATTGCTTCATGCTCAAAGCTAGGACTCTTCAGAAATGGCTTGAATTCTTCTGGCAGAAATACCTTAGAGGACAATTTAATACAGCAATATAGACAAGGGCAACTGGGAACTGAGAAGCAATTAGGTTCACTGGATTTCCTTGGTGTAGGAGAAGGCAGTGGAAGAGGGGCTGTTTAGAGGCCTGGAAAACCATGAGTGATGGGGAGCATCATTCAGAAAATAATTCTGATACGACGTGGCAGGGCAGCAGTCAGGGATGAGTGCCCCTCTACACCTAAATAGCTCCATTGATTTTAAAGGTCTTAACACCTTGGGTGTTTATAGATCTTTCAACGGAAATGTAGGTTAAAGGATAAGCTGTGGAAATTATAGGAAACCGATAGCCATCGCTTTCGGCTGAAAGCCCAGAATTGTGAATGATTAGAGAGAAGAAAATGACACAAGAAGAAAATTGTCCATGGGGAGACAGCTAGCAAATTATAGGTGGAGGAGGGAGGAGGAGGAAGAAAAGAAGTTGGAAGAATAATATTGATCCATTTCTGTGTGGAAAGAATAGAATTGTTGTAGAAATAAGAAGAAAGCTCCGAAGAGAAGTGTGCGTTAAAAATTCTTTTCACTACATGGGGAAAAAGCTGTTGAGGTGTTTATCTTGGGTGACAATGGTGACTCTGGGCTATTAATGACTCAGGTGTGTTTAAAGCAGAAGATGCTAAAGCTAGGCGTTTTAAAATTAAATCCAAAAATCTCTGATAAAACACCCATGAATGAATTGCCAGACGTTTCTCTGACTAGTGCTGATTTTGAATAAATCTTGGAGCAGAAATGAAGTTCCAAAAGACTGCAAAAAAAGCTATTACTGTGTTAATATTTACAATGTTTGCAATTAGGATAATTTACGGGTTTGTCAGCTGAATATCAGTCCTCAGCAAAACAATGAAATGTCTA
Source organism: Trogon surrucura (assembly GCA_020746105.1). Classification (NCBI taxonomy): domain Eukaryota; kingdom Metazoa; phylum Chordata; class Aves; order Trogoniformes; family Trogonidae; genus Trogon; species Trogon surrucura. The sequence goes on from CM036622.1 coordinate 53,489,288, forward strand.
ATGGTGAATACTTAATGATGGTATTGTAATAGACTCATTTGGATTGGAATTAATGATAAGCAGTTCTCAGTGAACAAATGTAGGGTTTTAAATGAATTACAAATTTGCTTAGGAAAATGTCATAGCATTGGTGTCGTATAGAAAAGAATGGCACAAGACATTTTGATTTGAGAAACTGAAATGATACTGAATAAACATGGAGCCCATTAAATGAGTAAAAACCCGTCTGATAAAATAAATTGAGACTCATCAGTGGGAAATGTTGTTTCTAGGCAGACAAAACATTCTGTTGCTATACTATGTCATACTTTATCAGTGATTTGAAAGAAATACAGACTCATTACTAATAAAATTTGTGGCTCATACAAAAACAAGTGGGAAGAGAGTGGTAAATTCTGAGCAGGAAACTCCAATGCAGAGTGACCTGAATCGCTTAAAGCACATTTTGCAAACAAACAGCCCATCTCAGTTTGGCCAAAGTGTGACTGGTTACACCTGGGAGCAAATAACATAGACTTTAATTTTGGGAAGTCTTTCACCAAGTCATGGTTAGGTTTTGAGAATAGCTGTAGGTAATCATCTGTGCACAGATTCTGGACGTGACACAGTGGTTAAAGGATTAGTTTGGGTTTTGGATGTATGAAAAAAGGAATAGGGTAAAAAGTAGAGGTTTTGTTATGACTGAGTTTGGCACCGACTCATAGTTGTGTTATCAGTAGTGCAGGAAAGTGTTGATGAACTGGGATCGGAAAACATCTGAGGAGTGGCTCCAATACTGAAGGACTGCAAAGAGCTCTTTGTCCTACTTCTGCTCCCAGCATAAGTTTTGTTTTGTCCAGTGACTCCTGGGACCTGCATGGGCAACCCCTGAAACAAGGAGGAGAAGCAAGTGGAGGGTGCTGCAGCCTTGGGATGGGGCACCTGCAGTGGATACAGGGAGCGTCACGGCAAGGACGCGTAGGACAATCACTGCATGGCTGCTTCCCATCTCCTGCTTTAAAATAAATGCACTTAGGCCTTAGGAAGTGGATGGGGAGCCAGTCCTGCTTTCACTTTTCCTCAAGCCTGCTTCTGCCTTTGAGCAGCCCTGCTCACTGCTGGAAAACTTACCCCAACCATCCAGAGAGCCAGGCAGAGCTCTCAGAGCCTGCCAGAGCAACCAGCCACATCCCATTGTATTTTAATTTGGGAAAGTGTCATTGTCCTTTAGTTTTGGGAAGTGACATCTCTGATCTCGTAAAATACGTTGTCATCTCAATTGTTGCTGCTCATGCAGAACCAAGGGAGCTACTGGTGGTGAATGTCACCACATGGTGCCTGGGAGAGGAAGTCCTTCGTTACCTTTCAGTCTAATGAAGTCAGCTCTTGTGTTTCTGTGAGCTCTTTTATTCCAGCAGAATAAGAGAATCATCCAATTAACTTTATCAAAGAGCTTTTTTACTGAGATTCAGTGGAAGGGCAGGAAATAAGTGCAGACGTCTATCTGGTGTACTGTCTCTAATCGTGTTTACTGTCCCTGTCAAGGATAGTGGGTGGCGATTCCTTTTCTGTTACTGGTCTTTCAAAAAAAATTTTTAGTGAAGAGGCAAAATAAAGGTCAAATAACTCCATGTTGTAAAAGTAAACAGAGCTCGAATGCTCTCTAAGTGTCCTAACTGTTCAGAGTTGGAGAAGAAGGGACAGAGCTCAGGAGTGTAACTTTCACTTAAATTCAGAAGCAATTTGAAAGGCCGCTTTGCTTGAACTCCTTTGTATTCCAGATGATAGATTATTTTTTCGACCTGTTCTGAAAAATGAATCTGAATTCACCAGAAACTGAACAAGAACCAGAGATTTTTCAGGGAGAGCATTCTCTGGGGAAGGCTGCGTGCCCGAGAAAGGACCCATTGTGGGGAGCGCGCTGGCAGAGGGGCAGAGGAGACGGCTGCGAAGAGGTGCTGTGGCAGGGACAGGGGCAGTGCCTGGGTTTCTCCAGCTCTGACACGACATCTGTACCTGTGCCCGGTCAGGGTCGTCTCAGCAGACCTCCATCATTTGGGGGGGCACTTCGCTTGACAAAATTATAGAACCATTTAGGTTGGAAAAGACCCTTGGGATCATCGAGTCCGACCACTAACCCTATTCTACGAAGCTCACCCCTAAACCATATCCCCCAACACCACATCTAAATGACCCTTAAACACATTCAGGGCTGGGGACTCAACGACCTCCCTGGGCAGCCTGTTCCAATGTCTGGCTACTCCTTCTGTGAAAAAATTTTTCCTAATGTCCATTCTAAACCTCCCCTGTTGCAGTTTGAAGCCATTCCCTCTTGTTCTGTCACTAATTACCTGTGAGAAGAGACCAGCACCAACCTCTCTACAACGTCCTTTCAGGTAGTTGTAGAGAGTGATGAGGTCACCGCTTATCCTCCTCTTCTTCAAACTAAACAAACCCAAGTCCTTCAATCATTCTTCATAAGATTTATTCTCTGGGCCCTTCACCAGCTTTGTTGCCCTCCTGCACTTGCTCCAGCTCCTCGACATCTCTCTTGTATTGAGGTGCCCAGAACTGGACACAGTACTCAAGATGTGGCCTCACCAGTGCCGAGTGCAGGGCACTGTCCTTTGGCAGGACACTTCTATTCCCTGCGGTTAAGTGGTCCTTAAATTCTAGATTGGGAGCAGAAATGGCTTCTTAGAGAGGGCATTACTTGGTGAGATGGAGTGATCAGATTTTCAGTACAAAGCATAGCTTAAAAAAATGACAACGTTGGGAAAATTTCTGCCTGTGAATGAGAAGAGGCAGGACTGAGGTGTGGTGAGCGGATGACAAGAGACTGGTTTGTGGTAAAATTATGAATAGTTTGATCTCTTAGCACATTGCACTGGGGATTATCATACAGTAGTGATTGAACACAGTGCACTCCAATCTTTCTTGTAAAATAAGATGAACAGTTGTGAGTCAGTTAAGAAAACAGATGAAGAGAAAGGTGACAGGCTGGTATTGAAAGGACAGCTGTTGGTTCGAGGGACGGAACTAGTGGGATTTCCCTAAGCTCAGTTCTGGGACTGGTCTTTCATAGATAGGCTGAGACAAAAAATAAAGCATCCTAACTAAATTTGTTGATGATGCATGGGAAAAGACCTTATACAGGAGGACCTGAATGACCCTCAGGATGTTCATACAAGGTTGTTCACTGGGAATATGCCCACAGAAGCAATCAATAAAAGAGATCAGGCAGCATTCTCTTGGCCCAGAGATGAAGGACTTGGGCACAGTCCTATTGCAGAGCCAGACTCTTGCACCCGCTAGAACATGGTGGCCATGTGCAACCTGGGACTGTCTCTGGCTTGTCCTCTCTCCAGGCAGCACCTGGGTTATACACGGACTAAATCCCCATCAGATGAGGCATTAATGTGCATAACTAGGAGAAACGAAGAAGAGATTGCAAAGAAAGATTCCCTCATCCAGGTGAAATGACAGGGGCAGCTTTCAGGATGTTGTTTCTTGCACCGAAATCTTCCAGAGCTGCCCAGTCTGGGACAGGTACCATGCTGTCACTTCAGGTTTCATTCAAAAAATTGAACATTAAGTCTGCTAGATGTCAAACGCTGTATGATATGGCTCATTTTGTTGCTTTATTTTCAACAGTGGCCAATTCTGGGTGCATTTTAGAAACCTGTCTAAGATCATTCGGTGTTTACATGACAGAGCGAAGTCCCACCCTGGTCCCCAGCTGAGGATCCTTTTGTGCTCTGAAGCATGAAAACCAATAGTGTCTTACAGCTTTTCAGGATATATTTACTCAGTGCTCTGTAAGGTAACCAGTTAGCCTTGAACAAGCAGAGTCAGTTGCTAGAAACAGCACAGCTGAAGTTGTGTGGGGCTCTGCTAGGTTGCTTAACCTCACCAGGGAGCACATTGCCGTAGGCTGAGAGTACATTTGCACTGGCCCTACTGCTGAGCAGCTAATTTAGCCCTATTCCTGCTGCACTGTTCTCTGCAGGCATGTGGTGGGGAGCTGACGTTTCTCTCCAACATAACCAGTTTTAAGATTCAAGGAGTCCAAGCCCAGGCACAGAGATCAAAGATGCCCTATATGCCCTGCACAAAGCCAACACAAGAAATGTTTCATTGTTGGTTGGGGTTTTTTTAATTAGGTGAACAGTCTTGGTACTCAGAGGAATTTTTCAATTCGTTTCATTAGACTTTATTTGTCTGCTGATTCGTATTGTACTTGCATTGTGTGTTTGGATTCCTTATCTCCAAGAGGTCAATTACCTGGTCAGGCTCAAATGAGCCATATCACCACGTGTGTTTCATATTTCTACCCATTCTCACTTTACTGCTTTTCCTGGACCAGCGCAAACTGATTTACAAGGGCTATTAATGTGAGAAACCAGGGTGAAATAGGTTTTTTTGCTGCTACAGCCCAACTGGGGGAATAGTTATCTTTCCAAAGCACATGTGGGAGTTTTCTGCCCACCTGCCTGTCATAGCTTCAGGAAATGAGTCCAGAAAGCATGAAGAACAGGCTGATGATCCATCTAGCTGTGTGACCTGCTTCTAGCACCACTGCTGGAGTCACCATACCAAGTCTGCATAGGATGGTGGGGGTTATTCCATAGCAGAGATTCTTCAGCATTCCCAGCGGAAGCGTGAAAATTAACATTGCCTTGTGACTTTTGTCACTGCGATAACTGTTGTTGCTACTGATTTTACTCGCAGAAGCACTTAAACATCTTTTAAAACTCGCAATCCATTAGCCTTAAATAATAGTCTAAGAAAGCAAACCTGATGTAATTCCCAAAGCAAAACCACGGGTATTTATCTGCTTTGGTAGTGGGTGTAACCTGTGTATAATTAACATGTGGAGCGGCTGGATAAGAATGCAATGTAGTGATTTCCTTTAATTTAGTAACATGCACATGTGTATTTAGCAGTGTGCCCCTGGTGCTCTGACAATTAGATAATTCATCTGCCTGGCACGATGGAGAGAAAGCAATCGGTTGTCATTGCAATAAATAAAAACATCCTGCTGCTTCTGCTTGGAATTTGAGAACAATTTGCTTTCATGTCTGACTTGCATGTAAAAGGGAAAACTGAGTTTTTCACAAATTGCTGCTTGACTTTTTACATTTCTAGGACTATTTTAGCATGTGAAGACACCATAGTCTTTTAAAAGTGTCTCCTATCAGTGTGTTGTTATAACCAAACAAGCATGCACAAAAGGTAGCATAAGATAAGCACCGGAATGACATCCTCCTCTGAGCTTTGCAAATGTCATGGCTTGTCACTTTAGAAAAAATTATAATGAAATTACCTTCCTGGAAACAGTCCTAAATTAGAGTAGTAGTGGCAGGTTTGTATTGTGATTAAAATGAACTTGAAAATATTCCTTCTCCCCACTTTCAGGCAGTGGATTTGGCAAGAGGCCTCTTTAAATTGCAATGCAAAAGGAGGTGCTTTTGTGTGACTTGGTTACTCCTGGATGTGTAGTTGTGAAGAGAATGACGTCTAAGTAGTCTCGGATGATTTACGAATGGTATCTCAGTGAAGTTAATGAGCTTTTATGAAAAAGCTGTCACTTTGGGACTATTTTACCTGTGACAAAAGTGCAATTGGTTTATTAATTTACTTATAGTGTGGTTATTATTCCAGGTCTCAGTTGAGGGATTGTGCCCTATTATTCTTGATAAATACTCACCAGGAGATGGTGTGTGTGTGAGAGGACTTGGAGTGGGAACAAAGAAGATACAGTCCTTATGGCAGAAGAGATATGTACTATGAAATAAGTTTTCAAGATTCCACACTGCACACAGAATCCATGACAGAGCTGGGAGGCAAACCTGAGGCTCAAGCCCCTGCGTTAACCTTGAAACATTATGTTTTTTCTTCTCTAATATATATTGTCAGAGTTTTTGGTACCCAGTGCTTCAGTTAGATTTGATTTATCCATTCCAAAGTGTTCCCCTTGAGGGGAACTGCTTCTCTAATTCTTCTGCAAAAGGACAAGTATATTTTTGAGATATTTTTGCCCATGCAGTCAAAAATAAGTTGTGCATCCTGCCAGACATCTCTGTGCTGGGCAGAGCAGCACAGTGCAGAACTCATCAGCTGTCCAGGGCAGTGCCGGTGCATCTCCATGCTCCTCCTAGTGACCCACGTTATTTGTGTCCATCTCCCAGACCAACTGCAACTTGTCTTTTAGATTAGAAACCTTCCCAAACAGGAGTCCACACTCTGCAGCTCCTTCTGCAATTCCCATGGATCAGGATCCATTCCAGCTCTGTCCCATCCCAAGCAGAAAGAGCAGCTGGTCCAAAGTGCGTGTGTAGGAGACAGTTAACGAGAAGTGGGGTCCCACGTTACAGCTGTTTGCCCATTGTGCTGCTCTTACATATTTCTACAAGTGTTTAGGAGCTGTGACTAAACATTATTTTGAAAAGGCAGTTAATTGCAAGTGTGTTTTTAAGTCAACTGACCATTTTTAGTTGGATTCATATACGCAAGCTCTTCACTGACCAGAAGGAGGGCATATGCCCAGGGAGGTTGTGGAGTCTCCTTCTCTGGAGACATTCAAGACCTGCCTGGACACGTTCCTGTGTAGCATAATCTAGGCATTCCTGCTCTGGCAGGGGGATTGGACTTGATGATCTTTCGAGGTCCCTTCCAATCCCTGACATTCTGTGATCCTGTGATATGGACCTATGAAGATTTAATTCATCCGTTCTCTCAGTGAAATCATTCTAATAAAAGACCATAGAATCATAGAATCATTAAGGTTGGAAAAGACCACTAAGATCATTAAATCCAACTGTCAACCCAACACTACTGTGACCAGTAAACCATGTCCTGAAGTTCCATGTCTACACATTTTTTGAACACCTCTGGGGATGGTGACTCCACCACTTCCGTGGGCAGCTTATTCCAATGCTTCACCACTCTTTTAGTAAAGAATTTTTTCCTAATATCCAATCTAAACCTCCCCTGGTGCAACTTGAGCCCATTTCCTCTTGTCCTATCCCTAATTGCTTGGGAGAAGAAAGCGACGCCCACCTTACTACACCCTCCTTTCAGGTGGTTGTAGAGAGCAATAAGGTCTCCGCTCAGCCTTCTCTTCTCCAGGCTAAACAATCCCAGTGTCCTCAGCCTCTCCTCATAAGACTTGTTCTCCAGATACTGCACCAGCTTTCTTGCCCTTCTCTGGACCTGCTCCAGCATCTCAATGTCTTATACTGCAGTGCCCAAAACTGAACAGGGTACTCAGACTGTGGCCTCACTGAAAGATGCTACTTTTGCCTACAATGACTCTGATGGCAACCGTGCCCGTACCCAGGTAGACTGACACACCTCTGGTGACATCTTCACAGGTAGAAGTTGCTGTTTGCTTCGTTCTTCCTGGTTTGTGTTGTGTAGTTGGGAGGAGAGGACCAGGCATGCAAAGAGCTTGAAACTCAGTGGCACATCATGCCCACAGGCACATATGCTGTGGCCTTTGCTTACGTGTTCCCCAGAGACCTGAAACCCACTGCTGCCTTTTGGCAGGAACAGAGCCCTTCGTTCATGGGAAATGACCCCAGCTAAAAAAGCAGCCTCATGCCCACAGAAGTACTTTGTGCATCCAAAAAGAAGTAAACTCTACGTGTAACTCAGACACAAGCAAATCCCACAGAGGTTTTGAGCCAGTTTCTGTTAATTGTATGTGGGGAGAATTTAATTTTTGCTCCTTTTTTTGGTTTGTTTTTCTGGATTTTTATCCGCTCTTGCTGAGCAAGCCTACACAGTGTGTGTTGTGCACAGATATTCTTGCTAGCTGGAGAGCCAGCACGGGTCCTGAAAGAGATACAGCTGTTAGAAAGGTCATACCCAAGCTCAGGGACGGGTAATTAGCAGGAACGTCATCACTCTAAAATGGTTCCTCTATTTTTGGGACTGGAGTTGCAATCCCACAACTGTGGTTGTGGCTGGTGTCGTAGAGACCTGTCAGGCGCTTGGGAGCTTGTGCACTGTGCCGCATCACATCGTGTGATGGAGATTTAAGTACTAGATGGGTGCTTAAATTTGAAAGGAAGACTTTGGAACACTGTGTTTCCTTACTGTTGATCATTCATTACTTTAAATAAATTCATTACCAATTATCTTTCCATTGTCCAGGGAAGGAAGAGGAATGTGTGGCAAATAAAAGCAATAAAGAAAATCCTGCATTATATATGTGATAGTAAAATGTATGCACACATGTTAAATATTTAAGAGAAGGGTCAGCACAGAGCCCAGAGAGGTGACATACACGGATCTGCATGTCAGTGGAGGCAGGTGAAGTCACCACCCACTTAAACAGGAGTTGGCTGTGTTAAGACAAGTTCAGAGATCCTGGTGGCCTGAGCTGAAATGAATTAATGGTGATTTTCCTTTTTTCTTCCTTTTTTCTCTCCTCCTCAGGTGGAAGACAGCTACTCTGCCAGCAGCCCTTCGAAAGGCCTTTTCTCAAAAGGGCTCCAGAACCGACCTTCCAGCCCCGTTTCTGCCCCTGTGAGATCCAAACATAGCCCTGGCTCACCCAAAACAGTGTTCCCCTTCCCCTACCAGGAGTCTCCCCCACGCTCCCCACGCCGAATGAGCTTCAGTGGGATCTTCAGGTCTTCCTCCAAAGAGTCCTCCCCCAATTCTAACCCGTCTACCTCTCCTGGGGGCATCAAGTTTTTCTCCAGATCAAGAAAAAGTAAGAAATTGCTCATGTTATTTCAGGAAGATACACGGTACCTCTGGGCTTGGCCCATTCTTTACCTGCGGTAGTGAAGTAAGTGCAGATGAGGCATGTGCTAATTGTTCGTTATCGCTTTCACTGACCTTGTGTTTTGGGTTTCTGAAATACTGGCCCCTAGGGTGTGACCTCTGCAGGGCCATGGACACCTACGCAGGGCTGAGGAGGGAAATCACTCTTCAAAGCTTTGCTTAGAAATCCTGTGTTCACATTACTGGGAGGTTTTTGGGTGGTTTCACCAAGGCTGGCTGGACATCAGCACTGGGGCTCCGGAACCGCTGGAGATGTTCACGGAGTTTATGGTGAAAGTGGACACAGAAACATCATCTCAGGAGCTACTTTTGTAGACTGTAGAGAATTTCAGCTGTTTGGTTTGGGTTTTCTTTAATTAATATTTCCTTGCCCTGCTGTAGGAGGGGAAAGAGACCTTTACTAGACAGAAGTAAATGATATGTGTTTCCAATCAAACAGCCATTAAGGGAGTGTTTGAGCTTCTCTACCAGAATATAAAAGGCATTGTAGACCTCCATGGTTGAGAGCACTTACCTGCTTTGTATTGAGCACAAATTTTGCCTCTTCAGCAGCCCGTGGGCTAACACACCCTTAACACTCATAAATAAGCAGGAGTGAGAAAAGCGTTTCATTTTAAAACTTTCTTATGGAATAAAGATTCCCAGTGCTGGTCTGTAAACCAAACCTGGTCTGTGCAAAGACTTAGTGGCTATACAAGAGGACAGAGTTACAGGGGAAAGAGAAGAAGAGTAGTATCTTGCTGCAGGCAATGCTGGATTGTCAGACCACAGTGAATTTTCCTTCTGTGAGCAGAAGAAATAACTAAATGATAAATTGTTGTCAAATCTTCTGTGACAACAAGGGCACAGAATTAGCATTGCACGTACCTCTGGCTATATGTTTCCTGCAGTGTACCAATAGCTTTCAGAGACTTTTAAACAGTATAGAAGGACCTTCTTGGTTTTCTTCATCAGAATTTCCCTTTAAAATGTTGGGTTTAATCAGAACAAGTAATTTCATAGTGACTTTTGTGCACAAGAACACAGCTGTACAAACCCATATAGGATTTTTTCTTCATGTTTATTGGAAGTTCTGCTAGAGCTTAATTGAAATGGAATCTTTTCCAGTCCCTGCCTCTCTCTAATACACCTTCAGGAGACTGAAAGTAGGAGTCAGTGTTTCTGAAGGACTCCAAGTAGACTGCAAGCATAATTTCTATTCAAAGACATTTGTTCTTCTCTGCTGAAAGTTCAAGTACGCATTTTATGCTCCCCTCTTTTTCAAGCCTCCTAATAATTAAAGTCTATTTAGGTCCACAGGTTGAAATATTGCATAGGCAATACGTCACTGATTGAGTATGCAAAGAAGGGCTCGCTGCTGCGTGAAGAACAGCACTATACTCTGCATAGCAAAGTCATCTTGTGCCTTTGTGAGCAAGTTATCCAAGCAAACAGTACTGCTTAAGTCCTAGCTAGGTACAACTGAATATTAAATAAAGGAATCTCCCAGTAGTCAGCAAAATCCTTTTGATAAGGTCACATCACTGTCGCAGGAACAGGCTTGGAACAGGGCCATGCTATTTTTGAGCTAACAGAAGATACCCATGACCCTGCTGCTCCAAAGGGGATTGCAGGAACAGTGCTGGGCTTGGGTGTTCATGGGCTTTTGATGTTAAGTCAGGAGGGACACCCTCTTGAAAAGGGCACAATGGTTAAAATCAGTATTTAAATTGATAACTCTTCCCATTCTGCAGCTTTTTGCAAAACAGAACATTTCTTACCATGTGCTTTCACATTGTTTAGCTCTTTCACAGAAAGACTGGTGCAGATACACACTTCACTACCGTGTTCAGGTAGATTTCAGAATGTGCAAAAAGGAGTTGGTGATGAATTACAGTCTTAGGGTTCACTGTATTTAAATTTTATTGAATTTTACTTATTGAAACCTTTTCAGGACTTCAGGAAAAGTATGAGTTCGCATTTCTATCGTATTGTGTATTTTATCGCAAGCAAAACTTCTGCATTATGGTGCTTTGCAATTGAAGAATAACCCTGTGTATTACAAAACACTAAGTCAATTGGCTACATCCCACTCAAAACAGTCTCTGTGGCTTGAACAGCATTTCCTGAGTGACAAGACTTCTCAGACTCTCCTCAGACCAGATATCTCAGACCTTTGCAGAGATGCTGTGCTGAAGAGCTCTGAGAAGAGCTAAGCTGTCACGTGGCTTCACATGTCTGAAGGTGCATAAATGCTTCACTGCTCAAAATTCTCACAGCCTATATGATCAAAATCTCATTTTCTCAAGCAGCTTGGGATATCGGTGTTAAAAGTGAATGGGACTTAAGTTGCTTTCTCAGTTCTGAAACTGTGAGTGCATTGAAATGAGATGGACTTGTGGTGCTTGCCATACTTGGCAGCCCTGCTGGTGCTGGGTTAATAGTATTAAAATGAAAATTAACTGTATGCTGGGCTACACTAGAAGGACCGTCACCAGCAGGCCAAGGGAAGTCTTCCTCCCCCTCTGCTCAGCACCACTGAGACACATCTGCAGGACTGGGTCCACTTCTTGGTTTCCTAGTACAAGAGAGACAGGGACATACTAGTCCGGCAAAGGACTACTAAGTTGACCAGGGGCTGGGGCATGTGGTGTAGGAGGAGGAAGGAGGAGACCTTTTTGCTGACTTCAGCTAACACAGAGAAGGCAGTGCCAGGCATCTCAGGGATGCCCAGTGAAAGGGCAGGAGGCAGCAAAGGAAACTCCAGGCAGGTGTAAGAAAAATGTTCTTCATGGGGGTGATACGGCATCAGAGGAGGGTTCCAGAGGGTCTGTGAAATTGCTGCCCGTGCAGAATTTAATAAGTCGACTGGACAAGGCTTTGAGCACCCCAATTTAAAGTTGAAGCCCTGCTTTGAGCACAAGCTGGACCAAAGACCTCCAGAGGTCCCTCTCAGCTGCAGCTCTTCTGGGAAACTCTGCACTGGAGCCTTCCTCTTGGGTTTATAGCAAATGTGTATTTTATTCAGGCAATCTGCAATTAAAAAAAAAAAAAAAGCACCAGATAAAAGTTCACAGGGGCTTGGGGTTTTTTTGTCCCTTACTTTATCTGAAATGAGTCTGTGCTGCCCTCCTTTCCCTGTCATCATGGAGCAGCATGCGGGGGAAGTATATGCAGTGTTTGTTTTAAATAACATACCCCGTCTTCCCTCCACTTCCTCCTCCCACGCATTGTTCAAAACAGACCAACCTGTTACTCTGCATATTCTTTGTTTTTCTTGGAAGCAGCTTCTTCCTAGCTTGTTTTCATTTTAAAGGCTATGTGTGGTATTTGCAGCACTTTCTTTCCCATGTGGTTGTTCTTTTCCCAGCTCTTATTTTGCCTTTTGAAGATGTACAGTTTAGGAAAAGCATTAATGGTTAGGGCAGGATGATATTAAAACAGAAAGTGGTTTGCAGACATGAGGTTTAAAACACTCTCCACTTAAGGCTGGGAGTTTAAAGCTTTTGCTCATCTTTAGTATTATATCACTTGTTTTGGCTCTAACCAGAAGCTCCTCTTTGTGTCTTTTCCCTTTGGTTACCCTAGTTCAGCATCTGGTCATAAGCCCATGGCTCTGATCTAATGAAAGATTTGCCTTGAAAGAAAAAAGACCTTCCCAAAACGCGCCCTTGGCTGCCGGCCACTTCAGGTATTTTGTAAGTACGGCTTCAAAACAGTAAACTGCTGGTTGGGATTTCATGTCCAGCATCCCACCTTTGGAAAGGCAATAAATCCACCTTGAGTTCCTCTAGAAGAGGCTCCGTGTGGACCTTTTTGAGTGAGGTGTGTGCTTGGCCACTGGTGCTGCTCCTTCGGCTCTAGAAGCTCACAGAAAAAAATCCAAGACATCCCTTTGTGTGCTTGTGTTTCTGTACAAGTGCTCTGAAATGTAATTCTTGGGTTTTTAATTCCTTTTTTTGGCTGAGAATTTCTTTGCAACAGCACTGTTAGGCTGATGATTGAAAACTGAGTATGGATTTGGGATGATTTAAGCTTGGCTTTGAGGTGGCTCAGATGACTTGCTAGTGCTGCTCTCCCATTACTGATGAAGCTCGGTAAATGCTGCCGACCTTACACCTCCCAGAGCCAGGTGCCTTCTGCAAGTGGAGACCTGGCTCTATGGGATGTAGAGCTCAGTACCTGGCTTTTGCCAATCAGCATGGGCACGTGAGCAGCCGTGGAATATTGAACAATTACATTTTAATTATTTGTAGAAGATTGTATATGAATAAAACCAAGTAAATCAGAGTCCTCTAATTTTAGAGTAGCTGGCAGGAGGCTTCTGCAGAGCTGACACTGATTTCCTGGATGTTTTGCAGGGACAGCAGGAACGAAGTACAGGTGAAGAGGTGCAAGTTGAAATTTGAAGTGCTGTGAAAACTTACTTCAAAATTAGTCATGTGGAACCACTTTCTAGCTTGTCTTAGGTTTGCTCAAAACTGCGTGAACTGCTCTCTCATCTTGTCTGTGAAGGGAGCGCATTTCTCTTGTGTACACATGTACGTGAGCAGGTATAATGCCAAGAGAAAGAAGAAGTGGCAAAAATTTACTCTCACTAAAGCAAACTGAGGTGATCTCAGTGGGTTGAGCATGGTGCTTGAAACACCAAAGGTCGCGGGTTCAATTCCCGTTCGGTTCTCATGTGTTGCCTGACCTTGTCGAGAGGTGGCGTCCCTGCCCACAACAGGGAGGTTGGATTAAAATGATCTCTAAGGTCCCTTCCAGCCCAAGCCATTCTATGATTCTATGATTCTATGATCCAAATAAATGCAGGAGGGTGACCTGCAACTGGGGGAAAACACAAAACAAAAGATCACACTAGCATGAGCTCTCCCTTCAGAACTAATACATACACAAATAAATTAGGATAGCTTTATTTTACTGAGTTGAATTTAGGGAGCAACACCTGCAGATAGTCAAAAATCAAGTACCCTGAATATTTTATTAAAAGTAGATGGTTGTATGAAATTTAAGTCGTTAAAATGTAGTTTTTTCTATGGCACTGAATGCCCCATTCAAAAGACATTGAGACATTTTCCAGTCCTGTTTCCCCTTCCAAAATCATCAGTTCAGGTAACAGCAATACTCATGACACATTGATGGTGCTGCCAGTTTCAACAGCCAAGAAAATCAATTAAAAGGTTTCCATTGACCTAAAGCTTTGAGCTGTGGTGGATGGGATCAAAAGATAAACTTAGCTCAGAATTAAAGGTTGTTTACAAAACTTTGAAATGAAAATTACACAGCTTTCAAACACCTTGAAGATGGTGGTCAAATTTGAATCACAATGAATTTGCAACTGTATTTGAGGAAGGAAATGGTTTTTAGTATAAAGTTTTAATTTTCTGTCTTTTCCTAGTAATTTTACTCATTCTGAAATTCAATCCTATTAACTGTGTTGCCTAAAATAACCCATATGAAGGGCTCCTGCTGTTCCAATAACAAAGGACCAGACAGTACTTTTTCAGAAGTCTGCAAAATGCAATTCAGAAAGGTTGCCATATATTTTATTCAGTCTAATAATGTATTTTCTTGGACAGCATCTTGTGGTTAGAATATGCCCTCTGTTAAGAAAAGGTTATGACTGTACTAATTTTTACCCATAGATGGAGCAAGTAGCTTTTATTTGCAACAGCGCAGGGAAGAAATGGGGAAAACCCTGCAGGGTTTCATAGAAACGTAGAATCGTTTAGTTTGGAAAAGCCCTTTAAGATCATGAAGTCCAAGCATTAACGTAGCACGTAGCCACATTCAGCTCTGCTCCCTTGAAGGCCTCCTGACTCTGGCTGATCTGTGCTGAAAATTTGCTTCACGTTTTGAACTGAAATTCATTTCTCCCGAGATTTTAATCCATATTCATGGCATTTAGGTAACAGCTTACAGTGAAGTGGAGTTTAGCCTGAGACAGGCTGTTGTGGGATGTCAACAACTGGGTGCACGTATTTCACGTACCGTTGGCTCAGGCTATTTCCCACCTTCACTCTTTGGGGATACCTTCCCACAACACTTGGCGCTGTGTGATGGGATATCTTCCCTCATGCCAGCTGCTGGAGTCTATATTTGGATTTTTCTTTACTGAATCAATACATTCTTCTCATAGTCTTGGACCTTCCCAGCCTTTCGACCACAACTGTAGGGAACCACCAACTGTAACCTGCACTGGGACACCGAATAGCTAAGGCCGCTCCCACCTGCAGTTGTCCACCCGTGTTCCCAGTCCCCTGCCTTGGGAATGGGCCAGCAGGTGGGACACCAGAGGGAAAGGCCAGGAGGCAGCTCTGATTTCTGGCTGTGCCTACCCTTGTCGTGCAGGACCAGGGGAGCAGGTTGGGGAAGGATGAGGCTGCTTTGTCCAGGTTCACTTGGGAGGGTGGTGTAGGCCCTTCCATTGTTGCCCCATAAAACCTGGGAAAGAAGCAGAATCGTTTGTCTTGCTTTATTTTCCAGTACTGCTGTGCAAAACCATCTAATCATAATTTTTCAAGCTTACTTTGCCCACAGAGGCAGACACAGGGACTGACACTGATCAGTTTGGTCTTGTCTACACTAGAAAAATGGCTTTTTGCAGACATGTGTCAGCGTGGCTGCAGCAGAGTTGGTGCCACACACAGCTTTGCGTGGCCAAAGACCAGCCATGTTCAGCACCATTTCTCCTTCCAGTTACTGACATCTGCTGTCAGCAGCAGGAGATTTTTCTGGTTAAAATGTACCTATGGTGACTGGTCTTAGTTAATTCAGAGATACCTTTCAGTGCATTTCCGATTTCACCTTAGTTTCCCATCATCAGTGTTATCTGCATCGGTGCAGTACATCCAGTACGCTTGTGTATTCTTTACCACGCTTTCTAGGCAAGAAGGTATTTGAGACCATCTTCAACTTGCTCATGATTTAGATGCAATGATGCAAAAAAAGGGAATTTTTCAGTCTCTAACTTTCGTCTGCAGATTCATTCCCATCTTCTACCTCTTGCCTGGGGTTTAAACTATGGCACATGCTATGTATAATCAGACTTTAAAATAGCAACAAAGTTATTATTTCTTGTGATGTATAGACAAGACATTAGTTTTATATTTGCTCTTTTAGAGACTGCTGCTGGCATGCAGGGGAGATAGAAACTATCGTTTGAACATCTCCAAAGGTTGATGAACCCTAGTGGCCTTTCACTGCTGGTCTGCTCTGTGTCCTTTGATAACAGAGGTCTGCAGGGCAGTGCTCATGTGCAGGTGACTTTGTTCCCCCACAGGTAGTAATGTAAGCGACAGAAAAGCTAAAGAGAGAGTTTTGAAGTCTCAAGCTGTCTAATCACAGGAAGTCATCTGGAAATAAGTTGTGGGGGACTTTTTTTTGTGACTATGGAAATTTTTTTAACTATATGTAGTTTAAAAATCCAGGAATACATGCAGGAAGGTATTTTCAAACATATTTATGTGTCTATTTTCCATTTAAATCAATCATTTCAGAATTTGGTGCCTCAGCAATGATTTGATTACAAGTGCTGGGGAAATCCTGTTTATTTTACTAGGTTTGTTCACACATTTAATGTTGAGTATATTACTTTGGCTGAATCCTAGTGAATGCTTGTCATGATCCCATTGAAAATATTTTTGCATCCAAGCTCTTTTGATATGTGGTTAGAGTTTGAAGTGTTATTAATCACTTACAGTATCAGATTCAAGCTTTGCAGATATCATGGGTATCAAGCTTCTTAGATAAAGTCCATTGAAAATGCCTCAGACATGGGCTGAATAAATGTGATGAGTGTTGACTCAAATAGTTTTCTGATCCGGAAAAATATGGAATGAAAGAACCTGATCAAAAGGCAGAAGAATGCATGGTTTGGGGAATATAGGATGTGTAGTTAAATACCAGGCTCAGTCCAGCAGCCTGTAGCTTTTATGTAGCCTTTGCTGGACCAGCGTGAGTTTTGACTGAGCTCAGACTGAATGAGAACACTGATTTTAAAAGAAAATAAAAACCATATTACTGATGGTAAATCACTATGCATTGTGAGAGTCAATAGGGCAAGGTGTTGATCACTCTCATGTCCCAATTTATGAGCTTTGTGGAAATGAGCCTTTGCTTTGTACAACTCCTGGGGCTGTGAAAGCATCTTGAAGGAGAGCCCTGGTGATAACCAGTGGTCAAACCGAGAGTGTTTTAAAGACTTCCCACAAACTCTGCTACTTGCCTGTGTGGATTAGTACATTTATTCCCTGTTTTCACTTGTGTTTTTGGTTTTCCCATTGACCATAAAGCCAACTGAAGATAACGTTCCCATTTGTACAGAAAGTATGGGCAGACACCACAGTCTCACGGTTGAGCTGGTATAAATCATCACAGGAGCTTCCAGCATCTGCTCTAGCACCACGTCACTTGCAGCAGTCACTGGCAGAGTTTGTGATTTGGGCAAGGAGAACCTGTAGCATCTATTTTGATTAAGTCAGGGGTCAGAGCACCTTACAGCAACTTGTGTGGTGAACATCCAAGTATGGACCCGTCGTTGCCCTATTTGACCTATACAGCAAGTTTTAATGCGGGTTGGTTGTTACTGGGATGGAAGAGATGTGGAAGAGCAAAGAAAATACCTTCTGGTATAAAGCTCTGCATGATGCCAGGTTTAGGATTGTTTCCCCATTGCCATACTAAGTCAAATAAGTATCAGTCTGAATTAGGAGATCTAGCAGGAAGTCTTTCTGTACTCGCAGTTTGACAGAGGTGAAAGGGCTGTGGAAATGGTGTAACACCAACATTATGCTAATGTCGGTAATCAAACTAGTTCCTATACTCCTGAATCTGTGTATGGAGCTAAGTCTTTCCACACTGCTTTCTATTTGACTAAAGTAAGGTCACTTTTCCTTTGTCAAAGCAAAAGAGAACAAAGATACCACTTTTGAAAATAAATGGATTTAGGATTTACTAGCCTAGTGAGTTAATTGATTTGGGGTTTACTAAGCTTAAAATAATGAATGCATCAGCTGTAGGAGGCTAGAAGTTGTGTTCTTAGTTTAAAATAAAAAGAGGACAGGCAAGCTCTTTTTTCATGTCAAAAAGTGGGTCTTGGGTCTCATTTTTGAATGTTGACCTATGAATACTTTCTATCCATCTGAACCTTTAAAGAAATGCGTTTGATAATATGTGTACTAGGAGCCACTAAGTGTTATTGCAGGGGCTGCGATAATCCAGCAAAACCCCTGACAAACTTCCCTGGCACAGCATGGGACACACTGAATCATAGAATCATAGAATCATAGAATGTTAGGGATTGGAAGGGACCTCGAAAGATCATCAAGTCCAATCCCCCTGCCAGAGCAGGAACGCCTAGATTATGCTACACAGGAACGTGTCCAGGCAGGTCTTGAATGTCTCCAGAGAAGGAGACTCCACAACCTCCCTGGGCAGCCCATTCCAGTGCTCCGTCACCCTCACTGAGAAGAAGTTTCTTCTCGAGTTTAAGCGGAACCTCTTATGTTCCAGTTTCAGCCCATTACCCCTTGTCCTATCGTTGGCTGTCACCGAGAAGAGCCTGGCTCCATCCTCGTGACACTCACCCTTGATATATTTGTAAACATTAATGAGGTCACCCCTCAGTCTCCTCTTCTCCAAACTAAAGAGCCCCAGCTCCTTCAGTCTTTTCTCATAAGGGAGATGCTCCACTCCCTTAATCATCCCAGTTGCCCTGTGCTGGACTCTCTCCGGCAGTTCCCTGTCTTTCTTGAACTGAGGGGCCCAGAACTGGACACAATATTCCAGATGGGGTCTCACCAGGGCAGAGTAGAGGGGGAGGAGAACCTCTCTTGACCTACTAACCACCCCCCTTCTAATACACCCCAGGATGCCATTGGGCTTCCTGGCCACAAGGGCACAGTGCTGGCTCATGGTCATCCTGCTGTCCACCAAGACTCCCAGGTCCCTTTCCCCTACACTACTCTCTAATAAGTCATTCCCCAACTTATACTGGAACCTGGGGTTGTTCCTACCCAGATGCAAGACCCTACATTTACCCTTGCTGTATTTCATTAAATTTTTCCCCGCCCAACCCTCCAGCCTGTCCAGGTCTCGCTGAATGGCAGCACAGCCTTCTGGCGTGTCAGCCACTCCTCCCAGCTTGGTGTCATCAGAAAACTTGCTGATAGTACTCTCTAGTCCCTCATCCAAGTCATCAATGAATATATTGAATAATACTGGTCCCAGTACCGACCCTTGAGGCACTCCACTGGATACAGGCCTCCAACCAGACTCCGCCCCATTGACCACGACTCTTTGGCTTCTTCCCCTTAGCCAGTTCGCAGTCCACCTCACTACCCGAGAGTCTAGACCACACTTCCTCAGTTTAGCAGCAAGGATGCTGTGGGAGACTGTGTCAAATGCTTTACTGAAGTCAAGGTAGACCACATCCACCACTCTGCCATCATCTATCCACCTTGTTATATCCTCATAAAAGGCTATGAGGTTAGTCAAGCACGATTTCCCTTTGGTGAAGCCATGTTGACTGTCTCTAATGACCCTCTTATCCCTGATCTGCCTTGAGATGGCACCAAGGATAAGTCGTTCCATCACTTTCCCAGGGATGGAGGTGAGGCTGACCGGTCTATAGTTACCCGGGTCCTCATGCAGGACAACACCATGCAAAGGACCCAGTTCACGTTCACGAAAGCATTTTATTACTCGCAGGCACACACATGCATGTTACATGGAGGTCCATGCTCCCCAAAATATGCACTGGTTTTGAATTTGTAGGACGGGGATTGTAAAGTGCTTGGGAGCCCTGCCTGTGCTGTGCCAGCCGGTGTGTGAAATGATTTGTGCCGCTAAGCCGGCACGTGTGGATGCTCTGCAAAGTAAAGTGCAAAGGGTGGGGCAGCGAGATGAGGGTACACTGTGAATCTGTGGTAAACAAAAATGTGGTGGTGAAAGTAATTTTGAGAGTATTGTCCTGAATAGTGACCTTTCTGAGGGGTAGATTTTAGTCTATAGGGTCACCTGTATGCTACTAGCCATAATCTGTAACTGGTGTTCTCCTCAGATTGCATTCTCTTTGGCCTCTTTGAATTTGTCTTCCAGCTAAACAGCCAAAACAGAGTATCTACAGAGCACTGCTGGAAGGATCCACATATCAAGAACGAAATGATTTATGACAAAACCAGCAGTGGTGGCTGACAAATGCCAAGCACAAAGCCAGCAGGGAGCTCACAAAGGTCTCTGTGCCTGGGATCTCTAGGGTGGATCAATAGACTTAAGCACCCCCCTCTCACCATGGTTCTAGCATGGGACACTCGGTCTTTAATGCAAATTAAATTTTCTTATTTCAGCTTTAAAACAAAAAAAGAATGGGTTATGGATAGTTTGGAGTTTTGGTTGTGTTGGGGTTTTTTTCTAAAAAAAGCGGAAGTATTTTCTTTATCTGAAGGTTTTCTGCTGTGCCTTTTTCTGTCACAGCTCACCCAGTGTTTGAAGACTCTATGTTCAAAAAATTCCTGTCCTAGATTATGGAAAATATTAATCTGTGTGTACTTGATATGCGAAACAAGTACTTGCAGTCTTTGATCATCAACCATCAAAACACCTCGGTGTCTTAGTTAAATTATTTTGAAGCTTGCCTCGGGGTTCCTACAAGCACACGTTGTTGGTAGGCGGCCGTGGCGGTTTGCAATGGGTTTTCTTTGTAGTTTGTTTCTTACAGCATCTCCCACTGCTTATGGCTCTCAGAGCCCAAAGTGCAGCTTTGAAAGCCCGGCGTGGGTGTGTGCCACAGGACTGCGGTGACAAGTGTGTGCAGGGCCCTACCCCAGGCAGTGCCACAGGACTGCGGTGACAAGCGTGTGCAGGGCCCTACCCCAGGCAGTGCCACAGGACTGCGGTGACAAGTGTGTGCAGGGCCCTACCCCAGGCAGTGCCACAGGACTGCGGTGACAAGCGTGTGCAGGGCCCTACCCCAGGCAGTGCCACAGGACTGCGGTGACAAGCTCCCTGGGAGCTCCTGTCAGACTGCGAGACTTAGGTGCCCTCCTGTGGGCATCCCACTGCTCCTCCTTGCTGTATGGAGAGGCTGGGATTACCTTGCCTGCCTGGAGATGCTTTGGTTTAGGTTTTGGGCAGGATGCAAAGGACCTTTTATTATGCTTTTTTTTTTTTTTTTTTTCTTCTAAACCCATTCAATCAACAGTGGCTAAAAGCATCTCTCCCTCAGCCTATGTAACAGCAATGATTTCAGTTGTTCAGGAAATTAACTTCTCATCCCAGGAGGGTTTGCCACTGCCCTATGGTCAGGATGTAGCTCTTAACATCACGATAGGCATTTAATTGCGTTGACAAGTACAAGGACCATAATGCAATTCATTTTTGGCTGGGGAAGGCGTGTGAAGGTAAGCCATTAATCATGCATTGTTCAACAAGTGCCATTATTTAGGAATCCTGAGTGTCTCATTTCAGGGTCACTGTGAATGTACCTGCTTCATCACCTGCCTGAGCTGGGCAGAAGTTTTGGTGTCAGATTTGTTTGCTTAACCTCAGTGTAAGGTTTTCATAGCTCTTCATGTTCACGGTCTTTCCATGGAGCCATTTAATGGTGGGAGAACTGCACTTGGCAACCTGAGCTGTGACTCCGGCAGGATGATGCTGTTTGCACTTAGGCAGTTGCTCCAAATCCTCTTGCACACCAACGTGCCCCCATAGCATTGAGCAGCCTTACGCCAAAACCAGCTTTAATCCACGCAAAATAAAAATCCAAATCTAAACGCTGTGGAGGTCAAGACTTTCTGGAGAGGAGGTGAAAGAATTGCACACAAGCTAATGCTTCACACCAGGATGAGAGTAACTCCAGGTGGCAAATAGCGTGTGTGTTGTTTATTGTGTGTTCAGCATCCATATTAAGTGCCTGCCTCCTTTATGTTTGCTAGGAAAGGGGTGAGCCTGGCCATGTTAGCTGCACCTCAAAGGATTTCTGAAAGACAAAAAGCATGAAGGGTGGCAGAAACATGTGGCCAAGTAATAAAAATGGGCTTGTGGCATAGGAGTCCTCAGCGAGGCACTGGCCTAAACTTGCTCAGGAGAGCGAACCTCAAAAATGAATCAATGTGAACATTTAGATGAATGGTTAGCTGGATTTTTTCATTTTTTAGAAGAAAGTATGGCACCTTTCAGCAAAGCTAATTGAAATGTTTCTTCTATCTCTGCAAAGATCAGATTCTGCTGTATTGTGTGTATTTAAACACATCTGATTTACTACACCTGACTTTATCAGAGTGACACAGGGGAAGGTTTGGTCATTGGGCTCTGAACACAGTGGAACAATTTCCAGGCTTGGGTGCCTGAAGGCAATAGTAAAAATCTTAAGCCCGTTGACTTGAGATAAAAAAGACCTTCTGAACAAAAAAAAAGAGAGAGAATAATAAAGGAATATTTTAACTAATTTCAGCAATATTTGCTCGTCACTCCTATGAAGGTAGTGAACAATAGGGAATAGTTTCCTATGTGTGGATCTAAGTTTTACTATTTTGGGTTGTGTCCTTCAAAGCCAGAGGAAAGCCCTTCCTTCCAATGCAATCAAAGGCACTCTCCTTGACAAAAGCCTGATTATGACCCTTCCCTCCTCAAAAACGTAAATAGTAAGTAATGAGGATTATCACCGATCTCACATCTTACGTGTTCGCTGGTGTTCATGGAAGTCTTTCAAGCGAATGGTGGGGATTAGCACAAACCAGTTTGTACAGCTGTCTAGATTTTGTCGAATCAGAAGCCCACTCTGCAGAAAAAGTGTGGTTTGTCAGCAAATTCTAACTATTGGTAAAGGAAGACTTTAGAGAAATAGTCAAAAGCGTGGCTGTGGGGTAACAGATATGGATTTTGTTGCAGTAGTTAGGAACATTTTTCTTTTGCCCTGGTTTTCATGGTTGTTGAAACAAAGACCAAGAAAGAAACCAAGGTTTAGCATTTTTCTTAATTACATTCATGCGTTTAATTGATAGACATTGCTTTGGTATTGCTTTGTGATGGGCTACGATTTCTTAAAGTTTGTTTAACCAAAGTGAACTTATGGTCCTATATTATCCAGACCATTGGGGTTAATGATATGTAAAAAATATTAGAGTGTGAAAATGAAAAAAAAAAAAGTCACGTCTTATTTCTGTGTGTTATGGAACATCTTCATGAAACAATAGTAGCATATATCCATGCAGTCAGATAGATCCCGCAAGACAAGAACCCCCTGGATTTTGGGGGGGTGGGGGTGGTGTGGAGCTTCTGTGCAAGGGGGGATGTCATCAGAGAGGTTTCTGCCCCGTAGCGGTGTTTTGCTTTTTCCTTTAACTGCAGAGTTTAGGGATGGTGAAGGGAGGTGAAATCTCAGATATTTCTTTGGTCGAGACTCAGGTGTGGTGGCTACTGGATTCACACCGTCATTTTCACTCTTTTATTGCATTACCTGTTTCAGAAGAGGTGTGCAGCTGGGAGGAGGCGAGTTTTTCTCAGGCACTTGTGTGTGTTCAGCGTGAGCATCCTGGCACTGTCTCGCACACTCGCTTTTACATCTTCAGACCATCCAAGTGCTCTCACGGTTCTCAGCCACAAAAGGCTTGGGGAAGGTGATAGCAAAAGACATCGCCACAAAACAAGACCCTTGAGTCATCTGCACTTTTCTTTCCACTGCCTGTTGCTTTGTCCGTGCCAGTTTTAAAGTTGAAAAGAAGAGACTGTTTTTAAGGGCTTGTTTCTGCTTCAAGCTTTCTGTTTTTTGATAACTTCGGTAGTTCTTCCATATAAACTTTTTGTCAGCGATAAAATTGGAGGATTGGGAGTGCTACAACAGAAAGGTGTCTTCTCCTCCCCACAGAACTGTTGAAACCATCGCACTGTCCCAAAACCTCACACCTGCTACTGCTGCGATGAGAGGGAAAACAGTTACGCTGCGTAGGTGAACCTCTCGTATTCACTGCTTTGTGGTTGGCATTGGTTACAGGGAGTTATGGTATATGTTCTTGTTGTGTTCAAGCTTGATTTGCTTTCTTGAGGTGATACTGTCATGATGTTTTGTGTTACAATACGTGGATTTTTTTTTTTTGGAGGAGCGATTGCAAGGAGCAGGAGAGTTTGCCCTTTGCTTCAATGTAGCTGAACTGAGTCGTTCCCCAGTGCAGAAGGGCTCCGCAGGAACGGGGCGCTGATGTTTGGGATGAGATTGTTGAAAAAGAGGGTGACTGCTTGTATGTTCAAAGCCTGTGACATTATTAAGTAAATAAAACAAGTGGCATTAAATAAAGTATTCAAACAGCACGTCATTGACTTTGGAAAATAACCCCTTGGGATGCGGAAATGTGCTGCTGCAGAGCACTGGGATAACTGTGCATCATTCCTCACTTAGGAACCCTGTCAGCCCCAGACTGGAAAAATGATCTGCAGTGGATTTTTATGCTTCTCTGTCATCTCGCTGACAGTAAGAGGAGTTAAGTGTTGTATTTTGTATACGCACTTTGGTCCTGTTTCTGTTTTTGTCTGAAGCTCTCTCTCAAGTCCTTCCAAATTCTTTACCATAAAAGATAATAAAACACTACAGAGCTTCGCAGAATGGCATCCAAAACTATTTCTTTAAACACTGAGGCACAAGTCAGACTGGGAGCAGGACAGCAGTAAGGGGAAAGGCTGAGGAAAACATGCTTCCTTTTGGAATAGCTGGATTCCTGGCATCAGTGAAAACCTGAAATCCACCGGCTGTATCAAAAAATTAGCAGGTACTTACTAATACTCTTTTTTCCCAAGACACCATGGATACCCACCAGTAATGATTTACTGTAAGCACTCCACAAAAGCCGTGTTAAATCGTGCTGCCTTCTGCATTGCAGGTCACGGAGAGACGGCTGAGCGAACCTCAGCAGTGGCAAATGCAAAGCATAAAGTGCTGTCGTTGGGCCACAGTAAAGGAGCCAAGCCTTAATCACATAAACAGATTCTCATATACCTCCCCCATGTTATTTTATAAAGTGCTTATGTAACTGAAAAGATTAACCTTGGAAAAAGAAGGCTCAAAAAATATTTTTACGGCTTCTTATTTATGGCTTTACTATGGTCGAGGAATTAGTTTGCATTTTACAAAGCCAAAAAGAGGGGGAGGAGAGAGGAGGAGGGATCTGAGTAAGGAGAGATATTTTCATGGCTCTGAGAATATTAAAGAAGAACTAAAATCCTGAGGAGTTACTGCTGTCAAATGCAGACACACAGGCAGATCCTAGACTGGAGCAGGACTCAGTATCCAGGCAACGTCAACAATTTTTGTTAAGCTACTGCCAGCGCTACTGACGGCTTTTGCCACTTTATGGTCACATTAAAAAAAGAAAATGCCTGACATCACTGAAATTCTTACAAATTAGTTTCTTATCCATACAGCAGACACGAGGCTCGGCGACATGCAGCACATGCACATCTTGCAGAAATTCAGAGGGGAAAAAAGGCTTTGATGAATTCATGGCTGGGAAGGTGTGCGGTTCCTTGTTTCTCTCTAAACCTGGTACTTCATTTCCCCCAAAGTTTCTTATCATCTCCCTTGGACACAGACACTTACTGTGCAGTAGGGAATGGATTACATTTGATTAAGCCATTTGTAAGCAACTTCTGCCACTGCAGTATAGGTTGTAGGATCAGAGGAGCCCTTTGCTGTGCTAAGAAATCCTCTACCTCTTCTTTCCTAGTCCTTTTTACATGGTGCAAAAGCCAGGTGGCTAAACGAGGCTAGGAACTTCATTAAGGTACTAATGGTGTTAATATACAAAGGGAAGAAGCCCTTACATTTGCAGTCTTACAGGGGTAAGGTGGGACTGATGGGAACAGAATATATACAGCCTGATGGGCTCAGCACCATGAGGCTGTAGGAACCGTGCAGCAGGATGGGTAAGGAAAGGACACTGGTTTGCTGTGTCCGGTTACTGAAATGCAACTATTTTTGCACTGGAAGTATTAATACAGTGAAGCTGAAGCTTTTATTGGAGATGAGGAGTTAAAACTGTGTTGAGGAGCCAGCTTCCTTCCTCACCATGGACCTTCATGGGGAGCACCAAGCGTTCCCTGAGTGTTTTGTGCTCTTGGAGCAAAAGGAAAACTGTCTTTCGCTTTGGCGACTGCCTTGTGACAGCAACTAAGAAGTAAAACTTGTTGCTAAAAATGAAGATGTTTAGCTTGCTAAGTAGCTGAGCACATTAGGAGGGGATGCAGGGAGAGCTGCTAAGCTGCAGAAAGTCGTCAGACTCTGCTGGTGCCCCACACCTTCCCTCCTTCGCCGGGTTTGTGCAGGCTGTGATGTGGCGGGTTTGTGCGGGGAGGGAGGGTAAAGACTGGGGCAGGACGTAGCCCCTGCTCCCAGCAACCCAGGGCTTCCAGCTTCCCGGAGCAGATCTTCTCTGGGTTTTGGTGATGTTCTATTAATTACTCTAGTTTAAGACTGTGAATTTCATAGCAGATGACTGTAAATAGGGAGGGCAGGGGCTGAATTTGAAGGGATTGCTATAGGCTGGTGATGCTGAGGGCTGTGGCTCACATTAAACCCCAGCAGTTCCTGAAGATGCAGGGATTTTGCTGTTTGCCTTTGAACGCAGAGGCTTCTAATGGATATAGGCAGCAAATAGTCAGGAAGCAAAGCCAGAAAACTGCGGTCACTGTATCTACTTCATCTGCCGTATTTTCTCTAAGATTTTTAATTATCTTTTCTGATTAGTGGGCATAGAAAAGGGATTGGTCTAAGCATGAAACTCTTGCAGTGCCGTAACACACAACATCTGAAGACGGCTTTTTGTCTGAAGCTTTCAGAGAAATGATGTGAGTTACCCCTGGTCGGGCGGTTGCCCAGCAGCAGAGCTGAGCAGAAAACCAAAGTCTGTTAACGCCATACTCGGCCCAGTTCCAGTGTTCCTTCTTCCCATCCTCTGCCCTATCAAAATTTTATTAGGACTGGAAACAACCTCCCTGGTGTACAGGAATATGTGGGTTGGAGCAACAATTTCTGTTAGTGTCTATAAGCATAAATGGTTTAATATTTTTTGCTCCAGTGACACGCTTGCAAAGAGAATGACTGACAGAGTTTTCCGACCTTATTGCTAGGCACCAAGGTGATGACACAGTTGGTTTGGTTTTCTTTCCTAGAAATATGTATTAAGTAATAACAACAAAGGTATTCAATTGGTGCCACTGATAAATTTTTACAAGCTATTTTAAGAAACCTTGACTCCAAGAGCCAGAATTGCACGAGGCTGCATTTGGGAAAGCTCACAGGACTGTGTCGGAAAAGGACTAAGGATGCAGGATGCTGTTGGGGCAGACCAAGAAATTCGAGAGTTGGGCTTTGTGCTGCTGAATGTATCCAGAGCTCTGTAACCATAATGCCAAGTTTCTGCTTTGATTCTTGATGTGGAATTTAAACTGGTTAAGGATGTTAGAGCTACTTGGTAAAGTGCTTTGTACTTTAACCACTGAAACCACTGCAAAATGCTGATCTTTGACAAGATTTGGGAGTCTCCTGGCAGGGTACAACAAATTCTGGTCATCTGTGATACTAGTTTAGATCATTTTCAAGTGACTTTACAAGATACAACTAATAGTGTGATTGTCCCAAAGCATTGCTAAGCTAAGTCACAGCTAACGGATTTAATGATTCCAGAATCTCTCTTCATTTTGGGGCTTGGTGTGTTTTGATGATGTGAACAGGGAAAGATGTTGGCTGTAAATTAAGCATCAGCCTGAGAACTGTGTTGAGCTGGGGTATGCCTCTGCATGGGTACCTGTCCTCTCACTCACAAGGGCATCCTAAAACCTAAATAACCAAGGAGGTGTTACACAAGGAGACAGTGTGATGTTACTTCTTCCTCATTCCACCTCTGGCTTTCAGGCAGTCCTCCCAAGGACAGAGTTAACTGCCTTTTCAGCCACTTCCTTTATCATTAGTTGTTGTGAACAGGTTTCAGACTATTCTTTCTCCTGCCAGGTACTGTGTGTGCAGATTGGCAGGGTTGGCTTTTCCAGGAATATTCTTACTGCCTTGTAGCTCCCACGTTTCCAGACCTTCTGTCACCTAGGCATAAAACTCAAAAAGCTTTCTCTAGTTATTGTCTGCAGTGGTCCCAGCCAACCCGCTGACATTTTTCACACAATCCTAAATATAACAACTCTGAACTTAAAGTGCGTGGTGTTTTCACTTGCACAGTGAATGAACAGGGAACTTTTTACCACCCAAACCATCCCACATGGTCCCTTGATTCACTCCCATCGCAGGCTTCTGGCTCCTGCAGTCCCAGCAGTTTCCCAACTCGATGCTGTGGCTGTGTCAGACTCTTTTTTCCAAGTTACCTGTGTGGCAGTTACATGAATTTCTAAAATCATCAAGAAATGTGAAATACTGGAGCTTGGATGATTTCTAGCTCTTTGCAGACAGTAAAACAATGCCAGCTTTCCCTTGCATGTCCACTGTCTCAGTCTTTGTTCCTTCTGTACCGCAGCAGATTAATAAGGTACCTCTGTTATCATCTCGGGAAGCTGCAGGGTCTGTCTTTATCACTGTTCTTTCATCTCTTAAAGTCAGGAAAGTTTCTTTTGCTAACAAAATTGCTATGTTTGGTCTGGGTGCAAAAAAATCTCAAGAAAAAAATCCCAACCCCCAAGAAAACACAACCTGGAAAGAGAAACCAGAAAGATTTTGAATGATTTCTCTTCCAGATCTCACGTGTGTGATAATGAACGTTTCCTCCTCTATATTCCCATCTGCTCTGGCAGATCTTCAATAATCTGGGTGACTAATTCTAGTAATCTCTTTGGAGCTGGGGCATATGAGACAGCCACCTCGCACACACAGGGGTCTAATGCAGCATGAACCATGTGTCATGTTCTTGCAAAGGAAGGAGCGGAGCAGTGGAGTCCAACATGTCTCCATCATGTTCTTTTCCTCAGCAGCTTCGTGGCAGCCTGGTGCATGGGGACATTTGGAAAGTCACTTCCCCCTGTGCAAAGAAGTTACAAGCCATGCTGCATACGTCCCTTCTGCTGTTTATCCTGGGAAGTTAACAGAGCTGGTTTGCCAGTTATTCAGTTACTATGACATTAAAGTATACAGTATATTTGGATTTATTCCTTTGCTTACAACTAATGGTGCCTCAAAATCATAAATTCTTAGGAAAAGTAAGGGTAGAAAATGAAGATAGATCTTGGGGGGGAGCTGTGCTTTTTTTAAAAAAAAAATAAATCCCTTACATTGTTTCTTAATCACCAGATGAATGTGGTTTGAATAAATAAACCAAAGGAGCTGGCTGCAAGGCAAAGAGGCTGTGCAGGGGGTTTGATTTCAGCGCAGTCCCCGTCTGCGCATGGTGGATTCCTCCCTTTCTATTATAATCCCTTTGCTGGAGCAATCCCACTTGTAATGACAATGCAGTGTTGGGTGATCTTTTAGGAATTTCCCCTCTTGGCATTACGCCTGTATTCAGTTCATCAGATCGGATCCAGCTCTGTGTGATGTGCTTAGTCATTCATGTAAACATACTGCCAGGGGCTATAGAGTACGTAGTTAAAGCCCTTCCTATAGGTATGCCAGCTGGGCGTCAGGATTTTGTGAGTTTTGAGTTTGAGGTCTGTGAGCGATTCAGCTCGCTGCTGGTCTAATGCTACAAGACCCTGCTTTCAGTGTCAACACAAGTTTGCAATAGTTCCTGAAGAATGGCCATTCTGCATCAGATACCCCTATTGGGTAACCTGAACGTAGGTTTCGGGCTCTCCTGCACCATCACAGCAGCTGATCAATTCTGTGATTCTGTGGTCACAGCAGCTAAAAGCAGGAGCAGCACTTGCGTGCAAACTCCTTTGTCCGTAAGGTTAGGAGTTCATGGGGAATGGTTCCTTCCTCTGGAAGTTACCGTTCCCAGAGGAAAGAACCATTCCCCACGAACTCTTGAATTGGTGATCATGCCCCTCTACTCAGCTTTGGTGAGGCGGCACCTCGAGTACAGCATCCACTTTTGGGCCCCTCACTACAAGAGAGACATTGAGGTGCTGGAGAGGGTGCAGAGGTGGGCTACCACGCTTTTTCACTGTATCACTTTCTTGGAGTAATATCTGGCTTTATTAATTTGCAGTCATTCACTTTACAGCCCATTCAGTGCTGCTTGAAAGACTTTTTCTTTAATTTAAACCAAAGGGGATATTTTCTTCAGCCTTACAGTGCCCATTTTAACTTTAACATCATTTAATATGTCCCAATCCAGCATGAGAGGTGAGGAAGTCAGAAAGAAGATCAAGAAGACAAAAAAGAGATTTGTGATGTTCCAATGAATCTTATCTCAAGGTTTTGTGGGTGGATATGGTGGAAAGACTTGATAGAAGCAAGAAAAGATGAGAAAAGCACAAATGGAAAAATCCTTCTAAGGAACTTTATTGCCTCTGCTATTTTTTTTTTAAAAAAAAGTTACTGCTGAGATGTTTTCCTTTAGCTGAGAACTTATTAAATTTTAGGAGTAGTGTTGTCACAGCAGACATCCTGTACTTGCTGGATCAAACACTGGTTTGCTGTTTTGAGGACAGCCAGATTGCAGCATATGTTAAGAACAGCTCCTTTTTTCACATTGTGAACTGAAATGGCCGAAGAAGTGAGTGCTGGAAACATATGCCCCCCAGTTTATTAGTAAGATGTGGGGAAATTATAAAATTATCATTCAGATAGGATCATAGTCATCAGTCTCAGCTTATCGGTCTTTCGAGGTAGGTACTCTGAGCCCAAAGTACAGCACTTTTCCTACTAGCAATCACCAACACGCCAACACTACCATTGCTGTTACTCCTGTTCCTACTGCTTCGTATTATAACATCTGGAAAGGTAAAATAGAAAAACATCACAAAGACGCCAGGATGTAATTTATAAGTAATTTACTGAAAATTCTAGGGAATCTAGTGCGCACCTTTGGGACAGCTAAGATGTAGAATTAAACTTCCAGATTTTTCAAAACCAATCTAGCGCCAGCCTGACAGCTACAGAGGTTGAAATCTTTCTTAACGCACAGTGAAAGCAGCATGAAGTAGTATAAGAAAAAAAAAGGGATGAAGACAGAAACTCATTACAGTGAAACACTTGGTTATGATTAGGGGAAGTAATTGCGTCCAGCTTGGAGTCATAAACGTGTAGTTCTTTTATAGGATGTGAGCTGGACTTGGACCAGATGGAGAAAGTGGTAGTTTGAATTTCCCTTTGAAAATGCAGCCTGCTTGTCCTGTTCCGCCAGCCTGCAAAAGAGGTTTGGGCAAAAGAGGTTTTTTGTTATTCTGCATTGCATCACCTGTAATCTTGAGCATTTTATTACTTTTTTACAGTAAATATCTCTTTTTACATATCCCGGCATTTTTACATGTCCCAGCACCACTGGCAGTGGTAAAGAATGTTTCATTTTGTCAACATCAGTCTGTAGAATTTGAAAGAGAAAATAGGAAAAATTCCAGTTTACAGAACATATAAGGACAACAGGCAGAGAAACATAATCCATGTAGAAATGCAAACATAATTCATGCTTTATCTTTCTAAGAGTGGATCTGAATTTTATGTCCCTGAGCAATGACAAAAACAGAGGGAATTTTGAACAAGGAAATCCTCATCAACGAGGAAAAGGAAATACTTGGTTCTGCTGATTTGCAGTCAGAAGCCAGTTGAAGCATTAATTGTCACTAAGGGGATATATATTCTTTTTAGTCTTCCTGGTTTGTGCTAAATAAGTTCTTACATTTCAAGGAGGAAAGTATTGTTTTTTCCATTTCCACACCAGCATAAACCCTGATGGGACTAACCATTGCCTGCCCCACACTCTGCTCCTGCATTTGTGTATCAGGTTAAAGCAAAGGCAAGTGAGGAAATGGTTTAAAATATCAGCATTTAAAGTATTTTCGCCATGGCACAGAATTTACAGCCCCATGAGACTCTAACGTCTGGGTCAAACACCCCACGATGGCTACACTTGGTTGGTGCGATGGCATTTTCCCTATGTCCGATCTGGTAACCAAATCTGAACATTCAACCCCCAGTTCTGCCTTGCAGAACAAATCTTCACATCACATCCAGAGTAAGGAAGAATTTTGTTATGTTGGTACCCAGTAAAAAAAGGTGATTTCATCCTTAGAAATGGAGAACTGAAAAGCAAGAAGCATCAAGAAGAGCCACAAATTGGGGGTTTTTTTGGGTTGAATTAAAGATGACTTTTGCCATGAGGCTCCTGTTCTTAGGTGGCCCTGTGAATTAGAGAAAAATATAGCAGAAGTAGGTTTGTCTTTTCTACTGTGTGTGTTCCAGTCCTTTTTTCTTTAAAAAAAACCCCAAAAACACCACAGGTGATTTAAGGGGATGGAGGACTGGGATGGGCAGGTGAGGACCTTGCTGGGTGGATTGGGCACACAGACTATTGATGGGATAAAGGCAAGAATTGATGTAAGGGAGATTTCCAGAAGATGCAGGTCTTTTTTTTAGCCCTAGGGCCTTTTTTTAGTCTTTTTTGGACTTGACGCTATGTCATTAAAATAAAACTGTCAGAGAAATAGATGACTTACTTAGGGCAAGAGGATGGTGGGCCTGGAGGCAGGTTGGCAAGTTGTCAGCGTAAAGGTTGCGAAATGGCTCAGGTCTGGCCAGCTGAGCAGATACAGCGAGACTAGGGAAGCATTTCACCCCCACACACAAACGTTTGTTTGCTCCTTCCCCTCAAATAATTTTACTAAGCTCTCCAGTGCTTGGTACCTCTCAGAGTGAGCCAGTGTATGGTTTTTGAAAGGGGACAGTGTTATCCTTATGCAGCTCAAGAAACGTAATAGGCCATAACTAATTTGGGGGACTGTAAAGTAGCTTGACAAGAGTCCATTTCATGGTTGTTTGGAAGGGATTTGTGTTTTCAATCTCCAGAACATAGATGGCCCCAAAGGAGCTCTTTGAAGCCCAGCTTTTTATTATTAGTTTTATAAGATCCTTTCAGTGGAATCATTAAGAAGATGTAGTGTCTGGTGTAAATGTGCTAATATCTGTTAGACCATTAGCCGTGGGAGACAAAATGATCATACTCAAAGTACTTAGTGCTCTTTTAACCAAATTACTATGAAAGTCAGTTGTTAAGTAGTGTCGTTTTGTTTTTTGAGAGCTCTGTGTGGAAACATTAGGGTCTCACTGCTTTCCTTAATAGGGGGAAATGAGCCCTCCTGGTGCAATAGCCCTGCTTGAAAAGGTCATCAGTGACTGTTTATCCTTGGCCTCTAGCAGAAAAGGGGCTGTTCCGGTGCTGAAGCAATACCGATTCTTATCTCATTAGAAAGGGATTTAAATTTTTTGGTTTCTGATGATATGAATTGAATTTCAGCAGACCTTTGGCCACTGACAAATGAGGAATGCTTTTCTAAGCAGGAGAAACTTGAGGTCCAGATTGCATGGGTGATGCATGCATGGAAAGGGAACTGGGTAACGGTCTTCAAATACGACCGGAGCTGCTCCAGAGCAGAAGGGAACAATCTGTTCTCCATGTGCTTATTGAACAAGACAAGAAGCAGGAGGCTTAAATCACAGCGAGGAACATTCAGTTTTGCTATTAGGAAGCTGATTTTCAATGGGAAGGACTGTGAAAGTCATCGCTTTCACGGAAGCAGGTTGAGAGCTGGCCCATGAAATGTGCTTATGAGAGAGACAGAGCTGGTCCCACTATGGCCACTGCCTCAGTCATGGTGGCATGAGATGGAGGTGAGGTGGAGATAAGCTTGCAGAGGTAAATGTGGTGGTCACACAAGGCCAGATGGGGTGTGAGAGCTTGACACCTCCTACAGCTACATTAAAACAAATATTTAAGTAACATTGGAACTTTCCCCTGCCAATCCCTCAACAGTTCTCATTGCTTCACCTGCTTCTGCTCCACGTTGGGTGAACAGTAAGCCTCAAGGGATGGGCTTTCTAAAAGCACTGTACTGACAGGCTATTTTATGCAAAAGATTGTTATTTGGTGAAGAGCAGTGGGATCTTCACTTGCACAGCTGAAACAGGACCATGAAGATTGGGGTAAAAGCAAGTAGGAGGACAAGTCAGGAGGCGAAAGGCTGGGAGCAGCCTCAAATTACTTTTTGTGGCTCCTTACTCGGGTGTCAGTGAGAACCTAGTCTGGAAGGTAATTAAGTGTCTTGTTAATGACTTGATTTTCTTGGTTACTAGGTAGAAGAACAGAGGTTCCCTCTGTACAGTCTTCTTCCACATTCTCCCCAGGGTAGACTGTGGGAAATCCCCAGGAGCTGAGGATGCAAAAGAACTGCCATCTCTGCACCTTTTCTTGAGGTCCCTGAAGTCCTGGGACATCCTTGCATTGATGCCTGGGAGACAGCCATCTTTCTGCAAGACCAGAGCTTGTAAGAAATCTGTGTTGATAAAGGTCTTTTCTGCAGTATTGATGGCTGTTTTTTCTATTCCTTTCTAGTAGTATTAAGTCCCAGGAGCAATCATGGGCACAAAAAAAAGGCATGCTTCTTTGTAGAGAAAAAAGGTCATACAACTTTTAATTCCTCCTAGGAATGAAAAGGATAAGACTTACTATGTGGTTTTTGAAAGATCTGAGCCTCAAGTTCCAGTGATGTCCAGAGGAAAGGCTGGTGCTCTGTGACTTTAAAAAAAAAAAAAAAAAGCGCAAAACTTTTGATTTAACAGAACATTTACTGTAATCTTAGGAAGGCTGTCTATGATAGTTTGACCATACCTTGTTTCATGCTTGCACCCCTTTCCAGCTGCTCAAGATCTAACCCACATTGATCAACCCTTTCCTGAAATAAACAGCTCTAAATATACAGGCTCAGAGCCTAACATAATACATCCCGGCTGACTGGGATGAGCAACAGCCCCATGAATGTTTGTCTCATTGAAAAGACCACGAGGTGGATTTCAGTTGTGTTACAAACAGTTGTCCTGAGTGCCTTTTGCTTTGTAGACAGCAAATTTGAATGGAGCAATCTATGCAGAGCCTATAGATACGCGTAGCACGGGGAGGGCACATCGCTAGAGAAAGTCCAGCCCATCGCTCCGGCTGCAGTTTCCAGAAAGTATCAGCCTTCTTTTTATGAACTGGCAGAAGCTCGTTCCCATTAATCCATTGGTCATTAGTTACAGAGGGCCGGGCATTTCGGAGATCGTCAACAGGCAGCTGGACTGTGCTGTCGCTGCGAAGACCCAGCACACATGAATCAAAATAGTTGGGTGATGTCATGTCACGGTGCGAGCGTGCCCGGGACGCTCGCTGCCAGGAATTGTCTGTCCAGGAGTGGTTTCCTTTTACAGCCTTTTTAAAGAGTCATCATGCCGAGCCGCACATGACAATTCCCTTCAAGAGGGCTTGTGGCTCCTTTGCATAGTTAGTGTTTTTTAAACGAGGGAGCTTATCAGGTGGTTCCTGACGTTTTCCGCATGAGCTGATCTGCTGGGAAACGTTGCTTTGGTCACCGAGGCTTCTGACGGCTGACGGATAAGAGCTCCGTGGCTGCAAGTTGGGCAGACTTTGAACTTCTCCCGGTGTCCACAGATACTTGGGACAAGTTACTGTACGCTGGAATTAAGACTGGAAGTGCTCGGCATGCCGGGTTTGGCAGCCCGCTGTGGAACGGCTCTCCACGAAGACCGCAACCAAGCACCGCAGAGCTGAAGAGCCGGCGAGCTGGACTTTTTTTTGCAGCCACACGGTCTTTCCAGAGCTTTATTTTCTCGCACCTGGGTGTCTGGTGTGTAAGCGACACCTTGCCTTGCCTCTCGTGCTGCTTTTTTTCTTTCAATCCTGGGCATGACCGACAGCTGCTGCCGCGCAGGCGCATGTTGCAGCTCATGAAGCGCTTCGGTAGCTTTAGAGGGAACAAGAAGAGAAAGGAGCAGTGCAAAAGCTCGGAGAGACGCCAGTCTGATCCTCATGGCCTGTTCGGTAGGGACCCGCTGTGTTACCCGTCTGAAAAAGAGGGACGTTGGTCTTTGGGAGAGGGCAGCGAGTGGGGGAGAGTGAATAACTGAGCACCAACTTCGTGCTTCCTGATTTCATTGGCTGAATTGTACAGTTGTTCTGGGGGGGTTATTTCTATGTTAGTGCCAGAGGTCAAGATCCGAGCTGACACCTGTAACACACATCAGATATAACCTTTAGGGAAAGAGTCACGGTACGGGGAGCTCTACAGTAAACGCTATGAAATGCATTCAGAAGGGGCTGCTGATTAATTTTGCTTAGAAGAATAGTAACTAAATGCTAAATTAGAGCTAACGCTGTATATTGGAAGATGAATTTTAAATAGAGAAAAATTGCCTGTCAATCTGATAAGTAATACATTAAAAACCATATCTTTATGATACCAGACCTATCGATATAATTGTGTTTGAGTTGCAATTAGAGACAATTCTCTGCTAATCAAAAGCTTTTCCTGGTCACTGAGTATTAACTCTAGTACAGATGCTGAGTTGTGTGTGTCAGAGAATATCTGTGTATCACATAGGGATCAGCTGGCCGGGAGGCAAGGGTTTTTCCGAGAGAATCTGTCTGTTTTTCTTAAGAATAGTGGAGAAATGTAATGTTTAGTGCATTCCCTATATGGACTAATGGTAGCTGTTTTACAACTCTGTGGTTCCCTGAAGACCACGAGTGCTGCTGAGAGATTCTGTGCTGTGACTAAGAGATTTAAAACCGATGTTACACTGAATCAGCCAGATAAGGCAGAGTTTAGAGAGGCTGACTTGTACAAAGGGTGGGCGAGGCTCTTTTTTATTCTCTATCAGTCAGGAGTCATAGCATTAAATGCAGCAGGATGATGGAATTACGAGTAGTGTTGGATGATGCAGAGAGGTACATACAGATTTAGTGATGGGGAGTTGCAACTGATAGATAGCTGGCTGCCCAGAAAGCTTATTTTTCTATTATTTAATGTTTTACAATTTATGTAGTGATCAGTTGTGTTGTTTTTAAGGTGTCCTTCTTGCAAATGCTTTTCTTTTTATTCCTCTTTTGTACAGTTAAGTGTCTATAAAACTGGGGTACTCTGCCTTGCTCTACATTCCCCCAAACCCATCTGAAGGTTTCTGATGGAGTGGTCAAGGTGGTGTGAACGAGATATGACCCAGGTCTTTGCAGTTTCACAGTGTCAGAAAGATGCCGAATAACAAGTAACAGAGTTTATCCAAGAGGGTAAAATTTAGATTATGGATTGCCCAGATGTAAAATTTACTTCCAAATTTCTAATTAAAACCCCTAAATTCTCACCTAGGCAGAAACACGTGTGTGATTTGTTGACTCAGTGATTAACAGCACTTTGAGCCACTAACTCACCCTCGTGTTTTCATCAATCCTCAGTCCCATTAACCCAGCCCTGTAGCCCACTCCAGCGGTACACAGCACTCTATAGTATTTACAGAGTTTGTATACACCATTCTTATAGCGCGTGACCTGGTCAGCTCCCTGCATCACATTTCCTTCTTGAGCAGAGATCTACCAAACCATGAGAGTAGGAAAAAGCAAACGGGATGTGTCTGTGTTACTGCTTTCCTCAGATGCTCTGCCACGAGAATTGCTTCTGCTATCTCACTGGAGTCTGGATTCCTTTCAGGAAACAAGTTAATGCCTGCAAATGTGTTTTTTTTGGTTTTTTTTTTTCTCTACAAAATGGCTTTTATTTGCAGGGAAATGCCAAAACAAAAACTTTGCATTATTTGCTAGATTTTAATCTGCATCTCATAGCTATTATGCCTTACTAAACACTTTCTGAGCCGCTCTCCAGGGAACCGCTGGCACTCAGCAACTTTTACAATCAGTGTTAGTGATGTGCAGGAAGCGTTGGTAGGAACCACAGTTGGTGGCTCATCAGGTTTGGTCACGCACTGGTGCATCCGCTTTAGTTGCCGTTGTCTGTCATCAGAGATGAGAAATGAATGACGGCAGTCCAACGTGGGCTTTCCCACCCTGCTCTCCTGGGGTGGCTGTGCTCCCACGACAGCATCCCTATTGCTGAATGAGCTTGGACTGTTTTCAGAAAAGGGGTGGGAAAGGAAAGAAGAGGTAAAAATCCCCTGATGCCCCAGAAAGGGTTGCTCTGTGACCTGGACTAATCGAATCTGGAATTTCTGTTTTTTCTTGGCTGTCTCTGTAAGTGTTATAAGGAACAGTCCTCCCGTCGTTGTAGATAGGATTGGAGCCAGCGCCGCTTCTCATCTTCCCTGAGGTAGATACCATCAGGCTGCTGCAGCTGAAGTTATCAAGTAGTGCTTTCTTCTGTGTAACAATCGAGCTAAACCTCATCTTTCCTCTGCACCAATGAAGAGGTTTGCATCCTAGTAGAGAAGGGGAGGGTGGCATCGCCAAGGATGGGCGTGCCCGTAGCTCCCTGCTTTTGGAACCTCTCAGTCCTTTTGTGAACAAATGAACAGCAAGAGGAGACCTGAGTATGGCCAGACAGAAGCAGAGAGCACACAGAAAGGGGAAGGAGAAAAGCATGAATGAGCACCAGGAGTAGATGAGAGCAGGGAGAGCTGTGAGGCAAAGGCAGAGAGCCCACAGCTTTGCTGCAGCAGAGGAACAACCAACAGAGACACCTGAAAGCTTGAGCTAGCCACCGAACAGCAGGGAAGCTGATTCATGCAATACGATTTTGGCAGGGCTGAGGGCAGGGATTACCCAAAATTTCTCCAACCTCTGGATCACCACTGCAGAGTTCCTTCCTCTTGCAGTTGCTACTTGCCTGTGCAGCCTTGCTGGCAGCTTCTGCCCCTGGCAGCTCTTGCTGCCTCCTGGTGTGTTGTAAATAGATAGGCTCTGTGGCATTTCTGAAGGGGACAATATTTTGGCCCCAGCGAGGCTAATTGCTCTGCCCTTTAAAGGACACCATCTATTCAGTGAAGGATTGAATGACACACGCAAAAGGTATAATGTTAAAAGTGTTTCTTCCCTACCCAAGCAACGAGTGCCCAGCGAAAGGAACTGCTCTGCAGCACACGTGGCTGCTGTGACCCCTGGCACTGCCTTGTGCCCAGGCATTTAGCCTCACACCCCTCATTCTGGAGGCTTTCAGAGACATGGAAATGCCCAGGGGCTTCTCCTTGCCATGCTGCTCCTCTCAGGGGTTTTGTTGATGTGGATTTTAATTAGCAGGGGCTGAAGCTGAGCCCTGGGTCCAAAGGGCTCTAAGCAAACCTCAGTGCTGCCCCTTGGCCCCAGGCTTGTCCCACCTCAACAGCACTCTCAAGGATGATTTCCCTGCCAGCTGTTATAATTCATGTGCAAATCAGGGCTAAATTAGAAGTGAACCTGCTGAATGACTCAGACCCCAACACCTACTCATGCCTTGGCCCCGCCATGAATCAGGCAGCCTTGGTTTGAAAGGCAGGGGCTTGTCCCAAAGTCACTTCATAACCTGCTGTAGCCACACTGGTGGCACTCAGTGCATGTTTTATCATGGATGTCCATCATGGGATGGACAGCTGCTGAGGCTCTGGAACAGATCTGGGAGCTGACATATTTTAGAGTATCTTTAAATACTCAGTCCAATGGGAAATTACTTCCTCTCTCAGTATAAAAAAACAAGGGGCTTCTTCCATGGACTGACATGGTCCTTCCCAGACCCCTGGAGGTGAGGGTGAGTGTGGACCATGTGCCAAGCAGAGATATCATGCTCTTCCTTCGTGACAGTGGAGATGTGATTGCATCAGTGATCACCACCTGGAGTTAACGTGCCGTAGGATGCGGCCAGCTCAGACAGAAGTGCATGGGCAAAGACTTACACCAAACCAAAGAGCAGATGGTTCACAACCTCTCCAAAGCGCAAATGGAAATCCAGGGGATATTTCAGCCTGACTTCCATCACCATTTACCAGCACAAGCTGGGTTGCAGATAGTTGCACTGAGAAGAAGGACACAAAACATGTGGGAGGAGGGCAGAGGAGCAAAAGGAGACGGGACTTGATCTCCTGCTCCTCCAGCCTGAGGAGCTGCAGCTCGTCTGGCACCTCACCCCAAAGCAGGTGATGCTCCTTGTGGGAAGACCAGAGCTGAGATATTTATTCTTCTCATTCTGGTGGGATGTTTCTGTTATCAGGCAGCGGGGGAGAAACCATCACAAAAAAAAATATCTGCAGAAATAAATGAGAGTGAGGGGTTCACTGCATGGTCCAGTGGCTGCTGTAAATAAACTGAAAGAGCAAAATTCTGTTGCTCCTGAAAAGCAGCTTAAAACAATGAGCATGAGAGACTGGGCATGAGAAACTGAGACCACTTTGGCTTGTTAATGATTTTCTCTGCTGGTTTTCATGCTCTGTTGAGCTGACAGTGATTTTAGAAAATGTGCAGCCCTGGCTGATTCAGTACAGATTAATCTTGTACCACAGAGAGCTCTGAGACCTGGTAGCTATGAAATTTCTGCAGCTGATTGTGAGAAAGAAGAAAATCTGTGATGAGCCTGATGAAATGTTTGAGGGTTTATTTTGCCATTTTTCTGCTTCCTTAAAGTCACTGTGCTTGTGCTTTCTGACACATCCCAGCTTTGAATGCAGCTTTGAAGCATTTTGAATGGGGGGAAGAGGACCATGCCCATGACACAATAGAATCAGAAAGGTATTTTCAAGCAGGTACCAGTAAATTCAGATAGTAATAAACCCCAGAAAATCTCCAGTGATGTGGTGGAAATACAAATGGAAGGAGACTGAGCAGAGTGCTTTGCCCCAGACTCTTCTCTTACTCCCTCCCTGGCACAGAGCCCAGCACCATCCTTCCTCTGCAGCCTTGTATGGGAGATGTAGAATATTTGCCCTCAGGATGCCCTTGTCCAAGAATGCAAATTCTCCAAGCAATTTCTTTTCAAATGAAGATATTTTTGTCTGAAGGGCAGGTTATACACGTGAAAATACAGAATATCCTTGAGGCACAAATTTATAAATCGATGCTGTAAATGAATTGCCCACCAACACTTCTTCCCAGTCCTGCTCCAGGCAGCTCTATGCATCTCATTGCAAAGTTTGATGAAAAATTGTAATATTATTATAAATTACTGAATCGCTCAACGTTGATGTGCTGTTGTCAGCAACGTAGTGAGACCAACAGGGCCAGCCTCCCTTGCAGCAGGCTATTTTACAAACTGTGCAGGTTTTGGAAGAGCTCCCATCTGGGAGGAGTCCATGTGGTTACAGTCCTTGTGGGTGGTGGTGGGTACAGGGTTTTGCCCCCAGACGCAGTAGCACCGTAGACGCTTCAGTTTTTACTGTCTTAAGGATACTTTAACTCTGCTGCTATTCAAATAGTGTCATTTGGAACAGCAGGATGAATGTTATTTCTGAAAGAGAGAAGCTATAAGCAAATCTTGGGAGTGAATCTAGGGAAAGCTGTGAAATGCAAGTATGAGGAGGGGTTCATCGAGGTGAAAAAGGAGAAACAGAGGGAAGGAAGCTGGGCACTGACTGCAAGTAAAAGTGAATGCAGGCACTGCCTGTTTCTGAAAGCAGATGATATTTATGTATTTATCAGAATTTCCCTTTTCCATCCTTCACTTGTGTTATCTTCAGGTACCAGGTCACTACTGATTTCTACATAAGGCTGGAAAACTATCTCAGTTATGATATAATTAACCATCATCTTATTATTTTTTGAGGTGAAAAGAAAGTAGTGTAGATAAGACTTTCATACATGATATCTCAGTTTAAAGAATGCCTCCTGGAGTGTCTTCACGCTGATTGCTGAAGGGTCACAACCTACGTGCTGAAAATCACTGGAATTACTGTTTTCCATACATGATCAAAATTGCACTCTCATCCGTATTAATCACAGAATCACAGAACATTAGGGGCTGGAAGGGACCTCAAAAGATCATCTAGTCCAGCCCCCCTGACAGAGCAGGATCACCCACAGTAGATCGCACATGGGTTTTTTCCCTCCTCCTTTCACTTGTACTTTTCAAGGGCTCTGACTTTCAGAAGAGTATCTCTATGAGAAGCTGTTATCCTGGTTTGACTTTCTACTTGATTTGAATGTGCTAAGCTGGACCACAATTTATTTATACTCTCATGCATCTATATTACAAATGCTGTTGCCAGGTTTTAATAGCAACTTTTAAGCCCAGATCTGTTTTCACAGCCTAAAATTCCACTTGACAGTTGCATTTAGGTAGGCGGGTACTTTTGTTTAATTAGAAATCAATGTTTTGGACTATTGACTCTTTGCTCAAAGTTTCCGTGAAATGCCCAAGAGTGCAATTTCAAAGATGTTGTTAAGGCAGTTTGTCAGGTTTATTGGATCAGCAAATCGCAGGAATTACCGGGATTCAGCTGTTTTCTACTTTCACCTTTATTCTTGTCCAACCTAAAGGACTAAAGTCAAGGACTAAAAAGTCCTCGGAGCAGTGGGATTTGATGCCTCTAAATTGTTTTAGCCATTTTATTGTCTTTACAGAGTCATACTGAAATGTGAAGGCTTACTCTTGAGAGACGAAGGGCTCCTCTGTAAGATATCATTGTGTGGCTGGCAGGCTTGGCTTAGAGGCTCGAATTCTCTATGCAGGAAAGATCATGAAGCCTTACTTGGTTTAAGGATGGACCCCAGCGCTGCATCGTGCACTGTAACTGAAGAGTTCCTGCCCTATCCTTCTTCTGGTCCTCCTTTGATAAAGTTGTGCAATTTAGCTGGAGGAGGGATGGTGGGATTAGCTGACATTATTGAAAGCATCCTGTTGTTTCTTCAGAGTTTTTTCCAAGCATTGGAAAACAGCTGCTTCCCAGTGCTGTGTTCTCTATGGGGTAACAAGGACCCTTTTGACACACTCAGAGCTACAGTCACCGGATTGTTTAACAGATCCTGCCCATCTGGCCCCACGATTTTATCTCAGTGAGTGCAAGAATTACGATAGCGTACGCGGGATTCTTGCGTCAATCCTGCCTCTCCTGGTGGGCAATGCTTCTGGAAAGGAACAGATGATCTGTGACATCTCCGCTGCTTGTATATAGTATAATTAGAGATAAACAGGAATAGGGCAACGAATCAATTTAAGAAATGAGATGGAAAATCAGCCAGAAACATGAGGGAGCGGAAAGGTTTGCAGCACAGTTCTTGCTGCAATAGTGGCAACAGAAGTGAGGTGGGTATTCAGAAGTGAGGAATGTAACCACCTCCTTGAGAGAAGGATTGAGTGGAAAGAGGGAGAAGCTGGAATAATGTTGGCATTTCCCAGGGGACATACCTGAATTTAGGGATGGTCAACATCCAGGGTCAGTACGAGGACTGATGATGTTCATTAGTGACCTGGATGGCGAGGTGAGCCTGTGCAGCAGCACCCTCTGGGCACTGATGGGTGACTCCCAGTGAGAAGGACTTGGAGGCTGTGGTGAATGTAATCCAGAAAATGGTCAAAAAATGTGCTGTCATTATCAACAGGGTACATTAGGAGGAACAAAGCAATCCAGTCAAGGGAGGTTGTTATTTTCCTCCTCCTTGTGCTGATGGGGCTGCACCTGGAGTAGGGTGTCCAATTTCTTTTCCCCTCATCAGAAAAATTCATGGAAACTGGAGAAGGTTTCACTGGAGGACTACTGAGATGTTTTGGGACCTGGGGCAGATTTTTGGGAGGATCTGTGAGGAGACACTGAGGCTTTTTTTTTTGTCCAGCAGAGGGAAGGCTAAGGGGCAATTTAATAGCAGCCTGCAACTGTCTGCCAAAGTCTGACAAAGTCTTCTTTGTAGTAATGGCAGATGGTAAAATAAGGAGTAACAGATAAGAGTTTGTGGTTGAGGATGGTCAGCAAAAGCTCCCTCACGGGAGTGGTGTGGCACTGGCACGGGTAACCTTTCAAGGCTCAGCTAGCCAAAGCCACAGCTGACCTGGTCTTGGTTGACACCAGACCTGCTTTGAGCAGGACACTAGCGAAGAGACCTCCAGATGTCCTTTCAAACCAACATTTCTGTGATGCTGAGTCGTTCACTTGCAGGGAAAGCTGAAGTTGCTCTCTGTCCATCTTTTCCCACCCAGCTCTCAACACTGGCATAAGGTTGTTCTTGTTTTAATGAATATTCAATAACAGAGTGACTTCTGTGGTAGGGGCAGCAAGAGGTGCTTGAACAGCTGACTTATATCAGCAGACCAGCAGAAGGAGACCACTGTGAAGCCCAAGACCAACACCAACTGATTTACTGGGCCAACAAAGGCAGCAAGATGTGCATTTCCTACAAAAGGCACCCAAGCTGCCTTCTGCCTATTTCATAGACACTAGGTGTCACCTTGAGAGTCTTGGGCAGTTATTAATGCCTCCCCAGAAGATGAGCAGCATCTGGGCACCCCCTGCTGCCGCCCCACTTTGTGTGGTGTTCGTGTACCAGCCATAGGAATTGCAGTGGGGCTTGGTTTGTATCAGCTTTCTGTCACTATAGCAACTCCTCACTTAACTAGTCCCGCACTAAAAATAGA
Organism: Trogon surrucura; assembly: GCA_020746105.1. Taxonomy (NCBI): domain Eukaryota; kingdom Metazoa; phylum Chordata; class Aves; order Trogoniformes; family Trogonidae; genus Trogon; species Trogon surrucura. The sequence goes on from CM036622.1 coordinate 53,533,496, forward strand.
TCACCTTGATCTCAAGGAAAGAAAACCAAAAGAAATCGAAAGGGGCAGTGATAGCGAGAGCTGTAGAGTCAGCTATTGACTGAAGGCTGGAGCATTTGAAAACTCTTATAAATAATCTATCATGTAAAACAAATATTTGAGGGGAATCTATTTATCTAGAAACCCCAGTGGGTGGGTGTGAAGCTTCAGCAAAGGGCGTGCATTGCCTTTTATCAGAGGGATGTGTTCCCAGTTATCATCCAGCACACAAGGGATGCTGAAAACCGTGCGAGATGTTACTCAGCTTGCTTATGACACGTAAGGGATCTTATCTTCCAAGTAAGCAGATCTGCAGCTCTGTCATTGGACCCGATAGCCTCTTATGCTCCTACAGATAAGTTATCAAAATCCTTACTGATTTATGAAATTGCTACTGTTATCTGCAAAAATCTGTGAGGGACCGAAACCTGGAAATAGCTGAATGCTGTTAGCGAAATCGCCACTATCTCGCACTGAAGTTAATGAGAGCTGAGTGTTTCGGACACCCGATGGGGATGGGGTTCCCTGGAAGGGAAGTGCAAATGGTACTTGATCTTGTTTTTTCTCCAGGCCCAGCTAATACTTACACCTGAAAGGAACGCAGTAAATCCTTGTGAAGATAGGGCAGTAGGTGTGAAAGCAAGATAGCAACAAGATTAAAAGCTTGTTAAAGAGCTACAGAATTAACTGAAAATGCCTTTGATGGGAAAAGAACTGAATTTGCCTGAAGATAGCTCATATGTCACAGGCAGTGTACATGATGCTCAGGAAAGGGTTAATTTAGCTTCCAGAGATGGCTGGAATTAGCATCATGTTTTCAGTTTTATCAGTCAATAAGAGTTTGCTCTTGATAAAAGGCCAGATTATTCGAATCACCTTTTGGGACTGACAATTTGCAGACATAGCTGATATTGAAATGTGTAAGCACTTAACTGCCCCTGGCCTGTGTATTCTGATTCTTGTTTTTATTTAGTATTATGAATTGTGGGGTTGTTTTTTCAACATTTTCTTTATCTTCCTAGAACTAAGATAAGCAGCTTGTAGTGGCCGCTTGCACCATCTCAGAGTACCTGTGCAGAGGTAGACGGTGAGGGAGAGCACCGAGCCCCAACTCCTTTTCAAGCTTAAAGCACAACATTACAAAGCAAAAAACATAGAATTAGTTCTTATTGCATTTTTATGTCACTTGAGATTCACTGCTTTTACACTGTTTGGGCATCTGACCCACATTCTTCACCTCTTCACTGGGTACTCTTTAGAATCAGCTCTGGAGCTATGAAGGAGGTGCACCGCAAAGTGATTAGAAATCTTAAGCATGTTCCCGAGCAGGCAGCATGGAGGTTTGAAAATAGAAATGTGGATTTTTGTAAACAGAAGAAAACCATTCGTTGAAAAGGTCCTGTGACGCAAAGCTCATAAATCTACCCCAGGCATGGGCAGAATCTAGCTCTCTGTCACTGTATTTTGGGATGCAAGAGCTGCAGCAACGTGCGTGCGTGTGTGGACGAGTGTCTCTAATACACAGATGTTAATGAGAAGGAGATGAGAGCAAATGAGCCTTGGTCCCTGTAGGTGCTTATTCAAAGTCTTGTGCGTTCGTAGTCAGCCAAGTCTTCTGGAGCTGTTAGTTACCGTTACGGGAGGTGGTAACAGTATATGCACCAAAAGGAAAAAATGTCCCCAATTTGCAGAAGCTATTGCTGGCAAATGCCCTGTTTTGTGCTTTTAACTCCCTGCTTCAGCCTGGCAGCAGGTCTGTCACAGATCCAAAATTTACTGTAGGAAAACGCAGAGTTTCAGGTACCGGTGTTCTCCTCGTATAATATTTTTGTGGCAATAAACTGGTTTTTACCTCACTTAGCTGGCAAGATGGTTACAAGTGCTTTAATCTGCAATAAAAAAAGATCTACTGCTTTCCCCAAAGCAGGTGACAACTTCCTATTGCTATCAGATTTGAGTTTTTTTTTCGTTCTAAGAGGATACCAGAGCTTTCTTTCCCACTAGCAAGGTCTTTCTTTAAAACTTTATGGAGATCCTTCCTGGCCATGGTAATAGGAAAACTAGAGACTACGTGATGCATATTTGAACTTAAAACCGAGAGGTTGTAAAACAAGGGTATCTTGTGATAAATCATTACTTTTTTTTTCCCCCAAAGTAAACAGCAGTATGATGCAGAACACAAAGCAAAGTAACGAGTTTCCTATAAGAAATCCCAACAGTGTAAACTAGCCTTGAGACACAGGAGACTAACGCAGAAAAATTGTAGTACTCAAGATTGACAAAACTAATCCTGACTGAGGACACTTGTAGGTAAACGATTATGTTATGGGAGCAAGCTGCCAGCTGAAATGAGAGCCTACTACAAAAAACATGAGCCAGCATCACTCTTTAAAATTTAATTACAAAACTGTCTGGGAGATCGAGAGATCTTGCGTCTCTGTTGGAGGGAGTGGGTGGCTGGTCAGGACATGGAATGATACGCTTGGTGCTTGCTCTCAGCTGAAAATTAGAGCCATAACACTTCATACAGAGAGGGGAAAGTCAGCTCAAACTAGAGAAGAATTAGACTGCAGAAATTGTAATAGCAGAGGAGTTTTTTCCTCTGTGTGGGAATGTGGACGAGCGTGAGTCTCGTTGCGGGTGAGCAGCTGCCAAGGCAGCTACACGGCGCTGCCTCAGCCCTGGGTGACCACGTAGACACGAGTGTGCCTCTTCTGCAGTTCCTGCTGTGCAAAATGTCTCTACAGAAGCCAACTTTAAATTAGCTAATAGCTAATATTAGTTAATAGCTAATAGCTAATTTAAAGGAGAATGGTAGGTTCCTAACTGCCCTGTAATGGAGTTCATAATTCACCTTGCTTCCCAGGCAAGTTTTGCGGCTGTGCTGACACGGCTTTTCCAAGCGTTGTGCTTAAAGGTGACTTGGATACATCTCTGCATTGCGGGCAGTGCAATTCCAGCTCGCTTTTTCCTCCCCAACTTCTTTCCAGGTAAGAGTCAGGAATCCACCAGTTTTGATCCTGTCGCTGCTATTGCAACATCTCGTAACCATAAACTGGCCACGTAGGTTTGGACTTGACTCTTCACGCTTCTGAAAACAGCAGCCTGAGCCCCTCTGTTCTAGATTCCAAAATAAACAGAAAAAGGAGGGTTTGACCTCAAGAGGCATTAAATACTCAGTGAGAGCTGGTGCTTCTGAAAATCAAAATTGTTGTCTAGTGTCTTTTTACATCTTGTTTTAAGTCTTTCTCACAGAACGTATGACCAGCACATATTGACACACTTAAGTGACTGGGAGGTTTTGATTCATAACGTGGGTAACTCCTTGTCATCGTGTTGTTTGCTCAGTTGTAGACCTTGAATTATCTTTAAAAGATGGGCACCATTTGTATCATCTTACAAATCCTAAAGTTTAAGCTATAGAAAATTGTTTTATCATAATCATGATGTGGATGGCACTAGACTAAAGTGTCATAGCTTAGGTGTGAGGTTACGTTACTATTTTTATTGCTTTGAAACTCATTTTCAGATAGAACAACATGAGAACAAATCTACCAAGCAAGCCTCTTTTCGTGGCAATTGCCAGTAACACGGGTACAGGGAGTAGTGTAAGAACAGGACAAAAGCATAAGGATGTTTCCCATTGTGCTCTCCTGGCCTCCAGCACTTTGTGGCTCATGTCCTGAGCTAAAGCTGCTGTTTGGTAGACACTGACAAGTTTTTCTCACAGGATCTTGTCCAATTGCATTTCAAAACGAAGCTTCTAGCACCTACAACAGCACCTGTTCTGCTCTTTAAGAATGTGTTAAATGAGAAGTATTTCCTTGTATTTGCTTTGAGTCTCCCGCCTGCTAATTTCTTCTGATGCTCCCTTCCCTGTTTGCCATCCCCACCACATGCCTTTTTTTAGAGCCCTCTGTCCTTTCCATGTCATCATCTCTTCCCAAACTGAAGAGTTACCTTTTTTGCATCTTTTCTAGTTTTATTGAGTTCCCTTTGAGGCTGGTCAGTAGAAACCCATGGTTATCTGCTGCAGTGCGTAGCTTTGACTCAGTCTGCACCTCTGTATGATGAAGCTGCCTTTGACCACAGCCCTTAAGTGACCAGTGAGAGGACTTGGCCACCACTGTCCCACCCTGGGGCCTGACCAGCAGAGCTTGACCCAAAAGAAGGATATTTTTAGTCTGCAGCCCATCCATTTACCTACATAGACTTCGCCAGACCTCTCTGGCATGCAACCAGAAGACCTTTCTTGGCACCCAGGTGCCAAGAAAGGTCTTTGTGTTTGGCCATTCTGCTGTAGTTTTCTTCTATACTGGTTATAGGAATGGGTGCATTTGCACAAAGGGACACGTATAAAAAAATGAAAAACATTTCTTGGCCCATTGATAGGATTAGGAAGGTAGCTTTGTAAGAGCTGTAGTAAGGATAGTCAAGAACAGTTGACTGCTGAGAAAATGGAAACATTATAAACCTGAAAAATGCTATGATGTGTTTTATCTGTCTGAAAGTTTTAACTCAATAGCTGGAATGTTTTTTGCTATGAAAGAGATCAAACTATGAAGACAAATTCAACTGTGCACACAAAAACCTATAGTAAATTAATTCTCTGAGAAGTAGTTGTGTATTTATTATTTCCTTGGCTTGTGTCTAACTATCTAATCAGTCTTTGTACATGTCAGCAGCACATCCATAATAAGAAAGTGCTGTGTGGATTGTGTGAACTGGAATTAGAGATGTGATAATCAGCCAAACCCTTGGCGACAATGTGAAGGCTGTGTGGCATTTGCATTCCTCTGGCTGAGGAGAAAAACCTTATATGTGCAAATGAGTTGTTGGGTTGGGTTTTTTCCTTCCTGATATGTTATAACCATGGGCAAATTGCTCGCAAAGCAGTGCTTCCCTGACAGCATGCCAGTTCACACTGGAGTGTCTCCATGCCCGGTTAGACCTGTTCCAGTGCGGTGGAGACAGCTGTCCTATATCCATTTAGTACGTGAGGTGATGTGGCAGATAGAGGCATAGAGATGTATATACACCATGGAAAAAAATCGCTGATGTATAGGTAGCTCCACAGTTTTATGATGAAGAGACCACAACTGGGATTAGAAAACCTCTTTCCCATCTGTTCAGTTCCGTTAATATTGATCCATCCCATCAAGATGTTGTGAAAGAAACTAATGACTGCACAGCGAGCCTCGCTTTGTGGTCCTGATACTGCCTCAATGTCCTCAATTATTATTGATTCCTGATGTAAGCAATCTGCCTGTCACCTGGTTATTCTTCTGGCCAGCCTCAGGGTTTTCTGTCTGCATCCTCCTTGACTCTTACCTTCCTATATTCTGATTAGCATCACAGTTATCAAGGTGTAAGGAGAGACTGAAAGAAAAAAGCTGATGTTGCAGAGGGAAGGTGTGAAGTGCTGAGCAGATAAAAGGAAGGCTAGAAGTGATGAGTAGGACAAGTTCAGCAAAGCCTGGTCCTAAATTTAATCACAGCCCTGTGTGGCTACCATGCCTTTCCTGCCTGGAGGAGAACGAAGACGTGGGGAAGCCACTGTGTTGCAGTTCAGTCTCTGTGTTTGCCCGTTGCCGTTGTCCCTTCTTGTTGTGGCAAGAAAATGAGGCAGAGATAGGTGAAACTCGAAATGTAGAGCTTGTTCACTTTAAAGGTCTTTGCGACAAGAACTGTCCTAACATACACTCTAGGGCAGACGTAGTTGATCAGAACTGTTCTTTAGTGTATATAGTTTTAAGCTGTTCCTGGAAAATAATAATCTATATTTATAAAATGATATTGCTCTATATGTTAAGAGCATTCTCTGCCCAAAAGCTGTTATTCAGCTAAACTGAGCTGGCAGAAGTTCTGCCTATTTTAATGTTTCAGATAACTAAAAGATAGATTAAGTGCCAGCTCACCTGCAACGGAGCAGCCTTCTGTTCCATGCTGGGTTACATGACCCAACGCATAGGCCCTTCTGTGGAAAACTGGATGTTTATGTTCCCAGGACTATGAGACAGGGAGACGGAAAAAAAAAAGTCCTATATGCAGGTCTAAAGGCATCAGGGACAGGACTATTCCTTTTTCAGTTTCTGAAGTTCTGGCTTATTATGCCAGCCCAAAACTACTCACTGCTCAGGCCAGACTAAATGCTGTGTTTAAGTGGCAGGTGTCAGAGCTCATTCCAGCTCCACTGGCTTCTTGAAGAATGGGAAATACAAAGGCAGCTTCAATGTCTGCATTTTAGGAGTCATTCTGAAGAGCACAGAGTTGAGACACAAGAACACACTGTTCGCTAATGGATTGGAAACAAGAACTCACGTGGAAATACTGGATTTATTCCAGTATCTGGTGGCAAAATTAACGTTTCAGGACAAGAAGAAGCAGGGGAAGCTGGTTATGTTCTTTGCAGTAATATTCTTCATTAAAGACACAGAGGAAATGCCTTCTTGATAAACAGAAATAGGAGATGACAAATGTAGTAATAGAAGGGAACAGTAACAAGTCTCAGCTGAGTGTTCCTTCAGCATTGTGAAGGGTGTAAGAATAAAATAGCTGACTTGTATTCAAAAGCAGTATTTTGCAGGAGAATGATATGATGATGCAGACTGACTCCCTCCTTGCCCTCAGTCTCCTGGACCTCTTTCGAACCTTGAGAAGAGACTCGACAAAAGAAATCTGATTGACGCGAATTTAAAACCCCTTATGAGAGGCTGTTCAGGAAGATGAGTTGTTACAAGAAGAGGAATTATTGTAGCAGATGAAAATCAGAGTTGTCTTCACCTCACTGGTAGCTTGAGTTTCACCCCAGCTGACTCCTACTCACATGAAGGAGTTTCTAACTTAGATTAAGAGATGCTTTAAAGCTGAGCTGCTTTGCTCAGCGGGGAGTGGGTTGCTCTTGGCATTCAAACCATAGCAGGGAGGGTGTAGCTAAATCACAGGGGTGCTGCTGCTGAAGTCAGTAGGTCTTTTTTCTTTTTTCTTTTTTCTTTTTTTTTGTTTTGCTCTCATTCACAGGACAGAAATCAAATGTAGTAAATCCTGGCTAACAGTGGCAGTGAAGACCGCCTCTACAAGAGAGGGCAAGGAGCACAAATAGTCCATTTTGAATAGGGTAAGGTGGTAACAACGGGATGTTATTGGGGACTGTACTAGGACTGGTGTTAATAACAGGAATGTTCAAAAAAAGACTGGTACATAACTTTTTAGTGTTATTTACCCAAAATGAATTTTGACTAAAAAATTCAATTCAGAGTTCTGAAGAGTCTTTATGATCCATTTTCTCTGTCTGCCGTAACGTGCCGTGGTCTGAGTTAGCGATAGCGTGTTCAGTCTTCATTCCACCTCTTTGCGGAAGATGATGAACCCGAGCCACAGAGAGATGAAAGAATTCAGCCAGGATGGACTCGGTATCAAAACCAGAGCTGAAACTTTATTTCAGAGAGGTGTCTCTAAGACCTGCGGTTTCAAATTGCACTTCTGTGCTCAGGTGAAGGAGATGTATCTGCTGGCTGGCTCATGAGTGTAGTTTATGTGCAACAAATGCTCCTACTTAAGTTGGCATTGCTGATATTCCACTTTTTGTTTTGCATGTTTGCATCATATGATTCATTTGCTCTACTTGTTGTTTGAGAAGACTTCTGAGGGTAGACCAGACAAGCTGTATCTCCTACTTGAGTTACAAAGCAAGTAACGCGGGGGCTGATTTTCTCCTGGATGCTTTCATCCTAGATTTTGGTTGTGTCAGAAAGGAGAGGGGTAAGAGCAATCAGAGACATCCAGACAGAATGGGATTTTTGTGTGTACTGTGTCCCTTTAAATTTGAGATTATGTTTTGGTTTGGGGAAAACTAAATGGACGCATGGAATAATCCTCAGTTTCACAAGGACGGTAGATACTGCAGAGCATACAGAGAGGAAAACAGCACATTTTTAATGCACTTTCATGGCCCACTTGAAGGAAATCTGATGGACTGGGTGAGCATGGCTGTCTCCGACATGCTGTGATCACGTGCAGCCACCCTGCAGGTGCACCGAGTAGGCTTTAATTCAGTTAAATCAGGTAAGCCTGTGGCGGGGAGCTTGCAGCCAGCCACCTGCATAAACACCGCAAGGTGCTGGCGGGCTTGGTGACCTCATGGCTGTAGTTTCACATCTTGGTTGGGGTACAAACATGCTCTTTATTACAGTCAGTGTGGTGTTTGCACGGATTTTTTCTATTAGGAGGTTTAAAAGGATGCTCAAAGAAAGTATATTCCTGAATTTGAGATGACTGGGATTGCCGTGTCAGATCGGGGTGTTAATGTGGGTACTGCTTAGGACAACAGAAAGGGAAAATGAAGGTTTTAGATTTTGTTCCTTGATTGGAGCTTGCTGGATGATCTTGGATAAATCAGATAAAAGTATTCTCATTCATCCTAAAGCCCTGTGGAAATGTCAGAACAATCTTCAGTGGTACAGAGTGTCCCCAGCAACCTGTGAATCGAGCGAGTGCTCAGTGCCTTAGCTAAGGCACTTGGGCAATTATTTAAATTAGTTTTGTGGATTTGGGTGTCAGGTCAAGTTTACAGTTCTTGCCTTAACCTCTCTGTTTACCCAGCTGGCAAAGCCCGTGGAAGTAAGAGTTCCCTACCGTGAGGCTGCGTTTGGTAGGAGCGCTAAATGTGGAGGGAGAGCTTCATTTTGCAAGAATCTCACTATATTCACCATTACCACTAATCTTCCCTAATTTAATTGATCTAAACTATCATCTTCTGATCACATTAACATAGGATGATGATGATTTGAACATTCGGTGATGTGAGATGAATATGAAATGCCGGCTGATTCATTGGAAGGCTTCCAGAAAAGGAGCCAGTATTTGCTCTCCCATCCAAATCTTTGCTTCTTCCTCAGTGAGTTTCGGATCATCCTGCAGTTCTGGGAATGAGTCTGGAAATGCAGCATCCTCTGCCGTAGGTATTTGCTCAGGGCAAGGCAACTGTGCTGGAGCTCATGGACGTTATTTTAGCAATGTAGTCACTGAGGGAGAGGCAGGGCACACAGCTTTGAGTCCAAAAGTCAAAGGCGAGCTGGCGCTTCCAGAAGGGACGTGTTGGTAGCATGAGCCGTAATGCAATGTGTCACCAAAAAAGCAAAGAAACAACTTTTCTCTCCCAGGAAAGGGGTTTCTGAGATTTTCCTGAAAAGGAGGAGGAAATGTCAGGCTGCTAGAGCTGGAAAGAAAGGAGCAGAAACTTTGAAAGTTGGATCTTTTTGCTTTCTATCTCCCTGTATTTAATCTCAATGATTTAATGGGCTGTGCAAGGTATGTGAGTAAGTTCTCGCCATCTGATCCTCCTATAAAAATCCGAACTGGTCCTGTCAGTGCTCATTAGCTGACATAGAGCTTCCTTCATTTCAGTCTTTCATCTCCTGATGGGAGAGGTTTCCAGGTGGGGCCTCTGGGTTGCTTTCCTGCCCTGCCTCCTTTGGCACACACCATGCAGGACTCTTCCAAAAGCAGACTCGGTGTCAATCAAGCTCATATGATGCTTGAGCACTGGTGGGAACCTGAAATACATGAGCTACGGATCACAAACTTTTAAGCTTTCAAGCTCCTATGGTTTTATTTTGTATGTAAAATACATGTGATTAGGCTTTCCTGTTGTCATATGATTTAAACCCAAATAATAAACCAGATTAAGAATGGTATCTTAGAAATGTTCAAGAAATGGTGCTTTAACTGGTAACGCACACTAGTCTAAAGCCATATGGCTGTACCCAAGTGATACACCATAATGAAATGACCCGTTGTGCTTTTCAGTGAGTTGTCCTGTATCCCTGTGTTATTAATGCTGTAGGTAAATGTAGGTTTTCCTTGTATTAAAAGTCACAGCAGAATTTCTGGGCTTGGCTTTTCAAATACTTTTCAAACTCTTCCCCATGTGAAGAACTCTTCACAGGAATAAGTGCTTCTATCAGCGCTGAGGAATTCTCTTTTATTCTGTGTAAACCCTGCCCTGCAGACAGGACAGGGAACAAAGCATCTGTCCTACTGACATTGCAGAGTTCAACTTTTTATAGGGGATAATACTGAAATATGGGCATTGGGGTGGGTGAGTCAGAGGTGGCAGTGGGGACAGGGACTTCAGGGTACAAACATATAGCTATTTCTCACTCCAGAATCCCATTTGCCTGCGATGATGTAACAAAAGCTGAATTTATTTCCCTGCTTTCAAAGCATCAAACTGTACTTTTCTTCCTACATTTCCACTGTTTAAAATGAGCAGAGTTACTTTAACCTTCTTTTTGTTGTCTTGGGGTTTTTTTTTTAATTTTTTCAAATCCTTGTTAAAAACACAGGGTTTGTCAGTCTGGCGGGCTGGGTTTCAGCATTTTGTATGACTAAATGTTAAATTCTTGGTACTGTTTGGAGTATTTGAGCCTGGCAGTTATCTGTAGATGTCTGACAAACACTAGCTTGTCTTCAGCTGCTCTCACAAGCAGCTTTGCTTGATTTCCATGAGGGCTTTTTTGGCAGCCACTTAGATCTAAGAATACATTATCAGTCTCTGTCCAGATCCCCATAACTTGTAAACCAGGCTTGCACCCAGGCTATCTGGAGAGAGCAAAGGGGAGAATCTCCTCTGCAGGCTGTGGAGCAACAGCAGCAGAGATGATCCAGGGCTGTGGCAAGTTTTCAGTGGCTGTGGTTGGTTTTGCCCCTTCATGAGAGCATCTGTTGCTGCTCAGGCCATCGAGGCCACCAGCATGGATGCTATACATCCGTAAAGTTGATGGAAGGAAAAAAAGATATGCTGAGGTACAGCTGCTCCTCTGTCCCAGCAATATGAGGACCAAGGCTCTTGCTGGGGAAGGTGTGAATCCATCCCTCTGGCTCTCAGCCATGCTCAGGCAGGTTTAGCCCAGCTCTGCCCCCATCCTCGCTGCTGCAGAGCTCAGCGGTGCCCCTTGCAGAGCCTCTCTCTGTGCCCTCCCCTCCCCAAGTTTTATGGATACCTTTCACCTCTGTGTGTGGTAGGTTTGGCTGTGGCAAGAAAGCATTTGCTGAGTTCTCACTGTAGAGCAAGAAGTGCAAAAATCAGATGTTTAACCTCAGGGTGCTTCACTCGGGCTTGCTTTAAGCCCATGTGGCTCTTTGCGATTGAATAACATAATATTTATGCTGGTGCAGCAAGGCTGCCAAGCCACATGGCTCAGCAGTCAGACATGCACGCTGATTATTCTTTGACATATTTAAAGAGGCACACCCACCGGGCATCACGTTTGCCCCTATTTGAAATAATCTTGCTTTAAAGGAGAGGGATTACAACATTCAGTTTTCAGTCTCAGGCTGCAGGAGCGTTCTCAATTGATGAAATGGCATTGGGACGAGTTTGGGAGTTGTGTGAGCATGTAAGATTTAATAGAAGGGATCAGGAAAAGGCATCGCGGCTCAGCCGTGAAATGAGGGAGGTGCCTTCGCAGCACCGTTCCGTCGTGCATTTGGCCGTAAGGATTTAGAGCAGTGCTGTTATATGTAGCGGCAATGAAACAGATAAATATTGCACAAATTTTAAAGTATTTCTATTGTTTACAGGGTTCCTCTTGTTGACTTCTTGTGGGTCTGAATTCCCTAGTGCTTCCACTAATGCATGTAAATACTCTTTATACTGGCTGGTGAGACTGTAATTGTGTCTTGTTGTTCTCCACATTATCTGTGTATAAATGCTTCTATTTCCACTGGCGATTTTTTTTTTTTGATGTCGCAGGCATTCAATCTGCCATCTACTTAATTTTCTTTAATACCTCTAGTGGGACATCAGAGAGAGTGGCCTTATTTTCTTCTTTTTCTTGGACATGGCTTTAAACTAGTCCCCAAAATTAACTCTTCTGTGGGGCAGTATAATTTTACTCATAGGAAATCTGAAAGGTGTCCAGCCTTGGTTTTAACAGGTAATGATTGCAACTCTGGGCTTTAAAAACCTGAGTTGTGAATTTTTTTTTCCCCCCTAATTTGCTCTATGTACATGTGCACACACGTACAAATACACACAGGTACAGGCAGCTGGAAGTTTGCCTGTAAGTCTTGTAATTAATCAAATGTCACAGCCAAATGAAAATACTATCCCTAGCCATAACCCAGGTAACAACACGCATTGCTATAGAAACCCTATACACGCATGAAAAAGGCCAACTATAGTCAAGGAGAAAAAAAAGAAACCAACCCTGAATACAGTATTTTCAGCTCTTCTGCTTTATAAAGTGTTGGTGAGTAAAAGGAGCAAGGACTGTGCAAGGCTGATAGGAACAACTTTCTTTGGAAGTTACTCTGAGGCAGGACCTGGAGGAGGAGGTGCACAGAGTAAATTGCTGACTTATTTAGAGTCTAGGTAAGGTTCACTGGAAGTCTCTCTATTGATTTGTGTTGGGAATTAGATCAAAACCTTTGCCTGTGAGTGAAAAGAGAGAAGGAATCAATCACAAACCATCTCCCCTCACCGGAAGTCCAGCTTCACTTATGAAAACCAGTGATTAAACATACTACTCTGTTGCCACTTGCTCCATCACTTTTGAAGATGTGGAGCGTGTATTTCAGTGTTGCTAGGATGATGTAACAGTCTATTTTAGATTTCCCCGGTATTTCTCTGTAAATTAAGAAGTTTCGTATACATTCATAGCATCACAGAGCAAGTCATAAATCACTGCTGTGGGGTAGATAAGAAATGTCACTTGAATTCACAGGAAGGGAAGCAGAATCAGCTTATTTGCACTAGGAGCTGGTATCCTCTTTAATTTCCCTCCTTTTAATCACCTATACCATTATTTCTATTAAACATTTACAGGTATTTGTAATCAATGATTTTTGTGATTATAACTCAAATATATACTGGTTTTATGACCGTATCCTATACATTATCTGATTCTTGCTTCATAAATAGGTTCACATCAGGAGTAAGATAGTTCTTTTTCATATGAGTGTATAAATGAGAAAAGAAATCAAAAGTAATTTATGAATTGGAATTGGCAAGCCTAAATTTACTGCAGCTTATTGAATCCATAGTCTCTAATATCCCTGGCTTTAGAAAAAAGGAAATGAAAATAAAACCTTTTTCTTTTCACTTGGAAGATAATGGGAAGACTTAATGTCTCAAAAAAGGAAATGCAGATGGGAACCCTGACATTCTTAGATTTAAATACCACGACACTTTGAGGCTTTAGCCAGTGATCTGTTGTGGCATTTGAAACCAGAATTACTGATGAATACGATATGGACATACAAGCGTTGTGTTCCTTACAGGAGGACCATATGCATTAAAATAGCTATATAGTTATTTGCTTGTTTAATCCTGGGACATATCAACAGAAAATCAAGCTTCTAAACCACAAGTTAGCTTCATTATCAGAGCTGTATTACATCGCCTTCACGTGCATAGCTTCAGGCACGGTACTTGGGAAATAGTGGCTCTTGTTCTTGGCTGTGCAACACTCAAGCAAGGTAGCTGAACCGCATGGGATGCCAATAAATGAATGAGTTAAAATTGGATCGGCTTGTAAAACACGTACGTCTAATCCACTGTTTTGGTAGCTCTGCTGTGGCCATATCAAGGCCACTTATAATAACACAGCTATTGAAATGCTGGGTTATATTTACATTCTAGAGGGGGAATGGTTTGTTGGTGTTGCTGTACCGTACTTGGAGTGTGAGATGCAGCGTTTGTGCCAGCGGATCTGAACATACCCTGGGCAAAACAAGGTGTTTGGGAGCAAGGTCAGCTCGGCCGCTCTGTGGCGTTATGGCCAGCAGCAGCTACAGTACTTGGAAACGATGCCCTTCCCTTCTGGATGTAGTAGATCCACACAGCCTAAGAATGCAAGCCCAGATTAGTTGCATTGGCTTACTAATACATAAATTACCTCCTGTGAATCTCACAGGGAGTTTTTTTGGAGAAGTGTTAGGCAAGGGCAGCAGGTCAGTTTGGAAATCACAGAAAAATCCACCCTCAACTTGAGCAGAATTGGTTGGGGACATTTTTTTGGCCTCCTCAAAGAAGTGGAGATGGACCCCAGCATCCTCAGCCAGAAAGGACAAGGTCTACATTAGAGACAAAGAATAAAGATCCCTTGGGGTAGGACTGGAGCAGGGGAAAATGAAAATAGTGTCTGCACTTTATTTTTCAAATGTGTACGTTTTACAGATGCTAATGTAAGGAAGAAGGTTTCATGACATTTCAATAAAATTCAGAACGTCTGTTTCTGTCTGCAGTGCAGACCTTGGCACTGCAGCTTTCCATTCCTGGGAAGCCTTGGAGCAAGGAGGGATCAAATAAGAATCTGTTTCATTATCCAAATGGGATGAAATATATAGAAGATGGAAAGAAGGTTAGGTCTGAAAACTCCCTGAAGTAAGAATACTTGTAATTAGGGAAAAAAAAACCCAAACACAAAACAAACAAAGCCACGTGACAGACTAGAGACATCCCGTGCGTTACCATCGTGATAAGCATGTGCTTTGCCCGTGAATTTCCGCGCCGCGTTCCATTTCACATGCTATCTGCAAGCTGGCCTCTCGTGAAACCAAATATTTGAGCAGGAGTCATCTCCATGGTGTTAGAGGGGTCTGATTAGCCACTGAAGTGCAAACGAGGTCAGCTGAGTCAATGGCAGAGGTTGACCCCAGCAGTCTGCCAGGAAGGGGCAGCTTCGCATTCCAGCTCGGCGCGGTGGGAACTCGGCCAGCTCTGGCTGCCCAGGAAAAGTCATGAATTAATGCATGTCTCTGCCGAGGAACGGAGATGTGCTGATGGCATTGCTGGGGCCTCTCAGAAAAGGAAGGTAATGGGCTACTTTGTGCTTCCTTCCCCTATTTAAAGAGTGGCTTTTAACCATTGAGAGCATATAAACCATGGCTTAATAAACCGAGATCTGTAGGCTGTTATTTCGGTCTACATCTTATTGTGGATAATGCTCTATGTATTTGATGTAAATGATACAATAGGTCTGATTCCAAAAGCGAGCATGTAGCTCAAGGGATAAATTGCACCCGTGTTCTCAGGGGAATGAGAGACGCTGCTCTGATTAAGTCTAATGGAAGCTAATTTCTGCAGAGCCCCACATAATCTACTGCTTATGTCTTGTCTTTGTTGGGTTTTGTTTTACATTATTAATTAACCATACTGCTGCTTCCAACCACTTGAGACCCCTTTGAAGTTGCAGTTTGATCAATTGATATGCAGTGTGCTACAGGTATAAACAACCTTCTTGCATTAAACTGACACTTTAAGTAGTTCTGCAGCCGGAGAACTTACCTAGGAAGAACTTCCCCGTGCTGAATCATGACTCCATGTCACTTTAGCAAAGCCTCCACCACCAAATGTTGGCTTTGGTCCTTAAAAATGCCTGTAGTTCTAAGCAAATGTATCACTCTGAAGACAGAAAACATGCATTGCCTCTTGTTTTGAGGCAGTTGTACTGGCAAATATTCTCTCCACAGAACAAGAAAACTTCAGCATCTATACAGTGGTTAGTAATCTGCTGTAGAAGAGCTCTGTCATGAGGGTTTTGACTTTTTTTTGGTCAAAATGCTCAGTAGTTTGGGATGGCATAGCTGATCCATGCTAATGTTGCAGAGCTGAATGGACATATTTGTATTTGATGCCGATTCTCTGGGGATTTGCAGAAATCTGGCACTGTGCTTTGAGCCATCTGACCTTTCTGTGCTTTGGCAAGCACCAGCTCGCGTGTAGTTGATGCCACCAGTCGCAGAGGATGATGGTGAGAGCACATTTTGCTCCTGCTTCCTCTCCCCCAGAAAATTATGGCAGCAGGAGCATCAGGAGTGCCAGGATGCTTCTGGCAGGAAAAGGGAAAGTTTATTAGTAGAGCCCTGTAATCCCCAGGGATACAGCAGGACATAGCAAAGTCAGCATTTTCAGCACAAATCAGCCATGTAATCTTCACAAGGGAATGAAATCCCCCCAAGGAGAGCACCTGGCTCCCAGCAAGGTCCCCATCTCTGCTACTGATCTCCTCAAAGACACTTGTTTTTCTGCCAGTGTAATTGCGTGGTTATTTCCAGCCTTCTGGGTCCTGTTCATCAGGTGCTGGAGGGGCGATGGACAGACGAGCAGGAGGGGTGGGGGAAGAGAAGAGCTGGGCAGAGCACTGCTCCAGAAGGAGTTGGACGAACAAAGAAAAGAAGCATCAAAGGGGAGCCTTGCCCTCCTCAGCAGCATTGCTCAGTAAAGAGGAAGAAAAGCCTTCTGGGGCGCCAGAGAAAGCCCTTGGCTACAGCTTTTAGATCTGCCTGAAAGGCCTCTGGGGGAGCCCAGAGCTGAGTAAAGAAGGGATGAAGTGGCCATGGATGGCTGTGAATATTGAGGCATTCCCTGCACCCTTCATTTCATATATATTACTGGCAGATAGTTTCCTTGTGTTCAGCACACATTTCTCCCGTCTTGGTTCAATTTTAATTGAGGTAAATCCCCAGTGGCAGCCAAACCAAATGGCTCCGAGCGTGAGAGAGGAGAGCCGGCAGCTCCTTAGGGAAGGGGAGGAGGAGAGGAAGGAGGTTGGGGAAAAAGAAGCGAGCCAGTTTTTCTTGATCACATTGCAGCACGTGACTGGGAATCACAGGGTCCCCGTTTGCGTGTCCCCCCACCTACAGCAGCCATCCACATGTCAGTCACACTCTGACACTGGATCTGCAGCAACTGTTGCTTCAGCCAGCTGCTGGCACGTATTTATCATCAGTGGTGTTGAAAACAGAGCCAGAGCAAAATGTCACTAAAACTCCAGCCCTGGACATCAACAAGAAGAAAATGGAAAAGCTTTTATCAATGTGAATACGAACAATGTGATCTATATTTTTTTAAGCACAGGTTTGGGATATTTTCTTTTAGATTTTGATTGATTTCAAGTGACAGACCAAACAAATGAAAGAAAATATCGTTAGTAACGTGTTCTGTTGTTCCTACCTGGACTTATTTCTACTCATGTCTTGCACGCTGCCATAGTACATAGGTGTGCAGTGGACAGGAGCACTTTCACCACTGGCAGGAGCACTTTCACCACTGGCAGGGCACGAGGCGTAGGGAAGCAAGGTCACTGAATAGCACCATCGTGTCTCAACAATGACAAAAGTACATAACTAGGTCCACCAGGGATCCTTTTTTGACTGCATATTGCTGAGGGACTAGGACAGATTGCATTGTTTACCTTTGCCATTTTAGTGATTCAGCCCACTCTGGCTGATACCCTTTTTGTTTCTGTAGCACTCACCTCCTCCTGTGGCCAGCTGTGCCCGAGCCCCCTGTCCAGGTCTGATTATTTTCCTTCACACTAAATAGTTTTGATTCACTGTCAGAGCCCTTTAGTTTCATTGCGGCTTTGTTTACCGAGATGAAGCAATGTACTCAGAGCACAGAATAATAGAGATAATTGTAATTCTGGTGAAACTTTCCCCCCAGCTCCTGAGGTCACATCCTTCCTGTTCTGCCTGCTCAGCACCAGTACACTAAGCTCCCATCTCACCTTGGTTTAAACCCGCTACTGCTCTTGCTGCTACCACAGTTGAATGGAAGCCAGTACCTTCTCCAAAAACCGTGCTTGCAGGCCTTCGCCCTGTGAAGCTTCAAGTCTGTGCTAGGAAGTTGTTTTCACCCAAACTCCAGGATTTTGTGGGGTGGCAGAATCTGGCACAATCTGTGCTTGGAATAGGGCTGAGTGCTCCTTTTGCATCATTGGGATGGACAGGGCTAGGGCAAATGCTATCAGAGATCCCAGACTTGGCTCTGCATAGTGTGAATTCCTTGGACAGAAGCTCTGCAAGGCTGGTGGCCAGCCACGTGATGGTCCACAGGTCTCAGGTGGCTTGGGCTGGTGTTCAGCTTGTACCAACAGTGGTCCAACACTGATACAGCTGAGTTTTTCCAAGCTGGATTCCATTCAAGCTTGACAGAACTTCAGGATGATGCTTCGTGGTCAATCCTGAATCAAGAAAAAAAAGTGTCAGCTAAATACCAGCTGCCTTCCGTAAAACAGCGACTGAATTGCTTTTACAGTGGTGGAACTACAGCAGAGTATATCTGTTTATCACTGCAATAGTGTGGGTTTTTTAAAAAAAAAACAAAAAACAGTCTTTTGCGGGCACAAGTTTTACAGAAGCTGAAGCCCCCTGTGCCAAGAGCCTGTGAGTAGAGATCTTAAGGAAACATTTTGAGAGCCATGAGCATTATTCACTACTAATCTTGTCCTCTCTTGAAGGGAGAACATTGTAGAACTTCTTGATCTTCGCAGTCAGTCTGTAAGTTCTTGGCTGGAAGGAGTTAAGGATCAGATGTTCGTGCTGTCTCTGCGGTGTCATCTTCTCGAGGTGTCAGGAACATAATCAGCTGTCAGAAAAAAATAGAGGCTTGGGAATGCAAGGATGTGGTTTTCTTGGCAAGTACTGTCTCATGTCCTCTGAATCTGGACTGGAAGGACCAGACAACAGTCTCCTTTATTGACTGTTTTTTGCAAGACCTGGCTCAGCTAATGAGCTATCAGCCATGAACCCTTATCTAGATGGCTCTTTAAAGCCAGCTGGTCTTTTACCATCTGACTAATTCATTTGTGTTGAGCAGCAGCAGCAGACTCCGCATCAAGTGCATTTTTGTCAACATTCAGTAAACTGGGGTAATACATAGTGTTTTACTACTTGCAGAAGTGCCCGAAAACTTACCACAGTCTGTTTTTGGAGGCAGATTCAATCTAAATGGCTTTCTGAGTGGGACTCCTGGGTATCTAACGGATATGCAGGGATTGGGGTAGTAATCCTCTTGTCCGGAGATGCTCGTGTTTCGAGGAACAGATTGCAGCACTGCCTTGTTTTAGCAGCTGAAAACAACCAGCTTTCCAGTGCAATAGTTACATGTTACAAGGAGAAAGCAGCTCATGATTTATTTTCAGAAATGAGGTCAAAATAGTGCAGCTGGGGAGGGAAGTGACTGGTGCAGCAGGTTGGTAATGAGATACAAAGCCTCTCCCTGCTAGGTTAAATCCAGCTTCAGTCAGCAGTGACTGAAATCTTTTATCATTTGACAGTTGTTCACCGTGGCCTTTGTGGTGTAAGCTTTGCTTCGTGACATCTGAGTCAGTACTTGCATAACCAGCCCCATGCTCGGCTGCCTGTGCATCGCACGGGGAGCCGGGGCAGGTTGGCAGGGAAGCACCCGCTCCTCTTGCCGGGATCACGCTCGTCCTGTGAAGATGCCTCCTGCTCTTCAGAAGGTTTTAGGTTGTACGTGCTTTCTTCCCGGTTTGAAGCCCTGAATCCTTGTCTGTGTTTCCAGCCGTGTTGGTGGACAGAGCGGTGGTGGAGTGGAGGTCTTAATAATCCTCTTCTCCGGGTTGAAGAGCAGCACTGGAGCTGCAGCAGCCTCACCAATTGCTCGATCTGGCCCTGGCTGGTGGAGCCATCTCTTCCTGAGGAGGTTTGGTCCTGCCCTCAGGTTCCTTCCTCATAGACTCCTCCAAAGCTCCTCTCCAAATCTGCCCCTGTGTGCACAGATTCCTGAGGGGTTAAAGTCTTAAATAAAAGAGCATAGATGTCTTCTATACATTTCCTTTCCTTCACCACTGCAGAGCTACAGAAAAAAATATGGCAGGTGATTAGATCACTGCCTACAAGTTGTTTTCTAATGCAGAGCTCCTTTGAGTAGTGGATGTAGCTTTCCTACTGAGGGAAGGAGATACCCAATTCGGTATTTAAGACCTGTGCATGCTTTTCTTCTCTGGCAGGTTAGCCCATCAGAATTGTTCTTACTTTTTCCCTCATGGCATATTAACATTCACGTTGCAGACTTTGTCTGCATCTCTTATGCTCAAGCTTTCAGATATTGCTTGTCCTAGTCAGAGAGGTAGCAAACTTGGAGGAAGGGCCTCTGCAAACGCCCCTGCTTGGAGATGCACTGAGCTTTTGCCTGATGAAGTGGAAGCACCGAGCTCTCTGTTCGCCTTATGTGGTTTCTATGGCTGCTGGATTTTGCAGCTGGCCGTGTGCTAGTCCTCTGGGTTTGTCACTTGGCTGTCTTGCACGTGAGCAGGTGTGGCTCAGCCTTCCTGGGTCTGAGGACTGAAGTAACGCTGTGAAATTCCTACCCTGCCTCCAAGTATTAACCCTTCAAGTATGAAATAAGGATAGTTGAGTGTTAGTGTGAACTGCCTGTCCGCAGTTGATGGACCAAAATCTCCAGGGATTTAGGGAGACACCTGCAAAAGGATGAGAACTGGTGTCGTGGGAGGGAAAGGCAGAATGAAAGGGCAAAGGTACATCTCCTTAAACAGATCAGATTTCCCCCCGAGTGAGGGAAATCTCTGGCACGAAGGTATCCTCTTCTCCAAAGAGCCCGTCGTTTAGGTACTCACTCTCAACATGCTGAGTCCTTTTGACTCTACTGTTTTCACATGCTTTATAGTGGGATGACAGCTCTGAGGAGTAGAACAAGCCAGGAATGTGACTGCTGTCATGTGCTGGAGGCACGCTGTAATAGTGACCTGGGATGGGCTGTGGGGTGAAGCTGGGGTTGGATGACAGGAGAAGGGAAGGGAAGGATTTCCTGGAGAGGAAAATTGCCTGGTGAGCCCTTTGGAAAAATATGAGCATGCTCTGCTGAAGGGCACTTGTGCTCCTTCCTGCCAGGAGCTTGCAGCACCACAGAGCTACGACGTGTTGTGCAGCCAAGCGGAGGAAGGCACCCTGAGATGTGCTGCTGGGGGCTGGTCTTGCAGGTGCTCTGGTGAGTGGGCAAGTGGATGAGGAAGGTTGAAATCAGCCTGCAAACAGCAGGTGAAATAACAAGAATAAAGGAAATGTGTGAGGAATTCCTCTAACTGATTGTAATAGCATCTGTTTCTGGTGGACCTGAACAGGGCTGTTAGACATAACATTTTAGCAGGAAGCGCAGAGAGGAAAGGAGATGCTTGGTCTGCAGAAGAAGGAGGTGGATCAAGAGTCAAGAAGGCATATGTGGATGGGAAGGCACAGGACATCCTTGTTTCTTGTAGTTAACAAAAAAATACCAGAAATGTGTGTGGTCAATAGAAACCCTTGGCAGTAGAGATATAAAATTGGGCCAGGTGTTGGTTAATCCAATGCAATGGAGATCACTGAAGTTTAGTTCCTTCCCATGAGTTTGGATTTTGCTCATGGGCAGATAAGAAGAATAAGATGATGGAATTTAAGAGGACCTCCAAAATGACAGGATCATTGAATATCCCAGGGTTGTTCATTTCACAGTGGCTAATATTTATCCCAGTATGTGTTTAAAGTTCCCTTTAGGGTTTTGTTAACAAAGTAGGGATTCACTTCTGGCTGAACTCTTTCTTTAAGTAGGATGGGCCCAAGTGCTCATGACTCTGTTGGGCATGTAGCAAGCTTGCTAAGCGTGTTTGACTTGCACACTTATGGCAACACCTGCCTGTAAAACTTCGTAGCCATACCTTTTAATGTACTTTGGATAGCTTCCTGGGGTACCTCCTGGCTCCATCTTGAAGTTCTGAGGTACAGATGTGATATCACTGCTCTCCAGCCTCATTTCATTGCTGGGTTTCATGTCAGTACTTATTGGTAAGAGTGTGGAGAAGTACAGCAAGAGGACAGGGCTTCATTTGATTTTAAGCTTACCCAGCTTCTGTGCTGAGAGAAGAAAACAATGACCAATTTCTTATACATGGGAAGCACAGAGTTGCCAGTGATAGATAAGTGCATCCCAATTCAGGATATATTTTAAGTCTTTTGATATAGTTGTGCTTTTAGTACATGGCTGTGCAGCTGCCTTCTCCCCTTTTTTCTCCCTTCTGCCCTCAACAGGATCCTAAATGGACAAGTCTGTTCATAGCATTTGCTAGAATAACTTGGGCTGTAGATTTCTGTACACTTCAAGTGGTAAAAACCAGCAATGCCACTGTACAAAGGGATTCTGCTTCCTTCCTGGCCCCTGTCCCGCTGCCCTGACACTTGTGCCAAGACGGGTGTTTGTACTGCATCAGGAAACCAGTCTGGATTAGAACTAACCAGAGGGACAGAGATCTGAGGTTAGTTGTAATCTACATCATTTCGAAATCTGACTGTGAGAGGCAGAAAAAAGCTGGTGTTGTGTGGATCGTTTCACGGGAAGGAGAGGGTTAGCCTCTAAGTGAGCTGGTGTCTGGAGAAAGCAGCCATTTACTGCACTAATGTTCAACTAAAAGCACGATCCAGTACCAATGAAGCCAATAGAAATTATACAACCAAGTGGCACAAGGAGCAGGAGCAGACCCGTAGCAATTTATTTTCAATCAAATAAGAGCCATGAAGTCATTAGTTATTTCTTCAGAAGGCTTTGGTAGGTGTGCTAGAGAGCACTGTGCTGTCTCTGCTGTGCCATATGTGCACAAAAAAGATTAATTCCCAGGTTAGCAAGATTGGAATTATGATGAGACAGAAGTCTGAGTCAGTCGCAGCGGGGAGAGGCAAATGCCACAGGCTGAAGCAATGCTGGGACTCCTGCTGACTTTTGAAAAGAGCTAGAATAAGGGAGATTTTTTTTTGTCTTTTGCTAAGAGAAGAACAGAGGGTTTGAAAAACACGAATTTCAGAAGCAAAGAAATTGCAAATTATGGCTTCATCCCCTAGCTACAGCTTTCCTGAGGATTTCGAGTACTTTGCAAATATTTAATTACTCTCACCTCGGTGCCCTTGTAAGCACTGCAGAAAATAAACAAAAGCAAACCGTGCTGCAAAGCTTGCAATCCAGCTGTAACTGTGATACCTTTACCAGCACCTCCAGAGCTATTTCCTTCATCGTAAGAGCAGGAAATTGAGGCTAATTTAAAGTGATAAACTAAACAGAGAGCCAGGTCCCAGGACCTGAGTCCTGAAGACGCTGCTCTGGCAGACACCCTTACAACCTGCTGTGCCCAAGCTCGGAGGGTGGCACGGTCTAAGCGATCCTTCCCTCGCTGCACGGTCGTGGCTGTGTGTGGTGGGACAGAATCCATTCCCCTGGCTCCAGCCCTGGAGCTCTCGCGCACACACTTTAAGTGGATGTGCTGGTGGCTTTATGTGCATTAATATTCTGTCTCTTGGTGACACAGAGAGATTTACTACGCAGATGATATGACCCGATTTCAGTGGGGTTCTGCCGGCTCAGGTTTAGACTGTGCTTTTTGTTAACTTGGACCTCTAATGGCATATTTGTGAAATGTTTGAGGTGGGGGTTTTTTTCAGTTTCCACAGGGCATGCCTCTGCTTTGGCATGTCATGGTAATAAGGTGTATATATATGGTTAAGACACTGATTTAGAGCAAACAAGCTAAGAAAATCTTTGCCTCAATTCCCTCATTTTTTAAATTTACGTTGGTTGAGCATATCATAAATCAGGGGAGAGGCAATAACTTAGCCTGTTCCACAACCTCCCAAGCAGCTGCTTTTGAAAAGCTGACATTTAGTGCAGTGATTAAGTATGAAATCTGTAAGTGTGAAATTAAGCATTAGAACAAGCGAGTAATTACTTCCAAAGTTGTGTTTGTATGTTGTGCATGCAACATAAAGCCTTCCCACCTTTCCCCCCCTTAATTTTTTTCTTTTTTCCTCTGCCTGCCAAAATGTAAACCCTTCAGGTTGGGGCCTCTGTTCTCTTTTATGTTTGTGTGGCAGGTTGCACACTGTCGCTGTTTTGCTACCAGAAGCAAAACACGAACGATGATGATGTCAACTGTGGTTTGGAAGGTTTGCTATGCAAAACCAAGGAGGGGGTACAGAGGCAGAAAGCAGTTTATAGCAGCCTCTAGCAGAGGACAGGGTGATAGAGAGACAGACAGTGCTGGCCACTGAGGTGTCACCAAAGACACCTTGCAGATTTCTGTAATGTCAAGAGAGTGTTTAGCTCAGCTCAGCTCAAAAGAGCAGAGAAAACCTAGATGGGACAACAGAGGTTCATGTGGAAGGAGCTGCTAAATGTAAGCTCTAGGAGTCAGACGTCTTTGCTAACACAGAAAACAGAAGTTATTTCATTAAGGCCTCTGAACACAACGTTCTCTCTGTGAAAGTTTAAATGCCAGGTGGTGTATTAAGTAAATAAAGTAGTCCTGCTGTAGGCATTGTTTCTCACAGGAGCCGGCTACAACCAGCCCATAGTACAAGTGACCATGTGAATCTCTGCCATGTGATGTTGTGCTGTGCCCGGCTAACGCGCTGGTGCAGGGCTGGGAAGTCAGAGGAGACTTTCCCTCCAGCAGTTATCAGTGTGGTGATAAGGGCCGACTGTTGCACGTGGCTTATTTGCATGGATTGGCTCACGCTCGTTAGTCATCTGGTTTAGATCAGAAAAAGAATCTCGGGGTTTGCACAAATGTCATGTGCCTCTTCAACGCTGTTTGAATGATGAAAAGTGATGGATCTTCAGTTTAGTGACGTTTTAGATTGGTACCATAGCACTGCAGAGTTGGCTTTTGGTATAACCCAGCAGTTACCCCTGGGCGGCGGTTGCAGTGTGTCGTAGCCCTGGATTTGTGTGCAGCAGGAGCCGTTTGGGAGGCGGCACCCTTAGACTCCTCTGGCTCTGCTGCCAGTGGCAGGACTGGAAAGTTAGCCAGGTGATTCAGAAAGTGAAAAGCTGGTATTCGCACGCTTCTTGACCCCGCGCTCTGTGGGCGATGGATGCCCAGGAGGGTAAAGCGTTCTTTGCTCTGTGCTTCCCACGGAGGTGCATGCCCAAACCTCCTTCTCCTGCTTCTCGTGGTTGTACAGGAGGTTTCTCCACCACGCTGTTACCTGCTGAGGGTCACTGTTAGTACTTTACTCCTACCATTGGCACCGGTGCTGGCAAGGTACACGCTGCCCGTGTTTCTGACGGCACGTGCTGGCCATAGCCGTATGGTGTCGAGTAGTGTCTTGGTGCTGTCTTTCAATATAATTAATATAATTAATATAATCTCTCAATATAATTAATATAATGTCTCATTATAATAATGCTGAGCTAATTGCTCGTGCCTGTAGCTACCTCAGCCATTACCAGGACATCTTTATTTATCACCTGTCAGGCTGTCAAACAGCAGGGGAATGTGCATTTGGCTGTCTCAAAAAAAAAACAAAACCAAAAAAAAGCCATTCTCTGCCATCCGGCTTGTGGGTGACGACTGTTTCTTTGCTATGTATTATTTACCCACAGTATTCTCTCTTTGCAAGTCAAAGGACAGAAGGGTTGGCAGAAAATTGAGAGTTAGAAGCCGGTCTGGAATCTTCCTGTGGTTGAGAACAGGAAAAATCCCATTGGGAGAGATGCTCCACACCAGGATTTCTGGTCTCTGCTTGCTGTGGTTGGATCCCAGGTATTTGTGGCTTTAAGAGTGACAAATTGATAATTGTACACATCTCTGGGTCCTGTGTGCTACTCTCCACACCTTGCCAATAGCTTTAAGAGCCCAAATTCACAGCCCGTGATAGCCACCTCTGCTGACGACCAAGCTCGCTGATCAACACACGTACCCTGACAGAAATTTGTCTGCTGAATAAAGGAGGAATGCGAGTCTGTTGAAAACAGGCAATGCAAACCCCAAAATTATGAAACTCATCTAGTTGTAGAGACTAACTGTGAAGAACTAAGTGTGAAAACGCAGGCTCACGCTGGAGGTTTCAGTCTCAAAAAGGTGCCAAGCTCGGGAGGAAAGGGTAGAAACCAGCTGCAAGGGTGCTTGCTCAGTGGCACCAGAGGAGCTCTGCAGGGACCTCTGCAGATCCTCTGTCTAATCAGCAGTGCAGGAGAAATCTGCAGTAAATCCTGTCAAGGATACGGCATTAGCGTCAGCCTTTCCTCATGAAGGGGCCTCAAGAACATCAAAAAGAAGAACAATTCTCAAAACTTTACTGATTATACTCTTCAGCTCCCGATTTTCTCAGTTTTATGAGGAAAAGGTGTTACACTGCAGATTCCGCAGAGAGGAGTGTTGTTTAGGCACGGAAATAGACCACAAGCAGAATAGAACAGGCTGAATCCTGGAAACTGGGATGGTTTGTCTAAGGTTTGACAAAGTGAAATAGCTTCTAAAGCAAAAGTTGGAACTTTCAGGTTCGGGTATTTCTGTGGCTGAGACCACTTAAGGAGTGGTTTACTTTACTATGTTTGAACTAATATGAAGAAATTAGGTTTCTACCCCAAAAATATACATTTCCCTGTGAAACTTCTCAGACAGAATATGATAGTTTAATGACTTCAGGAGTGTATTTTACTCTTCCTTTGATTAATAAAAAAATCTGAAAGATATTTTTTGGAAACAAGTAAGCTTCACATGGGATGGTGTACCAGCTACATAAAAAAACTTGGAATTGTTTCAGTAAGGCTGAAACAAATGTGCTTACTAATGTAGGTAGGACAGATGTTGCTCAGCTGGAATAAGGCAGCTTCGATGAAGGACTGGACAGCCTGGCCATTATACCTTTGATGCATTGTTGGTCACAGATACAGGCTATAGAGTTCGACAGTAGAAGACATAATCCTTGTAGGGTGGGCGGCATCCTGACTTGGTGTGTTAGTGAAAATGCTAGATATGGCAGGACATTTCCTGAGAAGCATCTAACAGATTTATTTTTTTTTTGTACAATAACTCTTAAAGATGAATTTTCAGGGTTAATTTTATTTATTTGTTTTAACTAACAGATATTTTACAACATTTAGTGTCCGCATCACCGGTACGACTTGAATAGAAGCAACCAGTAGCCATTTACCTGCTTGTGGGTTTATAGTTTTACCGTCATTAAGTGGCATTAAACTTCATTTCACCTAATTTGCATCAATTTGCTTGTGTGTCAAAATTAACATAGTATTGTGTCTGAAGAGTGAATCACCTTAATGAACAGCCGGCTCAACTCAGATTCACTTGTGCTGTTAAACTGCTTAAAATTCAGCAGCCACAGCCTGCTGCCTTCTCTGTTTCCCTGCCAGCTGAAGAATGGCCATGAAAGGACAAGGTTGTCCTGGGAAGGAATCAGACTGAAAGTGTCGCCTGGAGCCACTGAAGTGGAAATTCCTTTTGTGTGTTTTTTGTGAGAAGTTTCAGTAAAAAATGGTAAATTAATATATCCCTGTATACAAACTTGGAAAGGTATTTTAGCAACGGCTTTATATGTTAGCAATGGCATTACCTGCTTGATCAGGCACAGGATGAGAGAACACTGAAGTGTGATTCCTAGGAAGAGATAAACTGCAAAAGTGATTTATTTTTCATGGCCAGTAACTCTCCCCAGTTTTAACAACTTCATCGTAAGTGCACAAATACAAGGTTGAGAGCAGGCAGCTGGCTATATCCTTCGGGCCCTCGACAGAGGAGGGTGACTGTGTCACGAAGGACCTGAAGCCAGCTGTTGAGGGTTGGGACAACCCGGAGTGAGCCGGGCACTGAACGCTGACAGATGCTCTCTGACCCCTCTCGCTCACCAAATGGAAAGGGAATGAGGCAGGGAGACCTGACAAATTGGGAAAGAAAACTTTAATAAACAGCTTTAATAAACAATAAGAGTACTAACAGGGGAATAACAAAAACAATGAGCTATATACAAATATGTACAATGTCAATATTGCACCCGACCCCCCTCCCCAGCAGCAATCGCCATGGATGCTGCAGGGCAGGCAGCACCGTGGAAGCCCCAGGCTCAGCGGCAGAGGGAACTGGATATGGGAGCTGGATTCAGGAACTGGGGATCAGAGGTAGGAGAGCAGATGAGTTCTGTTTGAATGCCAGCCACTAGAGCAAGAAGGCTTAACCCCTGAGATCCCTCAGCTTTATGCTGAATATGACGTATGTGGAATGCAATACTCTTCTTGGTCACCTGTCCTGCCCAATCCTCCCCAGAGGTACAACCTTTTACTTCCTTGCAACCCCCTTTTTACTTCCTGGCACGCCCAAGGTGTTACACAAGATCCAGCAGTGACCTTGGTCACTACAGGAGCAAGTACAAGCAAGAGCCTTTCTGCATCCCAACCCCTGGCAGCGACTGTAAACATCAGGTGTCATCCCTTCAACAGCAGATGTTGTCTGCAGAAACCTGCTGTTACCTTCAGACAGTGCAGTGTCTGGGAAAAGACTGAGCTGAAAAGTAAAATCACTGAGCAGAATCGGTTCTGTTTAGCTCAAACCAGGGCAGCAGCCTTTTGTACGGGAGCATTAGCACATCCCTGAAATCCCTGCAGCAGGTGCAGGCAGGTGGCTCCAGAGGTTCGTGGGAGCAGGGGCTGTTGTTTTTTCTGGAAAGGGTTGATATAAAAGGGAGGCTTTGGCAGGAATCACCAGTCTGTGAGCATCCTTCCTCCCAGAAACCACCAGATGCATCCTGCCAGGTCAGGCGTGAAATGCAGGTGACAGAACTAATTGTGGGTGTCACCCGGGGAACGTAGGAAATGTAGGAGGGCAGCCACCCTTCTCCCCTTGGGAGCACACGAACCACAACACAGCGCTTTATCCTTTCCTGTTGTGTATCAGCAGAGGGCTGGTTTGGATCAGAACGCCCAAGCAGGTGGGCGGAGAACTCAATGTCGTGCAAAATGAGGGCTTTATTTCAGACAAATAGTTGCAAGTGAACAAGCGAAGCTGCGTATGTTCGTGCCCAGCTAAATACCAGCTCGTGTGGCGTGCTAACTTGGCCCAAAGCTGTGGGATCTCTGTTACCACGGGACTTTCTCAAGGCTTTTGCATCCAGCGTGCGAGGTGTGGCTAGATCCCAGGTGAAGTTGCTCAAGTGCAGGCACAGAACTGAGCGCTGGGTCATAGCTGAGCAATCAGACTCATCAGAGACAACACTGTCACGGGCAGAAGGCAGCTGGAGAGAGCCCTGTTCTGCTCAGAATTAAGACTAGTGCTATTTAGCTCTGTTAGGATCTCACATACGTATTCTGAGTAAAGTCTAACGTGAAAGTTGTTTCTTTACATTAACGCAGTTTTGCACCATGCAAACATATATTTCTATGAATATTCTTGTTCTTATGCGTGTTAAATTATGCACATTAGGACTTAGGATTCATCAATATGGAGACCACAAAGTTATCCTCTTTCTTCGCTCTTGTTTTGACCCCAGGAAGGAAATGTCAGGATGAATTAGAACAAAGCAAAATTCGTGGATTGTTTTAAAACTGGACAGGGATGATCCATAGAAAACATAGGACAAAACCTTGTGTTAGCCAGCGACGCAGTAACGGATCTGCTAGGTTTTTCTCTCTTTTTCATTTGTCTAAAATTCTTGTTTTATGTTATAGAAAGAGCTATCTACTTTCTTAACATGAAAATATCACATTTCATTATGCATTTCATCGTCTGATGAAAGAAACATTAGCATAAAAGATAATTACTTGCCATATCATTCATCTTGTTATGAGAACTAGTGGAGTTTGCAGCCAAGCTCAAAAATTTTCTTCTCCAGAATTCTGTGTACATGCTGATTTTTTTCAGCTTCATTAAGAAGACCCTAGAATTGTTGGCTACTTTTCATTGCTTGTTTTATGTGCACTTTCTCCAAAATGAACTGTTTTCAGCCATGGGATATAGCTGTATCTGGTCTCTTCAATGGACTTCTTTTGTAGTAGAACAGGGCAGCCACTGCACATACGTAAAACTGTGTTTTTCCACAAATGCTGCTGGCTTAGGTGTCAGTCCAATAGAATTAAAGTTAATACAAAGTTCTGTTAGTCCTGAACTGATTTTGGTCTGGAGATACATTAGAGATTTCAATTCTTTTATGTGGCAGGCTTTTGTAAAATCCTTTGCAGGGTTTAGGATGTTGAGCTGTATCACAGCAGCCCAAAGTCTTTTGTTTTAATGATCATAAAAATATTTTCTATTTCATATGTGCTTATTCCTTCAATCTCAGTGTTGTGCAAGTGTAAACAACACAGATATCACCCTAATGGTGTGAGGTAGGCTTTTAAATACCAAAGACTGAATTACGTAATTTAATTAAACCCCTGCAAAATAATTACCATTTTCCCTCTACCTTTGTGTAGAAACTGAGTCACAGAAAAATCGAATCTCAGATGTGTTAGTGTACCTCACGGTGAGTACTTTACAAGTTCCTACTTGAAACAGGCAGTTCTAAGGCTCAGAGTGCTCCCAGTGCTCCAGCTCCCAGTTGCTGGAGTCACAGATGTTCTTCATCCATAAAGACTCTCGCCAAGTGTCCAAGGCTGGCATCCAAAAGGAGATTCACCACCAGTGTACATTTTTATGAAATGGAAACCACGCTGTCTGTCCTGGCTGTGCTGTTTCACATCTGCGATGAGGTGGCACTAGTTTTCGCAGGATGTAGGAGATGTTACTTTCTTGGTCTCCTTCGATCCACGTCTTCCTTTGTCCTACAGACGTCCTCTACACTTACCAGGCCAGCCTTGTTAGGATGGTGAATATGTGGTTTCTTTATATCTGGTAATAGCTCTTTTGGCAGAGCTTGTTGATACTGAAAATGATTTTTGTAGATTCGCTGAATCCATTTGCACACAGTGAACACATCCCAGCGGCAAGACTTTCAGATCTAATGGTGTTCTTGACCCTTTTAGTGGTTTCATGTTTGCATCATTTACAGCTACCATCCACCTCAAAACCCGGTCTGAGTGCTCAGGAAACAGTTGCCCATCCATAAAACCACTGAAGATAAGAGTGTCTTCTCCAGAACCATTTATCTAAATTTGTCGATAAGCAAAAACTGAACAGGCAAGTTAGGTGTCCTTTTAATCCTTCAGGATGTGGAACACACTTCAGTCACACTGAAATCAGCAGGAGTTGAGGACATTCAAAAACAGCAGGGTTGTTTTTCTTGCCTCACCCCGTGGCATGTCATGTTAACCAACATCTGCCTACAAGACCCAGTGTCCGCTGGATCTGTGGTTATTGCTGCTGGAGTGGCAGAGCTGCAGGTGCCTCCACAAAATGAAATGGAAGTCCTTGGAGGGCAGCTGCAATTGTGCAAAAACGACCAAAGAGAGGGACTGAGTTAGGAGTCTTTTCTGATTCCAGCAAAACTGAAATTTTTCAGTGAGAGTTAGGATTTTCTCTGAAAGAAATAAATGTGTTACGCTGCACCACTAAAACCACTACAAATAAAATACATTAGATTGTAATTATTTTGCAGGTTTCTCCATGAGTGATTCTGTTCTCTTGAAGCTAAATTTCTTCTCATGCAAAAGCCATCAAGAAAGGTTGTTTTCAGCAAAGAATGATAGCTAAAGAACAGTTACCTAAATTCCTCATTAATTCAGTTAGTAAGATATGCTAGTTTCTCCAGATACGTCAGGAGTAATAGTTTCTTCAAGTAATCGATCCCGCCCAGAGCTGTTGGATTTCTAGTCTTTGGAGTCCAGCATCTTAATTATTACTGAGTTTTTTTCTTACTATCCATCAGTACGAAGTCATCTTTGAAAATGCTGCCTGTGAAGCAAAAATGTGACACTGAGAGGCAATGAGTACACGGTGAGCTGTACTAACTCACTTCAGCCACCATTGAAAGGAAAGACCGGTGGAGGCTGCGGGTACGCCAGTGCAAGCTTCAGACTGGGGAAAGGTCTCTGGTGGAAATTCTCTGGTGGAGCCTTGCAAGCTCACACTGAGAAGAGGAGCTAGACTTGCCATGAAGATGTATTATCACGTTCTCAAACATTTGTTTGAACGCCCTGGGATTTTATGCACATGAAATGCGACCTTATCTGCTCTCTTTCCATGGACTTGAGTCCCCTCTGGACTAACTGATCATCTGCAAAAATCTCTGGAAGTACAAGAAGTGAACCAAATTCAGAGATCACACAGCCTGCCTAAACATTAGTAGCTCAGTACAGCCTGGTAGTTTTTATCCATTTCAGTCTGTCCTGATTTAAAAGAATCATCCTTTGTTTGCTGACGTACATATAGATGTAACAAGAAACACCGATGTTGTAACTTGAATTTTCTAACTGGTTGTGGATGTCTGCTGGTTCTTAAATGGATAATAACTCTCACTTAAATGATCTTTCATAACAATTCAGAACTGCCCTAAGAACGTAACCAAAAATACAGCTGGGGTAGATAATTGTGTCAAATAAAAACAGGATGCTCACAAGAGAAATGATCAGCTGCTGATCTGGTTTTCAGCAAAAAAATACGAATAATCTTTCTCCCCAAAGGCTGCTGAAAACAATTCTAGTTTGTACAAAGGCATTGCCAAGACTCTTACAGAAAGGAGACTGAGGCTCATGGGAAGTATGTCCTGTTTCTTTTTACCTCTGCTCCTAATTTTATTCTAACCGCTGGCTCCGATACTGTTAAAATAATGAAAAATAAGAAGCTCTTGAACCATTTGCTGTGAGATAGAGGTAATCCTGAGACTCACAGGAGTATTAAAATTATAACAATAAAGTAATAACAGTGCTGAGGATCATTTTAGAAATAAACAACTGGGCAGGAGGTTAATACAACACGAACCTCCAGCACTCCAACACTCTCGCCTTGCCACTACGCCTCCCTGTAAATGGATCAGACAGATCAACCAGCTGGATGATCAAAAGAGTTTAGTCAAGGTGGAGCAGTTCCCTCTCCTAAACAAGGAGGTGAGATACATACTATTAGTCTGGGGAAACATGAGGAAAAAAAAAAATAGAGGTTTGCTGGAAAGCTCAGATTTCTGCCTGCTTTTCTCCTGGACTGATCTCTGGTAATTATTCTTGTTTACAGCCTCTGGTCTCTCCTCTTCTCCATCTACCCCAACACAAGTGACCAAGCAGCCCACGTTTCCTCTTGAATCCTATAAGCATGAGCCTGAGAGACTAGAAACACGGATTCACTGTTCTTCACCTCCAGACACAGGGCAGAGATTTTCTTTGCCTCCATCTCAAAGCGCAGCCAAGCCTCCTATCATGACACCAGCTCCCTGTGCTACCTCAAAACCAGTAAGTACAGCATGTGTCCAGTTTCCCAGTGGAAATGTGTGGGGTTGTGTGTTGTTTCCAGTATCACAACCAATGGGCTAGAGCGTGTGTGTCCCTGCTGTGGAACAGAACAAGGACAATGCCATCGGCCTTTTACTTCAGACATTGTCTCAGCTTTCCCAGTATTCAGCTGACAAGGCACGAATTTACCCAAATGGCAACTAATTTTTGCACTTCTCAAGCGAGTTTGGCAGTGGCTGTGGATCCCAGCATGCACTGCTGAGACGCCACTTTAGAGAAGGGTAAAATACTATTTAGAATTGTCTTTCATCTCCCTTAGGAAGAGCTCTTGAGAGAGCTAAGAGCCAAGGAGAGCACATCAGAAAGAAATTCACAATATGGGCTGCAGGGGTTCTGAGTTCCTGCTGCCTCTGGAGTCTGAGATGACTGGGACAGCTGGTGACCGATGGCACTGGTTGCTGTCACACCTCCGTCCCTGGCTCAGAGAGTAGAGGAAGAAGGGCAGCACTATCAGGCTATTTATCCAGCCCCCCACGTAGTAGAGGTGTTTTCATAAGAGAGGTTTCTTCAGCTCCTGGGAATGCATGAACTCAGCAGTTCCTGAAAATACATGAATTTCAGCCTGTGATTTCAGCCTCAGATATTTTTCTTTTTTTCTTTTTCTTTTTCTTTTTCTTTTTCTTTTTCTTTTTCTTTTTCTTTTTCTTTTTCTTTTTCTTTTTCTTTTTCTTTTTCTTTTTCTCTTTTTCTCTTTTTCTCTTTTTCTTTTTCTTTTTCTTTTTCTTTTTCTTTTTCTTTTTCTTTTTCTTTTTCTTTTTCTTTTTCTTTTTCTTTTTCTTTTTCTTTTTCTTTTTCTTTTTCTTTTTCTTTTTCTTTTTCTTTTTCTTTTTCTTTTTCTTTTTCTTTTTCTTTTTTCTTTTTCTCTTTTTCTCTTTTCTTTTTTCTTTTTCTCTTTTTCTCTTTTCTTTTTCTTTCCCTTTTTCATTTCCTTCTCATTTTTTTCTGTCTCTCCTCTCCTCTCCTCTCCTCTCCTCTCCTCTCCTCTCCTCTCCTCTCCTCTCCTCTCCTCTCCTCTCCTCTCCTCTCCTCTCCTCTCCTCTCCTCTCCTCTCCTCTCCTCTCCTCTCCTCTCCTCTCCTCTCCTCTCCTCTCCTCTCCTCTCCTCTCCTCTCCTCTCCTCTCCTCTCCTCTCCTCTCCTCTCCTCTCCTCTCCTCTCTTTCCCTTTCCCTCTCCCTTTCCCTTTCCCTCTCCCTTTCCCTTTCCCTTTCCCTTTCCCTTTCCCTTTCCCTTTCCCTTTCCCTTTCCCTTTCCCTTTCCCTTTCCCCTTCCCTTTCCCTTTTCTATTTCCCTTCCCTTCCCTTCCCTTCCCTTCCCTTCCCTTCCCTTCCCTTCCCTTCCCTTCCCTTCCCTTCCCTTCCCTTCTCTTCCCTTCCCCTTTCTTTTTCCTTTTCTCCTCTGCCTTTTTGCCCCTGTAAAGGACCTAAAGGTTCATGAGGTCTGTTGCCCTGTTGAAGTTTTGTTTCATTCCAGTTCTTAGTAATTCATTTAAAAGCAGGAAGTTTCCTCCCATTCGCCCACGGGAAGCTGGTCCAGGACCTCCGTACGCTAACACAGCAATTCCAAACCCTTTTTGATTTGCGTTGGGCACCTCCACAGCAGCAGCCGCTGCTGTTTTGCTGAAAGCATTTGGGTACTGGATCAGTGTTCACATGCTGCTTTCAGGTCGTTCACACACATCCAGTAAAACACATGCTCTGTTTTGGGGAGCCATTCTGTAATGGTTAGAAAGTTTCTGATTTTCAACCTATTTTTATTTTTTATAGACTGGTTATGACCATTTGCTCTTATAATTAATAGCCATTTTCATTCATTGTTTGTTACATCCTGTTGTACCTGTAGCCAACCTTTGTTTTTCTAGATTAAGCGAGTCAAACTCTTCCTACAGATTACAGACTTTCGGTTCTGCTGCTATGCAGGAGTAAACAACTGAAGTATTAAATAAAATAAATCCTACGTTTGTAGTTAGGTCACTCCAGCAGTAACTTTTCTCCAGCCAGCTCACTGCCTTTCCGTGTTAAGTAGTAGTCTTGGGATACATAAATTATGAAACTCAAAGGCATGTAGGACACAAAAATATTTTTGCTAGGTTTCAGACTATCAGTCATATTATTTGCTTGTGAATGTGTTTATCTGTGTTCTGCAGCTACACAGGAGTCTTTTGTACCTGTTAGAATAGAAGTGGGGAGACAACATAATCTTAGCGCATTCTGCTGACCAAAAGACTTAAAAGTTTGGTTTATTTTTAATTATTTGCTAAGTAGAAGACGCCAGAATAAAGAAACAGAATTCTCTGCTGGTGTTCATCAACTGTTGTGGTTGTATATATACAAAAGAGAGAGGCTGGGTGGAAATTCAGGATGGTGGACTTCATTGCCTGTTCAGAAGATACAGAAATATATAACTACTAAAAAAAATATATAGGATGTATAGCATCTGATCATCTTTGTTATATACCCTGTGTACTCATTTATACCTGAGAACAGTGAGTGTGCAGGGCTGCCAGTGAATCATTATTTTTTTGGTTTATTTGGGAACAAATGTCAGCGGCAACAGATCAGTGAGGAGCAAAACCTTGGATGTTTTATTTTCAACCGGGACCAGAGAGACAGATCTGCCGTGGCATGAGAAGCTTATGGCTGTTCACTCAGCCCTATTGTGTCTTTCAGTCCCTGTAAGTTACTTCCCTAGTGTTCCCTTGCAGATATGACAGCAGCAGACCAACGTTCTTGAGTACTGTATTTCAAACATTTCATTTATTCTGAGCCGAGTTAACAAATAAAATGTTTTCCCAATGCACATGCCATAAACAAATCTGTAAAAGGCAAAGTCAGTTTCTTCTTAGGTCACCATTTCTTGGCATAACAATTCCAATTATCTTAAAAACACACTATGAATTCTATGATAGATAGTTTCATAGTGGCCATACTGTTAATTACTGGTGTAGTGACACGGAAGCTTCCACGTTGGCTTGTGAAATGAGAAGTTGACTCTTATCTACGGAGCTCTGTCAGCTTAAATCTCATTTACTTATTACATTGTTTAACTAGTCATGATAACGTGTGAGATCCCAGAACTGTTATGAATGAATCATGATTGAGATACATATATTGCAGTAGCAAAGAGGAACCGTTGGACCCAAACCCAGAATTATTATTTTTAAAAAAAACCATAGAACAGCAGAGAGCTATAGGAAGTTACAGTATCAGGACTTGGGACTAATTGTAGCCCACTTCTATAATTAACTGCGTCTGAAGCTGGTTGTGAACTTGTTTTTTGTATGTCTGAGACTGTGGCGCATAATGGTTAAATCTGTTCAGTAAGAGAGAAGGCACGCAAGAAAGAATGCAGATGTAATCAAAACCTCTCATGTTTTAGTAGCACTTAGAACAGCATATATTTCATGTGATTTTTGAGCTTTAGATTCTGGCACAGGCAACGAAAAGTGGGAGACAGCTCCTGCCAGAGGGAGACCCTCCTTCAGCGAGTATCATCTCAGCACACTGCACAAACCTAAGCAATTAACCTCATGCTAAATGGGTGTCTGTGGTAATCACCAAGGTCTGGATTTATCCCACCTAACTTTAGAAACCTAACTGAGCTGCTTAAGTCGGGAGTCTAGTAGCTCAAGTTGTCTCTGTATCCCACCAAGAGGCATTTGCAGGGCGTGAATCAGATCTTCAGTGGCCTGGGAAGCCTTTTGGGCTGATTTTAAAGGGAGTGACCCCAGGTGTTGCATTTCTAAGTGAGGCACCTCTGTGAGGTGCTCAAAGCCAGATGTGATGAGGCTGTGACAAACGCTTGCAGTAGTTCTTACAGGCTTTCCTCTGGGTGTGTGGGTGTTCCTAGTGGTCAAGTTAGAAAGTCCTAGTGAGAAGTTCAGACGATAAGAGATAAAAGCTACGCCAAAAGATTACTGTGCACCGTGTTCAATGGGGAAAGAGCAATTTGGTTTTTCACAGTACAGTTCGTGACTGTACTTTGGCCTTGTGCTGTTTGGACTGTGTAACCTTCAGGCAATAAGTGGTAAATGATAACTCTTCTCTAATGTGACATTACTAACCATGAAAGGAATGTAGAGAGGTTGGAAATTCAGTAACAAACATGTTTGCCCTGCTTCCGTTTTGCCCATGTTTTAAATTGGAATGTAGTATGTGGAGATAAATATGGTTGTATCCTTTTCATTTCATCCTTTCTTCTTCCACTGATGCATACGACACTGTGAAAATAGCAGCATGCACTGTTTCCTGCAAACACAAGCAATTTTTGTTGTACATCATTTCCTGGCCTTTATGGGTTTCTCCTTTCCTGGCATGAGAGGAGTCCAGGCCAGAGAAAGAAGATCCTACCTCCAAACTGAGGAGCTGCCTTTGAGTTCTCTTTTGGTGAAAAACAGGGTTGGGGTTTCCTCTGCTCAGAAAAAGTGGCAAAGGCAGAACATGCTTACAAATGGCCCTTTCCACACAGTTGTGCAGTTAACCACTGTTCTCCAAATAGCTTCTGAGCCAAGCAATTCCAAGAACGTTTTTAAAAAGAGGGCATCTCAGCCAGAAGGTAGTCTGAGACTTGCCGTAAGTTTATGTGGCCAAGTCCTGTGAAAATTGCAGGTATAGCTCACAGGAGGGACTGAAAGAGTTTGGTTTGTATGGGTTTTACGCCGCTCTTGCTGTTCTGGTGTATGGAAGAGACTTAATGCACAGCTGGGACTCTCTCCCAGTCCTAGATACAAAGAGGGAAACAAGATTGTTTCTGCAGCTACCTGCTTGTTACGCAGTAGCACTTCCCCGCAAGGCTATTGGTGCTGTCTCTTAGCCAAAATGTAGTAAAGTCCAAACCAGGGCTGTTCACTCGTTCAGCGTGAAAGGAAAGGCAATTGCATCACACCCTGCTGCTGGGAAGGAGCCTGGGAACCAGGATACGTGCAGCAGGTCCTTCAGGTTGGCTCCCTCTGAAAAGCCGTGCCACCTGTGAGAGGTCCGTAATCAGGCTGGCTGATTCAAGAGATTTGAATCTGATGAAGAGAGCAGAAGAAGCATTCTTTGATTCTGCTGTTGTCTTAAAAAGAAAAGAAAAAAACCCACAAAAAACCCAAACCGCAGGCTCGGATAAAAAGGAACCCAGTCTGCAAATGTACAAGAACTCCCTATTTCAGCATTCATGTGGTTTAAAGCAATATATTAGACATTGCTGTGATTCAGCTTTGATTTACACCACAGTGAACTGCTCACGGAAATTAGAGCCAGAAAGGCTGTCATTTACCAGTGAAGAAAGCTCTTGCAGTGTTCTTATGTCCAGACCACTTTTAAGTGCCTTAATACCAGCACTCCTTTTGGGAGATGATTTTGTTTTCTAATAGATCCTATGGGCTATTGCAGGCTATTGTGATTTAGACATTTCTCCCTGTTGGAACTGTTGCTGTCCATGTAAAAGTGTGTTTAATTTAAAAATGGTATATACTTGTCCAACAGTTGGAAGATAACTGATTAGTTGCAAACCTAGCGAAGGATAGCTTTTTGCTGAACTACTTAACTACATACAACGTGTTTGGAGCCCACCTGATCTGATTTCGGTCTCCTTCGACAGAGCATCACAGTAGCTCCACCAAACTGAACATAGGCTCACCAGAGAATTATTTAATATGGTTGGGAAGTCATCCATATTGAGATTCAGTGGGACATAAAGAATAAATGAAGCAGTAAACTCACTTGGAACTGAACATTACAAAACCAGAAAGCTTCAGCTGTACCATACTACTTCTCTTTAATTACAACTCCCATCTTACTAATATTTCTGTTTGGCCACTTCGCCTTCTCCCTATTAGTTGTATCTTTTGTATTTTCCTCTCCTTTTGGTATTTAAAATATGCAACAAACAACTTAAAATCCATTTTCTACGGATCAATTTGCTTTTCTTTTAAAGCTACTTACTTGGTTTAGAAGAAAAAAATGTTCAGTCACAACCTCCTGAAACACTGGTTTCCTGATGTGTTTGGATTGTGGTTGCATTGTTCAGATTCATGGCAATCGATCTTAAGATGCAGAGAAATTGTATTGCATAAAGATGATTTCTTTTGCTGCCCTAAGGAAATGTGTATTTGTGTCACCTTGTGGCTTTTTTTTTTTTTTTTCTGAAGCCACAAAGATAATTTAAGCAACTATCTATGGATTCAATCAGGTTTTATTTTGATGGCATAAAATCCCACAATTCCTGTTCCTTCTAGTCCTGGATCAAAAGGAGGGCTAGGTGGAAAGGGTGAATAACCAGAATGCTGAGTCCAATCAATTCCCAGCTGCTGTGACAGCTCTCATAAGGCTATAAGCAGCTAAAGCAATTAAATCCATAGCATCTATGAGTCTTATTTTAAGACACACATTGGTACCAAAATCATGACCCGAGCACTCCGAAGATGGAGTTGGTGGCTTAAAGCTAAGTTGCTTTTTTCACCTTGTCTGCACTATGCATGGTATAAAAAAACCGCTAGACCTTGTGTCTATATAAATTTGATATCTTTTCAAAAAGAAAACGTGACGTAAGAGGGTGCTTTAAGATTGACAGCCTGGTTTGACCCATTGAACTGATTTCTCATGGCACAGTGTATATCTGAATTTTAGACTCATTAATAAACATTCTGTTATTTTGCAAGTGTGAGCTCTACTAGTGATTAGAAGCCAGATACGTACTCTCTGATTTAATAGAAATCTGCAGCTTAATATAGGATCGCTGACAGCTTCTTACCAGCTGTAGCTGGGCCATTCTGAAACATAAAAAATACTTACCGTCTAGGCTGTTCATTCACAAAGCAAGGACTGTAGACCAAAGCCTTTCCATGAGAATGGAGGAGAGATGCACAGTTTTGAACCTGTTCTATTGCACCATGCCTGCTTATGGTTGCAAGAAAAAGTATGTGAACTATTTGGAATTTCATGCATTAATTTGTCATAAAATGTGATCTAACTGTCATCTGTGTCAAGAGTATTGACAAATATAAGGTGCCTAAAATACTAACACAAAACTACTTCTGATCCTTCATGTCTGTATTGAACA
Organism: Trogon surrucura; assembly: GCA_020746105.1. Classification (NCBI taxonomy): domain Eukaryota; kingdom Metazoa; phylum Chordata; class Aves; order Trogoniformes; family Trogonidae; genus Trogon; species Trogon surrucura. The sequence goes on from CM036622.1 coordinate 53,573,514, forward strand.
CACTCATTCAACATTCAAGATGTTAGTGGGAAAAGTAAGTGAACCCTTGCAATCAATAACAGATTGACCCACCCTTGGCTGCAATAACCTCAACCAGGTGCTTCCTGTAGCTGCGGATCAGACTTGCACATCGTTCGGGAGGGATTTGAGCCCATTCTTCCTGGCAGAACTGCTTTAGCTCTGTCATATTCTTTGGACATCTCATGTGCATGACTCTCTTTAAGTTATTCCAGAGCGTCTCTGTTGGGTTGAGGACTGGGCTCTGACTTGGCCTCTCTAAAAGGCAGATTTTGTTTTTCTGAAGCCATTCTGTTGTGGACTTGCTCTGGTGCTTTGGGTCATTGTCCTGTTGCGTCACCCAACATCTACAGAGTTTCAGCCGATGTACAGATATTCTCACATTTTCCTGAAGAATTTTTTGATACACTTGGGAATTCATCTTCCCCTCAATGACTGCAAGCTGGCCAGGCCCTGATGCAGCAAGGCAGGCTTAAAGCATGATGTTTCCTCCACCGCACTTTACGGTTGGGATGATGTTTCTTGAGGATATGCATTGCCCTTTTTATGCCCGTTGTAGTGCTGCGTGTTCTTTCCAAATAGTTCAGTCTTTGTTTCATCAGTCCACAAAACATTTTGCCAATACCACTGTGCAGTGTCAGTGTGCTCTTTCGCAAACTTCAGGCGTGCAGCAGTGTTCTTTGTAGCAAGCAGCGGCTTCCTTCATGGTGTCCTACCTTAGACACCCTGCTTGTTCAATGTTTTACGTGCTGTAGACTTATGAACACGGATGTCAGCCAGTTCCAATGATGCCTTCAACTCTTTGGCTGTCACTCGGAGTTGTTTCTTTACCTTATTGATGAGTCTTCATCGTGCTCTTGGGGTCATTTTGACTGGGCACCCACTTCTTGGTAGAGTAGCCACAGCACAGTCCCAAAATGTCTCCATTTATAGATCGTTTGCCCAACTGTAGACTGGTGAATTTCTAAGGTCTTTGAAATCACTTTGTAACCCTTTTCAGCTTTATGTAGATCAACAATTCTGCATCATAGATCTTCTGAAAGCTCTTTTTGGCAAGGTATGGCTCATATTTTATGACAAATTAATGCAGAACACCATGAAATTCCAAAAGGTTCACATACTTTTTCTTGCGACTGTATGTATTGGACTAGAGGGAAAATAAAGCTAAGAGTAAGCAAAAAGTGCTTTGGGAAGGGAACTCTATGAATTCCTCACCATCTTCATCTCTCTTAGCCCAGTTTTGTCTATATTCTATTTTTAGGTACAGTGCCTTTAATAGCCAAGAGAGCTTTAAAGGATGCAGAAAGCTGGCTGATACCAAAAGGAAATGGACTACATAAAGCAGTAATATTCCCTTTTCACTTCCTCACAGCATTCCCCCATCCCTTCCTCTGACTGGATGAAACAAAGTGTTGATGCTGGCAGAAATAAACGGGACAACACAAACAGCACTCACTTCCGTATGGCTCCTTTCCCCCAGCTTTCATATTTTACAGTGTCACTACCTGCTTGTAAGGAGAGCAACACAGCTCTCTAAAAACACAGCTTGTGTCTGGGGTTTTTTTTAAGATTACAATCAGGCAAGTTTGGCCATTTGAAAGTCAGCTGCATGGGCTGCTGACTCAGAAGAGGACTAGATACCATCTTGGCAGCAGCTTGGAAAAATGTTTCCATTGTGCTGGTGAAATGAATGCAAAATATTTATTCTCTGAGCTTGTTCACAACAGCATTCTCAGCTGGAACTGAGGGTGGGGCCATGTGGAAGACATTTGAAGGAAGACAATAATGATTTTACAGTGCCCAAGGTGCGCATAATCTTACTTTATGATTAACAAAGGACAAGGCTCCTATCATGTGGGGTTTATAAGCTGAAGTGTAAACTGGTGAAGTAATCAACAGAGAATAAAAGAGAAAAGGTAATGGAGGCAGAAGGTCAGCAAGAGAAGGGAGGGAGCAGAATTCAAGAGGGGAGGTTTTAATTTAGTCTTTTTGCATGTCTAGGGTTACAGTAAACTGCCAGTGATAACCTTAGACTTTTGCACTTTTTATCTACCGTATTTTTTCACTTACAACTGCACGAGCCAGGGCATCTGTGGTACGTAGAAACTCTTCTTCCTTGTACCTCAGAACAAAAAGTTGCTAATTGCTATTTTGCGGTATATGAGCACATACGATTCAAGCAGAAAAATAAACATGAGTCTTGCCCTGAGGACCTTACTGTCCAAGAGCCTGATCTAGCAAAACAGGCCAGGCAAATTCTAAGACCGTAAGAAAACATAGGCTTAAACAGGATTGGTCCTAAGCACCACTTCCAGTATATGCCTGCAGAACAGATTGTTAGTGTAGCCCTAACAGCACTAGCAGTGACAGAAGGCGCTGAAGAAAGGTAATCTCAAGGTTACAGCACTGAGTTTGGTTGAGGTTGCTGTGTATTTACGCTGCTGAATCTCAGGTGCTGTTTTGTTTTGCTTAATGTCGATGTGATGATGGCTGCGATCCAGGAAAGCACTTAAATGTGTGGTTAATTTTAAGTATAGTGATAGTCCTGTTGGAGTCAACAGTATTACAGCACTTAAAGCTATGTGCATGCCAAGTCACTTTGGTGGATGAGGGTCTTTGTACAATTTTTATTGTCTATTAAAACACTGACAAATGACTAGCACAAGTACTGAAGATGAGAAAGGAAGCTAATAGACGGAGGATGGAAAAAACAGTTGGAGGAAACATTAAAGGTTCAGAAAAGACTAAGTGAGGGAAAGAGCTTGGGAATCAGAAAAGAGCTCCTGGTGACAGTGGAAAATAGCTAATCAGGGAGAGCGGCAGCTGCGAGATTGCTATCAGCCTGCTGCTGTGTGTTTGGCCTTTGAAGCTTTGGGTGTTGGGATTGTATTTACTTGGAAACATTCGTGCTGTGTATTACCCCAGGATCCAGCTCCTTACATAAATGGAAACAGCTATTGATGAAGACATGGCTCATTACAGAAGATGACAGATTCCTCTCCTACCCCTTCCCTTTAAGCGTGCATGAAAGTACATCCCAACAGACCCACTGCACACGGGGACAGGACGCTGCCAAAGCTGATATCTTAGGGAGCGCTGCGAGGAGTAGTTTCCACGGAGAGTGCACAGCTTTCCTGGAATATGTCTTCAGAAAAAGACAGCAAGATGACACCGAGCACGGCTGTGGTGCAAAAGGCCATAATACAAACTGGTCACCAAGCAGTTTCTTCCATCATCCAAGATTTTACAGGTACATTTTGAAGAGAAGGATGCCTTCCTCTGCCTTGCTTCGTCTTATCATGGCCTCAGGCATGTGACTGTTAATGTTTTAGAGAAGAAATCTTGGGATTCAAAGAGTGTTTCAATTGCAGAATCATTAAGGAAAATGAGTTTAAACAGAGTGCCAGTAGCTGGGCATGTTTTGTTGATCAGAGAGAGCTGGCTGTAACCATCTGTCCTATCAGAGATCACTTGTGTAAGTCTAAGCCACTGGGTCTCCCAGTGCCTCAGTTTCCCACTTATAAAAAATGGGGTTACATTATCTAGAGTCAAAGAGATGTTATGATGATAAATACAAAACATTCTACAGTACTCAGATATTTTTTGAGCAGGCGCTACAAGTGGCTTAAGATAGCATGTGTTTAAGATTTATGCATTTAAAATTTGTAGCAACAGACTTTTACACTGCAGACTGTAGCGGTGTATAGGAAGCCATTATGTTTTCAGAGCACATCAAGACTTACACAAAAGATCACTGTAAAGCAGGCTGCTCTTCTAAGCTCTAGGGAAGCATGTCAAGAAATAATTTCAGCTCCTTGCAGGCATTTAACTACAGTGTGAACCTGCACCTAAGCTTACATGCTTTGAACCCATATCTCCATGCTTGCCATATCCCCACTAGAAGGATTCACTGCCCATGAATACACTTTTCTAACCTGAGCATGGTGGCAAGCTTGCTGGAGGTGTATCCTCTGGTCCTTAGCATCGAACTAATTTCATTTTTTTTTCAGTTCTAGTTCCTGAAATACAGTGAGAAGCCTTGCCAGTTCTATGTCTCTTTATGATATTGTTTGTAGTCACAGAACATTCAGCTCAGACACTTGATATGCTTCTTGCTTAGCACACTCCTTGCTTCCTTCTTTCCAGATGGTGTCAAACCACAGAACTGGTACAGAGGATGATCTGGTTTCACCCATAGTGTACCCAGAATGATGAAAAGATGTAGTTAAGAGGCTGACAAAAGGGAAAGCATGCCTGACAGAAAGAAGATATCCATTGCATGCTGCTGTCATTGCAGATCTCTTTTGTGCATAACAATAAAAAAGAAGCAGTGCAGAAAATTTAGGCCTGGAGTGATCAGCAGTAGATCTGGAAGAAATTCAGGAAGAGGGTTAGGTTCCTCAAGCTACGCAGATTCAGTGCCATCTGAAAACGAGCTTTTTGTAAAAAAATTAAGTTACTATAAAAAAAAATTAAGTTAGAAAAAAATTTATTATAGGTCAACTGTAGGCTCTGTGTTGAAGGCTGTTTATTACTATATTAATATGGCTTGTCTATGCATAATAGTAGCTACTCTGAGTTAACAGACTTCACAAGCTTTAGTGGAGCCACTGGTGGCACTCACGCCTCTAGAGCTTGTCGGCTGAGGGGTGGGCTTGAGATCAAATGCAAACACACAAGCCCTGAGTGCTACGAAGAAGTCCTCGTCAGGTGTTTAAAGTCCTCCTAGAACTGCACTGAAAAATGCTTCATTTTCTTTGCCCGCCTCTTTGAGATGGCTTTCAAATGCTCCTTCTGGAGTGCTACTGAGTACTGAGAACCTCAGTCATGACAAGCTTTGCAGAAAGTGGCCACCCGTAGCTCAATTTGCTCCACGTTTAGCCTGCAGTTACCCGCTTCCTAGTGCAGTTCGTGCCACAGAGTGAATTCTTTGTTCAGTCCAGGTCTATGTAAACTTCTTCAAAAAGTTTTGTCGAGATTGTGTGTGATTCAGCTCCGAGCTGAAGGCTGTCTCTGTCTTTCAGTCAACTACCCTTGTAATTCTGATCTGCATTATCCTGCTGAGATCTAGGCTCAATAGCTCTGGTTCCAGCCTTTCTAAACTGCTGATGATCGTAAAAATTACATGTTAACGGTAGTCTGCTAATAGGTTACTAGAATCCTGCATAGTTTACTCAAGCCTGAAGTGTGGTACCAATTAACTTCAGGCTTTCTTATTTAAATCAGATTTGGCTCTTAGTATTTTTTTTAAAAAATGTTATTCCCAGTGGCCTCTGTTCTGCAGATTACTCATCAGTACTCTGGCCTCAATCCAGCTAAAGTACTTAAGTAAGTGCTTAACTTTAACACAAATAATTCTGCGTTCAAAGCCCATGTAAATATGGGCTCACGCTCTTCTTTTTCATACACTTTAAATTAGTGGATGCTTACCTTTTTTTTATTTTTATGATTAGTATTATCTTAATCTGTTCTTTGTTTTGTTGTGGGTTTTTTTGCACAACAAAATGTCTACTGTAATCATGCTTATTACCTGATTACTGCAGCTCTCTCCAGCAGTAATTTCCCCTCGCTCTTAACTGGGCCACTTGTTGTGATAAGAGGTAGATCCTGTTTCAAAGAGACTAAGGAACACTCAAGCATATGTGTGAAAACAGCTAAAATATATCTTTTTCAAGCATACAGATATCAAACATTTAAGACAAGAATGCTTAAAAACTCTGGAATGGATTAAAACTAAGTGGCATCCCTGTGTCTGCAGAATCAGGTAGCACACTTGTAACATCAGTCTTCTGAACAAACTCGGGTTAGTTCTTCACAAGTACTTAATTTTCTTGAACTTCGTGTTCAAAAGGGCAGAATTTCAATTGTTGGACTGTTTGATTAATAATGTGTCATGCTGATGTAGACTCCATCTCCATGAGTAATCTGAGGAATGAATGTTGGCTGCACAGGCTCATGTGGAGAATGCTGCTGATATTCCTGACTCAAAACTTTGTCTTATCTGACTTGCAGAATGATACAGGATCATACACAGAGATAGAGATTAGAGCTTGTGCAAACAAATCCTGCCTCTTCTCCACTTCTGCCTTGACTTCTCCGTAAGAATTTAGTTGCAGATCTGGACTATTCCTTGGTCTTTTACTTCCTTTTCAGTTCATTTTTTAGAAGTGCTTAACTCTTCTGCCACTGGTACCTTTTTCTGGTTTTTTTTTGGCAAAGTGAGGTGCTGTGTGTAAGACCGATTCTTTATTTCTAGTGGTAAATCAAAGGAAGTTTTGTAGATCTATCCTGTTTCTCAATTAAGTCAGTGACAGAACTCACTGGGATTAAACTGCAAGTTCATTTCCATACGAAAATATTTAGGACGGATTCTCCACTAAAAATGTGAACTCACTCTGCACATTCCATTCACATGTCTTCAGGGTAAACAGATTTCAACACTCAGGACTCTAATTGCAGGGAAGATTTAGTAGAAAGGCAAGTTGTCCATTTCATTATCTTTCCCAGTGCTAAATGCACTCCTATATTACTTTTCTTTATTAAAATTTTTGTTAGGATTTGGCTAGATTTGATTATTGTTCCATTTATGCTGTCCATTTAACCTCCTAGAGATCCTCAGCTGTGACTGCTTATCACTAATAATTGACTCTGTAAGGTAACTGTTCTTATAGCTACTGTTCCATGGGAGGCTATCTGCAGTGAGAGGCTAGTTATTAGTTATAAAATGTAAAAGCAGTATATAATTCCATGTTAAAAGATTCCTGCTTAGGTCCACTGGGCAAGCCACGTTCTGATAATAATGGGATGAAGAAAAAAAGTCCTTTCAGGGCAGAGTTCTTATCCAATGGCAAACTCTGTTTGGAATGAAATCACTAGAGCCATTTTCAACCCGACCACACAGTATTAGAAACACACATAGAACATATACACTTGCTCCATCACTTTCATACCCGCTGCAGGACGGTTGTGTCTCTAATTCATCGAGGACCTCGCAGATCAGGGACAGAGCACCGAACGGACACCCGTAAGGATCCAGTGGAGAGCACACAATGCCGATACGGAGAGCATTTTCAATGCCAGGTTCTGTTACGGGATTTAATTACCGTGTTCCAAACAAATTGTAATCTCTGAATTGTCAGTACCTTCATTTACACATGCTACACGCTGACATGATTATAGCGTTTAATATTTCAAAAGCCTTTTAAGACTAGAGCAAATTTTATTGCATTCCCTCCAGGCACAGGAGGAAAAGTGTAGAGTCTTGTGTCTGGGAAAGAACAACCCCAAGTACCAGCATAGCTTGGGGACTGACCTGTTGGAGCAGTGTAGGGGAGAGGGACCTGGGGGTTCTAGTGGGCAGTAGAATAACCATGAGCCAGCAATGTGCCCTCCTGGCCAAAAGGCCAATGGCATCCTGGGGTGTGGCTAGTAGGTTGAGAGAGGTCCTCCTGCCCCTCTACTCTGCCCTGGTGAGGCCACATCTGGAATATTGTGTCCAGTTCTGGGCCCCTGGGAACTGCTTGAGAGAGTCCAGCACAGAGCCACAAAGATGCTGAAGGGAGTGGAGCATCTCCCTTATGAGGAAAGGCTGAAGGAGCTGGGTCTCTTTAGCTTGGAGAAGAGGAGGCTGAGGGGTGACCTCATTAATGTTTATAAATATGTCAAGGGAGAATGTCATAGAATCACAGAATCACAGAATGTTAGGGATTGGAAGGGACCTCGAAAGATCATCAAGTCCAATCCCCCTGCCAGAGCACGGAGCCAGGCTCTTCTTAGTGATGTCCAATGACAGGACAAGGGGCAGTGGGTACAAGCTGGAGCATAGGAGGCTCCACAAAAACATTAGGAAAAACTTCTTTACTGTAAAGGTGCCGGAGCCCTGGCACAGGCTGCCCAGGGAGGTTGTGGAGTCTCCTTCTCTGGAGACATTCAAAACCCATCTGGACACGTTCCTGTGTGACCTACTGTGGGTGATCCTGCTCTGGCAGGGGGTTGGACTAGATAATCTTTCGAGGTCCCTTCCAACTCCTGACATTCTATGATTCCATGAAAAAACTTTAATCTAGTATTTTGTGCGAAATACCTCTTTCATTACTAGTTTGTTTGGTGCTGGGACAGAGGTTCCTTAGACTAAACAGTAGAACGTACAATTCCTGCACAGCTGCTCTGCTCACTCCGAGTTTTTCTGGAAGTAAGGAGGACTCTGTGTCAGAAGCGGGCCCAGAACTCTTCACTGGGACTGACCGTGTTCTCTCACCACCAAACCGCCCCGTGCACTGCCACCCCACAGCAGCCTTTTCACCACACAGTTCACATTTTTAAACACAGACGGGATCCTGATCTCACCTCACTGATTCTCATGTTCTCATCTGTTGTAAACCACTGGTATCAGTTATCACACTCTAGCAGAAAACAAGTAGGAGTTTAATTTACAGTTTAACCACCAGATGAAACCTTTTTTTTTTTTTCTGATAACTTCTGTCGTTTTCCACTTCATGAACCAGACTAAATTAAACCCAAAATAAGCAGCATTTTAAATTAATTTGGCACAAACAGATTGCAACAGAATAAGCATATCTGTGACATACAGTTGGAAAAATTCTAAGTTGTTCATTGACAGCTCATCAAGAGAAAAGCTGTTAACTACTTGAGTTGGATAGAACTGTAATTGTAGTAAGGAGCACTAGCAAATGGTGGGAAAATTACCATTCGTAGTTTACTCTTGCATTCAAAATGGGTTTGCCATGATTTGCATTTAGATGGGAATTCCTTCTTGTTGCTCTTCAATCCATTAGGTTTTATAAGGTAAGTAGCTTTTTTTTCTTTCTTCTGAAGTACTTCGAAGGGCATTCGGCTTTTCTGCTCAACTATGAGCATATCGGTATTCAGCTTTCATTGATCAGAATGAAAGGAATAGAAAAGTCAGGAAAAGTTTTGGGAAAAGTTTCGGGAAAGGCAGGCTTGAATTTACCTGGAAATGCCTATTTCTACCTAAGGCACGGGTCACGTTTTTGTCTCGATGCTTGAATCACTCTGTTCCACACAGACTTGTGATTTGCAGCAGCATTTCTGGTTTTAGGTTGTTCTTTCTTTTCCTACCCAGTCATTGAAGACTAATATGTAATCTCTATTATTACTCAAACAATATTTGCTTTAGAATTATTCTCCTTTACAATTAAGGCTCCTTGTTGGGAGGGGGGGCAGGCAAAGCAAATTTACATTTTATTAGATTGTTAGTAAAGTGGCTTTTGTACAAAGCAGACTTCTCATTGAATTATCATACCAAGACTAAATATATTTTTCTAATGATTGAACAAAAATAGAAACAAAAGAAAATAAGTCTGGAAAGGACATTAAAAATTCATTTTCCCCCACAGCACAATCAACTATATGTAAACAATTCCCAACAATTTTTTTTACCTGTTGCTAAAAGCCTCCTGTGACAGAAGTTTTAATTTTTTTTTTCCGCACAGCATGCCGTGCTTTACTCTTGTAACATTCAGAAGATTCTCCTAAAGTCCAACCTAAGACTTACTTGACAAAAGCTAAGTAGGTAACTTCTTATTCCATAACCAGTGGACCCAGAAGATAGTTTATCACTTTCCTTCTTGCAAAAAACACATTATATTTGGAGACTGTTATTATATTTTCCTTCGATTCTTTTTTTTTTTTCCCTATATCGGGAGGTTTTCAAGTCCTTCTTCACAGGTCATGTTTTCTGAGCTCCTAGATCATAGCTGATGTTTTTCTTTGGACTCTCTTGGTTCCCTCTTGAGTTCCATGCCCAAACCTGAACGCAGTATCCCAGCTGACATCTAACCAAAGAATAAGTAAAACAGATTCTCCATGTCTTACCTATAACACATTTGTAGACAGCGTGATTCTTTTTTTCCCCAAGAATCTGTACATGACTCCAACAAGCGCCTTGGACGTTGTTTCACTTCTGTAGATCAGATGCTGCTTTGGGCTCCATCGGAATCCCTGCCTTTGGCATGTTTTTGTCATGAGAATAAAAGCATCGTCTATCAACCATATAGCATCAAACAAAGGTATTATTCAGAAAAAATGAGCAATAATCCTCCCACACTGATCATCATTGTACCTCAAATACTGTGTTGCACCTCAAATACGGCGTTCAGTTCTCACTACAAGACACTGAGGTGCTGGAGCATGTCCAAAGAAGGGCAACAAATTTTGTGAAGGGCCGGGAGAACAAGTCTTGTGAGGAAGGGCTGTAAAACACGGGGTTCTTCAGCCTGGAGCAAAGGGGGTTGAGGGGAGACCCTATCGCTCTCTCCGGCTACCTCAAAGGTTGTAGAGAGGTGGGCGTTGGTCTCTTCTCCCAAGTAAAAATGATAGGATGAGCAGAAACAGCTTCACGTTACACCAGGAAGGTTAGATTGATATTAGGAAAAATTTCTTCACCGAAAGGACTGTCAAACACTCGAACAGGCTGCCCAGGGAAGTGGTGGAGTCACCATCCCTGGAGGTACTTAGAACACATGTAGACGTGGCACTTAGGGACATTGTTTAGTGGTGGACTTGGCAGTGTTAGGTTTATGGTTGGACCAGATGATCTTAAAGGTCTTTTCAACCTAAATGATTCTATGATTTTATTGCTGTCTGACATTTAGTTTCATTCTTGGGTCTTTTCCTTGCATGACTGCTGCAAGCCACTCCCTTCTCATTTTATTTTTGCATTTGATGATTGTGAAATGCATTCTACTTACCCATATCAAAGAGCATCCGGTTTTTCAAAGCATTGCAGCAATTCTCAAGATTATTTTAAGTTCTAAGGCTATCCCTTTTAGGAGGAGTAGCATCTCTTACTATTGAGTCATTTGAAAATGCAATCAGGTTTTTCATTATTCCTTTATCAAGTCATCAGTGAAAACACTGAATGATATTAGATACGCAGATCTCTGCGGAACCCTCTCTTAAACCCTTCCAGTTGGGTAATGAAATCTTACTGCCTTCCTTGTGAATATTCTTGTGACCTTTAGCAGTCATCTCATCTGGACTGTCTGGCTTGCTTATGTGAGTGTCATGCGAGATAGCGTCAAAAGTCCTGTTAACTTGTGCTGCATCTGCTTACCACGAGACTTCAGGAAGAAGTTCTTTACTATGAGGGTGATGAGACACTGGAACAGGTTGCCCAGAGAAGCTGTGGAAGTGTTCAAGGCCAGATTGCCTGAGCTTTTGAGCAACCTGGTCTGGTGGGAGGTGTCACTGCCCATGGCAGAGGGGTTGGAACTGGATGGTCTTTAAGGTCGCTTCCCCATTCTGCGATTCCAGTCTGTTATTAAAGTGACTGTGATTGGCTTGGCATTGTTTATACACATTGCCTTTTAGTGATGATCTTTCATTGCTCTATTTAAAATGGGTGTATTTGTTCTCTTATCTGTCTTGGAGTTGAAGTCACACTGCATAGTTTCTAGTTTCTTGGCTCCTTTCCCCCACCTTCCCTTAAAGATAGCTATGCTGAGCAGAACAAAACCGGCCAAATGGAGATGCAGCAATCCCAGTCAGTGCAGTGACTACAAACCATTTTATCCTAACTAGTTGTCTAAAACAGGCCACGTGAATGATGCCCTAGACAGGTTGGTTTCTCCACAGGCTGCAGAAGGAGCAGCCTGGGGTAACTTGTTCAATGTGAAAAGCTACACAGGAGGTGTCGCTCAAGGTATTTTGATACAGCCGGTCTGATGACTGCCAGGGACAGATCCCTATCCCACTGGATATCTTCCTGATAATCCTGGAAGGCAAGATGGCAGGAGAATACATCCGAAAGAATCTTCTGCTGATAGGAGTTGCTGTTCGTGAGCTGTCAATACCATTAAATACTTAGCAAAAATAATGGGATTCCTTCAACAGGACATTGGACTCCTGGATTATCAGAAAGGCTTTAACACATTAATTATAATTGCATATATAACTTACAGCACTGATTTTACTTCTAGAGTATTAGTCACTCCCTTCACCCTAAAGGGCTAGAGAAAACAGCAAAGTTTTCTTTAGGTAAGCAGTGCCTATTAAAATTTACATTCTAGCCTTCCCAGAAGTCCTAAACCCTCTTTTGTTTACAACCACCTTTTTATGACTTTTGCAGTTCTATCAACCTTGTGTTGTTTTACTTTGCCTCTACAAAGACTGCTGGCACTGTTTGATTAAGCTTCTGTATTAGTGTTATGTCGTAGGTCCACGGGTTTTGGCATAAGTAATGTCCCTGTAAACACCGAACTGAAACCTGGCAGAGATGAAGTGTATTCAGGCAGTTTTGGTTTTGCATATGTTTATCTTCTAAGCTTTTATAGAGAGAATTTATTTTGCTTAGCGGTATTTCATATATGAAGTATATCCTGTCTTGTCGCATTGGGCATCTCAAACAGCGAATGGCAGCAAAAGTTTAAAGCATAATCTAGATAAATCCCTTGGTTATAGTTAAAAGAAACCTCACGTGGCAGTAGAACAAATAGTCACAATAAACAGATATTGAAATGTTACAATATATGGTATCATCTTGGTGGGAATTACAGGTTCTTTGAAAGACAGATCTTTTCCCTATTTTTAACCAGTAATCCTTTTGTAGAATGGCAGGCGGAGTTTGTAGAGAGCGCTAAAATCTATAATCTAATATCTCCTTATTTGTCTAATGCTGTAGTTAGTCCACAATGAACAAGACAGTGTTTCCACCACCGATTTAAGATGACTTAAGAGTTGTTCCCCGCAGGTGTGGTCCTGCTGTCACTCCTGCCCTTGGCACTCCTGCTGGCTGGCACAACTGCGCAGTGAGCTGCATGAGGAACCGATCTGGATAAAACCCAATCTTTTCTTTTAGTCCCTTTGGTTTTGAGCCGCATCAGATTCCTGTTCTGACTCACTGCGTGGCCTGCAAGCCAAAAGGAGCTAGAATGCAAAGCGAGGAGTGTAACGAATGCAGTGATCAGCAGCTCGTTCCAGAACTGATTTAAACAAATTGTAGGACTGCAGGCAGAGGGAAGGATGAAGCTTCAGCCTCTAGTTCGCTACTTCCTTTATTATTATTTTTTGTGCAGTATGGATGGTACCACATAATTTTTCCATTACAAACCTCTGTTATACATTAAATTACTGCCTTTCTGTTGAGTTTCTCATCATACTCTTGGTCTGGATGTAGATTCTGCCACTGGAAAACGCTGATCTTGCAGAAAGCTCTGAGGTTCACAGCACAGTGTAGCTCATTGCATCAAACAGGCGTAACCCACTTCTTACAAACACATCCGTGGTTGGTAGCAGGTGAAATGCAGGACACATCTTTGAAGAGTCAGCGTCACTGCTCGCTACGAATCACCTCAAACTTATATTTCCTCATGGCTGATCTTTACTAGATAATTATGGGGAGTAAATACTTCTATTTTTAAAAGAAGAAAAAAAAATCCTTACAGTTATTTCCAATCATATATGTAATCTTATTCTTTTGGTTAGTGAAAGAGGTTAAAAACTCTTACCAATATCAAGGTACATGATAAATGAGATAAATTATTTAGAGCTTTTAAAGGTAGCTCCTGGAGATAATTAAAAGCTTCCAAAGCATTTTAATTAGTAGGCTGAAAATATTACAAATTAATATTAACTGCTTTGGTATCTTCTGTGGCTGGTCAGAGTATTTACTGAAATTCTAGAAGTCTTTAAAAAAACTCAACTAGGAGTGAAATATTTTAGGATTTTTCTTCCAAGGGATCTTTACAGTAAACAAGAACTGAATATTGTCAGCTTCTTTGTTTATCCTTAAAAGTGTCCCTAGAAAGAGGCAGTTTAGGAAAAAAAAAAGCGGTTACCTTCCTTGCTTGAGACTTCCCTGAACTTGAGAAATGACAAACAGACCACTTCTGCTTTCCAATAATTTTTGGCTCTCTCCTCTTATCATAGCTTTAATTCTAATTTAATTCTAATTACGTTTCATACTTTCCTATGTTTCCCTGTGCTATCCTAGAACTGTTCGGAAGAATTTCTTTACTGAAGGAGTTGTCAGCCATTGGAACAGGCTGCCCAGGGAGGGGGCTGAGTCACCTGGAGATGTTAAAGAGACGGGTGGATGTTGCACTGGGGGGCTTCATTTAGCCCGTTGATAGGGCTGGGACAAAGGCTGGACTTGATGATCTTCAAGGTCTCTTCCAGCTGAAACCATTCTATGATTCTATTCAACATTCCCTTCTTGAAGGACTTGCTGAACTTTGGAAGCTTCCGCCTTTCCTTAGGGACCAACAGATTTGAGATGTTCTCTAATGGCTCCTGCGACTCCTTTGGAGCACTGTGCCCGCGTGGCTGCCCACAGGATCTGCTGCCATTGCCAAAGAAATAACCAGTTTATCCATCTCTACAGCATCCATGCCTGAACTGGTCCTGCTGGGCTCCTCAACAATCAGTGGGGACCTATTTGTTATAGTTAAGGAAGCCTAGCTGTAGCTTACCACATCTCACTGTCCAAATAAATTTAAATGATGGATCTATTCCAGCTATTTCCTTATTCCAGGCTGCAGCCTGGCTGACAAGCTCACATGCAGACCTGTAAAGCCGGGGGCACTAAACCCCACTCCTGGTGAGCAGAAGCCTCTCGTGGCCACGGTTAACACCCCGCGAGCGGTCTGGGCCGTCAGCGTTACCCGCTCTGGTGTAAAGAACCACAGAACCATAGACTGGTTTGGGTCGGAAGGGGCCTTAAAGATCATCTGGTTCCAAGGCCCCTGCGTGAGGTACTCGAGGGGAACTCCCCTCACACCCGCTGCTGGACACCAGCTCCCAAGCTGCAGCGACAGCAATGGCGGTCACGCTACTTATATTTGGGGTTTTTTTGGTTCTTCAAGATCGATTTTTAAAGTAGAATCCCCTCGTCTGATCTGCTGCATAACCCAAACTGGAATTTCACTCGCTGATCTGTGGGGGAAGCCCCCCCCTCGCTTCACCAGGAGGGAGCGAGGCCGCCGCCTTCCTCCTCCTCCTCCTCCTCCTCCTCCTCCTCCTGCTCCGGAGGCTGCTCCGGGGCTCAGCGAGCGGCTGTGGCAGAGCCGCGCGACTTACACGGAAGACGCCGACACTCGGGCTAATCTTGACTTGTACCTCCTCCAACGTTTGAAATGGAAACGAGCGCGTCCGTTCCCAGAGCGGGTATCCCGGGGTGGCGGCTCGGCTCAGTGCGGGAGATCCCTGTCACACGCTGGGGAAACCCCCTCAAGAGCCCGCCCCCCCCTCCGCAGGGCGGTGGAACCGTCGGCTTCCCCGCCGCTGCCTCGCAGGTGAACGCGTGCGACCATACCAACGCCGTCCCGCGGGGGGAGCGCAGGGCTTGCCCCCTCTCCGCCTCCTCTCGCAGCGCTCCCGTCCCAAGCAGCCAGGCGGCCAGCGGAGCGGGCTGCGAAAGGCGGGGGGCCGGGTAGGGCTCTTAGGGGTCTGGGGAGAGCTCCCTCTTCCCCCTCCCTTTTGTGCGCTTCAGTGGTACTTACCCTCCCCTCCCGCCGCGGACCAACGGGCTTGACTGCAGCAAAATGGGCTGTACCACTCGCTCCGCCGGAGGGGGGGGGGGGAGCGGAAGGGCCGGGAGAGGGGCGGTGGCGAGGTGTGGCGGGAAAGCGCTGACCCGCGAAGGGGCGCCCGCCCTCCCCGTGCGCCCAACGGCCGCTCGCTCCGCGCCGCGGGGAGGCGGCGCCTGCGGGAGGCCCGGCCGCGGGGAGCCCGGAGCCCGAGGGGTTAATGGGCTGGGCGCAGCCGCCGCGCAGGGGGGAGGAAGGGCGAGTCCCGGTTCCTCCCTCCTCAGTGTGCGCGGTGTGTGTGTAAGAGCCAGCGCACACCGGGCCGTGCGTGTGCGGGAGGCCGAGGGGCAGCCGCTGCCGCCGCCCGGTCTCGGCGCCGTCCCGTCTCCCCTCCCCTCCGCGCTCGGCGGGAACCGCGCCAGCCTCCCCCTCAGCGCCGCCACTTCCCTCCGCCGCGCCGGGCTGCTCCGATGCCGCCGCGGGGCCGGTGAGTCCGCGCCTGGATGCTCATCTCCTTCTCCTCTCTTCCCTCCCGCAGGCGGCGGCGGCAGCGGCTCCGGCTCCCTCTCAGCTCCCGGCCGCCTCCGAAGGGATGCTGGAGAAACTGGAGCTCGAAGATGAAGGTAAAAATTCGAGAAAAACGAGCTCCGGGGGGGCGGGTCGGGCTCTGGGCGGAGGAGGGGAGCGGGGCATCCCCGGCGAGGACCCCCCGCCCGGCCGCGGGGAGGGAGGGGGCTGCGCCCTGCCCGGCCCGGCCGCGGAGCCGCCGCCGGCCTTGTCCTTGCGGGGCGGGTCGCGACCTTCCCCACCGCCCGGCCCGGCCCAGCCCGGCCCCGCTGCGGTGCTTTTGTGCCGGTGGCCGCAGCCGCAGCCGGGCAGCACATGCCGGCGCCTCCCGGGCCCGGCTCTTCAGGCGCGGCTCCAGCCGGCACCGGGGTCCCGGCAGCGAGGGGAGGGCATCCCCTCCTCCTCCTTCCTCCCTTGAAAACGCTCCTTCTCCTCCAGTACGGCCGCGCTACCAAATATAGACTCGGAGAGCGAGGTGCGAGCGGCGATGGAAGCTTTTTCGACTGAAGCTTCTGCTCCTTTTGCGGCCCCTCCGCTCGAAGCGGGCACCTCAGCGCTGGGTTTTCCTCATGTGGCTGCTCCTTCGCGTTGTTCTTCGGCTCCCCGTTAAGAGCTGCAGTTCTAAGTGTGCTGCCCTTCTTGGTAGGGGAACTCCCGGCAAGTTTTTCTATCTTGCAGGCACTAAACTCTGCTGCGGAGGAGCACGAATGTTGGGTTTTTTTTATTATTTTCCCCTCGAACTTGCACATTCCCTTACCTCTGAAAGATCTGCGGTGCATATCTTGAGGTTTCCTTTCCAAAAAGGATTAGATTAGCGGATGCGAATGTGGACACGCAGTTAATCTCTCTGCTCAGTTTTTGTAAAGTGCCTCAGACTTTCTGGGATGTGTTTTTCTGTGGCTGGTGACTGCTGTTGTAAAATGTAGGACAAATATTTAAGGAAAACTTTGAAAATAGTAGGCTGAGTCATTCTGTGAAAAGAAATAACTAAGCCGGTATGCTAATGAGCCAGCTTCTTGGTTACTAGTGTGCTGTCTGCAGTTGTGGGACTGGTCTGAAAAAGTAACACCTTTTATTTTAAGCTCTCTGTGTGTGAGAAAAGGAAGCTTTTAACAATTGGATTCTTCAAGCTTTTTCTTTTTTTTTTTTTTACTTTAAGGAGTCCGGACAGTTTGAATTGCAATGAACTACTTGTGCCTTTGTGAATCTTGAACGCGATTAAATATGAATAATTGATGCAAGGGATTTGTTGCTGACTTGTAGCTTTTTTTCTCTCACTATTTTTAGTTGGGCCTTCATTTTGTGCTCATGGAGAGTTAGAAAGTCACAGAACTAATGTATGTCTTTTTACATAGAGCTTGTTACTGCTACAGAGGACATCCTAAAAACTGCTGAATCACTAATAATTAAGCCATTTCAAAAGCTATTGCAAACATCTTATAAATTTAGATATCTGAAAGGATGCCTAGGTTAAAATAAACCCCCTGGGTTTTGACATGCCTTTATGATTTTTGCAGTGTAACGTAGTATTATTTGGAGACACTTGATTAGGCTGAGTATCTGTGTGTGTCTTCTGAAACACTACAGTAAGGTAATCCACATTCTTCAGAAATTTTACCAATTTTGGTTTTTTTTCTTGGTTTTCAAGCTTCTGTTATGCTTCATGTCTTAATTAATTTAAAAACTAAAAGTTTGCCTGTGGGTACTTGAGCTGGGTGGGTGAGAGCAGTTTAGGGATCTATCAGAAAATAATGTCTAATAACAAACCCGAGAGCGGTTTAAAGTAGTGTGTGAATTTTGAAAGGAAGCAGTTGCCTTACTGGCCTTTCAGACTTAATGAAAACCTAGTTTTATTGCCTAATTTTAAAGCCAAGTGAAAAGAATGTAGACTGCTGTATTCAGAAAGTAAGATGCAAGTAAAATTAAGAGTGAATGTCAGACCAAAGCTTACTATCCAGAGTGGTTCTGTATGAGGAGGCTTGTAGAAAGAGAATCATAGAAAACTGAGATGCAGATGGAAATGTGTCAGCTTCCTTGTGGTTCATGTTTTATGACCTGAGTTTCTGCACTAGTTGCTGTGGTTGTATTTGTGCTGGTACTGGCGTGAGGAGTAAAATGACATCTGATGATGTTTGCTTTTTTGTTGGATGGCAAGTAGTAAGTTCTGAGAAGTTGAGAAACTTCTTTGAAATCTTGATAAGGTTTCATTAAGTGGCTGTAGCCACGTTGTAACTGGTGATCTTTCGTCAAACTTAAGTCTCTCCGCTGATACCTAAAAATTGTGAGTTAAATGAGAAATTTGAAACTTGTTTTGAAACTGCATTCCAGACAGCCTCTATGTTTACTCTTGCCAGCTTTCCAGTTTCTGTATCCATCAACAGTTGCTAGCTATTTGTGTATCAAATTATGCTGCAATTTTCTTGAAACAGAGAGCTTAATAAAAAGAGCTGAAAAACGAGGCTCAATGTGTGCGCTGAATGCCATCCAGTGTGCTGAAATGGATTTTTGTTTGTCGCTCTCCTCAAAGGTTACACAAATGAGAATGTGAAAGCACAGAAGGCATTCATTTAATTTGGATTCCAATTAAGAGGGTTAAATTGAAAAAATAGTGCTAGAAAGATTTGTAGTCTAAGTAGTACTGCAATGAAATATGCAGAGGCTAGCCTGATGATGTGATTTCTGAATAAAATGGTACTGTCAGCTGAAGGGCAATTTTTTTCATTATATGCATTATATACAAAGAGCACGTATAAGCTCTTTTGTAACATAATTAATGTGGATGGTTTCAGATGCGATGTTATTGTCGCAGAAAGAAACAAGTTGTCTCTTTGGTTTAAAGTGTCTTTTTATGTCTGGCTGGATGCTCTAGGATCAGTGCAAGTTCTTCTTGGCGAGTCACTAGTTGTGTCTAGCATAATGTTGTGATGTGTAAGAGCGAATCTTAGGGAGATGCTGTTCAACAGTAAAAGCTGCACTACAGCTGAAATAGGATGGGCTGTAGGCTCGTTATGTGAACGGAGGAGAAGGACTGGGTAGGCCAGTGGATATTTATTTCATTTAGAACTCTCTAAAGGACTTTTTTTCCCAGCTGTAGTCAGAGCAGGAAAGTAAGAACTCTTGGATAAATCCAGAGTCTCTTTTAAACTCAAGGATGCTCTGCTTAAAAATAAACAGAAAATTTATTAGAGTAATGTATTCTGAACTCATCCTGCTCAGTATTCCTTGCATGGGAATGACCTGCCTACATATCCCTAAAAAACCTGAAAGCGACTTGTTGATGGGTGTGGAGAGTCTCGTAGCCTGAAAGAGATTAGGGCTGAAGGACCTCTCATGAATGTATATAAATGATCAAAATATGGTTCTTTGCTTACACATTGTGAGTTTGCTTGTTCAGCTCTAGTGTTTGTCCAGTGATGCTTCTATATGAAGGTTAGTTTTACCTGTGATTGATGCCAAGAGTAGTTCTGGTTTGTATTTTATGGAGGATGTGATGAGCTTAGAAAAGAGCAAGGAGAAATCATTCTGAAGGTCTAATATGAAAAAGGGCTTTAGTTAACAATTTGCACTTTCTGGCTTGAATTTGTAAAGCTGGAATTCCAGAAATGGTTGTCTCACAACTACCTTGTCTAAAGCTGGATTACAGTAGCAAGTGAGTAGCACATGCCTGCCTGTCAGTTGTATTGATTTAATTGATACAGTTTTAGGATGTTATTTTGGAAACTAGTTTTGTTGCGGTGTTGGCTCTCATCCGTGTTAATCTCTTCCATTTGCTCAGCTTGTGTAATAAAGTAGTAGCTACTGAAAGCTGAATTAACTACTGTCTCTCGCGTCGTCTAAGTCAGGGAGTCTTTCCGAGGTGTACTCTGCAGACAGTTAATTGCAGGGTTCTCCTCTATCTGTGCTCGATTCCTTGTCTGGAAAAAGGAATTATGCAAAGTGCGTGTAGCAATTGTAGCATCGGTGCCATGGGACTGATGTGCTCGCTATTGAATGCTCTGCTCCTCTGGATTGTTGCACAAAGCAGCATTTAGACAGTTATTTGATAAACAATTTGCATTAGAGTGGAATCTCTCCTAGTAAGCTCTGGCCTTCGTCTCACTCTTCCTGTATCATGCATCTCTTCTGTCATGTGCTCCTTTCTGGTTGCCTCCTGAAATAGACTTTCACCAGTAATTGCATCTTCTCTTAACTAATTGTTGTGTCTGGGGTCATTCCTTCCCTGCTCTGCAGAGTTTCTCATTGTTTCTTGTTAAAAGTAGTTTCTTACTGAGCTCTTCCTGTCTGCCAACCTCCCGCTGTCAAGTGAGGGTCTGAATCGAGGTATGAAAAGAAAATGTCACTTTGGGGCCAAAAATAGTTAAAAGAAGCTTGTAATAAAATGCACATTTATGTGCATACTATGTTTTTATTTAATTCTTAAGGCTGAAGGATCAAGTGCTCAGGTTCGGAGATAGTAAAATTAAGGCTTTTTTTGCAACTGTAATTAATTTCTACTGAACATTCATTGTGTGACTGTTAAAGCTGATGCTCTCTGGAGTACAGAAATGACATTTTGCCCACAAGATATCAAGATATGTGGTGATGGCGATAGGGAATGTCTTACAGGAACTTCCCACAGCAGGTTAGAATCCTAAGTGAACATAGAGAGAAATTATTAAGCAAAGATAATAATTGGTTTTAATAGACTTCATATGGCCTTAGGGTTTGGGGTTGTTTTCCCTTCCTGCTGTAGCATTACTTTGTGGTGTGGTCTAAGAGACATAATAGCAGATCCTGAAAAATTTTATTCTTAGTGCTTTTTGTCCTGGCTATCTGATCAGAATACTGAACATTCCCATCTGAAACTATAGACAACCGCTTATTCCACTGAATTTACCCAGCTTATATTTCTGTCATTTTACAACAAAGAATATCAGCGGGACAGTGGACTTTCCTGTGATATACATCCTGTGATATATGTGACGTATCTGGAGTATTCAAATGTTCAGCTTTGTTAGTTTATGCAAGAAGTTATGATCAAGTGCCCTGCTGTCCTAGGCAACCTCACGTCCTTTGTCTAACAGTTTGCTATATAGTAACATCATAGATTTTTATTTTTTTTTTCCTCTGGAAAAGTTTCCATTTTCAGTGTTGAAAGATGAAAATTATGTGTAAAATGATAGGTAATTGAAAATCTAAAACTTTTAACTAAGCAGTGCAAAAGTAGCTGTTTGGAGTTTTGTTGTCCTAGATGCAGACTGTTCTGGTAATCCATACCCATGTCTTTACCTTGTGCAAGTATTGCATGTGGTTCTTCTTGTCAGCCCAGTGCTCGCTATCTCCAATCAATCCGAACTGTTTTCCTGCTCCTTCATAAGATACGACTCTTATTCTTAAGATGGCATTAATCTTACAATGAGGAAGACCCTACTCTGTCTTGACTAGGAAATAACCAGTTCAGAGCAACTAAAGCATACAATCTTTCTCAGGAAACAAAAGTTTTAAGCCTTAACCAATCTGAGAAGTAATATTTTAGTATGGCAGAAGATGCAGCCCTGTTACACAGTGTCCTCTAAAACTCTCTGCTTTGGGTCTTGGGGCATACAGGAGCTTCTTGATGGAAAAACCTTCATGAAATTTTCATGTGGTCAAAACATTTATTTTCCTTACTTGTTCTGCAAAACAGCGAAACCATTCTGGCTGAGGCTTTCTGGGAAAGAAAAATATGGAAAAATGCTCACCACAGCAATAAGTCCATGTAATTGCTTTGGCAAAGCTGCGAGCAGCTGAAAACAGTTTTACAAGAAGTGTTGGGGCCGATTGTGTGCAGGTAATGTTGTATCTGCAAACACTGTCTTCCAGGTGAAAGCTGTTACTGGCCAGCAGCTGTCTGTGAGCAGTGTTAAGACAATCTTGTGTTCTGCACTTGATCGGGTGTACGTATGCCTGTTAGCATCTGGTGGCCAGTGCTATCGCTTTCATCATCTGCTTCAGCTGAGATGTCAACCCTGCTAATAGCTTCCGTGCAGAACTTCCTTGGTCCTGCAGTCGCTTGGTCTGGTAGCGGGCTGTCGTCGTGCTGAACAACTGCTTGATGTAACGTTGAAGGCTCTGGACAGCATGACTTCCCTGGTTTAGGTGTTGAGTTTACAGCGTTGTGTGCTTGAGTAATGGTACGTGTGGAAGATATGACGGTATCAGTGTTGCCTTATAGATGACTGCAAGATGCTGTTACTTGCCTGTGACTGCCTTGCTGAGCGTTAGCAGGATTGAGCAGGGGGACTGTAGAGTCCTTTCCTCAAGAAATTTCTCAGGTGGGGGTCTGCAGCGTTCTGCCTGACAAACCTTCCAGTGCATTTACAGGGAGGACAGCGTAGATGCAACAAAATTCATGTCTTGGTAGTCTGATGACTTCAGCTGGTAGATTTGGCTGTCGGTGCTCTTGGAAAACTTGGTGCCTTGGGGCATGACTGAGTGCCAAACGAAGGTGACTTGGTTTAAACTGAAGTAATGACAATGTGACAAGGGTGGGAGCGG
Organism: Trogon surrucura; assembly: GCA_020746105.1. Classification (NCBI taxonomy): domain Eukaryota; kingdom Metazoa; phylum Chordata; class Aves; order Trogoniformes; family Trogonidae; genus Trogon; species Trogon surrucura. The sequence goes on from CM036622.1 coordinate 53,596,121, forward strand.
GGTCTTTGCCTAAAGTGGCTCAATCTAGTTCTTGCTAAACAATCATAAGAAATGTTTTTGCTTACTAATCTACTTGCTAGTGCAACAGATGTGACTGTCCTTTAAGATAGGATTTTTTGTAATGTGTACTGTGTTTTTGATAACTTGAGGGTAGATGATCACAGGGCCTTTTTTTTTTTTTTTTACGTCAGGTCACTTACATCAGCACAGCTTTTTGCTAGGAGCTTGCCCTGTGAGTAACACTTCAGCAGTGTGCAGGTACTTAATTGATTTGAATATTTTGACCTTGTGAACTTAGAACTGTAGTAGCATTGCCTGGGTTTGAGCAGGAAGTACTTAAGTCCAAAACATCTGAAGGAACAGCATTTCCAGCAGGGGTTGATAGCATTGTTTTTCATAATGGTTCTTGTATCTTGAAACAGAACGTATGTCTCCGTGCTGAGAGTGTTGCAGTTGGCTGTGTGTTTCGCTGGACTTCACTGCAGCTCTTCTATGAGTAGAGAAGACTGACAAAGGGAAAATCTGGGAGTTCAGGGGAAATTCCTTCTGTGGAAGGGTTGCACCGATGGCTGGCATTACGTGTAGCCAAAGCAGTTTAATACAAGTACAAGCACAACTATGTTAGAGCAAAGTTGAATTTAACTTTTAGGTGTCCAGCTTGGCACCTAGATGGGGCTTTGAAAAGCCTAAATAACCCTGTCCTTCGAAGAGTGAGCCACGTCTGAGAGGTTTTTGAATGTGATGTGGGTATCTTCAAGGTAGCTTTTGGATGGTATTTGAATAAATCTAACTTGGTTTTACATTCTTTCCTCCTCTGGTGAGCTGTGTATGGATTTTGCTGTTTCATGTGAACCAGTTTAGTGAATTTGTCAACTTGACTGTGGCAGCACTTCTACATTTTGTCTAAAAGCAGTTTTCGGTAGATCAGTGGTTTTGTTTGTGATGTGATTTTTTTTTTTTAATGTTTAAAGATTTTTTTTGACAATATTATTTTGCTTTTCTCTGTGTATTGTGACTGAGTTTCAGTTCTGACACTGGGCATTTTAAGAAATAGAATAAAACTTTTTTTTTTTTCTCCTGCTATTCCTTTACATTGTGATATTCTTTTCTGCTGCTTAGTTTGATGAATTTCTGCTGATGCAAAAACAGAGAGGAAGACAGTGTCTGAGGTGCAAGAGGAGGGAGAAAACTGGGATAGGCATAGAAAGGAGACATTCTCGAGACCAGGAATATAGAACTTGCATTAAAGGAGGAAACTGAAAGGCTTTGCTCCTTTAGCTCAGTTAAAGGGAAGCCAAGAAGGGATGTGACAACAGTGGATGTGTGAAAACATCCTGTAAGGAGTGGGAAGGGGATAAACACTGAGGAGGAAAATTAACTGAAGAACAACATTGGTACAAGAACAAATGGATATAAGCTCTTTCTATATAGTGTTCTAACTTCCAGCGTAGTTACTGCAAGAGTGAATTTGGAGGATGGACAAATGCTTTGAGTCACTTTAGGATGGAACGGGCTCACTCAGTGAAAGGGATGGTGTGGTTGCCTTTAATAGACGACTCTGAATGCTGTAGTGCAAAGGTGGATGCTTTGCTCTGCACAGGCAGTTGTGTGCATCTCTCTTGCCGTATTTTGAGTTCCTTAACAAAAAAAAAAAAAACCAAAAAAAAAACGAGCCAAGAAATCCAAACTTGAAGCAAAAGAAGAAAACCAACTGAAAAAAAAAGCCATCAGTGCTGTCTATGGACATCATATGAATTCAGAAAAAGTTCAGGTTTGGGTGAAGTTGCAGTTTATTTGTAGTATGAAGAGTGGATCAATAGAACTTCTAAACTAGGTTCAGAAAACTGTGTCTGAGTATTCTGTGTTGAATGTGTGTTGGATCTCACCTGCTTAGGAGAGTGCTAATTCTTTTTCTGTATAGCTTCAAGCTAAGCCTGCCATTAGTTAAATCTCTTAAGTGGTGTATTGAAACAATTCTCTATTAAAATCACAGAATCACCGAATGTCAGGGGTTGGAAGGGACCTCTAGAGATCATCTACTCCAACCTCCCCACCAGAGGAGGATCACCTCGAGTAGGTCACACAGGAACATGTCCGGGCGGGTTTTGAATGTCTCCAGAGAAGACATTCAATGTGCCTACAGATTCATAAATTCTAATACCGAATGGCAGTAATAGCTGTTTAGAAAATATTGGTATGCATAGGGAGGGAAGGAGGAGAAATGTGTAAGGAAAGAATAGAGAGGAATAAAAATGTAAATACTGAGTTATTAAAAGCCTGAAGTTCAGATGCTGTAGGTAGTCATTCAGGATTTGAGATCAAGAGTTATTAGACCTGATGAAACTGTTTCTCAAAGTCCTTAAGACTTAAGCAAAAGATATTATTTCTTCCTTAAAGCATTAAATAAATAATGCTTTGAGTTATGTTGTTAGTATTCTCTGAAAGATCTCCTGGAGATTAGATTCTTGGCCTGTTTAGTGGGATATGACTGTGGCTTGTGAAGATGGTGTGTACTCATTTTGAAAATGCTTGTCTTGTGAATAATACTTTGGTTAAGCTGCTTGTTTAAGTTTGGTCTTAAACTAATTCCTAGAAGACTTAAACAGCTATTTCTTTTCTAAAGTGTGTGCAAACTGTGTATGTAGTAGGACTTAATGCTTGCTTTAAAGAAATAGCAAACGTTCAGACTGTTTACCGGTCTTCCAGTGTAGATCATAAGGGCTGGTTTGTTCTTTCATTAATCACATACCTTAAACCTCCCTTGAATTCAGCTCTCTAGCATGTGGCTGTTGATAATAATATTCAGAGGCTTAATACCAATTTTAGTTTCTTGTGTTCTGCGGCCTGCGTCTCACAATCTTGAAGAGCACGTCTGCATTCCAGACAGGCGACATCTTAAATTAGATCTTTGGGATGGTTAGTGAAAAATCATAATGCTTCTTGTCAAGGAACATCTTGAACGTGTTTTGGAAAATTCTTCAGGTCAACTTCTTTATTGTGGTGAAAATCTTGGAAGCATTAGTAGGTTGCAGGCTGAACTTGCTACCTTTATTTACAAAACCACAGTGATGTAGCTTTCCTCCAAGTACAGATCTTTGATTTTGACCAGAAGTTGATTTAAGTGATAGTGGCCCTTTCAAAAGTATTCAGTTGGATTTCTGATGCTGTCCCTAAACAAGGCAGGTACTGCTTGTAAACAAATAAGTTTCTCTGCCTGCCTGGACAAGAAACTTGAAAGTTAGTACGATTAGCTCTGGAATGTGAAGTTTCTTAAGCTGCTCATCACTTTTTTTTTCCCCCCCATCTCAAATCTGGTGTAATCATTTGCTTATCCCCACTGCCAGTGGAGAGCAACAGTAATAAAAGAAGCGTTGACTTCTCAGCCCGTTTACCAGGGCTTACCAACTCCAAAAACGAGAAACAAAGTTCGGTGCAGGATTTGGAAGTGTGCTATGAATACAAGGAAGATCAAAACACAGTTTGCATCTTTCATTGTTTTGGGCAGCTATTTCAATGTTTTTGCAGCCCATTGTTTTGGGCTGTAAGTTTTCTCTTGCAGGTCTTAGATACTACTGAAGTTCAAAAAAGTGGAGAAATTTTTCTGATCTCCTGAAGCATTCTGGGGAACTAATAACCTTTTGTGTCCTTCGCTAAAGCAGGATGTGCTTCTGCAGTTGCCGACGCTTGTCTCAGTCTGTGTTTAGGACCTTTAAGGAAGGGAACTGTACAACGTACTAAGGTTGCTTTGTTCTGTCTAACCAACTTCTGGAATGTGTTAATAGCTCTCTAACAGCTGGGGTGGTTGGGATTTTTTTTGTTTGCTTGTTATTTCGTTTAAGCAGACTGTGCCTTTTCTTCCCTACTTCTGCTATAGCAAACCAAATTAATAACAGGGTAGTTATTTGTCGGTAGTATTGGCATTTAGGTACTTCCCTGATTTGCTCTTAGTTGGATGAGCGTTTCTTTCGGATTCTGGTATTCTCTGAAAGACTATATTAACTCCAAACCACTTATAAATTGAGTTTGAAGATACTGTGTTGTTTAAAGTCTTGAAACCATTTTTAACTCTTAACTGCAAAATTTTTGAAGTGTGTTCCATTCCTGTTTTGAGGATCACTAAGGAGAATGCTGGATAAAGTGAAGCCTCTATTCTCTGAGACTTTTTGCAATGGTTTCCCCTGTGAAACATGGAGCTACTTGTAAAACCTCTTTTGGAGTGACTTGTACAAGACTAAAGACATGCAGCAGAACCTGCATGCTATTCTGTGCTGATTTGCAAAGATGGCCCTTGCATATGTTTCAACTTTGAGAAGAGTTTGAACTGGAATTCCTGTCTTAAACATGTAGTTGTCATCCCGCCTTGCAAACCCACTGGAAAAAAACAATAATAAAAAAAAGACATCTTACTAGTTTTGCTGCAGCTGGGATGCTGGTTATGCAGCTGCTTTGTGATAATTCTACTGTATGTTTTCCCCATGTAGTAGTATACAAGCTGGTTTTGAAATCAGTGTCTCAAGTGTACTGTGATCTTTTTTTTTACGTGTCCACTCTTCTTGTTTTTCATCCAGTTGATCATTTTATCCTGTGTAAAAACTGGTTAGAGTGAACTGTTCTTGACACAACCGTATTGACTTTCTTCTTCCTTTTAATGAGCTGGTTCTATAGGTGCTTACAAATACACGGATTTTAATAACTTGTTTTGATACATACTCAAGAAATTTGACTGGTTTCGACTTTATTTCACTCTCTTTTTGACTGGCACCGTGTCTTCTTCATGAACTTGCCGAGTTCAGGAATGGTTGTTTTTAACTAGGGTGGTGACTGCTGTTTACACAGTCTGATAACCTGCTCTCTCTGTGTTGGGCAGCTCCTTGTGAGGAGGAGAGAAAACATCTCAATTAACCTTAATGATCTAAAGTGACTGAATAGTTACCCAACTCTAGAATTCAGAAGACATACTAAAACATGCCAAAAAAAAAAAAAAATGTAGATGCAAGTAATCCTGGATGTTATGTTCAAAAGTGTCTTAAGCAATTTCATTCTTCAGCTGAAGTATTTTAAGATGTGTTATGGTTTGGTTTAGCTCATCATTAGAAATTATTAACCTTTCTCTGAAGATGAGCAACAAAACAGTGTGTAGCTACTTCTCTCTCTTATTTACCTGTTAATGTACCTCTTCTCCCCCTTGTTTTGTGTACCTCTAGACAGACTCTCTCCCTATTTGTAAGAGGGTAGAGCTTGCTTACTCTAATGTTGCCCCTGTGTGCTCACACTTAAAATAATGTTCTTCCTGTCACGTCATGTATTCATGCTGTAATATGTAATTGGATTAATCTTGGAGCACTGAAGAATCTTCTGGTACTGATCTCTAGATACACTTCCTATCACTTCTTGGTATAAGAGTATCTTACATCTGTAAACTTCCTATGATCATTCTTTAGCTGCCAGCTCACGCATTCTTGTGGAGCAGGGTGGGAAACGCTCAATCTGCAACATCCATATCGTATAGCCTGTGGCTGCATGAATAATGCTACTGTGTAACTTTAATGTGTGGTCTGCCAGGATATTTTGAAGCTCTTTGCAGCTTTCAGAAAGAAGAAAAAAAACCTCTTGTCTCTGTCGTTACATCCTCTCTTTTTGGTTCCTTGCATCTGAAATTTTTTCAGCTTGTGATGGAATCGTCAACTCCTACCACTGTCATCATCTTGCTTCCTATGTATTAGAATTTAAACCTGTTTGTTTTTTTTTTTCCCTCTAAAATCGTAAGCTTTGCTAGCCTTGGTTGCCGTCTCTGTGCCAAGCATGTTCTAAAAACATGATGATGATTTATCTCGTGCCACTTAGAGTAGGCACCCTCTTAACCACCTCTTCCCACTTTTTCCATCTTTTTTTACCACTCTGTCTTATCCTGTGACTGGTTACACATGCGGTTATTTTTGATGGATGTTGGGTTTTTGTTTGGTTTTGATTTTGTTTTTTTTTCTGAGGAAAGTCTCCTCTTTGAATAAACTGAAATGGAATGATGTGGTCCAACATCACTTCTTTTTTCTGCGCTTGCCCTTCTTAAGCTATGTTAGTGTTCTCCTCCCAAGTCTGACATTGATTCAGCTTCTGGTGTCTTGTTCCTTGTCTGCTGTTTTCAGTGTTCTTGGCTCTTCAGCAGACAGCTCAGCAGACTGAAAAGTCATGCCCTCTCACTGTATTATTCTGTGACAAAATTGTGCTTTCCTGTTCTTCTCTCCTGGTCCCTCAGTTCCCATGCTTTTCACAGGATGAAGATGTATATTTTAATTCGTTGGTGTATCATTCAAATTGATTTTAATATGTAACAAATTTGTCATATTTCTCTTACAGAAGTTAGGTTGAGGTAAAGCTCATGATCACAGCAACGTACTATATGTAGCGTAGTATGGGATTCCTTTTTGACATTCCTGTGGGTTTCTTTGCTGAGGAATGCTGATAGAATCCTACCTGAACATTTGATCCCTTCTTGAAAACCCCATTTCTTCATTCAGATGCCTCAATTTTCCTTAACAGTTAAGGTTTGAGGGCTGTCGGTGGGCTTGTAGAGACATCCGAGGAGTAACTTGTTCTTACTATGTAGTATCACTGTTGCTTTTGGAGTGGATTATCTGTATCTGCTCTGGATGTTTTTTCAGACCTATTAGGAGTGTGTTAATGACTTACACTAGGACTACTACAGTATCCTGCATCGTGGAAGTTGTGAGAAAGGTTATCAAGGACGTTAAGGAACTCATTCAGTAAGCTCAGACTAGAAACTTTATAGCCAGATTTGGTGACAACTCTTTGGTGGCAGTGCAGGCGGAAGAACCATTTACAAGGTTAATGACATCATTAATGTTTACAAATATATCAAGGGTGAGTGTCACGAGGATGGAGCCAGGCTCTTCTCAGTGACAACCAATGATAGGACCAGGGGTAATGGGCTGAAACTGGAGCATAAGAGGTTCCGCTTAAACTCGAGAAGAAACTTCTTCTCAGTGAGGGTGACGGAGCACTGAAACAGGCTGCCCAGAGAGGTTGTGGAGTCTCCTTCTCTGGAGACATTCAAGACCTGCCTGGACACGTTCCTATGTAGCATAATCTAGGCACTCCTGCTCTGGCAGGGGGATTGGACTTGATGATCTTTTGAGGTCCCTTCCAATCCCTGACATTCTGTGATTCTATGATCTTTTACCTATTGTGTGCTCTGCCAAGGGTTCCCTGTAACGGTCGGGAGAGCAGGTGACGTGCACTGGCTCAGTCAGGTGGTTGGTCACCCCAGTGTCTTCTGGCAGGGTTTGACGTAGCTGAGCTGGTCTAACTGTTCTCATGCCGTGTAGCTTCTAGCGTAAGGGAAGGGCAGGAACAGTCTGCTACACGGCTAGATACGGGAGCTGAACAGACCTAAACCGGACACTATTGGTTAGCCAATAATTTGTGACAAATTTGAGTTTTCCAGCCAACTTGTGGAATGGTTTTGTATAAAATCCAGAAGCAGTGTGAGGGAGGGAGTGGAACCACACGGCCAGTGTAAAAATGGATCAGTGGCTGCTGCTGCTGTGCTGTGCTGCTGCTTATGCTGCTGTGGGGTTACATCCGTAGAGTGACTGGCCTTTGAAAAGGTAGAGTTAGTCTGTATTTACTGGCAAATGACTGTTGGCTAGGACTGTGAAAATTTCCTCTTTTAAATTGCAGCTTAAACCAGATGTACAACTTTCCAATTCCTGCTTTCACTGTGATGATATGGGTTTAAGTTAGTTTTTTTTTTATTTTGATGTTAACAAAAGACTTTACTTGGTTAAGTGCTGAAAGACAGAATAGTATAGAGTGCTTTTATTGATGTAACACCTCTTTAGTAAAAAGTTTGTCAGTAATTAATAAACTTCACCTAATGTTTTACTGTTGGATCAGTTCTGTAGTAAAAACTGGGATGAAAAATATCTTTTTTCTCTAAATGTAACGTTTTAATTCTGTGACATCTAAAGCGTGGTATTCAACGTGCTACTTGATGTTTTTAAAATAGTAGTGCGATGTGGAGTTGCTTACAACACAGATACGTCTGTGTGCAGTAACAAGGTTATTTAGTACATGTGAGGATACCACAAAAGTACACGTCTGCTTGCTTTCCTATTTCCTTTTATCCACCATCTGAACTGGCCAAGGACAGATGGTTATGCTGATGGTAGTCAAGCTCAAGTGTCTACTGCTGGGTGCTTAGCTCTTGCTGCCCTAAGAGAACTACTCTTTTCAAGCTGCACAGTTTTCTAGGCTGATGGTGATTAAAAATCAGGGAGGATGGTGGAATTATTGTGTCTATATATGGTTTCTGTGTTCCTCCGCGTTGTTTGCCTAGCTAGACAGTTAGCTGAGCATATTTTTAACGTACTGCTATCATCTGTTTTTTTTCCCTGCTTTTTCAAATTCGCCAGTTGACTTCATGGTAAACTTAGAAATGTCAGTTATACAAACAGTTGTTCAGGTCTGTAAGAGGGGTTCTTTGTGTTCTTCAGATGTTTGAGAATTACTAAAGCTACCAGGTCTCAACCTGACCACCAGGAGCAGGGATGCTGTAAAGAGCTGCTGCAGCGTGGTTGTGGTGGTGAATTAACTCTTTAAAGCAGAGGTGAGAAAACAGTCTCTGTGGAGCCCCGTGTCTTCCTTTCAAATGCTCCTGGAACCACAGGCTAAACTTGAAATGTAACTGTGTGCCTGTGCAGAAACACAAGGAGTGTGATACAGCTGTCATATAAGATATAATATGGAAGGTTGTGGGTTTGTAAAGCTGAGATTAGAAAGCATGTGTGGTCCAGATCTTGCTGTTGGGCCAGCCCAGTGTGAATAGAGCACAGAAATACAGCCTGTGGCTTCCAGTAAACACTTCTGAGGAACTTTCTGTAGGTTTTTATATGACAGTATTTGGAAGCTTTTCAGTATGTGTTGACCATTATGTGTTACTGCATGTTCTTGTTCTCTGTCTGCAGTAGCTTTTTCCCTTCCCTCCTCCTTTTCTTGTTTTGAAGGCCTTGAAATTCTGAGGGGAAAGCTACAGTAGAAAAGTGACATAGGTATGAGTGGAACTGAAGGCATCTGTTCGGTAGATCTCTGGAAAAAATGACTTCAGTACCGCTGCAGATATTTCCCTCTTGTTTATGAGGAGTATTCAGATAATTACTCTACCTTAGAGCTCTCTAAATAGACAGTTACACTTGTCCCACTGCAATCTCTGAGTCAGTATCACCGAATAGATAATTGTTAAAAAGTTGATGTGTTTGTTCTGTGAAGTTTTTTGTAAATAATTTTTACTGCACTGAAATAAAAAGTTCAAGCATGTCTCAGGTTACAGTGAGGAGTGGGAGAAAGGAAATGAGTAAAAATCTTTGGGTTTAGGTGGTTAAGATTGAGGAGTAGAGTGACAGAAATACAAATAGATTGATCTTCCACTCTTTAAAGGATCCCTACTTGTAGGAATAAATAAAATGCTGATGCAGAGAGAGAGTTTACTGTGTAAAAGGCTGTATGATGAGGCTCTCAACTTCAGGTATTAAACTGTCAAAAAAATATTGTAACCTTTCAGTTGATTTCTATTTGTGTTCTGTTAAAAATTGCAGAAAACAGCACTGGGGATTTGGATATTTTTGCCCTCACCTATGACTTGGGGAAAGGAGGTGCACATGGAGAATGTCCAGTTGCAAAATAACTTCCAGGTGAATCCTCAAGAAAAAAAACTTTAATGAGTGAACACCCACGTGGAAAAACGTATCCAGTTACTTATTAGTGGATTCTTCTCCTCCTCTGAGTCTGCTTTAGATTATCATGACTCTTGCTGGGAATCTGCTCTGTCTGCAAGCCAGCTGACTTCCAGATGATGAGCTTTAGAAAGCTGAGGTTTGGCTGGAGGCAGTTCCTAAATCTTGGTCAGGGCCTAAGCTGAAGTCCAGCAGATCTACTACATAAGGCTCATCTGCTTATCTTAGGGCAATCATAATTGCCTGGTGCCTTTCCGTCTTCCTGCTCTTTGCAAGAGTTGTTGCAAAAGCAATATGAGAAAGGCATACATCAGGCATCTGACTGAGGGAGAAGGAATCCAGTTGATGGGAACGTTGAGGACAGACAATGCTTAGCACAGTGGTGACTCCAGTTGAACTTTGGAGGAGGAGAACTTGTTTAGGAAGCCCCTGATCTCAGAAATTGGTCTGTAGCATGTAGTCCTTCTCTGTTACCCATCAACGTGACACAGCTGAGGGCATATTAAGCATTAAATTAGTGAAACTGAGACTTCTGCAAATAAGGCTTCTTAGGCAAATCTAATTTTTAGATACCTCAAGCAGGAGGAGAGACTTTGCAGCATCTCTTGTTCATGTAGCACACCGTTGACATGTCAACATCTCAATGTTACTGACTTTATGGTGTGTGAATAGCCAGTATATATTCATAGCTCCTGCGTGTTGGGCAGGTGATCTCCTATGAAGATAAGAGATGACATGCAGAGACTGAGTAAGATTTTAAGCCCAATTGGAAGGCATCTGGCCCTGTCTCTCCGATGAGAGGCTGCTTTGCAGGCACTGGATAAGACTGAAGAAGCTTAATAGTAGCCAGAAAGGATGAGCATTTATTGGAAAAACAGCAAAGACTGGAACTAGAAAATAAGTATTAAAGTAGAAATATCCTAATGAAGATTTAGGGTCTTTATATTTTATGGTGTGTATTTGCAGCACAGTAGTGGCTAGATACAGCCAAGAGCAGTAAGAAGGTCCTGGGGAAGGTGAGAGGAACCGAAAAGATGACTGTGTATGCCCTATGCACTTGTCCTGTGCAGGAAAGACAGATGCGAGTGCACCCCTGAGATGTTCTGACCCTTCAGCTCTAGAGACCTTTTCTCCTTTGAGCAGCTGTATATACATAATGCACATAAAATACCTGCACAGAGAATTAGGCTACAGCATCTGCTTAGTAATCCCAAGTAGCTGAGGTTTTAGAAGGCCTTAAATATCAGTTTCAATGGACTTGATAGAATCAGAGAATACCAGCTTGGAAGGGACCTCAAGGATCATCTGGTCCAACCCTTTCTTGGCCAGAGCACGGGCTAGACAAGATGGTCCAGCACCTTGTCCAGCTGAATCTTAAAAGTGTCCAATGTTGCAGAATCCACCACTTGCATGGGGAGATTATTCTTGTTAAAGTCACGTAGGACATATGAGTTAAAGAAGTGTTGCCTTTTTTTGCATGTTCAGTTAGCAACTAATGAAGCAGTGTGTAGTTAGTTATACTATAAGTGTTGTAGTTATTTATGGTATAAGGATCTTCTGTAGAAGTAGAGCTCAGTTCCAGCTGGACAATTGGATCCTTCTTCACATCCTGCTAGAGTTTTCTAGCTATTTATATGGGTGTGAAACACTGCTTATAGATAACTACCTTGTCCTCCTGAGTATTTGTAACTGCAGCTTTCTGGCATCATTTTGGGAAGCAGTTGCTTTGTGGTGCCTCCAAGTTGGAAGACGATGTAGGGTGAGATGGGGTGCCTGGAACTGGTTAGGTGCTGAGTGGGTGAGGATCGTTCAAGTCCGACTGAAACTGTATTTGGTACCATATGGTGAGTGAGAGGAGGGTTTCTAAACACACCTTTGCTGTGCTGGTAGAGTTCTTAGCTGTGGCTGTCATTAACAGCTTTATTCGATTAAGTCTGATAATGTGTCCTGCTTCACATTTCCTGTGCTTGCTGTTGTGATACGTTGAATTTGCCTAATTGTTGGTAAGTTGGCAAGACTGTTTTAAGCAGTGATGTGCTTTGCTAAGAGCATAAATTTTTTTTTCAGGCAGAAATACTTGGCTCTTTATTAGTCTTCACAATTCTCTGAGGTGTTCCTATGTTAGTTTCTACCTGTGATATAGTTAATTGTATATAAAATCACATTGTTAAGGCTACAGACTCAATAGGAAGTACAGATTCAGAATCGGAATAGTAACTTCCCTGAGTACATACACTTGTAGTAATTTCTGGGTAGTTGCTGAAGGTTTTTGAGAACCTCTGGTCTGCTCACAGGGTTATTAAATTCATTTTGTGTGGACAGTAGCTGTTTATGCCTTTGCAGAAGTTAGAGGATGGTAAGATTTTAGTGTGTTATGGAGTTATATAAAGGTTTCTTTGTCTACCTCTTTTAGGTAGGCAAAACTACCTTTTTTAATCTCCTCTATACGTGTCATTGAGTTGTCAGTACCAGTTCTCCCTTGGGAAAAAGTGGCTTTCCACCAGCACTGTCCAAGGAAGTCTACCTAGTCCTTTCCCTACCAGTTTGCTCACGTGGTTTCCTAATCTCTTACCAATTTTTCCTAGCTCTTGCTGTTTTCACTTCTGGGCCTGACCTTCATAGGAGCATGAATCCAACAAATTCTCTTTTTTTATTCTCCTTCCTCCAAGTTGTACTCTCTAGTCTGTGTTTCTATGGAATTTCTGTTGCATGTTGCTTGTGTTTCAGTGGGAAAAAGGCTTTTCTTAAAAAAAAAAGTAATGTGACTTGGGGATGAAGGACTTGTTTTGTACGTCACAGAGACTGCCAGTGTCCTCGAGTAGCCACCTGCAATCTAGCTTTGGTTCTGTAGAACTGGACTGAAGAAGCTGTGTGGAGCCACTCTGTGGAAGTGACAAATAATTTGCCCAGTTCTAGGTGATTGATTTTGAGTGAATTTAGAAAACAAGGATTTTGACAATTTTAGCTTCCAAATATGAAGTTCTCCCATGATCAGTAGGTATTTCAAGGTGGTCTTTTTTCTTTTTTCATCTGCTCTTTAGTAGTGTAAGATAAGACCAAGTTTCTGTGCATTATTACAGGGTCTAAAGGGTGCGTATCTGATGGAGGGGTTAACCTTCACCAAGTTATAGGTATCTGCTGTAAAGAGTGAGGGGCCAAACTGCTTCCAAAAAAACTAAAAGTTAACATACGTGAGCAGATCTGGAGAATGCATGCCGCACTAAAACCGTTCCAGCCACGTGGGTCCTGGTTTTGTAAATGAAGTGTTAGATTCATGACGTTATATGTGAAGTAGCCTGAAGAGAATGGAACTGCTTATATATCTTGTCTGCTACCTCTTTAGAAAATATAAAATTGCTATGTGCAAAAGCGGACCGAACAGACGTGATTGGAGAAATGTTAATTTAAGGAGCTTGAGGTAGTCAAGCCTGGCAGTACCAGCAGGCTTCCTCTGTACATAACTAGAGTTCAGATGCACACTTCAGTAGTTTATTGTTAGAAACCCAAGATTTCTTAAATGTAACGCTTGATTACAGAAGTCCTTTCTCATCAAGGAAGATCAATGTATTTTGTCTTTGTTCTGTTTAATTTGAAAGGAAGGATGAGTGTGAAATGTGAAGTGTAAAAATGTGTCTGTCCAGATCTGAAAGCGTGAATTTGAGTTGTGCTTTAGGGTTGTCTTTCTGCAGTGGTGTTCAGTTGATTTGACATGTATTTTATTTTTTTTTTTAAGGTTACCTAAATAAAACAACATAATGTTTTTACTTACAGCACTTGAAGAATCGGAAAGTGACATTTATGTGCGATTCATGAGGTCACACAAGTGTTATGACATTGTTCCAACAAGCTCTAAGCTTGTTGTTTTCGACACTACGCTACAAGTGAGTATTCTCCTTTCGGTCTGCCTTTGCTTGCAGTTCATTTTTGTTTTTTTTAAATGGGTGTTTCCTGAGTAGTCAATGAAATTTGATCTCTTGCAGAGGAGTTCTGCCATAATGCTGTTCTTTGGCTGTACCAAACCATACTGTTTCAACTGTATCTTTCATGTTACATTAGAGGAGGAGCTGGGCGAAAACTTCCCAGCAGAACAGAAAGAGAGGAACAAATTATTTGTTTTGCAGTTGGAATCGCTATCTAAAAAACTTTCAGACAAGCCCAAATTTATATTGGCTTCTTCATGGCTATCAGAACTTACATAAAAACGTTTTTATGTAATGATCTTGTACAATAGCTGAAGAGTATCCAGGTGTTTTGGGCCTCTTCCTGCTGTATTGGTAAGACACTTCAGGACTGAAATGGATGGGCTTAATTATGCAAATTACTACCTTCTCCAGAAAATTTCTGTTTTCAGTTTCTCATTTTGCTTTTAATCAGTAAATCATCTGCTAGACTCTTGGCTTTGTCTGAAGAGTTGTTTTTTGGCTCTTTTTTTTTTGCCAAAAGAAGGCATTAGCTGCCTGTTATAGAAACGGACAACTGTTCTGCAGCATGGTAGAAAGCTGTGGCTTTTTTTGTTTCTTGGATTTTGCAGTTGGTGTGTTTTGGCTTGCTCTGGTTTTTGTTTCGGTGTGGTTTTGCTTTGAAAGGAGCTCCAATTCTGACTTAACTAAGCCCATTAAGTAATTTTGGTCTGGAATGTACTGCTCAATTAGACTTCAGCTTTCCACAGTCCGAGGCAACCATGTAATAGGTACTTAGTCCCAAAATGTTCACTGAACTGTCTTGTGTGTCAGATAATCGTGTATAATGCTAGACTGAGTGCTGTGATCTAAAAGGTGGAAAGCTTGCAGTGCACAACGAGGCAAAGTAATGCGGTGGATCAAGAGCTCTGCGCACGTGTCAGTCAATTCGTACAACAACCAGCAGCATCCTTCTTGAGTTCTGCAGCAGGGCTGGAAAAAAGGGCTGAAACTGCTGGAGCTTCATTTACTGCTCAGTACAAAAAAGCGGTTTTGTAACTTCAGCACTGGACGCAGATTATCCAGGTATCTTGGTAGTCAGGGAGTTTCTTTCATCTCTTGACTCCATTTAGACTCTGAACACACAGGCTTCAGTGCGTTGCCTCTGATACCTTTAAGGACTTGGCCAAGGTAAGTATCCTCTCCAGTACTTAGTGTTATGTTAAAACCTGAGTAGGGCTGTGGTTAAGATTCTGCCTGTCTGCCAAAGAACTTCTAACTGATCTGGTAGCCGAGGTGGCAGTGCTGAACTAACGGTTGGTCACCCATGTCTCATGTCAGGGTTTTCTCCTTTACCCAGAAAGCCAGGCTTCCACTGGGAGCTCACTACCCTTAAGCACTTTGATATCAATGGATCGGTCCATTGGTTAGAGATGGAAAAAGGAAACCTGTAGTCTTAGAGGAGAAGGTTTCAAGCACACAGTCATCAGTCCTACAGAGTTTAAATGTTCATGTTGTTGATTTTCTTTGTTTATTCTGCTTCTTGACAGTTGTAATACAGTCTCCCAACTGTATTTGCTCTTCCATTTCACCAGTCACATGGACTCTGATTGTGCAAGCACTGTAAGCTCTAATGAAGAGTATCTGTTACTTATGGGTATAACGCCAAGGATAGTTTTTGCCACATTCCTTTTCAGAGTTTTCTTTCTCTGTCTATCAAATGTCTTTGGGAGATTGATTGTGTGGGCTTTTTCATGCTCTTAGAGGAAAAAAGTTCTGCAGTTTTTCCTTTTTTTCTGCCCAAAAGAGAGAATGAGTGTCAACTCTGGACTAAAGAATTCAGACATCTTTGATCTGAAAGGTCGATTTTGGGATATGCTTACTGTAACTCTTTCAGCTCCTCTCAAAGGCTATCACCTTCCTTTTGATTCCAGGAGATATTAATTCTCACTATTGAGATAATCTGTTGGGAGTTGGTACCTGCAGCTTTTTGGTGTGACCCACAACCTGTTGAATTGTCAGCTGTCAGTGGTCACCAGGGTCAAAGGCTCAGTCACTGTTGCAACTGGAAAGATGGATTTTCTTTCTTTCATGAACCAGTTAATCTTGGGCAGTTCACCCATCCCTTCTGGATTCTCTTGAATTAGAGAAAATCATGCCAGATACCAGCTTGCATTGCTGGAACTGTGTTGAAATAGTGCTATTAATGTAAAGTTAGAGTTTCATCTCCAGTTGGTGAGCCAGTCTGAGAGAGTTCTTGGAGAAGCAGAGTGTGAGTGAATGAGTCTTGTGAATTTTCGTCATAAAGGAGAATGAGTAGTTTAATGGTAATGGAAAAATTTTGACCAACACTCCAACAGAATTCCTCTTTTTGAGGGGGAGGGAATCCCTAATAATGGTCATGGATTACAGCTGGAGAAGAACAAGGTGTGCCTTGGTCCAATCATGGGGTCTTATTCTTAATCTGCTTCTCCAGGTATTTGAATGAGCAGTGGTGGCAGGAGAGGAGCCTGTAGTTACTCACCAGGCTTTGGGGTATGACAAATGGGAACCGTATCTTGAACTTGGATTGCTGGTGAGGAGCTTCGCCCCCCCCCCGGCAAACTGCAGTTTTTGGACTTTGCACCATTACATTTAATCCCAGTTACTTACTCTTTATTTATAAAATGATCATATTGTTGTAAAGCAATAGTCCTTTTCCAGCATTGGCACCGTTTTTCCAACTTTGCAGGGTCTGTAAAACTGGTTAATTACAGGGTCTTTGAGACAACATTAAACAGGTGGCTCTGAATGCGTGTCCCGAGATACGCTGCAGGGAGTTCTTCTAAATACTTCCCTTCAGCATTTCCCTTTGTAGTTCTTTACAGAGCACCTTGCAGTAGTGTTCCACGTCAGTATTAAGACACAAATTTCTTCAGCTTGATCAGTAAGGCTGATGCACATACATGTGTCTGGAATATGAAAAAATAGGAGTTTGAGTTTGTGTGGGGTTTTTTTTGTTGTTGTTGCATTTGGGTTTTGGGGTATTTTTTGTTAAAACAGGTGAACAAGTACACAGTAGAGGATGTGCCTAATAGGGTAGTCAGACAAAAAATTTTAAACTGTTCTTTGTGTTTTAACTTACAATGTAATTTCTTATTTTCCAGCACTTTAGAACTTTGTATCAGTTATTTTGAAAACGGAATACACAGCTTTGCAAAACATTTAGTGATCAGGAATCCTCTCAAACTGGGAGGATTTTGCAGATATTTATCTTTCCTGGATCCTACCTACATCAGTTTTTCCTAATCTATTAAAAAAAACCCAAAACCAAACAACAACCAAAAAAACCAAACCAAAACAAAAAGCCGGGTGCCTTGGAAAAGTTGTTCAAAGATTTGAATTCGGGTTTTCAATAATGCTAGAGCTAAAAGAGAATATATACGGGCTCACTCTTTACCTTTCTTATTACAAGCTGGTAGCAATCAATGGAAGCAAAACTGGAGCTGTGCTGTGTTCTAATGGCATCCCTCGGAAAGATTCTGCCCTTGCATTTTTATCTGGCTGCAGCATCCCATCTCCCTCTACTGGTCAGCATTCACAGCATGTCTCATATTTTTACCCTGGAAAGTTATTGGGATACTGTGGAAGGTATTCTAAAACTGTTGTTAGTTGTGGGAAAACAGGAGATGTTAACGTACGTAATGTGGCACAAATCATACTGCTGAACAACATCTCTTCATAAAGGTAAATGTTTAGTCTCAATGTCTTTGAGGGATTTAGTGTAAAGATTTGTAAGGAATTTGTTTTAAGCCTGAATAAGAGAGGAGACGATAAGGTGCCTATGTTGGAAACGCAAAGAAGGCTTTAAATAACAGAAATAGTAGCTAATAAAAAGCAGGAATGGGCTGACAATCTCTTCAGTCTTCACTGTTTGTTGGTGAGAAGGTGTGGGGGCCTGGATTCCAACAGCTGCCACGTATTTTGCTGCTTCTAGTGCTAGCACACTAGAATACACTGGTGCAACTGGCACCTGCCCTTGGCTGTTGCGCGGGTGGTGGCGCATCTCCTGCGCTCCCGCGAGGCGTCGGGTCGTATGTTGAGGGGGAACTGTGCTGTGCTTCAGGTAGAAAATGTGCCACTTGGCACAGACTGAGCAACATCTGTACTAAATAAATAAATTGTACTGAGCCAAGGTCTATTTACCTGCCTGAGGCCAAGTGGCACAGCTCAGTTTGCCTTGGTATAGCTTAGCTTGTGTCTCCCTCCAGTCAGAGTATCTGCATCCAGTCTGCCTACCTGGAACGGTCCCTCGCTTGTGCTGAACCCTGAGAGATGGCCGATACTGTTTGGGGGAGTGCTGGCTGGCACAGGTCTCTCCATTTAGACTGACAGTGGGACTGTTCTTTTACCAGTTTAGTGTATTAATACAGATGTGGCCTTGTAAGTATTTGCTCCTAATAAATATTTATAGAATCATGTTGAACTCCGTTACAGTGCTGTGGTTTTCCTCTGCCTGTGACCCATGTATATTCCTTGTTGGAACAAGCTTCAGCCTCTTGCTTTTCCCGGAGAAGATGCTATCTTTGCTTGACACACTGTAAACAAACTTTTAAAAGTCTGATTTAACCAGGAAGGGAGTCAAAGAAACAATTAGATTGTTGTGAGCTCTCCTGTGGAGTTTTCAAATTTGACTGCGTGGATAGTGAGGAAACTGGGTGAGCTGGAACAGTGTGCAGTTCACGGGGAAAAAACTGCCTTTCTAATCTCTTGCACATCTCCTAAGATGCAAACAGGAGGAGGGTTCCCTGCCCCTTCTGGTTGTCTCCTGAAGGGCCACACTGTGAATGAGCATTCACTTAGTGTTGTTCTACAATTGATGGTCACGAGTGGTGTTTCCCCAGGGCTCAGTACTGGGACCAGTTCACTTTAATGTCTTTATAAGTGGCCTGGATGAGGGGACTTAGTGCACCCTCACTAAGTTTGCTGGTGACAGTAAGTTGGGTTGGAATGCTGATCTGCCCAAGGGCAGGAAGACTCTACAGAGGTACCTGAACATACTGGATTGATGGGCCTGGGTGGCCAAGAAGGCCAACGACATCCTGGATTGTATCAAAAATAGTGTGGCCAGCAGGAGTAGGGAAGGGATTGTCTTCCTGTCCTTGGTGCTGGTGAGGCTGCCCCATGAATCTTGTGTTCAGTTCTGGGCTCCTCACTGCAAGAAAGACACTGAGATGCTGGAACATGTCCAAAGAAAGGCAACGAAGCTGGTGAGATGTCTGGAGAGCAAGTCTTAATAGAAGTGGCTGAGGGAACTGGGGTTGTTAAGCCTGGAGAAAAGGAGGCTGAGGGGCTCTCTACAGCTACCTGAAAGGAGGTTGTAGAAGGATGGGGATCTTCTTCCTAGTAGCTAGAGATTGGATGAGAGGAAATGGGCTCAAGTTGTGCCAGAGGAGATTTGGGTTGGATATTAGGAGGAAATTCTTCACTGACAGGGTTGTCAGGCACTGGAACAGGTTGCCCAGAGAGGTGGTTGGGTCACCTTCCACAGGGGGGTTTAAAAGACCAGGAGCTGTCGTGCTTAGGGCCATGATTTAGTGGCAGACTTGGGTCAGTGGTTGGACTTGATGATCTTAAAGGTCTTTTCCAACCAAAACAGTTCTGTAATTCTATTCTGTTCTTCATTCTAATTGTTCACTAAATGGATCTGAGTTATCTTTATAACAGACTCCAGGAAAAAGCTGAGCTGAACATGGATTTACAGGACAATGCTTGAGTACTCTGCAAGTATTAATGCATTTAATGTGGTGATGTTCTGGGGAAAATATGATGACATCCGGATCTGCCTTTATTTTCTGTTTGTTGGTTTTAACTTCTGTCGGATACCTACAGTGACACAGCAATCTGAACTTTTCCTTTGAAACCGTTATTAATACTTTTAAGGAAAATAGGAGTTTTAGTAATTCCTGTATTCGGATGTCAATGTAATGTAGCACTTTTTTCACGTTTCTATCAGTTGGATTACTTTTGTCTAACATCATCACATAGTGATGATCATTTTTTTCCTTGTTACTGCATGTTTGGCTTTGTGATGTTTTATGTAGAGACCAAAGTGTTTACCTCCCCATTCTGAACTCGGGTTTTCAAAGGAAACGGCTCTTACCTAGTTTATAGCAGTCTCTGAAGCTTAGCTCTGTAAGCTTACTTAAGGACAGATTTTTGTCTGGCCTTCAAACAAATTTGTTAATTTGTTTTGACTTCACCCAGCCTGCGTAAAGGATTAGCTTATTTTCTAGCGCGGCGTGATTAATCCTTCAAGAGGAACATGGAAGGTGAGTATAAGACAAGGATTCCCTTGCTCCGTACCAAGCAGCCATCTGCAGCCCCAAGAATGGTGTGGGAGCAGAGGTAGTCTGTGTCACCTTGTATAGGCTCTTGTGAGGTGAAAAGCTCTATCTAACCTTTAGCTAAGTGATATTTTTGCCTGTCAAAAGTAAATCTGTATTTTAATACCAAAACATATATAGCTTTTGCTCACCGTGACCTTGAAGCTACTTTTCAAGTATTTATTTAGCGCTTCTTCATGAACTAATAAAATCATGTTTATGTGGAAGCAGCCATCAAAATAAGCTTTCAGAATCCCAAAGACTCTTTCCTTTTATAGCCTCAAGAAATCTTGGGCTGTTGCGTGACTTGGAGGTTAGGTTATTTAATATTTCTGTTTAATGAAATTCTGGAAGTTGGTAATAAGCCAGATGTTGTTATCAATAATGTAGGTTTTTGTCGGTAACTATCACATGCTAGTAAGAGCTTAAATACGTATGTAATTGGAAAAATAGTTGGAGCAGTCTTCTGGAAACTTCTCTAGTGGTTTAACACACTAGAACTAAATATAACCTCTGACTTTTGGAGAACATGCACTGGATCCCGCATGAGAAGGCTGGGACAAGATTTGTATTCCTCTTCCTTGTGCTGACTGTACTCAGTAAAATGGATTTATTACTCTTGTTCCCTCCAGGTCATTCTTGACTGGGGTGTTGCCTCTCTCCAAGGTAATGAGATGATCAGACTTTCAGGGAAAATGCTCTAGAATCTTTTGCTTCCAGAAACACTCAGCAGATGCTGGGTCTGCTGTCACAACAGAGTTCTCACAGCTTTACAAGAGGATTGACTGTCTTTTGCTTAATTGGCTTTGAGGTTTTTGTCAGAGTTGCTAAATTTTAAACTAATATACTGTCTGCGTTTCTGAGGAGTGTGAACACCCCTCCTTGTTTACCTCTCCCACAGAGCTGTAAGGGAATAATTTAGTTTAGCTTCTAACCGACATGTGGGCTGAGCAGGCCGCATGAAAGCTCCCTTCATTGAAATCAGGCTGAAATCAGCAGAATACGGGAAGACTCGTGTGTTTTTTCAGAGCTGCTCCTGTTGCTTGTACACACAACAAGCGCAGGAACTGAATTCCTGCAGCTCTCAAGTCCAACGGGAAGCATTCATTCCTGGATCTTGGAGGAAGATAACGTGAATTCGCTTTGCCAATTAAGCTCAAATTTATTCCTCGACACAAGGGTGTAGGTACGGTGTTAGTGCTTGGCTGAGTGAAAGTCATGCATCATTCTTCTTGCCTGCCCTGCCCTGCCACCGCTTCTTCTGGTAAGATCTTAATCTGTGAAGGAATTTCTGTAATGTTCCCAGTGCAACTGGTCCCAATGGCTCTACCCATGGGACTTAGCTAAGGTCTTACTCCTAGCCCATTGTGGCAATGAAATTGAGCAGCAGAAATTCTGTCTCGAAGTGAGGGTTTTGTTGGTTTTTTTTCTTTTCCCCTGAAAACAGAGCTGTGCTATTTTATTTTTACTAGAATGCTTAGGCTCCCCATACACAGCAGGTGGAAGTAATTATCAGCAGAGTGCCTTAATGAGCTGGAATTGCAGGGTTGACTGTAATTGTGGATTAAGAGCTGTCTAGAAGAGGTCCCGATTAACTCGGCACGTGTGTGGTCGAAGAGGGAGGAGGGCTCTTAATTGCTGGCTGCAATAGGGGCACATTGACACGGGGTGTCAGTTGAGGTCTCGGCTCGGTGTCTTCAGTTGGGTTGGGGCCTTTTCACATGGATATGGCGTGGGGAAGACTTCTGCAGGTGTGCTTAGTACCTGCTCTCCAGCAACAAATCTGAAACATGCCTGCATGTTTTTAACTTCTGAATAAGACGCTACCTATTATTTCTGGGGTTTGGCTCGGGTCTGAAGGATATTACTCCATCAGCTCTTAGATTTTACTAAACATTCTGTGCCATTAGTATGTCATCCACCAAAAGCGTTCCCTTTTCGTCGCCTGTGAATGGAGAAGAAGCTTTCAAAAATTCAGCGTGAGCTAGAGGAGCTGCTTGTGGATATTTGTTGTTTGGGGTTTTTCAGATGATAAATGCAGACTCTTGGTTAATAACAGGTTTGTCCAATTTTTCTTTACTTTACTAGAGGGTGTGATAAGGTAAAGGAGGAAATTCTTCTCTTCAAGACCTGGTTTGCCCTCACACTAGGCAGAAGTCGTTATTGCTAAGTCCTAAAGTAGCCTTGTGTTTTTTTTAAAGGCATAGTCCTTCAAGGAGGAAATACTTCTATCAAATTTGTAGACCAGAGAAGAAAATAATTGGAAAGTAGATTTGAATACAACAGTCATCTCGCTGAGATGGTTGTGGTCTTGGTTTAGTCCCTCCAGACAAGCGAATTTATAAAAACACTCAACTATATGTGTGCACTACAAAAGAATGTTTTAACTTTTCAAAATAGTTCCTTTCCAGAACTGTAGTTTTCTGTAACTTCAAAAGGTAGCTGGATTGGGCATTTATTGGAAGAAAAAAATTTGAATTGCTTCAAAGCAGAAGTGTATGACGTGTCTGGAGAATATTTAGCTTGTACTGCTTTTGTATTACCAAGGTGATGATTGTGGGATCTGGGGACAAATGCTGGAATCCCTCATTCCAGTTTAGTTCACAGAAGTTTTCAAGCCATAGAGATAAAGCTGATGGAGTGCTGGTAGTGAGGAAGAGGAGTGTTGCCTGAGGAGTTTTCTGTGGCAAGTTGTATTTTCAATGTAGTATTGTGGGTTTTCTTTTGTTCCCAAATACTGTATTACAAGCCACTGTTCAGGTAAAAATGGGGTGGTTAGCCTCTTCCAGTGGACCCTATTGCATTACCTGGCATGAAAAGACTTTTGGTAGAAGCTGAAAGTGAAAAAGGAGCGAAGAGACAGTGCCAGCACCACAGGTTGTTCTTGAAGAGTATTTTTCAAGTAAGATGGTAACTTGCTGGACCTGAGAGTGGGCTTGCACTCAATTTGACACCGTGTTACTATGACTGGAGTAATTAGTTACCTTGTTTTCCCTCTTTCCTGGCTGCATTGTCAAACAAGTACAGAAAACCAGTGATGAATTCCTTCTAGGAGATCTGTCTTACAGCCTCTTTACAAAAGAAGCAGTACCTGAAATCCTAGTGATGTGAGGGAGTAGCAGAGGAGGCATGTTGTAAACTTGTCTTACTGAA
Organism: Trogon surrucura; assembly: GCA_020746105.1. Classification (NCBI taxonomy): domain Eukaryota; kingdom Metazoa; phylum Chordata; class Aves; order Trogoniformes; family Trogonidae; genus Trogon; species Trogon surrucura. The sequence goes on from CM036622.1 coordinate 53,619,287, forward strand.
GCCAGATCATCAGGCTTGCCTCTCCCTCATCTGCAGCAGTTGGAACTTTTATTTTATTTTTTTTTATCCTCTCGTGGAGATCTGCCAAGATTTGGGCAGCCAGAGAACTTGCCATGCTACTTAAATATAGCCCTGTTTTTGTTGGGCTAGAAACTATTGCCCCATTCCTCACATTTTCACATCAAAAGCATTTGAGAGTCAGTCAGCTCATAAACATTAGGCCAAGGGAGTAAAGTGTAGGTTGCCCAGTTTTTAATGCAGTACAAAGGTCACAGCAGAGGCCTGATGGTTTTCCTGTTGCAACAAAGACCAGTTGTACTACTCTTGGTCGTCTTAGGTGGTTAAAACTATTGAAATGCAAGTGTTTAGCCTCTAAAAGAGAAGTCTTGGGCTAGCTTTTTTTTCTTGTGCCTTTGTACTCTAACAGTGAAAACAAAGACTGTGTTCTAGCCTGACTTTGTCGTATTTGCTCACGCTGTGAAGGTATATATGCTGGTACCCATTGAAAATGGAAAACTTTTTCCCTTTTACAAGGGACCCGTTGAGAAGGCACTCTGTGCCTTGCAGCTTCATACTTAGAGCATGTGAGTTTGGGTACGTGACTTTGACCTACAGTAGTACTTCAGCAAGTTTTATCCAATTTGCTATGATTGAGTGCCTTCCTCTTGCAAATTTCTTTCAGCTGCATATCAAACTTGGTATTTTGTCGTGCTAGGAAGGGTTATTGTTTCCCAGTGTTTGCCTGCAAGATTTGGGTTTGATACTGTGGTCCACATGGGAATTTGGCTCTGTGGGTTCCCCGTAGGTTTTGTAGCCCGTAACAATGGTCATGAGACAAAACTGGGCATTTGTCAACTTATCCAGTGAAAACGACAATGAATATTCTAGCTTTCCTTTGAGTATCCATCCATCAGGAATTGGAGATTATAAAAGTGTCAAGGATCAACTGGGCCTGATACTGCTTTTATGGCAGCTCGGTGCCAAAAAATAAAAGCTTCTTCCTTTCTATTCTGATCGCATAAAATAGACGTTTCTTGGGGTAAAGCTAATGCCCTGATGTTGGTTTGTGCAGTGAAAGATTAGGCAAGAGAAGTACACATTTATCATCTTGCCCCTGGATGGCAACTGTACCGCAGGAATTCTGGCATATCTTTTAACACTGCCTTTTGCATCATGCTTTTGCTTGATGCTGGCATGCCATAACTACATTTCTCACTTCTCTTACTTTCCCACTTTTCCAAGTCAACTGTGGCATTGAGACAATGCTGCTGAGCTGTGTGTCTTTCAGCACAGTAGCTTTGTCTGCTCCACTCAGTGCTGACCCTTTAGCGCCAGGAACTGTGACAGCTCTTCTTGCTCAACATCTCGGCAAGGACAAGCACCTTTTTGCAAGGCAGATGAGACAAAAGGTTCCAATGGCAGCAGTCACCCACGTTACCTCAGACAAGTATGAAACTCCCTGGTCACTTAGGCATGTAGTTAATAACATGGTGTTAGGTGAAACAAAATAAGTGTGTGTGTATATGCATACTGAATTTTGGAAATTTTATCCTTTTAGGTGCTTCCCTCATTCACAGATGCTTGAGAGAGCATTTCCACAAGGGCTTATAAGATTGATGGTCCCGTATATCATAATGAGGAGTGTCCCTTCCAGTATTTCCCGTCAGTGAGGAAAAACTTCTGTAGTCTGGTGACATCTTCTGTGTGCTACCAGTGTTTCTGGTGTCATTGCCCAGTAATCAAGCTCTTTTGGAGATCACTAACCTTAAGGGACCAAAGTTTTTCAAATATTCTACTACCTGAAAAACAGAACTTCCTACGTATGGGTCCAACTCAGTCTTTCTTGGTAATGGCTGTTATTTTGGAAGAGGCTACATCCTCCTGAACACTTACAGTGGAAAAGCATGGATGGTCTACAGAGATGATGACCTCTAGAAGTGCTGTCTAACCTAAATTGGTGAGCATGTTCACAGTCTGTGTAAGGAGTTCCTGCAGTAAGAAAAGCTTGCTCCCATTTTCCTCACTAGTGTAATAGCACCTGTTGTTGAGGTGATCTATGGGCCATGTAGGATTTTAGTGACAGAGTTCTTTTTGCTATAATACGACCCTTCTACTTAATGGGCAGGATGTTGGAGAAGGTGAGTCACATAAAGTGGGATTCAATTGTAAGTGTCTAGACTTAGTCAGCGTGGGGGGAAATGGCATCTGTGGGATACAACTTAATCTGTCTGAAGCTGGCGAGTCACGGCACAGAAACGGCTGTTTCCCCCAGCTGGCTGTGAAGAGATGCAGTGAGTATGCGAGGTCAGAACAACCTTGAAATTTGGGCAGATAAATGCTGGTTTTAATAGTTGGTTGTGTTTGTTAGGAGCACTACATGGTTAATAAGAACAGACGTGCTTTGTTTAAAGAATGTTTGTTGAACAGCAACAATCTATGGGATCTGGCCGGCAAACAATGGTTTCGTGAAGGTCAGGCCAGTCCAACACTCAAGATCAGAGGAAGAGCGATGCTGGTGGGATTGAGAATTAACAGCGCTGTTGGAGGTCTGAAGATGGGACATGGTCGAGATCTTCAAAGGCTACGAACTATATACAATCTGAAAGGAAGGTCCTTGTGGGTATTTTCTGCAGGAACATCACTGAAACATCTAAATGTGCTGGACGCGAGCCCAGCTCCATACCCCAGTGCTTTGGCTGGCCACCAAGCAGCGCTTCGGGCAACCGCAGAGACTAAAGGAAAGTGTGAGTGGGCGAGTGTAGGTTTGTGCTTGCAAGCAGTTTTAGCGAGTAAGTGTGGAGTTGGCTTTTTGCTTTGTAATTATGTTGCTTTTAATTAAGAGACAAGTATTAACATTAAGAACTGATGGCATTGTTATTTAAAAGGTAACTGTGGAACTCCTACTATAAAACTGTAGAAAACAATAGGAATGTCACTTCAGCTGTGGTCTAAGAGGACAGCCCAGAGGGATGAGTTTAAGTATTTCTTTACTAAATTTTGGAGATTTACTACATCAAATGTTTAATATCTTAATACTCAAGGCAAATTCATTGTCTTTTATGAAGCATTTAAGTCTGATTTATCTCAGTAGCTCTATCTGTTCAACAGCTCTCAGGTTTTTTTCTGAAATCTGTCTTTTAAAGCTGGACAAGATGACATCTAACTGAAGATTCTTGAGATTCTTGCAGACAACTTGCAAATAAATCAAACAGGATCAGCGCAAGAATTGATCTTTGAGGAATCAGTTGAGGATCTTTTCCTTCTGGATGGTCTACAAGCTCAGCTTCTTGCCTAGTATATCTTTGGAGCTGTCTCTTTTGAAATATCATTTATGAATCTGATGTGTCCATTTTACCGTCTTGCCCATCTGAACATTGTGCTGGGTGGTGTTCGTGCTGCTGCTGTGCCTGAGAAAGAAGTAGTAGCAAGAATTCTGTGCCTGAAGTCCCATAGTTGGCTCTCTACATCTGTTCTGCTGTGGGCAGGCTTCTTCTCCAGCTTTTCAATTACGGAGTTTGTAAACTTGCTTGAGGAGTTTTGTTGCATGATTACCATCTGGAAGAAAGTTATTTTCCCCTTGGCTTTAATAGATAAGCCGTTACTTTCTTGCTTGCATACAGCTTGAACTTCTTACTTTTCTGGAAGCTTTGAGACAGAAGTTGACAGTGACCGTGAACTCGTGTGATAGCTGCTCTTATGGAAGGATATCAAAGCTGAAGGCTCTCAGTTTCAGGCAGTTTGAGTGTACTTTCCTCTTCGTTTCATGAAGAATGGTTAAAACTTATTTTGCCCCAAGGTGGAGGTAGTCTGTGTGAACTCGCTTCTGTCTCATGTCTGCTCCCCAAATAGCTCGCTGCTGTTAGCTTCTGCTGCACTGACTGTCAGTGTGATGCTGTTCTGTGGGAACACTCTGTGTGTCTGCCTGGAGGATTTCTTTGTGGTTTCGGTCCTCCTAAGGAGTTAGTGTGCTCCAGTGGTGGGTTTGGTAGTGTTTGCTTTGCCTGATTCCTCCTTGTGTCAGTGAGGTGGCTGAATACCATTTTCTAGAGAAATACTGCGTGGTGTATTTCTTAGTCTTACTTGTGGTCCTGTGGTTTTGGTTTTTTTTCCCCCATGTGATTTCTTCACTTTTAATGCAGTTTAGGGGTCGTGATTGTGAAGCAGATTATTATTCCTGTTCATTGATGCTATGACAGAAGCATCAGTAAAGTCAGGAGGCAGTTTTGAGAACAGTCATCAGCTGAGGCTGGGAGGATAAATTTGCTTCTAACGGTCAGAGAGAAAGCAGCTGCGTAGGGGTGGCAAGATCATAGAATCACAGAATGTCGGGGGTTGGAAGGGACCTCTAGAGATCATCTAGTCCAACCCTCCTGCCAGAGCAGGATCCCCTAGGGCAGCCACACAGGAACGTATCCAGGTGGGTTTTGAAAGTCTCCAGAGAAGGAGACTCCACAACCTCCCTGGGCAGCCTGTGCCAGGGCTCTGGCACCCTCACAGTAAAGAAGTTTCTCCTCATGTTGAGGTGGAACTTCCTGTGTTCTAACTTAAACCTGTCATTACTTCTTCTGTTGCTGGACACTACTGTGAAGAAACCGGCACCTTCCCCTTGACCCCTGCTCCTTGGGTATTTATATACATTAATAGGGTCCCCTCTCAGCCTTCCCTTTTCAAGACTAAACAGCCCCAGGTCTCTCAGTCTCTCTGCACAGCAGAGATGTTCAAGTCCCTTGATCATCCTCATAGCTCTCTGTTGGACTCTCTCCAGTAGGTCCCTGTCTCTCTGGAAGTGGGGAGCCCAAAACTGGGCACAGGATTCCCGGGGTAGTCTCACCAGGGCAGAGTAGAGGGGGAGAAGAACATTCCTAGATCTGCTGGACACACTTTTCTTAATGCGCCCCAGGATCCCACTGGCCTTCTTGGCCACAAGGGCACGTTGCTGTCCCATGGACAACTCACTGTCCACTAGGACTCCAAGGTCTTTCTCCGTGGGGCTGCTTTCCAGCAGGTCAACTCCTAGGGGTGAAGACATATGGATCACTTTCAGAAGTCTAATCTTAAAGCCAAGAGTTTGTTTACAGTAGGATAATATATGTATTTCAAATGTTCACTGCAGTTTACTGAAGTGCAGAAAGAGATGGTGTGTTCTGGTGCAGGGTAGAAGTCTCACTAACTTTGAGAAACGTAAACTGCTACGTTACAACATGGAGTAGAGTCTAAGTGGAAGTTCTGTCAAATATCATATGACCCCGGCCATCCTGTGGATGACTTGGCAAACTTTGCCATTGTTAGTTGTGATCTTCTTGGAAGACTTGCTTTTTATTTTGTCCTAGCTACATTTTTGTTTGCTTCTACTTTTTGGGATGCTGATTCCGTTGACTGTAAACCCTTTTCCTGTACCTGTTGCAAAGAGGAGCCCCTTGGCACGTAATTTAGAGTTGAAGGTCGTCAAGGCCAGCCCCCCTGCAGTGAGCAGGGACATCTTTGACTGGATCTCCTTGCTCAGAGCCCCGTCAAGCTGGTGCCACCGTGTAACCACTGTCCGTTCACATCGCAATCATCAAACAATTGGTGCGTGTGTGTTACCTGGACTGAGTTTGTGGCTGTGTCCCAGTTCTGTGACAGTCAAGGCCTGGACAAGAACCTCCATCTCTGCTCTGTGCTCTCCATGTGAAGACTCTGTAGGCGTGTGGGCAGGATGGAGATCATAACGAGCTCGAGAGTATCACCTAGAAATCAGGTCTTTGACTGCTTCGGAGAACAAATGTTCACAGGGAAGTTTTTCCTTTCTTTGGAAGGTGACACCCTAACCTTGTAACCCCTGATTCAGAAACTGGGGAGGGTTAATTCATTTGAAAAACAAAGGCATTTGGTTGCATTTCTTTAGTGGCAAACCAGGCGAGCTGGTCCTTTTAACTTTCAGTCGTATTTAAAATAATTAATCCCTTTTAATTTGTATAAATCATGAGTATAAAAGCTGGAGAGGAAACGGGACTTCTATTGTTTCAGTCTTTTTTTGTTGTTGTTTTATGCAAGTGTTGGTATAGTGAACATTAACTAGAATATAGCACAATCTTCAAGTATCTTTGAAGTGGACGCTTGTGATAATTATGTTCATTACAGATTTATTTCGTGTCATGATCAGTGGGAATAAATTTGAGGTCAGCAAGCATACCTTCCACCAGACTGTATCAGCTTAATTTTTCATCTGAGACTTTCGCATAGAATATTCACATAACAAAACAAAAACCAAGATCTAGTTTGGCTACGCTTTTTGTTCTAAGCTTTTTAACCATTTTAGAAGTTAAAAGGCTTAACATCTAGCTTGGTGTGTGTGATTTTTTTATTTTTTTTTATGTGTTGAATGCTACCTACCTGTTTATACTGCATTTATTAATTTATTTTTTTTTTGGTAACTAGGGAAACCCTTCTGTTGCTGTCTGATGTGCTAAATCAAGAGCAAAGCTTTGTTTAGCCGTTCGTTCTTTTTGCAGGTAAAGAAAGCCTTTTTTGCCTTGGTGGCAAACGGTGTGAGAGCAGCTCCCCTGTGGGAGAGTAAAAAACAGAGTTTTGTAGGTAAGTAGTTCTAAAATTCAAGTTTACTTGAATCTCCGGGATGTTTTTCTGTTGCAGAAGGTGGCTAACCCTTGTCTGACATCCTAGAGACGCTCTGGCAGAGAGAGTTTCTTGTTGCTTTCTGTGAGGAGTGAATTGCTGCCAGCTTTCCTAGTGTTGCTGCATTTTGAGAATCACGATGATCCTTTTAGATCCCGACCTCGTGAAATTTGGTCTCTAATGTGCACGTTTCACTGTGTAGTTAAAAGGAAAGATAACGGTCACCAAAAAAAATTTGGAAACAGGAGCTATATACAGGTGCATGGAAAAATATTTAAAAACCAGAACTAAATATTGATTACTGCAGATACGTCCCATATTGTGAGAAAAATATTAGATCTATATATTGGGTTTTTAAAAGTCATGTAATTCCACAGCAGTAATATTTCGGAGTTAGATCTCTGTTGCACTTAGAAAATGGGGTCATAGTGGCAGTTACAAATGTTATATGTACTTGTTGTGACCTAGAATATAGATTGAACACTCTTGTAAACTAATGGTAAATGCTTTTACAAAACACTTGCTAAACTATTTTAGATCCAAGAGTGGGGTGGGGAACATTAGTTTCATGCAATACACCAGTAGGAATACTCTGTGGTTTTTACATTTAATTTCATTTTCTGTCTGTCCCTTAAGTTCTAGTCGTTTGACGCTGACCTCTGGATTCATTTTTCCCTTCCTCATTTCTTAGTTTCTTCAGTTTAGATATAAGAGTAGTAAACAGTGGAGCAATTTACACCTTCTCAAATTTAGAACTTGAAAACTCAAAAAAAGATTAATGTTTTCAGGTAACTAAACTAATCAACAATATTATCTAGTTTGGTGTTGGTGGTTAAAATGTATATTCTGTGGATGTACTATGTCCTTTTTTTTTTTTTTTAAAGTCATGTTTCAGTAGAGACATTGAGGATTACACTGGAAATGGTTGAATCAAGTTCTCTAATCAGTAATATTCAAGGAATGTTCCTTCATTTGAGTTTAAGAGTCTGCCTGACTTGGCGAGTTCCTAATGACAGTGTGTCCGATTCGAAAAGAAAATGAGACGCAAGGACAGATCTCCAGCCTTTAAAGATTTTCTTTCCATGCTTTTGGGGGTGGATGCAGTCTGGATTCAACGTTTTCTTTGATTCAGATTGAAAGGAGAAGCCCATAGCTTGTCATTTTGAATATTAATTCAGACATGTTTTTATACTGAAGTATTGTATCAATGTGAAAGTGAATACACATAGTTTTGAAATCCCACTCTTGATTAGTCCAATGCGTATAATGTTACATGGATTTGAAGTTTATTAAATTATCTATTGTGAACATAAATAGACAAAATAGCTGGAAGTTCTATATGTTAAATATACATCTGAAGAACTTTTCTCATGTGTCACTTGTTACAGGAATGTTAACAATTACAGATTTCATTAACATACTGCATAGATACTATAAGTCTCCAATGGTGAGTATGATGTTCAGCTTTACGTTTATCATTTGCCGTACAGTACAGAGACTGAAATACCAGACTGAAAGATTGATGGTGATTGTTACTGCTATCTAAGCTTCCAAAGGCTTAAATATCTCATGGTTGTCCTCACTGTGGGGGTTTTTCTGAGAGAGAAAAGATGGCTTTTGGGGCAAGGTACTAAAATGGTACCTGGATACCTGGGTTCAGTTCTCAGCCTCAGCCCTGAAGGTCCTGTGAGCTTGAGCAGGTGACCTGATCTGTCTGCTTCAGTTATACATGCATAAACATGAGGAATTTCCTTAATGAGCACTACCTTTTATTAAGTTTTGTGTGGGGCGTACTGTAACGATAGCCTTCGTTTTGGTTACGAGGCTCCACTTAGTGTTGCAGCTAATGGATGATGCATTTGGGATGAAGGATTTGGCTTAAGGTACCTACTTTTAATATCATATCTGCTTTTTAGTGTGAAGGGCAGTACTTGCTTATTGATCGCTATATTTATTTGTGTTCAAGTTGTTTCAAAGCACATTTCAGTAGTAGTCAGAGTTCTATATAAATGGTGAATATTGACCAAAATGTGTTTGCAGAGGATGTCTAAGTTAGTGAAAAACTTCATTGTATGTACAAATCAAGTACGTAGCTGCATGTGGTTCACATGTTTGTGTCATCGTATTTGTCTCGTAACAGCGATAATGCTGTTCCAAAAGGACTGTGTGGAGTTAAGCAGAACGCTGGCTTACACAGGCTTGGATGCGTTGAGTGGTTACTCTTTCTTGGAGTAGAATAAACAAGTTAAACTAGTTAAATATATGCAAATATTTCAGTTACACGACTGAGTTGCACAATCAGTTGGAGATCTGTTGACTTCAATTAACTGTGATTTAAAATTCCCATTGGCAGTCAGTTGATGAGGATCTCTAGCTTGCGTGTTCATTCAAAAACATTTACATCCCTTTCTTGTTCCCGTCAACTCACAATTCCCACCAATTAAAACATAGTACGTATGTTTTCCTGGCTAAAAAATCAAGAACAGTTGAATGAAGCAGACATCTGATGTGTCAGGCTTCTCAAAACTCATGTTAATTTTTAAAATTTATTGAAATTCTTGTCAGATGCCAATGGAGTGACTCAATGTCCTTTCTTCTTGTTAAAGATTATTTTTTTTTCCCTCCCTCTGTGTATTTACAAGGGGTGAGGGGAGAGACAAATGGAAAGTGTTTGCATGCTGGTAACTTCCTTAAAATGGTTTCCCTATTGTAATGACCCTCAATGTCAATACTGCCAGTTTTTCCATGTAACTACCTGTGGTCTGACTGTCTTCATTGCTTTTTTACATTGTCTGACATCTTATTCAATAGGTTGTGCTTAAAATGGCACCAGGAAGGAGGAATAGCTGAGAGGGGACAGCATTTAACTGAAGTGATTGATGCAGTCTGCTATTTAAATAAACAATGTAATGAATAAAATACTGTTCCATCAGGGAATGCTGTAGTCTTAGTAGGTAAAATAATGCTGGAAATTACAATTCTCTTAAGTATTTCAGTCGTTCTTCCTAAATGCATCACAGCACGTGCAGTGGGAAGCGTGTTGGTGTTCATGGACTAGATGATACCTTAAAATGACTGATGGGGGAGGTAGTTTCGCCCCATAGTGTGATACAAGAACTAGGTTTAGTCTCATCAGCATCTAAAGTGGTCTCTTAGTCTTTCGGTCACTTCAGTAGCTCTTCTGAACCGCACTCCATTGTCTTAACTGCCTTTTGTGTCGAGTGCCCTAAATTATTTAACTTGCTTCTACGAGTGCCTTTTACATCAACTGGTATGTCTGAGAAATCTGATTTATGTCTCAGTTTGCATTCCTGTGTATGCTTCGAGGGATGCTGACCCCAGAGAATGATCTCGAGCGTAGTCTCCCTTAGCTGAGCATGGTGGGCTTTGCAGAGACTTCAACCTGTCGCCTCTGAACTCTTCAGCTTGAGCAGAGGTCCCTGGCGGAGAAGGGTGCGGGATGACGGGCACCTTTGACCTGGGCTGTAGCGAGTGCAAGTCCTAGTTCCAGCAACTGGCTTTGGCTTGCAGCTTGATACCTCTAGAGAGAGGGAGTTTTCACAGCTGCAACGTTTTTAGAAAGCCGTCAGCAAGGTGGAAGGAGCTGCTGTTACACAGCCTTGAGGACTTTGTGAAGTAGCAGCTGAACAGCAGGAAGTTGCTGATGTGACTGTGTCTTCTTCTGAGTTTGTTTGAACTTCAAAGACTGGACTCTTGAGGGTTGTGTGCTGCTGCTGATCTGATGATAAGCTGCCATCAAAAGGGGAGGAGTTTCCACATCCTTTTCCCACTGTGGTTTCCCTGTCCTTTTTGTGAGCCGGTTAAGGAAGCTAAACCAGCAGAAAACTAATTATTTTTGTAACTTTTTTTGCCTGTTTGGTTCCTGGGTCAGAGAAGCAACGTTGCAGGCACAGAAGTGCTGAGTGTCTCCATGGCTTAGACGTAGTGTCCAAAAACATTTGAAGAATGTAACATTGGTAAAAAATTAAACTTGAGGGGGCAGGGAAACCCAATGTTGGTGCTTCTCATTGAACTAAGCGCTAAACCAAGTACTCATGGTTGGTTGTAATCAAGTAAGAGTAAAATTCATCTCTGTCAGCATTAAGAAGTGATGAGGGTAAGCTTTTTGCTGGTTTGGCTGTGAGGAATCATCAGAGGATTTACTTTGGCATGATTGTTTTAAGGTAAGAGAAATTACTGAGGAGATGCCTTTGAGTCTTGAAGAGAATTAAGCTACAAACATGCAGGGAAAGATCTTTCCTGCCCGATCTGGTACTCAGCACTGAGCAGGATTGTGCCCTTTCTTGTTATTTTTGAGAAATGTTCTTCTCGACTGTTCTTTGTTGGATTGCCTGTGGTGAAAGGAAAATTTTTCAAATGTTTTTAATATTGTTAATGATTCTTGGTTTAATATTAATGCTTCAAGCTAAGCTTTCCATCTGTCTGTTGTAGGTTCAGATTTATGAATTGGAGGAGCACAAGATAGAAACCTGGAGGGGTAAGAATATTTATTGCTTGGCTGATAATTTAATATGTTCTAATGTTTTTCAGCATAATGTCTCTCTCCACATACTTTTTGATGAAAGGAAAAATAGTAAAAGCTTGTCCATTGGCCCCTGCTGCTTATTTTTCTGTCTGAAAGACTGTGTGGGCTAGAGTCATGTGGGCTATATACTACTTTGCCACTTGTTCACTGTTAGTACCAGCTTGGTCTTTAAGAAAGAATGGTTTCTTAAAGAACGCTGTCCCTGTAGAGATGATTAGTAGAAGTGAAATAGAAACGTGTCTTGAGCCAGAATGCAGAATGAGTAGCTGACCCTCCGTGTCGAGGGAGCTAATGGATGGGCAGCAAGCTGTGCCCGACTGAATTGTGTGACGTGACCAGAAATTTGTACAACCTGCTGGGTGTAAGGAGAGATGCTGAATGCTGAGAGGAAACTTTCTTTTAAAAAAAGAAAAAAAAAAAAAAAAAGGATAGTACCCGAAGTACTCCGTGCAGCCAGACCCTCACAGAAAAGGAACTGGTCAAGAATGATTTGCTGTTGTTGCAGTGACCCCTGGTGGCAATCGCCCTGTTGCTGTGTCTTTTTAATGTCACTACAGAGGAACGTGCATAAGTAGAATAACTAAAGTAACGGTATATCATAGAATGATAGAATGGCCTGGGCTGGAACGGACCTGAGAGATCATCTAATCCAACCTCCCTGTCATGGGCAGGGACGCCTCTCAACGAGATCAGGCAGCACATGGTGACATGTTGCTATCTTCCACTTCATTTTATACAAAAGAATTAATAAAATGCTTTCATAAAGAAGTTAATGTTTTCATAAAGAAGTTAATGCTTTCATATAAAGTTAACTGTGTATTCATTCTCTATACACAGAGCTTTATTTACAAGAGACATTTAAACCCTTAGTGAACATCTCTCCAGATGCAAGGTAGGATTTTTCTTTTCAGTCTGCTTAATGATGTAAACTATCTGTTTCAACACTGAATTTAAGCCTTCTTATATAATAAGAAACAATTTATATTGTAAACTAGAGTACAATTAGTGAAGGATACTCTTCTCATGTAATCAAGAAGGTGTGGGAGCTTTTTTTTATCGTGAGGACTTTAATATCCAAATAGCAGAATTTTTAGTTAAACTTTTGTCTTTTATCAGTGTTGCTGTTCTGGTAAATGAACTAGACGTGGATCAAAATTAATTACCCTAAAACATGTAAAAAATACAGCATGATGACCTTTTTAGCTATTCTGCCAGTCATATTTGTTTCATGAAAATCAAAACCAGCACAGAGTCTTTCAGCTGTCTTGTTCTCAGCAGTCACAGTAATTGAAAACTTTCAGTACTTTTCAACGCAAGTAACTTCCCTTAACCAAAGGAAAGACTTTATCTGTGTGGTTTTGTTCTGCTCTAGCACTAGATTCTGTTCCTTAAAATATAAACGATAGTCCTTTCCGTGGTGGAATTCTGAAACAAATAGTTTATAAACTGTCATTGTACCTTATTTACCAAAGGTACTTTGAGAGAGAGCTTTAGGTCATCACTTAACAACTAGAATTGAATCCTGAACCAGAGAGTGAAGTTCGGAGTCTTGCTCTCCGATGTGGAATGGGATTGCTTGTGCCTTATCGAAGGAAACTGGCAAAGGAGAGCTCTAGAGATAGCTCCAAGCTCTATCCTCAGCTGAATTGCCATTGTCATGAACACACCATTCAATTAAGTTGTGAGGAGTGTATTTTGAATGGTACTTGCTTGCAAAGAGTATCAGTAAGACAACAAAATAGTGTAATTGTTTTCAGTGAAAGGCACAGCAAGAGAAGTATCGCAACAGAGAAGATGCGGTAGGGCGTGCGTGAAAGGATCCAGCAGGTCAACTTAAGACCTTGCTGAATATGGGCTTGGGTTCTGTGACGGTCAAAGCGCTTGGGAGCTGCTAAATGTTCGCTCCTGGAGTGGAATCGACAGTGAGTGGGGGGAATCTCGACTCCACGTCTATCCAGTGGGGTTAGTTCTTCCCTCTAGTGGACTCGGAGCGTAGTTGGTTGAGTTTGGGAGAAGCCTACTTCAGCAAGGAGGCGTTTCTCAGAGTTCTATCACTCACTGATTTATTTTGATTGGTGGTCAGTTGTTTTATCATAGTCTTGCTAGGACCAAGGGAAAAAGAAGTGGTTTTTGCAAGAAGAGCTGACTTGCACAGGTTTGGAGTATTGCTAAATTGTAGCCTCTAATGTCTGGAAGAATTTTTTGATCTCCTAAGAATAACTTTTTTCCAATCCCCAGTGATAATTCAGTGAAATTATTAAATAATTGTTTGGGCTTAATTGCATATATGTGCTTGTCAGTATAAATGCTCTTCCTAGAAAGTATTATAGAAGTTTGGGATTGAGATGCATGAAGGGCAGGAATACTCAATTTTTCACTATTTGAACAGAAATATCCCTTCTGAGTGTAGGGATGCCGTGAGCACAGCATTCAGTGGAAAAACAGTTTACCCTTGTGAAAAAATGTTTCTGCTATACTTTCTACCACAGAAAGTCACTTTCCATCACATTTTCTTTCCTGGTTTTAGATGTCCATGAGCATATCATTGTTGATGTGTTTTACCAACTGCTAAAATCAGTTTGAAGTCCCTTCTGTTTTCTGTAACATTAAAGATAATGCTAATAATTACTTACCAGATGTACTTTACAAGTATTTATAAATACATGTATCACTTTGACATTACTTGTTGCCAGCTACAGTTCAGTAAAAAAACTTAATGTTTTTCTCCTCAGCCTTTTTGATGCTGTATATTCATTGATCAAAAACAAAATCCACAGATTGCCAGTCATAGATCCAGTCAGTGGAAATGCACTTTATATACTTACCCATAAAAGAATCCTCAAGTTCCTCCAGCTTTTTGTAAGTACCTGAAGTTTTTTGCTTTGCTTAACTGGTATTTTCCCTCCAGTCAACATCTTTAATGTTAAATTATTTAAGTCTTAGTACTGAAACCTCTTGATGAACTTCCACGTTCATTGTGTCTGTGTGTTTTGATAACAGAGAAATTAAAGACCGAAGTAGGACCTGCGTGTTACCATTACTTTGTTTTAGCCATTTAAAGAAACCTAAACTTGGCTTGGCTGTTAGAGTAATTTGTTGTCGTTTCTGGAAGATCTGTTCAGCTGCAAAAGCTTGTTTACATGTAAAGAAAAATAAATCGTCTCCCAGAGAGGAGATTATCGTTACTCACTGTAGCTTGTGTTAGTCGCAGGAGTGAACAGGAGGCCAAACCAGGTAACAAGAGCTGAAAATAAGGGTTCAGTGCACAGCGCGTGGTGCTGTCTTCTCTCTCCTGTTTCAGCAGGAATGGGATAGCTTAGGGCCAGGAGCTTTTGGTGATGGATTATCGCAAAAATAAACAAGCAAAATACTTAGTTGCATGGTCTTAATTTAGAGCTCCTTTGAACAGAAGTAATGCTTCTAGATTTGAGCTTGTTTGGGCTTTACGTTAATCTAGGAGGAGATTACTGTAATGATTTGTAGTAATTATTTGGAGTCTGTAGGTGGCCGAATGAGTACAGATTTCCTAATGCCGGTCGTAGGGACGCATGGTAGGTTTGAAAAACGGGGTGGGTGCAGAAGACAGCACTGTCAATACAGTCATTCTGTCTTTCCTAGATGTCAGAGATGCCAAAGCCTGCCTTTATGAAGAAGAATCTGGATGAACTTGGAATAGGAACTTACCACAACATTGCCTTCATACACCCAGACACTCCTATCATTAAAGCCTTGAATATATTTGTGGAGAGGAGGATATCGGCGTTACCTGTTGTGGATGAGTCGGGTGGGTGTTGGATCTTCTGTGTATCTTCTAAGATAAATGGCGCCGAGCCCTGCGGTGATGTTGGGGGGGGGGCATGGGGGTGGTGAAGAGGAGAAAGAATAAGGAAAATTAAAAAGGCGTGGGGGAGAAAGGGAATATCAAGAAATGCTCGTGCAAGATGTAGGTTGATGGGCTTGGAAGAACTTCATCGTTTGGGAGGTTGTTTGTGGTTTTTCTCCTCATCTTGCCCTTTTGACTTATCTATGTTCTCTTTGTGTAACTAAAACTATAAACTATAAACTATAACTATAAACTAATAAATAAAAGCAGGAAGCAAGAAAATTAATTTTGTATTTTAAGCACTTTTTCTATTTCTTTTTAGGAAAAGTTGTAGATATTTATTCCAAATTTGATGTAATAGTAAGTATATCTCTTAAATTCTATTAAATAATTTATATTGCAAAATAATTTGTTAATATCTCAATTTTGGCTGTTTTTGTTCCTTAGGGTCCAGTTAACAAAACAAATAAACCGGCTTCAATTCATCCTGCAAAGCTTTTTTTTATTATTATTTTTTATTTAAGCTGTCCTTAACTTTCACACAGGCAACTACTGCTCTGGATGCTACCTAAAATTAGATCTTGCTGTGTTCTTACAAAAAGAGGCTTTTAATGATTGTTTCTATTTTCGAGATGATAGATTTTTCTTTTCTCAACCACTGCCTTTCCACAGGCAGTTTTCAATGAGGATGCAGATTTCACCGCGCAGTCAGGGTACTTTCTATGACTTGACCTTCTCAGTGAATTAAAACTACTTTGCCCATTCTTTTATGTGACTCACCGAGTCCAGAGTATTACATTTGTGTTCCTTTTGGTTTAGATCCGACTGAGGCCCCTGTTTCTAGGTAAATGGGAAACAGAGATTCTATTAATTATTTGAGATTTTCCTCACGTATATTTGCTTGCTTATTAAACAAGAGGGAAAGAGGTTCTGTTCTTTAAATGATAATCAATTCTGAGGCTTCCAGTTCATCATCAGTCTGCTTCCACCTGATCTTCAAGCTTTAAAAGAAGAAAAAAAAAAAAAGAAATCTGAAATACATAATGTGATCTTCCAATAACATAGCATTTGCAAGATTCAGCTGGAGATTTTCAGCATCAAACCATGTGGCTAATACGCTTTGTTAAATCAGTGTTTTCAGCTATGCCTGTAGGTACAGGTGACTTGGTGGTTGATAACTTCTTTCCTTTTAATAGAGTTTTGAATTAATTTTCAAGTTCTTGATGGCAGAAACTTGAGAATAGTGTGTTGATATAGAAGGACCTTTATATGGCAGTAGTTATTGTGTGTAGGGTGACTAAATTTTGCAGAAGCTTTTTTTTTTTCCTCCTAGTGTTCTGTATTAGGAATTAGTTAACCGAGTTAGCTAAAACTGCCTGTATCTGCATGATCATCTCAAACCTATCTTTTCATATTCAGTGTAATTAAATCCAAAAACTTCATGAATCGGTGTGTAATAGCCAAAAATTAATTTTACTTTATTGCTTAGGCCAGTGTTTTAATTTTAAAAGTCTTTGTTCTTCCTTCAGTGCTTCCGCGCACAAAATAATAGGCCAGGATGTGCCAACACTATAAAAATATTGCCATGGTCTCACCCACAAAGAAAGCTTTTGCTGGTCTGGACAAAGTCATTTTCCTGTTCTTAAAATGAAAGTTGAGAATATCAGCTTTGAAACCCTTTTAGTCTTCCTTCAGTGATGGTGTGGCGTTTTTATTTATATAATTTTTATAGTACTTAGTAAAATACAGATACACACAAATCGTTGTCCAATGGCACTGCCAGCACAGTCCAGGAGAGGGAGTTCGAGCCCACAAATAAGAAATGTGAAGAAAATCCTTAATTTGTTCTCTACTTGGATCTCCACGAAGGTCCTACTTCACGGGTGGTGTTCAGAGCAGTTGGTGTCCTCCCTTATTGTATGAAAAACAAACAACAGAAAATGGTATATGCTTAAAGTATATTCTGTATATTTTAAAATCTGTAGAACTTAGTCTTTACGTTTTCTACTCGTGGCAAAAGCAGGATGAGTGACATCAAGACAAATATCAGACAGCAAAGCAAGGATATTTTCATTGCCCTGCTGCATATCACAAAACAGTTTTATCAATTAACCCAGTCTGTCAGATGGTGTTTAAAATAATTTCTTGCTTGACTCTTCCCAAAAACTGAAGCTGAAGAGCATCTGCTTTGCTTAATATGTGACTTGGAATAGACTCAATTTACACCAGAAATGTGTAACTACTTGATGCCAAAATATTTACTTTATCGAGTACTTTATCACTAAGTACGGAGATGTGTTATATGCCTTGGTTTGGTTGTGGTTTTTTTCAGAATCTTGCTGCTGAAAAAACATATAATAACCTAGATATCACGGTGACGCAAGCCCTACAGCACCGTTCGCAGTATTTTGAAGGTGTGGTTAAGTGTAGTATGCTGGAAACACTGGAGACCATTGTGGATAGGATAGTGAAGGCTGAGGTGAGTTCACTTTTTATTTTTCCCTTTACTATAAGTTAAAAGTTGCGTTACCTAACTGATAGTAGAAATTTATCCTAAGTTGTTTCGGTTACTTGGCGAAAGTATTTTTTTTCATAACTGCGTGTGTTGGGTATCAGCTTGTTTTAAAGACTTAGATTATAGATGCTTATAGGAATATGCAGAATGTTGTACAGTACATCTGTCGTAATACCCAGTTATTTTTGTTTCATGATATTAACTGCATGATTTGCAAAGCCTCTTGGAAAGAATCAAATTTCTTCCAAGCCTGCCATAAGTTTTGCAGAAAACTTTTATTTATTTATTTTAATTCCAGCTTATAGTCAGGTTGATCAACATGTTGCTCAGGGAGTTTCATGAGCACAGTTAGTTAATGCGTACAGAGTCCTGCCCGACTCTCGGGCAAATACCATGAAACAGAACCAGAAAACAAGTTCTTGAGAAGATGCTTTCACCAACTGCTCTTGTACATGGTTTGTCTGTGCTTTCCATTCCCTTGGTGCTCTTTAACTTGTCAGTACTGGGAACTTCCTTGCATATGGTGGCGAGCAAGTGCGTGGGGCTTTAGTACCAGTTTCGGTTGTCTCCCAAGGTGTGATCAACTCCATTTAACTTTTAACTTCTTCAGTTACAGGATTTTTCTTTTTCATCTTCAGTGCTGTAACTGTACATATACTTGATATGAGTAAAACTACTCCTTTGTTACTAGCCCCTTAGAACCTCCATTAGGCAATGTTTACTTGTAACTTTCTGCATCTGCTTGATTTTCTTCCTGAAATTGAATAATTTTTAGCATTGCTGATACACAAATTTCAAATTTGGATAATTTTATTGCTATCAGAAGAAGCTTTAGATGTTTGGGTTTAAGAACAACTCTTCCTTTTTGGTTCAGTCTAAAGCTAGTGAGTTTATATGTAAAAGTGAGTCAGTCAAAACTACAAGCTGTTTTTAGCTGCCGGAGAAGTGCTTGATATTACTGGAAAGGGAACACGTTGTCCATTGTGGTGGTTTGACCCTGGCCAGCAGCCAGGTGCCCACACAGCTGCTCTGTCACCGCCCCTTCTTTGCTAGACAGGGGGAGAAAATACAACCAAGGGCCCATGGTTTGAGATAAGGGCAGGGAGACCACCCGCATCTACTGTCCTGGGCAAAACAGACTCGATTTTGGGGAAATTAGTTAAATTTATTAAAGAACAAATCAGAGAAGAGTAATAAGAAATAAAAACAGATCTTTAAAAAAAAAAACAAAACCCAAAAGACCACCTTTCCTCCACCCCTCCCTTCTTTCCAGGCTTAACATCAATCCCAATTTATCCATCTCCTCCCCCCAAGCGGCGCAGGGGGGCAGGGAATGGGGGTTGTGGTCAGTTCATCCGATGTTGTCTCCACCACTGCCGCTTCCTCCGGGGGAGAGCTCCTCACTCTTCCCCTGGGCCACGGTGGGGTCCCTCTCAGAGGAGACAATCTTCACACACCTTTCTCCAGCGTGAGTCCTCTCACGAGAGATGGTTTATCACAACCTGCCCCGACGTGAGTCTCTCCATGGGGTGCAGCCCTTCAGGGGAAACTGCTCCAGTGCAAGTCCCCCACAGTGTCACAAAAGTCCCGCCAGCCAACCTGCTCCAGCGTGGTCGTCTCTCTCTCCACGGGCAACAGGCTATGGTAGCAACTTGCAGGCTTCCCATGGGACTGCAGCCCCGCTCAGGCACCCACCTGCTCCAGTGTGGGGTCCTCCATGGGCTACAGGTGGACACCTACACCCCGTCACACCCACGGGCTGCAGGGGGACAACCCGCTTCACCATGGTCTTCACCACAACCAGGGGGACTCTCTGTTCCAGTGCCTGGAGCACGTCCTTCCCCCTGTTCTTCACTGACCTTAGTGTCTTCACATGTTCTTACTCCTCTCTCTCTCTGCCAGTTGTTGTGTGGCACAGTTTTGTTTTTTTTTTTCCCCAGTTTTTTAATGGTTTCTCAGAGGCGTTCCTGTCCTGTCATCACTGACAGGCTCAGCCTTGGCCAGCAGCAGGTCCGTCTTTGGAGCCGGCTGGCATTGGCTCTGTCAGACTTTGGGGAAACTTCTAGCAGCTTCTTGTAGAAGCCACCCCTACAGCCCCCCTGCCACCAAAATCTGGCCAGGCAAACCTAATACATCTATTTTTCTTGAATTCATTACACTGAGAGAAGAATAAAATTTAACTACATGCATATAAAAAACCCATACTAGTAACCCCATCTAAAATATAACCAACACAGTTTCATCAACAAGAAAAATGCAACAATATTTTCCTCTCGTTTCCCCCTTCCTTTTTTCCCTCCCTGTGCCAGGTGGGTGTGACTGTTCAAATAATCCAGAGCCCCTCTTTTCTTGTATTGGACTAGCAGAGTGGTTGACCTCAACCCTAAATTAACATATCTATTAAAAGAGTGATGCAGCTTTCTTGCTATTGCCTTTATGAGAGGATGAGGAAAAATTCGCTTTGCTTTCTTTACCATTATGTCCGATTATTTGAAATTACAGTAGCAAAGAGGGAATTCACTTCGGTAAAAAGATGTAGCAGGCCGTGATGTTCAGGGTACACAACTCTGTGCCTGCTCACAGTGGGCTCCGGTGCTGGGACTGACCCTGGGGCACCTTCCTGGTTCTGCCGTGGCCTTTTGCTGCTGCCGCCTCTCTGCCGATGAGCCTCAGGATCCAGGAGTATCCACCCACTTCCTCCACAGTTAGGGCAAAACCTTTGCAGTCTAAAATGTTTCCTAGAATAATTTTGTAAGGATAAGATTATTTTAAAATACAGTCTCACTGTTGAAAAGTCTTGCTTCCAAGTCGTGTGCGGGTGTCCACTAACTCTACAGTGTGTTTGCACAGAGAAGTTGCATTTTTTTGTTCTCCTGTCTCCACGCAAAATAAGGGTTTTTAAACGAGTCTGGCCCTTGGTTTCAATTGTGTAACCCTACAAGAAAATCAGGTTAAAATCAATTTGGACGTATCAAGATGCAGTAAGTTTAGTGCTGTGCCTCTCTCTGTGAAAGTATTTTTCAGAAGGAAGCCTCATTTTCTTACTGTACCTTTATTTTGGAGATCACAGGCTGAGTTGGGAAGATGCTGTAAGCTGGGGAAAAGTGTTTGATGTGAGTGCTGCTTTTTGAGAGCAGAAGTATTTTAAAGCCCTAGATCTTGGCTTAGTTGTCACTTCAAATCTGGTTTTGTTGCCGTGTCGCTTAGCTGTGTCCTTTTTAAACATGCACTAGTTTTCATTTATGTAGGGCAAGCGTGTTTTTATTGCTGGGAGATTGGTATTGTTAATATTTCGCACCGTTCTTTCTACTTGTCTTCATACTGAACTTGAGGATTTTTTTTTTTGTTTGTGGGATTTTCTTTGCTTTTGCTATTACTTTAAATCAAGCAAATCTCTCTCAAAATATGTTCGCTGCTTTTGCAGGTTCATCGTTTGGTGGTAGTGAATGAAGCAGATAGCATTGTGGGTATCATCTCCCTTTCTGACATCCTGCAAGCTTTGGTACTCACCCCAGCAGGTATGGATGTTGCCTTCAGACCTTTTGTCATAAGTCATTTGGTGGCGTGGACACCCTGCTGGTCTTACTTTCTTTGTCAGTGACCCACTTTTGATTTTCAACTGCTGTAACTGTTTGGTTCTCAAATACACTATTAAGTTCTCTTCAGGAAAAAGCTGACAAAATATTAACTGTCAGTCTTGTTCACTGAGGAATGCACACTGAAGCCTTGTGAATACTATTGCTGTTCATGTATTTTTTTAGGGGAAAAAGGTTTTGGTTAATGTTTAAACAGGAAAACCAGGATGAAGTTGAATGTTGCGTGTACAGGCATCTACGACAGGGCGCCTTCCCCACCTTCCTGAATTTCTGTGCTCTGGCCAAGCGCTCCTTGTGTGGCTGCAGCTGTTCTTTCCACCAGTTCTGCAAAACCACCTCCTCAGAGTCCTGCACTTGTCCAGCTGCGCTGTGGGTTTTAGTTGGCACGACTGTGTCAGGTAGCACCCCAGGCCACCAGAATTATTCCAGCAGAAATTTCTAGTGTGTTATTAAACATAAGCAGGTTCCTTTTAATAAGAGTATCCAACAATAGGTTTGTTTCCTCTACTTTTATGTTGGCTGGTTGAAGGGGGTTGATTTTTTTTTTGTTTGTTAGTTTTTGTGCAGTGTTTTTTGCTTTGTTTTTTCTTGGTTTGTGTGGGTTTTGTGTGTATTTTTAAATTTTGCCCACTAACCTGCTTTATGTTCTTAATTGTAACTTCACTTTGACCATGTAAGTGACTTCAGTGTCACAAGAACTAAAGGGAAGCCCTCTTCTGGCTGTGAGGAAGACAAAAAATATCTTGATTACAACTCTGCCCCCAAACCCAAAAATCAGTCTATAAACAAATAGAGCTGGATACATCCTAAAAAAGAAAGTGCATGTGAGCTCAGCTGGGATTTCTTACTTGCACTGTTAGATAACATGATAATGTAGAAGTCTCTCCTCTGTAGGTGTAAAAGAAACCTAACGTAGCTTCTTAAAATAGTAAGAATTCTCCTATGAGAAGAAGTGATCAGTGATAGTGCTGGAGGTATTATGTCAGTGCATCTCGTTCCTTTTAATGACCCAGAAGAAGCTTTCTGTGGAAGGTATGGATGAGTCTGAGAAATCAGCTCAAAGCCCTGGGTTAAGTGGGCTCATTGCCTAGAAGAGAACGGAGGGATACGTGTCCCTCAGAGAGAGGTGGAGGGACAGGCAGAAGTCCCTCTCCAGGCAGAGGAATTAGTTTCCTTCATGACTGGAGGATAGAAGGATCTGAGGAGAGTAGAACTTACTGTTAATGGAGCCAAGTTTAGATGGAAAAGATTAATCTGGATACTGACAAACCAGAAGTTTTGTTATAACACAGACCCTTAAGTTGCAACTCTGGGAGCTGACGTAACAGTGCTCTGTAGTTAAAAAGGGCAGTTCCTGCTCCGATGCTCTGGGCCATGTGCTTCTGGCGTTCAGCGTGTGGCAGCACCCACGTCCATGAGATCCCTCTGTGAGCTGCTTTAACTCATGGATCTAACAGGAAAACTGAGCCAGCAAAAAAGCTGCAGAGTTTTGTCAGTTTGCCACGCTACACGGGCTCGCAGAAGAGTCTAGTACTGAGAGCAGGGGTTAGGGTGACAGAGGGGGCAGAATTCCACCACTGGAAGAGACGAGGCGTGGGGAGGCATTTTATAGGAGCAGTTTTAGGCATTAGATTGCAGTTCCACAGACAACTGCCCGGTTTTAGATTGGGATTTATCTTACGAAGTGAGGATATCTGCAATGTAGATCTATTTTGTAGAATCTGAGGTGTGATTTCCTACTTAAAGTGAATGCATAAGAACAACCAGATAAATCATACCCTGAAAATGTCTGTTTCTCTTCACAGACTAGAAAGAAAAATGTATTGACTGGCAAGAATTAAGACCAAGCTACCTTAGGGAAAAAAAATATCAGTTGTGATGTAAAAACTGGACGTATTTAATGAATCTTTGTGTTTGATAATACATTACAAGTCGTAACTCCAGGTTACAGGCAAGAGATTCTTGCTCATTGGAGTTGGATGCTGAAGCCAAACTCACCATAGGGTTCAGGTGTTGCCCAGCATGTGAGTAGTTTCAGTACTTAGAGAAGAGGCGAGATGCTGTACAGTCCTGCTGACCAGGTCTCTCAGATCCCTGCTGTAAGCAAAATCTACCTCTGAGCCACGAAAAATGGGTCTGTAAACACAGTGTAGTTAAACTGAATGCTTAGATAGTTTGTTCCCAAGCAGGACTTCATTTTTTTTGAGGCTATATAATAACTGATGATTAAACTTGGCTTCTAGGCTGATGGACATGTCTGGGCTGTGGCTTTTTGGTTGGGGTATTTAAATAAGCTTAAAATAAATTTTTGTGCTGGGGGAGAACTTTCAGAATGCTTTCTAGTAACTTCCCAAAAGTTATTTTGCCAGTGAAGTTAGAAGCAGTGATGGACTTGAGGGCTTCCTCACTTTATTTTCCATTAGAATACACTGCAGGATTGCCTAGTGCTTTCGAAATCGTACCCGGTGCTGAGATTCTGAGGAAGTGGTCAGACAGCACGGCAGCATTCCGGCTGAGCAGTGCTTTTGCAGAAGCCAAGTGCTGCGCGCGTAAGGAAATCACGGATGCTTTCCTCTTCTGTTAACAGGTGCCAAACAAAAGGAGAACGAAAGCGAATGACTGCTGTGAATGTACACCCGCTTGTAGGAGAACTTGAACAAAGTTTCTGGGTCAAGTTTGTCTGAAGAACAGTGACTGCAGTAGAACAGAGCAGGATGGTTGAGAATGTGTTTTGGGACTTGCCGCCGATGGATGATGAGTCTATTCCCCCCAGTGATGTCGCAAAAAAAAAAAAAAAAGCAGCATGACAAAAGCTTATGTTAAAATGTAGGCTTGTATTTCAAAATGTCTTCAAAACATTTGCTGGAAGACTTCACATGATGTCCTTCATTAAAATGCACTGTATTCTGAAACTTTTTTTCATTTTGTATTTGACAGAAGTCACTGGTCAGCAATGGATATATGTGACATAAGGCAAGTGTATGGCATATTCACATCATAGTGCCTTATGTCAAAATACAGCAATATGTCATCACTGTTGCCCATCACTGTCCAAGGAAGTATTGTGCTAAACGAGACACTGTATTTGAATGTGAAAGTCTTTAAACCTAAAACCAAATCAGTTTCAGTTCTCATCAGATTTGTCATACAAGCTGTAATTGGAGTATCGGTAGACTTCTTTAAAACTTCAATGAGAGTTTTGTGTTCAATGTTGCATTCTGAACTGAGATGTAAAACAAGACTGATTTTAAGAACAGCTTTATTTATTTTTACTTTCATGACAATTTTTTACACATCTTTGGTGGATAGCTAAAATTTCACCATATCCATTAATAAACTGTTGATTGTTATACAAACAAATGGTAGATTTTTCTCATTATTTAAAACTCTTTGGAGTTGCAGAAGCTGTGGCCTGTTGATCAGTCCGTATTACTTGAGCTGCAGGTGTCGGAAGCGTGGGTTGGAAGTGCTCTGTACTGTAATACAAAGGTACCACGGAGGAATTGAGGTGCCGGAGAACAATATTTTCATCTGTATTAAAGTGTAAAACAATGTTTGTACAACAAAACCGGAACTTTTTATTGTATACGATTTGTACAGAAGTGGAAGAGTGAGGAAAGCTCTGGGCTATTTGCTAATGTAAATGTACTGTAAAGTTTGAAGATGAGACTTTTTTTATAATTGTAGATTCTTGTAGATGGAAGAAATTAAACCCTACAACATCAGTTTGGTTTTAGCAGTTCTTGCCAAGTTCTTCTGCATGTATAAACGTACGTGCATTTTGATTAGTGTAAACTAGGTATGGAGGCACCCTTACTTTCCTTCAACTTTAAAGGTGGCTTGTGCTAATGGTGTAATGCAGGCAGTACTTTGATTTACCATGCTGAATACCGTGCTGGAATAATGCAATAAATTGATCCATTATTTTTCCATTTATAACAATTGAGCTAAAGGGGTAACAATTTTCAGTTTGCTTGTAAAATGTGAGGTATTTAATAGTAATGAAAAACCCTTTCTTCAGTCTTTCCCACTTTCTATAAGAATCTAAATTTTGAACCAAATTTTCTTCTGACTGGCATCTTTCATGTATAAAAATATTCCTGTAGTACATGATGGAAACTGTTCTCTTAGATTTTTATCTCGCTCTCTTACTCTGGAAAGTGCGGTCAAGTCTTCTCCAGGACCTTTTCTGACCAGGTAAATGTTGACTCTGTTCCCTGTGATTCCAGATTGTTGAACTGAAATGAAAGAGCTGCTGTGGCAAAACAACAACCTTATAGTCTGGTGCTGATTGCTGTCACCAGAGGTGACATCAGCACAGCTCTGATCATCTTTGTTGAGAGGAGGTGGAGTGAGAAAAACTAAAAATAGTGGCTCTTGATCTTTGTGGGGTGTGTAAAGGGGATAATTTGTGATAGAGCAGAAGTTTGTATGAAGGCCAGGAGTTCAGCAGTACTACCTGTCGCTGCCACCCAAGCCGCAACGACGCGACCTTGTGAAAGCCTGGATATGGCCCCGGCACCGTAACCCTGGGATGCCAGGGAGTTGCTTACATGGATCCTGAAAACGCTTTGCCTATCACTAGCCTGCGTGAGCGTATTCTGCAGCCCTGTATTCAAGGTATTTCTGAAGATAAGAGTTGAACCACTGATAGGTACTTCTTCATATATTTTATTTTTTGGCCCTGTTCCATGCAGACAGCTTTGAGCTTGTCTGCATAAATTAGTAGGCAGAAAAGCACAATGAATTTGCAGTTTTTGAACAACCATGCACAGACTTCCTACTTTAATGCTATGACGAATGCTGTTGACGTGTTGTGGACACAAGACTAGCAAAATTATGGAAAGTAGCCTCCCCGGTGATGCAAAACTGTATTTAGAGGATTCCCACGTTCACTTTTGGAATTCCGAACTCCGTGAGAAGTAGAATCGCAGTGTAATTCCACAAGCACAAATGAACAGCGGCGCTATCAGAAAGACACTCTGCTTGTACTGGCACAAGTACCAGTGCTGCTGCAGGAAACAAAACTAGAGCAATCATGTCATTTTTAATGGAGATCAGTTTACTACAGAGCTAGAAGCGTGCTTGCTCCAGCATCAGGGAGAGACAGGAGTAACGAAACGGGGATAGAGAAAGGAGAGGTGACTCAGCAGCACTGCTGCTCTGACACTGCAGCTGAAGCTTTGATGCAGGATTCTTCACGTGGCTTGTAAGAGGTTTCAGCCATGGAAGAGAATGAATAAAATATTCTTGCACATTTTTTTAGGCAGCAAGCAGTACCTATAGATGTGAGGCCACAGCTATGGCTCCAGGTGCTCCCTTCCTTTGTGCAGACAGCAGCATGCCGCATACGGAGACGGCAGCAAGCTTCCCAGGGACTGCTGAAAGCCTGTGCACTAGCGTAGATGATTTTCCATCCTGAGGATGAGACGCTGTGGAAATGGATTCTATTTTAATCAGCAGGACTGTAAAACATGTGGTTGCTTCCTGCACTTCCCTGTGCACTTCCTTGCCCAGTAAGAGGTGTCTGTGAAAGGTAATTATTCTACAGGGCGTCTTGGCCTTTGAAGGGAGCAGATGAAGTTTGTTTCTTGCCTACTCTGGATATTTTTAGCTGTCCAGGTGTAAGACTGTAGACTTCAGCCCTCAATATTTTTTTGCTATCTAGAGATGCTCGTGAATTAAGAAAAAGCACCCTTTGCTGGCATTGATTACTTGACCGAGGGAAATATTTTGCTGGTTTATTTCTGGAGTCCTTTCAGTTAAAAGATCTGAGCTCTTTAACCCTTTGCTGTTTACTACAAACTGAACTGCAGTTGTTGCACATCTGAGGCCTATTCATCTTCTTTCACTGAGAAATACTATTCTCCTGGGAATGTTTGGGTAAGACAGAAGGAACCAGCGTCGCTTTCTGAGGCCTGAGCTCTTGTTCTGCCAGCAGACAAGGAATCTGACTGAAATGGTTCCAGGACTACACGCTGCTTTGAGAATGCTCTTGCCATCTTTCTAGAGAACGTAGGGTAAGTTGGAGTCTTTCAGTTTTGGTCCAACTAGAAGTGAAACCACCTGTGCTTAATCCTGTCACACACACAGCAGGTGGTTTGACTGAGGTCTCCAGGCAGTTTTAGAAGTAACCAGTTTACTTCAAAAGTTTCTGTGAACTTTTACCACTTGCACTCCCACGTGGAACACTTAGTAGGGGTAATTTCCAGAGGAAAATGTCATTTTGAATAATTTACTACTACCCTTGTACCCACATAATGTGTTTATGCAAAAAGAAGGTTCTGCAGACACTGCTCTTTACTCTTAACTTCAGGTTTTAATTTAAATGCGGTTTGGAAAGTCACTTTCTTAGTACCCATTTTTTACTGACGATTGCAGTCAGATCTGTTCCCACTGCAGTGAATGGGAACAGGAGGTGTGACCTGTACTCGTACATCAAACTCATTCATTTAGAAAAAAACCTATAGAGTGCGGCGGCCCTGCCAGCTGCACACCAGGGCCTGTACTGCATTAGCCTGTGAACTGAATTAGTTCCTTAATTTGCTTCTACCAACATTTTGCCTATGTTTCTGTCTGAATGTCGCAAAACATTATCGCTGTGAAAATGCAGGAGGGAGTAGGAGCAAGTGTAAGATTGAACTGAAAGTACTTAGTCACCTCTGTGGGCAGCAAACCCTATGCTGTACATGTGGAAGCACGCCCAATGCAAACACTGGACACGCTTCAAAAAGCTCCTCGGGAAGGTCTTGATTTGCCAAAGAACAGAACAGGTAATTATACTGGTGTTTTGGTTTGGCCTGGCCAGATTTCAGCGGCGGGGGGGGAGCTGCAGGGTGGCTTCTGTAAGAAGCTGCTAGAAGCTCCCCAAGATTGATAGAGCCAATGCCAGCCGGCTACAAAGAGGGACCCGCCGCTGGCCAAGGCTGAGCCTATCAGTAAGGTGATAGCAGAGGAACGCCTCTGTGAAAAACATATTTAAGAACGGGAAAAAGAACTGCACCATAACAGCTGGCACAGAGATGGAGGAGTGAGAATCTGTGCAGACACCAAGGTCAGTGAAGAAGGAGGGGGGGGGGGAGGATGAGCTCCAGGCGCCGGAGCAGAAGGAGTCCCCCGGGTCCGTGGTGAAGACCATGGTGAAGCGGGTTGTCCCCCTGCAGCCCATGGGCGAGGTGCAGATGTCCACCGTGAGGATCACCGCGTAGATGTCCACCGAGGACTCCATGCTGTGTGGGTGGATGCCTGAAAGGGGACTGTAGCCCGTGGGAAGCCCGTGTCAGAACAAGTCGCTGCCGGAGCCTGTAGCCCGTGGAAGAGAGGAATGCCCACGCTGGAGCAGGTTGGCCGGTGGGACTTTTGGGACGCTGCGGGTGGCTCACGCTGGAGCAGTTTCCCCTGAAGGACTGCGCCTCAGACTCACGAGGGGTGGGCTGCCCCTCGTGAGGTGTCTCCCGTTGGGCAGTTTGTGATGAATTGCCCTTCGTGGGACGACTCACGCGGAGAAGAGAGCGTGAAGCTTGTCTCCCGTGAGAGGGACCCCACGGTGGCCCTGGGGAAGAGTGAAGAGTCCTCCCCCGGAGTGAAGAAGCGGTGGAACCAACGTCGGATGGACTGACCTCAGCCCCCATTCCCTGTCCCCCTGCGCCGCTCGGGGGGAGGAGGTGGAGAAACCGGGATTGATGTTAAGCCCGGGAAGAAGGGAGGGATGGGGGGAAGGTGTTCTGTTTAGATTTGTTTGCTCTTTCTTACTTCTCACTACTCCTCTCTGATTAGTTCTTTTAATAAATGTACCTAATTTCCCCAAAACTGAGTCTGTTTTGCCCGGGACAGTAAATGAGGGTGATCTCCCTGTCCTTATCTCAAACCCTGAACCCTTGGAAATATTTTCTCCCCCTGTTCAGCAGTGAAGGGGGGAGTGAGTGAGCGGCTGTGTGGGTACCTGGCGGCCGGCCAGGGTCAACCCACGACAACTGGTAAGTGCCGTTACAGGAATTGAATGTACAAGTCAGAGCTGTTCGGCGTTTGGAGGCTGAGTAGCAGTGTGTTCACAAGTTTGTATGTCCTGTATTATAAAAACACTTGCCTGTTGGTTACATTTACAATGTGAAATTCATAGTTTTTCCTCCATCACAGAAAAGCAGATACAGGCAACAAAAGGCATGGACCATTTTTGCAGCCTCCCTCAACGTCTGTTCTTGATCTCACTGCACACACGTACTCCGTTGGTGCTTGCAGTTCTCCTTTCCAGTGTTTTCCATTTCAGAACCACAGTCCACACCTGAGGTGTTGCATTCATTGACCATGTTTGTTATTAGCTCATTTACAATAACGCTAATGTAATTTATCAACTGATAGAAAGGCTACATCTGAGTTGAAGGAGTATCTGGTGGAACGAGATACAAAGCAGGCCTGGAATACCGCCAGCGCGTAGGTGCGTGCCATCCGTCACTTGTCCCAAAGTCCTCGGAACTCTGCTGCAGTTCGCAGCACAACTTGCAACCATGGTAGAAAGGAAGAAGCCGGGCTAGGACCAGGGAATGCAGAGGCAAAGCCCTATCCCTAACGTTACCGCTGCTTCGGAATGCCGTGTTGTGAAATCCCAACCTGAACGTCACTTAGCTTGGTTAGAAGGGGAGAAAATTCCAGCGAAGGGCTGCTCTGTGAGTGTGTGAAGCTGCTCAGCCCTAAACACAAATGGCAGCAGTCTGAACAGCACAGCGATCGGACACTCACAGCCAAAAGGGGTGCTCTCCCTCTGCACCAGAGCATTCCAGGAAGCGTCTGAACTTCACTGGGGTGGGATAAATGCAGGAACAGTCAGATCCTCTCTTCTCTGCTTACGCTGCTGTCGCTGGAGTAACAGTGTCCCAGGGTGCTCCCTAAGGCTACTTGGCAATATCACCAAGTCCTAGAGTGTGGATAAGGACAAAGTTCCTGGGAAGCTCTGTATCTCCCTGTATTTTGAGTGTTCCAGTCAAGACAGAATGAAGCACTTAGGTGATCCTGATGGCAAAAGGTTTCTTAGTCAATTCCTTCCAAAGAACCAGTGGAAAAAAAGTCTCAGGTTTTTTCTGCAAGTTTAAAAATCACCTGTGCCCGGGAAAGATGAGTTCTGTGTTCCTGCCACAAGGCAAGCTGAGCAAGCATGGAGGGTATCCTAAGGTGGGACAACCCTTGCGATTAGAGGCAGTAAATAAAGCAGCTGAAGCGGGGGTGCAGAAACCCTGCAGTAGTGAGCTCTCCTGAATTACAGAATCACCGAATGTCAGGGGTTGGAAGGGACCTCAAAAGATCATCTAGTCCAACCCCCTGCCAGAGCAGGATCACCCACAGTAGGTCACACAGGAACACGTCCAGGCGGGTTTTGAATGTCTCCAGAAGAGACTCCACAACCCCTCAGGGCAGAGAGATTAGTAGAGAGAGAACAAGTGCAAGTTAACAGAAACAAGATAAATAAATAGACAAGGGTCAAAAAGGTGAGTGGGCTAAGAAAAAAGAGTAAGGGAAAAGACCTACTCAAGAGAAGTGGGGTGTTGTCAAGGAGGGCGGAAAACCACAGACTCTCACAAATGAAAACATACTGATGCTTGCCACTCTGAGCATGTGGAAAGGTATGAATCTGTTTTCTGAAAATGCAGATTAGGTTTCAGCAGAGTGCCTATATATGACAGGCAAGTAATAAGAACTGTGAAGGATATGGAAATTGAAAGCATAGCAAACTTCACCTCCATTTCCAAATCCAGTTGTTATTGGAAGGTAACTCTCATCTTGGTTCTTCCAGTCCTCCGGCTCAGTAAATAGCCCAAATTTTGGACCATGGCATGGTTCGAGAAGCAGCGAGTGCAAAGATGACACCACAGCTGCAGAACTACACACGGGATGGTCCTGCACGATTATGACTACTGCAATCCTTCTGGTTTTAAAAAGCCTCATGTCTTTAAAAACATGCAAGGCAAAAGGGGTCACTGTGGTCCTCCTTAGGCAGGACTGTCCCTCTGGAGAGATTTCAGCTGTTATCAGTGTTCACCAAGGCAGGATTTCCACATGCCAATCTTTTTTTGCAGGCCCACTGGATTTCACCAGTCCCTGTCGTGCGGTACTCCAGAGCTGAGGAAGCTGGAATGGAGAACAGAGGCTGGACATGAAGAAGGCACATGCAGAATGATACCCACTGCAGCCATGACAGAGCAAGTACATAAACCCTCTATTCTCTCACAAAGCAACTAACCTCTTCTCATGCACCTATTTGCTAAAGGCCATCGTACCTGCTGTTTCACAGGTTACCAACACTTAGCCTTCAAGATCCTATAACTGAGAAGGGTATAATCAGACTATCCCCAAAGATGCAGATATCTCCTTGAACCTCGACTGCTTCTTCAGAAGCAAATGGCTTTTGTGTAGAAATGTCTCTTCTGCTTGAGCTCCCTGCCCTGGCTGGGTGAATGCTGGGACATAAGAACAAATGGTTGAGGCAACTCATGAGACAACTCATCCCCCTTAACATCACTGCATCCTCTCATCCCCCGCATCCCCCAGGCGCGGAAGGCACCGCTGGCACACGCAGCGCCCTCAGTTTTCCGAGGGGGAAACTCCCCCCCCGCTCGCATGTGACAGCGAACGAGGCTTTCCCACACCACGAGGCTTTCCCACACCACGAGCCTTCCCCGCTTCCCTTTCGATGGAATTCCCAGCACTTCATAGGTGTTCAGATCCCGCGTTTCCCGAGAAGTTGTGACCTGCCAGCGGAGGCACCGAGGTGATTTTAAATAACCCGGCAGCGCGACCCTCCGCAGCGCCTTCTTAGAGCCTTCGGGTCCAGGGGCTGCGAGCGCGGCCCGAGGCCCGCCGGCCCCACGCAGCCCTCGCGGGGAAGCCGGCGGCTCCGGGCCACGAAGCGACGTGTGTCCGTTCCCCCCTTCTCCATGAGCAGCGCCGAGTCCGACCCCGGGGCTGGCTGCGCGGACCCCTCCGAGCGAGCACCGGGCAAGCGCTCGGCGCCCTCCTCTCCGGGGCGCTGCGGCCGTTCCGGGCGCCCCGACACCTCCCCTCCGCGCGAGCGCGCGCAGCTCCCGGGCGCCCTCCGCCCAATCCGCGTCCTCGCTCGCCCTCGCTGGCCGGCCCCGCCCCCTCCCTTTGAACGCCGTCCGTTACCGCAGCCTCCCCCTGTGGGCCAATCGCCGCCCGCCCTGCCGCGGCACCGCCCAATCGGCGGGTGGAGGTGCGGCGCGCGGGCAGGCAGGCATGACGCAGCGAGTTTTCCCCCTCGCGGCGCCTGGCGCCGGCTCTCGGCGGCGGCGAGGTCGCCGCTCCGGCCTGTGACGCGTGACGCACAGGTACGTGAGGGGCCGGCGGTCACGTGGGGCGGGCGCCGCCGCTGCTGCCGCCAGGCGCCGCGGGTCCCGCGCGGTCGGCCCGCCGCTCCGCCGCCCCTCCCCCACCGCCGCCGCCTCCTCCTCTCTCTCTGCTCCCCCCCCCCCCCCCCCCCCTCGACCGCCCCCCCCCCCGCCGCATGTCGCTGGCGGCGCGCCCCGCTCCCCGTCAGCCGCCCGCCGACCGCCGCCGCCGCCTCCTCCGCCGCCGCGACCGCAGCCGCTGCTGCCGCCCTTGATGTGGTTCGGGGCCGGGCGGGGGAGAAGATGCCGCCGTCCAAGTCCCGCAAGATCGCGATCCTGGGCTACCGGAGCGTGGGTGAGCGCGGGGCGACGCCGCGAGGGGGGGCGGCGGGGCATGGCGGAGGAGGGCGGCGGGCCGCTGGGGCGGAGGTGCGGCGCCTTTCCCCCGGCCGGGGCTCCGCAGCGCCCCCCACCCCGCCCGCGGAGTAGGGGGGGGGGGGGAGAGAGGGAGGGAGCGCGGCCCGGCCCGGCGGCCCCCGCCGCATCGCCCTCCCCCGCGGCAGCAGGTGCAGCGGCGGGGAGGGGAAGGGAGGGCAGGGCCGCCCCGCTTCCCGCCGCCGGGACCGCGCAGCCGCGGCGGGCGGGCCCCGCCATGGCGGCGCCGCAGAGCGCTGCGGGCCCGGGGCTGCGGGGCCGCCGTGCCCTTAATAGGAAGTTTCACACGCCCGCACCCGCCCCGCGCTCGGCCGGGCCTTCCCGAAGGGCCCCGGGGAACGGGCACTGGGTGTCGGGGGGGGGGGTGCTGAGGGGGCTCCTGCCCCGCCGGGGCCGCGCTCGGGGAAGGGGCGGGGGGTGGGCCCGGCAGCGCTGCCGGCCCGAGGGAGCGGTGAGGGGCAGCGGGAGCGCCGCGGTCCCGCCGGCTCGGGGAAGCTGGGGCTCGGCTCCCTCCCCTGCGTAGGATTTCGAAATGCTGAGGAGAAACCAGGTTGATCTGTTCCCATTTCTGTGTGGTTTTTTTTGTTTTGTTTGGGTTTTTTTTTTTTAACATCCGTAGAGATGCTTCGTATCTGCGTAGCAAACCCGGCAGTGGAGCCGGTCGTGCTCACTGACGCCGTGGGGCTGTACCGGCTCGGTGGTTTCCCCAGCTCGGGGTCGTGGAGCTCTTGCACAGTCGCCTCTGGTACCATCCAGCGCAGGCTCAGCGACGTGGAGGAAATTCCTGGAAGCGTCCAGCACAAGCCCGTAGTAGCCGATAGGGTTTTTGTTCTGCAACTGCCCACACCTGTAATCTCTTTCTCCTCCTACGTTCACCGTCTTTGGTGG
Source organism: Trogon surrucura (assembly GCA_020746105.1). Taxonomy (NCBI): domain Eukaryota; kingdom Metazoa; phylum Chordata; class Aves; order Trogoniformes; family Trogonidae; genus Trogon; species Trogon surrucura. The sequence continues at coordinate 53,653,038 of CM036622.1, forward strand.
AAAACGGTTGCAGATGTTTCAGCGGTCGGGAGGAATAAGCTGGAGTGCAACGATCCTAATCGATCAAACTTAAAAGCGTGAGATCAATGTTGAAGATAATGTGTGGCTGAAAAAAAACGATGCTCCAGAGACATACTATGCTGCTATTAAAGGCGTTTTTTTTACAGTAAAGTAGTGGCTAAATCAGTAATCCATCTTTTGTTATGCACTCAGCAGAAAGAACTCATTTTAAAAATAAAAAAAGCTTTTTGTTTTTTAAGCTTAAAAAAAAAGGCTAAAGAAGTGGAGCTCTTTCTTAGTTTTTGTATGTAACTGCAGCCTGACTTTGAGTTGAGGTGGGGTCAAAAGGATGCTGACTTTTTGTAGTCCTTAAAAGGAACAGTAAGTCATAGCTTGATCAGTTTGCCTGTCTCTTTGACATCACTTGTTGCAGTCTATTCCATTGTCTGTCCTGTGTGCTATGTTTTCTGGTTTTTTTTTTAACTTTGAGCACTGGTGAAAACAAGCAACGAGCAGTGTAAGTGGGAAGGAAAAATGCTTGAAATTCTGTCCTTCAGAAGAGTGTGATGGGGACTGGGTGTACTGTTGAGCTTTGGACTTTCATCTGTTGACACTGACAAGCAGCAGTTAAAGAAATCAGATGGTAGTAGGATATATACTCAGTTGAGGAAAACCAGAGGAAATAGTATAGTAAATCTGGTTGGTTTTGAGCAAAACAGAAAGGATGGGCAAAGTGTTACATAATGTCTGCTAAGACCTGCTACTGAACTTCACCTGAAATATTCTGGGAGTAGCACAGTATTAGGCTTGCTGGGGCAAGATCAGTTTTATTTGGACAGCTAGAAGTTGTAAGAACGTAGAACTTAGAGGTGGGAAAAATTCTGGTTTGCTGTAGTTTTCCTTTCGTTGTCTGTGACAATTCTCTGCTAACTCTTGGATAGAAATCTTCCATGTTAAAAACTGCAGAATTATTCTTGTTAAATATGAGAGCGCTAAATTTCTGGACAAATGCTTAAAGTTCGAGCGGTAGAAGCAGGCCATTGGGCTCTTCCATCTTGCAAAGCCGTGAGAAAACCAAGAAAGTTAAACTTTGATATTTCGTTTGGGTCCTCTGCTTATCCAGGTATGCCTCTTGAAATCTGGGAGGATAGTGACTTGGTTTGGCTTCAGAGAAGCTTTCCGATAAGTCTTGCTCTGTATTATAATGGCAGGAATATTACTAGTAGTTCTGTAGAACATATGAATATTTTGATATTTCGTTTTATAGTTAGGGAGGTACTTTGCTTTGCCATTAACCTTAATCTTTACTCTGGAATGAGGGAGGCTAACCTGTGAAACGTTTACAGTTTTGTAGGTTAGCGAAAATGCTTAGGTGACCTACACCGAAGTTTCACGCTCTCCTTGTCATTGTGTGGTGCTGGAAGTGAAACTACTCAGAAAATGGCAAGTTTTTTACCCTGCGTCTCTTTCAGCAACGCGTTGACGTAACCAGGTTTTGATGACGTATTTTAAGCAGTGAGTTGTTCCCTACTGTTGATGATCCAACAATTTTGTGGATTTTTCAGGTTATGAGGGTGTGTAGTAAGGGGCAGACACGTTCTCCCCTGAGATGTGGTAAACGGGGTTGGAATCTCGTACGGGCTTTGTGCTAAACCCTTGTTTCTTTTGTTTGCATTAAATTTTATTCTTACCCCAATGCTGTTGTCAGATAGACTAGAGGTTGGGAGCGATATTCTGATATAATAGTTCTCGGAATAGGTGATTCAAGAGTCTGCCTGTTTGAATACACTCCCTCTATCTTTCAACACCTCCGTCAACCCTTTCATATGTGGAACTGGTATTCTTTGCTGATGGGAGAGATCCCAGAGGAAGCCTGATGAATTCCCAGGCAGAGATACTTACTGAGATGCAGCCAGGAGCTTCAGGACTTGTGTTTTGGTGAGGAGGGCCAATTGCGCGTGGATGTAGCAGCGTACAGGTTGTGGCACGACGCTAGACGAAAATCACACAAGAATGTCTCCTTTGGGTTTTGTTCAGGCTTAAATCAGTCTAAGAAAGTTAAATCGCATTGCGTAAGTGCGTGTCGCAGTGAAGTTCTGAGCAGAAATCAGATGGATTCCATCCCAAAATCTGATGGTTTCACAGTCGGAGGAACTTAACTTTGATTACTGTTGTTTAAATGGTGAGAGTGGGTCAGCTACTCGAGATTTGATTCCGAAAGAAAAATCCGTGTTGTGCATGATGAAGCACAAAATTTTAAAAAGTTACTGCCTTCACTGAAAAGAATCTTCATAATTGTATTTGTGTAGTAATTTAACGTATCCCAAATATAATTGGAAATAATGGATTTGCATGGAAATAAATCAAGCAAGACTAAGATTTTCTGAATCTCTTCAGAGTGAAGAGCAGCCACTGTAAAAAGCAGCGTGTAGTTATCCAAAATGCTTTGTGCTCAGTTTGGCTCTTTTCCTTTCCTTTCTTTTTTTTTTTTTTTTTTGATGGAAGAAATATGTAAATTCAGACCACAAATGCCTGTATGAAGGAGAGGTTTCTTAGATTATCTTCTAAAGTAGCTTATTGCTGGGATTCTCTGTATTCTGTTGAAGTGATTTGTAGGTCACTATCTCAGCGGATTTGGTTTTTGCTGTTTGTGTAACTCGCGCTGCTAGTATTACAGCTACGCTTGTAAAAGCTGGGATTCTGTTTCTGATTTTTTACGTATTTGGACTGGTGATCTGAAAATGCCTTTATAGCTCTGAGGGGGAAATCCAGTTTTAGTGGTGACTTACCTATTTTCTTCTCCAGCTGAATAAATCAACTATTTTTGTGGGGGTGGAGAGCAGTCCGTACTGCAGGCGGAAGGAGTCACGGTCCGTGACTGCGGCACGCAGGTGGCAAAAAAACTGTGATGGAACAAAATTACCTGCCAAGGTTAGATTTATATGGAAAGGCTTCCAGGTGGTTGTATGAAGCTAAAAAATTGTTTACCCCCCTCTGCCTCGCCTGAAAGCAAGAAAGGCAGAAAAAACCAGTACCTTTGTGTACCTTTAAATAGTAAGAATAATTGTTAGGGCAAAAGTGGTTATGGGTTTTGAAAACACGAGTTACTTGGATATTAGGAGGTTTGTGTTGTAAAATGGGGTTGGGGCTTTGCTTTTTGCTTCTGAAAGACGGCATCTGTTCGCACAGTAGCACACTGCCCTTTGATACTGGACGGGGGGAAGTGGTAATTTTAGCAGGCAATAAATTGCCCATGTAAATGTCAAGAGAGAAGGAATAGAGAAATTACTGCTGCCGTGTGCTGTAATTTGGTTTACAGAATTGATTTTGTCGACAGACAGCGTTGGAAAAACCTGGGATTTAAGGGGAAAGTCGAGCGGTTCAGGATCCAGCTGATACCAAAGATTAAAATTGTGCCGAGTCCCTAATAAGTGCCAGTGTTATTTTCATAACTCTTCCCTTGTTAGGGCTGCTGGGGTGCAGCAACGCTGCTGAAAGGGAAGGTTGCAGCTACCAGAGGCTGAAACGAGGCTGGAAACGGCAGCTTTAATTGCATTTCGGTGTGACTGACTCCGCCGTTCAACGGCAAAAGTCGCTGCAGCGCTGCAGCGCGTTTGGTAGCAGTAGCTGGAAGCACTAGAGGCAGCATGTTCAGCTGTAATATCAAGCCACCCTAGGGTTATTTGAGGACAGCGTTCTGGGATTAACTCTTAAATTGCCTACTCTGCTCTCTCTTGATGCTAACGCTTGCAGGTTTTGCTGGTGTATTTGGGTGTTTCGGTCTTTGATTGCTTAACTTAGAGTTAACATTGATGGGAGAAACCAAATGAAATGTAGAACCTATAATTTATAAGCTATGTAGAGTCGAAGCTCTTCATTTAGATATACTACACTGCCTTAAGTGTAGGTTCTGGGTAAACCAGCCACCTCTGTGGTGCACGCTGCTGTGGAAACTTAGCATAACCACATGTTTGGGATTAGAAGAGCAGGCTGAAATGTGATAAACTACTGATTATGATTAACTTCCTGGAGCTCTCTTGAAGGTGACGTTCAAGGGCGCATTTTAAAAACCGCTCGTCTTAATTGTGTATTCAATCCAAAATCGAAACAGCTTCTCTGTGGGATGTTCGTAATGTAAGCTCTGCAAATCCTACATGAGTCAAAACTGCTTGGTGTCATCCCAAATTATCCGAAATCGGAAGCTGCAGGCACAAAGCATGGTATGTAAAAACACGAAGCTGCCCTTGTCAGTCGTGGATCTGTCTCCTTTAGGACTTGAGAAGCTTCCTTTTGTTTTCAAGGCCTATATTTGAACTGAACGGCAAATGTGTTGGGAATTTGATAATGTGAGAAACTAAAATGTGCTTCCTGAGTTTAGGGGGTGGTTGCTGCTTAAAATTGATCTCTTCCAATCCTGGTCAGGATTTGTTTTCCTATACCGTTCTTGCATGCTGATGGAAGTTGCCCAGCAAATGGGGATATGTGGGGTGGGGAAAAAGGGAGGAACATGGAAAAAATCCATGTTATATATTGCCTAGCAAACCTCCTAACAAAGATTTAAAATTAAGTTTACCAAATACATGAATGTGGGCTGTGGATAGATTATATTTCCTTCTTGAGAAATGCAAAGTACAGTGGATGCTGAATTGTTTTTTGGGGGAAAAGATGCTTGTATTGAACTAGTAACAAGCAAATGGAGGTGGTTTTTGAACAAGGTTGCTGAAACAGGCTTTCAGGGGCAGCTTTTCTCAAGAGACATCCCTGCTGCTTTCTCTTTTGATAGCCACCTAATGAAGGCAGATGCAAATGAACTGTGTTGGGTGGGGCTTCCCTTGGCACAGGTCGGGCTCATCCTGCACCGTGGCTGGAAGCTGCACCTTCCTGCCCCAACCCAGGTGCTGGCAGTGGCATGCTGGAAGCTTGATCACCAGCTCAGGGAATCAGTGTATTTGAGAAATAAAGCAACCAGAAGGAAAAGTTTTCATATCATTCAGCCGGTCGGGCTCTGCAAGTACAACCCTGACAGCGGGAACGGGGTCGGGAGCGTGAGCTGTTTGGTGGAGGGTGGAGTAGGCTTTTTGTGGCTGTGCAGATTTTACTACGGTCAGACCTGTTATGAAACCACATCTGTAAGTATCTTCCTCCAGCACTCCAGATAAGCGTGAATGCTTTTTTCATAAACTTTCAGCAGCGGACCTTTTGAACCTGAGTACTTCTCTTAATGGAAAAAGATAGCCTTGTAAAGGGATGGTGAAATGTGCGTCACGGAACCATGAAGAAATCAAGGTTTTCATTGTTTTTTATTTATAGCCTTCCATAATCTAATCGTTTCATGCACAATTGAGGAAAACAGTGATATTTGACCTGGGGTAAATCTAAACCTTTTTCTTCAAATTCAGATGATTCAAGTGATACGATCTGGAATTTTCTGGAAATACTTGGTAGTAAAGGTGCTGCAGCTGATCAAAGCCAAAGCTCAAGACTATGATCACAGAATCATTTAGGCTGGAAAAGACCTTTAAGGTCATGGAGTCCACTAAACTGTGTCCCTAAGCGCCACATCTACATGTCTTTTGAATACCTCCAGGGATGGTGACTCAGCCACTTCCCTGGGCAGCCTGTTCCAGTGCCTGACAGCCCTTTCAGTGGAGAAATTTTTCCTGATAGCCAATCTAAACCTTCCCTGGCACAACTTGAGGCCATTTCCTCTTGTCGTATCGCTTGTTACTTGGGAGAAGAGACTGACCCCCACCTTGCTACGACCTGTACAACTGTACAACGAAGTGCAAGGCATTCAGAGTCAGTGATTGCCTCTCAACTTGGAAAACCAGTGGAAACAAATCTAAAAACTCTATTGCTTTTCAGAGCAATCTTCAGTGTTTGCTGAGATACCCTCCAAAACACTGTTTCCTGCAGATACCAGGTGATTCCTCAACCTGTTTGACCCCTTTAGTTCTAAGTATTCATTGACACTGGCAGCATAGAGACAATTCACAACAACTTAATCTGTTTAGATTCCGTTGTTCTTCCTCAGTTTACCACGTGCACCTTAGTTCCTGTACACATGGATTTAAGTACAGTTTTATGAAGGGTGTGGGATGACGCAATGCTGAGAAAATCAGTGATGTAAATAGACGATGCAAGTTCTCAGATTGCAGATTTTGGATTATCAAAAGAGATTTAAGATAAGATAAGCAAAAAATAGCTTGAGCGTTGGGGGCTTCTGCAAAAGGGAGCTCTTCTTGGAATTTCTTATGGGGCTTCTTACATGAATTAGAGGACCTATGACTAGAACAGGAAGAGAAAATCTGTAGCGGTTTAATTTGGGTGAAAACCTTTAGAGTTTGTGGATAATGGCCAAAGACTAATCTTCTGAGGCGAAAGACTGAATGAATGATTTCTGACAGCTTTTGAAGGGACAGAAGACCTTGATGTGTGACACTTGGAAGACTTTTCCAGAAAAGTTATGATGCTTTTCTGTTAAATAAATATGAACTGAAGAAATCACGATAAACTGATAGTTTATGCTCAATCAGTAAAGTTTCTTTACAGCTTTCTTTTTCTAGTATTGCACTGGAGTCTTACAGAATGAGGATTTAATGCTTCTGAAATGGTTCTCAATATTCTTGGGTATTTCAGATTACAGGAACCAGAACAGTATCCATGACAAATCTTAGCTAGTTATTTGTATTCTGCGGAGTATTGTGTTAAATGAATTTTAATTTGGAGAAAGACAGAATGCATAAGTGGTCTTCAGCGTGTGGGTGTGAGCCTGTGCAAGTATAATACGAAATTATGGTATGAAAGGGTCTCTTGACAACATTGTCTCCTGAGTTAGTGGGGTACGTCTGTCTAGCTTCAACAACTTGTCAGATTGTATTGCCAAAACTTCACTCAATATGTACGACCTCTTTTAAAGGTACTCTTGCTATATGCAAAAGAGCTGGGATGCATATTAAGTAGGAAAACTGCATTAAATCTGTCCTACAAGCTGTCAAAATAATCAAGCGCTTGACATTAGTGCAGTAAAGTGTATTGGGCTTTAAGGCTTGGTCATCCATTAATAACAAATTTTTGATGCTCTAAAGTCTGTTTCAGAATTAGCATTTTCAATTATAACTGGAAGTTTCAGCTTTGAAATGTACATATAAACAAGCACCTCATTTCTTAATTTGCTGCAATACCTTTGTTTGCATTGCTGTCTTGGGGGTTTCTGTTTCTAATACATTTTCTGCTTCATCTGCGTGGTTAGACAATGGTGAATAAGCTGTAAACCAATATGTTGGGCTTTTCTAACTTTTTTCATGTTTGGGCAAAAGAGTTATCAAGATTCTTGATAAAAAATTTGTGGTTCTGAAGTTTAAACCTAAAAATCTTTTAAATTCCAAGGTAGTTCAAGTTCTGCTGAACAGTAAAGCTAGAAAGAAGAAATTGTCTCAATGTTTCGAAATAATGTTTATTATTCAGAGTGTATCAAGAACTCTTGGGACACTTAAACCGTTTTTCTCCATGTCCTTCGTCAAATGCAAAATATTTTTTATCCCTAAGTGTGATGGTAGGATAGAGGAGCAGTTAAAATGAAACTTCCAGAACTGTTTCAATGACTACGTTGTTGAAATTTCTTCTAGGTGGTGTTTCTAATCCTAGCGTTGGCTTGTGCTTTCGTCACAACCAACGGCTGTTAACAAGTATAAGTGAGTGGTACAGAAGAATACGATTCCTTCTCTCTACATTGCCAGGCAAAAATAGGGTGATCTTACAAAGCTGTTATCTCCTATGCAGGTATAGCTGATGGTGAGACTGTGGCATATACATTGTTGTTTGTTGGTGATTTTTTTCCTGAAGGTGGTCACGGATGTCGTGTTATTTCTGGCATCCAGCTCCTTACGGGGTTGTGGGCTGTACATCCCAAGGGTTGGAAGGCTTTGAAAGTGGAGGTTGGTAAGAAGAAAAAGGGACGGTATGAGAAGGGCTCCAAGTTTACTGTGGAGAAAGTTGGGATGCACCACTCCAGTTCTTACAGCTTTGTAGTGTGGAAATCGAAAATGGAGATAGGGGTTATTTCCCAAAAAGCCAGGCTAAGGCAGTGAACAACTTCTGAAAGTCTCTGCTGTGCCTGTGGTAAATCTTGGCCCCTGACCTGTTTGCCTGTAACTGTCAACGTTTTATCCATTTCTGCCAAGTAGCTGCGATGTAATTTCTTAGATACTACTTAAAATAGACTGGAATTCAAGGTTAGCTGGATTAACGTATGATTTAACTGGATAATAGCAGAGTAATCACCATCACTATTGCACTTTGAGAATTTTATTTGTGTTGATATGCAAAGACCTGCACAGCATAGAGATGCACAGCTCCGTCTCTTGACGGTTGGCCTGAAGTCAGATTGCATTAAATTCTAGCTTGATACTCAGCTCCTTGTCCCAAGCTGCGTGGCTGTGCTAGTGGAAAGCTGGGAAGTGAAGAATCCAGCTTCTGTTGGCAAGTGCTTCCTCAGGTGCTGGAGCTGGGCTGGCTGGAAGAAGCTTCCCTTGTGAAAGACCATCTGAATGGAAAAATAGTGTCAGCCTCAGTTCTCTCTCCGGGCGGCTTTCACGTGATTGGGGGAGGATGGGAGTGGGGTGGGATGTTTTTTCTTTTCAGTTTGTTTGCAGTGCTTTTGTTCTTCCTTGCAAAGATCAGAATTCTGTATTTTGACCTTTTTTGCGCTAGGTAGTATAAAAACTGAAAGAAAAAAAGTATGATTCTTACAGAGAAACTCTCAATTTGCAGTACCTTGTGAGCCGGCAGAGGTATGTGTACGCACTGTTAGGATAGTAAGAAAACCAGCTGGCTGTCATGCAGGCAAGAACTTCATATTATGCTGTAGCAAACAAGGGTTACCTGATCTATCTTCTCTGCCCTATGGCAAAATCAACTTTGTCATGTCATATCTGATAGATCTTTGGCTTAAACTCCCTTAAAGTTTCCTGAAGTTTGTGGCTCTAACAATTCTGGTACTCTGCATGGTGTTGCCCTTACTCCAGAGTATTTTTTTCACTCGTCTCTTACTGGTGCCTGTCATACTGTGGTTTTGATATATTATTACTTTGAGCCGTCCTTATTGGAACAGATTGTTCTCTCTATTCAGAGGTTACTCTGTTACATTGATTGGGCAAGTGTGTAAATAAAGAAGGCTCCAGTGCAGTTAGTGAGGAGGGGTTAATGGCTGCTACCAGCTGGGTGAAGCGCTGTGGTAGGAAGGTGGCATGTGACAGAGTGTGGCTGTCTTCAAGCCTGATTACTAGAGGGGAGGAACTCCTCACGTTAAGTGGAAGGAACCTGGAAAATGCAGTGAGGTTAGTTCAAAGAGGATCTAGGTTGGAATCGAGAGACAACCGTAGCTTACCAAAAGTTGAGCTGAATCTGATGGGGGGAGATGGTTTTTGCAGAGGAAGGTAGAGTTCAGGCAAATTGGTTTTTATGCTGACTTGGGGATGAGTAGATCCACAGCAGCCGTGTGCTAGCGCAGAAGCGTTAAAGTGGTCACGACTCATCTGTGTCATCGTTCATCAAGATGGTCTCGGTGTCCACATCCGTCAGCAGAGGTGTGGTGGGGTTGCCCGTGTCTTGCTCCACTGGGGGAAGAGAGACTCAACACTAATCTTTCTTCTTCGATTTGTTCTGATAGGTGTTGTTGGGGTCTGTACCACAGTTCCTGATGCTTCATGAAGCTTTAGAACTTCCCACAGTGCAGTTCCTGGCAGGTGCATAATGCTGCGTGCTGAGGCTGACTGCTGGCAGCAACGCTCCTTCCGTGAAAGTCAGGTTTCGGCTGCCACGTGTGTTGCTGATAGTTACTGACATCGGGTTCATCAGACTTTGGACCATCAGTGGGGATATGGAGAGTTTGTTACGTTGTCTGGCTGCGTCGTAGTCGGGTATAGTGCTACAGGCTGAAGCTGCCTTTGGTTGCTAAGAACTTGCAGTGATTATTATGCAGTTAGATGGAGATATGTGTGTTTAATATGTTATAAAAGTAACCTGCCTGTAGTTGTTGGAACAAATCAGTAATATTGTCAGGTTTTATTACAAGGTAGCAAACAGCTTTGTGGACTTTTTGTCAGACTGAGGCTGAAATTTCTTAGCTGTAGTTGCTGGATGTGTATCCTGCTGTTGGTTTGGTAACGTTACTAAGAGGGGATATTACCATTACTACCTTGTGAGGATTTCGTAAGGTACCTTGCTGTCCCTCATCCTACAATAAGGAAGAGAAGAATATGTCTCTTAATACCAATCTTACAATTCAAAGATCCTCAAGGCCCTGTTGCATACATATTTCATTAATACTGTCAGGAAGGTCTATTTCTCATCATTTCAGCTGCATTTTCAACAGTTTACTTGGCATTATGATATGCTCAAAGTCAAGCCTCCTAGACTTACCTTTTTACAATGCCACAAAAATTTCACTGACATTTTCAGCGCTTAGCCCTCTGCTTGTTAGTGGTTGTAAGCAGTGGTGAGGTGTGGTGACTACAGCATTGGCAACAGTCAGTCCTGTGTTCCAGTCCTCATAAAGATCTTTATAAAGGAAAATCCTTAGGGAAGATCTGCATCTCAGTGAAACTGTGCTAATCAGCTGAAAGGGAGAGGTCTTCATCTTGGTAAGTGTTCTGTGCTGTTAAAGCTTTCTCTGTTATTTGTGTAGATCGGGTGATCTACAAATGAGAGATTTGCAGTAGTAGGAAGAGGACAAGAGTTTATCCTGCTTCCTTAGAGAACTATTAAATTTAAAATCCAAACTGAATCTGTGCATTCTGGTTTGTTCAATGGCGCACTGCCTTACCAGGTGGTCGGAAGTGACATGTAACTTAATGTAGCTGCTGTTAATTTCAGCCAGGTGAAAAAGAAAAAAAAAAAAAGGAAAATGACTGCAAACCCCTGGTAAACCCAAACAGCTCCTTTATGCCATGTGGTGTGTGTGCCTAGAGTAGAGTTCATTGGCTTCTGCTGTTGAATTCAGCTGTGCTGCAAGTGAAGCTGAGGCAGTGTCTGTGCAGCAGGTGGGGAGCTGGTGCTGACTGCAGTTGGAAAGATCTGCTTCTTGAAGAAGTGCTAAAACCTGCTAGTCTTGATATTTCTGGCTTGCGGAAAGGTAATTTTAAGAGGTACATCCCAGTGATCTTTACTGTGAAGAAAGCTGACTGGAAGTTGGGAGTTCATTCCCTTGGGTTGAAACTAAAACCCTGAAGATGGAGAAAGGGAATGCATGGAATGCATTAAAGCAAGAGATATGTGTTTTTATTCTTAATGACATAGCATTTAAAACTGATTTAACGATGAAAAAACGGCGGTTAATAAAAGTATCTTTCAAAGACATTTCATGTTGTATGTAACCAATGGTACAAGGAAAGGTCAAGTTTATTCAGATACCTAATTAGCTGCTTCAAGTGTGTGTGTAGGGAGAGAAGACTTGGCTTCTACCCAGCAGTATGAGTTGAATTTTTCCTATTCAGGGGAAAAATCAGAACAGAGTTCAGGCTCTTTTCCTCTTAAATGAAGCATTAGGATCTGATGCCTAAGCTTAATAAGCTTCGCTTTTGAAGTGCAGTATATCAAGTTGTAGAGCCTAAGTTTTAGTTCAAAAATACGTTTCCTAGTTAGGCTAGCGACATATGCCTGGTAAGTCAAGATCCCTCTGAATTTCTGCCGTCATCTGAAATATTTTGGGCATGGTGCTGTGGGGAGGGAGGTGGGAAGGTGCTGCAGGGGTGCACAGTTCCTGTAGGAAGTCTGAAAGGAATACAGAGGGTGGTATTTTTCTGAGCAAGTACTGGTTGACTGTCTGGGGTATGACTGAATTTCCGTTGTAGTTTAGGATGCAGCTCCCCCGACGTATTTAAAGTGTCTTGGATGCAGCCATCTGTGCCGTGGCCAGGTGAGATTCATGCCACAGAAGTTTTCTGGATTGCTTTTTAAGCCATGTAACAGCTTTTCCATCTTTGACAACTGGTAGTAAACCTGTTGAATTAAAGTTGGTTTACCTTGTTAAGAGAGAAATATCAGGAAAACTGTGGCACTCTGTTTTTCTCCTGGCAAGGGTAAGAAGCAGAGGTAGCTGGGCTGTGCACTAGAATAAGGTATTTCTTCTGGCAATCCTTTACTGAGGTTACTGACTTAAATGGAGACAGAATGGACGTCTGGAAGTGGCAACTAATCTTGTGCAGGAATATGATGGAATTTTTCTATACACACTTGCCTGGACATCTAATACATTGCAACAGGGTGTAAGTGAGCATTGAGGGATGAGCACTGCTGCAGCATGGAGCAAGCTTGCTGTTACGTATCAGGGAGTAAAGCACATGCTCTCTTGTTGCTTTACTTAGAGAAAATATGATCTAGGTAGCATCGTTGTGACTCTTGGTGTGTGTTTTGAAGGCTCATTGCTGGCAGCCTACCAAGGGCCTGCAAATGGGCTTGGGAGTTTGACTGCTTGCTTTGAAATCTGAAGAAAATAAAGTAAGCTGCCTGACTTCCTTTCTGAATGATTGCCTCTCGGATTTCTTCGGGTTTGCAGAGGAATACCTTTGATAAACCTCAAGAAGATTGTGCAGAAGGAAGGGAAACAAGCATGGTTTGTTGTTGTGTTTTTTTTTTTCCTCCCTGCAAACGTGTTCTTGCTGTTACAGACCATCCTGTGAATCTCCTCTTCTGCAGCAGGAGTCATTCTTGCTACAGTACCTTGCCTTAGACTGGCATACATTGCCTTATATCCTAATATAAAAATGGATCAGGAGGAGACAGGCAAGAGTTCCAGCAACGGGATCGAGTGCTGTAGAAGCTGAAAAAGGCAGCTTGTGTTGTCCTTGAAATGCTGATCTCTTTGGTTTGTCATGAAGGTCTCTTCTGCTCTTGAGGTCCATCACTAAATTACCAGAAGCTGTTTCTTTGAGGTCCTTAGACTTCAGCTCTTACAGAGGGCAGATCCTTTAGTCTGTCCCCCAGAAAGCTTGGACAGCACTTGGAGAGAGGAGTAACAGCCTTTTTGTGTTGCAAATTGACCCTGAGTATCCTATGAACAAGTGTGCCAGCTGAGCTCTGTGTGTCAGCAAGTTTTCTATAAGCATCAGAAAATATGTTTTTTAAATCCCGGTATCATAATGTTGACGTTGCAAGGAAATCACTACAAAATGGGTAAAGCCACAGCTCAAAGTGCATGTTTATAGATGATAATTCCTCATAATTGAAAGTCTAATAGTAGAATTAGGTTGCGTTTGAGTAAAACACAAACTTACTCATTTAGAAACATAGTTCTTTATTGACCCAGATATGTCATTTTTATAGTCATTAGTATAATTCAGTGGTCAGCAAAATAGCAACTGCATAGCTGTAATTAATACGGGGGGGGGGGGGGGGGAATCTTAATTAACCATAGGTGGTTGCTAATGATGAAGCCTGAGATGAATGATGAACTAGTGAGGGGTTCTGAGTTTTGCTGTTTTGTGAAGATTTTTGTCAGAGTGATGCCATAATTCTCTTTGCAACCCAAGAAGTTGTTCAATACCTTTCTGTGCTCTGAGGATGAGTAGGTGTCTGCACTGTGGAAGTGCTGGTGTCTCTGATTTGTTCATCTTGTATTCTGAGTTAAAGAAGATAAAGGTCCCAGAAGTACAGGTTAAATTGAGTGTAACTTTCAGTATAAAAACGTCATCTCTGTGAAGCATAGCAAGCTAAGCATAGCTGTGTATGAGATATTAAAAATTGGGTTGGCAGTAGGTCTTACTTACTTTGATATTACTTACAGCATTTAATTATAAAATTTCTCAAACCCTTCTGTGACAAAGCCTCAGCTAATTTGTTCTGTAGGTAAGATTGAGTAAACTGCCAGGCCTGTGGTAGGAGTGGGTTAGATGCTACCAGCTTTTACATGTTTAATAATTAAGCAAAATACCCAAGCAGGTTTTTTAAAAGAAAAAAAATGAATTAGAGAAACTACATGTCTAAAATTTTAACAGGACAGAGTTGCAGCTCTTTGGTGGTGGTTGTTCTTGTCCCCACCAAACTGTTTACTGATTGCTTGTGCAGACGATTTCAAGTATTGAGAAATTCTTCCTGTTGAGATCAAGTGCCCAGTGCTGCCAGTGGCCGTCAGCGGGGAGATGCCACGTTAGAGGGCAGCTGCAGAGCCGAGCTTGCACAATGCCTCGCTTGTGGAGCTGTTGTTGGACTCGCTCGCTGGCCGGTTGCATCATTTCTGTCTCCTGGGTCTGAGCGGAAGCTGGCTGCCGCTGAGAACCTCATCTGGTCCTTACCTCCGGCTGTTGCAGAGAGGATCGGGATGTGGGACGGCGATGGCACGCAGGTGGTGAGGCACCGGAGAGAGGGCACGGCCTCTTCACGGAGGCCAGATGTTCATGAGCCCACCCGTGCTCAGTTACTCATCTTTTTGGTGAACTGCCTGGTGTTGTAAAGCTTGCATTTTAAGGCTAGATTAAATACAACAGCTCTTGTCCAAGAAGTAAAAGGATGAGTAAAACCTCAATTTGGCAATTGTTTTGCCTTGACAATTGCAATGGCATTTGAAACCGACGTGCTCTGACTGCACTAGTCAGAGCGTTTATGGGACATTCTGCTTTATGTAGTGAGTGGTCCGCTGTATGAACAGAAATGTGACAGCTTGTCACACATGTGAAATGGCTTTCTGACTGAAAGCCTGTTCCTTTTCTGTGGAAAACTTTTCTTTACCCCTCCAGCATCGTATCATAAATAAACTATTAACACAAATACCCTTGGGTTCGTTCTGGACACCCTGAGTGGAGCTTTTGGCCACCTGGGATTTGTATTCTAAACACTTCTAAAGCTCGCTCTTCTCAGCCCTTACCTTCAGTCCCGTTCCACCAGGGAGACGGAGGGTCAGTAAACTTGGAGGGTTTTTGCTTACAGCTTCTCTGCCCTGGAGTATCCAGTGTTTAAGTTACTGGAGCAAATACAGCTGGAGGAGTCATCCTGCTGCCCTGCCCCAGTGCTGCCCTTATTCAATTCATTTCTTTTTTCTTGTTCACTTTAAGTTCTCTGATTCTGAACAGTCAAAAGGTTAAACCATAATCTTCTCTGGTAAGATTTTGCAAATGCTTTTTCCTCTTAAAATCACAAGTCCCTGTCAATTTAGTGAACCACTTCCAGCAGACCTTGTCTTACTCCTGCTCGTGACATTTCTCCTTTTGGTATTTATTTTCCTAAAACCTGGGGAGAGTAAATACGCTGAAAGTACCAGCGTGAAGGATGCTACAAGGAAAAACTTAGCAAGCTAAGCATTCGTTCCCAGTGAGGGCGTATTAGAGCTGAGCCTTTCTTGGGGATATGCACCCCAAGTAATCACTTGATCAACTCCCTGCTGTTGGTGTCAGGCTCTCTTCGTCCTTTTACATGGAATACGCGAATACGCACGTCTCAACTGCAGCATCTCCCTGCGTCCCCCTCCGTGCGGTGCTCCGAGGTGGAGTTAGCGCACCCGCCGTCAGTTGCGTGCAGTTCCTTGCCCCACGCCCCACGGACGTTACACTTGTGTTGCAATTCTCTCCGAAAACGTTGCCTGATCTTTCTGGGGAAAGAGCAGATAGGAGCAAAATTGGCAACTTAATTTTCCTCGCTGTCGACGAGCACAGGTCAAAGGCCTGGAATAAAACCTGTGGGACAAAGTTCGAGCCGAGCTGTTGTTTACATGGTGCTTCTTGGGCAGGGGCTGAGACAAGGCAGCGGGGTGTTAATGACTTGGGTTTTAAATTTCTTGTGTCCCCTTTAGAAGCCTTGGCTAAGTGGGATACTGTTACATGCGCTTACCCGAGGGGGTATGTGACTGAATCCAAAGCTGGAGAGCTTCCCTGCAGCTTGTTTAGCAAAGCAGGCATCCTCCTGCGGTCACAAACGCATCCTGACTGGGAGGCTTGTTACAAAAGCTTGGAGGAATTTAGGAGGAGAGTGTTAGAACACTAGTTTTGTCTGGTTTTGTTTCCTCCTCTTTCAGTGTTAGGAGAGCAGTAATTAATACAGCTGGATGTTAAATACAGCGTTTTCTCTTGGCTCTGACTTCTTTCTAGCATTCAGTTTCCAGACTTAGCACGGACAGATGGCAGCAGTCAAGTTTTTTGGTTAGTTTAGGATTCTTCTTAGGAGGAAAAATGTTCGGTGATGGTCTGTTCTTAACTTAGGTCTCATCTTAAAGATGTAACAGCCTAATATAGGAATAGTTAACTTTGGGTTAAAATGAGATGCTTAATGTGCTGATATTGGCAAAGAACCTGGAAACATGGGCTCTGGGTAGCAGCTAAATAAGCTTATAGCTGAAGAGGAAATAGCTTGAAAGTTCATTCACTAAGTGATGTCCAAAATACAGTTTCAGCAAGTCACTGGGATGCACAGTCTCAGTTCTAAGTCTTGTTACTAGGATGATTTTGGATGTGCATGGTTGCTTTTTTTTTTTTCCACCCTCTCCTTGTTGGAGCAACAATTTGAAGTGCAGTGTTCTCTGTAAACTCTTGCACAGTGAGAATGACAACTTTAGTTGTACTGTTAGATGTATCAAAAAATGGTATCCAAGAACTTGATTTGAGAAAAACCTCTTCTTAAAAGCTTGTTGATCTTTTTATGCCATGTCTGGTTTTTTAGCGTTGTATCTTGAACAAACTGGCGAGATTGATAGGAGACAGCAAAGGAGGGGTAGGCATGGCAGAGCTGGACAGTGATGTTAAAATATACCAAGCAATGAGCTGATGGTGGCTCTGGCTGTTGGAAAATTCCCAAATGATGATGCTTGTGTAATGTTTTCTTCCTTCCTCCTGGAGAAGTAAACTCCTGGAAATGTTGCAGTTAATAAGGGAATGGATCGCGTATGTAACTACGGATATTAAGCCAAGCTTCTCTTGCATCACTTTCATGCTTGTACTTTGACTTGCAAATTTTAGAACGTCTTTAACAAAATGACAAACTAAGCATGCTGATAATAATAAGAGTCAGATGTGAGCACATCAAGAGCCTTGTATGATGAAGCAAGAATGGAAGTGGTTGGAAGTGGAAAATTGTTTTTTAATATCACCTGAAGAAATGCTGAGGAAAGAACTTTCTCTACAGCAAAGCATAAACATAGCATGATCTGAATGCTGCAAGTGGGCAATCTTTATCCAAAGCAATTAATTCTTGAAAATAGTTTTAATATGTAGCTTACCCACAGTATATTGATTTCTGGCGATGTCAGTTGAAAGGTTTCTGCTGAGTAGGATGTTCTTGAGTCTAAATTTTTACTTGAGGTTGTGTTTTGTTTGTGTTTCTTGCTGATGAGAAGAATATAATGGAGCATGAAGAATATGCTCCTGTCCAAAAACAGCTAATGCACTTGGCAACCTTTGTAAGAGTATATTTGTCCAGTAAACATAATGTAGTAGGATCTAGTAGTTTCACAAATGTAGGAGATGTGCTGTAATGAAAGTTGTATTAAGACTTCAGTAAGGCTTTGAGAAGTCTTGAGTTGCAGAGCTTTAAAGGTGCTTTTTATGGTCAATGTATGTGATTTGCTTTTACCATCTTGTAAAATCTTTCAAGACTAAATTAGGTGTTTGTTTGGTTTTTTTCAATCTACTACCAAGTACAACATTTTCCAGTACTCTTTATTGAGGAGGTGTGTGTGATCAAATCAGCATAACTGAAATTTGGAGCATTGTTATATGCAAAAGCAGCAGTTAGTTTATTATACTTTTTTTTTTTTCCCCAGAAGTACAGTGATGCCCCTTTAATCATTGTGCTTAAGATACAGCATCTGTTGTAGTGTGACATTAGAAGGATGAATAGACGAGGATACTAATCCCAAAAATTTTGAGGTTGTTCTTCTGTCATGGGAGATGCATCCAATCTCCTAGTCAAACCAAATTTGACTAATTCTATCCAAGTTCTAGTTTTCTGTGCAATGACTGAAAATTCTGTCTAGTTTTCCTTGCTTCTTAACAGAAAAACCTTCCAAGTATAGGAGTTTGTTAAATTTAGTTTTATGAGGACTGGACAGTGCCACTTCTAGATTTGTTTTAAACTGGAGGACACACTTAAATTATGGTATGTTAAAACAAAAACAGAACACAGACCAAATAGCTGTTGTGCTTTTCTTTTTAATACGTTCAGGAGACCTAGTTACTGGGAGTAGGCACTTAGTTTAAAAATAGGTCAGTTGTCATGTATAGATAGTTTAAATGGATCATAGAAAGTTTATAGTGGCTCTTATAAAAATGTGTCTACTAGTAAATATAAAGTGATGAAACCTGAAGACTTGTTTCAGTACAGATTGTCTTTTTCTTGCTTTACAGGAAAATCTTCACTGACGATTCAGTTTGTGGAAGGACAGTTTGTTGATTCCTATGATCCAACCATAGAGAACAGTAAGTAAATAACTGACAAGCTGCTCCTTTTTACATAACTTTTGTGGGAAGCCGTTGGGGTTAGATGTGTTACTTCGGTGGGCGTTTACCTGTTAACATTAAAGCTCATTAATGAACTGTTAAGTTTTATTGCTCTTTTAAACCAGTGCTTGCCAAGCTTACAGTATCGCAGTGTGGAAATCACTGTGTACGTATTTCTCTGAAGAGCTAACTCTCTTTTTAACAGTAAATGAAGGAAGACCTTATCAATTTGGCTAAAGGACTTGTATTGTAACTGTGTTGTTGGATATCTGCTTCCCCTTATATAGTCGGGACACCTCAAATTAAGTATGTTGTACCTTTATGAAAATGCGCCGCCGTATACGAGTATTCCAAAGGGTCACATGTTTCTCTTGATCGGTATATCCAGATGAATGCAAAGCCAGCACAAAGTGAGGAGTAAACGGCTACCTGAGAAGGTAGACATGCTGTGGCCATCAAAATTAACTTATTTCCAACTCCTTGATAACAAGCCCAGTACCCAATCTACTTGCTGCAAACACTGGGTAACTGACTTCTCAGGTGTCTTTTTTCTCTTAGCAGTTTTTTTTTAATATTAGTGCCTTTGTGAGTAGCAAGCGTAGTGGGTAAGTAAAGATGTTGATGCTAAAAATGCTGCCAAGAGCAACAAATCACTTCAGAGGCGAGTTACCAGGTATTTGTTACAATGCAGGCACCTCTTCCTGAGCTGGCAGTGGTT
The DNA here is from genome assembly GCA_020746105.1 of Trogon surrucura. NCBI lineage: Eukaryota > Metazoa > Chordata > Aves > Trogoniformes > Trogonidae > Trogon > Trogon surrucura. The sequence goes on from CM036622.1 coordinate 53,672,175, forward strand.
CTAAAGTGCTTGAGCCACTGTGGTGCTAGACTGAGTAACTTGACTGGATTGGCTCACTTTAGTCATGTCTCAAAAATTCCGATTTCGTTATTGTTACCCTGGAGTTCTTGTATTTTAATGATTTCTGAAATGCAGCGGTAGCACGCGCCGTTACTGTTTCAGACTTGTACTGCAGTAGGCTGTTGAGCCTGCCTGAGAGTTTGAATGAGGTAATCAGCAGAACAAGGTTTCTTTTGGATATATATGATAATAATTACAAATCAGTAGCTATCAGGATATTTTACTCGGTGTTATTTTACTGCTTAGAACTAAAATTCAAATGCTGCTTTTTGAGAAGCTCTGAGTTTGCTTTTGCCCCTTGACCTGAATGATCTGTTGGTCCTTATACAGATGTCGTTAATATTAAGTTTCCATCATCCCTTTTTACTTTGTCAGAACTAGAAATAAGGTTTATTTTGAATTGAAGCTGCTAACAAAATATTGGGGATTAAGTTTATGTATTTTAAGTCCTAATATCATATGAGACAGGTTATTTTTCACGATGCTGTATAAATGCAAATTATTTAGTATTTTTTATGCAAGTGTAGGGGAATGAATAAAGCTTGAGAGACATGAGGTCAAGGTCTCTGCAAAATAATGAGCGTGTTTCTTGGTTTAGGCTTTTTAACACCTTGGTACAAGTTTGGTTTGTTTCGTTCTTTACAAGCTCTTATCATCCACAGAAACCTATTGTCTGTAACTGCTGTTAGTAATTCTGTAGTTGTATGTTTCACTCTGGTAGCACTTCCTAACCGTGAAAATACACTCTGGATGAATTGTGCTCTTGGATGACTCTCATAGTTTGTGCTGCTTCCTTGATCTGAATTCTAAATATTGAGCATGTCATGACCATGAGAACTTTGTTGGGTGAGGACATCTTGAAAAGGCTTAACTTTTCACTTGATTTCTTATTTGTTTGGAAAACAAACAGCATTATTCATTTGATGCAAGTCTTGTGATCTGCAGCATGGCTGGAGGAATTTGCTTTCTGAAAGGTAGAGAATTGAAGGGCCCTTCTTGGATGAGAACACATTACTGGGAAGTAAGGGTAGAAAACATAAAAGATGTGCCCTGAGGTTCAAAGCAGTAGGAAGTCTGTCCCATCTTTAAACCCCAGAAGGCTGATAGTAAGAATGTTTTAGAAGTGCCTCTGTGAAAAATGGGATAACATGCTGAAATTTACAATATATTTTAAATTTTAGTGGAAGGGTAATTTTTATTTTTGTTTGTTTTTTGTTTCTTTTTTTAAAAAAAGTACGAATCTAGTTTTGGTGAGATTAGTATAAAATCATTCTTTTAACATAAGTTCTTAATCTTTTTAAAATGTTTTTTTCTAAATATAAATCTTTACTCAATCTAGTCTTTTCGCACTACCAGCTCTGTATTCCTGGTTCTGTGCAGAACCATAAGGCACCAAGTACGTAATCAACTCTTTTATTGTTTTCCTAGCTTGTGATTTCAAATCTGGTTGATGATACCAGCAAAAGGGGTTGAGAAGTCCAGGTTCCTATACTAGGGGTGGTATTGGAGAATGTTACAATTTCGTGTAGTGCTGTATTGCAGGTTGTAAACTGTTTTCTGTTTCATCTGGTGATGGAGTCTACTTTAGTGTCACAAAACTTGGGAATGAAAACCATACAGGCTAAAGAATGGTGTGGCCTGTGTGATTTCTGTTTTGTCTCCTGAAGATTGTTTAGTGATAGTTTGTTATTCTGTTGGCACTGATGGAAGGGTAGAAAGGTGCAGTACCGCTGGTAGGTTAATCTTTATAATTTTTGGCTTCGAAGGATAAAATTGCACCAAAAAAAGGAGTGTAAAGCTGAATTGTATAGAAGACAGGCTATAGTTAGGCTCTTAGAGGAACAAGTTGCATAGCATGTAAGACTAATAAGGAATAGCACCTAATTGGTGTTGTATTAGTTTGGTTTTTTCAGTGAGAATCTCTACCTTTGGAAATGGTAGAGGGAAAATAAGACGCATCAGATTTCATTTAGTGTTGGTTAAAGTCAGCATTTCTGGGAGGGGTGACAGAGCCCTGGCACAGGCTACCCAGGGAGGTTGTGGAGTCTCCTTCTCTGGAGACACTCAAAACCCGCCTGGACACGTTCCTGTGTGACCTACTGTGGGTGATCCTGCTCTGGCAGGGGGTTGGACTAGATGATCTTCTGAGGTCCCTTCCAACTCCTGACATTTGGTGATTCTGTGATTGATTCGCCTCTACATTTTCCTTTGCTTATCTTACATTAGAGCCAGAAAAGGTAAAGTTAACAAGCATGTTGGGTAAGTTGCTTTTACTAAACTTGTGTATCAGGAAGAGTAATGAGTAGCTTTTTGTGCATTCAGCAGAGGTTAACTGCTTAGCAAAATAGATTTTCCCTTTCTGAATGTCCCAGCAGGAATGATACCATGACGGGTGGCTATACCTGAGACAGCCAGGTTGAGAAATTAATGTAACAGTCACTTGTGGGACGTTGGAAAGAGAAGGAAGATTCCTGCAGTGCAGGAGTGTGTGGAGGGAGTTTGTGTGGACACGGAGCTGGATGGGCCTCCAAAGGCCAATTACCTCAGATATGCTAAGGCCAGAACAATTTAAAAATTAAAAAATTTGCTGGAATAAAAACTAGAATTTGGAACTCAAAGAAAAAAAGGTCAGAAAGAACAGATACAGAAGATCTGCACATCAGTCCTCACTGCCATCTTTGCAGGGACATCTTTGGCTGTCGTTAATTCAGTGATTTTTGTGTGGTAGGAAAGCTGACTTGACTGCCTGAGTCTCAAAAATGTTTTCTCCAGCTCCTCTCAGGCCTGCCTGGCTGCTTTTCTGCTTTTTCTTGCAGTTTTGGGGAAGCTTCTAGCACGGTGCTTCAGGTCTGTGGTCTTCCTCTCTCTCCAAACAATCTCGGTAGAGCCCTAAGTAAAGGAAGAGTCTTCCCCCAAGGGCTTCCTACCTCCATCCCATGTTTTTTAATACAGTTTTGAGTAGAACCATAATAGAAAAAAGGGGGAGGGGGCTGGAGGAGCCCTAATAGTCCTGGAGGGGACACCTGTAAGTTGAAATGGGTCTGCTAGAAGCATCTTTAAGGCTAAACTTCTTCCATGCACATCATGGCAAGTGCACTGGAAGGATAAAGTATGCTTCTTCCCAGCAGTTGCTGGTGAGCAGCCTTCTCAAAGGGTGGAAATAAGGTTTCTGAGAACTGTTAAAAATAGCTTGGTTGCATCACGTATCTTGGCGTTGCAAAAGATATCCTGGCAGATCAGTGACAGGCAGTGGCTTTGGAATGAAGACAAGTAAAAGGGGATGCAGGAGGTCGTAACTAAAGAATCCTTACAAGGTGGTTGTATTTAGCTACTAGGCAGTAGCTCTGTGGGAATAATGTTAGTACCTCTCTTGTACCTTTACTCTCCAGTGCTGTTGATCTAAAAGCCTGCGTTTGTATCCTGGGACTGAGTTTGTTTGTTTGTTTGTCATAATGGTGTGTTTTCACAGCAGCTTTGCATATGCAAATCACTTCATTGATGTTAGTCTAAATGAAATGTTCTTGATCTTAGGGTAACGATGACAAACAGTTGATGGAGTTGCTGCTTCAGTAACACTTCTGCTGAGCTGTAGCAGTGTTCAGGGCTATGCTCTGCACATAATTTTACCAGAACTTTCTCCGATGGCAAAGTGCCTTTAGTTTCTTTGCAGTGCAGCTGTTGGCTGCATCTCTTTGGGGCTGGGCTGTTCACTGTAGCACCAAATTCTCCGACTTTCAGCAATGCATCAGAACCAGGAACAATCAATTGTATGTGAAAGTGGAGGTTGCCGCTTGCTCTGTTGTAGCTACGCTCGAGCTACGTTTTGCAAGGTGTAAGCATGCCCTGTTCTGAGATCTGTGTGCTTCACAGAACTAAGACAGCTTCAGATGATGAGCAGTGCTTAGTAGACACTCACATGATGTCTGCAGGGATTGTTCAGGTCTGCTGAAAACTGTCCTTGGCATACCAAGAAGAGCCATAGTGTGCAGTGATTGTATTTTATCCGTTGTTTGTCTTGCTCATAGGCACAGCAGAAGGTGGTGTGTCCCAGGGTGGTAGGTGATGGAATTGGAGACTTCTCTGGACCAAGGGAATCTGTGGTTCACTAATCACATCTAATACAGTTGCAGATTTTTCCCAAGATGAAAATTCTTGCCACGACTATTTTTTGAAAGCTTCAGCAAAGAAATGGGAGTCATTAATTATGACTTCATCAAAGCAGATTTATGTTCCTGCGGTGGGCTGTTCCCAGTGCTACAAGCCTCTGCACTGAACTAACAGTTCTCCTCACCCAGTCTGTGGTGACTCCTCCACTGTTTCCCTTCCTCTGGCTCTGTCACTCTGCCTCCAGTATCGATAATGATGATGATCATGTCTTTGCTGGGTCTATTCTAGGCTTCCCGTGTAGTCTGAAAAAGCTGCCATCTGTCTCTGTCCCTTTTTAAATATTAACTCCATGAAGCTCCGGAAGCTACTTCGATTGCAGAGTGCTTTGATGTGGATGTGAAGTGTCAAGAACCTAGAGAGACTGTTCCTTTTAGTATACCTGTAAACACAGTGTGTCTCCAGATGAGTCTGTTTTCCCTCTGATTTGGAGCAGTGATGTTGTGTATAGCAGCCCTGCATGTTGACAGCTGTTCGAACGAATGGTTGCTTCTGTCCCCGCCACAGCATTCATCAAAGGCAAAGAGCTGTTATGGATTCTTGCTTCATACCTAAAACGTTGTGCAGCGATGACAACAGTGTCCGCACAGTGACAGCTCGCCCGCACGCGTGCTCAGGGAGCTTTCTTAGGGGATAGACAGGGTAAGGCAGGAGCTAATTCTCCATTTCAAAGAGCACTTGTTGGTTTTGTAATGGAAACTGTAGGTACACTTTACACTTTTGTTTGGACACTCTGCGTTAGCTTGGCTTTGCTGTTTGAATTGCTGCTTTTTTTAAAAAAGGGCACTTGGATTTAGTGGGTAGGTTGAAACCTCCAGTTTCAGATATTTCAGCCCACTTACTCAAGATAATACTCGCATTGTGGAAACTTGACAGGGCAACAGGCATTGGCAGGGAGGAGGAAAGTTGGCAAACTTCAGCTTCTGGGAGACCCACTACAAAACCAAGAAGGCGTAGGCACAGTGGCATCGAGAACATTCAACTTTGCGGCTTCAGGAGGCTGTTGGACAACTTAAAGTATGATGAACAGGTCACTGCAGTATTGGCTATTTCCTTGCGCATCATTCTGATGAAAGATGAAGCTTCTTGGGACTGTTAGTATTTGGGAAAACCACTTCAGCCAGATGACAACACAAATTTTACTCAATCGATCAATCCTGTCCCGTAATTGAATGCGAGACTGAAGCCAAAGTAAAACTCTGAAGCCAGGTTTGTGTGTTCTGGTTAGTACATGCAGTGCTTGGGAGTGCATTATTTCCTCAGGAGCTGTGACACTGTTTGCTTTTGCAGTTGCATAATACAAACACTGAGTAAGATTCCTCAGCTCACGGTGCATTGACATTTCATGAATCCGAGGAAGAGAAGCAATTCTCATGACTTTCAGGGACTGAATGTACTTCCTGACTAAGGACTAGATAGCCGGGTAGCTGTGGCAAATGTGAAAGCAACATGATCAACCTTTAGCTAAATTCTCGTTATTTAGGTTTAGTACATTCCTATGCTAGGCTCTGTGTGGTTTAGCCCCTGAAGATTTTTTTATGTATTACTTTTAATCCATATCATTTACCATCGTGGTATTTACATTTAGGAAGTTGAACTTGCTAAAGTACTTGGAAAATATCCTGTAATAAGTTCTAATTTTGCTTTGATGCTAACTGTGTTTAAGTGTCTTACGTTACCACAAACTAGGGTTACCTGGAAGTATTTAGAAATGTATGTATAAGCCCTTTCTACCCTTTCCTTTTAAGTAAGTAAAGCAGAAACTGCTGCATCCAATGTGAGAATCTTCTGAAATTTTAAATTTTACAATAAATTTATTAGTTTCGGCATCTGCAATGCACTAGTTAAAAGTACAGCCACCTGATGTAGCCTTTTACTGTTATTTTAAAGTGTATAGCTGAAGTTCTTTTTCTTAGTGCCTTGGCATAAATGGGTGACTCCTGATCCCTTCCTTGTGTGTAATTCTGACTTACTTATGTATTTCTTGTTTGTTCTAGCTTTTACAAAACTGATCACAGTAAATGGCCAAGAATATCATCTTCAGCTGGTTGACACTGCTGGCCAAGTAAGTTATCTATCTTTCCTTGCATCTTCCTACAGAGTTCAGGCAACAGATAGTCCTACTCCTGTAGGGCTAAGTTGGTAGCAACTGTGCATCAAAGGTGAAGGTTAACTTAAATGATTCTTCCTTGTTTAGTGTCTAAAAGAGCAATGTTTCTGTAGTATTTGTGTAAAGGCTTTGGTTTGATTTTTGTTTCCCCTGCCCCGTCTATTGAATGTATGTCAAAAAGTGAAGAAGGAACTGCCTTAACTCCGATGTACTGAACGTTTTTAAGTAGGTTGCTTGGTATTTACAGATTAAGCTACCAGCTTTGCTTTAAATGGAAAATGTCACTTCAATAAACCACAGAGAAGTTTTTCATGACTTACTCCTGTTGGTGTGCTCCAGCTACACCACCATGACTTATATCCATGAAATAGTCATGGGGAGTAGACAGAAATACTTAGAGGTAGTACTTACTGGGCTACCAGTAAACTGCTGCAGTCTGTTTACATTTTTACGTGGTGGTTCACGCGTGCTTCTGAGCCTTCGTGTAATGACAGGGAGCACAGGAGGACGCTGTGCACGCGTGTCCCGTGGCATCGTCAGTAGCTTCATGAAGCACAGGTGTTCATTATCTAGTGCTGCTTGGCTGGACTTGCACTGCACGTTCCACACAGAGGAGTGCTCTGTCTTTTGAAAGACTCTATTGGGAAAAAAAAGCAGAACAGGGACTGTTAAACCCCTGTATCTTTATCCTAACCGTGTTATTGCTAGCATGTTCTGACCTTCTGCGATTTCCGATACGATGCCTTTGGTTTTTTTAAACGAGTAGTGCTGAACAATGTCAGTGTTATAAAATATGCTGCCGGTACTTAGGACTCTAAAGCTGCAGGACACTTACTCATAGCTGGGAGGCCTTTCAGAAGGGTTGTAATCTTCTAGGTATGTTTGATGGCTTTCTTTGAAGAGAGCGACATGACTTAAGAATGACCATGCTGTATTATGTGGTGTCAGCTTGTGGTGCTAATCAGCAACTGTATATCTGTATATCAGTAACTTGTAATCTGTCTGATGTGTCTCAGGTGAGTACAAACACGGGGCCAGCCACACGGTCTGTGACAATATTGTTTGATGGGCGATACTCTGCAGAGAGAGTGAGGTGAAGAGATGGGCAGACTAAGAAGCAAGCAGCAGAGCAAGCTCCCTAGGTTTTACTTGGTGCCAATATATGTGTGCTTGCCTTACGTTTCCAGCTGTAGCGTAGTGACAAAAGTAAAATTTCCCTTTGAAGAAGTGGCTTTCTGGGAGGGCAGTGTAACTTTGTCTGTAACCCACCTCTGTTCCCTGGGTTTATTTTCAGTTACACAGTATTGTAAAATCAAAGTAACTCTCTCGGCCTGTGGTTATTTTCAGAATTGATTCTTCCTGTAAATGCCTTGAACTTTGAGTTCTGGCTCACAGGGTTAGAGGGGAGAGATCATGTTGGGTTATGGAAAGGGTGGCTTGGACAAACCTCTTTCTCAAGTCTCTGTTGCTTAAGGATCCATAGGGAGTCCTTGTGCGTGCACAGCATAGCAAGGTTTGTGTTGTAGATTTGTTACGTATTTAAAAACTTGTCTGTGACTTGCAAAGGCACAGCTGCTTTGTTTTATCACCTGGCAAAGTTCTTACTTTTACCCACAAGTTCCAGGAAGCGTGGCAGCTCTTCTTCCTTCTAACAAGCTAAAAATTAAGTAATGAATTAGATAACCTCAATTAACCTCAGCCTGCCATAACGGCACTTTTCGTGGTACTTCTGTGCCTTTTTACCTTTCGTGGTGATCTATTTGGATTTGTGTAGTTCGTTTCAGTAGGAGTCCTGGTACGGGATCACAGAAGAGGAGTATAAAAGGAAATCTTGCCTAGCCTAACACCAAATTCCAGCTGGGGCAATCCTGAGAAATTCTGAGTAAAGTCAAACAACTACAGAGTTGCCCTTCCACCAGTTTTACACACAGGCTAGCCCAGATCCCTTCTGTATTGCCTTTGGGATTACACGGCCAACTGAAGTGGCACTTTGGCATTCGGCGACGGTGGGGGAGGGCTGCCCTCAGTATGTAGCAATAAAGGCAAATAAGGGCAACTTTGGTCAAGTGCTGGTCTTTAAAACTCTTTTGGCTGAATCTGTGAAGTTGATTTATAAAGGGTTTTTACTCGTTAGCCCGTTAAGGAAGTTTGATTTCTTTTGGCTCTCTGGATTTAAGCTGCGTGATCGCACTGCTCCATCTGTTCAATCATGACAATGTACAGAGAGGTTATGTGATCTTAAGCTAAAATTAACATCTGAAGAAGCATAAGTTTAAAAACTTGAGAACTCGTGCATCAAGAAGTATGGCTCTTGTCAAAATGGAAATGTTTTCTGGGACTATCTCTTAGAACAATTTAGATTTTAGAAATGGGATTCATAGTATTTGTGTCACATTACTTGCAATGTGTCAGTCTTTTGTTTACCTATTTAGTCCCTTTTCCGCTAATAATAATAAAAAATTCAGTGATAAGCTTCTGGTGGTGTTTTTTGTTTGTTTGTTTTAATTAAACACTTGTATAATGTTAAACTTCTAGTTGTCATAAAGCATCTAATAGCTGCATTTCTTGCATCTGTAGTTGATAAGCGTCAGTTAGTTAGTAAGCCACAACTACTCACTTCCTAACAGATCCCTTGGGTACTTTAGATGTGATCAGTGTCACTTGAAATCATGAACTACTAGATCCTGTTGTCAGCTGTTGAAATTAGGAATTTGAAATGTATCACCAGCAAGATAAGAGGCATAATTGCTAATTAGTGGTAGGACAGAGTGGATGTTTTGTACTAATACAAACTGGTAATTAAGCAGGGTAAGAGGATTGGGAATAGCTTTAGCTGATCCACAGTCTTAGAGGGAATAAACCAAAAAAGCTGTAGATTAAATTTTAGAGTATACTGATTGACTCAGCTTTCTTTTAATTTAGTAAAGATTCCACATCTGACTTTAAATGAAAAAAATTGATTTTTAAAGTGCTACCTATACAAAATGGGCCGGCATTTCTCGTCTTACAAATGTGATCGACTTTTGTGATGGTAATTTGCTAACATCAAGTTCTGAATTGTGGCAATAAGTAATTTTAAATGCAATATTCCTTCTACAGGATGAATACTCCATATTTCCTCAGACGTACTCCATAGACATCAATGGCTACATTCTTGTTTATTCAGTCACGTCAATAAAAAGGTAATAAAATCTGTTGTGTTTTTATGGTTCAGATATTAACCAGGTATATTCTGGGGTCTGCTTCTGCTACATTTGCTTTACATATGTTTAGTTTATTTAATCTCCCTCTCCCTTAGAAGTATAATGGAAATTAAAATTAATGTTTTTTCAGAAATTTCCCCTCAGATCCAATGTCACAGACACTTTGCAGACTAATGTGCAAGGTACCCCATGAGAAATGAGACAGTGCTGAACTACATTGTTTTGAGGTGTAAGTAAAAGTACGAGGAAGGATTTCAGGAATAAGTGGAGTTCATTGCTCTGGCATCAGATACAAAGGTAGACTTAAATACAAACCTAAAGGGCACTGTGCATTTATGTGAAGCACCTGATTTGTTGCTGAATTGGTACCTCAACTTTGTAGCTCATTATGATACTGAGATTTCTTTGACTTCTTGTCTTGTGTTGTTCTGGTTTACTGTCAGAAATTTTCATATGGGTCACAATATATACGACTTATGGACTGTAGACTCATTCTTGATGTCTTGATAATCTTACTTGAAAATTTTCCCAGAGTATCTATTTTGTCTTTGCTGTTAGCTGTCGATTTTGACTTGAGGACAGAGTCCCTCATAGCTGGAGTCATTTACCTGCAAGACACATCTCAGCCTTCATAAGGCTTTTTATCATCTTCTGTTATTTTGTCCCTTCCTCTGGTCGTCTTGCCCTGTTGAAGTACTGGTCATTCTTGAACAGATCTTATATTGTCTAATATCGTACAGCATCTTTGTTACGTCAGTCAAAATAATCCTATTTTCTTAAATTTTTTGGAGTAAAATGATTGAGACCTAGGACCTTGCGCTGTCATGAAGTAGAAAAAAAGCTGATGCTTCCCTTCTACTTGCGAGGAAGCTGATCAGCTTTTTCCAAGTGCTGAAGCGTTCCATGTCTTCTCCTCTGAGTCAGACAAAACTGGTCATCTCAAGCACACTTTAGTAGATCATCATAAAATACAAGTAAAACGATTTACCTGTTTGATCTCCAAGAAAGGAACCAGTCTGGTTATAAACTTCCAGTGCTTGCAGCTTCTTTAATACTGAACAGATTTTCACAGTCCTTCATTCTTGGTGTTCATCTTTGGTTTGAAATAGTGAAGTGCAAACACACATGATTTGAAGGAAATGCAGCTGATGTTAGGCTTTCCTGTGTGTCTAGAGATACTAAACTACCTATTTTTTTTATTTTTTTTTAATCAGGTTCACTGTTGGTGCTGAGTAACTTGTATGAAGTAGGAGTTAGTATTCTCAGCCTTAAGTAGGCAATCTTCTCCTAAAGTGAATAGAAAAATGTTCATTGATAAGTGGTACTGCAAGGACAAAAATGTCTTTGACTAAAATCTATGTGTCTTGTTTGGAAGGTTCTGCAACTTGGGCTGTTGCCTGGTTGGCAGCTAAAGGACATGTTCTTTTTCAGCTACTCCAGTTGCTGTCTCGTGATGTCTTGAGTTTAGTAGCACGGATGAATAAATGAAAATCTTGTTTTCTGTGATAGCGTTCAGTCAGTTAAAGCAGACACCAAATTATGGTGAAAATACTATCAGAATCAGATATGTGAAGAGTGTAGGTAGATGATCTTTTCAATGGTGTTTTAGCCTTGATCAATTTATGCCAAATTTTTTTTTTCTTCTTTTAAATTTTGAAGTATCAACAATCCTGTCTTGTGCAGTTCCTTTTGTCCTGTACCAAGACAGTGTTTAGGCAATAGGAAAGATATTCCACGATAATCTGTTAGTTTAAATAACTTACCCAGGCACTCAGATTACACTCGTCATCTGTCTTGACTCCTGTCAAAGTGTATAGATTGGTCTGAGTATTGATTCAGAGGTGAGAGCCTTGACATCAAACTTAATAGAAATACACTTTCAAAATTATTGTCTTCCCTGCTAACCTCCAGTGGGAGGTTTAAATGGGACTTGGGTAGAAGCCAGCAGCGCCCTACCTTTTTCATATTCCTGGGTTCTCGGCAGCAAGGTTATGGCAAGGCTTTTGCTCTTGTTCGACTTAATTAAATTCCAATTTTGTATCTTGCTAGCCTCCATGATTTTCTGTAACACATTTATCTGGCAGCTAGTAAACTTTTTTGTTACATTTCACACATGGAGCTGTTTGCTGCAACCCTGCTTGCTTGACAGAACTGGAAAGGACCTCTTACTGCCTCCAAATCTCTCGTTTCGCAACTTCGTGTGATGATGCTCCTCCTGAATCAGTTGATGTCTGTCTTAAAGTGTGTCCCTGCTTCTTCTAGCCTTATTAACTTGAAAAGCTTCCTAGAACATTGGATTGATCTCATTCCTGGCAGTTCTTAGCAACTTGTTTCTATGTCGCACTTGTGTTTGAGTTAAAATAGCTCTTCTCTTTTAGTTTCCACCTTGATCTTTTAACAAAGATTGGTTGGTTATTTATAATATTTTTGCTAAAAATGGAGCTTGTGAGCTATCCTAGGCAAGGAGACAGGTACACAGAATTGGGAAACAAAGAGCTTGTGTTAAACAAGAACACTTCGCAGCACTGGAACCCTGGTGAGGACTTGCTGGGGTGCTGGGCCGTGGCGTGATGTCTTCTGGCCATGCTGGAAACACCACACCTCAGAGCAGAAAGGGAACTGTGGTTGTACTGTGTTAGTGATGCACTCATCCTGTGGCTAGTACGCTAGATCTTTCCTGTTGCTTCAGACCGATGAACAATTTTGTGGTCTGTAGCAGGGTTTTTTTGGTAGTATTTTTATTCTTTTCAGTTTTCAGGGTCACCTCATTCCGTGTATAGCAATGCTTCTCAACTTTGTCACAACCCAGTTCCATTTAACCCTTTTAGTTTAGAATTAATTAGAAGAACGAAAGTCCAGGAGAAGTTCTCAAGACCAGAATTTCACTAATACCTTTTCAGCATAAGCTCTCTGTAACCATAAAGTCCTTAGACTGATTCCATGGTTTTATGCAATCTATAGTATTGTACTTGAGTTACTAATGATAAGTTGTGCCAAAGTCACACTTTTGTTTGTAAAGATCTCCTTGGTAGGATATACTAAAACTATTTGTTGAACTTGGGAACATACAGTGTTCTAGTCACTCTAAAAATTACTGCTGAAGTCAGACAAATTGACCTACTTGACAGAAAAACCTTAAATATGGTAGCATTTATTGTTCCAGAATTGAGACCTTTTAATGATTCAGACTTCTTGCATAGTGGTTTTAGACACCAGTTCTTTGAGAGCCCCGAGTTGAAAATGTGTTGAGTTCTGCTCTAATTTTAAAAGTTTCAGTTCTAATTAAAATGCAGTGCAAGTCAAGACACTGCCTGTAGCTCACAACCTTGGAACTTGGAAGAGTTTTGGTCACTTTTTGTTGTCTAATTGTGTGTCTTTGCGACTCTGTGCCTCTCTCTTAAAACACATCTGAATTGTGCACTTTGTGTACCGGCTTTTGTTTCATAATGTAGTTAGAGCACAGCGTCTACTCTTCGACCTCATTTTTAGCTTGTTCTCAAAAGTACTAAATGTCAAATGCAGAGGATTTTTTTAGTGAGGTTTTTTGAATTCTTCTGTACTGCTTACATCCCATCATCTGAATGTCATGCACGTGGTAGGTGAACAGACAGGTATTTGAGTAACCGCTGTTTCAATATCCTCTTCCAGATCAGTTTACTCACTTTCCATATAAAATCAGAATTTAGGCTTCTTTTTGGCTTTCACATAAACCAAACTAAAGAATTCCATGTGAACTAAGCGTTCTTGAAAAATAATGTGTTCTTTCAGGTGTGCTTAACTAAAGACTTTTTCTTTGAAACTGCTTTAATCTGACATGCTCATCCAGGGTTATTGGACTCTAGCAGTGAAATTCCTCCAGATACAAACCAGATGAGAGGTGGGAGGGGCTTTTAGCAACGCCGTGTTAGATTATCAGTCCTGGGTGATGTTATTTAATTTATTTGTGCAAATGTCATAACCGGTGAGGCTGTTGTGGTAAGCATGGGCTGGTCTTTGCTGCTTCTGGGGCCATTTTGTCTGTGGTACACAAATCAGTAAGACTTCCAGCATCTCTGTAGTTTTGCCACTATACATAGAGTAAGTTTTTAAACACAGCAACCTACATATGCATTTAATTGCTTGTGTATTGGGTATTAAGGATAAACATCGGAGTGCATGTGTGACTTCATCCCTTTATTTTGCAGTTTTGAAGTGATAAAAGTTATCCATGGCAAGTTATTGGATATGGTGGGAAAAGTCCAGTAAGTAGTGACACTTTCATCTCATTTCATTGCAGGCATGTTACTAGTACTTTGTTCAGTATACTGTAACTGTTCTGAAGTTCTGAACTTTCTTTCACAGAATACCCATTATGCTGGTTGGAAATAAAAAAGACCTGCATATGGAACGGTATGTGAACTCCAGCACGTGTGAAATGCAAGGCAGCAGCCGGCATTCCTGTGGCTGCGATGCACTAGTTTTCTTCTTGTCTTTCTGTAACTAAAATCAAACTGTTAAGTTAAAATAAGGGACTGGAAAGAGAATTGTGTCCAGAATGCTGGCAGCCGTGAACTTTTGTCGTAATGTTTTTTCCATACAGTTCCAGGGATGGTCGTTAAACACTTTGTGGGGCGCTTTTTCTCAAAACAAATAACAGAAGTGTATTAAATACCAGATGATATTATGGATTATGGAAACAAAGCAATACTTTGGGACAGCTGCTCTTCTGGGTTGTGTAGCATTTTTACCTGGCCCAGTGGTGTATTTGACAGCAGCCAAAAGCAAATGCTCTGGATCGGATTTCACAAAACATTCCTGTTACATACATTTACGTGATGCAGTAATTTGAGGTCTTTCTTGACATATCAAATCCCAATTCTTTTGCTAGTTATAAAGAAACATACTTCTTTCTGTTTGGTCAGGGTGATCAGCTATGAAGAAGGGAAAGCTTTAGCAGAATCCTGGAATGCAGCTTTCTTGGAATCTTCTGCTAAAGAAAATCAGGTAACGGATCTAAGATTAATTTTATTCGAATAGCAACGTAGTGGAATGACTCGATAGTTTCACTTAATAAAAGAAGGTAAAATACTTGCATGCCCTCTGCAGATACTGTGTGTAGATGGTTGGAAACGAAATGCCTGCCTGTGTTCAGGTTTATGTATACAAGTTTTTCCATGCAACTGTAAATGGGAGGAGGAAGTGAAGAACTGAACGTTCAGCTTCACTGAACATAGCAGAACACGCAGTGACAAACTGAAACTCAAATCCACGTGGGGGGCACCAGGGTCTGTGACTTGCTCTGGTTACCTTAAATACGAGGTTATTGCAGTTGGAAGGAAATGGGTTGGTATAAGGGAACGAGCCACATGTTTTATGGTGCCAGGCAGGGCTTGGTCTCTCTAATGTGGGGAATAATCATTTTATGGGTCCACGGAGGAGGGGTGGAGCAAACAGAAAAATGTTAGAATGCAGCAGAGGCTGTCAAATCCTGCTGTGGTTCAGCTGTAGGGAAGTTACACAGTCTGACACAATATAACCCCCCACACATTTACGCTTGGTGGTTTCCTATCGCAAAAAACAAAATTTTTAATTACATGTTAAGTAATGTCTTCTTCTTGGTTGTTCTAACTTTCTTTAAAATTCCTCCTAAATGTGTTGTGGTATTTGAATTTATTCTTGTGGCTGTTACTAATACTTTAACATTGATTTGACACCTTACGTAGCTGAGTACCTCATTAATGTTTACAAATATATCAAGGGTGAGTGTCACGAGGATGGAGCCAGGCTCTTCTCGGTGACAACCACTGATAGGACATGGGGTAATGGGCTGAAACTGGAACAGAAGAGGTTCCGCTTAAACTCGAGAAGAAACTTCTTCTCAGTGAGGGTGGCGGAACACTGGAACAGGCTGCCCAGAGAGGTTGTGGAGTCTCCTTCTCTGGAGACATTCAAGACCTGCCTGGACACGTTCCTGTGTAGCATAATCTAGGCGTTCCTGCTCTGGCAGGGGGACTGGACTTGATGATCTTTCGAGGTCCCTTCCAATCCCTAACATTCTGTGATTCTGTGTGAGTTACAGGAGCCTCCTGCTTTGGGCTTGCAGTAGTGGATAACTGCTGCAGACTGAAGGGGAGGTGTTTTTTTTTTTTCTTTTTCCTCTCTCTTCCCTCCCCACCTATTTTTTTTCTCTGTAGGTGTCAACAGCATCAAAGCCTCTGCTTTTTGAAAATTACAGACCTATGATAGGGTGAAAAGGACATTGTCAAGAGAAGAAATGCATTTTCTCATATATAACCTGGCCTGTCACATTCTTGACCTCCTTGATAACATCAGTACAATGAAAAAGGCAATCTTATAGCTAGGACAGGACCCCTTTAAGCAGCCTTCCTTTTCCTCTCCCCTGCCCCCAAAGGTAAAATAAATAGCTTTTGGCTGGTATCTATAGTCAACAATTCTACAGGTTACTTGAGTAAGTCTGGATTCTCCCTGGGAGAAAATCTTGGAGTTTACTTTTTTTTTCCTTTGGATATGGAACACTTGGAGCTGATTTATCAGTGCTTCTGGTTTTGGCTAAGATTTCCACTAACCTTGTCAAAATTGGGCATAATGGAAGCATGAAATTTCTCAGTGTATTTTCTATAGGGCTGGAGAGCTTCAAATGCATACGCAAGGAAACTGAACTGAGAGTATAGAGAATAAACCAGTTAAAATCATCTATTTGACTGTGGGATTTGTTTTCCCCTTAATTTTAAACAACGTAGCTTTGCCTGATCCAGAAGTTATTGCCTGTACTCTTCTTCTTTTGGCATATGTTTGCAACGTGTAGCAGTATAGCAGTTTGTATCCAGAAAAATATTTTACTGGTAACTTCTCTGAAGTTTGTATTCTTGGTTGAAGAAAAAAAGGTTGAGTGTATTTATGCAAAGAAACTACAAGCGTTATATGATGCTTGCCATGTCTTGCACATTAAATTGCTGCACTGCTGATGCCCAATTGACTGCTGTGTCTGTGTTAAGTTATGCTGCCAACTGAATTTTGTATAACAAACTGTGTAGGCTTCAGGGAAATCGGAATGGCATTTGTGTATTTGAAATTATATTCTGTCCTGGAACAAATCCCACAAAAAGCCAGTAGTTGTGTTTATTCTTGATGTCAAAGGTGTTCTTACCAGGTCTTCCTTTCAGCAGGATCCTTCAAAATACTGATCACAGGTCACTATAAATTCTGGATTTAGACACAGGTTGGTAGAAACAGGTGCTTGAATGCAATTCCTCGTTCGTGCCTCTTATATAGTACACTTGGTAAACTTGTCCAGCTTCAGCAGTTTAGGAGATCAGATGTCAGTTCTGAGTTGGGTGCCCACAGCATGTGACCGTTGTTCAGGCTCGCGGGCGTGCTTCCTTTGGAGCCTTGAGCTGGATGGAAAGAAGGGTGAGGAAGCCCAAAACTGGAGCAGCTGCCTTAGGCTTCTCTCAAACGGTTGCAGAGAAATGCTTGACACTAAATAGGTGGGAGATTGAGCACGAAGTGTGGAGTCCAGAGCTGTGAGGCACTAGGGGGAACAGGAGACACCAGGCATTGTAGCGTCCCTTCCTGAGTTAGACCAGGAGCCCTCCTGAACTCCTACAAGTTTGTTTCTCCAAATCCTGATTTGACCTGATCAAAACAGCTGATACATAAACCTCTAGCAGGACAGGATATCTTCTCTTAATCTTAAACTGTCTCTAGTGTTGGGGGGCAAAAGGGTTTATTTTGAACTTGGTAATGAGGTGCATTGTCATTCTCCTGGTACTGCGTGTTCACCTTGCATGTGCCAACTGTACTGGAAAAAGGTCTCTTGGCACTTTTTGCTTGGAGGTTCATTTGAATCATCACCTGTACTGGCTTGGTACAGCAAACGTAACCTGCCTGTCAGAACCTCCCCATCTGTATTTGGTGGATGTGGAGCAGAAGTATGACAATTTCTTGTGTGCTGGTCTGGAGTTGGCTTGGTGCGTGATGTTCTTTGCAGCAGCGAGGAGAGTGAGTCTCCTTGCTTACAGGTGTTAGACCAGACTCGATGGGCTGTGTGGTCTGTCCTTTTTAGCAGCTCTGTTTGCAAGGAACTGCTGAAACCAGAGATGTTCCCTGTAACAGATTCTGATAGCTCAGTCACCCCCTGCAAGGGTGTGGGAGAGCATTGACTGTTCTCCCTTCGTGCTTCAGCCAGAAGAAAATATCCTTTCTGGAGCATCTGTGAGAGTTCTAGATGTGTAGCCCCACTATATTGGGCAACTAAAATAGTTCTATAGAGAGTAACTTCAGCAAACTAGACCTATTCTTCCAGGAGTTACCAAAAAATACCACATTGCAGAAATGACGTGACTTTGAATCGATGGAAAGCGTGAGAGGCAAAGATCAAAGGTACGGTGACGATAGATTGTAGCGGCTGGCAAGAGCTCTCAAGGTCACATGTCTTTGAGGCTCCTGTAGACAAGGGTGACCTTGTTTAGCCTGGTAGGGCTTTTGGAGGAGCCTGCGTATCAGCAACACATCGGTCGTCGAGGGAAATCCCTGGGCTTTGAAAAGGCAATTGTGAATGGAAAAGACCTCTTTTAGGTTACCGCTGGGCTATTGTTGTCATATCTTCTCAAGCTGCTTAATTATTACCAGTGATGTTGAACTGCTTTGGCTGACTTCAGGAGCTTTGACTCTTTCTTGTAGAATTCCCTGCTTTGTTTCACCTAAGCCATAGTATAGTCCCAGTCCGATAAAGTGGTAACTGTTTGAAATACGACCAGCATCCAGCTTGGTCTTAAACCCAGCTGAAGCTCGGAGCCAACTTTTACTAGAAGAAGTTAGGGAGTGTTTTGGTTTGGCCTGGCCAGATTTCGGCGACGGGGGGGGAGCTGCAGGGTGGCTTCTGTAAGAAGCTGCTAGAAGCTCCCCAAGATTGATAGAGCCAATGCCAGCCGGCTACAAAGAGGGACCCGCCGCTGGCCAAGGCTGAGCCTATCAGTAAGGTGATAGCAGAGGAACGCCTCTGTGAAAAACATATTTAAGAACGGGAAAAAGAACTGCGCCATAACAGCTGGCACAGAGATGGAGGAGTGAGAATCTGTGCAGACACCAAGGTCAGCGAAGAAGGAGGGGGGGGAGGATGAGCTCCAGGCGCCGGAGCAGAAGGAGTCCCCCGGGTCCGTGGTGAAGACCATGGTGAAGCGGGTTGTCCCCCTGCAGCCCATGGGCGAGGTGCAGAAGTCCACCGTGAGGATCACCGCATAGATGTCCACCGAGGACTCCACGCCGTGTGGGTGGATGCCTGAAAGGGGACTGTAGCCCGTGGGAAGCCCACATCAGAGCAAGTTGCTGCCGGAACCTGTAGCCCGTGGAAGAGAGGAATGCCCACGCTGGAGCAGGTTGGCCGGTGGGACTTTTGGGACGTTGCGGGTGGCTCACGCTGGAGCAGTTTCCCCCGAAGGACTGCGCCTCAGACTCACGAGGGGTGGGCTGCCCCTCGTGAGGTGTCTCACGTTGGGCAGTTTGTGATGAATTGCCCTTCGTGGGACGACTCACGTGGAGAAGAGAGCATGAAGCTTGTCTCCCGTGAGAGGGACCCCACAGTGGCCCTGGGGAAGAGTGAAGAGTCCTCCCCCCGAATGAAGAAGCGGTGGAACCAACGTCGGATGAACTGACCGCAGCCCCCATTCCCTGTCCCCCTGCGCCGCTCGGGGGGAGGAGGTGGAGAAACCGGGATTGATATTAAGCCCGGGAAGAAGGGAGGGATGGGGGGAAGGTGTTCTGTTTAAGATTTGTTTGCTCTTCCTTACTTCTCACTACTCCTCTCTGATTAGTTCTTAATAAATGTACCTAATTTCCCCAAAACTGAGTCTGTTTTGCCCGGGACGGTAAATGAAAGTGATCTCCCTGTCCTTATCTCAAACCCTGAGCCTTTGGAAATATTTTCTCCCCCCGTTCAGCAGTGAAGGGGGGAGTGAGTGAGCGGCTGTGTGGGTACCTGGCGGCCGACCAGGGTCAACCCACTACAGGGAGTAACAAGTGGCCAAATTGGGTTCATCCAGTTAGGCAAAATTAATTGGATAAACTTGTTTCAGAAAGGGCAAGGAGGTAGCAAAAAGATCTGCTTGACAAAGTGGCACTCTCTTAAAAAGCAGTTGCCTTGGGTATTGCTTCTTTTTCAAGAGCACCATCACCTTCGAGCTCAGAAGATGTAATGCTCAGCAAATGTTTGAGCGTGGTTTGATATCTTAGCCCCTCTCCAGGGGTCTGACATGTTTACCTGGGAGAGCGTGTTTGAATTGATAAAGGGGTGGGGTAGGAAAACTTCTCTTCTTTTTCCTGACTGTTGTTCTTTGGCTTGATTCTGTGCCAAAATAAACTAGTTGTATGAGCAGTTGAGAGTTTCTGAAATAATAAAACAGTTGCGTAGCTGAAAAAATAGTGTTCCGAGGGATGACTCAAGTGGCTGTGGGCTGGATTTGGGTGTTTGCACCTTCCCGGCAGCGCGTTCCCCATTCCCTGCCCGGGCAGAGGGAGATGCAGCTCCCGAGCCGCCCGTGCTGCTCGCACCAAGGGACACATCTGCAGAAGCAGTTGAGCCCCTGGTGTCTCTCACGCGGTGCTGAGCTCCCTCGGCAGCACGTGTTGCCCGGGCTGATATCTGTTCTGCTGCCTCAGGGGAGCAAGGTAGAAGAAAGGCAGATGGCTTTCTGGAGGCTGGGTGCGACCCACATCCTGTAATTGCACCATATGGAGACGGATGCATATAAAGGCTGGCTGCGTTCTTTATTCTTCGTCACAAAACACAGCTTCCTGTGCTGCTTAAAAGCTCATTCTGAAATTCTCTGGCATATTTGGGCTGAATTACAAATTCCTAGTTGTTAACTGTTGGGCAGTGATTAAACCTTCTCGGTGAACACATACATTCTGTGAAATGAATTAACAGGCCCTGTGAACTCCTGCATCTTAGTGCTTGAACAGCAGGTCTTTGACAGGGAACGTACAGCTTCTTGGTTGACAGAGTAAGTTGTGGAGGCTTCTTTATGGGTGCTTTGAAGCAGGGATATAAATACTTGTGCATGAAAATGAAACCATTGAAAACTTCAGCTCTTAAGGAAGGAAGCATTGGTACAGTATATTTGTAAGTTGGTCTATCACCAAATTTTGATTAAGGCAAACTCTTAATTAGTGAAATTAGTTTGATAGCAGCTGCAGTCTTGACCACGGTTCTTTTAGAGTCTAATTTGCCCAGGACTAAGGATGCTCTGTTGTCAGATACTATTGAAATTGCAGGGAAACTCCATTATATGGAGGAATAATCTTATTTCCAACTGATGATGTATTTTTAGTAGTTCCAGAGATAGTACTGTGCATAAATTGTATAAATGTAGGAAACTAAACTTCAGGCTGATCTTGTTAAAATTGTTTCAGGGCTACTTCATGTCAATGGGATTAATTTGGAAGTGATCCAATTAAGAATTATACCTTTTGGTGGCAGAAAAACATCTGTCAGTTCAAAACACAGAGTTGCAAATTACAGAGTGCTCTTTAGCCTGCTGATTAAAACCAACAAAACCCCCTTTTTATCCTCTTTCATAGTGTGGCTGCTTTTATATAATGAATATACTTTTCTTCTGAAGGAGCACATGCTTGGAATTCATGAAACGGGTGGCTGGAGGTTAAAGTTGTCTGAGGTGATCAGGAGACCTTTTCCAAATTGAAGACTCACGTGCTGAAGTCCTGGTCATGCAGTGAATCTTCAGCTCAAAAATACCGTAGAGAAGAGAAGTACTTCAGAATTGTCCTTGACTGTAGTGTAGACTTATTCTTCTTAAATTACTTCTAGGCAATCTATGATGCTGCATGTTGTAGCTGGTGTTTCTGTATATTCTGATGGAGGCTAATGTACAATTTTGAAACTCTTGAAACTCAGTGAATCCTGAAAATACCAGCATAACAGTGTAAAGTATTTACTACAAGTAGCATTCATGATGTGGTCCCAGGCACCTTACCCTCCCCATCTTTCAGTGTCCTTAAAAATGAACAAACAAAACCCCCCAGAAAAACTAGAATTCCACTGTGAAATCTCCTACATCACTCGAGTGGTTGAACATCTTCAATGTCTCTGCTTCAGAGAACCAAATTGTGTGTTTCCACCCCAAGATTTTTAACCTGTGCTCGATAGCACGCCTGTGCCTGGGGAAGTATCGCCCTTCCCAGCCCGTGTTCTTGGTTTCTTCTGGAGCTTCAGTGGGGGGAAGAGCCTTTTCACGAGACTGCTTTATGCTCCGTGTGGAATGAGGAGACCGTGCAGAGTTGATAGAAGCAACTCCCACTCCGAGAGTGCTTCCTGCCTTCCCTCTGCAGGAGCGAGGGGATCTGTAGTGTGATTTTGTGGAGGGACTCAGTAGAATCCTGTCTGTCCTGTACCGTAAACTAGGATCTTTGTGGGAGCCTGGCTGGTAGCGATGGCTGTCCTACGGTTCAAATCATTTAAAATGTAAAACCCCTTTATGTTAGAAGGGCTTTGTCGAAGGATACTGCTTAATATCAGATACTGGCTAATTTGGCTCGTGATTTCCCCGTGTGCTCTTGCACCATCTGGTACTGCTCTTACCTACAGGTAGGATGAGAAAATCAAGAATATTAAAGAACCCTCATAGTGAGCTGTGCAGAGTCACTATTAAGAGCTGAAAAATGTTCTGTCTTCTTTAACTACTTGGAATCTTATGTAGGAAATGAATTGGTTGATTCCTTGGAGCAGCACAGCATCAAAATCTTCAGTCCTGTCAATCGCTCAGTGCAAGCTTACTATTTAAAATAAAGCTGAATTACAGTTATTAGCCCAGTTGTGAGTGAGGTTCAGCTTAAATTCGCCCTCCCTGCAGTGACAGAGAAAATAATTGAGGATTGCCGTGGAGAGGGGGTGGCACTTTTCTTCCAAAAGGTTGTATTCAAAACTGATAAGACCGTATTTTCCCTCTTTGAGTTTGCAATAAGCGTCGGGCTTGCATCTATCTGTCGGTGCAGCCAGTGAAACTGCTCACGTTTTGGTGTGATTTTTTTGGGAAGTGAGCGGTTTTTTTCTTGCCTGCTAACGTTGTGCTCTCTCTTTGCAGACTGCCGTTGATGTTTTTAAGAGGATAATATTGGAGGCAGAAAAAATCGATGGGGCAGCTTCACAAGGGAAGTCTTCATGCTCAGTAATGTAATTCCACTGCAAAACCTGAAAACACTGGGAATACATTCTACCTGAAGAAGCAAAACTGCCCATTACCTTTAAGGATAAACTATGCTTCTTTTTTTTTTTTATTTTTGTTTTTTTTTCTTCTGTTAACCTGAAAGATAAACAGTTGGTTTGGAGCCTTTCCCTTCAGATTATGTTAAACTCTGACTCCTGTGCAAATGGCTTCACTTCCATTTTCAAATTTTAAGCAATCATATTTTCAATTTATATATTGTATTTCTTAATATTATGACCAAGAATTTTACTGGCATTAATTTTTCAGTGTAGTTTGTTGGTTAGAATAATCA
The DNA here is from genome assembly GCA_020746105.1 of Trogon surrucura. NCBI lineage: Eukaryota > Metazoa > Chordata > Aves > Trogoniformes > Trogonidae > Trogon > Trogon surrucura. The sequence continues at coordinate 53,695,224 of CM036622.1, forward strand.
TCAAAATGATGCATATTGTTACACTACTATTAACTAGGCTTGGATATCAGTGTTTCTTTGTGTTAAATGTATACTTGTAAATAAAATAGCTGCAAACCTTAAATGCTCGGTTTATATTTTTGGGGGAGTTGATTATTCCATATAAACTTTGTGTGTGAAAAATCTTCACCTGGTGACCTTAAGAGCAGGTGTGAGACCTGTGGCTTCTTTGACTGTTGCTTGGGAAGTTGTTTTCTGAGTGATCCCAACCATTCTTGCTGCCGGAGCTCCGGGCTCGCTGAGCAGCTCAGCTGTGCTTTGCGCCCGTTCGTGGGAAGGAGAAACAAGTGACACCTTTGATTTAGAAGGGAAGGCTTGGGTTTTCAGTCAGACATCCTGCACTGTGTTTTTGCTGTGTAACTTAAGAATCGTGGAGTAAAAAGGGTGCGTGGATCTGTCCCAAGTAACAGGCCGGTGTACCCAGACTGATCACGTGGAGTTGTAACGAGGAACGCTGTCAAAACGGAGCGGATTTATCCGGGTCACAAGCGCAGACTTGCTAAGAAAGCAAAAATATCGTTTAAAATAAAATTGCACGTCCTGAACAAATTGATGTGGGTTGTTTATCATGCATTTCTCCACTTTTGTATCTCGGTAGCACCAGTAAAGAAAGGTGAGCAATCTGCTGGCCCCCAGCTGCTCACAGCGTCAGGGGCCCAGCACGGCTCTGAGCAGCTTCCCTGAACCAGGAGTTTTCACTTGGCTTTTGGACTAGAGGCTTAGCAAGCCTTAATCTCTTTGGTCTGGAAACAAAATACTTCAGTTAGATATTTTAAAAGGAAAAACCAAACCAACTGTGCAGTTGACCTACTTTGTAGCTAAAATTAAAACCCAAAACAACAACGAAAACAAACAAGGCTTATTTGGGGAGCAGTTAATTAAATGAAGTGTTTCTCGTGCGTTTTTGTGTTCATTTGAAAACTTAATTTCCGGCAAGAGTAAAATGGAAGGGAAACTTGCAATGTTTTTGCAGCCAGAATTAGCTTTTGAATTCTGCTGGTCGGTGCTAAAAGATGTAAATTCAGCGTGCCTCATCTCTTTGTTTTGTGTACAGTAGTTCACTCATACCGTATAGAAAATGGTCTAAACCCCTCAATTAACAGCATATGTAGAAAAACTTATTCTCCTTGGTCACCATGAGATTAACCAACTTCCTAGCAAAAAAAAAAAAAAAAAGCTGCCTTTTTTCCTCCGTTTAGGATGTTTCTCAAAGTTTCTGAAAATTCATTTCTGTTACCTGGATTTTCATACCCTGTGGCAAATGCGGGTTCTGTAGCTGGATGATGGTCAGACACGATATAGATCGTGGAAGTTCAGCGAAGTGGGAGTGCTCATTTGGGGAAACCAACGCGTGCTTTGATTTCAGAGCGAACCTCTTCTGCTGTGCGGAAGGTTTCCTTCACAAGAAGCTGCAGCGCTGGAACGAGGGTAGTTTTGGCTGATTGCAAAGTTGCCGAGGATTCAGAAAATGTTCTGTGGGACACAGGAACAAAATGCATCTGTTTTGGTACTATCCTTCATTGCCTAATCATGGGGATGATAGATGACTTGTTGCATGACCAGTCTGTGGCTTTTTTTTTTTTTTTTGTGCGTTATGGACACAATGTCATGTGGCCTGCATCACATGGGAGAAGTTCTGGAATACCAGAAACCTCAATGACCACATCTACTCATTTTTTTTTGTTTGTTAAATAGTTGCTACGTACTCTGTGAGAGGGTAGTGAGGTGCTGGCACAAGTTGCCCAGAGAAGCTGTGGGTGCCCCATCCCTGGAAGTGTTCAAAGCCAGGCTGGATGAGGCTTTGGGCAACCTGGTCTGGTGGGATGTGTCCCTGCCCATGGCAGGGGGTTGGAACTAGATGATCTTTAAGGTCCCTTCCAACCCAAACCATTCTATGATTCTTCGTGTACTGGTGATCCATCTAAAGCCTGAAGTAACTGCTGCATTGGTGCTTGAGGTGTGCCAGCTGCTGAGGCTTTAAAGAGGATGGGTAAGGAGATGTGTATCTTGATAGTCCTGGGATAGTGAAGGCTCTGCTGCCTGGGGGTGAGGCTTTTCAGGAGGGCTTGAGGGCAAATGCAGGTTCACTGGGTGGTTTGCAATGGGAACTTCCAAGACTTCGTGTACTCGGCGCTGAGAAGCGTGTAACAGCTCTTGCAGTTTCTGTAATAGGTGAAGAATTGAATTCATCAGCATATGTTGTTTCCTTTCTCCTGTTGTTGACTCATCCAGGAAGAAATGTAAACTGTTCCCCTCGTCCAAGCCTTTCTCTGCTAATCAGAGCTAAAGACCAGCCATGTGCAATATAGTCGTTCACTTGTGATGAAAAGCGTAGTCGAGTGTGAGCACTGAACTACTTGTCCTTTGCTGTACAGGGTTTTCAGCTCGCTTCTCAAGATGGAACATTCTAGCAGTTGGAGTCTAATAGAGGCTGAGGCAACCTCATGCTTCTTTGTGCTGACGTAGGAGCTGTCACAGCTTAGGTTCTTCATCGCAAGAGCCCCAAAATGGGGTGGTGCGCAATCTCAGAAGCCCTGTGTTACGGACAGAAAGAAGAAATTGGTATCTAGCAAACTGCTGCTTACCTGGAGTTGATTAATTTATACAGTCTTGTCTGGTGGCTGTCCTGATCCTTCAGAGGAGTTGATTAATTTATACAGTCTTGTCTGGTGGCTGTCCTGATCCTTCAGAGGCTTCTGGAGGGTTTTGATAAATGGTGCATGAATTTAAAGGTAAGTCACCAAGGAAATAAGTTCTGTGGCCCAGGCTAGAAGAAACTTGATACACACTTAACAGGGCCCAGCCTTATTCTTAAGGGAAGATCATTGGCAAAGGTGAAAGTGCAAAGATCCTTTTCCTGTTGAGGAAATAAGCAAAATTTAACTACCATGAATCAAGTTAAGTTTCCATTGACTTGTGTGGATTTAAAACATGCTGTTCTGGAAATGACTCCTGCCTTGCTTATGCTTCTGTCCAGCTCCTTGCTTTGCTGCGTGAATACTGGGAAACCTCCCGGTATCCTGAGCCCCAGAGAGGGAGCTGCCAGCCTGCTGTGCATGGAAATGATGAAGAGAGCGATGGGGCTGATGCAGTGCAGCAAGTAGAGGATGGACTGAAAACAGAAAGTGGATACATGATCCTTCTTCTTCCTAACTGTTCTTGTTTCTATGCACAGCAAGATTTATCCCTGCCTGATTAACTCCACGGCAGGCAAGGCTTGGAGGTGTTCTGCTTTGGGTCTGTCGAGTCTTCTGCCTAACGCTTCTTCCCAGCTTCTGTAAAGGGTTGGTGAATGCACGTTGGAGGAGAAGAAAAGCTGGAGAAATGGTTCACTGCTCGCTCGTGTCTGCAGCAGCTGTACTGTGGTATCCGGACCAGGCAGCTTTACGTTGTTCCTCAAGCAGAGGCAGAGAAACACAGACTGAAATTGGGCTTTTCTGAGGAAGTTCCTGCAGCGTTGGAGGCAATGGTCATGACTGAATTCAGTCTTTCCGTTTTTCTGTTTTCCTTGAACAGAGAAGTTTCGGTGTCCAGACTTGCACCCTGGAATTGATCAAGGACAACTTTTGCGATTACCTTTGTTTCTGGCACAGGTGAGTAAAAACATCCAGCTGGGTCTATCCCAGCTTGCAGCAAGTTTCCATCGAAGTGCAAGATGGGCGGCAGCCTCTGGCGTGGTGCATATTTTTGTGGTTTCACCTTCTTCCAAAGATCCTTGTGATCTTACTCCTCTGTTGCTTAAGAATTTGTGCTGCTGCTCCGTGCAGATGTCGGAGGCCGCGGTGCAGACAGTGACGATGCACCTGGGCTTACCCTGCTAATGATGCTGTAGTCTCTTGAGAAGGAGAAATCAACAGGTTCTACTCAGTCCTTATGTAATCAGTAGTGCTCATCTTCGGAGCATTTTGCTAATACTGACTGATCTACACACTCTCATGTAATAAGGTCAGAATTAGTCCTTTGACGTGAGAGAGGAGGGTGAGGACCTTTGCACAGATGCCTTCACCTTGATAAAGGGAACAGCAGAAACGTTGCTAAACTATGTCTGGGTGATGGGTGTCCTCAGCATCCAGCTATTCCTTAGGTGCCCTATGTCCTTACTAGAACCTTTCCTTTCTGAAATAAGTTGAAAATAGAAAGGATTTCACCTGAAACCCTGGGCTTTCTGAGGTTTCGAAAATGAAATCCAAGTCCCATCTCGAAGAGATGCTTACTGAGATACACGATGAGCTGCACTAATACTGATCCCTAGGCAGAATATTACTGAAAACGAGCTTTTGCAGATTTTTTTTTTTTCAATATCCGTCTCTGTAATGCTACTGATAAATATTTCACTGAACTTGACCAGCAGGTCCCAACTCTTAAGGAGAGGAGCCATTTTTCCTAGTGGGAACTGGGCCAGATCTGAACCGTCATTCTGTGGCAGGGTTTGCTCAGGCACGAGGAGGTTTTTTGGAGCCTCTAGTCGATGCAAGGCCGTGCATGGCACGAGACGAGCAGTGGGTCGGGGCATGGGATGACCACCCTTGGTAGAGAGATATTGCAGAGACTCTTAGTCTTGCTGCATCCACCTTGAAGACAATGTTTGAACCCAAAACCGTTGCCTGGCGGCCGATTCCCATTTCCAGCCAAGAGGTGATGCATTCTGCCAGTGAGGGCGTGGGTTGGGATGGTTTGCAGGGATGTTCTGCAGTTGGTGTAACCAGCCTCCCCAGCAGCTCTGGGCGGCAGCACATGGTGTACCCAGGCACTGGGAACGGGTTAATCACCAGCAGAAATCAGCGCTTTGGCAACTGGTGTGTGAGGTGGGCTAGGTCTTAATCAAGCAACATGGATTTAATATAGAAACTCTCCCTTGAGTCATAAGGGTGGTTTCTCACTCTGAGGTCTGTTGCTGCTCTGAAGTGGCCCACAAGATGTGCTCATCCTTTTCAGCAGCGAGCCAAAAAATTTTTCCATGGAAAGGAGCTGTGGTTGTTCCATATCTAATGAGCTGGAAGGATCTCGTACTGAGGTATGTGAAGAAATCTCTGAGCTTTTTAAAGCAAGATGGCGTTTTTGAAAGCTCTGAGATACAGCTATTTTCTGTGCCAGGTCTTAGGCTGCTTCGCAAATACTGAGAAAGCTCCTCCAGGAGCCGAAGCGTGGCCCTTCCAGGGGATGCGGCGCAACTCCTTGGCTGCTGCTCACTTTATTATTTGTGGGGGGTTGTACTGACTGTAGTAGGTACCTCTAAGCAGAATGCTAATCGTGCTCAGCCTCTGCTAAGAAATATTCTGGTTAGCGTTTAGTGAGGTCACTCCCAAAGATTCACCTCCAGGAGTCACGCCCTGCTCTCTTGAAACCTCCGTGTCAGAGGAGCAGTGAGTTTGGCGTCCTCCTGGCACAAGTCGTGTCATTTGGCAGCATCCTTCTGCCAGCACCACCTAATGCCGCAGACTGTTGCAAGGCGCATTGCTGGGCCAGACACGTGCGATGGTCGGTGTCTGCTGAGCTGCATGGAAGAATCACCCCCATAAATCCCTACGTAGCACCCCATGGTAAGAGGTGGTGGCATCTCACAGCTGTATTTTGAAGACCACCCAGCCTGGGCTTGTTTATGCTGACATAGCCTCTCTCACAACCCCTTGGCACATAGTGGAAATCACTTCGTAAGAGGACAAGAGCTGTGCCTGGATCCTGTGTGTAGGTGGGATCCAGCGCGTTTTTATCCTGGAGGGTTGAGTTCTGGTTCCTATCGTGGCTGAGTCTGTCTCAGTGACTCCTGTTGACACCGACAGTGTCCTGTGGCATCGAGTCCTTCCCACCCCAGTTTCGTTGGGGATATAATTGAAATCAACCATGGCCACCTTGCGTGGTTGAGGTTGTCAGTTTTCTCACCTCCCTGGATCTGGCCTGGACTCAGAGTAGATGGTCTCTGACCACGTTGCTCCTTGGCCTCGTGGCAGCAAAGGCTGGCAGGGATAGCACAGCCCGGAGCCACCTCTGTTGACATCAAGCCTGATTTCTTACTCCTTCGGTGCCAAGAAGCGCAAAAAAAGTCTTGAACTTGTAAAATTTATGTTTCCAGTGCTTCACCCTTTAAGCAGAAGGCAAGGGCTGCCTCAGAACTGACCCGCATGCGTGAAAGGCTGCTTGTGGCCACAGGCTCCTCGGGCTGCTCTTTTCTCTCTTCCCTTGGCAAGGAACTGAGGGGGTTTGTCCAGGAGTTATGATTTGCCATTTTTCAATGTTCTTTTTTTCCCCATCGTTTTCTTTTTTTCCTAGAGAGGAGTCCTTTGCTGTTTCATGTCTTTAACGTGGTTTCTTAAAGAAATGAGAACAAGGTTGTCACACCCTCTTTCCATCTCTCCTAAAATAGCGTCTCAACCTGTTGAACAACTTCTAACAAATCTAACAGTCGGGCACAAGTCACAAATCCGTCATGTTCCTGCACATTTAATTAAAGCTCTCATCTTAAGAGAGTCAGGAAAATCCCATCATGAGACAGAGCCAGAGGAAACCAGGCTTCTGTGGTTCCATAAAAACCTCCTCCTGTGGTAATATTTGCTTTACTGGGTACTTTGGGGCCACTTGGTCATGGGTGCTATGGGTCTTCCTCTTCAGGCACCGACCAACTCATGGCCAACGCAGAGTGTGTGAGCTCTTAGGACCCCAAGGGATGGGAGAGGTGGGTCCCAACACCAATGATGGTGCCACCTCATCACCCTGGTGCTCCCAGCCATGACTCAGAAGAGGGACACGTCTCCTCCTTCTTTCCCAGGGCACGAAGTGCAAGGTCACGGGGAAGGGCTGGTTTTGGGGGAGGCTACTAATGCCCCCCCACCCTGGCTGCCACTCTTCCAAGTGGGACTTTCTATGTGCTGCTACTTTTCTCACAACATCTGGTGACTAATTTAGCACCTAGAAATAACACCAGCGTTCCAATGAGGCTTTGAGTAGGTTTTTTGTTTGTTTGTTTTTTAAATAGATGAGAAAAATGTAAATATAAACAGTGTTTCTGTGATGCCAGGGCAGGTTTACCTACGTCAGCTGAGGGATGTGCTTCTTCCCCAATCTCAGCGTGCCTCCTTCCTCCTCTTGCTCATCCCAGTCAGCGTGATGTCTTCCAGCTCAGCCTACGTGTGGGCATGCACACTCTTACTAACTTTTACATCTTAATTGAAAAGACAGCCTGTATTTAAGCCTTAATAATGACATCCTTTCTTCCCAAATGGTCTGTAATCTTGAAATGAAGCGTTGAACCAGGGCAGCAGAGCGGGGTTGCCGAGCGAGGCTGCTGGCACGTGTGCAGGCGGCAGCGACCTGCCAAGAAATGAGTTTGGAGGCTTCGGATTCGAAGTGTGCACCTGATAATCTGCGTGGAGGGGCATGAGTGACAAAGAGGAGGATTCGTTGAGTAGGAACTGGGTGTGAAGTCTCTTCCAGAGCTATCAAATCACAAAAAAGACAAATCTCTTCTTAACACGGTGCCCTGGTCCATTTCTGAGGGCTGGTCCATGGGCCACCCCCATGAATTTACCTTTACCTCTTCCTAGCCTGGCTCATTAATATGGGCTGGAGTTTTCCTTTGCTATTTGTCGTGAGAATAAGACAGTTAAAATTTCTAGACGCTCTTGCAACACAAAAGAAGGGAATATGAAGCAACTTTTCCTTATACTGGCACTTGAGATGCCAGACTCCTCATTTTGTATTTGCAGCTATATGGGAAAGATTAATTTCCGGTTAACAGCATGGCTTTAAAAATTCCTCTGATCCTGACTTACATCTGTGTCTTGGTGCTCCAGTGCTGCAAGATCAAAACATTCATAAAAACTGTGCTCATAAATAACATTGGTGGGTTTGCAAGCCCAACTTTTGTGCTTCAGAAAGGATTAGGTCCTTGGCTTTCAGAGATGGCGTTTAAAGAGGTTTGAAGGTTGAATGAGAAACCGTTGCTTTGATGGATGGAGTGTGAAGTCTGATTGGTGAGGAGTCTTCCAAGGATGCTCGTTTTTGGCTGCCGCGCTGCAATAGGCAGGAAGCTGGGGAAAAAACCAGCAAAAATAAGTGAACCTCATGCAAAGAAACTACGTGCCACACTTAGAGATGCTACTGTTTCCTTATTTACTTCTGAGCTGTTCTAAAGAATGAGGAGGAAGAAAAGAAAAGAGGGAAAGGAGGGGAAAAAAGAAAAGAGGAAAAAAGGGGAGGGAAGGAAAGAAAAAGAGGAAAAGGGGGGGAAAAAAAGGGGAAAAATAGGGGGGAAAAAAGGGGAAAAAAAGAAGTCCTTCAAAAAGGAGCAGTCAATGTGCACCGCTAATCAACCAAAGCCCTGCCAAGCAAATCTTTTGTCAGATCGTCTGCCCGAAATCAAAACCCCGGACTCAGCAGGCCTCGTCACTGGCGGTTCTGCCTACGAAGCAGGAAAGGGTAAAGCCCCCGGTTCCCGCTGCTTTGTTAAAAAGCCCTCGCGACACCAGCCCGGTCTCCCCCCCCACCGCCGGCTGCTATATAGCGGGGTGTCCAACGTTTCTGTCCATCGCGGTTTCGGTTTGGCTCCCGCTTTTGGTCTTGGATAGCAGCCAGCAGAAAATGTCTCAATACTCAGGAAAAGTAAGTAACGACCCAACTGCTTCCCTTTTTTCAGCCTGGGGCCAGAGAGCTCGAACGACCTCGGGGTTGAAGGAGTAGGTTAGGATAATGTCCCAGAGGATGCGATGATGCCCGGAGCAAATTTGGTAGCGGGGACGGGGAGGAGGGTGGTAGAAGGAGCTGCGTTTCGGGAGCCTGAGTTTCCTGTTTAAAAATTCCTGCTGGAAATATGTGTGAGCAATTGTGAGGCGGCGAGAAGTGTCATAAGCGCGGGACGCACTGCGTTCCCAGAAAAACAAACATGGTTCTTAGGGAAAAAAATGCCAAGGATGCCTTGCTCCTCTTGCTGGAAAGCAGCAAAAAAAAAAAAACAACAACAAAAAAAAACAAACAAACAAACAAAAAAACAAACCCTCACTCTAAAATGATGTATCTGCAAGAGAATTCCCATTTGCTAGAAATGGGGTTCCAGCTGTGCCCCTGCTCCTCACTGTGGGTCTGTTCTCCTCCCTCCCCTCCAGATCACTTTCTACGAAGGCAAATGCTTCACGGGCAGAAAGCTGGAGGTCTGCGGCAGCTGTGGCAGCTTCCAGGACCGAGGTTTCCTCAACCGGGTCAACTCCATCTGCGTCCAGAGCGGGGCTTGGGTCTGCTTCGATCACCCTGACTTCCGAGGGCAGCAGTACGTCCTGGAGCACGGCGAGTACCCCGACTTCTATCACTGGAACGGCCGCAGCGACCACCTGGGCTCCTGCCGGCCCGTCGGGATGGTGAGTGGGTGATGCCAGCGCCTGGCTCGCCCAGCCGGAGCATCGCTTAGGACAGAGCTGCCGGCGGGCTTTATTTTGCGTGAGCCCAGGCAAAAAGCGTAATAAAAATCCACTCTTCTTAGAAATTATACAGGAGGAAATAATCTCCCAGGGAAGATTTGTCCTCACTTGGAGCCACAAAGCCGGGCTGTGGTTTCCCGTGCCTTCCGGGCAGGAGGGAGATACCTCGCCTTCCTCCCACAGCGGCTTTCACGGGACGAGATTTTTCCCCGTGGTTTTTCAGATGAGGTGTCACATGCTTTTCCTTTTTAAAGTGAGTCGCTATGAAATACTCCCGGGGGAATTAAGAAGGATGTTTGCTGCCCAAGGCACATTCGAGCCGCAGCAGCCTGGTCTCCCCACGCAGCCGGAGGGGGAGCGAGCAGCTCCAGGGCTTTCTGAACCGACCTGGGGGGCAGCTGGACTGCTCCTGGCAAAATTTAGCTGAATCCTCTGCTGTTGCAAAACACTCCCAGTAATCCTAAACTAAAAACATTTGTTTTTTGCGATATTAGATAGCCCTCCCCTTACAAAGCTTTTAAAAGCGCTGCCCAGAGGAAGGTTTAATTGGGAAGGTTAAAAAGTAGCAAAGAAAAATTCATTGTTGGGTCTTCCCATTTGACTCTCTTATCACTCGTGACTCTCGAGGCAGTGATGAACCCACTCAGAGCTGTTTCTCAGGGGCCCCAAAGCTACTTTTTGGCACAGCAGTGGGTTTGTTTCAGGTCCGTAACATCCTTAGCAAAGCGCCACTGCAGTCTGTACGTGGAGGGATGCTCTGCCCCGGGCCCTGGAGCCCGGCTGGCGCGAGGATGTGCTCCTCCTTCCTTGGCTCGTGGTTTTCCCTGTGAGATGCCAGCGAGTGCTTCGAGGCATTTCTGCAGCGCAGATTCCCGGAGGAATGTTTGCTCAGGCACGGAATCTGCTCGGCTGCTGCTGGCGGCTGCCTGCCGTGGGGTTTGGCATCGCAGCCCGGCCTTCTTGTGTGTTGACGTTGTTTGTTTGAGAAATGCGTTTAAGTATTCTTTGAATATGGCTTAAAAATATCCTTTCAGCTCACTCTATCCCATATACTTATGCCTTAGGCTGCAAAAATCTCCCCAGAGGAAATTATTGTCTCACCCTCAAGGGTTCACACAGCAGTGGTGATACTGGAGAAGTTTCCTTTTCTTTTCCCTTTATTTATTTTCCCTAAAGAAAGGCACGACACCTTCCAGCAGGACGCGCATCTGTGGTGGAACTGGAGGCAAAATAAATTAGCTTAGGGTAACAGTCTTACACCTTTGTACACTCTGGATAGATATCTTTTTTTTCTTTTTTGCTGTGTGAGTGCACGGAGAGCCGGGGCTGTAGGTGATGCTGTGTTTAGGATGGAGCGTTTGTGGGCTGGTGGGGCGGATCTGTGGACGGGCGAGGGGCCACGTGTGCCCGAGCACAACACACCCCACCAGCAACACGTCTGCGCACGGATAGCAGCCGTAGGACGGCGCAGCCGGGAGATGAGGGCTTTCTGGGCCAGTTGGTGCCGTGTTCCAGGAGGTGATGCGAGTTTGTGCGTGCTCTGCGCGTGCTGGCACTGGTGGTGGTGTCGAACTGGCTTTTCACGTTCCCTTCCAGAGCAACCTCCCATCTTCCTCTTTGCCTTCTAAAAGCCAGGGAAATAATTTGCTGCTTCTTGGTTTGGTTTGTTGTTTGCTTTTTTTTTGCTCGACTTGAATCCCTTTGTCCCCAGCACGGCGAGCATTACAGGATCGAAATATTTGAGGGGAGCCATTTCAGCGGTCCCAGCCTGGAGCTGACGGAAGATTGCTCCTTCCTGCAGGGACAAGGATGGGACAAGACCTGCATCAACGCCCTCAAAGTGTACGGCGACGGCGCGTAAGTAACCACAAGTGTCCCGGCACGCAGCCGCTTGTACCCAGCACCACAGGTACCGCGGTATCTGCGGAGACTTCTCCTGTTGTGGAAAAGCCTGTCAATACTGGGGGCACTTGGGCAAAGCCTAAAAACATGAGTTAAGCTTGTGGCTTAAAGGTGAATTTTGGTGCCTGCCCACTGAGAGCTGCTTAAAAGGGCCACGATTTTTGAAGGATGGGAGCTATGTACAAGCTGCAAGAGCTCTGAGACACCTTTTTAAGGTGTATGAAACGAAGCCTAAAAACAACTTCTTTTTTCTTATTTTTTTTTAACATTTCTGTGCATGTTTCCGAACACCTCTTTAAAATGCATGCAGAGGTCTCCTGGGGAGGGTGGATGAATGGCTCTGGCTGACATGGGTCAAGGCTTTTCTTTTGCAAGCAGCTTCCCCAAGGCTCGCTGCAACACCAGAAACCTCCTCCCTGGACAGCAAAAGCGAGGCAGAAGCATTACCTTAAAATCAAATCCTGCCTCTAAAAGACAGGACCAACTGTGATGGTGATGCCCAGCCACCTCGATGGGTGTGCATCCTCCTGCTCCTGCAGATGCTGCTGAGAGCCTCAGCAGGACGACAGCTTTGCCTTTTCCTTGCTGTTGGGCAGCAATTTGCATTTCCTTGGTATTTTTCTCTTCTTGTGAAATGGACTCTTAACAAGGTATCTCCACTTCCTTCTGCCCGACAATTGCATTTTCACTGCAGGGGGGCTGGGAGCAGGGCAATGCCCTAAAATCCTCCCAGAGCCAGGCAGAGAGTAGCTGGAGTGAGGCACACGGCAGAGGGGAGCCCCGGCAGAGGACCGAGCACAGAAACGCTCTTCTCCATCTGCCCTGGCCTGGACATCACGCATCTCACCCACACCCGGCACGGGATGTTGGACCCTTTCTGTCCAACAGTATTTTTTTCCCAGAATAGGAAAAAGGTTGTTGCCATCCAAGCCGGTGACATCCTGACAGTGAGTGTCCTGTGGGACCCTTTCTGATTCTCCTCTTCCCAAAAAACAGGCTTATGACCAGGCAGTGGTGGTTCGTTAAAACAAAGGAGTGGAGCTACCAGCTCTCGATGGGAAGAAGTAACTGGAGCCCACCAGAGACCCCGTTAGTGCTGAGCGTTTGAAGCAACAGGCATTTAAGTACCAAAACTTTATTATAAAGCCAAAGGAGAGCCTATGAGTACTCTGGCAAAAGCTTTAGAGATAATTATTTACCACATGTGTCCCTGTAGCAGAGCCTGGAGCTTGAGAAATTGGGAAGCTTCCCAGAAACTTTCAAGCACTTAAGTTTTTCAGATGGATTTTCCCCCCCTCCCTTGCAAAATATGTAAAGGGCACAACACTTGCTTTCCTTTGCATGGGAGCCGAGACTATTTATGTTACCATTACATGACTTCTCAAAGGCTTTGAGTAGCGATTAAAAAAAAAAAAAGGGAAAAAATATAATACTGAGAGGAGCGCAGTGAGGAAACTTGCTGAGTTTGTAGCATTACATTCAGACCCCAGGAAGATGTTGTTGATAGCATGTGGAAGGGTCTGTAAAGGCCATTAAAAGGCAGGATGGTTCAGAGCAACCTGCTGGCTGCAGGAGGTGAGAGGGAAGGAGGAGATACAGCAGCAAAGAGGTGAGACCAGGGAGGAGCAAGGGACCCTACACATCGCTTTTCTCCTTTGGATGGGTCATATAAGCCCAGGTGCCCCCAGAGTGCTGCAGGTGTAGCTGGTGCTGGGCTCAGCCGGGCTAAACCTTTCCAGGACCCATTCTTGACCGTTTGGGGAGCAGAGGAGATGCGGCCACTGGAGATGAGGACAGTTTCAGTCACAAGCTGTCTCCAGCACATCCCCAGCCTGAAAGTGGGGTTTTTTTACCCTGCGCATGCTCAAAATGGACATAAAGCAGGGTCCTCCTGAGTTTCCTGGCTGCTCCCGGTAGCACTGAAGTCTCGCTCTGTAATTTTCCCCCTCATTTCCCCCAATGTGACATCTGTCTTCCTTCCCGGCGGGGCTGAGGGTGTCCGGCACCTTCTCCACTGCCCTTTTGGGATTGGCAACTATTACCTCATACAGCCAGAAAGGGTGATGATAAACCTGTTAAAGCTACACTGGAAACGAGCTTGATATTTCGGAGCAGTTTCGAGATGTTACCGCCTCCTCGGAAGCTGTTGCGGTTTGTGTGGAGAGCAGCTTTGGCAGTCCCACGGGCAGAGCCAGCTCCAGTATCACATATGGTATCATCCAGTTTTAGAGAAGTACGTGTGCTTTTTTGTTCTCCTTTGTGCCTCAGCCACTCTGCAGATGATTGCTTAGAAATAACGACTTTAAAAAGCTGAATTTGTTTTTACAGTCCGTGAGAGAATACCCCAAAAGGGGCTTTTCTACGCTACAGTGACATAACTTGAAGGAACCAGCCCGATCATTTATTCTGCTGAAGCATTTAGGAGCGTTTGGTAGATGTTCTGCAGTCAGGCTGAGAAATACCAACCAGAACAGGTACCCGACCGTTGCTGCTCAATAAACGTTACAGATTTCTCAGCAGAGGCCATAGCTGCTCATGGCACTGCTTGTGTCCTACACAGAGAATGAGTGACCTCGAGCCCTACGGAAAGTGTCCCGCTCGGTTCAGGCTGAAGCTGCAGTGCTCCCCTACCAGTTTTTTTTTTTAGTGCGAGCCGCCAGTTTTGGCTGATAGGGCTTGCACTGGTTCCATGTGAGTTTTATTCCCGTGTTCTCTGGGTTTATGTGCTAATGAAACACAGCACTGAGATGTTTGAGGGCTGCGAGCTATGTGCCTTGAACGGCTCTCCCGTGCTGGGCTTGAGGACAGGACCAACTCTTTTTTTGTTTTCTGGGCTCCTGACAGATCTGATTTCCTCTCTCACTGGCAGTCTCAGAGAACATAAATTTTAGGCAATAAAGGAAAAGCGAAGTAAGCCATACAAGCCTTCACTCATCACCTTGCACTGCCAATACACTTCACTCCCGTCTTTCTGCTATTCCTTCTATTTCTCTTTTTTTTTTTACAGCCTTCCCTTAAACAGAAGGACAAGCCAGTGGGCTTTTGTCACCACACCAGGTCATGCAATCTGCTTCTGTCAGCCCCAGGCTTTGTCCTGTTCCCTCCATGCAACTGTGCAGACACATCAACTGTGTGTCTGGACAGAAACACGGAGGTCTTAGGAAAGGCAGTGACTATGAGGGGCTGCTCTACCCCCTGCGCTTTCCCCCAGCCTACACCAGTTCTTGAAAGATGCCCTAGGGCAGAGGTGGAAAGTCCACTATATCCTGGTGACCCAGCGATACCCTGTGAACGTGCCTGTCCCACCACCATGTGATGTTTTGAATAGCGTTAGATGTTCTCAGCGGGAAGGAGTGACTGGAAGGTGCAGAAAATGGGTTTGGGAGCTCTTTTCAGGAGTGCTTGGGGGAGGGATGGGGAGTTGATCGAGAAAGAGACCCGTGACCATCTAAAAAAACATGGAGAGGGGCATATAAGGTGAAGGGATGGGGTAGAAAAGGAAGAAAGCCATGCGTATCTTATGGACAAGGCTGAGGAGGATAATTTTACAAATCCTTCTTAAGCTGAATTGCTGAGCAATGGGTGACACGGCTTCAGGACAACCTACCCATATACTCACATGAGTGGTGGGCAGCCTTCTCCACGTGCTGCAAAGTGAGCTCCAAAGGAAAAGTCTGAGGATGACTTCCAGTTTGGATATCAACTGGCTGCAAAAAGTGCCAAAAAATGAACTTATTTGTTTGCAGGATACGTTTGGGATCCAAATGTCTTGGCTGAGCACACTGCAGTGATGCTGCAGAAAAGGGTTGTGCGAGCGTGGGCAGGTGGAGAGGGGCACCAGGCAGGCACGTGCTCAACGTGCCAGTCGTACCAGGGCACAGGCAGATGGTAGAAGGTGTCCACCACAGTCCCACATGGTGTCCTCTCAAAAAACACGAAATAAATCCAAATAACTCCAGGAATTTATAAGATGGCTCAACTAAATACTCTAAACTTTTGGGGGTTTGATTTTTGTTGTGGTTTGGTTATTTGGGTTTGGTTTTTTTTAAATAATGCCTCTGGGTGGGTGGTTTTATAAACTTTTTTCCAGCTTTTTGCTCTGGATCAGACTGATCTGAGTTCACCAGCTGTTGTCTGACCCTGGAGGCCCAGCAGTCTTTGACCCATCAAGCACTTAAAGGAGCTTTTCTGTGGAAATCTCACATACAGTAGGTCTCAACCCTGATGTCAGAGTTGGATTCCTAACAAGAGATAGGTCACAGAAAACAAACCATTTGGAAGATTGCATTTGTGCTCTGTAGTCATTGCTAAACCAATAGGTGGGACAAGCACCAGGGATCCTAATAAAATCCTTTAAAACTTGGAGAAGAACAAGGCAGAGATGAGCAGTTCAGCAATTTCAGGGTGGAAACGTGACTGTAAAACTATCAGAGCAATGGCAAAACTCGGTTAAAAAACATGGGAGATTTAAATAGAGGAGAGATTGCCACATTAAAGTCATGGCACAGTATCTACTGAAGGGATGAAGGGAGAGAAAAGCAGCAAAATTTGCCTCTCTTGGCCAGCAGAATTGCTTCTGACTTGCAGACCTTTAAATGGAGAAAGACATGCCAAGGCAGAAAAAGCTGGGTGAATAAGTCAGGCATGCCAAAGTCACCAGGGTTGTTGAGTGTTGTATCTAATTTGACTGTATTCCAAAGGAAAGTTTTGGTTAACGCTGGACGTAGAAATAGCGAAGGTAACTGAGCCAAGTCCTGCTTTCTGTTGGAAAGCATCAAAGAGAGGCCATTGAGAATTACTAGCAAAGAGAGAAATCATAAAATATGGTTCCCATCATAGCTAATGAGTCAGCTCAAAGATGTAAAGCATCCTTCAAGCATTGCACATTTCTCCTTACAGTCCAAAATGGGTTTGTTTATCCAGGGGCTGAGGGGATTCATGTCCTTCTCTAGCGCTATCAAATGCTATTAAATTGTTTCTGATGCATATCGTGAAGCTCAGAAAGATCCATTCCTACAGCAATGTGAAGTGGGGAGCCCTTGGTCCAGGACTTCCTCACTGGTGTAACCCAAACCAACATCTTCTAAAGGCAAGGTCCAGTCTGGCTGTGGATAATTGCCAGGCTATGCTGGAAATGGGGGGAAGCACCAGCAGTTAACTCCAGTGGGGGATTTCTGTGCACAGAATGGGACCATGACAGCAGAGGGACCGTTGGGTCCCAATAGTTCTCAGTAAAGATGTCCCTAAAGGCAGCCACTCACCGTGGTCATGAGGCCACCTCACGTGACCAGGTTGTTGGGACCCCATTAACCCTCCCTTTTTGCCTAGGTGGGTGCTGTACGAGGAGCCCAACTACCGAGGCCGTATGTACGTGGTGGAACGGGGCGAGTTCAGCAGCTTCAACGCATGGCAGGCGCGCAGTGCGAGCGTCCAGTCCATCAGAAGAGTCGTCAACTACTTCTAGCCGAGATTTCACCCTACTCTCAATGGCCTGCTGAGACCAGGCGTCACCCTCCTTCCCACTCACTCACCGACCCATAGAATAAATTGTTAAACACCAGCTTTTGGCTCTAAGTACTTCCTTTCCATCACTTGCATGAGTTCAAGAGGGAGCAGACTTGCAACCTTTCTAACCTTAGTTTAGATGCTATGGATTTGGTTTTTCATTCTGCGGTGATTTGGAACCGAACTGGTGGTGACAAGCAGACCCAGGAACGTGCTCCCTGATGTGGTTCTGGTCTGACACGTGTTCACTCTGCCCCGTCCAGGGCCACCATGCGATGGACCCATCTGACTCCTGATGCCTGGAGGGGGTCACATTGCTGCGCACGTGCGTTGTGAGCACGGGCACACAGCTGTCAGAGGGCCTGCTCGTGCCACGTGAGGACACACGTGAGGATCACGTCAGGATCTGACCGACTCACGGGGTCTGTGTGAATGCGACGTGCTGGTCCTGGTGCAAAGGTGATAGAAATCATTCGTCCTGAGTTACTTCGACCTTAGATCAACACACATTAAAAAAATATATTTAAAAAAAAAATCCCCTGAAGGCACAAAACCTGAGCGATCTTCTCTTTGCTCCCTGATTCATAAGCCCTTCAGCTGACAATGACATTTTGAGGGGGCAGCAGCAAAAAAGCCCAGCCACAGCACTGGCACTTTCTGCAAAACCCTCTTCCCATCCTTCTTCCCCTTCAGTGCTCCCAGTCCATCCCAGTTGTTTCAGTGTCCCTGAACCCCATTCGGTGCTTGGCAGCGGGGATGGCAACAGCTCTGCCTGTGTGGCTGTGGAACATCCGCTACAACCTGTGTGCCTCCCTGGCGTTCCAGCGCCCGACAGGCGGTAACCTCCTTTCTGTAAAATCATAAACTGAGTTCAGCGTTAGCTAAGAGTGTTTCTGGCTATTTCAGAAAGGAGTAATTTTATTCTTTTCACTCCGTTGTTCTATTAGCTGTTAAGGCTTGGCTGTCTGATGGATCCTGACAGGCACGGGCTTGGTGCCGGCAGAGCTGCAAATCTCTGTGTTAACCCAGTGGGAAGGCTGCGGATCCAACCACCGTCCCCAGTCCTTCGAAGGGACGTGAGCGAGGCTGACAGGTCCCCAGCGCGCTGGAGCACGAGGCACATGTGCCTCCGGGGCTGCTCTGCTTTGCTGGTCTGCAACAGGATCCTGTCCTTTGCAGAGCAATCGGGAGGAGCAGGGGTCCGTGCTTGTGCCCGGGCAGGGGCTGGCTGATCCCAAACTGCATCCCCGCGTGACTCCAGGTCTGGCCGCCATTCAGTCAGTTCATATCCCTCTGCCTTGTCTTTCAGCTTTTCAGTTAAAGCTTTTTGTCTCCCTTGTGGCTCTCTGCCAGTAAGAGGACTGGGTAGCAACTGGGCCTGGGCCTGTGCGAGGACACGTGCTGTTCCCGTGACGAAGTGGTACTGTTGATAGAGTTGTGTTGGTTGATTTTCCTCAGATACACATATGCCATATATGTGTTACGGGGGCTATGGAAATATAAAAAGAGAAAAATCTACTTTGTGAATTTAACAACAGTTTGGGTGACATCTGCCTTAGTAGTGATTCAAGGAATTGCATCCTCTTAAGGACTGCCTGGGCATCATCCTCTACCCAAACCATTGCAGAAGCTTGATAGTTACACCATCCCAGCTCTGGCCTGCAATGACCATGTCATGGGTGCCTTGTGGTGACGTAGTCCATTGGGAATCATAAAAATATTTAAGCAGCTTTAATGGATAGCAAGGTATTTCTGTGTCAGAGAAGAAGGCAGGAAAATGATTCATTCATTGAGTGGGATGCACAAATGTACAACTCATGCATCAACTCTTGCGTATTTCATTTTCTTTTAATTAAATACAGCTTACAGAAGATTTTAGGAGTCCTTCCAGGATTAGCGTTGCTCTTGCTTCACGAGGGCTCTAATCGTCTCCTGAGCTCAATGCACTCTATTAAAAGTTAATATCCAGTCGTATGTATTTCTCTCTGTTGTGACCTTCTGGCCATTAATCTGTCAAAAAAACCCAAATGTGGTTCCAAAGAAAGACAGGCATTGAATTACAACTAATTTTAAAGGAGGCTTTTCCTTCGCTTGAAGCACATTCAGTGTGCAGCCTGAAGGATAAAGAAACAAGGGCTTTAAAATACCCACTAGCTGGAATCTGAAATACTCCGTGTAGTTGGAAGACGAAAGAAAAGAAAATAAAGAACAGCCATCAGTCCACATTCCCCTGAGAACAACAGTGTAAGTCTGGAAATCCACATACCTTGGGTTTCTTGACATTTGGTGCATGAAGTCAGGAGAGGTGACCGTCCCACTAATTTTGGGGTCGGACCTGTGATATCACAGATTTTCTGCTGTACGGCTTCCAGTGTTCAGTGGCTCAACCTCCCTCCAGGCAGACCAGTGCTCAGAGGGACCCACTGCCATCCCTCCCCGTCCTTAATGGGAGGTGTGGGACTGTGTACCTACACGCAGATGTAAAGGTTGACCCCAACGTACGGCTACTGTGTGCAAGCCTACTTCTATACGCTTCAAACTCATCATTTGTTTATGTGTTCTAGTAGATTAACATTTGTTATTTAAACTGTGGAAGTACTTAGGAGCCCCAGACCCAGACTGACCCCTGTTGCGCGCTAGGAGTTAAAAGCACAAAAAAGACAGCCTGGTTAATCCCCGCCGTTGTGTGGAACGCTGTTTGTAATCAGCTAGCATTTAGCCACCTATAGCACATTTTACGCACTCCTGTAATGTGCCTACACACTAAATACTCATCATTTATTAGCGTCTGATATCCCTTTCATGAACATGCTCAATGCAAAGAACCAGGCTCATGTCAGCAGTATTTTAAAAAAAATGAATAAATTCTCTGTATACAGAAGTCTAGCGTCGTTAAAATCTGGCAGCGGGGAATTGAATTCCATCTATTTTTTTCTTGATTTGAAACCTGAGTAGGGTGGCCATGGGCCTAATCCAAACACTGATGCTGCAGGAACATGCATTGCGTTGGCAGCAGGGGGACGTGGCTCTCCTGCTCTTCCTTTTCCCTCCCCCTCCTTGCTAAATCTGCACTTGTTTAAAGGACAGAACGTACAAATCCCATATGTTTGCTAGCGGTTAGGGGTTTTTTTTTTAAAGAAAAAGCACTATTGACATGGCTCTAGTATGAAATGGTATGATTTGTGAGTTTATAGCATATAAAATATAGATGACAAAAATACCAACTTGATGTGAAGTGGATGTGAGATTGTGCAGCAGAGATTTGAGCTCTACGTCATTAAACTGTATGGCTGAATGAGTTCTGCTACGTGCACAGAGGAGACAAGCGTTGGATTAAGTAAATTGGAAACTGTCCTACAAAACGCTAAAGATAAAACAAAGATTCAAAAATGAACAAAAGGGACAAGTTATTAATTACCAGAGAGAACCAAATGAAATCAACTCCATCTGGAAAACCAGGAAAGCCCTAATAATCAGCATTACTGGGCTTGGCCAGGCTGCCGCAGTGTAATATTCGGAATAACTTTGAATTACATCTGGCCCCAAAGCAAATATCTCCTGCCAGAATGCCTGCATACACAAATGTCCTTTCTCTGTAGCTGGATAATGTGGGAATTTACTGGAATATCTCTTTCAAAAGATTCCTTGGAAGGTATCTGGGCAACTGCAGGGCTTTTGCTTTGCTGTATTACCCATTACATGTGCATATACAGACAGGGTAAGGAGGAAGCTGCCTACTAACCCACTGTTGGCATGTCTGATGTTGTCACAGCTCAAATGAATCTCCACCAAATGCTTACAGAGGTGAATGGGTTGCAGAGCCACCTCCCCTATCCTGCTATTGAGGCTGCTTCCTTCTCCCCTCTTCCAGAGACACATCTCAGGACCCGGCAAAACGGAATTCAGCCCTTGGTGCCTGCTATTAGCTCTTGGAGTAGAAAGTCTTGCTCAACAGTGATCTCTCTGGATGACTGCAGAAAGGGAGCAAACAGCTTCAAAGGACATGTCCAAACTCTGGCACCAGGAGGAGAACCATGGTTAAAGTCTAAGCAATGATAGGGTGAAACAGTAGAGGGGACACATCTTAGTCCTCTGGAAGCGTTGACAGGTATCCTGGCTGCCATGCTTCATCCGTTTTGATTTTAGCTTTCTTTTCCCTGTTGTATTGAAGTTAAGGGAAAATCAACTTGGGTGAAAACAGGGCATTTAAATTTGTAATATCCATGGGCTCAAACTCTAGTCCAGGAGTAAATCAGCTACAATTAACAAGCCCTTGAATCAGATGCTATCTGCCTGATGTGGTCAGCACCTTCAGCATTGCAAAAGGTGATCTATTTTGAATTTTAAATCATCTGAATTATTGGAGAGGTTAAGTTCTGTTAAATCAACTTCCAGTGGTCAGGACTCGTAGCTTGATGTCCTCTTGTTCCACAAGTAACCGTGCAATCAGAAGAGGAGGTGCAATAGCATCTCACAATTTGAGCTGTTCCTGTATTTACTAGTGGCTATAAAGAAAAACAAATACACAGGGGAGAAGGCAGAAAAGGACAGAAGTAAAATGGGCATTAATTCTCTATGAAGCAGCAGAAACACTGAAGAGAGATCAAATGGGTGCACCAAGCTTTCCATGGAGAGCTGACTGTCTTTATGTGGTTCAGCATAAATCAGTTTGTAATCAACTCAAGCTGTCCCGGCTTAAGCATGTTAACATGTGGAGAAATGTACCAGTGTATCCAGTCAAATTATGCGTGAAGCAAACATGAAATCATATTGAAATTGTTAATGTAAATTCCTTCTTCAAATATGACGGTCTCTAGTGGATTGTGGTTAATCCTCACTTTGTGTAGGCATTCACACCTGCGCTCACACAGTCCGAAATGCTCTGAGTGCTTCCTCTCCGTCGGAATGGTTTCATGTGCTCCTGCTAGGATACTCCAGTGTCTGGGCTGGTGAAGGATGGGTCCTTGCTGTTTCATGGAAAAAATGCATTTTTAAAAAAACTTGTTGAACTCATTGCAGCAGTTTTGGGATGCTGCCACTCCGTTTGCTTAGCCTGATACAAATGAAGATGGTTGTTTTCTCATGTAACTAGTTCTCAGTGGTCATCAGCGCTGCTCATCATCTGTGACGGGGTGAGGGAGCAGAACAACTCCTTCCCCACAAAACACCACACCAGCCGAGACAGCCCGCTCACGGTCAGCACAGGTCTATTCATGTTTTGGGAGAGGTGCTTTTAAGCTCTGACGTTGTCGCCCATGACCATGGTGGTGAGAAGGTGAGTGAATGATCCTGACTCACAGATGGGCAAGGCTCTGTGGTTTCAGCAGACTTTCCCCTTGCCTTTTTCTTTTTCTTGGTGCTGTTGGAAACAAACAGCTTAGAGAGAGCAAGAGCAAAAGAGTGTCTGTGGAACCACCACCCAAACAATTCTCTTACCTGTACATGAACCAGTGCTATGTGCTATATAAACCGTAAGGTACCAACATGTAGCTGAGCCACTTCTGACACAGTAACGTGCCTAATATTATAAGCTTGGTTTAGTTCTGCAGGGTAGGCTCTACATGAATCCTGCTCTTATAAAATCAAGCTGAAGTTTTCAAGACAAAGCACAGTGCAGGCCAGTCCACACGCAGAGCTGACCTGCTCAACTATGCGAGCGCAGCAGCTGCTCCAGTAACACAAGTGGGAATCAAAACTGCTGAGATTTGCAGAGATTTTTGTGGTTGTCGTTGGTTTTCTTGGCTGGTAATGCAAGAAAAAATAATAACATTTGAGCCATCTAAACCTACAATAATGATGATGATGATAATTAATAATAATAATAATAATAGGATTGCAACATTTTATTTTGTGTGTATCCCACTGTTATTGATGTCCTTTGAAATTGTTTTTCTGAAGATAATAGAGCCTTTTTTTTTTTTTTCACTGGAGGTTAGGGCCAGATTCATTTGTCATCTACCTTTTAAAAAGAGAGAGAGGAAAAAAATCAGGCAGACACAATTTTGACTTCTGGAATTTATTATTTCAGTTCAGGTCTAACTACAGAGCTGACAATCTGCATTTCAAAGATTTCAGACTTCTCATCTTACAATTTCTTAATAAATGAAATTTAACAGTCAGCTCCCTTGACAACCAAGGATCATATTTCTCATCAGAAACAGAGACTTCTATGATACTGGAAAAACTTTTGATTATGCTGAATGATTCTTCTTTTCAGCTGCATTCAGACAATACAGGTTTGGAGACACAGACAAAAAAAAAAATCTGGTAGGAATCCAAAACCTCTGTAACAACCCCCCAGGCTTGAGATTTGTCTAATAGTTTGCTATTAAAGAGTTCTTTGGCTGGAAAGAAGTACCAGACAGAAGTTTCTCTCGTTCCAGTGATGTTTTTTTCCCCCCTTTTTTCTTTTAAATTAGCATTTGACTCTTTAGTACAAACCTGCAGTCAAGATGATAGAGGCTCCAGGGGAGGCCATAGGTTACCCCAGGTTCTCAGAGCTTGCACTGATTTAAGGAAGATGTTCCTTTTCTAGCACCTCCCTAGAAAGACAGAGTAACAATAAGAAGAATAATAGTAATAACAACAATAATAAAAGCGTTGAAATCTGATTTTTCCATTTGGGTCCAAATCACCCCTTGAAAGATGCTTGTACTGAGAAGACCCAAAACTGTGTCAGGAGATGTCAGCCTCAGACCTTTGCTGTTCTTGACTTCTGCTGGGTGCAGCAATGACAGGGAAGCTTTGATTTCCCAGCTGCAAAGTGGGATTACCCAGCGTCCAAGGCAGACGGTGCCAATTAGTGTGAATTAGGGCAGGGCCAGAACTGAGTGTTGGCTACTGCAGCCTGTCCCAGAGGGACACTGGGTAGTTTGGGAGCCTGGTGCAGAACAGGCTCATCAGGTAGTTCAATCAAGTTCATTTAGCTCGACTGCACTGATTTACTGCAGTCAAATAGCTGGCCCACAGCATGTATATGTTCCTGTACGGTTAAAACTCACTTTTCACATTTCCATTCCTGCTCAGGAGCTCCAAGACTGCATATTTCGGTAGCGCCTCTGCAAAGTTGCTACTGTTTTTATCATTTCAGTGGTTTAGTTGTGAAATTTGTGCTTGAGGAGAGAGAAGAAAAGCCCCAAAGCAGCTGACCAAGGTAAATAGCACCTCCTCTGTCATGACTTTCCTCCTGTTGCTTCTGTGCCATTTTCCTTATAATTTACCTCCAAGCCTTCAATGTCGAATACTCACTAACACCCTTGTAGAACACAGGTCAGACGAAAATAGTACATCAGATTTAAGGATGCAAGTGAATCAAGGTGTTTGGTTTGATCAGCTCCTCCTTTCACAGAATCACACCAATACAGAGATCAGGAGAATGGGTGCCTTTCTCAGTAGGAAATGGCATTGGAGACCATAGCCAAATTTAGAGGAAAGAGGAAAAGTACATTCCCTGAGGTTAATAACTTCAGCTAATGTAACCGATCTGGCTTTACCAAAGCCGGCTCTAGGTAAAACTGGGCTCTGGATCTTTTTCTTCCTCACTGCATGGCTAGGCCTAACGGAGATCTGAAGGGTTAATAGCACAACTGCTGGTCTCCTTCGTATTTATCTGCATGACCGTAAGTAACGCATATTTTGAGCAACTGCATCCAAACCGAACAGATCTGTGAGAGGAGATGGATCACTTACGGAGCAGAACAGGAAGAGCCTGCAGCTGTCTTCCAAAACCATGGAGTGGTTCTTTTCTAGGTCCTAGTGCCGTTCCCAGCATATCCTGGGGCTTGAACACTTAATCAGCACGATTATCATCACACATATGCTGCCAGAGAGTTTGATTTGCACATTTACTTCTTTGCTAAATGAATAACCTCTCCAAAACCCCACGATGCTTGAGCTGCTGTCATAATTCTCCATTTTGGACGGCTTTCCTGCCTGCTTGGGGTTTGGCGCTTGCGTAAAGAGGTGTAATGAGAAAAGTTATTCACAGGAGAGTGTAAGATAAAGCAGGCAGCTCAGCCTGATTTAGCTAAGGCCTCATCCTCCTGGGGCTGAAGCCCAGGCAATGGTGTGAGCAGATGCAGCAGCTCCTATTGCTATTTCAGGGGGAACTGTATCTGCTTAGAGTAGGGGAGGGATTTTATTCTGTGCGAGCAGATGTTTCGTCGAAGTGGTATAAGCTGCAGGGAAGTGTGCTGGGTCTGTGTATTTTCATTGTCCTTGGATCTCAGCGGGTGCAGCGCTGCTGCCTTGCAACGGCTTTCCTTGTTGGCGTGCTCAAGGCCAAATTCTCTGGGAGCCTGCCCTGCCTCTGCCCCCAGAAAGTCCCTGTTGGTGTGACAACAGCCCAGGCTGAGATTTATGGGGGGTATCTCAGAAGCACCTTCCTTTTCATCAATCTCAAAGCACCTCTTTGGGCACAGTGAACAACGACCAACAGTGAGTGACTCAGCTAAGCCCCCTGGTCTTGTTTTCATCGCACAGGCTCTCTTTGCCCATCACTGGAAGCAGGATGGGGAGGACCAGCTGTCCTAAACCTTCAGAAGCAGTGCTGAGCCCCAGGTCACTCTGGTGCTTTGTGCTCACCCCTTCCTAGAGGTCCACCTCTGCCCTAAGTGTTTCAAAAGGCATGTGTAAGTGCCTGTGCCCTTTTACTTTGCCTCAGCTTTCAATTTATGCTTGAATGCCACCAGAATATAGCACCCAGACTTCTAAGTAGCCCAGGGTCTTCTCCCTCCCTTAACAGCCTTGGTTCTTGGCTTCTCCTCTGAATCACAAAATGTCCCATTCCCTGCAGCCAACTCACTGCTCTTTCTCTTGTTTCTTCTCTATTTCTCTCCCTCTTTCTCTTAAATAGTTGGCAGGAGGCCCTTTCTTTCATAACTTCCAGTCATTTTTGCCAGGTGACCCTGTGAGTAATCTCCCCCAACAAATAAGCAAAGGCCTGGTTAAAAGACCACTTCTGGCAGAAAGAATATTCTTCTTTTGAACCCCTTCATTATTCTCTCTAGTGGGTCTCTTGGGCAAACAACACAAAATCCAGATTACCCACGTACCCAGACCAGACACAGCTCTGTGGCACATGCACGGAGTTCTTATTTCTCATCCCAGTGAGTGGCTCTGGGAAGAAGTTAACCTCTTGGGGCCAGGAAAAATGCAGCAGAAGACTTAATAGCTTCAGTGATTCACACACGATACTCCATAAAGTGTCACGGCAATTACCTTTATTCCCTAGAGCCACACACACCAATTATTATTTCTTTTTGGTCAAGTTTCACCCACCAGGCATTTTAAATGTCACAGTTTATGTCCTAGATGAATTTCACTTGTGAGTGTTGTTGCTAAGACAGACCATATTGTGTCATCAATTTTTAATCAGGCTGTTCCCTCAAACTCAACAGGGAGCTCTGCCTGTGATCTCCTCGCAGTATAAATCAAGAAGTTGTGCTGTTAGCATTTTTTATTACTCACTTTATGCCTCTCTGTGAAAAGGAAGGAAGATAAAAGGAGCGGGAAAGAGTTTAAATGAAAAATTAACTAAATATTACACCCTTTCTGATTAAATCCATCTGCTTTACACACGTGAAAGTGCAGCATCAGACCTCCCTTGGAATTCAGTTCGTTTTTCTCCCAGCGCTTAGATGCTTGAGCTTGGTCCTCCTGACATTTGCCCTGCAAGGAGCTGGATGCTTGACCCCAAAGTCTGGCGTGTGGACCATGTGTGGGCTGGGGAATCAGCAGACGGCTCCTCCGCCATCGTCTTTCTGAGCATGTCGTGCCGGTATCTGCTTCATTTTCCAGGACAGAGAACACTCCCCAAACCTCCCGGCCCCACCTAACCCTTTGCTCTGGATGTGGTTCAGGTCGGCACAGAGTGTATCAGTGCATTGTTTTCGTGGGCAGCTGGAAAACCTCAGGAATGAATGGAAACAGATGGTTACAGATCAGCTAAGTTGCACTCTCTTGACAGAAAAGGACTCCAGTCGGGGTGCCTTCCTAAACCAAGAATGAGATGAACACTACTGCAGACTTGGTGGGGGAGGTAAAAAGGAGAACGGGGACGAGGAAAGATTTATTCACCAAACAAACCATGAGGTACTCTCAGAAAATGAAAGCAGACTGAGATCCCGTTAGCTTATCTGTAACGCTGGCGTCAGAGCAAGGCATCAGGCTTCCTCGCACTGTGCCACAGATGCCGTTTGGCACCGCCCCAAGAGAACATCAGTCACGATCTAGTCTTCTGCCCTTCCATTGTGCCATCGATTTCAGTAGAATTTTGGTAGGCAATGGCCTAACTGCAGCGTGCTCCAGTTCTGTTCAGCCCAACAGCAACAAGAGACAGGCTGTGCTCACTGGTGAGCCCAAACGCGCGCAAATATCTTGTGAGGTGTGTGAGAAATGCACTTTGTAAAGAACGTAAAGTACTAAAAATAAAATAATAGGTGCGTCATGGCAATGTTTTCTCATTGATCTAATCTCAAGATTCTGAGGTGTTTGCAAGCCCCTCCAGAGCTGAATGTTTACCGTGGTGCCCTCTTTACCACAGATCGCTGGGATATTTAATGGAGAAAATGACGAAGAAGAGCCCTGCTCCTAATGAAGCTCTGGCTGAGGCACAGAAGAGGGCAGAAGCTTTGACATCCCTTGGGATTGTACTATTTGCTCCCACCACCAGCAGCACCCGTCTAAGCGCTTCCCCGCCCTTCTCAGACCTCCTGGAATAGGTGTGGAGTTCTTGTGGTGCCTTTGTCAGGAGCAGGGGCAGTCTGGCTCTGAAAGCCCAGTACAAAGCTCAGCCAAGGCTGTAGAAGATCATCCTGTTTCACTCGCCAGGTTTCGCATCAGATGTTTGCATAATTCTCTTAGCAGCAACGAGGTGTAAGATATCGTGAATGTTCCCCCCTTACCTAAGGTAACGCAGCGATTTGGCTGGGCTAACAACGAGGCAGACAAACAACGGAGAAATCTTCCAGAGGCCAGATGTGAATGCAATTGTTCAAATACTGCCTAGGTCACTGGCTGCAACATCAGCATTTTTCGAAATTTGTTTTTGTACCAATGTCAAAGGCACTCGGGCTCTCTGCTTGCATCAGTACAAATCTGGATTAACGCAGTTAAAGCCGGCAGAGTTGTATCCGTGCAAAATCAGTCAAAATGGGCTCAGAATCAGACTCAGAAAGCTACCCTTGTGTCATTTAGTAAGACATATTTCTTTTGGCTTCCATTTAGATTTGGTCCTTAAGGAGCCTGTCATAAGAGATATATGGTCTGGGCAAGAGGCCAACTTACCGTCTGGAAGAAACAGCAGGGCTCCCATCTAAGTAGGGAACAGGGTAAAATGAGCTTTTGACTATTATTTTGTAATTTTGTAAATATTTGTGATTTTGAATTATGCAGTAAAGTTTCCACTACGCAGCAATATGATCGAAGGGCCTTGCTATCTATAGACTACGTGAGGGGAAAT
Organism: Trogon surrucura; assembly: GCA_020746105.1. NCBI lineage: Eukaryota > Metazoa > Chordata > Aves > Trogoniformes > Trogonidae > Trogon > Trogon surrucura. The sequence goes on from CM036622.1 coordinate 53,723,535, forward strand.
GTGTTTACAGTTATTTTGGAAACAGCTGCTTTGAGATCTTCACTTCCTGGCACGTAGCATCTTAAACATTTCTAGGAAATTGCATCTGCTTTCTTAGCCAGAGAGATAAGATGCCTTCGTAGCAGTGGTTTTAAGCCATCGGTCCCTCATGGCAAAAAGTTCCTGCAATCCCCTCTCCATCCCCTCTGAGTTCATGGCTTGATTCCCACTGCCACAAGGGACTGACATGGGGGTTAGATGCTAAGACCCCATTTTTCTCAACCAGCAATATTACTGTCACCTAACCATTGAATACCACTTGATTTTCCAGATCCCAGCCTTTCAGGATCCTGACGTTGATTAGGAGGAGTCCGTCCACCGAGGTAAAGCAGCAGTGGTCAGCAGAGACATAGGTGGGTTTTTCAGACAGGTGTTCTTGTTACAGCAGTATAGGAAACCTAGAAAACCAAATGTTTTCAAAAATAACTGTTTTGGAAACACTGTTTGTAGACCATTACAAGAAATCCTAGGATAAGTGACAGGAAACTGTCAGTTACATAGAAGAATCAAGGGGTAACGGGTACAAGTCACTCCTGGGGAGATTCTGATTGGAAACAAGAGGAAAATTTTTCACAATGAGAAAATTCAACCACTGGAATAATCTACTCAGGGAAGTGGTGTATTCTCCAACACTGGACACTTTAAAAATTCATCTGTGCAGGGTCTGGGGCATCTTGTCTCCACTGTGCTTTTGCCAAGAAAGGTTGGGCCAGATGATCCTTGAGGTCCCTTCCAACATGGTATTCTATGATTCTGTGATCTTTTGTCCTGTTTATACCCAAGCTAGACTCCTGAGCACCCCGGGACATTTTAAGCTGCAAAGGATCCACACTTACATGAGAAAGAACTGTGTTGCCTGCTAAAGAGGCCAGTTGCAGAGGGGTCAGGAGGAACTGCAATGCTGACTTAAGTCATGAAGATTGGATCTGAAGCCTGAAAGGATAACTCCAGATGGTGTGCAGAACTGCACATACAGGCACTCTGCCCAGAGCCTCTGAAGGCTTTTGGATGACCCTGGGAGAACGCATGACATTCCAGAGAAGGCAGATGGGGAGGGTCTATGTACCTTCCAACAAAAGTTTTCGGCGTTTCCAAATACAATTGCCGGTAGTAGAGTTGTCCATGTACCTCCACGTGTGCTTCTCCAGTCCAGTTCCCAGTGGTACCTCACATATTGGTGCTGTGTGGGTTAGGGTTTTGTGAAGCCTGGTTCTGCACTCCAGCTACGAACTGACGCTGTGTTAGGCAACACAGTCAGCGGTGCAGGCACACACCATCCCTTCCCTACATGGCTGGAAGGGAACCCCAGTGTATTCAAACAGGTCTTCTAGTCTGGGTGGCAAGAGGACTGGTTTAAAGAGCGTGGGTTCCACACGTAGACACTGCTATGACACGAAGACTGCAGCTGCTCTGTGGATCAAAGCAACCCTTGTTTTCAAAGAGGCCCCAAGCAACTGTTACACAGAGCCCAAACGCAATGCGTGGTCACAGACTTCCCCTGCATTGTGACCGAGGTGCAGAGCCCCATATGGAACTAGAGCTACAGGGTGGTCTACAATAATTTTTGAGGCCTGGCGAGGTCCCATTGGTATGAATTGTTAGCAAATTTCTTTGTTAAACTCTTGGCCACAACAGCATCCCATGGCAATGAGTACCACGGGCTGATTACATGTTGTCTAAAAGGTATTTCCTGTCAGAATTGTGAATTATCTGGCTTCCATGGACTTGCCCTCATACTTGTGGCATCGGGCTGGGGAATCAAGACATTTTATCCTACAAAGCTATGCTGTGACACTTTAACATGGAGATCCATGCCCATCTTTTAGCTGAAGTATGGCTCTGCCAGGAAAAGTTGAATGTTGCTGTTACTGGGCTTACCAAGGAATGGAGAGGAGGGAAGGAGAGGACAGCTTCTCCCCTGCTTTTGAGAATTAGCACTCGCTGGGGCTGTGGAGCAGAGCCTGGGCATGTGCTGATAAAGAAGCTGTGCTGACTTCTGCTCCTCCATCCTCTCTTCCGAGTAAGGCTACATCTGCTCCAGTTTTGAAAACTAAATCCATGTAAAATTAATCTGCCTTCTCCAATGCCAGCTCTTAATGCAAGTGAAGCTACTTAGATGTCAGTAATGGTTTTAATTACATCAAGCTGGTAGAAGCTACATTTAAATCCATTTAAGGTCAAATTTTATTTACATTGTACCAGTGTAACTGGATCATTTTTTAAATCAAATTTAACCTTGCCAGGGAAATTTTCTTAGTGCAGGCTAGGTTTGCTCAGTGAAGAACCTTGCCCCTAGAGACATCACGTAACATGCTTTTGACAGTAACAGTTCTCACTGACTATAATGATGTGGTTGATTCAAAAAAAAAACCAAACAGGCAGGATGCTGGTGCTGGATACACCACCATCGATCTTCTGAGCCCTTGACAGTACTTTTAAGAGAGCTAGTTGGCTTTTGCAATTTTCTGAGGTGAAGAAAGAGGAGGTAACACTCAATTATCAGCAATTCTGACAGCGATTGAGGTTGACAGCCTGAAGCAGAGCAATAGGATGAAAGTGAAAAGATGCTGTGGCAGCCAGAAAGGTCCTTTTGTAGGAATGTAGAGGGGCTGGGATGATGGAAGGGGTTAATTCTCTAAGAAAGATAATTTGCATTGGTGCACACTCTATTCTTTTGTTTTTAGTCGGGTGAGTGGAGCTCTCCTGCTGACTTCTTTGGGGCATTATTGGCTCTGCTTCTTTGACAGAACAAAGGAGCCTTTGTTGTCCATCAAAGACCATTGCAATCCATCCAGATACCCAAGGCCCCAGAAGGGGGAGGTGAGTGTGGAGGAGCTGCCTGTGTTCCTTTCCCCACAAAGAGCATCAATAAAATTATTGAAATAATTTGCATCATTACTGAAATCTTTTCAAGGGAAATGTTCCTCAGCATTCACATCAGTGTAGTTACTGGTGTAAATGCTTACTTAAATAAGATTTCCAGCAGGGCTGGGAGCCTACGCTGTACATGTGAAGGTCTGTCAAGTGAGTCTAAGCACAAATCATTCGGGATGAAGTTGCTCATAGGGGCTTTTACACGCGACCATTACTGTCTCAGGGCGAGGAGGGGCTGGGATTCAAGGATTCTCCCTCCACTGTGTTGCCTCTGGATCTGAGATGTGAGAACAGGTTGAACCTCTGGTGGAATGAAAGTATGTTTTAAAGACAAAGGCTCAAATTCATTCTACTTAATAGAAGAGAATTAGGGACCTGCTGATGCTGGAGCCCTGGCATAGTCTATGGTGAAGGATAGAGGCACCGCTTTCGCCTTCCGAAGGACAATATAGCTGATCTAAACTCCACATCCTTCATTCACTCTTGGTGGCTGCCAGAAGAGGTTAAACTTGGCTTCAAACTTCGTAACAGCCATGGGATCCCACGAATCATCTAGCTCATCATAAACATCATTATAGGAGCAGCTCACGCACCTGTGTATGCCCATATCTATTTATGTACACAGCTAATAGAAAATTGTTGCAGAATGACAAGAGAAATATATACCAGCAATCCTAAGTTTCATATTTGCACATCCTTGGGTGTCTGGATGAAGGTTCATTGCAGGATTTGGGGCCTCAGGAGCAAAACCAAACAGCGGATAACTTTATTTTGCTTTTTCCATTGCACTACAATAAATAATAATAAAAAAAGACACACATGCAGTAAAGAAAAGTTATCTAAAATTCAGGCAGATAAAACCAAGAAAGAAAAAATATTGAAAAAGTCCTCAAGAAAATAGAAAAATATTAATGAAAATACTCAAAAGCTCAGATGTTTTCATCAGTCACCTCAGGAGGGGAATATTGATTTGAAATGATAATAAAAAAAACTTGAAAAGGTTTTAAAAAAGGAGGGAAGAAACAACATAGCTTCTGCTCCCACAGCCAATGCACAGCTGAGCTGCAGCCAAGGGTTTCCCCTCTAGCTCAGCCTCCCCTGGAGATTTGAGCTGTGTGTGTTTAAAACTCGCATACCTGCCTCAAACCTGACAAACCACCCCTTCCGTCTGTATTTTCACTTGTGCTCACATCATAGCAGCATAGGAAAATAAAAGGGAGTGCTAATCTATCCTACAGTTTCCCAAACAAGGACTCTGGGCAGGGGTTTACGAGTGGATTTGACAGATGTACGAGCAGATGGTGAGGGACACTCCCTGAGAGCAGCCGATTCCCAGGCTTCCATGTCCAAAAAAATATCTTTCTACGGATAATGTAATTTTCAGAGGGAAGAAATCCAGTGCTCGCATCTCACACCAAAATTTCTCGGTCATCTCTTGAACGCGCAGGGGCTGTGTGGAAAGGCTTGTCTTCAGAAAAGAGCTGGCTGGTGACGATATGCCATGGGGCAGGACCTGACCCTCACAAACCCCAAATTTGCAGCCTGGCAGCTCTGTCCTGCAAACTTCTCCATGGCTGCATGGCCACAACCGGCAGCCGAATCAGGATTACCTCGTGTTTGCATTGGGCGTGACATACCAGGCCTCTTTCGCCTCTGCCAGAATGCACTGTGCAAAATAACATATCCCTTGAAGCGTCCGTTTAACGCGTGCATTTCTGCACAGCCCCCACAGTGAAATACATCGTGCTGGAGCAGGGCTGACGCCTCGTTAAACATCTGCAGGCGCCTGATGAACCCCTGTGCTGAACACGACAGTGGGAAATGGGGCCGGTGGACTTGTTTCGTGGCTGGAGATTTGACACAAAAAGGCGCTTTGCTAATCAAAGGGGGCAGGAGACGAGAGAAATGGGGTTTTTGTTTTATCCTACCGCTACCGGCATGTTTTTAGCAGCACATTAGCTGCGCGTCCCCATTTCTTATGGGGGATATCCAGGTCGGACCCTGATGCCATCTTGCTGCATCTCTGTGTCACTTTGCTCTGCCCAGTGGATTTATTCGCTGTGTTTAGTTACACCATAGTGGGACAGGATCCTTTCAGCCTGTGTTTCGCACAGCTCCCCAGGCTGTAGATCCCCATTTTGAAGCATCTCCACCCCATCACATTGGAGGCCTGTGACTGGGCAATTTGGGGCAACACCAAGCCGGAAGCCCTGCCACCGACTCAGCCCATGGGGGTACCAGGGGTGGATGGGGTGAGGCGCCGCATTAACAACAAAAACAGCCCGAAAAACTTCAGGGCGAGTGTGTGTGGGGGGAATGTTTGGGGCTCCCGGTGGGGGGTGGTCTCCTGAGGAGAAGTTTGGCGGGAGCCCGCCCAGGGAGGAGGGCGAGAGGAGGAACAAAAGGCGATGGTTTCGCTCAAAAGCCAACTCCCAGCTTTGTGTCCCACCCCGGCCTGAGAAGCCGGGTGGGGGAAATCCCGTCCGGGGAGCCGGTGCCCCCGGGGGGTGCCCTGAGGCGGCGAAACGTGCGGCGGGAAGCGCTGCCCGACCCCGGGGACGCCGCTGGGGGTGTGGGAGCGTTGGAGGGCGGTTATTAAAGGGTCCCCAGCCGGGAGAAGACCCTCCCGCCTCCTCAACTCTTTCTCCCTTCACCGCTGAGGTAAAGGGCGGCTTCGGCCTCGGGGAGGCGTTAGGCAAGAGGGGTGGGCGAGTGCTTTTTTTTCCCCTAAAAGAGGGGTGTTGCTTCGTGGCGGGGCCGTCCCGGAGGGGCAGAGCCGCCGGGCACCTCCCTGGGGAGCAAGGCGGGGAGCGGTGGCACCAAGGAAGCGGCGCAGGAGGGAGGGAGAGGGGAGAGGAGCGTGTGGGGCGGAGGAGGCCGCCGCTTCCCGCCGCGGAGAGGGGGGCTGCTGCGGTTGGGAAGCGGCTCTAACATGGAGGGGGAGGTAACGGAGGGAGGGCCGGCGCTGGGGGTGGGGAACCGCCCCGAGGTGGCCTGAGCCGGGCACGGCGGCGGTGTCGCGGCGGGAGAGCCCTTCCCGCCTCCCCGCAGGCTTAAGGGTGGGCGGCGGGGAGATCCTGGGCTCGGCCCGGCCCCGGCGGGAGGAGGTTCCCCCTCCCCAGAGGGTGAGTTTGCGGGATCGTTCCGTCGTTCCCCGAGCCGTGTCCGGGGCGGTGAGTAAGTGCCGAGGGCGGAGATGCCGGGGGAGGAGGGGGCGTGTGGGAGGGAGGGATGGCGGCAGCCCGGGGCGGGCAGGGCCGGCGGCCGCTGAGGTGATCCCGGGGGAGGGGGCAGGCGGCCCCTTGGGGCGCGGGGGGCCGCCTCAGGCTGGGCTTCCCCCTCTCGGAGGCGCCTCCTCTTAAGCTTGCCCGAGTTAGACTCGGAATTGCCGGAGGAGAAGCAGCGTGCCGGCAAGCCTCCCAGCGGGGCGCCGGCCGGGTAGCGGCACCGCGGTCCAGGCTGGGTCCTCTCCGACGGGCTGGACGTGGCGCTGTGCCCCTGGAGAAGGCACATCGCGGCGGAAGGGTCAGCCTCCAGGGCGAGGCTTCGGTTCCCGCGGAGAAAGGTGCTCGAGTGGCTTTAGCTGAGAAAGGGATGTGTCTGCGGGGGGTGAGGGAATGATCTAGCGTGCCCTCCTCTTCCTCCTTTGTGTCCCCGCGCAGGGGTCCGGGCCGGCCTGCTGATGTTTCTGGGCTTGCGGTAATGGCTGGAGCCGGTCGGTGGGAGCGGGCCGGAGGCCCAGAGCGCGGTCTGGGGGTTGCGCGACGCCCGTGATCTGAGCCCGCAGCCTCGGCCGCCTTCGCTGGGACCGCCGGGATGGGCAACAGCGGCTCGGCCCTGAAGGTCTGCACGGATCACCAAGGGGGCATCAACTGGCTGAGCCTGAGCCCGGACGGGCAGCGGCTGCTCACGGGCAGCGAGGACGGCACCGCGCGGCTCTGGAGCACGGCCGACAGCCAGTGCCGCGGCCACTTCCAAGGTACGGTGGCTTCTCCTCGCCCGCTTCGCGAGTCTCGGGGCCGCACCGCGGGGTCGGGTCCCTTTCGGTCCCCGCAGCCCGCCTGGCAGCCAAAATCATGCTCGTTTTGTTGTGTGGGTTTTTTTTTTTTTTCCCCAGTGATTGTTACAGTAATGTTAAGCAGAAGCTGTTTCAACCCAAACCAGGTTACCGGCACCGCATGGATCCTTTTAGCTCAGGGTGTGGAATGCAGCAGTCGTTTAACTTATATCTCTTTCTGGAAGCCTTCTGTCTTACACCCTGATGAAACAGTGACATTTTGTTATTGTCTCTCTCTATTTTCTTTCTTTTTTGTATGTCCTTGTAATAATTTAATTTTCCAGACGATCTTAATTTAGAACCTCTTGATCCAGAAGCCTGGAAAGAAACCTTACTCAATAGGCTACTTTTTGCCCCTTCACGTTTGACACACAGAAATGTTAATTGCTGGGCTTGAAATTTATTTTTCTTAGACTAGCGTCTTGGTAATTAAAAACTGTAGAAAGTACAGTTATGCAGGAGTCAGATATGGACTGAAGTTGTTTGTATTCTCACTCATGTTCTTTTAACACAGAAAAAAAAAGCTCTTAAATTTGGAATTTCTAATCCTTTTTTCTTCCAAAGAAGAGATCACATTGGGATTTTTTTGTTGTTTTTTGTTTGTTTGCTTGGTTGTTTTTAACCATAGAGTATTGTCCTTTTCCCCTCACGTCCTACCATGGTTCTAGCTCCTGGAAAACTCGCTGCATTTGCTTTTAGGCTTAGAAATCCCTTTAAACCACCAGTTAACTTCTAACTAGAAAGAGAAATGTATCGGGTACTGTTCAGAATCTGGCCTATGTACCACTTGTGTTTGGGGTGGACTCTAAGGAAGGTTGACTACATGGTGTGTGAGCTGTCAGTTGAATTAGATAATTGTGTGTATTTTCTATTTGTGCACACACAGTTGTGTATTTTTGCATGGTACAAGCTGTAATTCCTGATGAACCTGTGTCTAACAGTTTCAAGCTCCCGCCACGGCATAACCAACAGACTTCTGTGGGGGATGTTTTGACAGACCAGCACCAGACCTTGTCTGCCACAGGGGGTTTTGGCATCCTTTGCGTGGTGGCTCAAGTGTTACTGAAGCTTAAAATCTGACTGACAGACTTCGGTGCAGTAATCGAGACGCTTTTCTGATCTTGTCAGAGCAGGATTGCATGAGGCTGTGAGAAAAATCTCGGTGGTTGAAACCTGTCCCGTTTAAGCTGCTTTGCAAAAAGTTTTCACGAGAAAGCGAGGATGGGTATAGTTCTGCTATAGCCCAGGTGATCTGTTTAATTTTTGGCACCTGGTGAATTTGCTGAAGAGGAAACAACGTGTGTGTTTGTAGTGTGGATTCTGGTTTGCTTTTGAACTACAGGACTTGTAGTAAAATCTAGTTTTTGCAATCAGTGAAAGTGTTTTTGCTGAACAGTCTCTTCCCCTCCATTATTTTTACCATCTCTTTTTCTTTTCTCCTTAAAGAATACTGTTACTTAAATTGTAGCAGGACTCACCAGCTTCAACTGAAGTCTGGGGCTCTCTTGTTGTAGTTACTTATGAGGAAACAGTTCTGACCTTGAATGCTGACAGACTAAGTAATTAAAATAGAAGAGCGCAAGATATTACTCTCCCAACTATTAGATAGATGACAGCACTTTCACACAAGAGGTTTTGGACAAAGCTGGGACTTGAATGTGGAAAACCCACTAAGATGGGTCTTAAATGTGCATTTAAACGTATAATAGAAAAATGACACATCTTGCCTAAGCAACAATAAAAGCTTAAAATTGTAATATTGATTCCTCTTGGCTGCTTTTCAGTGTGGAATTTTTAGAGTAGCAGTTGTGTCTATTTTTATTGCAGCTGTAGAATACCAACATACTCTCGAATACTGTAAAAATAATTGTGCTCTTATTCTTCCTTTCTGTGTCATTTCCTTAAAGGTATATGGATATTTATTATTATATGATTTTTATTCGTGGCATTAGTCATAACGGGGAAAGTATTAGCTGACTTTTTATGAGATAGATTCTTTCTTTTCGTTTTGTTTGCATTTCATTCTGCTTGGACAATGAAACTAAATGTGCTGGTAAATCTCATGTCACTTCCTTTTTTCATAGTTTGATGCTTTAATTTAGGGCTGGTTGTATCCTGACAATAAATGAGCAGGGCCAAAATGCAGCCTTTTTTCCTGAATTCAGAAGAAGGAAGCAAAAATATTTCTTTATTAAGAAAAGAAGGCCAGTTTTAAACTGGTTTTAAACTATAGCAGTCTGAGTTTTGGTATACTGATTATTATTTCAGCTCATTGTATTTTTGTAATACTGTTTAAACTGCCTGATTGGCGGAATTGTGCTGGTTTACTTGTTCGCTTAATCCTTGTACCAATGAAACATGGTTTCACGCTGTCAATGAGAAAATGTTGTGTTTTGTACAAATCCTTAAGTGTGCAGAACACGATGGTGCGTTGAAAACTTAAAGAGTTTCAATCCATTCGTTTGTTCTGGTTTTCTTTCAGTTAAGGTGGCAAGTTCCCCTAGCCTGTCCTGCTTGCCCGCCCAGTGATTTGCATTTACTTTCTTTGTTATTCCCAGGACACGAAAGTTACATCACCTTTTGCCACTTGGAAAACGAGGCTGCCTTCACCTGTAGCGCCGACCATACCATTCGCAAGTGGGATGTGATGACAGGTCAGTGCTTGGCCATTTACCGAGGACACACGTCAATCGTGAACAGGTTGGTTCCTGTCATCTGTTACCGCATATATTGTCATTTTACCGCAGTTCCCCATCACGACACGAATAAAATGGGTTGTGCAAACCTTTGAGTTCGTGCTACACGTGTGCTGTAGTGATTGGTTTTCCTAGCAACGGCGCTGACACATCCTCAGACAGCAGAGAGGGGAGAAGTGAAAGGCACACAACAGGGGAGTTGAATCCAGGGCTAGGAGTGAAATTCCAGAGGAAATTATTCGATTGGTAACGTATGCTTCCGATAAGTAGATTTAAAAACATCACGTCAAGCCTTTGTGTCAATAAGAGGGATAAAGTCAGGACTTTTTCCTGGAATTACTATTCCTGTTTGTGCAAATGTTTAATATTAAACTGATTGTGCGTGACTGATTGGCCTGTCAATTTAAAATGCCTCTTAGTAGTTGGACTGGATTTAATTAATGACAAATACAGCAGTCAAAGATTGTTTTTTGTTTTTTTCCCATTTCATTTTCAGTGGGTGAGTGGGGTGTGTTTGTTCCTTACCAAACTCAAAACACATACAATGTTCTGCTACATTCTGTAAATAGTTAGGAAGGCTGTCTCTGTATTTTGGCACTGGGCTGAGTTTTGCTTGAATCAGCAAACGGGAAATGTGTTCCCTATTCATGGGACTTTGTTGCCAGTTTGAAAGGTTCCAGAGGACCAAACTCAGCTGACAAAGAAGACAGGTTATGATGTTCCGTATCTTTGGTTTGGAAATATGAACTGTGGTGTTCTTCCCTTGTTCTGTGTTGGTGTAGCTATCACTCATGATTTTGGAGGCCCAGTAAATTGAATTCTTAAGCTGTAATCTCTGATTTGCTCTTCACTTATTACAGAGGTTGGGTGCTCTTGCTCTACCTTTGAGATCCTGGCCTAAGTGAAATTAGGTGTATGATTTTTTTTCCTGTACTCTCTCTATTTGAGGATGGAAAGATGATTAACTTTGCACACCGTCAGTTACAGTTCAGATTCCTGGAATGTATGTTTTGGTTTGTTTTTTTTTAATTCCAAGCTATTTTCAGAAGTTAGTTCATAACTAATTGTTTGTAAGTAAATACTATTCAATAAATATCAAGAATGAGTTCTTGAAAACACCCAAACCAACCCACAACAAAGTCTTAGCTAGTGTATGTAACTTGTGAAAAGTACGTAACAATGCTGCTGGAAAAGATTTTAGAAGAACACCAATGCCCAGAGTTATGATGCTGTAGTGTAAAAATGTCTACATTAATGCACCTGAATAAGGGGGCTCAATTTTAGAAGTAGAAACAGGGAAGTCGGTGAGGTTTTTTTTGTTTTGTTTTGTTCTTTTTTTAAACTCTCAAAAGAAAAGTTCATAAATAATGTGTATTAAGCAGTGATGCTGAATTGGGGTTATACATGTCGTGTCCGTGGTACTGTTTCTAACTTCAGGGTGCATTGAAATTGTGGCAAAAAATGGTTATGTGCCAAGAACGATACTGTTGATACAAGCAACCGTGATTGTTCGCAGGATCCTTGTTGCCAAAGACTATCTCTTCAGTGGCTCCTACGACCGGACGGCCCGCTGTTGGAGCGTGGACAAGGAGAAACAAATCCAGGAATTCCGGGGCCATCGGAACTGTGTCCTGACTCTAGCTCACTATTCCTCCAGGGATGTTCTTGAAGAAGAGGAGGAGGAAGAGGAGGAGGAGGAGAAAGTGAGCAGAGACCTCCTGGTGACAGGTAGCACAGACTGCACTGTTAAGGTCTGGTGGGTGTCCAGTGGGCGCTGTTACCAGACTCTGCTGGGACACACTGGGGCTGTCTTATGCCTTATACTTGACGCACCAAACAGGGAGCTGTTCTCTGGCAGCACGGATTATACCATTCGAACGTGGAATATTGTCACTGGTGAGCAGCTGAAAGTGTTCAAAGAGCATCAAGGATCAGTGATTTGCCTAGAGGTAAGAACAGAGGCTTCCTTAAGAGCCGTTGGAAGGGAGTATCCATATCCTAACTCGCGTGGGTCTTGGTTGTCTTTTCGTTCATAAAGCTCTTCTGAGGCTGGTTGGAAATGGTAAGCTTAAACATTAATGCAATAAAATTATAGCACTTGAGACAAATCATCACCCTCAAACTACTTTGTGATATTCTCTCAGCTTCTAGTGGCTATCCTGGTTTTAACTTCTAGCTCAGCATCTATTTAAATCCTCTTAGGTCTTGAAACTCTTGAATATGTTTACTGGGAGGACTGTTCATCTCAGTAGGATTGTATGCGTAGGATCACCAGAATCTGAAGAAAAATAGCCTGAGCAAGTGAACAGATGCAGGTTCAGGTAACTTGAAAAGGAGTCGGGGGGAAAAAAATATCGGAGTAAAACAGGTAACTTAAAAAACAACCTACCCAAAACCCAACCCAGAATTGTGGGCAACAGATAATAGGAAAGCATAGAGCTGAAAGAAATCCCTCTCTAAAAGCCACACAGACATAATTTGAGAAAAGAAAGGGAGATGGAGATGGCCAAAACAAGAAAATGGGCAAGGAAAATGGAAAAGAGAAGTAGAGCATGGGGGAGAGAAAGCAGGAAATGATGAAGAGAGGGGAAAAAGAAAAATTTAATGTGACCTGAAAAACTATACCCTGTTTTTCTGTTTGCAGTATTTTTCTGGTGACTGCTGCCAGGTTTGTTAATGTTGCAGAAGAAAGGAGGAGGTTAGGTGAAGGAAAAGGGGAACTATCACACAAGCACTTGTCCTGTACACTACATTATCCACCAGAAAATGCAAACAGTATATTTAAAGATGGTACATGATGGTCTGTAACTCCATTGGCAAAACTTAAATGTTTATAGATGTTGTATCTGACTGAAGTTAATGGCAATATTTTTTTCTCGCTACTCTCCGTGTTTGTATTTGTCGTCCATATGTGCTTTTCCTTTACAGAGGCAACAGTATGTATTTTTAATAGCTCGTTAATTAGTGTTGCCTTTGTTTCTAATGAGGGTAGTCACAGCTAACACTAGCAGACTAAAAAGTTGGTAGTACTGAAGGAATTCTATTTTCCTTCAGTTTTAGAAAGAAAAAAACCAAACACAGAAAATCATGTTGCCCTGGAGTAATGTTTGTCTTGCTTGGGTAAATTCTCGGTGTTAAAGCTTGTTTTTATGATATTGTGGTAATGTATTTTGAGGGTGTGCAAGTAAATCTGTTGCTGTTCTTAGTGTCACGCTATGTTTTGCTGTTCAGTTGTAACTCTTCTCCGAGGCACATATTGGCAAGGACAGAGCTTGCTTTAATTTCATGGGGTTCTTGCTAAAATTGTTACACAAAACTGGCTTGACCCTCTCCCAGAAGCCTGGGAAATTCAATTACGCTCTTTGAATGCTCAAGAATGAGCAATGCTTCTCTACTTGTGAGCACGGAGTTAAACAATGCTTTTAAACAAACAGAACTTCTTGTAAGGGAGAAGAAAAGCAAAACCAATACATCTATTTGGAAAACCTGGACAATTCAAAGTACACAAGACGGCTGCTGCCAAGACTGTGCTGGCAGCAGTTCTGGCCAAATCTTCTCCTAGCTGTGAGTAACTGGTAGCCTCTCATTTCTCTCATCACGAGTTGGTGTTTGAGGCTAGAAGAGTCCAGCTGAGATACACACTGCCCCCACAGAGAGCATTTAGTTTCTGGGCCTCTAAAATTGATCCCAGCTTAAGCAGTCCCTGTACTGCTGTTGAGTAGCTTTAGGCTGTCGATCTTTCCTAATTCCTTCCTCCTCTTTACTGGGTTCAACACTAGCCCTTCTGTTCCACTTGGCTGCCTCTCAGCACAGCCCACATGGTATTTTCATTCTTTTAGAAAGGGGTTAATCACCAGAATCCATACAAAGATGTTACAACAGAAGGGAAACTTCTTGAATAGAGGTGTTTATTTATTTTTTTTTAAATAGTTTTTGTTTTCTTCTCAAAAAAGCTCATGGAGCCTTTTTCCTTAGGGCTTCTTAGTAGCGGTGTTGCAATCTGTGGCGGTGAGTTGGGATAGTGTTTTTCAAACCATAGGTCAGGAGGAACTTGGAGGTAGTTGTGAGTTGCTCACAGTAGCCAGCAGACAGTTGTAATTGTTGACAATAGTTCATTTTCTTCAGGGCACAAGTCAGCTGTTAATTACACCAGATTTTCACTCCCCTGCCCTGGAGGAGCTGAGCTGGTACTAGCAATTAAAGGCAGTTACTTACCTGTTCTCTGGCTGGTATAATGCTTTTGAGGAGAGAATATAGGAAAAAATTAAGGACTTATTTTAATTTTATTTATTCATGTAAAGATCCCTAAGGGAGGGTGACCTTTCACAAAGTTTGAGAAACACTCAGTGTGATCTCTCCTCCTGGATGCAGATCAGGAAAAAATTGGATATTGAGACCGTATTTTCCCCAACTTAAAAGAGTTCTGTTATTAATGGGAGTGCCCCAGGATGTTCTAAACGGTTGTAAATTAGGTCTAGACTGTTCCAGTTGTCTCCCATTGCTTTCCAGTAAATACCAATAGTGTCATTGTAGCAGTGAATGGAAATTCCTGGAGCCTCTTGAAGGAGTGCTTCTGGGTAGATATCCATAAAGCACACCCATGTTTTTCCACCTTCCTTCCTGCACTGCTGTCGTGTGGAAAGCAGTGGGGTGACGCCACAGGCGCATTCAGATTTTGAATGTTGCTCAGTTTCTCTGAGATCCTTTAGGTGTTGCTGCCAGCTGCCCTAAATCAGAGGAGCCTGAAAGCAACTCCAGTCTCGTGTGGCAGAATGGAAAGTGTTGGTGAGCTTGTAGCTTTCCCTTTTCTCCTGTCCTTGGTGGTCCTGGAGAGTGGAGTGAAGAGGGTGAGCTCTTTAGATATTCCCCGAGGGGCGTCCTGCAACCCCCGGGGTCAGTCTGGTGAAGGCAGCTGACCAGCTGAACTGCCTGCAGGTGTCCTGCTCCAGGTACCATCTTGTTCTAACGCTGCTCTTCCCTTCCTTCCACCACCTAAATTACGCTGGCAAAGGTTTGGCGAGGAGATCTGCCCGCAGTGGGTATCATGTGCATGCTAGGTGTGTTGTCTAGTTCACTCTTACAGTCAGGCATGGTAAGAAGCAGAGGAGCAGCCAGAACTCTTCACTCTTTCTCCTGCAGAGCACTGAGAGCTTGGCAGGCAGGGGACAGCAGCTGTTTCGAGTGCTCTCTCTTCATATAAGAGCCAGTGATGAGATTTTATAGGAAGCGATGGGGAAAAAGCAAGGGTGGGCTGAGTGTAATCACACAGCTTGTGCTAGTTCTTCCACTTAAAAATTTCAGGCCTGGCTAAAGACCAGTATTTGCAATTAATAATCAAACGTGTTTTCATTAACATGACTGCCTGCAATAGGCTGAATAACCCTGACGTAAATATTTACTTATGTATGTTTCTCTAAATGTCTCCAAAGTAGCTTTGCAAACTGTTCGCAAGGATTGCATTGTCCTTTGCTGATTGTTTTGCCTCTGAGCATTTATCAAAATTGTGCTGCCAAAAGCTGGCAGAGAGAAATGATCCGGCCTAGAATTTAGCTTGGATGCTAGAGCAAACATTCCCGCAAGAAAACTCCTTTCTTGCAAAAGCAGTTTTAAATGAACGTGAGTGGGCAAGGACTTGCTTCTGTTTTCCTGCAAAAGATCCTTTGTTTGGACTGTTCCCTTTAGTTGCCTTTTAAAGCTGACTAGAAGAAAAGAATGCTTTGAACAAAGCCATTGCCTGAACTCCTTTTTACGTTTAATTGTGAACATGGGAACAGATTTTTCTTCTTGTCACACCAATTAAATTAAGTGCACATACTTATTTTTGTAATTTGCATTTGCATAATTCATCAGAGGATGAAGATGTGGATTAGAAGAATATGAATGTGTACAACACCTGTGGAAAAGAAATATGTTTCTAGGACCATTACTTTGCACTGCACTAAACAAGTTGAAAAATGTTCTCCAACAGCCAGACCAGAGATGGATGTGCAGGAAAAAAAATGTTTTTCTGACCCAGAGGGAGTTGATTAGCTCATTAAAATGAGTGTGGTTTGAACGGGATCCTGAAAGTCTAACTCGGCCGAAGGCCTACATAGTTGTAACTTGAGAACGGTCCAAGTTGGTGATTTTTAACATCGAAGTGGCCATGGACAGAAGACTCAGTCAGCAAACTGTAGGAAAACTGACCACCGTGTGACAAGTAAGCTGGTGACACGGCATGTCCTTGCAGGTGTGAACTCATCAGAAAGTTCCTGGGAGCCAGTGTGAGTGCAGTGACCTGCAGGAGCAGGATGTGTCCAAATCTGTTTGGAGGGCTGATTGCCTCTGCTTGGATGAGAGTTAAATTGTTTCTTATAGCAAAGGTTAATTGAAAGGGCAAAGTCCATTCCTATAAGAAGGTTGAAATGCCTGCTGAACAACTCTTTTGCTGATATTTTTGGCATTCGTACAGGTAGAAATTGTCTTAAGCTGCTGCACATGTGCAGTTCAGCCAAACTTGTGGAGCAATAGGGTTGTGATTGTCTTGGGAGACCAACCCTGGATGTGATTGTTCGTTGGGTTTTTTTTTTTATTTGAACTGTGGTGTGTCTGGGGACTGCCACCAAGGCCAGGGTTGCATAAAACTGGAATTTTTAAATAGTGAAACCTATAACTACTTCAACATTTACAACCCATATTTTGCTACTGCTGTTACTTTGCTACTAGCAAGCAGGTCTGACTGAACTTTTTCAGGGAATGGTACATCGCCAGTACTTTGGCCTGAGTATTAAGACAAATTTGCTTCATTCGTGTTTCATCTGGTTCAAAGCAAAGCCCCTCAGAGCAATGAGAAAAGTTAACAGAGGAGAATTACAGATATCAATGCAGTGATTTTTTTTGCTGTCTGGCTGAGGCTTTAGACCTGGGCATCTGACCTGCTACCAGGTTTTTAATAATTTTCAAGCTACTTGGGTTCAAAATGTCCACTCAGCTCTTTAATATCTCTTCTGTGTTGTCTGTTCTGCTACAGGTGTCTTTGCCTTGCCGTGCTTTTCCTGGTCAGGAGCTTTGCTGGGCAGTTAGCCAAAGTGAACAAAGTGCTCAAAAGCCAGCCAAGGAAAATACAGCTTTGAAAATATCACCGCTTCTCCAGGCAGTTGCAGATTAGAATATATAACTGTTTCTACTGATAATTTTTAAACCAAGAGCTGACAGACTCGGGTTTATCTGGGAAAATCCGTTGAGTGAAATTTCACATTTTTCCTTCTACATCGTAAAACAATTGAATAGTTAATAAGAATAGGACTGGGACCTAGGAAATTGGGTAAAAGTTTAGAGTCTTTGGGCTAGAAAAGACTTACAGACCTGGAGACCTAGCCCACAAGTATTTGCTGAAAATGACTACGCTTTGATCCCCACACACCAAAATGGTTGCCAGTCTTGGCAGTGGGGAAGTTTAGCTTCTACCAAAGCTGCAGCGTGATCTCGCATTTTGGTGAAGAAGTCGGTGTACTTTGCCCAGCTCCCGAGAAGAGACAGATTTGTTGAGGCTAATGTGCCAGTGAGGATGTTTAACCCAAGGAACAGCAACATAATGTTTTATCCAGCAGTCTAACAGAACTGGTGGATCTGAATTAAATGGCCTCTGCAGACTGAGGAGATTTGAACCCTTCTGGAGAGTCCCATAACTGCTGGGTAGGAGAAGTCAAGCTGGTGGAAGGAGGTTAGAAGGAATCCTTGAGGGAGAGCCAGGAGAAGGTGACCGAACTGGAAATCAGTGCTTTGGGGACCTGTCTGGAATTGAGCAAGGGAACTGTGTTACAGTCCCTCTTTCTTGAGCTTTTTAGATAGTTTTCCATACAGTCATGACAACAAAAAATGATTTCAGGAGCCAAGGCCTTATGCTGCTGGCTGACCCTCGGACCTGCACTGCTTCCACAGCGAAGGTGGCTTGTGCCCAGCCAGCACGAGGGCACTTGCACGGGGTGTCCCACCTTGGCGAGCCTGAGCCAAGGCTGCTGTGTCTGCCTTATTGAGGCATTGCCCCACCCTTTGGATGCAAACTCTAAAAGAAGGCTCTGAAGGAAAAAATAATGATTCAGCATGGGTTGGATTGGGTTGGTGCTTCTGTCTTACTCTTCTCAAACGGAATCCCGTCTGGTTTTCATATACTCTCTTCACCAGTTTCAGGGATACTGTGCTTGTCACAACTGCCCTGAAACACGTAATGCTTCCTGTGTGCTGTAGAAAGGGATGGCTGCATCCTAGATCAGCCTCCCAAATCAGGGCTGCACTCTGAGATTTGGCCAGTGAAAAGTTAGGGTGGTATAAATGTCAAGTTTAGATTTTTGGATGGACTTCAGTTGCATCATATCATGATTCTGCATCTTATAAATAGGGAAGGAATTTTGTATTACATAGGGTGTGGGGCTTGCTTGTAAGGTGCTTTGGCTAAGGAAGTGGTATATGGTGATGATTATTATTTGATTAAATATAAATATCTGAAGTGCTGTAGCTTAGGCTGGAGTTGTAAACTGTAGACCTGTCTTCAGCCAAGTGAAGGAGGAGTCATCTCACTTAAATTGATACAGATGGCTACAGCTGAGAAGGTTGCCCGTGTCAGGGAGGAGAAATAGAGGCGTTATCTGTTTTCAGACATCTGCTTCAGGGTGAGATGAATTGTACCTTCAACTACAGTGACTATAAAGGGACTATCTTAGCTGTAGATATCTGCATCAATTTTGCTGAGATGATGCCTGCATCATACCACTAAAGGCAGATCTGATTTGCAGCTTGAACCTGAGCTGACAGCTCTTGGTGGCATTCTCCTCTAATAGCTGTTTTGTGCTCCGTGTTTTAAAAATACCCTGGAAATGAGAGGTTGTGTGGCAGTCAGAGCCCATACTGGGTCTCGCTGTTGGCTGTGCTGCAGGCTGTCTCTGGCATCTGGTAGATTGTTTAACCTGGGAGTATTTTTGTTTCCATGCAAGACAGCGAATGCTTCCCTACGGTGTTCACCTGTTTAACCTGGTGAAGGTGGAGGAAGGGGCACGGAAGTATGTCATGGGGCTGCTTGGGTAGCACAGAGGCTTTGAATTTAACGAAATGGCTGGTGCACTGTCTGTCTCGCCAGATCTCTGACTGGGCCTTAGAAGCTTTTTATGGCTCTTTCAATCCTGGCGCTATAAATTACCTGAGTAAGCCCATGTCGTTTAGCACATTTTTATATTTAGCAAATTAGCAAATCTAGGCAACTTGCAGCTTTTCTGTTTCATGTCATGGCTTATGCAGCCGCTTCAAAGTAGAAATGAAGCAGCACAACGTGACATACCCTCAACGCCAAGTGGCATTTACCTGCGGGAGGTTATAGCGCAGTGTTGTCCCTTGCTCTGTGGGTGGGTGGATGCTGCTAGCAAGATGTCTGAAAAAGGAATGCAACAACTTGGCCAAGAACAACACAGCAGGATCTCAGCTCGAAGCATCCTCTTCCGTTTAGCAGGTGCAGCGTGTCATTGCTCTTCCTGCCCGTCCCAGTTGTGTTTGGAAATACTGTGTAGCTCTTGTTCTTTGTTAGTGCTGCTCCTCGTTTCTTCTCTTCCCTCATTGAGATATAGTATTAACACTAAAGCAGCTTTAAAGTAACAGGATGTGACATTTCAAAACACTGCTGGTTTTTAATGGGGGTATATGTTTTACAAGCCCCTGATGCTGAGCTGTGAAGTCTGTTCCCTGGGCCAAGTTCTGCTGGTAGGAAGTGTGGCACGCTGCGCTGCTTCAGCTCAGCCGGTGGGGGCTGCGCCCAGTGATCACCTTGGCCTGCCTGCCTGCGTTTCTTACATGGGTTAGCGTAGTCCCATCACTGTAGTGCTTTGTATCTTAAAATACCTTTTGTTTCATGTTGCTGTACTACAGCAGATTTATTATCTTTTGTTTTGTTTTGGGTTTTTTTTTTTTTTTTTACAAAGCTTACTTATGATGCCTTTGCGTGTGGGATGATTCCTTTTTGGATTGGGAGTGGAGATGAGAAAGTGTAAAAAACATTCCAACCTGACAGACAGAGTGTGCAAAGAAAGAGTGGGGACCAAAGGTTTGTAAAAATCTAAGGTAGCAGAAGACCCAGATCCTTGAAAATGACCTAAGAGCAAGACCTATGTCAAGCTGATTTGTCTTTCGTTCTGCAACTGGTTTCCTGGAGAGAGCTGAGAAGTGTAAGGCGTTAGTGCTCTGCTGGCCATTTGCACCTTCTTGTCTTGTGAAGGGCAAATTATTCTTTTAGGGGGGTGTCAGGGTTCTCCCTCCTGTCTCTCCGTACTTCTGATACAGAGATTGCTGCAAATCCATGGAACTTACCTTGAACTACAGCCCGTGAGTTGCCGTGAGAGCGCGTGATGGTTGGCTGCCTTTGTCACGCTGCCTGCAGATGGCAAGTGTTGGGCCAGCCCTCTGCTTGGAGGAGGGTGCAGTCCGAGCTGTACGTAACAGTGTCTGTTGAAACCTTCAGTTTGTTTTAGTTGGATGGACGTAGAATGTCAGATTTTGCTCTGTGCTGCGGCTAGTTTCCCCGCAGAGCTGCCAGGCTTTGGATAGTTTGTTCCTGTGTGTTGGCTGGCTTTTATAGTCTTGCATAGGTCAGTTATTTTTTCCTTTGTCTTGGTTTCTCGATTTGTGGTACTTCCTTTTGTCATTCTCTATCATATCTGTGTGGAATAAAAACCAACCTCCACTGGGAGTGAGTTCACACAATGTGCAGGATGACTGGTGTAACGAAGGACTGTTCTTCTTCGGGATTTATAGGCAGAGTTGCTTTAAGCACACTGCAAAAGACAGTCTGGTTGAAGATGTTTAAAAACCTGAGTAAGGATTGTTAATTATTTAATCATTCAATAATGCAGTCTAAAGAAATGTGGAAAGGCCAATATAAGACCATTTCAAGGGAGAGTTAGTGTTTCCAAATACTGACCTTGTGCAGAGTAATCATGTTAAACCCTGGTTTATGTTGCGTAATATTTTATTTTTAATTTACTTTTTTTTGTTACTCAGAATTGTTTTGAAACTTTCATTGTTATTAAAATAATCTGATAAGAGTCCTTGTCAAAGAGGCTTTGCAGAAACACACTGCAGGGTCTTTTGAGGCTGTGTTAATTTAGTTAAATATGAAAGTTGGGTTAGCACTGTTAAGCTTACTGAAACCCTGCCTGCTTGCACCAGAAGATGGGCTAAATTTTGTCTCCTCTGAAACATGAGAGCTGTTTTTAAGGCCCAGAAGTCAATGGGAAACACAATTGTGAAGAATGCAAGGTTGGTTTTGCTCACCTTCCCTCTGTTTCAGGGTGTCGGCGTTGCTCTTTATAAACCCGTGGCTTCGGGTGAGTCACTTCAGTGCAGGATGTGCCTGAGAGACTATTGCTGATGTTGTTTTCTCTTCCCTTCAGCTAGTGAATCGACACTTGTACTCAGGAAGCGCGGACAGGACAGTGAAGTGCTGGTTAGTAGACACTGGGGAGCGAATCCAAACGTACAAGGCTCACAAACACAGCGTTAGCACTTTGAAATACCACGCTGGGATCTGTAAGTTGCCTTTCCTGTGTTCAGCATCCCCTGTCTCCTTCTCGATGTTTGTCTTTGGCCAAAGATTGTTAATAGAGAATACTGTAATTTTGAAGGCTTGTGAAATTGTCAAACTTTTTCAGCTCCAGCATGTTTAACGTTCAGTAGCAAACTTTGCTGCGCTACTCCATGTGGGAAGCTTAGATCTATTGGAAGCTCCATTCTTCCACCTCCCTCTTCTGACAAACAAAGCAGTTCCTTTATTTCTGTTACCAAGGGAAGTGGCTCAAGTCCTGATCTGTCTGTGGGTCGTTCATAGAACCGTGGTTTAACCTTGCTGGGCTGCTGTCTGCCAGTCTGCTTCTGCTGTGTGCTGGGGGGTAGCAAGTGCTGCTGCTCGATGTGCAACCCTGTGCCTGCCTTTGCTGCCTTGCAGGTACTGTGTAACGGGCTGTTCTAAACTGGAATCATGTCTCAAATGCTCACTGCTTCTTTCTAACAGTTTGGCTTCTTGTTCAAACTCTGACCATCTCCTAGACTCATTTTCCACAAGTTCTTTTTTCCCTTTATCAGTCCTCTTTCATTTCATGTGTCCTCCTCATTTCACTTGTTCCCTAAATCGCCTTTCTGCAGTAGCCAGGCACTGCTTGCCTTGCTAGTGCTCGGAACTCTGTTCCCTTACTTTGAGTACTCCTACCAATAGTGGTATCTGTCCATAATTCTCTCTGGTTGACGTAACAGTATGTACTGATCATGAAACTCCCTTCTTTAAATCCTTCTCTTGGCTGGCTTTCCTTCTGCACAGCACCCATCCGTTTCTGGTTTGGGGTTGCAAAAGTGCTCCTCTTTCTATCATCCTGAACCTCTCTTTGTGTCATCCTGGTCTTGTCCTGCCACTGAGGTAGACCTGATGTGCCTTCATTTGCCTCCCAAACAAGAACTTGTCTCCTTCAGAGTGACTGGATGTCTGTTTTCAACTAATCTGCAAACTCATAACACTTTTGTGATTTCTGTACTTCAGCTGTGAAGTGAACATGTAACAGCAAATACATGGTTGTGACTGGGGCCTCGACACCTCTTTTGGCAGATGATCAGTGTGATGGTGATAAATGGCTGACAGATGCAAGCTGGTACACTTTGGAAGGGAGTTGTACCTGCACAGGCAGGTGACACTTTCATGGCAGTTGTCCAGCACCACGCTTGTCATGGCTGACTGACTACGTTTATAACCCAGTAAAACCCAACCGATTGTGTTTGAAAACGTAACGGGTAACCAAGTTCATAGGTAGATTTTGATTTTAATCAGGAGCCTTTTTTTTTTGGTCTTCCATTCAGCATCAGACCCACAACACGACTTTTCTCCATTAAAATATTTGAGTGTAAATTACAGTTAATTTCAGCTTTCCTCACCTGTGTTGCAGAACATCCCCGGCTCTCCCCTTCCTGCTGCTTTCAGCTTTTGCACTTGCCTCGAAGGCTGAAATGGAAGGGGAAAGTGCCGAGTTTACTCTGCACTCTGAAGTTATTGCTCAAAGATGTGGATGGGTAGGGCAGAGAAAATGAACCGGCAATTTTAATCCAGGATGAACACTGGTGAACAAAATGCTGATTATTTTGTGTGTGTGGTTTCACCCTTCTAATTATAAAGATACAGAACAAAATATTGAATTAATCAAGACCACCCAAAGGCAAGATAACCGTGCTAAGCCGATGTTGGCCTGATCCAGGGAGGAATCTTTGTGTCTGGGTGAGAGATGGAGAGCCTGTCTCTATCATTAATGAGACTTCCAGAGATGCATTTTTAACAGTGTTGATCCTGCTTTTCAGGCAACCAGTTTAGACTTGACCAGACTCCCTAAAACCATCATAAAGGAAGTGAAGGCTTAAATGGAAGTTTCATTATTGGACGCCACCCCCATCAGCTCTGCAGTTTTTTCTCGTCCCCTTCATCCTACCACCCTGTCCCTGCCATACGTGAATGCATTATTTTTCCATAACACTTTTTTTTCCTGAAAATGCAGGCAGTATTGCTGCATTCAGTCAGACCTGTGAAGAACATCCTGATAGTGTCATAGAAGTGTTCACAGAGTTATTTAAGACCTTGTTTTAAATCTCCCAAAAATGCTAAAAGTGTCAATTGGGGAGAATTGAATTGTTGGCACTAGCGTAGCTTAAAATTCTAGTTGTTCACTCGGGACAGATCAGCACCATGTGTCCATCCTCTGCCTTTCAAAACCATGGAGAAAATACTTCAATATAAATGGGGTTTGTTACCGCTCATGTCGCATTTGCGCCAGTGCAAGAACGTGGAGTCTCAGCTGAGAAGCGGTAACTTTCTGTTAATTCTTTTGCTTCCTATCTGATCAGCATCCAAGGGTTTGTTGCCTTCAAGAGTTTATGATCAAAAAATATAGCAGAATCATAGAATGTCAGGGGTTGGAAGGGACCTCTAGAGATCATCTAGTCCAACCCCCTGCCAGAGCAGGATCCCCTAGGGCAGCCACACAGGAACACGTCCAGGTGGGTTTTGAAAGTCTCCAGAGAAGGAGATTCCACACCCTCTCTGGGCAGCCTGTGCCAGGGCTCTGGCACCCTCACAGTACAGAAGTTTCTCCTCGTGTTGAGGTGGAACTTCCTATGTTCTAACTTAAACCCATTATTTCTTGTTCTATTGCTTGGCACCACTGAAAAGAGATTGTCCCCTTCCTCTTGACACCCACCCCTCAGATATTTGTACGCATTAATAAGGTCCCCTCTCAGCCCTCTCCTTTCAAGGCTAAACAGCCCCAGTTCTCTCAGTCTCTCCTTGTAGGAGAGATGTTTAAGTCCCTTAATCATCCTCATGACAGGAAAAATATATGTGCGTTTCCAAAACAGCTTTATAGTGTAGAGGGAGTCCAGACAGATCTGAGAGCTAAGCTTCAAATCATCAGGGTGTGTTTCTAGTGGCTTTCCTCAGTCTGCTTGTGTAATTAATAATAGCATGGGGAATATTAATGCTCGTTCTCAATCTAATTGACTTAATGATATTATGTTGGTTATTTCTCTCCAACAGTATGTGCACAGTCATTTAAAATTTAATGCAGTTTATATTTTTTCATCTTGCAGAAACTCCAAGGGAACATTTAAAACCTCTTCTTTCTCCCAGGGGTCTACGAAATTTAAGAAGAAATCCAAAAATTAATTGTTGATTTTATTTTTTGGTTGTTTGTTTCACAGGTGGTATATATAAGCATATATTTAGATGCTTGGTCTGGATTAGAACAGCTCCCCTTTGAAACTCAGAGGTGCAAAAAGACTTCCTAAATCTAGAGTGGCAGTTCAAAAGACATAAAGGATGTCTGTCAAAAGCAAAATCCTGATACCGATAGCTCGAGTAAACTGACAGCTGCATAGTGAAAATGGCACTTAATTGGTTCCTACTTTGCACATGTGTAATAGTATTAAGTGATTTCCATTCACTGGAAAAAAACAACTGTACCTTGTTCCCTGCTTTACGTTGTCGTTATTCATTTGCAGAATGGGATGCGATGCTTTTTCAGGATTGTGTTGGCAATTGAATTTATAGTGGCCCATATAAAATGACATTGATTTTCCACATCCAGATATTTCTTAAAGGTGTCCCTCTGGAAGTACCCAGCCTCCTGCTGTTTCATTGGAAGCTGAAAAGCTGACGGCAGTAGGTGACCTGTTCTCTCATCCCTTGTCATAGTCCTGAATTTACTGCCGTGGTAATTTCTTCACCTCTCTTTAGGAATCCAGTGCCTGACTTCTCCCAAAAGATATAAAGAATCTGTTGTCTTTGGCCATTTCAGTTTTGTAAAAATCTTTCCGTGCTAGTGGTTTTTGCAAAGATGTGAAGTGCAGGCAGCAGTGACTATATTGATTTTTGCAGTTCTGAAGTAGTTATCTATAGACAAACTTGAGGAGTTTGGGTTAAATGAAGGAAAGTGAGTGTTCATGAAGACAGTCTGTAACACTTAAAGCACACAAATGTGCTCCTTTTTGGGCCTATTGCCAAGTATAAAATCTTAAGTATTCAACACTGCCTTACAGTTTCCAGATGCAGCAGTTCATGAAGATTCTGAAGTGTTAAGAAGTTGTTCTTCAAACATGTTAAGATACCCTAAGAAACCCCATGAACAACCAAAATCCCTGGTCACGCCCCATACGATGTAGCACATAGAGTGCAAGAGTTACAGCCAAAACCCTCAAATACTTCTGTGCCATGCTCTAACGGAGATTATAGCCTGGGCTGTGAATCACTTACAGGCTCTACAGCTTGCAAAGATCCTAAGTTACAAGATTTAGCTGAAGAAATCTACCACAGTGAAAGAAATTATAAAGCTGCTTTGTAAAGCTGCCTACACATGCCACCTGCCTCTGAGGACACAAGATTTAACTGTGGTATCTCAACTGAGACAGCCCTACCTACTGATAATAAGCTTATGGTTGAAAATGGGGCGGGAGAAAGGGTGCGTTTTAATGAAGCTAAGGATAAATTTGTGTTATTAGTACGAGAGGTGGTTGACTGTGGTTTGCAGCGCCACTGTACAAATCCTTTTGCTGCTTGATGCGGCAGCAGAAGCGATGAGGATACTGTAGTACTCAATGGAAACCTGGAAATAACTATGGTAAAACAAAGGGAAGGCTTAGTGGAATTCCTTAAAACCAGACCTGAGAAATTGCTTGCTTAAAATTACTGAGACGTGTTTAGGCAGGGAACATACGTGGAAGAGAAGGGCAGGAACAGATACTTGTGTGTGGAATGAAATGCTGATGTATGTAGGAACTTGAGGCTTAAGGCAGCTCACTGTTTTGAAAAATACGAATGAAAGCACCCATACGGGGGTCAGCGAAATGAAAATGATCTGAACTTTCTGAAACTGCGAACAGAATCTGTGCTAAAAATGATACACCCCTTTGTGAACCAGTTTTAGCTAAACTCGCATGAACTGACCTTGTGTGGCTGCTCATATCTGGCCGTTTGCTCAGTTGTGTGGTTGCGTTGCAGTGTTCACAGGAAGCGGCGATGCCTGTGCAAGAGCTTTCAATTCCAAGAGCGGTGTCCTGCAGAAGATCTTCCGAGGACACAAGTTCATCATCAACTGTATCCAGGTCAGGAAGGGGTTTCTTGGCTGGGATTTCTCACTTCTGATTTGTTTTGTGGGAATTGGTGTGGCTAGCTGACCCGTGTGTCTTGTGTTGGATGTTGTTCTAGGGCAAGGCAAAAAGTAACAGACTTGAATATTCCTTTTGTAATTTTAGAACAACTCTATAATAATAAGGATAAGTGAAACCACAGAATGAGTCCCCAGAGATAGTCTTATGTCTGTGATTGGAGATTTTTCGGGTTGGGTTAGACAAGCAGCCGTAAGAAACGAGAGGGATGTTAACTGATCCTCTGTAGGGGCGGGGAATAGATTCCGACCTCATGAGACCCCTTCCGTTACAAGATCCAGATGATAAGTGTCTGCACCGCTCCAGGCCCAAAAGAAGTTTCTGCCTTATCCAAGCAGAATAATATATAGCATTATCCCCTGGCCCCCTGGGCATGGTATCCCTCGACAGCCTGGCAGCTGCTCACCATCCCTGCTCATCTTAGTGAAGAGCTTGTGGTGACTTCCATATGCTACCCTGTATATAACTGTTTATATAAAATATTGCCATCAGGATCAGTTCTTCTGAAGGTATAAATATGACAAAGAAGCTCTGCGTTGATGCCTGACCCACGTCCTACCAGAAAAATGGGAGACTCTGCCACTGGCTTAAAAATTTTTCTAAAAGTTAATTAAATCCCTGAAAAGTTGCTTGCGTGTTGCCTGGGCTCAAGGGATACTGCCATTTAAGTGTTAAAAGCAGAGGAATTGGTAATCCTTGGTGGCAATGCAGAGATCAGTATCATGCAAGGAATGCTGGGGGAAGAGTTTGAATCCTTGGATACTTTGTGCGTTTAAGAATCCAGATCGCCCTGCATCAGGTTCTCGGTAAAAGCTGCGTGCAGGATGAGGATTTTTGACAAAAAACGTGAAACACTGGCAGGATAACAGTTGAAAGAAAAAAGCGAGTGGATAAAATTCCTTTGGAAGTTGATCTCAAGCATAGAGAGGTGTAAATATGGTGTCTTTTGTATATTTTTCTGAATTAGCCAGTGGCTAATTGGTCTTCAGCTGCAAACTGTTTGGTGTTGAGCAATTGGTTGTGTAGCAGATGGTCACCTGGATGTATTTGGGCGATAACTGATAGAATCACTCTGGGCAGCCCTAAGTATTGACAAGACTAAAGCTTGGCTTTGTATATTCTTTTTTTTGGGGGGGGGAGGTAATTTTATTTCCAAGTGCGTGGGGCAAAATATCCTGGGATGAGAGAGGACTGAGAAGTGGCAACCTTGATATATTAGTGAGGGAGGAGGGGTCTGTGGTTGTGTGGTGCTTCACGCTGGTGTAAGGAAGACTCCTGGTAGATGCTCGCTGTCACTGGCTGCCTCGGGAGAATGGGAGTGCCCGTGGTGGACAGACTCATGCAGGAAGGGGAAGATGATCAAGACCTGCCCGTGACAGGGAGGTTGGATTAGATGATCTCTAAGGTCCCTTCCAGCCTGGGCCATTCTATCATTCTATGATGACCAATGTCTGGCTTCTAGGGTGGGGTGAGGACGGTCAGAAACATTGCAACAGCAGCAGATGGAAATGAGTTTCATTAAGGAAACGGAACTACAGGGCTGGGGAATCAATTACTGCAGGTCTGGGAGAACAACTAGTTTTGAGGGAGAAATTTTACCTGTAACTTAATGCAAAAGAAGAAGGGAAAAGAGAAGGAAAGCGCTTCTGAACGCCCCGCCCCCATGGCTTGCTGCTGATTTTGGTGCCTCCTTAAGCTTCATCTTCAAAACCAGCAGTCTGAAACCAGCACAGAAATTCCCACCTACAGCCTACATTGAGTTTAGTTCTCCATTGCTTTTCTAGTGGGTTTAGGTTATAAATAACTCTTGCTGTTTATATTTTATGGCTCTGTGAAGTGGCTGAGAAATGAGTCCTGACTTGGTAATGTCTCATCCCACTTCAGCAGCTTTTGTGATAATTTATACTAGCTCTTGCAATGAGCCATCAGGCCTTAAGTGTTAGGATCAAGCTGTGTTTGCTCTGATTTTTGACAGTTCAACTGTGCCGATTCCAAGCTGTACGGTTTGGTATTAAATGTGACCCTCTTGTTCCAGATCCACAACGAGTTGCTTTACACAGCTTCCCATGACGGCACGCTAAGGATTTGGGACATCCGCGGAATCTGCAAGAGAAATAAGCGGCGGTCGAAGAAGGAGAGGTCTGCGCAGGGCAGGAGCTCTCAGAAGGGAAGCCTGTCTCGTCTCTTCAACAATAAAGTTGGCTGTATGGTACAGCAAGAAAATGGGGAACAGGAGGCTGTTGAGCTAATGTGATTGTCCAGAACACTTTCCATTGGTGACCAAAGCTGAACCTTTTGTTTTCTGCACCACTGTGTCCACATAAACCAGAACCTGGGAAGAGACGGGAAACGGCTTTGCCTGAACGGATTCTCCGTGACGGTCACATGGACTCAGGTCAGATATTGTCGCTGCTGGTGACTCTGAGCCGAGCAGCACTGGGGTCAGGAAGGACTGCAGTGTGGTTCAGGTGACGTACCTCGGCGTGTGTGTAATTCAGAATTTTACTTACACCTGCTTTCAGTTCCCTCTGGCCCAGAGGTGTTGCACACTTGTGCCTGTCTAGTGCCTAATGAGAAATGTTTTCTCCGTTCCTGTTGCCCGCTCGCACACCCTCTGTTCAGCCAAATGTAGCACTGAAAGGTGTCCTGCAGTGCTGCCGTGAAGCAGTTTTCACAGCTGACCTTTGGGTCATTTTTTGCTGATCAGCCCAGCTAATGCGGGATGGTATGGCTCAGCAGCAGAAGTTTAAAGCTGGGAGTAGTAGGATAGAATTTAATCTTCTTTTTTAATTTTTTTTTTTGACAAAATGTAACCTAGAGAACAAGCTAAACCTCAGACCTTTTGCACCAAGATCAGCTCTTCGCCAAGGCACAGCAGTTGTCCTCCTCTCAACGGCCTAGCAGGTTCTTTTTTTACCTCTTACAACCTCACTCTGGGCAAAGGAGGCATCAGTGGCCTCACCTGTGTCTTCCTTGTGCTGCCGCAGCCGTTCGCTCATCACTGGGTCTGCAGCGGTGATGGCAGCAGCTCTGAGCCGCCTGGCCCACTGCGTCGCTGTCTTCACGGGGGGAAAGTTTTTCCTTCTATCCCTGGGGATGTCCAACGATGTTTCTTCAGAGGAGGGGAGGGCAAAACAGAAGGGTTTATTGGGTGCTCTGGCTTTGTTATCCTTCCTCCTTACAAGGCCACGTGTGGCCTCGGTTTGCTGAGTCGTTAGAACGAGGCAGTCAAAACAAGAGAAGTTCTTCCCAGTCTTTTTCCAGGTTCCTCCTCTCTGATAACCACTGAGCCATGAGTAAACAAGGGTTCTTCTATTTTTCTATTTGCAGATATAACTCTTTGTAGAACCAGTACAAAAATATCTAACCACATGTTTTTATTTTTATGTCTTTATTTATTCTGTACTACAGCAAGATAAAAGTGCTGTAACCCTTTTTTAAAATGGACTAATAAACATGTGGCATCTACACCCAACTAGCTGTCTAGTCTTCATTTTCTTACTTAGAGGGGATTTGGCTGGCTGCAGCTGCACAGCAGTTAGGAATGGCTGGAATATGGGAAAACAAACACGTACTTTTGTAAATATTTCTTGCCTTTCCCTCACTGCTGGGGCTGGAGTCAGGGACGCTACAGAGCCATCTTGCCTCCCACCAGGCACCAGCCTGCCAGAGCTCAGTTTTCCTAGTCAGGAGAAGGGGTGATGAGCTACAACCCAAAGCTCAGCCTTAAGGGAAAATATGGGCAACATAGACCTGTACATGTTGGCTCAGTGCTCGTCCTGGTGGCACTGACGACGCCTGCTCTGAAACTGTTAACGCTGTGTCATTGCTGCTCTGTGCCCTGCTTACCTCTCCTGTCAAGCAGCTTCCTTAGCTCTCCCTTAGTAGGTTTCCACAGCTAGCAGGAAACAGCATTTTAATTATGTTAAATGCCTACCACGAGAGACTAATTTGGGAGATCATCTGCATAGCGTAGGCTTAATTCCACTGTAAACCTCTCGATCTGGTCACTGTAGCTCAGTCCTGGCCCCGTGAGAAATGTGTGTGAGATGGTGGCTCCCGGTTGCTGGGGTGATGGCTCGCTATGCAGCTAATTTTGTTTGTATTTTGCTCAGGGGGTCAGTGCCAAGTAGGAAGCCTTTGGCAGAGATTGATGGAGTTGCACAGATGGTCCAGGCTCTACCTTTTGTTTAAAACTTTGCACACAGTGTGTTAGACACGTCTGGCCATACAGCAGCTGCAGATGGAATTAGCAAATGGGTTGAATAGACGTAGATCTCGTAAAGGGTGGAATTAATGAGCCGTTACCACTTCTGCCTGTTGCTAAACATATCAGTGTCTCCAAATGCATAGTTAAAATGGACTTAAAGCTTTTAGCTCTTGCCTCCTGCCCTGCTGATCACTTAAAACTGCACTCAGTTATGCTGGCAGAATTACATCATTAAGGAATGGCTTCCCTGACAAGCACTGTGTCTTATGATGCTAATTTTAAGTTTCCCCAAGGACAAACCTTCACTTCTTAAGCTGTCACTGCCAGTTTGCTGTGTAAGCCACTTCAAAGAGGAGAAATCCTGCCTGAGCAGCCCCGTGCTGCCTTTGGGCTAGCATAAAGTAATGCCAGGTTTGGGAACCCCTCTGGCTAAAGGAAGGAATACATTTGTGCTTTCGCACCTCCTTTTGGGTAGAAGTACATCCATTGCTTGGTATGTTTTCAATTTTAGAGTCTTTTGAATATTCTCGTTTTGCTCTGTATTTTGTCCAGTGGTTCCTCAGTGCTTGCCTGTAGAGATACAGGGTATAATGGTTGCTGGGGCTGGGGTTTTTTTTCCCCCCTTCAAAAGCTTAAGATTACTGGCTTTAGAAATGCTTTTGCCTTCTGGGACAAGATACAAACAACTCAATTTTTATAGTACTTGCCTTGATACAAATGTATGACATACAAATAATTCCTGAACAGTGTTAATCACTCCTTGCTTTTTGCTGTCCTTGACCAAGGTAGGCAGGAAAAAAAATTAAAAAACATCCACTACTGAAGCCTGTGAAGTCCATCTGCTGGAACTGAGGAGTCGTCTTGCAGGCCAAAGCTCCACTTCCTCCAGTATCAACAGTTCGAGCCCTCATTTCCCCACCGATAAATGCTGGGCAAGGACAATCTGTCACCAGGCAGAAGGTTCATTTTCCAGCTGCGGCTCTTGGGCCTCGCTCCCCGCCAGCGCCCCGGTCCCGGCCCCTCGAGCTCCGCGCTTGGGGCATGAGCTCCCTCTGCCGTCAGACGGGAGCTTTGGAAAGCAAAGAACGACGTTTAGGGAAAGCTGTTCTGTTCCCGGCGGAGAAGAGTGCAGAACAGATGCTGCTATAAAACACACACAATCTCCCCCAACTATTTCTCCAGAACGCTGAAGCTGGGTAAAATAAGAGACAGTGTCTCAACCAAGTTTTGTTCAACAGGTAATTAAAGAAAATCTTGTAGTACCCACGAAATCCACCCAACTTAAGCCACGTACCTGCAAGAGGTTAAGAGCTGTGTGGGGAAACCGGTTATTTAGTTGTAAAAGGCAACGCCACTGCACAGCTCACTGGGGTCTGACAGGACAGGGCCCTGCCAGGTACCTCCTCCTGGTTTTTAAAACCAAAGTACAGAAGATTCTTAGGAAAAGCAGAAGCAGCATATAGTTTTCTTTATTGCCTGTGTAACACCTGCAGGAAGTGACAAGCAGAACACAGTAGAAATCCATGCACAACAGATACATCAATGTCTCTTAGAAATCTTCCAGAAGCAAAGGAGAACAGCTGATACCTCTATAACCTCATGAGCTAGCTTTCTGACTTACAAACTCACTTTTTTTTTTTAAAGCTGGTATTTTAAAATGGTATAGAAATGCTTCTTTACTTGAATACTAAGTGAATTAACTTACTTCACAAAAATATAGTTTAGTTCTATTAAATTTTCTTCTGAAAATAAATGTTTCTATTTTTCTGCTATGACAATAAATTACAATGTATCACAAATGTAGGCTTTAAGCAGATTTATAAATAAGCAGGAGTTAAGTCTTCTACCTATAGTTTAACTGAGTTCGAGGCATTTAGTAAGATAAGCTGAAGGTGCATTTATAATCCAAACTCAATTTGTCAAGGTAAATACACACCACTGAAGTAGATGTAATGGGATTTAATGCTGTGGTACTTGTATATAGGATAAGTATTCATGGATGATCTGTTCCTCTTCCTCCAGTGTTAAATCCAGATAATCCTCTTCATGTTCAGGAATATCCTCTAGGATTTCATTGACTGCATCCGTCTCCATGTCTTCATCTGTTGGTGAACTAGAAGATCCTTCCAACAAAAAGAAAAAAAAAAGCAGCAGTGAAGTCAAAGTTGGTATTTTCTCTTTCACCAGCATGACTGCTCTGTGAGTCTGTTACTGTAAGATTACTTGTAATTTAAAATTGCTCTGAAAAGGATCTTGCACGATGGCCATTTTTTTTCCTATTATTTAAAGCTGTAGGAAAGCCCTTAGCTGTACAACAGGGCTCACTACAGGTCTGACATATAACGGAGAATATATACAAGTTTCCTCTTTGCTAAATGGTATTAATTACAGTTCTATCACATAAAAGGGACACGAGAAAGGAGTCAAAGCACAGACTTCAGATACACTTCCCAGCAGTCAGAACCCAGACAGCAGCAAGCCAAAGCATCATTATCAATGGCAGGTCTGGGGAATGTGATCCAGAGACTTAGTACATGCTCTCTGAAAGAGTACAGTCAGCGCGGCTTGGTTGGTTTTTGAAGAGAGCTGGTGTGAGCCAGTACAATTAGGTGAGAGAGCCCACCAGAATTGCTGGTGGGCCAGCGAGGGCCTCAGGTTCCACAGACGCAAACACCCAAGGCCTCCAGCCCCGTGTGCCCAGGCCAGAGCCTGCCCAGCAGCTGTTTCCTCTCAGGACACTTCCAAGGGTTGCCCTTTCTTCTGGGCTGCATCCACCTCACGCGCTGCCTGCAGCTCATACGTGTCCTTTACGGTCCGTACACATTCTTGAAGGGCAGGGCCTACAGCTTCCCTGGAGTAATGGACGCCTACAACTGCGTTCCTAAGGGAAGTAGTCTGGGGCCTCTGGAAGTACTCAAGGCCCTCTACCAGTAATTACAGAGAGATCACTTAATCCTGTCATACAAGAGCCTGAAGAAGTCTCACCCCTTCCCTGCTGCGCGTGCCATTCTTACCTGCAGACTCTGTAGGCGAGTCTTTTGATGAAGTCGATTCCTCTGATGGACTGGACCCTTCTGGAGACGGCTGCAGCGAAGCAGGAAGAACTCCCCCATGATGAGCAAGGGTTTGAGAAGCCAAGTGGATGTTGCCTTTAAAGACCTTTAAAGCTTGCTCGGCTGACTCACGGCTAAAACCCATGTACATCAGCTACACGAGGGGGGGAAAAAAAAGTAAAGAAAATCTGGAGAAATCCAAGCTCATCCAACACCAGGGTCTGACAGGAATCTGACTCTGCATCTGCCAGTCATTCCTCTTGCATGGAGGAAAGCGCTGCATGCCAGGAATTCCAGGACACTGACTCTCTTTTACTGGAACAGTTAACAACAGGGCAGTGACCTAATAAAGGAATGGGGATCTTGAGGAAAATTAAAAGCCTCTGGTTTAGTATTAGACCAATTCTTTTCCTGTTTTTCAAACAGCAACTTCAAAGCACTCCAGCACATCAGGAGTGGGCACATGCTATTCATGTTTTTTAGGCAAAATGTGATTTTTTTTGGCCCAGGTGACACTGATTACATAGCCACACTAACTACTGAAGAGCTTTTCAGACAGTCTATGATGAGAAAGACACATTCCAACTCTCTCCCTTGTGCACTGCAATGTTTGGATGCTTGAATAAATGTCTTTTTTAGGATAGAGCATTGGAGTGCACAGACTTCCCTCCTCATCCACGCATCACAGGTTTGTGTATGGGGCAGAAGTACACATGGGTAACATTTTTGCCTGAGTGTGACTTCACCATGAAGAGCAGATGCCAGACACTGCAAGCGTGACAGCTTGAGTATCACAGGTCAAAGAATATTTGTACAGCTTTGCTTAAGGAAGACCTGGTGTGTTTGAAGGCATAATTCAGAAACAAGACAACGAACTTCTAAGAAATCAAGGGGTCTAACTTACTTGATCAATACTTTCCTGGGAAACCTGAAACTGGTCCATGGTCACAGGATCATCATCATCATCTTCCAACAACAACTCAGGATTGTCTAGAATAAACTATAGAAAACCACAAAGGGCTCAGAATAGAGCAACAGAAATACAATAATCCTCAGCATTGGACATGTTTTTAGCCCAATAGCTGATATCAGCAAACCTCAGCCAATGTAAGTGATATCTGATTCACTGGGTTAGGAAGTCAAAGTCCTGTTCAGAAAAGATAGCTCTGAGCTAACAAATACAGACTACAGAAAATAAGAATCCACTAAACAACAAATGAAAAAGCAAACAAGTGTGTTTTGTTTTTTTTATACAGAAGTACTACTCTTTAAAATCACTTACCTTAAAGGCTTGGTCCAGGTTTCCTTGTGTATTATGAAGAGCTACTTGAGCAGCTCTCTCTGAATAGCCCATACTTTTCAAGGTATTTATGTCTTCCAGTCGCTGCCTTCTTTTAGCTCTCTCCTCCCTCCTTATCTGTGCCTTTTCCTGCAAGAACACAGTCAATACAAAGCTCACCATGCATGCTTCAGCTCTCCCCTGGGAATATAGGGTTTCTTGGATTTACTTCTTCAAGTTTGAATCTCTTGAGTGATTATTTATTTATTTTTTTAAAAAAACACAGACTGTGCTGCCAGACACTCGTTACTAAATAAAGCTGCATTTCCATGAGCTAGCACTGTTGCCATACTTCCGCTCTGCAGATCAGATCTTATGCTATCACAGCTATTACGGGCTCCATGTACTAAGTGATAAACCCGTTTGGCAGATGGGCCCATAGACAAGATTTGCCAAGGACGTACAGTCAGAACTGGGCGTGTAGCCAAGGGGTTCTGTTCAAGCCCTTCTCTCAGCCATTTGACTTATCCATCCATGTTTTACTGTCTTAAGCCTAGAAGTGCCACCTCAGCTTACCAAATGTGACTTCAGGCACTTCAGATCTGGACGACACTGTCTTCACTTCAGCTTCATTCACTTTAGCACACTCAGAAAAAAATAAAATCCTTCCCCTCTCCTGGGTCTCCATGTCCAAAGCCATTATATGGTGTAACTCAATGGTTACCCTCATAGCACTTTACTGCGCAGTCCCTTGTCTTTCAGGGCAACCAAGCCCAGGAGGCACAGCTTGATCATGGCGGGTTTATTTGCATACAGAGCACGGCTGAGCAGCAAAAACCAGTGCAAAGTCTTTCTGTGGACCTCTGTGCCACAACCACAGGTCTCTGGCTCTCTCATACCATCTGTTTGGCGACAGATATTCCCTTCTTGTATTAAGTTTTGGTTTCAAGCTTGTGATGTCAAGCTGTCAGTTAATGCTAACAGTGCCAAAGCACAATAATCAAACCCCTCGATTTAGCACGACATTGCACCAGTCACACAAAACGCAATCTTACATACACCCCAACCAGCTGATCCTTGATTTAATACTTCCACTGCATGATACCTCTCTCCTGTTGGTGATAAGATTGGCAGCATGCTCTACATTCCCATGGCATGCTCGCAGGGCAAGGCGAGCTTCCTGTTCGGAGAATCCCAGGAGTGACAGGCGATCAACTTTATCAGGATCTATGGACAGCTCTTCATATAAACGAGATGCCTGTATATAAAAAGAGCAAAATGATACTACATATGCTGTTGCTAACACACACAAAAATAATGCTTCCCCATTTTTCTGAGTAAGCAAAGAACAGGTGCAAGACAGAGTCCAAAGACAGAAGCTGGTGTAAATCACTCAGAAGTTTTACCTAAAGGTGTCTTACCTTCTGAATATACTCAGCAGCCTCCTTTTCTCTGCCATTGTGATAGTGTCCTATCCCTTGAAGGAGGTAAAGCCGTAGAAATAAAACCTTTTCACGACCATAGCTTCCCTATAGAGTTGTTTAAACAAGGGGGGAGAGGAGGGCACATGGGTAGAAGCATATGGTAGAATATCAATTTGTTATCAATAGAAAATTTTACACATTTAAAGAAGACATAGTCATTAATACGTGACACTTAGTGTGCAGATAAAATATCACATCTAAACTACCAATGACATCTGTGCACATAAATGCATAGTGACCTTTTTGTCAGGTCCAATGTTTTCACTATGCTCACCACAGCACAAGTAGACTACAGGCTAAGCAGACACGAGAAAACTTTACAAACTTATAAAAATCAGTCTGGTAATACTTGAACAGTAACTGAAAACATTTAGAAAAAGAAAGCCACCCTAATTAAATCAAGCCCGGCATACTTTGATATCAATAAGTCTCTCGTGGTTCTCCCCGTAGCACCTCTGGAAGCATCTATGTGCTGTGGACAGCTTCTTCTCTGCGTCATCCAAGCAGTCCAGCTGCTCCAGGCGGAAGTAGCACCACACTATATCCAGCTGCAGGACCGCGTAATTATCAACGGTATTCAGCAGTTCTGTGCTACACTCACTGGAAAATAAAATAAATTACTTTGTGGTTTGTTTGGGTTTTTTTGCTGGGCGAGTGCTGTTTAGTTTTTCCACACACTTTTTAATACTAGAGGTTATACGTGCTTACGTGTCTGAGAAAGCACACGCTTCATATTTTAGGTAGTAAACTGAAGTCAGCAGGACTTTAATAAAGCACTGATCTCCCATCACATTCACAAACACCTGGGGAGCTAATGATGACACTACATCTAAGATTTACAGTAGTCTCAACTCGTCTTGTTACTGTTTAAGACAATTACTGTGTAATTGCTGAGAGGACAGAGAAACTGTCTTTCTTAGTGTGCATGAACATGCCAGGTTCTGTGCCAGTCTTCTTGCACATGCACAGGTGAGAAACAGGTGCAGACAATACTACTTTTGGGGATCTCAAAAGAGTCACTTCAGGTTCTGACTCCTGACAGAAAATGGGTTTACCTGCAACACCCTGGTTACTGACCTCAGCTAAATGCTCCACATTTTACAAGAAATTATTACTTCACAAGGAGCAACTGCAAATGAGTACCTCTAATTGTCTCTCAAGCTAATGTCATTTAAAGCGTAGTACATAAATATTGACAGTTTCTGTCCATGTTGATATGAAAGATGAAATTGCCCAGTGGCGGTATCTGTTTCAACTGTTCTACATGAATCCACCTGTCACTGCAAGCCAGAGCTTTTGTCTGCTGTTCCCCATCTGCAGCGGAGGTGTGAAGCAAGCCCGGGCAATATAGGCCCTGACTAAAACACACAGGTAGAGCTAATGCTCCTCCTGTATTTGCATGACACTAAAGAGAGATGTGAGGACTCAAAAAGGTCCTTACCAGAAGTGTTTATCAGCATCCAACAAATACGGCAGTGCTATTTCATATTCCTTCTTCTTCATTAACGCTCTGCCCTTCTCATGATAACCCATTGCCAGCACAAGTGCCTAGAAAAACAGATTGAGACTTTTTTTGCAGCTCCCCAACTCACTTATGTAACTACAGAAATATCTAGGTAATCCATTAAAGCCTTTGTTCTTCCTAGAAAAATATCATTGTACCAGTTCTGTAACAGCTGCGCTCTTTCAGATTGCTTCTCATGTTCCTCTTATCTGCTAGTGTTAGATATTGTCTTATTAAAAGCAACGAATGTTACCGACACATGAAACACGGCACCAAATTTAGGAATGCAACCCTAGATAGATTTTCAACGACGAATGATAAAGAGCTAAACATTTTTCTGGGTGCTACTCTTCCTAACAGCGTGAAATTTGTTTTGCTTTCCTATTACAACTGTCTTGTAAAACCTAACAACTCACCTCCCGCAAAACTTCAGAACTGAAAATTACATTTTAAATGTGGCAGGAAAGCACTTTAGTTCCTACAGTATGAAAACGGAAATGCAAGATATTATTTCTTTTCACCTGCATTCCATACTGATAAAATCTCGTGCACCTGCACATTTCAAGCAATCTCAAAACACAGCACCTATTGCTTTCCTTCTGCTCCAGCAGCCAACATCAGGTGTGTCACTCCTACTGTCATTCAATCCATGCACCCAACCAGAGATGTTTTCAGATGTGGAACTTTCTTGAATGGTGAACAAATTTAAATTTCAGAGAGGTCACGGTGCAGAAGATCTCAAAACTAGTTTAAAAGGTCCGATTTTGAGAGTTCACCAAGTTTCCAACTGAAACTGAGGCCTAATGAACAAGTTACTTCCATGACTTTCTAGGGCATCCAAAATTTTAAATCGGTGCTCGGATATAACAAAGCTAAAGCTCATCTTAAAACACATATACACACTTATGGATCCCACACAGGTCAGTGCAAGATGAGACCTCCAACTGGATCAGTGATCAGAGGTCTGTCTCCAGACGACTGAAAAATTCCCAGTTGGAGAGTTCTACTTTATTTCAAAGTTATTTCTATTAAGTAAACATCTAGTGGACCCAGGGTTACATTCCCCAAAGACATCTGACTGTATTTCAATTCCACATTTGAAATGCTTCACGAATCAAGTTGTAAAAAATCATCTTAGTAGCTTTATAAGATACTTGTACCTACTTTTTTAGCTTGAGGAGGAATCTCAATTGATCTTCCAGTCTGATTAGCTATATCTAGATACGGAACAGAATCTTGATCCAAGTACTCCTCTGAGAGATAAGAAAAAACAATTTGAACTGGCAAGTATCACCTTCAACAGAGTAACTCTGCCGTTGCAAGACTGTGTCAGTAAGTACATGGTTAAACAAAAAAAGGAAATAAACAAACAACGAAAAAATCTGATTTACATAAGGGCTTCACCTGTGGGTTTGCATTTTTTTGGACAATGGCCCTAATCAGACAAACGGGAGGAACATTTAGAAAGGACACCAAGGAAAAGGCCCTGTTCCTCCAGGCATTTAGACACAACATTAGACAACATTCATTACATGAATTGTAAAAAATTGTTTGCAGAAGACAAAATACTGACATTTAACACAATATAACATCTGAAATGCTTTATCAAATAAAGCATAGAATATAAAAAACCTCCACAATTGAGCACAGTTGATAAAACTGGAAAAAAAAGCCCAACAAAAACCAGCTAAGTATTTTCCTTTTCCCACATCTTTAATACTTATAATCAAACTACCAATTTTGTTTCCACTTCCTTCTGATTGAAAATGAAAAGATGCTTTTCTTGTAAACAAAAGACGGCTATGCAGGAGTTTGCCAAGATTAAAAGCTTCTGCCTTGCAATTTTTCCCAGACGAAACAAAAGGGTTATGAAATCTTTTCTACACTTCACAGAGGACCTTCATCCACTCTGTATTGCGGCATTGTGCTTTAACTGACAGCCAGTGGTAAGCACCTTGAAGAGGCCAACCCAGGATTCAAGGGCTGGGGTCTAAAATCATTCCTTAAGTCCATAAAAGGAATAACGTCTTTCATTTGTTCAAAATCTGGTATTATAGTAAGAAACAGGTTGTCACTGACTGCTAAAAGAAGCTTTGTTCAGGTATTTGTGCATTTGGCAGGAATTCATTATATACTCAGTTTCACAGTTTCTTGTTTGTGCGTTTTTGGAACAATAGAACAGAGAAGTGATTTAAACTTGCCATCTAGCAAAGCAATTCACAAACACGACCTCTTTTTGAGAAATTATTACTGTTAACTCGACTATATCCCTTTAACTTCATTCACAGTTGCCAGCAATCAACATCAAATGCAGCAAGAACAGAACAGCCACGTTACAGATGAGAATGACGAGTGAGCTGTTCTGCACAATGAACCCATGGTCACACACAGCCATATCTGAGATAAACTACAAAAAAAAGTGTGTAATGACTTACAATACATTATTCCACTGTGCTTAGGTGTACAATAAATTTAAAGAGCCATCAGTCCCTTAATTGTCAAGTGCCAATTAAATAATGATTGATTCATACTGTAGCCTTTTCAAAGCGTTTTCTAGCATTCTAATTGTGTAAGAAGAGGAAGCTTTAGTCAACTTAAAATCCAGTTTTCAAGAAATGTAGAAAAGTATAAAATGAAGTCCAGCTACAGTACAGGTAATCTGCTGTTAAAAGTCCACTGAGAGCATAGTTTTTGATTTGCAAGAATTAACAAATATGCATCTCCCCCCAACACTCCCACAAAAAAAAAAAAAAATCCCAACAACCCCCCTTACCTCTCTCCGCTAGAATTTCCAAACCCTTCTTAGTTCTTTGCATCTTGTCATTTATTTCTTTTTCTTTCTTGCACTGGAGTTCTTCTTCTTGAATCTTTCTCTTAGTTTCCTCATCACTCAGTTCCAGCTGAAGCACCATCACTTTTGCATTATGTGTTACACCCTGGTCTTCAAGGGTTTTGCCTGCAAAATAAGAGTACAATGAAAACAATGCAAATA
Organism: Trogon surrucura; assembly: GCA_020746105.1. Taxonomy (NCBI): domain Eukaryota; kingdom Metazoa; phylum Chordata; class Aves; order Trogoniformes; family Trogonidae; genus Trogon; species Trogon surrucura. The sequence goes on from CM036622.1 coordinate 53,764,430, forward strand.
CTCTATTTGCAAAGAAAGACCATTTTATGCTGTACTACCATCGGGGGAAAGAAAACCCACGAACACCACAAACAAAATGACGTGAATTGCCCCATGCCTTGCTGGCACTGTACTGAAGAACTACAGTAATTACTGGACTCAACAACTCAGTCAAAACCCCTCCCAGAAACTCAGATATTAGCATCAGATTTGCATCTTAAAAGTGGTTTTTTTTAAATGACTGTTGTGTTCTTTACTTGCTTTTTTCAAAACATTCAAAAAAATACAATTGTTTCTACTTCAGTTAATTGATCTTCAGACAAAAACTGGAATAACAAGATGTCCAAGATCCTACACCACAACAGTAAGAGGACAGAGGAACTGGGAATTGAATCAGAATTCCTATCGTAAGTTTGACGGCTTTAATTCTAAGGGAAATAAATATGTCAGATGCTTCAGCCATCAATAAAGAAGCAGCTGTTGCCATCCCTTCCCACAACGTGTCTGACAGGTTGAACACGTGTAAAGCATTACCAAAAGTTTCAACGTGCCGTTACACAATCTGGTTTTTGAGGAAACTTCAGGTTTCTCTCAAACATGCATTTTCAGTGTTTCCACACTTGAAAAATGGATTTCCAACATTTATTACAGGATTCCTATAATTGCTCTAATTCTAAGAATCATTTTGATCATTATAATTTATTACATCTCCTGTAGAATAGAACCTGACAAACATAACTGCTATTCCTTGGGAATTCCTGAAATTAACAGTTACAAGAAATACTTCTGATTATCAGTAAAAGAGAATATTATCATAACAGTATACTCAACTAGAGATACATACTCAGGTCAAGCTGCTTCTTATTTATGATTATTTTTATAGCATTTTCTTTTAGCGCATGTTCCTGTGCTATCCTGTGAAGAAAATAAATTAATCCATAAATATAAATTGGCAAGGCTACACAAGACTTCTGTTAGAATAGCAATAAACCCTAAAAAATTAGTAGGTTCATAACTGGCTTAAAACTTTGACTATAAAGGGCTGCTAGAAGTAAAATACTGTATTGGGAAAAACATTGGGTACAGACAGGGCAAAAGCAAACCCGACAGAATATGATTTTATTAGGCTTAAAACCACAGAAGGATAAGAAGGTAACGCTCACTGCTCAGGCCTGGTTCGTTACAGATGTGGAATACTGACCACTAGTGCCTCCTCAGGTACTTGCTGGGGACTTACAGAGAAGTTTCTGCTTCCACAGCTGCAGCTTTCCTGTGTCCTATCTGTTAAACCACAGCTTCTTACATGAAGAACTGCCCTACAGGGACACTGGACATCCTATTCAGGCAGATGCATGCTAAGAAAAATCTTAGATTGAACAAATTGTGCTGTGGTTGTCTTTTGGTTTTTTTTTAATACTGCATGACAGTATGTTACGTCATTAAGAGAAGAGCCAAGGGTGATTACACTTACTGCGATCTGAGCTCCTTGCCTGTGATGAACAGGTTAGTTTCCAGCGGGATTTTTCTGCTCTGCAGTAATTTTATTGGGTGGAGGAAAGCAAAAAGAACATAGCATCAAGATACTTTGGACATTTTCTTAATTAATTATTTTACAACAACTACAATTTCTTTCCCAAATACTAATGATGTTAACACGGTTGGGCATACATGTTAGTAGTTGCCAGGCACGGAGTCTTGTACTTGCTGTTTAGTGCTAGAATTAAACATTTTAACAGCAGAAGATTCAGAATTAGATAAATCTAAATTCACAGCCAAACAATTTAAACTGATTTATGTAATTATGCATTTCTAATCTTAACTCTGCCTTGTAATTACACCATTTACCTGTGACTGGCTAACTTACGATTAATTCCTATTAGTCTCTTTGGTCATAGATTAGATAAACTGGAATTTTAAATTAATTAACTCCCCTATGCCTGGTAGCACTATAAAGAGGAATTATTAAACTATTTGTTTGTATTAACTGCACAGCAATCACTTAACACCCTCTGTCCTTTAGCCCATCACATGTCCTGGTAATTATTTTTCACTACAGGAAAGAAAACAATTATGACTGCATGTTGCGTTTTTCCAAGTATTCAGTTTTAAAAAAAATTATAAAAAAAATAAATCCTTCTGACACAGAGGTGTCAAGGGTTAGGGCTGGGCCAGCCACTAAATGTATGACAGATGCTCTCTATTAACCCTTTTCCCCTTCCAAAAGGGAAGGGAAATGGAATAACGCTGAGAGACTAAAACACATTCAATGAAACACTAATAGTACTGATAAGAAAATAATGGAAAAAAAATATTTACAAATATATACAAAACCAGTATCGAACCCAACCCCTAATGGCAATGATCATCGATGCTGCAGAGCAGGCAGGCACTGGGCAAGACTGGACTCAACAGCAGATGGGAACAGGATCCAGGAGCTGGTTTTGGGAACTGTACTCAGGAAATTACAGATTGTGACTGAAGGCAGAACAACAGACGGAGACCTCCTCGGACACCGGCCACTGAAGAAGAGGTTTTAACGCTCTGTGATCCCTCACCTTTATACTCAGTACGACACACACAGAATGGAACACTTCGCTGGTCAGGTTTCAGTCACCTGTACTGTCCAATCCCCCTCAGAGGTGTGACATTTTACTTACTTGAAACCCTTTTACTTCCAGCACCCCACCATGGCACACAACATCTAGCAGTGACTTTGGTTACTACGGGAGCAAGTATAACCCTAACCCTTTCTGCATACCAACACCTGGTTGTAGCTATAAACAACCTGGCGTTACAGCTTCTAGAAGCAGACACTGTTTGCAACAACATGCTGGTAAATGCGGAAAGTGCCATCTCTTCTTAGCTCAAAAGTAAAATCACTGAACAGAATTGGCTTGGGTTTAGCTCAAACCAGGACAAGAGGTTACCATCTCAGATATTCTTCAGAAAAAAGTGTTGCCCTTTTCCAGAGTGAACATTCACATCTGTTGCTGATGGTTATAACCTGTAGGTGCCCTCTAAATAAAGAGGTTCTCTTTTGCTCTTATCAGAGTGAAGACACAGGGCACTGGCCAGCCTGTCTCCACCCATGCTGAGCAGACTAGGACAGATGTAGACACAAAATTTCATATGGTGACCAGTCTGACACTGATTTTGTAGATCTGCATCATTACCCTGGCATGTTTTATGTGTGAAACTTGAGGTTCAAGCCCGACTTTAAAAAGGCAAGACTTAATTCAGTTCCATCTTTGTGATGCTTTTAGGACCCTGACTTAGAAGAGAACAACTGAGTATCACCACAACAGAAAATCCTGCTCTTCATTTCCTAGTTCAAACACTGAATGTACCCATTTTGAAGTAAGTTTCGTGAGCTGCCTGTGCTGCAAAAGTTTCATGAGAATAATGGTATCACCGTAAGAATACTGCCACATGCCACGGCTAAAAGCTACAGGAGTTCTTCTCAATGTCATCAGCCATATGTGGCCTAAGATGACACCAACTTCGAGTTGCTTATTGCACATAAGGGAATTACTTTTTTTAATTAAAGCTGTCATTCAAACAAAAGCTGTGGCAATTCATATGCTAATTCAACTTCAGGCATTCTCCAGCTGAAACCCACCTGCTCTTTACTGCTAACATCAACAGTCATGTCAGAAGGAATCAAACTGAACTAGATAGACACTTAAATCTAATTTACTTTTCTTAATTAAAAAATAATTTCTCATTACATTCTAAAGCCAAGACAATTACAGAGCTCCCAATATCATTATTTCTTTGCCACGATACCTGGTAACCTGAAATGTACGTGGCAAGCTGAAATATACCTCAATAACTCCTCCTCCCCTCATGTTTTATATACCTAACACAAATTTAGTAAAAAACACCTCAAAAAGTTGAGTAAGTGAAAATATTTGCACTGGATACATATCTAGAACTCAAAAGGCCAAAGTAAGGCTACTTATCCTGAATTTTCTGCAATGTCACTTACTTTTCTACGAGGCAGATATATATCAAGTCTTGCAATCCCAGTCACTTTAAAATTTTCATTTCCTGTTCCACGCTCAACTGCTTTACATCGTATTTCTTCAAGCATATTCTCCGTATCGTTCTCGTTGATATTCAGCTTGGATGAGTACTTTTGTACAAGCTCCTAGGAAAACAGCAAGAAAAACTGGGAAAATGTAGCAGCAGTATGACAAGGAAGACGTGTGACAACAAGTGAGAGAGAATATTTACCTTCATCTCTGTACCAGCTTCTTTTTTTTCATTTGTATATGGTGGTTTCCATAGCTGAATTTTGTCTTCTCTTAAACAACTTGTCAGTTTCGCTATTAAATACTTCTTCTGTGCCATTCTTTTAAAAGAAAAACACAATTGGAAGGTAAAAGAAAGAGAAATAATAAATATTTTAATATAGTTTTCCCATAATAACTTATTGTACCTTTTCAAGCAGCCTAAGTGACATTTTAGAATTCAGAAAAAAAAGCTGAGTATAAAATGCATTGCATACGTTTTGGTGGGAAAGGGAACCAGAGCCCAAAATACCATAAAAGATTAGAAAGGAGGTTAAACTTCAATTAGAGCAGGGATAATTCAGAAGTGCCCTGCACTGGACCTTGCCATTTCAGGAAAAAATAAACTTCTTTCTAACCCCTCAGGTGAGCTGAAATTGCAGAAGGTGCCAATTCATCAAAATCCAGGATTCAATTCTGCCCTGCCTTGGAAAGGAGGGCTCAAACCAAACTCCCTCCAAAACACAGAATCATGGAATTGTTTGAGTCAGAAGGGACTTTAGAGATCATGTAGTTCCAACTCCCCTGCTACATGGAGAGACATCTCCCACTAGACCAGGTTGCTCAAAGCCTCATCCAGCCTGGTCTTGAAAGTTTCCAGGGATGAGGCATCCACACCTTCCCTGGGCAACCTGTGCCTATGTCTCAACACTCTCAAAGTGAAGAACATGCCCTTGCTCTGCCTTCCTGCTTCTCCCACTTCCCTACTTCAACAGCTTTTCTACACCAGTGGATGGTTGAACATGGATCATTACCTTCTTTGGGAAGACAGAAAAGAGGTGTCAGGAGAGAATATCTCAGAACCACAAGCTCCACTGTGAGAAGATCATAAGGTAAAGTTCACAGCCCTTCAAAGAGCGAAGAGCAGACAATGTGCCTCCCCAAGCTCAAGTAAGTTTAATAGTATCATCAAATGTGACTGTAAAATTCTAGTATCACAACAATAAAAATCGCAAGGTGTCACTTTTCATACTCCAAGAGACTGTCTTCTCACTCCCACTGCAAAGCTATGGGGCACAAGCAACACAAAGTGCAGAGGCTGAGACCAGAGATGAAGCAGTCCGTGAATCTGAACCAGGAATTAAAGTATCCATCATTAGGCAGAACATGGTAGCGAGGTCAGAATTTAGGCTGAATTCATCACCAAGTTATTTACACTCAGCTCAGAGAGAAAAGCAACCACCAAACCAACACGCCTTTTGAAAAAAACCAAACCAACAACAACAACAAAAAAAACCAACCCCAAAACCTAACCCCGCAACAAACCAAAATCAAGAAAGAGGGAAAGCAGAGAGGGCAGGCAAAGGCAGACACGGTGATCTCAACAGAATAAAAAAGTAATAAAAATCTGTGTGCATATTAAAGCATAGGAGACTTCTGGCTCTTGGACACTGGGAATCACATGGAAGATGTCCTTTAACTTATACAAAATTGCATTTAGAACACTGGCATTGAATTTTGATTAATCAGTTTCACTTTTCTTCCGGAGTGGTTTCATTTTCTCCTTCTTGTTTATTAGCACATTGCTCTCAGCAGGAAAGAGGACAAAAAAGAAAAGTCAAACATTTCTACCCACTTTTTCTGATTTTCGATGACTGTTCCTTGCTCAGAAAAACATTATTTTAGAGCAAAAAAAAAAGCAGACAAACATCCAACATGTGATAAGTTTACCGGTTAATGTTAACCCCAGCTTTAATAAGCTACGAAAGAATCTTTGAATGCTGCAGAGCCAACTGTCTCTGCTCAAGCGTTGGAAGGATTAACTAAGCAAGCAGATCATTTAATAACCCTTCCAGTTTGACTGTTGTAATTTGGATAGTCTCTGTCCAAACTAGGAGAGACAGCCACGCATTGTTTTTCTTGCTGGAATGATGTTATTTTAGGCCCAAGACAAAACACAGTATTTACAAAGCAGAAAGGAACAAACACACTCAATTTTCAAAAGACTGATTTGAAGTTCCTAACACAGCTTTCCCCCTTTTCCAAAACACACCAGGCAGTTCTGATGAACAACCTGTAACCATCATTGTCCCACTTTTAGGTTACGCCAAAGAATTATTTAATAACTGTAATTCTACTCAACACTAATTTAAGAGACAAAAAAGGTATCCATGGCTTTGTGGCACCCAGATACAGTCTAAAATTGGAACCTATGCTTAAGACTATGAATTAAAAATATAAGCGGCATTTATAACCTGGTTATTCATCTTTAAAAAACTACAGAAAAGTATTGATTAAATGTTTGTGATTTCTTACTGAGCTACTAAAACTGAAACCACCAGAGTGTCCAATTAAATTTCTCCATTAAAAAAAAATTTGCTTTCACAAACACAAAAGCTCTCACTTTATATGTAGCACTGCTATCACAAATCCCTATTTCACTGCAGTTAAACTGCAAAAGAATCCTTAGCATAAACATTTGACTTTTCCACCAGCCAACACCACAAGCACTGACACAGTTTCACTTTCACTAAGCCTTTAAAGGGACTTTCTCAAAATTGGTTTGAGCAAACAACCCGGGCTATTTCCAAGGGCCGCTTTGAATGCGAGACTGAGCTTTTGTAACTAAAACGTCATCCTCTAAAGCCAGCTTATATACCATATATATCATTACGTATGATTATATATCATTACGTATCATATATATCATATATATCATTACATACGATTATATATCATTACGTATCATATATATCATATATATCATTACGTACGATTATATATCATTACGTATGATATAAAACGATTACAGAAACGAGGCTGAAAAGTCAAATTTTTGATGGAAAGAACAGAGGATTCTCGGAATGGTTTACTAATGTAGCAGCACGCGTTAATTTTTCCTAAAGCCGAGGAGGAAAGCCACCTGGCGCAACTATGACCCATCCCTCCAGAGCTAAGGGAGGGGCAAGAGACAGCACCACGTCCCAAACGAAAAGGCTGGAAGCGCAAACGCCGCCGGCCCCAGCGCTGTGCTCAGGCCTCCCCGAGCGCACATTCAGCCTCTCCCCCACCGCGACAGCGCCGGGCCCGCCGGTCAGCGGGGCTACCCGCGGATTTCCAAGCACGGCCACGAAGGCGCCGCCCTTTCCCGGCGCCTCCGAACGAGGGGCGGCCGGCCGGCCTTCGGGCAACCGCAGCAGGAGCCTCCCCGCGGCGGCGGCGGAGCCGATGCGGCCGGGCCGAGCGGGTGCGAGGCGGACCCGAGGGGTCGGCCCGGGGAGGGGGGCTCTCCCCGCCCGGGACGAGGCTCCCGCCTCCTCGGCCCTCGGGCACCCACCTGCGCCCCGCGGCGGTAGGCCGGGCCTCAAGGCCCGGGCGGTCTCTGAGAGGAAGATCGGGCCTTCAAAGCAGCTGCCACTCTCCGCCCCGAGCTCCGGGCCTGCGCCCCTTCAGGGCAGGGGGCGGGAGGGGCCGGGAAAGGAGCGGGAGGGGCCGGGCCTGCGCTCCCTGAGGGGAGAGGGCGGGAGGGGCCGGGGCGGTGCCGCGACCTCCAGCAACGGCCGGGAGGGGCGAGGATCAAGCCCCGCCCCCCCTCGCGCACGGCTCAGCGTTCCGGGGGCGGGGCTTGCGCGCGCGTGACGGCGGCCGCGGATTGTTCCTACGGGAGCCCGGCAGGCGCGCGGAGTGCGGGGTAAGGCGGGTGCTGGTCACGTGGTGGAGGCCGCGCTCCCCGCCTGACTCCGCAGCCATCGTGGCGCTGCGCCCTCGGCTGCGGGTGGCGCGGCAGGTGGCTGTGGCGCGGTGGAGGATGCCGCAGTTCCGTTGTGGCTTCTAGTTGTGCCTGGCCCGCTGGTGCCCTTGGAGGAGTGGGAGGTTGATACAGCGAAGTAAAAACATTTAGTCAGACATCGCCAGTGTAGCGAATAGTTTAGTGAAATGTAAAGGAACAGTCAAGCCCGCTGACACCGCAAACGGCTCAGAACCTTTTGTCGCAAGAGAACTCACATGGCAGGAGCTGCTGGCACACACAGAGACATGAAATCTATTGTCTGTAAGGGCCTGATGGGAATTTACTAGCTAAAAGCCTTCTAACAAGCAGCAGCAATGAACTGTGTAACAGTTGAATTGTGAGATTGGTCCGTCCCCACATTAGAATCACAGAGTGTTGGGTTGGAAGGGACCTCTAGAGATCATCTAGTCCAACCCCCCTGCCAGAGCAGGATCACCCACAGCAGGTCACACAGGAAGGCGTCCAGGCGGGTTTTGAAAGTCTCCAGAGAAGGAGACTCCACAACCTCCCTGGGCAGCCTGTGCCAGGGCTCTGTCACCCTCACAGTGAAAAAGTTTTTTCAAAGTTTCTAAAGTTTTCTAAAGTTCCAGCTTGAACTCATTGCCCCTTGTCCTGTCATTGGACATCACTGAGAAGAGCCTGGCTCCATCCTCCTGACACTCATCCTTTACATATTTATAAACATTTATAATGCGTTGAGCGGGACTTATCTCCGAGAATGGAATGCAAGGCTACTGTGAGATAAACAGGCACAGGGTGTCTCAAGACTGCAGACCTTGCTTGTCAACAGGAACAAGGGAGTACAGGCTATGGTTCACCAAAAGAACACGGTGATGAGAAGGTCTTCCTCCAGAAGACCCTGGGCCACAACCACCAGCCGGCACTGCGCGTGCAGCAAGAGGAGGAGGTCCAGCACGCTTGTCTTAGAACTAACCCAACCTACACTCATGAATATGTGTGCTTTTGTGTAATAAATATTTGTCTGCTTGTCGAAACAGCATGCAAGCTTTGAGGAGAGAACCCCTTGCACCCGGCGCCGTAATAAAGAATACCTGCTTAGTAGTCACCAAGACTATTGAGTCCTGCTCTCAGCTTTTCATGGCACCAGGGGGGACATTCCCAAGGTGCTGGGGTACCTGAGCGACCCCCTCCTTCGAGGAGGGGTTGGATCTTGAGGGAGCTTGAGTGTGCTGCAACCCCCCTCAGCTGCAACCTCTCTGTGAGGTGAAAGGGGTTGAAATTCCTGTCACTGCTGGGAGGGAACGTTTACCAAAAGGCCGAGGTGCTGGGAAAGTTTCCTGTGTTTGGTTTTTGGCCCCTCACTACAAGTAGGACTCTGAGGTCTAGTGAAGGGCAGTGAGGCTGGTGAAGAGTCAGGGGAACAGGTCTTACAAGGAGCGGCTGAGGGAACTGGGGCTGTTCAGCCTAGAGAAAAGGAGGCTGAGGGGAGGCCTTATTCCTCTGTACAGTTACCTTAAGGGAGGTGGTAGGAGGGTGAGGATGGGTCTGTTCAAGCAAGTGAGAAGTGTTAGGACGAGAGGAAATGGCCTCAAGTTGTGCCAGGGGAAGTTTAGATTGGATATTAGGGAAGAATTCCTATATATATATATATATTTAAATACTGAAAGAGTTATCAGGCATTGGAATGGGTTGCCCAGGGCAGTGGTGGAGTCCCCATCTCTGGAGGTATTTAAAGAGTCCTGTAGACACAGTGCCTAGGGATGTGGATTAGTCAGGACTTGTCAAGTGTTAGGTTAAGGGTTGGACTTGATGATCTTAAAGGTTTTTTCCCATCTAAGAGATTGTGGGAAAGGTGCCAGGCGGGATCCATGTGATTTTTTTGCAGTGCTCAGGATGAGCCTTCATGGTAGGGCTTGTATTTCCCCTTCAGGGGTGGTGTAAAGGTCCTGCCCTGTTTGTTGTGAGGTTGTTAAAAGTTAACATGGGTTTAAAGGCTCGGCTGTAGAAATACATGGTAGGGGGAGCAATCTGGAAATCACTTCAAGCTGAGGTTGTGCTGGAGTGTCACTTGTAGTGACACAGCCCCAGAGTGGCCCAGAGCAGGAGTAGGGTATGAGGCAACACGGACGTTGGGCTAAACAACATAGGCTGCTTGATGTATTTGTACGTGAGGCCTTGAGAGGGTTGGGGCTTGTTTGTGGAATCTGGTGCCTCTCGAAAACCCAAGTGTTCTTTCCATGATTTACACCAAAAGTAATTAACTCATGTGGGTTAATTCTTTCAGGTGCCCAGCTGTCCCAGCACCAAAGGGATATTGTTGTAGCTGGTCTCATGCGTGATGAAATCGTTGCACTGGAGTACTGCTTATCCAGGAATGGGTGGGCCTGCAGGACTGTGCTTATGTAAAACACTTTTCTTAGGCAGTTGTGCAGAATAAGCGAGGGTGCTGCAGACTGCAGCTTTGGGAATGGGAACCTCAGAGGTATGCTGAGCATGAGAACAGGACACTGAGCTAGAATTTCAGGATTCTAGTCTCCCCTGTGTGCATAAGGTTGTGTACTGATGGAATAAGGGTAAATTTGCTTTTATGGCAATCTTGTCTTCAGTGCTTGAAAGTTATCTGAAGCTATGATAACAGAGAGTAGTGAAAGTTACTGTCCCACGATCGCCATGAAGCTAATGATGAGGGTTTTAAAAATCAGGTGCAACAGAGAACTGGGGCTTTCTAGTATTAGAAGTTTTCATTTTTTTTTTCTTATGTGTCCCTGTTTATTTTTTACTACAGCCGCTTTAGGAAAAAACGTAATTCTTACTAGGCAATGTGCCTGTGTAATATTACAGACTCTTGAAATGTATGTATAGCAACTTTTCTCATAATTAAAACTACCAATGGATCAAAATTTACTGAAAATGTTCTTCCATAATGTCCTTGGGAGTTAAATTGAAAGACTTCTCTGAAGGCAAAATGCCTTTTCTAAGTAAGTTTCAGTCAGTACAAAGCACAGGAATATTCTAGACAAACCTTGGGAAAGGACAAAGTGTTTCTGTGAAAGAACTTACAAAGGAGTTAGTTACTTAGTCCATGCATAAACCTGCACTGAGTTTTAAATCAAAGTATTATAGGTCCATGTTTAATTAAGATAACAAATTCAAAGCACTTTAAAATCAATTTAAAAGTGTTTGCAGAAAATAATATCACTAATTTAGTTCAAATAGATTTATAGAGTAGGTAAGTGGCTAGATAAGGTGATTAACTTTCTGTGATACTGATTTTAAAGGTTTAAAGGTTTAAGTTCCATTGGCTGAAATGTTCTTGTGTATCACCGCAGGCATGTAGGCAAAATGATCTTGAATTATTTTTTTTTAACAGTGGCTTCTTGCTAACTTGGGATTTTTTTTCTTTCAGTTATTCCTTTAGCTTTATGTGACCCACTGACTTGAAGATACAACTGAAATAACACTCCAGTATAATGATAGGCAGGAGTACAAATCAGTATAGTCTCTAATCAGCGAGATGGGTAAATAGAAAGCCAGTGTATCCACATGCTTAAAAAATTCATTGTTCTTAGATATTTATCTCCAAATAGTTTCTTATTTCATGTGGGCTGGTTGTTATCAAGTATTTTCTTCCTATTACACCGATGCTTATTATGCATATCTCTGTTTTATCTCTTTTTTAAATTTATCTCCTAATCTTTATTTCAATCCTGTAACTACTGTGAAGAAAAAAACTGCTGTAGCTATAATTCTTTATTAATGTCTCATGCCTACTTAGAAATCGGCATCTGAGCTGGAAGCTAATCTGGGCAGGCCAGATAAGTGGAAAACCTGAAAAATCACAATGAACACCTCTCCCCCAATCTGTGTCTTCATTCTGCTGCTTTTACTGAGGATGAGTGAAAAATTCTTCAGGTGTTTCTGTGATGTACTCAGGCTATTGGCAATAGCTGGTGCTTTCCAGCAGCGTGTTAAGGACTGTCACTTCCAGGTCACAGGGTGCCTCCCTGACTGCTCCTGGTGGCTGGGTTGGTGTGGGACACTAGAGAGTTTGGGTCTGAAACTGTTGAGTGGCATAGAGGAAATGACATTTGGCCAGAGAGAGTAAAATAGCATTATGTTCCATGATATTTTTTCTATTTTCATGGACCTAACAGACTACTGTGGTACGCTTAGAGCTGTGAATCTCTCGCAACGGAAGCATAGGCTCTGACAGCTCTGGCAGACATCTCCCATGTAGTGCCCTCTATGAAGCATGCTGAAAATCAGTGGAATAGCATGAAGGATTAGTGGGTTGAAGTTGTGTTGGATGCAAAGGAAATGGTAGTTTCTCTTGGAAATGGACCACACTGATCTCTTTGACAATAGGATTCTATTTTGCATATTGGTATCAACTCTCTTTTCAAGATTTCTTATGAGGGGATGATTCTTGCTGAGAAGAGTTCGTGTCTTAAAGGACATAAACCACGGCTGAGCATCTTTGGCTTTTTTTTTCTCTTTTTTTTTGTGTGTACATGGTGTGATTTTGAGACAATGGTGGTAACTGAGGATGTGTTTTGCAGACGGTTTTGCAGGGATCATGAAGAGCTTTGTGGGCCATCCACCTGATCCTCATTTCACTCTTCTCTCGGGGCTCCAGTAGATATGGAATGGTTTGGAAGAGCCAGGGGCTTCCGGGAATATAGCGGGAATTAACGCAATTGTGAAATAGGGAGACATTTCAAGTCTTCAATTTTTCAGAAGCCTACATTTGAGAAAGAAAGTTTTCCGAATACTTGCAACCAGGAGTGATTTGTAACTAGTGTTTTTGTCACTAAAAAAGCACCCACGAAAGAAGGTTTCCTTCCTCTGAAGATCTTGTAGGAGGGGAGACCAGCAATAACTACTCACTCCTAAAACTTGCATGTAAAAAATAGTTGTACTACTACACTTGTGTTTGTGTAGTTGAAATGGTTATATCCTCTTTGTGTGCATGAAGTTGTAACAGCAGGAAGATGCATTCTGCTTCTGGTAAGGAAACTTTGTTGATATGTGGTATTGGGGAGCTAAGTAATTATTTCAGGCTTTTGGTTTTACTGCAATACTGGGGATAGGTGGGAACCAGCAATATGATGTTACAGAATTTATATATAAGAAAAAGGTGACACTAAGTCCCGTTAAAACAACAGTAGAAATCAGCAGAGGTTTTATTAATTGATTTTAAAAATGCATACATCAGAAAGTATCATAGATATCTTTTTTGGAGGAAAGTGAATGAGGAAATCATTTTAAGTATACAAATCACCTTCAATACTGTTCACTTGTTCCTTGTTTATTCTCTAACTAAACAGTACCACACTGAAATTTGGTCTAGTTGCTTCATCAGTAGTCCTACTAGTCTTTGCTGTAGCTCTTTGCAATATTTCAAATATTGCTGTGATAAAATCTTAGTTTCTTCAATCAGTAACCTGAAAATAGGAAAAAAAAAAAAGAATGTTCTTATATCTTGAATAACAGAAGTGAACATGTCATTTTACACGGTACTGTAGAACAACAGATCATGTAGTAAGGATCTTCCTTGTCTAATAAGAGTAGTAGACCTTCAGCAGGTCCATCAGCATAACTAGGAAGGCTATTTTGCTATTTTAAGCTTTAGTCAAGTTTTTGACTAAGTTTTGTGTATTACAGAACGTCCTCATTGTGAGACATACAATCCAAGCCTCCTTGCTGCTTCGGAAATTCTCGGTCCTTTTTTACTGGGGAAAGGGTAAAAGTTCACTTTTTTGCAGGCCGGTGTGCATTTTGTAGAAGAAATATGTTGATGTGTCCAAACTGATGAAGCGGCTGATTTCAGAGGAGGCTTTCGGCAGGTGCTGGAAACGTTGCTGCCATTCTCGTCGCTGAAACTGCTCAACGTGCTTGAACTTCCAAGTTGACTGAGCGCGGATAGTTCGCTTACTCCTTCTGACTCCTCGTGTCGCAGTGTTCCGTTTCCCTGGGAAATCAGTCTCTCATCGTCGGAACCACATGGTCCGTTCTTGCAGCGGGAAGGGTCCCTGGTAACTCCTTCACAAGGGGCTTGCACCAGGCGGTGAATTCCCAGGTGGGTTCGCCACGGGGAGTTGTCTTGTACGTTGCCACTGCTGGTCACCTCCAGTCTGACCTTTCTGACGGGAACACATTCGGTAAATGACTTTGATCTGCTGACTCTTTTATTAATTAAAACAGCATTGACCATCGATTCCGGGAGAACGGATTCATGTTCACCTACAAGAGAAATGCATATATGCGCGTTACTACGGTGGCAAATAATTAATTTCTGTGGCATAAACTCAGCTGAAGAGCTTTAAATGATGAGTTCAGCTGAACTCTTTCTGTCTGTGGTTGGCGACAGTGCAAGTTCTTCGCGTGCCAGGTTATGAAGTAGAAATTTTTCGTGCTCGGCTTTGCAGTTCTGAGGACATAAATGGTACTCTAGGGTTAGTCAAATGAAAATGGAGATTTATCAAGTCAATATTGATCTAACCAGTACTCTAAGACTCATTAACAGCACAGATTGAGAATTGACTTTCAGTAATTACTTGCTTGTAAGCAAAAATTCTTAAGGTGAGCAGGGATTTGCTCTGTGTGTTGGTAGGTGCTGTGATTTGAAAGACAAAAATGTTCTGTTTGATACTCTTGGAAGTTCGCATTCACAACTTAAAACTACCATGATTGCTTCCAGATGAAGCAAGTTGTGAATTTCTTTCTTCTTTTTCTTAATGAGGAATCATTAACATGTATTGTATTAATATTTTACTGCAGTTTTACTACTGTAGCCTGTATAAATCGTGTAAAGTCAATGGGTTATCACCAAGCTGCCTGAATGACTGCTTAGAAGAAAAATCTGCTTGCTTCGTGAATGGTGTAGAGCAGCTGTAACAGTGGGAGAGAATCTAGTCTCTTCTTTTTTTCTTCTATCCCTGTAGCTTAATTGCTAAGGTACCACGAAATTTACTGTTAGAAATGTCTAAGATATTAGGGCTAGAAATGCTAATGCTACTTTAATTGCATGTAGCAGCAATCCAATTACTGAACATGACCGGCTTTCTATGCCTTGAAAATGAATAGAGGCTGAACAACTACACTAAACAGTGCTGTTGACATTCCAAGTACTAATGAAATATACTTGAGTTAGTATAAATATAATTTAAAGTAGGTGGTGTGTAGAATGCTGGCCTTATTTACAGGGTTGAGTTACAGGAACTATGTCTGCAGTATGACTTAGGAAGCATATTAAAGTGCAAAAAGTAGACATAGAAGAGTGCTGATTGTATTCTGAACCAGAATATTTAAATAGCCATTTAAAAAGAGTCGGAACCCTGACTTTGAAATGAACCTAGTCTGAACAGGATGCTGCCTTTGAAAAAAGCAACAGTGCAACACCCTGTTATAACTGTCTCTCATACCATCTTTACAAGGAAATACCTGAAGATGTCAGACCCAGCTGATTTACTGGCAATAAATGAACCTGTACAACAGGGCTTCGGCTGAGGAGGGGCTTTTACTGTCTTCGTCTCCCATTACTGAAGCAACTCACCAGCATAATACTGCAGGGGTTTTTTCAGCTCCCTGGGTTGGGCATGTAGGGTTGATCTGGTAAGAGCTGCTTTGCAGCATGGCTCTGGGAGTGAGAACTGTGTCAGCCCCCATATTCTGCTCTCTTGCAGCGTTACCAGGGGAAAGGAGATTAAAGCACAGGCAGAGCTTAGAGGTACCGGTGTGTTTGTGCATGTATCTATATAGAGCAGCATGCTAACAGAATTTCCCGGGGTGAACCATTCGTAGAGGTACCTAAGAACGCACAGTTCTCTGTCCTGCAACAGTGAGAATCAAGAGTTATGTCCGGACTGTCAGGAAATAAAGCTGAGCTTGGGTGGCTACAAAAAGTCCTCCTGCGAAATAGAGCCCTGTGTGTTCTGCAGAACACAGTTACAGCATCAAGCTACAAAAATTAGGGCTTATTCTCCATAAATGAGGGAAAAAGCAGGGAAGAAGGAACTGAGAGGCTCAGGTGACGCAGCTTTGCACATTCTTCTGGCGGATGTAACTGCACTCTTGTCTGAGCTGGCATTGATAGCCAACATTGGGTTTTATCTTGAACTTTATGGACTGGTCATCAGGGGAATTACAGTCTGGTTTGAACTGATCAAAGTAATGCATCTAGTCTAAAACTGGTTTTAAGTCCAGGTTTGATTTGATTCCTTGGCTGCAGGTGTAGCACACAAAATTGAGCAATGACCTTGGATAAAAATGTGAGAGTCCTGAACCACCATGTGTGTTAACACACATTCAGCACTCTAAACTTCTAAGGAAGCTTTAATTAGACACATCTTTGGTTGGTTTGTTTGTTTGTTTTAAAAAAATTTTTAATAAATTGTTCATCATAGCTGTATTGCAGGGTTGTTTACCATCTGGCCTTTTTCATATGCTGTCATCATAGATACTTTGAGGTTCTGGAGTGACAAAAGTTAATTTTATTTCAAGTCAGCTTGGCAGATACTTGGAAGAGACTTCTGCAGTCAGCCCCTGTGTTTATTCTGTTGCGACTGCTTGCGCTGAATGCTCCCATTTAATTCCTAAAGTAAATACTGGTTTTCAGCTTCTTAGCCAATAAATAATGAATACACTGCCGTGTTATCCTCTAGCTGGCGACTTTCAGATCTTGTCATACTCTTTGTTCTCGGGTACAGCCAGAAGCGTGAATGTGGCTGTGTGTGTTGGGAAGGAACAGAACAAAGCTGTTTTCAGGTGACTTCTCAGTTACTAACCCACCAGTCAAAAACCTACAGAAGTTAAGGAATCTTAAATTCTTGTATTTGGTTTGCCTGGCTGGATTCCGGTGGCTGTAGGGGTGGCTTCTACAAGAAGCTGCTAGAAATTTCCCCAGAGTCTGGAGAAGAGGAGACTGAGGGGTGACCTCATTAATGTTTACAAATATATCAAGGGTGAGTGTCACGAGGATGGAGCCTGGCTCTTCTCGGTGACAACCAATGATAGGACAAGGGGTAATGGGCTGAAACTGGAACATAAGAGGTTCCGCTTAAACTCGAGAAGAAACTTCTTCTCAGTGAGGGTGACGGAACACTGGAACAGGCTGCCCAGGGAGGTTGTGGAGTCTCCTTCTCTGGAGACATTCAAGACCCGCCTGGACACGTTCCTATGTAGCATAATCTAGGCATTCCTGCTCTGGCAGGGGGATTGGACTTGATGATCTTTCGAGGTCCCTTCCAATCCCTAACATTCTGTGATTTTGCGATTCTGTGACAGCTGGCTCCAAAGACGGACCTGCTGCTAGCCAAGGCTGAGCCCGTCAGTGATGATAGGATAGGAACGCCTCTGAGAAACCATGCTTAAAAAATGGGGAAAAAAAAGAACTGTGCCACACAACAACGGGCAGAGAGAGGACTGAGGATATGTCAAGACACCAAGGTCAGTGAAGAAGAGGGAAGAGGCTGTGCTCCAGGCACTGGAGCAGAGAGTCCCCTGGGTCGTGGTGAAGACCCTGGTGAAGCGGGTTGTCCCCCTGCAGACCATGGGTGTGACGGGGTGTAGGTGTCCACCTGCAGCCTGTGGAAAACTCCACGCCAGAGCGGGTGGATGCCTGAAGGGGGATAACTGCAGTGTTCATTTCTGCTTGACGTATTCTTGGAAATTGATGGATGTAACAGGCTCAAAGTGCTGAGCTATGTAATGGGTTTTCCCAGGTTCTAAACCACAGGAATGCGTAACATCAACTTGCAGAACACTGAGAACTGAGCACAACAAAAAAAACCCCAAACTTCATCTGTTTTTAAGAGCAGCATGAATCCTTTCCACACAGGTTGTTTAAAGGCAGAAGTTCAGTGCAGTAGGTTATGTGGTTTTGTGAATATTTTGGGTTATATATATGCGTATTTGTCTGTGAACTTCCAGTCCTACTAAATGTTAAACTTTGATGAATCTGTGCAGTGCTATTTTCTTATGTCTTTTCTTTAATCTTCAGATAGTGTCCTTGTAAAAAATCTGCTCTGATTAGATTGATTATATCTTAAGCTTCATTTAAATTTAATCTGAATATAGACTTCTGCTTCCTTTCTTTAACTAACTTACGTTTTTTGCTACAGCTGATTGGAAGGGCTATTTTGTCTTCAAGTTAGTTGCCTTTTCATACCTGATTAAATAAGCTTGTATATATATATATAATTAATTTTCTTCTTCACAGAGATTTAAATTCTTTTAATGTAATAATGTCTTGAATGAAAGAATATTAATGATGTCAATCTGTTGGATAATTCATAATTACGTGGTTTTTTCAATTGTTTTGAAGATATAGTCTGACACAGACAAAATCTAAAACTGCTGAAAAATGTAGAGGAAAACGTAAAGGATGAAATAACCTAAGTTATGCATTTGTTGAGCTAAATACGAGAGGTGAATGAAACATGTTTTTCATATTGCAATTAAATTCAGAACACAAGTTCATTAATTGACTCAATATTCTCAGTATAGCTTTAACTCAGAAAGTAAATGAAAATATGTCAGTGTAATATTGTAAACGGTAGTCTAAAAACTTAAAAATATTTGGAAGTTTCTTGTATAAAAACTGTCTGACATAGCAGGTATGAGTGATACACATTGTTACCTGTTCTGTACTTTCCAATCAATATGCAGTGAAACTACTTTCAAAACAGGACGTGTGGTTCAAAGCTCCTATCTTAGTTACCTGCTATGACTCTCAGTCTACGTTATTTTTTAACAAAACCCCAACTTGTGCTAGTCCTGTAGGACTTGATATTGGTTCCTGTAGTCTTGTAGGACACATTTCTTTACACGGATAAAGAAAAGGAGAAGAGACAGGAGACCCAGAGTAGCTTGTTCGGATGGAAGCATTCAAGAGAGCTGAAATTTTACAGAATACATTGCACAAATACATGATGACAGGCATGAAGGACATGACTCCTGTAAGAGTTACCATTTCTGTTTAGAATTTTGCTTTACTGACATAAAACCTGTGAAACCTTATCTCAAGTATATTAATTTGTTTCAAATTCACACTAGTGTTTCACTGGTGTGAAGCTTATTGATACAAACGTAAGACCCCCTTTCAGTGAAATGAATAAAACCCCCAAATGACAGAAAAAGAATTCACTTTTACCTCTCTTGAAGCTGAGCAGGAAAAGAACAAAGCTAGGAGTTATTAAAGATTTAAAGAAATAGTCTTTACATCTACATTTGCATTTTTTCCTATTAATATAATCATACCTGTTTTAAATACAATCACGTGTGATTGCAGTTTTTGCTTCTGTTTTATATGGTCATACTGCTCCTCAAGTAAGCTTACATCCATCTTGCTTGGCTGCTTATCGCAATCTGAAGCCTGTTGCTCTAAGGTGTGAGTCACTGAAAAAATACCAGTCATGTATTTGTAAGCCTTCACCATCTGTTCCAACAAGGAAGAAAAAGTCATGCAGAAGCAGGACGTTCCCTTCATTGTGTTGGCAAAAATCATGAAGTCGAGTTTGAAGCATCTGAAATCTCCCTAAATAAAGCAGCGACTTTCTCCCAAGCACAGTGAGTTCTTTCAGAAGTTGCGTGGTCTGAAGTTGGGGGTTTCAGTCAGCTCGTTTTCATGCAGCGCGTCTGGAGCTACTGCATACAGCGTTCATGATTATAACTGGATAGTTGGATTTAATGTTGACTTAAGGCTGTGAGCATGCGAAGCTTTGCCAAACAAAACAGTGAAATACAAAACCTCATTGAACACAGTCAGGTGCACAAACGGCTGGGCTATACTGGTTTATTTTGTAATGTTAATTCTTAAAGGGAGGCTGTCGTGGTGACCTCCTCGAGACAGGGGAGGCAAATCTTTCTTCAGGTTTCTTTCTGTGTGTTTTGTGTTTTCCCCTTCACTCTCTTTTTTTAAACTTTCATCCAGTTTCATTCTTGCTGTTGCTTCTTGGGGCAGTGTGGTGGGAGGGGAGGATTTGTTCTACCTTAAAAATTTGATACTTATTGCTCCCCTTTCAGAATGTGCTAAAAGTAATCAGGCCTGGGTGCAGAGTCAAAACAGTACGTACCCATGACCCTTAGATGCTGGAGGTCGGAATGCCTTACTGGGACTCATTTAGGTTTTCTGCCTTTCTATAAAATAAAATATAGAAGTAATCATTTCGTTATTGCGAGCTCAACAAACTCTTCAAAGGCATGGTAAGCCACATGTTTAAACTTACCATACATGTAGTAGTCTTATCTAATAATGAGGCAAAAATTTTAAAAATGCATGGTTTTTGATCATCTCAAATGAAGTACGAAACTATGTCTGGACTATGAACTACAATTTCTGTCCCTGAAATAGATCCATCTGATACTGTTCAAGAGCCCCAGAGAGTGGCATGTAGAAAAAAATAATGCAGTTAAACAGTAGTTTTAATAAAATTGTGCATCTGGTAGGTTCCTTGCAATGAAAAACACGGCTGAAAAAACATTGTGAGAGTGTGAAAAGAATGCCAGTGTGCTGTATTTTTCCAGTTACTGGCAGTACAAATTCAATGCTTCATAAATGATTTACTGAATCAGGCTCAAACTGTGCACATCTTGGGAATCCCTTTGGAAGTCGCGCATACGCAGGTGGCAAGACTCTAGTTACGCAGTGCACAGAGTTCTGGTAAGGATCAGCAGCCTCACGTGTATAAGGCTGCTGTAATTCACTTATCAATAATTGCTTTTGCCTTCCCAATACGCTTGTGTCTTGCAAATTGTGTTGCCTATCTCAGCTGCAGCCTTTTCCTGCCTTAGAAAGGGAAGAACAATAAACACAATACTTTGTCAGACACAATCCTTTGTCAGAAGGTAGCTTCTTTCTTGACCCTGGAAAAAGCATGTGTCATATTAGAGTTGTTCTGATGTATCCACTTTGATATTCTGCCTTCAGTAGTGGCAAACACCTAGTACTTTGCAGAAAGTTACTTTGTTTTGCTCAGTGTTCTGAGTTCTTGGCACACAGAGTCCTCTTTTGGACCTTCAGGCAGTTGGTTTATACATTGGGGCAGGAAATTTAATTAACCTCATCACAGTTTGAGCCGGCATTCGATACAAACATTATTAATGGTCATAAAAGTTACCCAACCTTTTTAAAATTCCAGTCACACTATTTGACTCGCTGACCTCCTGCGAAAGTGACTTGTGCGAACCGACGATGTGTTGCCGGAAGAATTACCAGGGTGGCATCCTTGAACATGAAAGGTAGGCCATGTCTTAAAAATGTACGCTTCTCATTAGAAAAGCATTTCAAGTATAATGAGTATCTGATCAGAAATTATTATTAATTATGTGTATTGTAACATTCCCTCAGGACCATGGGAACGCCACCACATTTGGTTACGCACATGGATCATACAAGGCATTCTCTGCCCAAACAGTTGCATGGGTGAGCAGCAAAACCAGAAACGGGGAAAAGAAACCAGATGCCCAGAGAGATGCAGTGAATGAGTCCAGATGGTACAGCAGAGCGGTGGAACCGTGAGCGGGATTAGCTTCTGTTCTGCTGAGCCAATCCCATACACGTTGCGGTTTGCTTCCTTTTCAGGGCGAGCTTGTGAACAGAGCGTCCTGATTCAGTCTTAGGAGGTGTGTGTATTTTTGTCTGTTTATGCTTTGCTGTCAAGGCATGCATGAGCATCTGGATATATATCCACATACACATACATATGAGTGTGTTTTGTGAATAATTTGCAACCAGGATGCAATTCATAGACTGAGTTGCAGGTTTAATCTATGAACTATCACAAAGTATATAGGGGAAATTGTGATTTTGATGTGTAGTGAGCTGATGTGACTAAGCCTTGTTAGGCCACTGAGCTGAACTTGAAAATGGATTATCCATGGGTTT
The DNA here is from genome assembly GCA_020746105.1 of Trogon surrucura. Classification (NCBI taxonomy): domain Eukaryota; kingdom Metazoa; phylum Chordata; class Aves; order Trogoniformes; family Trogonidae; genus Trogon; species Trogon surrucura. Next base: position 53,786,277 of record CM036622.1, read on the forward strand.
TGTTCTTATAGTGGAACAACTTTCTTTGTGCTCTTAGCCTGCTTAGGTATTACCAACAAAAAAAATAATTCAATTTTTAATTATCATATATACACACAAAATTATGACTTCTGTTTAAATCTGTCAGTCATTCAGTCTTTAACTGGAGTTACTTGGGTCTACAAACGACTGTAAACTTTTAAAATACGCAGCAGGTGGCACTATTGGAGTGGTATGACTGTAGGTTTGCCTTAGTTTTAAATGTTAGAGGCCTCCATTTGGCTTGTAGGTTGCTGAGGACTATAAGCAGTCAAAGTCATTTCCTAGCACGGGCACACGTATTTCCTAACATAGGTTCTGAAAATTTACTGCCATGATTAGGTTTTTGTAAAAAACTTGTCTTTTTTTAATTGAACAAACTTGTCCAAAATATTGCCTATGAGTGATTTTCATTTGATTATCCACTGGAGTCTGGAGTGCTGTATTTCCCTTAAGTCTGTTCTTCCATCACACAATGGAAGCAATTCTTCATTTCCTTGAGGCAAAAAAAAAAAAAAAAATAGAATACTTTATAATCCAAAGGCAATGGCTTTTACAACTTGAAATAGATGTTTATTGCCCTTGACCTTGGTTGCAAAAAATCTCATTTAAAAAGATGCAACTAATTTTATCTCATACTAATTAATTGGCGAGTAGTAAATTAGTTTTTTATTAAAAAAATTGTTTGGAGGACCTTATAGGAATAATTGTTGATTTAAAGATAATTAAAAATGCTCATAATGGTTAACTGACTGAATGCACTTCCCGTAACACTGGGCTTTACTGCACACCTGAGACCAAGGGTACACATGATTATTCATGTTGTTCATTTGCAGAATTATAGACATGCCCAGCATTTTCATGCAGGTTACAAAGACAGAATACAAATATCTGTACATTTGAACTGACACTGAGAAGGGAAATCAAAGTTGCGATAATCCCCTTTCTCTAGCTTTCTATTTTATTTAAATGCAGTCTTTAAGTGTTAGAAAGTGACTGTTTTGTTGTTAGAAAATGTAATAAAATGAAAGGTAGAAACCGCGTGGCTGCTATTATTTGGGTTCCAGTAGAATCAGTAGTAATTGTTTACATTTTAATGACATTTTTGGTAAGACCACATATATTTCTATTATTTGAAAGCACAATCTTAAAGCATACTACAATTAGGAATTGCTTAAGTAGAGCATGCGACTTTCTGATAACGCAAGATTATTTTTCGGTGCTCTCTGCATGCCCCTGCTAATGGGATTAAGGAACTCGTGATGCAAGTTTTCAGTACGATCTCGAGATGTTTCTTCTGATCTGACCTTTCCTGTGCTTTCAGACATTTTTGTCGAAGGGAAAGTGGCCCAGCTGTCCTTCGAGTCCCTCTGAAGGTCTGGTGAGCTTGGGTTGTATGTAGTCCCCATTCATGTTTCCTTGATGGGATTCTATTTTCTCCATGTATCCCTTGGGCTCTTTATGTAAATATAATATTGCCTAGTTAGTACAGGCTGTAAAATGGCTTGCCAAATTTCTGTTCCCTAGATCCCTGAGATTCCCAGGTGACTGAATCTGCTACAACTGATCCAGCCCAAGTGATTGGGAGGGGTTTTCAAAACACTGGTGTGCCCAGAATGAGGTAGAAGCTGTAGAAATCTCCAAATTGCTCCAAGTCCAGTGGTGAACTCTGGCATCTCTGATCCTGCACTCTGCCAGGGTGTCTGTAAAGCTTAAATCAAGCGCACCAAGTTAGCACGGAGGGTTTCATACCAACCATCCTGTGTTTCACCTATTTTACTCACTTATCTGGCTTTGCATGTGTTGGGAACTTGGTGCTATCCAGTTCTGTTTACAGAACCACATTCTTTTTTTTAATTTTTATTGGATGGTAAATGCAGTCACACTGATGTCACTGGATTCATCTAAGTCAAACTGAATTGTCCTGGTTGCGAGGAGTTAAATGCAGCAGATGTTCTTTATGTGATTTTTTGTGCCTGTTCTTCTGTCTTGACTCTGTTGGTGCCGAGGATTAAAGAATCTTCTTTCAGTGTGTTACTTGCTGTGGGAAGTAAACTAAAATGCTGAAATTTGCTGTTAGAGGGCTGCTCACTCTGTTAGTTGTCTGCATTGTTAGGACTTCAATCTCTCCACTTGTGCAAGAAAACAGCATCTAAAATTTAGGGCCAGGAGCTGTTACTCATTTTATAGTTCTGTTGCTCTTGCTCACTGAGAACTTACAAAATTCCCTTTTAGAAGTAACAATGTGCAGAAATAAGACTAAGAAGAAACTGAAGGTATTTAGCAGTTAGAGTTTGTAAACAAATGAATCCTGGCATCTTCCCTTGTAGTTTCCATGGCTTCCTTCTTAGTCCTCAAGTTTCTTAACTTAGTGCAAAAAAGATGGTTAAGTTTACTCCATTTTGACCTCACAAAAACTGTCCATGAGAAGACAGGGCAAGAGGGAACTGAATGGCCTCTTCAGAGGATTTTGGAAATTCAGTGAAGCTTCCTTGATCCTACAGACATCTTAAATTCCAGTTACTGACAAACAGAGTTCACATTTCTGATCCTGCTGCCTAATTATCTTTTCTATACCAAGTACTTCTCTGTTTCCTGTCCATATTGTGATGATGGGTACAGCTCTGGGAGGTGACAGCAGCCTGTGTTTATTTGTTCTCCCAACAGAAAGAATATCTGGGGAAATTTCAAGCGGGATCTAAAAAAAAATCAGATAAACTATATAAATTTTATGCTTTGATTTTTCCACCTGTAAACGACATGATTTTGATTCATTCTTGATTGCAAAATGATTTTTGGTCCTTGCAGGATGGTGCTGGAAAGTGCAAGGCTTGGTCCTTATTAGTTTCCACTTCAGGCACTGTTTGAGTAGGAATGAGTTTATCTTTGATTGTTTTTAATCAATAAAAAGCACTTATCTGTAAGTGGAATTTGATAAGAATCAAGTACAGCATGAAAGAACTGGTTAATCTGTTGTTAATGAAAAGTTTTATCTCGATGACAACATCTTGTTTCTGATACATTTGCTTTTGAGCTGTAGGACACAAACCACTTCAGTATTCATCTTCAAGGAAGTCTGCTGGGTGTATAAGTTAACTTTAATAAGCCTTGCAAATGACTCTGGTTAAGATAGTCCTCCAAAGAGGATGGTTAAGTACTCTTACTATTGTGAGAATGAATATGGACTTGAAATCTGTGCAGGGGACGAAAGTATCCTAAAAATAATTTGCTATTCAGAAACATCCTTCGCTTCACTTGCATGCAGAGATCTCATGAGGAATTTGTACTGCACTTCATAATCACTAGTCGTCTAATTGAGTCAATGAAATTACATCTGTAAAACCAGATACAATTCCACAGTGCCTGATTCAGTACCCACTGAAGTCAACACATGTTCTGCTGAATTTCATAGAAGCAAAATTGGAGGATTTTATGTACATGATTAAATAAAAGCTGCAAATTGACCAATACCTGTGAAACGGATGGTATAATTGGGATTGTGTAGTTGAGCCATATTTAAATTCTTATACCCATTTTTCATGTCTGTGCTTTTATATGGAATCCTGTGCCAATTCTTCATGAGGTCTCTGTAAAGGCCCTTAATTGGTTGATGAAGGATCACACCTGGGATTTTGAATATGCACATCAAGAATTAAATCGACCAATCGGCTTGTGGAATAATTACTACACCTAAATAAGCTATGTCTCCAGTCTTCATATAACAACTGTGGTCTGGGCTTCGTCTGGTGGCACCCATGCGTAGGGCTTTTGCTGGATCTTTATACAGACTTTCATCCACTCACAGCACAGTCTGTGAAATTACAGCAGGTAACAGCCACCTCTAGCCACTGCTTTTAAACATCAAGTATTTATTCTTGCAGAGTAACTAATGAGACTCGCCACAGCAGGAGGGATGGACAAACACAATGTGCAAATCATGTACAAAATTAAGTTTAACAGGTAAGTGCATATTTAGGGAAAACTTTTTTGGTGTTATAATGCCATCTCAATTGAATGAGCAGCAACTTCACCTTTAAATTTTTTGTACTGTGGTATTTTATGTTATCAGTACTTGGTTAAACATTGCTGGAGATTTTGTGATAACAGGGTACCTGCAACGCTAAGTAGAAAGGGAATGACCTTTAGAGAATTATCATTGTTCAGATATCTTTCCACTAGGTAGGTCTGGTGCTCATTTTTTTTTTTTTTTTTTTAAGGTGATGTGTTAATGTGTTATTGTTGTGTTACTTAGAGCTTAACGTTGTAAACATCTCCCACTTAATTAGCAGCATTGCACGGTACTATTGGGTTACTTAGCAAGTAGGTTGGCATTCATCTGACCCCGTTTGCTATGTTTAGCATTTCTGAGGCTAAATAAAGAGGCACAAGATTTCTTAGTGGGAAGAGGATAGTTGTGCCAGCCAGGCCTAACAGTGCTCGGTCTGACGTGGGCTGCAGGTGCTGTATCGCAGGTGCTGAGCCATGTCTGGACGTGCAGTGACTCTGAGCTGTCTCATTGCCTCTGCTACGCCAACCCATGCTCCTGTACCAATGTGGAACACCGTTTGGGGTTTAAGAGATACCTGGCTGCCCTGCTACTTAAAGTAACTAGTTAGATGCCCAGATCTACTGCTGGAAGCAAAAGGATTGTGAGCTTTGTAGTTCCCCATGAACTCCGGTTACTTCCTGCAAAGGTGTATTTCCAAACCCCATTAAATTATCTAGCCATTATAAATCAGGATAGCTGGACTGCTGTCAATCTAATAATCCTAATTTATATCACCGGTCTGGTCTATCTGTTCTCTAGCTTGCTGGCATGTCTAAGATGATGTGATGATAATGAAGCGCGGTAGTTAGTCTGTCAGTGTTTTTGAAGGAGTTCACTGGTGTACAGCTGAAGAATGCAGTTAAATCTCTAGTTCATACCAGGGCACAATTGAGATCAGAGGCAGATTTTGATAAAGTGAGAAGTGAAAAAATTCAGTATGTAGGCATATGGAATAGTTAAAATAATTTCTGTTTTGCAATGGATTGAAATGAATGTGCAGTTGAAGTTAACTTGACAGTGGAGAAAGGAAAAAAAAAAACCCACAAAAAGTATTAATTGGCATACTAGTTATAACTTACCACAACAGCCAAGGGCCTAGCCGAGTGTGGAATTATTGCTTCTCCATCAGGTCAGAAACTAGTTAATAGGAAAAGGGGAATAAACTCACTTTTCCCTTTACCCTGCTTTATGTGTCTTGAGTGATTAATCTGCCCTCTGCCTCAAGATGTTAATCTGCAGCGCTGACATTTCAATTATAAATGGCATTTTGTCCATCCCCTCTGGAAATTCTGGATTTGTCAGTGCTAAAACATCCTTAGTACATGAATACAACTTCACTGATAACTGCACAGCTAAAGTTTGCTTTCAAGAAACAATTTTACAGGCTACGGTAGTATCTGCAAGCATGAACTTTAATGGAGAAAGAACAGCAGTGATCCACGTCTTCCATACACAAACAACTAAATTCGAGAGTACATTGCCTTGATGGGCACCAGTGACTGGGTAAGGCAAAGATTCTTTGAACTTCCCTATTTTCTCTAGAAAAACATGAAGAGTGAAAGTAGCAACATGAACAATCCCATTCTGTCCTTGAGTGGGTTCTCCTACCCTCCTTGTTCCTAATTTAAGGAGATCTGATAACACCCTCTGGAGTTATTCCAGCCCCAACTTTTCTGAAGCATTTCTTGCTATTCAGGACGATTCTTCTATGTGACTGCTGAAGAATATAATTAATTCTTACATCCTCATAAGGTTGCTTTATTTATAAACTGTTGGTTCCTTTCTAAATCCACTAACTCTTTTTCTCAAGTAGTTCAGGATTCTTATGGCTCTCCTCAGAACTGACTCCAGTTTCTCTTTTTTTTGTGAGTAGTTATATTTTGAGAATTGCAGCATTTCAAGCCTTATCCTCCGTATCTGTTACTTGTTTACAGGGAATATACAGTGAGTGAGAGGGCAGAGCGACCCTCATCTCCTTGGCTCATCAGTCACATTCTGCATTAATGGAAAAGCAGCCTCTACATGTTACTCATTCCTTTGTTTTCTGTAAGAGTTACACGAAGGAAAACAGTTCTTGGTAACATTTTAAACACTTTTATTTCCTTCACAGCCTCTTCTTGGTTAAGTGAGACCTTTGCTCAGGATAGGTCCATCCAGCCTGAGCTCCTTAGTGGCAGGGAAATTCCACCACTGTTTGATTTAAAGAAGACAAACATTAGACTCTAAAATGCAGGCCAACACCACTATGCATTTGAAGAGATTCCCCCACTGTAAATATTTTCCAGACAAGGTTTTGTGATCACATTTCTAATACAGGTACTGTAAATACTGACTGTTCAAAGATGATACGATAGATTACGGTTGGTTTAAAGGTAGGCATATTAGAATGTTTGCATTGCGGGTTGGGAGTCTTCAGGATTAACGTCTTAAAGGTTTTCCTTTGCAATACTAACTAGAAATCTTAAAAGTATAAACCTATGGGAGTTAGGGCTTTGGGAAATCACTGGGAATATTTAAAATGTAGTTAAAACGTTCAGTGTATGCCAAAATTTAGTAGTATTTTATAGTTTAAAGGGCATTTCAAATGAAGTATTTATACTGTTAAAACAGTTTAAGATCCCGGGCATGCAAAACCTATTCGACTTCATTAAGGCTCCGCTGAGATACCGCCTTGATTGCGGAATGAAAGTATATTTTAGACGAGCCTTCTTTTGATTAAGCAATTCCACTGTGCTTGTCACGTGCTATGGCGAGTAATGCAAAACCCGAAGACCTCCTTAAACCTTTTTTAAAAAAAAAAAAAAGCAGGGCAAACCACAAATCAAACCTTCACCCGAAGTAACAAATCTGTGGAATACTAAGCATGTGAGTGCGATACTGCAACACGATGTGTTAATGGAATATTAAAACGTCATTAATTCCTTCTGACTGCGGTTTGAAGTTGCCCCCGTTGGTTTTCTTTTTTTTTTATTATTATTCTTTTTCTTTCTGTCCGCTGGCCGGGCGGTCCCTGCCACAGCTGCCGGGTGTTTTCTCACCGGCCCTGGGGAACAGCCGTGCATGAACCCAGCACCTGATCGCGGTCCTGCCACCGGCCAGGCCCCGGCCCGTCCTCTCCCCAGAGCCCTCCCCCTGCCCCGCAGCTCCTGCCCGGCCGGAGGGGCGGGCCGAGGGGTTACCCCTCACTCACCCCATCGCCGCAGGGCCGGGCCGCCGGCTCCTGCCCGCGGGGAGGGGGGGGGGCGGGCCCGCCGGGCCACCCTTGCCCCAGCCCCCGGGATAAGGGTGAGGGCCCCGCCGCGCCATGGCTGCTCCCTGCTACTTGGGCTGGGATTTCAGCACGCAGCAGGTACCGAGGCCGCCTCCCCTGTCCCTCCTCTTTCCTCCCTCAGGGACGCGGCCCCGGCGGGGAAGCCCCGGGGCCTGGCCTGGCCTGCCCTGCCCGGGGCTCGCCTGGCGCCTCAGAGGCGGCGGGGGAGGGGGGGCAAGGCCCGGCCCGGCCCGGCCATCGTGGCCCACTGACCTGCCGCTGTGCCGCCCAGCGCGGAAGGGGAACGGGCCTTCCTCCTCCTTGCCGGAAGCTTGTAGCGCCCCTTTCCCTCCTGCCAGGGACGCGTTTTTTCCGGCGCGTTCCCTGCCTGGCTGCAGGGATGCGGCGCTGGGTGCGGGGTTCCCCTCCCGCCGGCAGCTCGGCCGCCGCTGGCGCAGAGCAACGCCCAGCGCTTGGGGTGTTTGAAGGCTTGTGTGCGCCACGGGTGTTCCCGTGCCTCCTTCCCTTCGCCTGCAGAAGCGAGTCCTTCGCCCCCTTCTGTCCCATCCCGTGTGTGAAGCTGCGTGTCCCGAACCCGTCCTGCCAGGGGTGCGGGTAGTCCCGGAGCGCCGTGACCCTTGTCTGCCCGCAGGCTGGGAGCCGGGATTTGCGCCTAAATCCAGCTTCCCCCGTGACTGATCCTCATGTGAATCATGAGCAGGATTGTGTGAACCGGGACGCTCCGGTTGCTTTGTGGAAATGCTGGTCTCTCAGCGCAATCGGGTGTTGCTACTGCTGCCAGCAGAAGCTCTGCCCAAGCTGCCCGTAGGCCCGGATATGCTTAAAAGAGGCACCTGGGAATAAGTCACTTCATTAAGGCTGTGCTGAAGTTTGAGAGCTTGAGAAGACACATCCAGGTTCGGTTGGTCAAGGTGTTTTGAAGAGGGCATGCCGCAGGCACACAGCCGGTTAAGCTGCAGTGGGTCAGAGCCGTTTTGAAGCTAGAGCAGGGCATCAGTTGGTAAGGAGTTGTTCCAGTGCATAAATAATGACCCCATATTAGTATGGCTAAAACAGACATGGCTTTGTTATTTGAATACAATGCTTTGACATGCCTTGACTTAGGTTTTGTATTCTTTTTTTTGGCTGTTCCTTTAGCAGCCGTTTGCACTCCCTTGTTAAAATCCGCGCAGAATGTGCTGAGCTGCCTTCTCGCTTCTAGGCTGTTAGTGTTTTTCTTCTCTACTAGGTGAGCTTGAGCGCAGATGGAGGAGGAAAGGTTGTGGTACTTTTCTAGCTTGTGCTTACAAGAAAGCTCAGCTTTATGGAGTTACCTGTTTGGGATGTTGTTTTTCTTATGCTGCAGAAGCTCAGAATACGTTTGTGCAATGTGCTCTGAGATTTACTGGATTGCTAGGGTTTGATTTACTCCTCATTTGGAGAGCAGAAGGGTCTTCAAGGTATCCTACGGGTCTGTTAGGATCCTTAGGAAACTGGGTCAAAACCCTCCCCCAAAAACAGGGGGGGAGGAAGCATATGTCATCTTTAAGACTCTGTATTCTTCAGAAAAATTGGAAAAAAATGGTTACCATGTTGCAAGCTATGAGGGGTTTGATTTACTTCCCATCCGGAGGCAAGGAAGGGCCCTGAAGACATCCTATCCTAAAGCTCCTTGGTAAACTGGGGAAAAAAAATAGAGGAGAGTTTAAAAAAGGCATGTGGCATCTTTAAGAAGCTGTATTCTTTGGAGAAGCTGGAAAAAATGGTTACCACGATGCAAACTACGAGCCTGGTAATTTGTTTGCTGTTCTTTAGCATATGGCTGCATCCTGATCTTGTGTGGCTAGGGAAGGGGGAAATAGGGCAGGGGAAATGCGAGCAAACAAATGTACCTGATGCTCAGTAGGTAACATGCTGGAAATTCGCGTAGTAACCTGTTTAATGTAAAATTGGGCCCCTTCTTTCAGCAAGTTTTATGGATTGGATTCATCTTCTTTCCCATTTCATTTGTGGGAATTGAATTATTATTAATGAGCTATCAGCGCTATTTTATTGTTAGTTTTTGTTAACATCCTGTTTTATATCTTCTAGCTGAAAGTCATTGCTATTGATGAACAGCTGAGAGTCATTTATGAAGATAATGTTCACTTCGATAAAGACCTCCCGGAATTTAAGTAAGGCTTTTTATATTTTGCTTGAATAATACAATTTAGAAGTTTGGAGATCGGGATGGGGTAGCTGTGCCCTATTTGGTCTCATTGATTTGTGTGGAGGCATGGAAAAAAGTTCATACCTTGTTCACATTTCCTACTTGGCAAGGGCAGTATGCGCTCCTGTCTTCAGTGATATGTAAATACAGCAAGAACACCCAGCAGGAAATAAATTTTAAAAATCAACCTTGAAGTATCACATATAAATAAGCAAGTCTTTTTTTTTTCTTTTGGAACTTCAGACTTGTGGACATGACTTTTTTCTTTTTGGGACGTAGACATAAGCACCACCTTTGTGTCATAGTGGAGTGTTGTGGTAACAGCAAGTAAACTGCATGAAGGGAGCTTCTAAAAGGCATTTGGAGAAAAATCTGGTGCTTCCAAATCTCAAAATAAGTTGTAGGATGGCAGTTTTTGTTTCCTTCAGTTAATGGACTAGAATTTACAGATGTCATCTTCCACGCTCACAAGTTTCAGTGAAGCACATTTATTTACTTGATGGTTTAACAGCACAAATTGAATTTCATCTTCTAGTTTCAAACCACTAATGGTGACAGTTAGGAAACTTAGCAGTAACGATGAATTACATGGAGCCAATGAGCAATATCACTGTTGGAGTCTATCACAGATGTTCCCTAAGGATCAGAGTCTTTCTTTGCAAATTATTTATGTTGCAGTTGGGTCAAATATCTGCTATTGTCACCTCTTAGGAACTAACCTTTTTCAGGTTTCAAACACTGATCCTATCCTTGCTTTTAACATAAAAGTGTTGCAATCTCTCTTTGGTTGTTAATAATCTTGAAGAACTTTTCTTGGCAGGGATAAACCTGTTGAATTTACCAAGAGAAAATACCGTTTTTCTGTAGGACTCAAGGCGGAGTCTATATTCACAGTGACCGACTGACAGTCACTTCTCCTGTGCTAATGTGGGTCAAGGTATGAACAAGCTTTTTATAGTTCAACTTCTTCCTTCCTCTGACTGCTTTTATTCTGTTTCTTTGTGGTGTTATTCTCTGTCGTGGTATGCAAACATTGACATTCTCAACAAACATTGTGGAAGTTGCTAACCCTTCGAGATTTGTTTGTTTGTTTCTTCGCTCTCTGCTGTTACAGCATTGTATGTGTGATAAGTCCTTTCCTGACTTTGCGTCATTTGGAAAAAAAGACTTTTCTTTCAACTCATCGTTTTGCTGAGGGTGTGAAAGGGGCAGCTGTCACTTTGCCCAGCTCAAGTCTGTGGGTTTGTGGCATTCGTATTACTTGCGCACTACCTTTTTTTTTTTTGTTAAGCTTTGCTAACCAACTGATGTCTCAGCTGGTAAGTGGTTAAAGAGGAATTTTTCAGTCACTTTAACTGGTGTCTATTTTGAAATACAACCTTCTTTTCTACTTTAAAAAAAGGCCTTCCTTGCTTCCCTGCAAGGAAGTGTTCTCTCTAACACTTGGTCACGCATGGTACTGTGTAAATTTGCTCTACTAGTGTGATTCGGATAGTTAAGATACTTGAAGGGTCACAGAACCCCCAGCTCGTGATCCACAATAGTTGACAAAGGTAAATTTGCTTGCAGTTGGTCTTTTGAACCATAATAAACAGCAACAGTTGTAATTATTGAATTAATAATACGATGATACAGGCATATAGTGTTTCTTGGGAAATTTTGCAGTCTTGCAGGGGTCCGTTTGTCAGGATAGCCTGGTAAATGGTGATCTGAATGAATCTCTGTAAAGATAGATTAATTTTTGATTTTGAACTTCAGAAGATGTGGCAAGAACAAAATTAACCTAGGTGCTTGAAGTGCTGAAAGGCACTTGTGTTAGCCTTATATTAAAGAGACTCTTGAGTTTTCAGCTGGCACTGGAGCAGTGGTATTGAGAATACCTAACGTCTCGTAGGATGATGTGCAGGGCACACCCCATTAAGATTTAAGAGATTTCTAAAAGTAAGAACAGAAAAAGATAATCTTGCTTTGTGTCTGGCACTCTTAAAAGTGGCTTTTTAATTAATTGGGATTCTTTAACTCTTGCCTCTTATTTAGGTTTCAAAGAATGAATCTTTGTGATTCAGCTTGTTTAAAGATCTTTTTTTTTTTCCCTGTGTGATTCAACTTCGCTTTTATGGACTCTTACTTAGTAAATTAATCTATGCAGGCTCTTGAGAAGTCCATAGTCATTATCTAATTTTTCATTATCTGCCATGAACTCTTATCAGTGATGACATGAATTTACTGTTTAATTCCAGAGATTGCAAGTATGCATAATTTCAGAGCTCGTTACAGTCATTCTTGATTCTGTTTGTTCTTCTAGGCGCTGGATACGATTTTGGAAAAGATGAAGTCTTCGGGCTTTGACTTCTCTCAAGTCAGAGCTTTGTCTGGTGCTGGTCAGGTTAGTTTAGAAAGAAAAAAATCAGTCTTGCTATATCTCTTCAATAGAGTGTAAGCTGTGGTGATAGATTTCATTCGAATTGTATTGCAAAAAACATAATGTATTGCATAACGACATCAGGTAAGACCAAGCTTCTGTATAAGCGTCCATTGAAAGACACATTCCTAAGGGGAACTTAAAACCTGGAGGGCACAAAGCAATTGCTAGAAGAGAGTTGGAGTGGAGGATGAGGTTTACAGTTGAGTTGTTTAGATGAGTACAGTGTATAACTAGGTGGTTGCCTCTTCTTTAAGTTCTTTGTACATACGGATTCTGAGATAACTGGGGTAGTTTTGGATTCCAGCATATCCAGGTGCTTGTGGAAAAGAAGTAGAAAAATAGTGAGGAGCGCAGTTTGGTGAAAGCATCTTGACATCCTGTTGAGCAGTTTTTCCTGGCTGGGCTAGAGATCTGTCTAGGAAGAACAAAAACCAAATGATGATAGCCTTTGATGCAGAAATGACAAAGGTGCCTGTAGTGCGTAATGCTTATTTACTGAGATTCATAAAACCCCTCCTGACCTTTAGCCAGTTAGCCAGTGTGCTAGAACTCTGCTGAAACGACGAAGTCTTTTATAACTTTCGCAGATGATATTCAGGATGAGGACAGCACCAAAGCGGTAGCTAATTCTGACACGTGCGGTTTAGTTTATTCATCTTGATATATCTGGGACTAATTAATCAAAACTCTTGCTTTGATCTCCATGTTTCATTGATTTCAGTTGAAAGTCTGAGCAAAGTGTCTGAGTATTGTAGCTGGTATCAAGGCTCCGTTATGAATTCTTCAGTGAAACAGAAGTTAGAGATGCCAAGTAACCCCAGTTTACTCAAGTGAGAAAAGATGCATTTCTGGATTGCCCATATTCACCTTTTTTTTTGCCCATCCTGCAAAAAGTTGGGAGTATCAACCTGGTTCTAGATTAAGATTCTTTTGGGTAGGACAGTTTTAATTTAGATGCCCCCTTCAAACCCACATTGTTCTCTTCCTTTTCTCCTTGAAGAACCTTATCTTTATGCTGCGGATCACTGTGGACGTGCACTGATGTGCCAGTGTTTGTCCCGAAGAAGGGAACAAACTTGCTCTCAGTTGGCTGCAGAAATGGCAAGAGAGGTGTGAAATACAATCGGGATGATGCTGTGATCAAGTGTTCTGTGCCCAGACTAGAACTGTCTGGCTGGAGGAAGCCACCTGAGAGATGGAGCTTAAGTAACCTTCTCAATCTTCTGCAGTCTGGTGGTAGTGACAGGTGCAGGCATGTAACTGAAGAATCTGAGGGCTGTGCTGAATTAACCTGGAATTAAGTTGTGGAGCCCTGGCTACAGGTCAAAGAGGCCTCAAAGAAGTATTTAATACCATTAGCGATATACTAATACTTCCCACTAGAAGTTGTTGTAGTTCAAAATCATCGTTGTCTCTTGACTCCTGAGTTTCCTGGTTTAGTATATGCTTTGTGTGGTCTTAGTCCTTTAATGAGACACTTGATTTGAAAAGGTGCATTTTTTGGTCCTAGTTTGGAAAGAGTTCTCTGTCTCTTAGAGTTTGAAATTCAGATCAGGATATATACTTTGCAGTGTGGGAGGACACCTCCAACTTCTGTTTCTGTACTTTCTCCAGCAACATGGGAGTGTGTACTGGAAAGAAGGAAGCATCCAGACTTTAAAGAATGCATCGTCCAAACTGCCTTTATATGAGTCACTAAAGGTAACATCCATAAAAGAGCTCTGAAGGGAAACCTACACTGTCTTTTTTCAGATCCTTACATATTGCTTTTCTCCTTGCAAACCTTTCTTCTTGTTTGGCTGAGTGGTGTGCCCCTGCAGCGTAAAGTGAAATGTACTGGTTGTTCCTTCAGCTCCAGGGCTTTTCACATTTCCCTTTTTAAGTGACAGTATATACTGCTTTAAAAGCTTACAGGTGCCAGTGGGCATCCCAGAATCTTTCTATGTCAGAACAACAGCCTGTTTGTTCTTTTAGGAAACATAGTGTTTTTGTAAATACTTTACATTTATAAATGTAAAGTGAATACTTTACATTTCTAAATATACTTGTATCAACAAAAAAAGTGCTATTGTATGTGAGTTTCCTTGGAATGCTTGTGATTTCATTACAAAATAGTAAAAAAACCAAAAAAACCCAACAGAAAAACCCAATTTAAAATTGCCTCTGAAAGGATGGAAGTGTAATGGACACACTCCTAACGGGTACGTTGTTGAACCTCAGCATTTTGTGTGTGATTTGTAAATTTTGAACATAGACTTGACAAACTTCTATTTAAAAAGCAAAGTAGGGAGGAATCGACTTTCATCTTAAAGACCTTTACCTTCCTTCCTTCAAGATTAGAAGAGACTGTTTTATGTTGAAAGGGAGACATTTGTGTAACTTACCTGCTAAATGATTAGTTTTTTTTAGTATCTAATCTGTGCAACACTCATGAAAATGGAATCAAAATGCTCCCTAAGTCTCAGTTGCATTTCCAAAAGATTATGCCAGCCATTAAAGAGAAATCTGTTGGTGGATCTGTGGAAAGATAATCTCATTGTTCAGAGAGGGGATAAACTTTCATAAAAGGGCTTGGGGTTTTGACTACCAACGGGAGTGTATTGAGACATCTGAAATAAAGTTGCAGTTAAATTTTTCACCACTAACCAACGTGCTGCCTGATATCTGCTTTCTGGTAGTCACCCAGAGGAGACCAGAAGGCACGTCGGAGAACTGAGCCGATGTGTCGGTGTGCTGTATCGCTATTGCTCTGGCAGGGATCTCCTAGAGATCAGCCTTCCTACTAAAGTATATTATTCGTTACAGACCTGTTTTTCTGTCAGCAACAGCCCCATCTGGATGGATTCTAGCACAACTTCCCAGTGCAGCGCTCTGGAGAAAGCCATGGGGGGAGCGCAGCACTTGGCAACTATCACTGGTTCTCGAGCCTATGAGGTGAGGAGTGGGTGGGAGAAAAGTCCTCAGCAGAGTCTTTTGTGACAGAAACAGTTCTGCCATTACTGTTTACAAAGATGTGTAGCAGTGGGATGAGGGGCAGTGAGTTTAAACTAGAGCAGATTTAGATGTTAGGAAGAAGTTCTTTGCTATGGGACACTGGAGCAGGTTGCCCAGGGAAGTTGTGGATGTCCCCTTCCTGGAGTCTTCAAGACCAGGTTGGACGGGGCTTTGAGCAACCTGGGCCAGTGGGAGGTGTCCCTGCCCATAGCGGGGGGATTGGAACTAGAGGATCTTTAAGGTCCCTTCCAACCCCAAACACTCTGTGTGGTACCGCAGCAGGTAATGATGAGCCATTAACTGTGGAAGAGTTTTTGAAGAAACTCCAACAGTATTGTGCCTTACGATAGCCTCACAAAGGAAGATGTGGAAATTTTAAAGTGAAAATAGGCAAACATTGGCAATTTTGCTGCAGGAAGCTGCTGGAGTGAGCTGTTGCATTTGTCCAGTGATGCCGAGATGCAGTGCTTGGTGGCCGTGCTTACGGTCTCAGGCCCGGGGAACTCCTGCACGGCTCCACTGGGATGGCAATCCAGTTTGTGTTACTGGTTTCCTTGGGGCTCTGACCACGCTGTTTGTGCATCACTGCTCTGGGTTGCTTTTGCGTTTAAAAGATTGATATTTTAATATTCCCTGAAGATTAACAAGCAGCTGTTGACCTAAAAGATGTGTTTTGGAAGTTTGGGATGATCTCCTCTTCCTGAGCTTCCCTTTCCTGTAACTGTGACAATGAGTTACTGAGTGAGAGCGACGCTGCCCTCCGGGCATCTTGGAACCTGTTGCTTCAACAGAATAAGCCTCTAACCTCCCAGACTGCTGATTCTGTTTTTGAATCATCGTGCAGGGATTATGGCCACTGTTGAAATCAGACTTTGTGTACCACAAAAAGTTTATTTTTAACTTGGTAAAGGTTAAGGTTTCAGTGTTATAAGGTTTTTTTTTTTGTTATTTGGCACAATATATGGATGAAAAATGCTACTTTGAGTATGAAACTTCCTGCTCTGCTCCCAAGTCACCTGCCTCACAGAGAGGTGCATAGGTTGAGGAGCTTACACCCTTTCAAGGGTTTGAAGGCAGCATTTGAATTGTGCTGGTTTCTGTGCACGGAATCAATGTGATTCATCCCATTGAGCAGTCATTTCTGGAATGTAAATTATGGATAGTAATGCTTTTTCACTTTTTTTTTTGAAAGGTGAGCAAAAGTCTCATAATGCGACTCCGCGTTATAGCCTGTTTAGTGCAGTTTGCCTGCTGTGCACTGACTTTCATCATGCATCAGGCAAATTAAATATCCAAAGTGCAATGTGCTGAACTCATTACAGAGAGTTAATGATTATTGACTCCATTTAGGGTTTGTGTTTCTAAGCATTTGCATTTCTTTCTCAGCGTTTTACAGGAAACCAGATAGCAAAGATTTACAGCCAGAATCCTGAGGTCTACGCGCAAACTGAGGTTGGCTCAACTTCGATACACTTTTTGGAAAGCACAGTTGAAAAATCTTTTAAAGTTAATTTTGTGGGGATGCCTTTACAGACTTTTAAAGTGAAGAGTGTTTTGATTCTCGTGTTTGATTTTAAGATTAAAATTGAAAATGATTATTTTATGTTTTGTTAAATTATTAGTTCTTATACTTAACACAGAAGGCTCTATTGGATCTTACCTTTGTGGAAGAAATTTTTAAAAACAAACTTTCATTTGAGTGGTGATAAATTGCATTTACAGCAATTTGAACACAATAGGGTAGTTAAACACACAGTTGAAATTTTTGCACTTAGAACTGACCGTTTGCGTGCTGAAACGTGATTGCTCTGCCGTACAAAGCTTTTATCTGTGCTCTTTTGCCTGCGGAAAAAAAACTGCGATTGATTCTAGACTTTCTTAATAGTTCTTCACTTCAGGAGCTGTTTTAATTCTATTATTAAAAATGGATTGCATTATGTGGTAGGTTTCCTTCTGATTTTTCATTTTCAGAAATCAGCTCACAATTCCATTGTTTCAGTTTGTTTAGTCTGCATCTAGCTGTGACTGAAATGCCATGTTTTGAAGCAAGGTGAAAACTCCATGCAAATATGATGTAAATGGAAGAAGGAGCTCCACCCTGCGATTAGATTATGCCAAACATCCAGACCCCTGAAGTCAGGCCACTCCAATTTTTGTGTTACTGCAGTTTTCCTTACATTTTTTGTATTTTTTAAAAATCTTTCTGCAGGGAACACTTAATTTAAGGGTGAAGTGAGTTGCAAAGTTGACTGTATTTTGTGGAAGAATACTTCATTTTTAATATATTTGGGTTTTTTTATTACATTTTCACTATATAACATTTAAACCAGTAAGGTATGAGATGAAACAGAACACCACTGCAGTCTGACGGTAAGCTTAAGACTGAGTTTAGAGAAAGATACTTGAGTGTGGAGCAAGTGGGTCCATGGAACTGAGAGCTGGCCAGACCAATTTCAGACTTCGAGGTCTGGCACTTTTTTAGCGATAAAGGATATGCTGAAGCACAAAATATCTCTATGGCAGAGTTGCTCTTGGGGGCCTTCAGGAAGCACTTAGCAGCTCAGCAGTCTCAACGACGTGTGGAAGGTGGATGGTTTTCTTTCTGTAGGTCAGCTTGGTAAACTGGCTGATTCACAGTTTAACTTCATCCTTTTCCTTCCGTTTCAGGCAGCTAGTGCCCACTGGGGCACCACAGAAGGTAGGCCTTCGTTATCTAAGCATAATATGATACATTCTTGAGGAGAGACGCACGAAGAGCAAGTACATCATTAAGTTTCCTGGCCATTATAACCACCTCTTCGAGCTCTGGCTGTAGTCCTGTCTTTGAATGCTGTGTGAGGCAGTGGTTTTGTGATCATTAATAAAAATCCCGTCACCGCTGGCTAATCAGATTTGCTTCTGATTAGCTGTTGGGCGACGATCCTATTTCTTCTGAATTAGGCAGAGCACACAATAAGGAATTTGTCGTCTTTTGTGCCAGCTTCTTGGGAGCAGATAATACGTGATCGTGCAGAAAGCTTGGTGTCACCACTTAGCTTGGTGGTTTGTGTAGCAGATTCAAAGCAGAAGCAAGTTCCTGTTGGATCAGCGCGTTGTGTCGTGGCCGGGGAATTTTTTGGGCCACTGTTAGAAGCCTTACAGCTGGATTTAATGCATTTTTGGAACATACCCTGAGGCAGAGCTGCAGGTAGTGAGTGGTTCAGTTCAAAGCTTCTGGGAGTAACTCCTGCGAGATCGGGGGTCTCAGCTGGGAGGAAGGTAAGAGGTCACGTAAAGGTGCTCGCAGAACTTTGCCAGAGGGGCTAAAAAACTTACAAACTTGTGCTCTGGGTGGACCAGTGCGTGGTTTCTGGGCACTCCCCCTGTCATCAACATAGAGGTGATTTTGTTCATTTTTTTCCCCCTAAGTAACTGTTTTTCCTTGAAATGAGAATCTGTGATACACTGAGGTTGTGACTTAATACATGGTAACATGGAGGATGCTGATACACGAGGTGTATTTTGCATGTTTTGGAAGGCAAAGCTATTAACAGCTTTTATCATGGGCTTGCTTTTAGGTTGATACCCGCTGCATTACTTAGGTGGTAAAATAGAGCTGAATAATCTTCCTAGGTGTATTGTTGTGTGCTTTCTTCACCTAACGTTAAACATCTATTAACATTTGCTGCTTGCAGTCACCTAATTATTTACTTTCTTTGAAGTGAATACTGACGGGACTCACTGTCTCACACTTTTTCTTTCAGAGAATCTCTTTGGTTAGTAGTTTTGCAGCGTCCCTTTTCCTAGGAGCCTACGCACCCATTGATTACAGTGATGGTAAGTGTGTGGGCTTTTCTCATAGTAATGATTCAAGGCAATTTTTCTTTCCGTACCCAACTTACATAAAAGGGGGCAAGGTCTCTGCTATTTATTTTCAGACTTTAACGACAAGTATATTAGATTTTAAGCTGCTCCTTTGAATTTGTCGTTACTCTTGACAGTGTTGTCACCTGTGCTGCTTTATCCCCATCGTACTATGATTCCCATTTCTATAAAGTAGATCCACAGGAAATATTCTTAAATGAAATTGTACCTTTTTCATAACTTTATGATATATAAAGGAATGTTGAAGTATCTATTTAAAAGCGTGAAAAAGTTGTGGGTTTCTAAGTTAGGCTGCATAGTTCTGATCTTTGTTCTTTGGTTTTGCTAGTTTAGCTCCAGGTTGTACAGGATGTGAACAAGATGTGTATCGTGATTATTTCCCCCCCCATCTAACTGGAGTATGGATCTATAGCAGAAATGTTTTTTTCCAAAATGAACGAGAGAAAAAAGCATAAACCAAGCAAAAAAAAATCCTAAACTCAGTTAAAAAACCACCACCTTTCATATCTATTCATCATAACAAAGACAAAAAAGTGACAAGGCTAGTGTCTCTCTTCTCTGTTGTGTGTTATCTCAGTTATCCAGCTTTTAAATGGCAATTTTAAATGACAATTACAAAGGAAACCATTTTCCTGGGAGCTGTGCTGTTATTTCTAAATAGCATTTTTGATTCCTGCTCCGAAACTAAGAGAAGATGTATTTCAGAGCTGAAAGGTTAGATAACAAGGCTCTCTAAGGAATTTTTGCATTACAGAGCCATAGTTGACACCCGTGTGTTAAGACCAACTCATTTTTTCCTCCTTTGTTGTTCCATCAAAGCTTGTAGGAGAAGGCAAGACACCTCAATTTTAGCTAATGGACAACTTATTCAGTATCAGATCTCCTGGTTAGACTCGAGACCTTAAAAATTGCGAGGCAATCCATGCTTATTTTGCAACAGTAGTGAGACTATTACGTCTGTCTTCTAGTCGGGTTCTGTTAGCTGCGTTTTTTCACAGATGAATTCTACTTTTTCTTGTATCATTGGCAACAATAACTCTTTGGAGGTTTGCGCTTTGCTCCTCAGTAGGCTCAAATACTGGGCGTTTCAGCTGCTCAGCAACCCACAGAACTAGCTCCATGGGCTCTGTTTCAAAGGGAGACCTCAAAGGTACTTTTTCTAGTAAAGAAACGCATTTTATATTTACTTTTCAGTGAGAATGAAGTGATAATTTTGATTCAGGTGTTTAAATTTAAAAGTACTTAAAAAAAGTTGATTTGGGGAGTTGTTTTGGTGTTTTTCTGATTTTTTTTTTTTTTTTTTTTTTTTTTTTTTTTTTTTTTTTTTTTTTTGATAATGTTACCTCTGCCTTTTCTACTTGGAAACAAGTTGGGGCAAAGCTGCGCTTCTCCAGTTTCAGAACATGAAGATTTCTGTGTTTGATTGAAAACCAAAACGTTTTAAACTAAAGAAAATGAAAGTTTGCTTCATTGGAAGCATTTTTCCAAACAGCTCGAGGATAGCCTGTTCTGTCACACCCCTGGATATTTACGGAACTTGAATAAATGTTATCTGCTGCTCAGAGCATGCAAGATTATTAAATCTTTGTGTGAAAAAAGATAAGAGAACTAAGCAGGATGTTGTAATTCTCTTTACAAGACAAAAGATTTTTCGGCATCGTAAGCTATATTTTGTTTTGTTCATTCCTTTCTTCTGTTAACATAATGAGAGAGAATTCTAATTCCAGTAATAAAATATAATTATAAAGTATGCAGTAGTTATTTAGATCCAGCTGAAAAACTTGTTTGCTTGTCATTTACGATTTCTTGCAATTCACTTGATCTTTTATGTTGCACCTGTATGTTGTAGTTTAAAATGCATCTCTCAAAATAATGTTCAGATAATAGACCTATTCTTCATTTCTGTAGGTTTAACTTCGGGTCATATAGTCTTTAAAAGACCCTGTCAAATTGTTTAGCTCTGCACAATAACTTATCTCTCTAAATTTGCAGGTTATTGTAGGAAATGTGCTATTCAGTTTCAGGATTTTTTTTTTTTTTTCTTTTTAAAGGTCCAATCTTGTAAGGTTCAAATCACTCCTCGTTGAATGGCTGAGCACCCTGGGTGATTGATTTTTAAAAAAAATCAAATTACATCCTGGTGGAATGAAGAATGATTTTCATTTATATTGTGCAGATGTTAAAAGTAAGATACATTTGGGACCTAAACAAGTTGAACACTTGAGGCATTGTTTCTTTTAGAAGACACCTTAAAGAACAGCAATTCAGCTCTTGACCTAGAGAAGCTTTATCTTTTGTAATGCTTTTCTAAGAGCCGTAGGCAAATCATAGCTTAGCATACTTGGTTTTGTGGTTCTATCAAACAGGGATGCTTTGAGCTGAAGCCTTTCAAAAGGACTGAATTTACCCCGAAGGTAGCTTGCCTGGAGTTGGCAGAGTTACGCTGCTGCTGATTTTAGCTCACTGCAGAGGGCTGTAATACAGGTGCACCTACCTGTTTTTAAATGTGTGCAAATATTGATCTTTAGTTTGTTGATTAATGAGGCCAGTTAGGCTGCAGTGTTTAGTCTTTGTAGTGAAAGCGTTGGGGTATTCTATCCCCTCCACCTCCCTGGTGATGAGGCACTTACACTTCTGTATATGTAGTAAATATTAACAAGTCCTAATTGTGCTTTTTTAAATGATTTTATGATGTTTGCAGTGAAATACTGAGTCCTGTTCCCAGGTATTGACCCTTTCCTCAGTCCATGGCCTTGGCTATTGACCTTCATTGCTGATGTGGTATCCGTTTGGAGTGACAAGTCGAAGGGCTGCCTTTGCTGTCCCCCCCTCACCCTTGGTTATCAGATTATTACTTGTTTTATAGGTTAAACTCAGTTGCATAGATTGTGGCCAGAGGTGCTTGAGTTAGGAACCTGCTGCGCGTCACTCCTCGCATAGTCAAAGGAGAAAGAGAAGCGGTTCCAGGGAATGTTCAGATCGAGTTTTTCTTCTCACCTTGCTAGAGATTCTCATGCAAGTGCCCACAGTTGGGTAGGGTGAATCCAGGCCAACAGATTAGTAGTTCCTGTCAAATAGTTGTTGCACATCTTTTAAGTGAGTTTCTGAGGGCGGGGTGAATTAGCTCATCTTTCTTTTCTCAGGGCATGTTAAAGTCTTGCTGCCACTGGTCAATAAACTGAAGTGTTGTTTGTCTATAATAGAAACTTAGATCTTTTCAGTTAAAAAGGGTAGTGGTTTTGCTATTGTGTGCAGGGAGGATTTGAGGCTGTTCTTACGCCTCACAAAATTTCTTTATAGGATACTGGTTAAATATTTCTCCAGGTTTGCAGGTTGGGGAGGAGAAAGGATTTTTTTCCCCCAAAAATACAGAAAACAACTAACCTTTCTCTAATAAAATTCCTAATTGTTTGAAGATTTTGCACCTCACTGATTAATTTAATTTGGTGAAGGGATTCCTTACCTCTTTAAGTAGGGCTTTTCTGGGAAAATTCATGGATACACATTTTTCCTCATAGAAAAGCTTGTTGTGCCTGAGAGCTTGGAGCGTGCGGCTGCTCACACCCTCTGCCTCTGGGACATGTGGACAGTGATGCTCGGCCCAGCTTATCCTGGAAGGACTCAGTTTACTCCTGGAAGGAGGGGACAACTAGGTTTAAGAGTGGCCTCACACTGAGAACTAAGAGATGCTGGAGTAAATCTTGACATCTTCCCTTTTCTGTGGGCAGTAGCAATTTTGACAGCGGAAAAGCGAAACGCGCCCTTTGCCCGTGGGATGCGTGTCGCACCTTGTGCTCTGTCAGATTCCTGCTGTTGCATCCTAGCCCAAATAAACCAGGGCATAATTTGTTAAGTGTATTTGATTTGCCTGAAATAGGATTGGTTGATTTTAATAAATTTAATTCTGTTTTTTTACGTTATAAAGTGTAGTCCAAATACCCTAAAGTTTGGCTTGGTTTGTTCCAGAGTCCCAGCTGGAGTGTTGCCGCACTTTTGGTTTACAACACTGGGAAGCACTGGGTCCAGACCTTGCTGATGGTGCTTAGGGTTGGACTGCACAAATACGTATTTCATTTCTAAATATTATTAAACTTATTACTAAACCTGTGTGAGAAAGGCTGCTGCGTGTGCGTAAGCAGCAGAGGTGTATGTGTGTGGAGCGTGTTGCAGGTGTGTGACTCTTCAGAACAAGCACTGCTAGATCCTTGTGATGTTCTGGCTGACACGTGGGTCGCATCTCTTCTCTTCCTCTGTGTCTCAGCATCACAAGCTTAGGTAAACTGAGGAAGTGTGGTCTGGATGACCAAGTAGTGAGGTGGGTCGAGAACTGGTTGAAGGGAAGAAGCCAGAGGGTTGTGGTCAATGGGGCTGAGTCTGGCTGGATGCCTGTGTCTAGTGGGGTCCCTCAGGGGTCAGTGCTTGGGCCGGTGCTGTTCAATATATTCATCAATGATCTGGATGAGGGATTAGAGAATGTTGTCAGCAAGTTTGCTGATGATACGAAATTGGGAGGAGTGGTTGACACACCAGAAGGCTGTGCAGCCATTCAGAGAGACCTGGACAGGCTGGAGGGCTGGGCGGGGAGAAATCTTCTCAAGTTTAATAAGGGCAAGTGTAGAGTTTTGCACTTGGGAAAGAATAACCCCATGTGCCAGTATAGGTTGGGGACTGCCCTGCTGGAGAGCAGCGCAGGGGAAAGGGACCTGGGGGTTCTAGTGGACAGCAGGATGACCATGAGCCAGCAATGTGCCCTCCTGGCCAAGAAGGCCAATGGCATCCTGGGGTGTATTACAAGGGGAGTAGCAAGTAGGTCAAGAGAGGTCCTCCTGCCCCTCTACTCTGCCCTGGTGAGGCCGCATCTGGAATATTGTGTCCAGTTCTGGGCCCCTCAGTTCAAGAAGGACAGGGAGCTACTTGAGAGAGTCCAGCGCAGAGCCACAAAGATGGTGAAGGGAGTGGAGCATCTCCCTTATGAGGAAAGGCTGAAGGAGCTGGGTCTCTTTAGCTTGGAGAAGAGGAGGCTGAGGGGTGACCTCATTCATGTTTATAAATATGTCAAGGGGGAATGTCAGGAGGACGGAGCCAGGCTCTTTTCAGCGGCGTCCACTGACAAGACAAGGGGCAATGGGTGGAAGCTGGAACACAGGAGGTTCCATAAAAATATGAGGAAAAACTTTTTTACTGTGAGGTTGACCGAGCACTGGCACAGGCTGCCCAGGGAGGTTGTGGAATCTCCTTCTCTTGAGACATTCAAAACCCACCTGGACGCGTTCCTGTGCGCTCTACTGTAGGTGATCCTGCTCTGGCAGGGGGGTTGGACTAGATGATCTTTGAAGTCCCTTCCAACCTTTAACATTCTGTGATTCTGTGATTCTGTGAAGCTTAGAATCATAGAATCATAATCTTGTTCCACACACCCTGTGTGGGGGATCAACTTCACCATCTTTGTGCTTTGAAAAACTTGGAGATACGCTGAATGGAAGTGCGGTTTCAGGTTTTCCGCTGTGCTCAGCTGGGAGTGTGGCTGTGTTTCTGAGATAAGTAAGTCGTGGGCTAAACAGTCTTGGAAATGAAAATGGTGTTAATCTAAAATAAGACTAATATGCCCCTGAATGGTGCTAACCAGAAACACACACAGATTTTCAAGTGTAGTGAAATGTGCAATTAAAGGCATCTTAGAAATGTAGGCAAGTGCTGTGGAGTGCTCAGTGTGATACGTAGCTTCAGCCACTAACTGACTTCAATTAACTTTTAAACCAGCAATAAAACAGTGAGGAAAAGCCATGAGAAACCAAACCAAAACTGTGCAGGCCTGCTGCAGATCTAGCGATAGTTCTGGTGAGGAAATAGGTGACCTAATCACTTACTTGGGTTTTTGCAACCTCTAATTTTGTTCTAAACTACAGAGGTGCTGCGTGCTTGCAGGTGTTACAGATTTCAGTGAGGCTGTTCAGCATTACTGAAAATCCTGACTTTGGTATTCAAAGCTGAACTTTGCAGTCTAGCCTCAAAATTAGATGCTGCGTTTGAGAATTTGACATCTTGCTTTTTTTTTTTTTTTGACTTCTAAGCCTTTATTTTGTCATCTCTTGAAGGAGGAAACAATTATATGGAGGAAGATTAGTCAGCATGGGTTTAGATGCTTATATGATATTCTGCTCAATATTTACGTTACTTGGGAGTAATGTAAAGCCATACCACGCAGGGGGGATTTTTTTTTTAATATTAGGTCTGAGCTGAGCACCACACACCTTCGCGTGACAACGCTGCGTCACCTTTAGATAGTTATAGTGAAGCCTTTGTCTAAGGTCGAAGATTTGGAGAGGAGTTAATTTGGGAATAACTGAATTGTCTAATGCACTGGGCATCAAGAGAAGTCTTATCTGCTGCCTTTACAGGTGAAAGGTGTCTAGAGGCTGAATTACCAGTATCCCTTGTACTTAGAAGAGCTGCAGCCATTCTCTTTGAATGTAAAATACGCATCTGGAATTTTTCTGTAGCCCGTAATGAGGCGGGATTTTCTGGTACAGTGCTGCCTCGTGTTTAACTGTGTGTGCCTCCTGTTTTGATCTGTCTCGTAGGCTCTGGCATGAACTTGCTGCACATTTGGGAAAAAGTATGGTCAGTGTCCTGCCTTGATGCTTGTGCACCTGGATTGGAGGAGAAACTGGGACGCCCTGTACCATCCCATTCAGTCCTGGTATGTGCCTGTCTAGGAGAGTTGTCAGCACCAGATGGGGCTTTGTGCTGAGTTCTGCTGGTGGGGCTCTCTTGGAGCGTGTTTGTGCGTGTGTAAGCGTGGGCACACGGTTACCTGCAGAGCTGCCCTGCTTGGTTTAATATTTCCAGGTGAATGTGTATGCCAGACCAGAAACAGACATCTTTGAAAGCTGCTATCTCATCTCTGTCATAGCGTTCGTTGTTCATCTCTTTGGATTCTTGCTACGATGAGAAAAGTTTTGTGGATGATTCAGGGATAAGAACCTTTTGGGTCCCCTCCTATGCCCACAAGCACCTGGTTGCTGCAGAATTTGTTACTGCATAAACAGAACCCAACATTTGCATTTCTTGACAGAGACCTTGTTTTAAACTGGTTGTAGAGTTAATGAGGTAATCTTTGTGAATAATTTGGGATATTTAAAGCTCCTCGGTTCACGTAGCATAATGGTGAAATCAAATCAAGCTGCGCATCTCCTGGAGTAAATGAATTTAGTCTTAATACCCAGCACAAAAAGAGCTGTGGCTTTGCTGGTGCAAAGAGTGTAAGTTGCTGGTAAGAGAGTGTAGATACCCATCACCTGACCCCTCTGAATCCAGTGTTGATGTTCTGTAATGGAGAGGAACACATCAAAAATCCAAATAGATATCTTTATATTTTTTAATGGATTGTTTTCTTCCTGTTTTTTTTTGCTATGGCTATCAAATGTGGCTTAAAAGAATACGGTTCTTGACCCCTAAAATAATAGGGGTCATATTCCAGCATTTGATGTTGTGATGTATATTAATGCTGTGTTTCCTCTTATGTTTGAATTGAATTTCTAATTTCTGTGTATTAATATTCATGTATGTGTGCAAAACAGATGGATGTGTTTATATACTTGATGTGAATGACTGGAGAAGGACCGAAAGCTAGAATGCTACTATTTACTTAACCTATTTCAAAATCTAATCTGAGGGTGTTTTTAGTAAGGTTCTCAACAACAGAAAAATCGGGTTAAAAATCTTTAAAATATTAATTCATACCTCACGTACACAGAAATGAATGTTGTAGCTGCTCTGGGGTTTTTCAGTTCTGTATTACAACACGTTATGTCATACGTTGCAAGATTACTTTCCGTTTTTTGAGCTTTCTTTCTTCTCTTTTTCCTTCTTTCCTTAGGGGCCCATTTCTCCATATTATAGTCAGCGTTATGGGTTTAGCCCAGACTGTAAAATAGTAGCATTTACAGGAGACAATCCAGGTAAGGTGCTTAAATGTGTGAGACTTGGTGAATGTGATTATGTGTGTATTAAAATTCTAAGTCAATCTCATTGATTCTCAGATGCTCCCTGTACAGTTAAAGAATATTGTGCTTATGAACATTAATACCTCTCTCCAACAGCCTTCCCTTCGTTGGTTCTTCTGACATATAAACACCTGGGATAAGCTGGGTACGACAGATGAATTCTCTTTTGCCTTGTAGTTAGAGGTGACTTCATTTTGGTTTGCCTGCCCCGAAAAAACTGTTCTTACTGTAAACTGCTAATATTTTAACATAGAAAATACAAATTAAAAAATGGCTGTTGTATCTTTTCAAGCAAAAAGGTGGAGATGGACCTCATAGGCTTTCCCTAAGAATTAGAGCTGTCCTTTTGTTAGACTGATAGATTTAAGTATAAGGAAAAGTATTAATTCAGGGTCTGTTTTTTTTGAATTCTGGAGTCTGTTTCAGCGTAGAGCAAATTTGTCTGTTTCTCAAGACTGAAAATAAAATCTGTATTACAGTGGCATGTGCAGGCTTGAATCAAGGTGGGAGCTTCATCATATTGTTATATTTTACATTTGTATTCTGGGAGATAGTGAAACTTTGCATTTCCCAGAAGTCTAATTTTTCTTCTAGAGATTCAAATCCAGCTTAGTCCAGTAAGTATGTGAGTAGTCTGATGTAAGTGTGTGAAGGGCCCATTGTATTTAAAACCTGAATACAGAAAACCTGACATAATCATGGAGTTCTGTAACCTTTATCTTGTCCATTGCAATTTTATTAAAATCACTCCCTCGCCCAAAAGCTTTGCTTGTCTCTTGCAGCGTACAGGCCGAGTCCGTCGTGAGCATATTTGCCGTTTGTGTTGTACTTAGAAAAGATGAATGTGACGTATTACGATGTCTTGTACAGCATGCTGTAGTTGAGTCAAGCAAGTAACTTTTTATCTGGTGTTCTGACTTCTTGCTCTCAGCATCGTTGGCGGGGATGAGACTCCAAGAAGGAGATATTGCAGTAAGTCAAAACACGCTCCTGAAAACCATCCGCATCCCTGAATAAATGAAATACGTGAAATGTGAAGAAGCTGTGGATTGTCAGTTGAATTCATCTGCTAGTGCTGATTTTCTCTTTATTAGTTTCATGCTTGTTTTATTTCTGTCAATCTGTAAGCTGCCTGAAAGACTTTAAGTAAACTCTTGTGACTATTTTTAACTAATGCTCCAGACGTTAAAGCCCAACTCTCCATCTAGTATGTATTTCACTGGCGCGACAGCCAAAGTCAGAGCTAGCTTCAACATGAATCCAATTGACTTAATGTGTAATTTAAAAACAATTAGTGGTAATAACAAATGGTTTTAATTTAATTTCTGTATTGCTTTCCATGCACATTGTGATAACGCTTCAATTATATTTTTTTCCCCGCCAGATTAGCCTTGGCACAAGTGACACATTGTTTCTGTGGATCCAAGAACCGACTCCTGCCTTAGAAGGTCATATCCTCTGCAATCCTGTTGATTCTCAAACGTATATGGCACTTTTATGGTAATACCGTTTATTTTTTTTTGTACATCTGGGATCAATAACATCTGCTTCTTCCTCTGTCTTTGTGGTTTTTATTTCTTTTGCAAAATGATAATGAATAGAACATTCAGCATTCTGTAGGGTATACGGCAATCTACTGCTGACACATTTGCATCAATTTTATAGCATTCCTGTTGTTTAATTTGAGTATCTGAAAATGCAGAGTTGTGGAGGATAAATTCTCAGGGCAATAAAAAGCTGAAATTATGTTTACGTGTACAGAGAGCCAGTTCATTTAGTATACAGGAATAACAATCTTCTGAAATACAATCCTGTGAAATGTCAGCAGCTTGACTGGGCTGTGTAACTTCTGTGTTCTTCTAGTGGTCCAAAGGGGCCGTAATGGGGCAGGTGATGATTCCCTTTTGAGAGAGAGAGTATAAGCAGTGCTGTTCAGGGACTTATTAGGCCGTGCACGTGGAAAATACTGAGATCTCGGGAAACCCAGCTGAGAGAATGATCCTCAGGGTAGCTTTTGACTGCTGTGTTTCGGGAGTTGGTTGGCACCTCGCCAGCAAAGTAGGCTGAAAGGTGGCCTGAACCTGTGTCGTCCCTCACTCAGTCACTGTATTCAGGGTAAAACCTTCCACAACAAGCCATCCTGTTCAGGCAAGTACGCAGATCAGTTTTGTGTCTAAATTGTAGGTGTTTGAAACTCAGGTGTTTGAACTTCAGGAAAGCTCAAATCTGCCCTTTAACTGTAATGCTGAGTCTTACCTGGACAGTAATAGGGTGATGTGACAGTGGGATCAGTCTTCATGAAGTTATATTCAAAAACTTGTAAGTTTCTGAGTTTCGTAGTATGATTTCCCAGCAGTTGTTTTTGCACCAGTGCCCCTTTAGTTTAAAATATTCGAGCTAATAGGGGACCTTCCGTTAGTAGAAAAAGAGTCCCTGAGCTACCAGGCAATTTATTTTTACAGAAAACTCAAGTATCTTCTGCTGTTGCTACTGAACAAGTTCAATAATTTTCTTTCCTTCTTTTTGGATATTTTTGTTTCTTTCCTGCTGTGTTGCTCTGATAATTCCATGCTGGAAAGTATTCCAACTGCTTTCCTTTGGGTTCGAGTCCTATACTGCAGTATTTTGCAGGAGTGTTAATATTCGCAGAGGAGACAAAGAAGGTAACTGCATAAAGGGTGCAAAGACTGTAAACGCAGATACATGTTTTGCAGCGTGGTTTATTGGCTCTGGACCAGAACCAGGCAGGTGTGGCTGTGATGCTCTTCTTTGCCACATCCTGGCACAGAGCTAGACCTCAAAAGTTTTGTTAGACTCAAGCTGGCTCCTCACTGAATCACAGAATCAAAGAATGTTAGAGGTTGGAAGGGACCTCAAAGATCATCTAGTACAACCCCCCTGCCAGAGCAGGATCACCTACAGTAGATCGCACAGGAACGCGTCCAGGCAGGTTTTGAATGTCTCCAGAGAAGGAGATTCCACAACCTCCCTGGGCAGCCTGTGCCAGTGCTCTGTCACCCTCACAGTAAAAAAGTTTTTCCTCATATTTTTATGGAACCTCTTATGTTCCAGCTTCCACCCATTGCCCCTTGTCCTGTCAGTGGACACCGCTGAAAAGAGCCTGGCTCCGTCTTCCTGACATTCCCCCTTGACATATTTATAAACATTAATGAGGTCACTGGTGCTTCTGAAATCATAAATGCAGTGTACAGACAGTGTTGTTCCTCCTTGCAGAGGCATCTCAGAGTGAGTTTTTTAGCGCTGTGTTGCAGTATTTATCTAAGGAGATGTCTTAGCTGGTCAGAGCTAGCCTGGGTTTAGCGTGGCTTGCCAGGCTGGATCTGAGCCGTTTCATTGGAGAGGTGTGTACCGACAGCCCTGCACCGTGTTCCTCAACATGTCCTGTAATGTTTGTTTTCTCTCTTATCTCATTTGCTCCCTCTATCTCTTTCCATAATGAAGAGCTGATTGTATCTTTTAGCTTGCCCAGCTTTATTCAGCCAATACAATAAACACCAATATCAAGTAAAACAACAAATTGCTTTAAAAATCTAGAGCCGAATATTTTGGAAAATACATATGGTGTTTTTGTGTGTTTCAGTTTTAAAAACGGCTCTCTGATGAGAGAGAGGATCAGAGATGACTGCGCTTCAGGCTCCTGGGATGAATTCTCCAAAGCCTTATCATCTACTGTTGCTGGAAACAATGGAAACCTGGGTATGAGCCTTGGCAGGAGTGGAAGTTCCAGGGTTTGCTTAGGCACATGCTCAAGGGTCATGGTGAAGGCCAAGAATTAAGTTAACTAGAGCAAGGGCAATTCCTAAAGTGTGCTTAGGAGTGCTCTGTTGGCAGGCTGTGTGTTGGGATAGTATTTTCCTTCAGCATTCCCTAAATAAGAAAATTATGTTTATGGAGCTCTTTTGGTCATTAAAGGGTGTTAATAGTACCTTAGGTGTAGAATGCTTAAAACTAGTAATTCCTGAAGGAGTCTTTCATTGAAGTTTGTTTCTTTGAAGACTCAAACCAAGTGGATTAAGCGGCTCCGTATTATTTCTTTCTCAGTTGTTACTCTAGGATCTTGTTCATGCATGTGAACAAGCAGTAATGTCAAGTGATACCCAGATTTCCTCTGTTTTTCCCAATGTGTGTCACGGTCATTTCATCCTGTTTTTTTTTCCCACATTGTGGTAAGTGAATGAAATGAAACAAAATCGTGATGACGGACATACTTTAAAAATACAAATAAACCCATGTGTTTGAAGTTCTATATTATTTTCTTTTCTACAGTTTAACACTTTACAAGTGTTGTATATAGCTCTGAAGTAAGTTATTGAAAGGTCAGTGTATGTGTGATCAGGATGAAAATTGAACCATTGCAGAGCTGGATTTGAAATCATCACCATCATCCTCAATCTGAATTGATATGGGTAAAATTAATTTAAAAGTTGTAGGTAGCAAAGTCTTTAAATGTAGATGTTGAAGCTGTAGAACACTTTACTCCTTAAGAAAGTGAATTCAACATACAGTTTCTTGCTGCTCTGAGGTTAGCACTGGTGGTTCATTTTTAGAAGCTTTGTTATGTTGTCTGTCAAATCCAGTCTCTGTGGGGTATTAAAATGACCAGGAGTTTCTTTTCACTAGAAGACAAATCAATTCGGGTGTTTCAGAAAATGGCAAGAAGTTATTCCAAAACCCCAAAGTCAGCTACTTCAGACAGTAGTAAAAAAATTGAAAGTTGATGAAAATGTTACTAATTTCAAGGATACCAGGACGCTACCTTGAAGTTTTAAAATTTGCATTAAAGGATATTCACTTGGGTAGCTTGGTCCCCTGTAAAATGGGTGTTTTGTGAAAGTCACCCTCAATAACCTGTCCGCTTGTGCAACCTCTGGGTATACATGTGAGGATACAGTCATCTCCGTAATCTGAATTGCTGAGGGAAGCAGAGCAGAGAAGTAACAGATTGGGTACCTTTCCTTTTGTCACTTCTTTCCTGCACTCCCTGTTGTGTGAGAAGATGCCCCTGTGGACGTTTGGAGATGAACAGAGGCAGCTGCTAGGGGGAGGTTGGGGTGATGGGAGTAACAGGGGCAGCAAACAGGGGAGGAGGAGGACAAACTGCATGAGGGTGCTGTTGCATCTGGGAAGTACCCGAGAAGGCTGATAAACCCGGCAAGTTTACCTGAAGGCCTCATCTGCCAGATTCAGGAGGGTCGGAAAGGAAATTTTGGGATGCACATCCCCCGGCAGGGCCTGCACGTCTGTAGCTCACAGTGCTGGTTGCCAGTAGGTGTTCAGAATGTTTAACCAAGGTGATGGGTGCTGAAGCACACTGCTCTATTTGCGGTTTTTTTCCTTGGCTGATAATCATAGGGCTCCTAGGGCAGCACATTCTTGTTCCAAGGCGTGAACCTTAGAAACTCTCCCTGGTTTCTTAGCTATTTTGTTCTGTTTTTCTGTCCTCATTTTCTTTGTTGCCTCCTTTCTTGAATATCTTTTCTGACCAACCCTTCTTGCCATCAACAAAAAAATCTTTTTTACACACTCTGTCTAGCTGACTACAAACATTACTGCATTTCTTCAGACTTCAGAGACCAGCTCTGCTTCGCAACTTAAAATATCTGATGTTCTCTAATAAGCTCGTGAAATCTAATCCAATGCATAAAATGTTCCAGTATTCCTGTACTTTTATTACTAACTTACCATTTTTTTCTGTTATTTTTTTCCTTTCACTTTTACATATGACCTACTGAAACTGTTTCTATGACGTGTTGTATGTTGTCTGCACTACTTGCATGTGTCCTGCTGGATATGTGCTCTTTTGTAGGTTCATTGTTTATTATTATATTGTTTGGATGCCTAGAGGCAGTTGTGCTGAAGATCCACATTTTTGTGAACTGGAAGTAGTTAAATTTCTTAACTAATTTCAGTCCACACATTTAAGAAACATGCTGCATGGTGACTGAAATGTCTTTCCAAATACGTGATAAACATTTATTATTGTTTTAGCTGTGTGCTGAGATAAGATTCTGACTTTGGACTAGCAGTGAATGTGACACTCTTTAATGTTCCTTGATGCAGGTTTCTACTTCGATGTGATGGAAATTACTCCTGAAGCAGTTGGGATTCACAGATTCAACAGAGACAACCAAAAGGTAGTAATAATCTAGTTAACATCTCAAACCTTGAAGTGTTACTGTCAAGGCTTGAAATCTTTGCCATTATATTTTTTGTCTGAGGTACTTACTTTCAAGTTTCATTTATTGATGCAAGTCCCTGGGATGATTTTCATATAGAAGTATTTGGTCTGTAGCTTAAGAGTATCTACAGTGCAAAGTCTGAACCAGAACTTACACGATGCTTTTTTTAGGAAATACCTCCTTTACTGGAAAGCGTGGATTTACTGAAACCGGCACTGTTTTTGAAACAGGATTAACTTTAAGTGTAGTGAGAACTTAGTACACTTGCATGACTTAGTCCCCAACTTCTAAGTTTCAGACACACAGATGAAAGATGTGTTGAAACTTTAGGCTATAATACTCTGTCCCTTATCTTGCTCTGAATGTGTATGTGAAGACCTCATTTTGCTGTCCTGCATGTCTTGGAGTAACCTACAAGCTACGCAGCGATATGTAAGCACAGACTCAAGTCCAATTGGAATTAAAATAAATTATGTTATGGAAAGGAAAGTTCTTTGTATTTTTTTCCTTTTGAGGAATGGATGTTGTTTAAGTGTCTGTCTTGCTGGGTGGTACTGAAACTCGAGAGATGTCTTTGATCAATCATGACACCCCATCGAATAAACCTCACCTAGGTGACCCGAGATTGATACTATCTTGTGTTTGCCGTGTAGCACTAGTCTGTTAAATGTTTGCTGTTTAAATGAATCCTTAATCACTTGTAGCTGTTATACAAGTTGTAGGCACTTACTGTAGTGCATGGGAAAACTCCACTTCTTGTGAAAGATTGTTTTGTATTTGTTTGTAGTTCAATATTTTCCTTCTTCTCTTGCCTTTGTCATATCCTGGTTGACAAAAGGACAGAAAAATGTTATATATAGAAACTGAATTAATGAAAAGATTGTATTTTGTGCAAACAGAAACAGATTTAAACATTTGTGACATTGCCTGATGCATCTGAGTTTTATCTACTTGCTTTAATTTTGTATTTTTGAGATCTTAATTCTTAAGCAGCCTTTGGTGCTGCAAAACGTGCAGAAGAGGCTTTATAACTTGCGGTAGAACCTTCTCTCACCGTGCGCGGGTTTTGGGTTTGATGGGTTTGCCAAAGCATCGATGTTAGGGGATGCGTTCTGTCATGAGTCTTTAGGTCCATCTTGTGTGTACGAACGAAGAATTGGTCCCAGCTGAAAGGAGACTTCAGGGTGAAGACAAGGATAAATACTTCTTGTGTTTTTAACCAGTCTCCAGCTTGGCATTGGATACTGTAAGGTGCTTGTTAACTCGGTGTATTCTTTCTTTGATACAGGTTTCAGACTTTCCAAGGGAGGTGGAAATACGAGCGCTGATTGAAGGGCAGTTCATGGCCAAGAGGATTCATGCTGAAAAGTTGGGATATCAAGTCAGTAAGTATGATCAAAAGCTGCAGAACTCGTGGCACTAGAGATCAGGCACAAAGACAGGAGTCCTGACGTTAACGTCAGTGTTGTGAATCTCGTCCTGCCTGACAGGTACAGAAACTGGTATAATTTCTAAATTAGCCTCCTGGAAGAATTTTTGACGGCGTGTTGGGGGCAAGTTTTTGCAGATGTTAACTTTAGAAAGACCAGTGGTTCAACTTTAAGATGACTTCTTTTTTCAAGTATTCTTACTGTTTCATTGTTACTGAGCTGCATTGTCAATTTTTAAATAAGCGTTTGGGCTTAGATAGCTTGTTAAGTGAAAAGACAACCAGCCTTCTGCCTGAGGCGCAAGACTGTAATTCAGAAAATCTGAAATCTATGTTCAGTTCCTGGATCTGCCGTATGCTGATCACTTCCCTCTTTACCACAGTTTTCTGTTAATAAAGCAGAAAGTCTTTCCCTCTCTTCTGATTCAGAAAGCAAGAGCTCCCGCTTCTTAGAATTTATAATATGAATAAGCACATTGGAACAACAGAACTGGTCAGTATTTTACCTATAGAAGTGGGATCAGATCATTACTAGCTGTGCATTTCTACCAAAAAAAACCCCAAACAGGTGGGTAAGATGTTTTATTGGCATTTTCTGTCAATGTATCAGCTAGTGACATCTTAAAAAATGAATTAAGTCATCTTGAGGGTTTTAACCAATGTTTTATTTTTAAAAATCATATTGTTTTTATTTACATCCTGACCTCCTCCTTTACAAGCCATTGCTTGGCTCCTGCCTCCAGGCTTTTATTCATAATCGTGAAAGATAATGTTTTTTTTATGTTTTAAGAAAAAACTTCAGGAGCTAAAAGCTAAGAAAATATAGATATACTAGAACAAATCGCAAGGCTTGCAACACCACCTCATAAATTTACTCTGTAAAGGTTTTCCTGTTATATATTTTCTTATATGCTTGAAACCATATTTATTTAGGGAGGTTATTTATGGAGACAGGAAGAGATTTAAACAGATTGTGTTTAAAATACCTGTTTATCCTTCATGCTTAGATTCTGCTGCATGAAAAGCTTGGCTTATATAGCCTGGAAAGGTCGTGGCTGGAGAGGATGCTTTTGCAGTCTGTAAATGTTGGGGGTTAGACAAACACCAGAGTGCAAGAACTATTTAAAATATCAGATGACTCTGACACAGAAACAAATAGGTAGAAATTATCTGTAAGTACATTTAGGCCAAGTAGAACAGCCCCAAACCTAACTGGCTTGAGGATGTGGCTTAATAAGCTTTAAAAGCTTTTTTTTTTTTAATTTATGGGGTTTTTTGAAATACTGTAGATGTCTACAGTGAAAATGAGATGGGTGTGATTGCCCTGTGTTCCTGTAGATACCTTGGAACCTCATATGCTTTTGTTTTGTTGCATCTTAGGGGTGTTTTAGCTATTTGGTCACTAACAGATGAATTGCTATGAAAAAGAACTGCTGGATGTAGTGTAGGCTCTATGCATTTCTCAATTTTCCGTACTGGTATTATTTAAATGCCACATTCTGTTATTTGTGTACTGATGGGAGGCTTACATCTGCATTTGTTGTGTGACATCTCTGAAAACAGGGTGTGTTCTAAATGTGTTTCAGGGTACAGATGAGCATTGTGGGAATTGTTCTGGTATTGCCAGACTTTCTCTTGTTTAATAGCTCCTGCTTTTCAGGCTGCTTTTTTTGTTTTTAATGTGATTTAAAAGCTTATTTACCTTTTGGATGAAATATACATTCAAGACCCTTGTGTTTATTCGATTCCTTGTCTACACGG
This sequence comes from Trogon surrucura, assembly GCA_020746105.1. Classification (NCBI taxonomy): domain Eukaryota; kingdom Metazoa; phylum Chordata; class Aves; order Trogoniformes; family Trogonidae; genus Trogon; species Trogon surrucura. Next base: position 53,822,481 of record CM036622.1, read on the forward strand.
GGAATTTGCTTTGAGTTTTTCCAGGAATCAAAGTGATTTACATTCAGAAATCTAATCACAGCAGGGTAAATCTGGCTTTTCTTGTTGTTGTTGACACCGGTGGGAGAGTACAACAATAAACGCTCGCGAGACTGGAGTGTTCTATGATGACACTTATTAAATTCATCTGTAACAGAAATGGGAGCGACATGGTCAGTCACAACAAATCCTTTGCTCTGGTGTCCTGAGGTTTGTGTGGTGCCGTGTCAGTGGTTCAAATGAGTCAGAAACCTGGCGAGGAATTTCACTAGCTCTGGCACCAAGGTGCTGGAAGATAATGTTGGCAGTTGTGAACCTGTCTCTGTTCGTGGGCCAAGTGCAGTTTGGGTGACTGTAATCTTAAAAGCAGCAGTGAATGTGGAAGAGAATTTTGTAAAACAAATAAACAAAAATCTGTCATGAAGAATTCTTGGTTTTACGCTTCGAGCATGACAAACATTAAATAATCCTTTAGAATTTCCTTTCAGTTAATGAATATGTTATCTTGCTAGGAGCAGGTTTCTGAGTCCTCAGTCTAGCTAGTGCTGCAGGAGGAAGTGCAGCGATGCCAAAAAGAGTGTTTTAGATGTGAGGTTTTGTTCCCAGTTTGGTGAGTTTAGTAGATGATAAATCTTAAAGAAATTACAAATGATACTTTAAGAAAAAACACCCTTAAACCAGCTCTTCAGGTGCTGTTTGTGCTTGCCTGCAGGCATGTGGGCAGGTTTCAGCGCGGCTGGCTCGTGTGCGTGCCGGCAGAGGGCAGGGGAATCTGTCTCATGGTTTTTCCCTTTGCTGCCGAGATGTGTGTCAGCCTTGTTTCAAAAATGGCACAGAGTCACTAGATGATCCTTGGGAGTAAGGTTACAGTAATTGTGATTTAAGGGTTTTAAAAGTGTGTGTCGCTCTGTTCTAATTGCTCTAATCTTTCTCAATCAGATTTCAGGGGAAATCATTCAGTAACACCCTGTATCCTGTTTTGCTTATGTGCTTAGGGGCTGGATAGAGCGTTGTGGTCTAGAAACAAACAAGTGAAGTTTGGTCTGTCCCTGTTGTTTACATCCTCCGATTCAGAGATTCGTGCAGATAAGGTGAAGGTTTGCTGTTCTGCCTTTATTTTTCTGAATTTCGATTGTATCGTAAACACCTTCTGTTTTGTCACTTCCTTTTTCCGTCTGCAGCCATCCCCTTTTGAAAGCCAAACTCACAGCTGGGAGTTCAGAGGCTGGTCATACGGACACGCTTGCTGCGTGGTTTGGAGACTCTCTGAAGTCAAAACCATGGTAACTTTATGGAGAAATGACAGCGTCTGCAGCTCAGTGCCGCAGGTGATCACAGCACCTATAAAGCTGTCAGACTGATCTGCCAGTATATACTTTAATAATCTTGATGATTGATTGTTTCAGAGTTGCTTCTATTCACAGAATCACAGAGTGTTAGAGGTTGGAAGGGACCTTAAAGATCATCTAGTCCAACCCCCCTGCCAGAGCAGGATCACCTACAGTAGAGCGCACAGGAACGCGTCCAGGCGGGTTTTGAATGTCTCAAGAGAAGGAGACTCCACAACCTCCCTGGCCAGCCTGTGCCAGTGCTCGGTCACCCTCACAGTAAAAAAGTTTTTCCTCATATTTTTATGGAACCTCCTGTGTTCCAGCTTACATCCATTTCCCCTTGTCTTGTCAGTGGATGCCGCTGAAAAGAGCCTGGCTCCGTCCTCCTGACATTCCCCCTTGACATATTTATAAACATTAATGAGGTCACCCCTCAACCTCCTCTTCTCCAAGCTAAAGAGACCCAGCTCCTTCAGCCTTTCCTCATAAGGGAGATGCTCCACTCCCTTCACCATCTTTGTGGCTCTGCGCTGGACTCTCTCAAGCAGCTCCCTGTCCTTCTTGAAGTGAGGGGCCCAGAACTGGACACAATATTCCAGATGCGGCCTCACCAGGGCAGAGTAGAGGGGCAGGAGGACCTCTCTCGACCTACTTGCTACTCCCCTTCTAATACACCCCAGGATGCCATTGGCCTTCTTGGCCAGGAGGGCACACTGCTGGCTCATGGTCATCCTGCTGTCCACTAGAACCCCCAGGTCCCTTTCCCCTGCGCTGCTCTCCAGCAGGGCAGTCCCCAACCTGTACTGGCACATGGGATTATTCTTTCCCAAATGCAAAACTCTACACTTGCCCTTGTTAAACTTCATAAGATTTCTCCCTGCCCAGCCCTCCAGCCTGTCCAGGTCTCTCTGAATGGCTGCACAGCCTTCTGGTGTGTCAACCACTCCTCCCAATTTCGTATCATCAGCAAACTTGCTGACAACATTCTCTAATCCCTCATCCAGATCATTGATAAATATTTTGAAAAGCACCGGCCCGAGCACTGACCCCTGACCAAGCAATCCTAAAGTTCACTCTTAAATGGATGCTGACTGGACAATGTTGCAGTGGTCCTTCTTTGGACCTAGTGAAGCTGTTGTGGTGAAGACTCACAAAACTGAATACTCTGGGGAAGGCAAAATCTTTGCCCCCACCCGCTGATGGGTGAAGTAAATGTTGCCGTGATGTTTTCCTGCAGCACACATAAAATACAGCACACAGGTAGGGATTCTGGTGTCGGTCACACATGTAGTCATTAGATATTTAAATCATGTGCTGGTCTACAGTGTAGAAACCTTCATGCCAGTGGTGGTCTGAGCAGTAGGTCTATGCGTATTGGGTCAGGTGTGTGCTAGAGTTGTGTTAAAGAAGCTTTTGTGGGACTGCAGCAGCAATTAATAAATCCTGCCTTGTAGGTGGGCTGATTAGCTGGGGTGGAGTCTGTCGAAGCTGTTAGCTTTGGACAGGGCTTTCTGGCTTCTGCTGTTGGGCCTATCAGTGAGTTCACAGGACTCCAGTTGCCCGATGTGCTCTTGTGTCACATTTATACCTTTAAGAATCTGATTCTGCCACCCAACTGTCATCAGCAGGGGGAGATGAATAGAAGGTGCCACATCTTACAAGCGCAAGCTTTGTCCATAAGATCCTCTGTGTTTATTATGTAATTTACGGTCTCTCATGTACATAAATCCATCACTTGTAAATAATGTTGGTGCCCTGAATTCTACCAACTGTACTTGGTGCTTAAGCACTGGCTGGGGTGGCACAGACATGCCCACGGCTTTGCACTTAGTGGAAAAAAAGTCTCATTTTTCCACTAAGTGCTGCATGTTATTGGTGTTTCAAATGTGTGAAAGTACATCTTTCTGATTGGACATACAGGGAGGTGTGTTCTTAAACAAAACAGCAGTCCCGCAGTGGTAGGAAAAAAGGGGAATGTCAGAGCATGCTGGGCCTGACTTCTTAGCGGTTACAGGGGGAGCTTATATTTTCTGAAGAACTGAGACGAAGATTACGTGAGGGAAAACTCCGAGGTGCCAATTTTCCTTTTTTCTTCAGGTGGTGTTTTCTTCAGATGCTCTTTTCAGCAGGTTGAAGGTAGTAATAACGTGTGGCTCTCTGCCCACAGGGAAGGCAGTCTGATGGAACGAGGGGAGCTCAGAAAATATCAATTAGCGTAACATGGAGCCGTTGTGTTTCGTCCTTCGTGTTGGCGTGTGGAGGCACAGAAACCCAAAGGTGAGGCGGGAGGTTGTCACTTCACAGCAGAGCGTTGGTCTGGTGGAGGATGAAATGTCTCTCCAGTTTGACAAGACTGGATACCGCTGGTCCTCAGGACACTCCGGACACTGACGTGTTGTGTCAGGCTATGAGACAGGTTTTTCTGCTGATGCCTTTCTGTGACTGACTACCTTCTGTGACTGTAGTCTCCTAAACTCTTCCAAATTATCAGGAATGTTGGGCTACTTGTTCCGTTGGTTGCCTTTGTGTTCACGGCGAAGCATGTTTCTACTCCAGTTGTAACAGTGCTTTGGCTGAAATGAGGAACGCTGCGAGTGAGGCCGTTTTGTAGTTGCATGCAGATTAAATTGATGTTTATGCCCTGCGGGACTGAAATTTCTTCGAGAAATCAATACTAAAATGTTGTGTTGGCTTCGTGCTTGTCTCTTGCTGTTTGCTGCTAAGAGCGCCGATGGTGTTTCAGCAGCATGAAGGTGACGGCTTTGTTAGAGACCTTCTCCCTCAGCAAGTGAGAGAAAACAGCATAAAAATAATTAGAGGACAGTGCCCTTGATGGGAGGTGGAAGTCCTCTGAAATAATAGTGAATAGCGGTGACAGTCAGATGGGAACATATGCGAATAGCGATGGGGCAGAGCGTTCTGCTTGGTATGCGGTACAGACCATAAATAGGCCTTGCCAGTCTATCTGGAGCCCAGATTTTTTGGGGGGGGAGCATTGGTTCAAGAAGTACTTTCAAATTGATCAAAGGCAGGATCTTCCTCCCAGATAAGCCGGTGATTCTGCTGCGGAGGATATTTGTATTTTGCGATGAAGCTTCTGGCTGATAAGAGTGCCAGCGTGAGACGGGCAGTACCTTGCCAAGAACTTGACTGTATCCCCTTCCATTTTCCACGGAGCGTCGGACTGTGATCACGTAGCAGACCCTTCTAGGCACGATCGAGCAAGGCTTGGTTTTAAGCCAGTGATGTGGAGTAAAAGGTAGGTTAGCTTATTACCAGTTCCCTGACTAAGTGCTTTACAAAAAAAAGGGCTTTTTATTATTACTTGGCTCGGGAGGCTACAGTATTAGTTCAACTAATTTTTGAAAGGGTTAGATAAAATATCTGTGAAGGAAATGACCTAATGTGCTATAAGGAAGCTGCTTACGTGCTCTAGAATTTTTCATGCAGCGGCTATTGTCTTCCTTTTATTTTGTTTTATTGTTGTTACACATATACAGGAAACACAATGAAGACAGAAAATCTGAAGAGTTAATAAAAAGATTGGAAGGGGTACTATCTGTCTTTCTTTCCTGACACAATGATAAAATGTTGTCATTGTTTGAACAATCGCTTTTAATGTTTGGTCAGCAAAAGACCGAGTATGTAAATGGTTCAATTCCTGTGCCCTGATGTTAGGACAGATTGTTTATGACTCCTTCAGTGAATGTACTGTTCAAGCAGAATTCAGAAAAAAAAGCCAAGCTGTCAGTTGGCTGGTTTTGTTAGAGCTTCATGGATCTCTAGAAGCTGGGGACTTGGTGATCAGTTGGGTTATTTAATAAATCTCCTTTTATCACTTGTTTTTTTGAGACTGATCTACAGTTCTAAATCCAATTAGATCAGCAAGGGAGCAACATGACTGCAGTCTATAAGTACCTTCTTGGGGAAAGGAAACTTGATGGTATAGGACTCCTGAGCCTTACGGGCAGAAACATTAGGGTTCAATAACTGGAAGTTGAAAGTAGGCAAAGCTCAGATGACAAGCAAGGTGCAGAGGTTTAACAGAAACTAAAATCAAGCAGTGCAGCAATTGACAGTGGTGTAGTGAGTTCCTTAGCACCATTGGTTTAAGAAAAAGATTTTTATTTTTTTTTTACATTTCTCTAAACAGGTGCTCTGGTCCGAAGAGATCATTTACGTTACAGAAGCATGAGCTCAAAGGATTAGTGGTCTGTTGTGTCTCAGACACATGGGAATCTGTAAGAGGTGTCATTCCTGATTCATGGCTGTCTGTACATGGCTTTGTATTAATCATTTATACCAATAACAGCTGCTGGCATCGCTGTTGATGATCATGCTGCTTGTAAAATACATTACCTTAGTTGACACTTGGTGAAATGTTACATATTTATTATTTTAAACCTTTCTCCCTGTGCCTTTCTGTATTTTCAGTTTTGTTGCTCGAGTGTGACAGGCCTGTTGGTGAACTCTAACAGGCTCCCCAAGATTTCTTAGTCCCTCCAGCTGTCTTTCCTTTTTTTCTGGTTTGAGATTATTCAGCTTCTCTTACCCATCTCACATTATGCATCAGTTCAGAGTGCGATGTATCTCAGTACTTTCAGCTCCATCAACTTACATTTGAGATTTTTCAGTGTCAACAGAGGTTCTACTAGATAAGTTGTTCTTTCCCTACCTACTCTGTTTGCCTGTACATACAGTGATTTTTAGCTGTGACTGTTTGTTGCGTGAGGTTAAGCAAAACAGTTTTGTCTTATTTTAAAAGAGTTTATTGCCTAAGTCTCTTAAAACAATTTCAAATATCTAAAGCTTTGGTTCCAGCTCCTCTGTGCTAACTCAGGTTATCTCAAGAAAAAAAATAACCAACTCCCCCCTCCATTTCTTTTTCAAGTGAAAACCAGGTAAAAGTTCACACATCTGTGGATAAGGGGAATTTTGCTTTCTACTTACATGATTTTTGTTCTCTTCAGACATGAAAGAACTCATTTGGGCAGCTGCTTTTTCTTATTTTTGGCCCTTACCCTTCATGTGTGTTCTTGAAAGCTATTTCCTTTTCTGCCTTTAAACTATAATGTTGTTTAGCCTGTATGTGGTGCATCTAACTTATGCACTAGCGGAGGTGCGTGTGGTGCATGTAGAATGACAGGTCTCGGCCCCAAGGCTTTCACAGTGTCAGTTTAGTCCAAGTGTGAAGGGTGGCAAGGGGATGGGAAGTTCATGAAAAATAAGCTTCAAGTGCGGTACGTACTTCGGAAGTTCTCTTTCTGACCTGAGTAAGAACAGAAGTTGTTTGGCTTTGTGTTTGGAGGCTGGAATTTGGTATCAGTAGCAGGACTGACCTGAAGAAGAAAAACAGGATGTATAGAAGAGTGAGATTAGAGCATCCACAGAATTAAGTCTGTTAATAATATTGTAGGTGACCTGAAGTTCCTGATGTGAGCTTCTGGACAGTGATATGGTTTTTCTCTTTGATGTTCAAAGCTCTGGACTTGTCAGTCTCTTACAGGGGGCCTTCGGCTCATCAGTGCTATACTTTTCCTAGTTGGAAAAGCTAAAGAACAGATGAAAGAACGTGAAGAAAAAGTTTGCTCGTGTCTGAAATTGTCTTTTTCCGACTGCTCTTACAGTGATGGTACAGCGTCAGACAGGCTTAAACTAAAACTAAACTCAGGAGCACCTGCTGAGCATTGTACCTCAATTACTACTCAAGTACAGGGTGAGTTTGAAAACGGCCACTTCTCTACCACTTCTGTTGGTTTTGAAGTGTGTCTTCCATCTGACAGTATTTGAAGAAGTTTAAAAAAATTTCTGAAAGCTAGAAATTTGAAATTTGAAAGTATGCACATACATACGAGCAAAGGGTGGGTTTGTGATGGTTTTATTTTTGATAGTGTCTCAAAGTGGAGTAATTCTTTAGAGGATATCTCCACTGCAGGTAACTGCACTTGTCAATCTTGACCTGAAACGCTACTAAAATGTGGCATAACTCCTGATGTTTTACCTCTGGGAGTGCCTATCTTGGTCAGTTTTTCTGAAATGCATAATTATTAGATGTTTTCAGAAGTTCTGGTGGATTAAAGTTCAGATAGCCCCTGTTGGTAAAAATCAGCTAACATCTTTTTAAAATACAAATCTGCGTGCTTTTATATTTCCACTTTTGCAGTAATACTAAATGAAAGGAATGGCTACATAGGAATCTGAATGAGCTGAATGCTCTGTCTGAAAAACTCCCCTGAAGTTCAAACACGTAATACTGAATTCTTTCTATTTGCAAAGCAACAGTATTACCAAAGATAACAATGCTAAACAATGTGTATTCATTATAAGAGTAGTATCAGATGCCAGGACAACAAACGAACTGACTTGGAAATGTGTTTGATATCCTTAGTTTAAAGTTGGTAGCCAAAGTTTCAGTGGATGTAGCCATCTAGTTGCCCTGGTTTGAGCAAAACAGAACCGATTCTGCTCAGTGATTTTACTTTTCAGCTCAGTCTTTTCCCAGACACTGCACTGTCTGAAGGTAACAGCAGGTTTCTGCAGACAACATCTGCTGTTGAAGGGATGACACCTGATGTTTACAGTCGCTGCCAGGGGTTGGGATGCAGAAAGGCTCTTGCTTGTGCTTGCTCCTGTAGTGACCAAGGTCACTGCTGGATCTTGTGTAACACCTTGGGGATGCCGGGAAAGGGGTCACAAGGAGGTAAAAGTTTGCACCCCCGGGGAGGATTGGGCAGGACAGGTGACGAAGAAGAGTATTGCATTCCACATACATCATATTCAGTATAAAGCTGAGGGATCTCAGGGGTTAAGCCCTCCTGCACTGGTGGCCGGCAGAGAACTCCATCTGATCTCCTACCTCTGATCCCGATCCCGAGTTCCCAAATCCAGCTCCTGTGTCTGGTTCCCTCTGCCTCTGAGCCTGGGGCTTCCGCGGTGCTCCCTGCTCTGCAGCATCAATGGGCATTGCTACTGGGGGGTAGTCAGGTTCAATATCGATTTTGTATATATTTGCATATATTTATCACTATTTTCATTATATCTTTATTAATACTATTGTTATTAAAGCTGTTTAGTTTTCTTTTCCAGTCTGTAAGCCTCTCTGCCTTATTCCCTTTCCCTTCCCATTTGAGGAGGGAGAGGGGCTACAGAGCATCTGTCAGCATTTAGTGGCCAACCCAGCCCTAACCCTTTGGTGCTAGTCAATGTAATCCATCATTCACAGCAGCTTTCTTCAGGGTATTCTCATGTCTTGTTTTCAACAAGTTAAGGTCACTTTTGTTAGATTTGAAATATGGGCTTTGTTGGTAGAGGACTTTGGATCCTATAAGGTTTCCGGGGGCTCTCTTCCACCACGTCCTTGGCTGCCTTCTCTGTGTTTCCAGGACTGGGCACTCAATTCCTTCCCTCTCCACTGCTGGTTTCTGTTACCAGACAGGTAAATGTCAGTATTTATGTGTACATAGCAATTTCCAAGTATGCATCTTCAGAAGTAATTACGGAAAGCTGGAGGGCACTCAGCATTGTTAGAAGTCAGCGAAATATTTCAATCCTCTCTGTGGCCAACTTAAAACATACAAAACAGCAGAAAAGAGTGGTGTATGTTAGCCTTTGTAGCAGCAGCCCTGTGAGTAGCCTTGGAATGAAAGTGGCCACTGGTCACAGAGCTGGAGGGATTTTGAAGGGTATTTTCAAAAGCATTCTCTCTCTTCACTCAAGGTGCTCTTGATCTTTTTCCTTTGTGTTTATTCTGGTCAGAATTGAACTTTTTTTTTGTTATTTTGAAGTAGTTCTAATTATAGTGGTAATACAAATGTAGAAGTGGAGAACTGCTTGAGTAATCTCTTCAAATTAAGTGCACTTCTAGTTAAATGACTTAAGTTTACCTGCAAGTAAACACTTGTGCTGCAGAGAAAGTGATACAAAGCTTCATATTTCGTACTTCGTTTTGTCTGTGAACACAAAAACCTGGTACCCACTGAAATGCAAGTGAACATCTGAAACCATTGTTTTTCAGTATGAAACACTGAAACAAAAAATTGCTACCACATCTGTTTGAAAAGGTGGAATTGTGCTTTTAAGTAAACTGCAAGTACTCAGGCTAATGGCTCCTTGTTTATTTCTGTGATTTAAATTCCTTTTTTATTCGTTACTTAAAGGTATTAAGTTCTTTCAACTACAGTAGCTGCTGTGAGCTGCGATACAGGTCAGTGCAAATTTGAAATGTTATCTGGCCTGTTACTTACAAGCATAATCACTGCAAGGGCATTCCCGTTGAGCTCAGTGTTGTCATTTGCATGTATAAGGGTTAATCATGAGGACCAGGAGAGGGCAGGACTATAACCCTAATTTCCAACCCTTGTTACACGCTTGAAAATGAACTAGATAGCTCCTCGGAGGCCTGACCATTTCACTGTTTTTCACTTTAACCAAGTGACTAAACTGATAAGAGTGAGCAGTGCCTGTTTCGAGAGACCTCAGTTTGACTTCTTGCATTTTCTTCCTCCTTTCTCTTGCATCCTTCCTCTTCCTTATCCTTTGTGTCTGGCCTGATGGCACGTCCAGTGCCCCAGATCAGCTTCACGTTCCAGGAGACTACAAAAGAGAAAATATGTTGAGGCTTGAGGTGGTAGGTGGTATATTCTACTGATTAAAACAAGAAAGTTTGGTATATCAGAATTTTTATTATACACATGCACACTCACACACACTATATATATAGAGAGTAATACATATATCATACAAATAATTTTTCTGTATCTTGTAGGGGATGGGAGGCAAGAGTGGCGACTTAACAGAAAGCTTTTGATTTAGAACTGACATATTTCTGAAATGAATTATTTTCTTTCCGTCACTCATGTGCAAGTGACTGCTACATGTGGAGATGCAGAAGATGTCGTGTAAAACTATTGTGGCTTGGGTAACTCGTGTGTCTGATGCTTAGGAGCAATACCTCAAATGTAAGGAAAAGTGATCTAATGGATGGTGTATACCTAAGAGTGCCACATAAAAGGCTCAAAGAGCAATTATCTAAGTTGAACGCAGTGTTTTAAAAACAGCTTCATCCATTTTCATGCCATTTTTTGTGCTTTTCCTCTAAATAACTCTAATGTATATTAATTAATTGCTTGAAATAATACCAATAAATCTAACAAGGTTTGTCTAAAGCTTGACTGCACAGAGGATACTTATGTTTGTTTCAGTGGTGAGAGAAAAAAATCATTTACTGAAAATATTAAGAAAGCTAATATTAATTTAGATGGAACTTAATGAAATCTTTAATGGCTTTTTAAAATTGTTCTATTTTCTTGAGATTTTAATTTGAATTAAATCATTACTATTGTTAAATTAGTTAAACACTAAATTAAGAAATGCAGATGAAGTGAGCCCAAAAATCCAATGTGGTTATTGTTTTTATTGATATATGTAGGCTAGTGGTGTGGAGCAAATTCCAATTATATCTGATCTGTTATTTGCAGTACAAGTTCCTGACTCTTCATTAAGTGTAATACATTAGTTTAAACGCTTTGCTCGATAAGAGCTTGGAAAATACCAGTATTACAATAGACCTTGTGCTGCTCTTGCCTCTTTGTTTGGCCTGTTCGCACTGCGTATGCTGCAGGCTTCAAGGTTTTCTAGTTTAAAGTTTTAAAATCCTGCCCAGCTGTGATCATCACAGAAAGAAAAATGTAAACTTTAGGTAGCATTGTCATAGGAAGGCCAGGAGCGAGAGAGAGTTGCTAAAGGCAACTCCATTACACACATGAGTTCACCTGAATAAATGTTCAGTGGCTTCTGCTATGCTAACTTTAACTACTTGGAGCTAGCGAGGAAAATGCTAGTTTAACATGATATATCTCCCTATATGATTAAAACATTCAAAATAAATGAAGCGTGTCTTCAAGTATCAGAACTGGATTATTCCAAGTTGTTCTTTATCCTTTGGTTTATAGTTTTTATAAAATGCTATATCTTAAACTGGCTGAAATCGGTAGAAATCTTAGATAGGAAAGAGGAAGATGTATGTGCTGGTTTTGGGCTTGTCTGCTTTGTGCACGGCCAACGTGCTCGTCTGTGGAAAGGCTCCTTTTTCATTTTTAAGCTATTATTTTCATGGGAAGCCATTCTGGAAGGCAAAATTGAGCAAGCCAGCCTCCAAAGCTGCATGTAGCTACCTTGTGACAGTTCCAAGTGGAGAGAGGACACCATAACCCAGGGTACACCTTGATGCACGACCGGGACCGCTTTCCCGAGCTGTGGCTGGTTTGTGCCTGGGCTGCTGCGTCCATCCTGGTGCTGTGTGGCTCTAGGTACGGTGTTTGGATTTCTCTGGTGTCCTCCAGAGATCCTGTTTGAGCTGCTAGAGGTATTGTATTATTCTATAGTGTGGAGAAGCTTGCCTGTCCTGTTGAGCCCCCATGCAGAATTGTTTTTAGGTTGCCAATACGGTAGTATAAAATACTTTCAGCTTGGCACGCTCTTCAATTTATTCTAGCAGTGTCAAGGCACACGTTCAGCACAAGTGGATGAGTTGCCCCCACCCTGCCTGTATTGCATTTAGAGAGAAAACACAAGATCTCATCACTGATTTACAACCTTCTGGAAAGCGTTGTTGGACTTCGGTGAGGAATCCATCCAAGTGGGATGCTGACAGAGCAGTGGTGACAGCTGATGTTTACAGCAGTTGCTCTGATTTCACTGCATCTGTGTACTTTTTTTTTCTCCTAGTGCAGAGAAGCAGCGCTAGTAGCTTCATAATCATCCATGTGAGTAAAACCGATTCAGCTTCAGTCAATGGCTAACATTTTCCTGGCAGAATAACTGCTGGAGTTGATGTGCTGGAGGCTTGTAAGGTAGCTACTGTTCTGTTTTACCCAAAGGTGGTGGGCATAGCTGGTATATCCAAACTGCTAGCTGGCTTTGGGAGGTGGGGTTACAATGCTGGGGTTAACTTGATTGCAATGTCTATGTCTACAGGGGGAGCTTGTGGCAGAGTTAGGACAAGACATGGGGCTCTGAGCATGGGTGTTGGCCTTCTTGCCCTGTGCACAGAGAAACTTCTGCTCATTCTATGCCAAATACTGGAAACTTGTCCTTTTCTCCTTTTTTTCCATCCTCCTCCTCTTCTTTGGGTTTCTCTTAGTTCTGGATCAACTTGCAGCCAGAGTCATTCAATGTGGTTCTGTGAAAGCGCTGAAAGAGACCGTAGTGTTTTGTTACTGGAGTGAATGAAAAAATTCCTCTTTCCTGCATCGTGCTGAGGACCTCATGGTTTTTAGCCGTGTTGTTTTGTTTCAGGCATTTGACCACTCAGTAACTGTTACAATACAGTTAGTGAAATGTTTCCTTTTCTTGATGTTTTCCTCCCGTGCCCGTCATTGCACAAAACCTTGGAGTGTGGCTCCAGAACGTCCCCCTGAAACACTTTGGTCTGTCGGTGTAGTCTATTCCTGCTACTCCGTTCTCATGGTAATCAGAATCCCTATTCTGTGCCTGGACTAAAAGTGAGACAATTCTAGCACAGAAATCTCCTATTCTGTGCCTGGACTAAAAGTGGGACAGTTCTATCACAGAAATCTCCGTTACGTTACGCTGGGTTTGGTGAGGGTGATGCTGGCTATCGAGTGACGTGATAGCTTGCAGTGGTGGCATGTAGATGAGTTTCTGAGTTGCAGGAGATGTCTTGTGGGTTTGAAGCTGACATTGGTTGGGCTTCTCTTCTGAAAGATTTTTGGAAATGCTTTTACACAGATGTTTTCAGGTACTTCCTCCAAACTTTTGCCACACTGTGATCGGAGCATAACGAGACTTCCAGAACAATCTGGTCATCTAGCACCAAGTTGCAGTGGCATCATCTTGTCCATGTGTAACTGGACTGAGTGGTGTGGCACCACAGCAGTCTGCAAAGAGCAAGGGTCTCCACAGGAGATCCAACAAGATCAAACAGTGGATTCATTTCAGCATATACTAATTAAATGGGAGCCAATTATGGAGAAATTCTGGAAGCACTGGCATGGAGAAAAGGTGGGTTGGTATTGAACTTTAAGGTTCGACCATGCTGTGCAATAAAACCATTTTTTTTGCTTTCCTCCTGCAAAATGGACTGGTTTCAGGGGGCTAAAGTGGTTTGCAGGCTATCCCCAGCCCAGGCAATCAAGCCCAGTATCAATGAAGCTGCAGGTGTTACGAACAGTGAGGATAAGTAGTGCTGGATTAGAATATAAATCTTTTGCAGGATGAAGCCACAGCAAATATATGCCTGTGGAGCAGAACATGCTGAATGAATGGGAAACAAGCTAGATAAAGAGGTTCTATAATTTCAGAGATGGCTCTGCTTCAGTCTGTAAGTGGTCATGCCCTTTTACACCAAGGAGAATTCTTACTGTACTGAGGATGAAGCTTTTCTTTGAAACAAATCTTGAAAAAGATTTGTTCGCTGGCCCACGACTGAAAAAAAACTTGCTGCGGGATTTGTGCAGGATTTACTCACCCCATCTGAAATTCTGTCAGGGCTGAAATGAAATGTGAGCAAGAGGAAGAACGGTGTAATGGTACAGGCTCATTTGTTTTCACATGAATACATTAGAGCAAAATCTCACTTTCATGAATCAGCGTTTCCTTTGTCAATAAGTTTCAATATTAAACAGTAAGGTGACACCAGGATTACATTGGAGGAAAAGTAAATTAAACTGCAACAAAAGATTCTTGAGGGTAAATTGACACCTCGGGTCTTGATTCATGGTTCAGCTACAAACAGGGTGGAAATAACTGTTTCCTTCCCACTGTGTTTAAGATTGTTTTGTGACTGAGAGATAAAAAGGACATTTCCAGACTCTTAGTGGATATCAGCTCATCCAAATTCCACGCTGTATTGATAAATGATTCCCTTATTCCCTTCCACATTTTCTGAGAACTGTAATGCCCATTCAGTTTGCCAAGATAGGAAGCATGTGGTAGTGCACTTCCCTTTTTGCCTAGAGAGAAAATAGCTGATGTTTTAGCTTACTTTCCCCACATTAACCTCTTCCTGACCTAGTGCCACTCATGCATGAAAGGCCCAGGTTTTTCTAGGTTGCAAGCGCAGCAGTTGTCTAATGTGCGTTTTCTTTGCATACTTGTCAGACTAAAGTGAGTTTATGAATGTTATTGGCAATTTTAATAAATAATCCTGAGGAAGTTATATTGACTTGCCAGTTTAGTGGCGTATCTCCTCCCTCACACTTCTTTGTGCGAGTCTTCTAAACCCTAAAGAAAAGAAAGAAAAAAGCTTTTCTCTGTTCTTTCACTTTGCATTGCTAGTTCAGATGGCCAGTCCTGAAATGCTTCTCTCTGCTTTAAAAGTTCGCAGAACATGTAGAAGGCAAACAAAAACCAAGAGAGAACACACCTTCTGCAGGATCAAATGTGGAAACTGCAGTTCCTTCTGTAGGTGCAGAGCAGGTTCTGCACCGACAGCAGCAGTGAAATCTTCCCTACCCTTCATCCCTGCTCTGACTTAAAGCACCTTTAGAAGAAAATTCATGGATTTTTATATAAATGGGTTTCGCGTCTGTTCTGGCCAATTTTTTGTGTGTTTAGACTTAAATACATACATTATCATCACATTGACTTGTTGATGCCAGTGATACTGCTTCTGTTTAAGCATGCTCTGAAGTGGTTCCTAGCTTTAATTTTTCAGTACCTGGTGAGAGCCAGCAAGAAAACTGAGTCGTGTCTTTTGTGACCTAGCGTGTGCTTTAGCAGTTCTTGATAGAAATCCCTTAAAGGGGGACACGTGGCTGTGGTCAAATTTCTCAGAACAGAGGACTGTTACTGGACCAGTAACAGCGTGTTAGTCACCGTGAATATAAACACTGAGAAAGGTCTTATGATGTAATGAGAAAAGGCCGAGGAGGTGAGCTGTGCATCACGCTGCTTCATCCAGTGTACACCTAATCCTGGCTTACACATCCAGCTCTATCTCCAGGCTTACCCTCTGATGCGAGGATGAGAAGCTCATGCTTGTGACTTGAATAAATCGTGTAAGTCTCATGTTAAACGGAGGAGTGGTCTGTCGGGAGCTGCATCAAATCCAACAAGGAAAAATGTCAAGTCTTGCACCTGGGGCACATAAACTCCCTGTGTTGATAGGAATCTGGCGGGAAACTCTGCTCAAAAGGACGTGGGAGGTCTAGCTAAAAATGAGCCAGCGGCGTGTCCTTGCAGCAAGGAAGGCTGACAGCATACAGGCTGTACCAACAGGAGCACAGCCAGGCAATTGAGGGAAGTGAAATATGCTCCTTTATTCAGCTGTCCATTAGATCACATCTGGAGCACTGCACCCGGTTTGGGGCCCCTTAATGTAAAAAAAAAAAAAACAGTAGTAAACTGGACCCGGTACAGTGGAGGCCGCCAAGATGTTGCAAGGCCAGAGGACCTGCGCAGAGCAGAGAGGCTGGGGGAGCTGAGCTTGTTCGGAGTGGAGAAGATTAGGCTTCAGGAGGACCTAATGCAGCCTCTTGGAGGTGCTTTTTGCAGAGGTGCACGGCAGAAGAATGTGGGACAGTGTGCATAAATCAATAGATGAGAGTTTCTAATGGGCTGTACAAAAGAAAGTTTTCACAGGGAGGAGTGTAAGTATAAAGCACTCTGTTAGTGGACTCTTTGCAACTGAAGGTCTTGAAACCTTGTCTCAGAAATGTAACAAGACAAGGCTAATTTTATGTTGTTCTCCTTCTGAATAAAGTTGGTTTATTGACCTGATTCTGTCACTCTGCAGCCACGAGCCAATTGGATCCCTCAGCTGCCACCCCATCTCATCTTGCTTCGTTTGGACAGATAGAGCTAATTACCATAGGTACTCTATCCAAATTTTTACAGATTAATTTACAGCACGATGAACAGAGTTAGCGATGGAGATGCAACCAAGAAAGTGAGGGATGCTCTGACCTTGTCACTCAGATGGCTGTGGAGACGTACTGCTCTTTTCCCAGATGGCTCTTGCGTTTTACAGAAAGTCGGTGACACGTTTAATTACTTCTGACAAATAGAGAATGCTTTCTCTTTTAGCTGTATTGTGGTATGCCCTTCATGGCAGTGGAAAAAGGCGAAGCGACATCTTGACCAGCCACCCTTTGAGTAGGGTATTACGGACTGAAAGTCTCAAGGTTGAAGGTACAGGCGCTCAGCTCCTGTTGACTCTTGGTGCTGTCAGCATTAAAGACAACTGATGCCCTCAGGTACCCCCGAGGGCAATGAAACTTAAAAGTATCCTAAATAATGTTCTGCAAAGAGATGTTTTCTCAGCAATCAAAACGTAGTTTACCTGCTATATGACATTTGATAACTCTTGATAAATTAATTTGAAATTGCAGCAGGATGTGGGAAAAAAAGGTCAAGATTGTTGCAAACTCCAGAATGATAATAAATATAATTAAGGTTGTAAGACTTTTGTCTTCTCATAACTTTTAAAAAAAGCATGTTGAGGGGGTGGGCATGGCTATACTTCAAAATTTAGAGCTGGTGCTATCACATGTCTGTTTGCAAGATTTGAAGGTGTCTTATTTTTTGGCTTGACCGTGAATTTTTTTTAAAAACACCTAATGTAAGATACTTTTATATGTTTTGTGGTGGGGAAATGAAAAACATGCAAGGTGTATCTTCCCCACTCAGAATTCTTTTGGACCACCTCTGATTTGACCTAATTCACAGACTTTCATTCAAAGGTGGCAGAGAATTAAGGGGAGGTTCTTTCAAGAGTGCTTAAAGCTGAAATTGTTTTGCTGCTCTTGGTGAAGGTAAGAATGGTTGCCTTGAGTCAGGCTGAAGGACCAGCCAGGCTGGAGTCTACCTCTAACAGCGGCCAGTCGCTAATACACAAGCAAGGCTTGAACAGCTATTTTATTCTCCCGGCTCCCACCAGTCTGTAGTTTAGCAACTTCCCAAGCCTGTGGGGTTTTGTTATTTAACAGTTGTTGACAGACTTTTTCCCATGAACTTGTCTAATTACTTTTTAAAGGCATGTGAGGTTTTGGCACCCATGGTATCCTGTAGCACCGAGTACTTCAGCTGAGCTGTGCTTTGTGTCAGAAGTCCCTATTTTTTTGTTTGTGTTGAGCATGTCCCCTGATAATCTGATTTGCTCCTCGGTAGGTTTTGTACTATGAGAAACAGTAAAGAGTTACTCTGTATTTATCTTCTTGACTGTCTGTGCTCTACTCTCCTCTTACCCCCTTAGTTATTTCTTCTCTTGGCTTAAGAATTGTAATCAAGACTTACTCGTGTCTCGCTGGAAGCTGTCCTGCACCTTTGATCAGCCTCGTTGTGCCTCTCTATTGTTTCCATTTTTATTATGTTCTCTTTGTGATGTAGGACCAACACTACTCTGAGTATTCAAACAGAGACTAACGTTTAAATAAAAGATGACTTAATACTGTTTGTGGTCTTATTCCTTTAATAAAAATTTTAATGTACTTGTTTAAATTTTTGAGTATTGACCTGATATTTTTATGCAATTATTAAAATTTACCATGCTTTATTCACAGATAATACTTCAGAGCCTGTTAGGTGTGCAAATTTAGGTCTGTTCTTTCAATTTCTAATACTCTGTTCTAATCAACATTAAATTTCATATGTCTTATTTCTTATCTTGTCTCTATGAGAAAACTCTGTAACTCCTTAGGGCTGCCTTTGTTGTCTCATTCTCTACCTTTTCCCACATTACTTGCGATTACCTCTGACTGTGAAAACTGATCACTTACTGTTTGTTTCACATCTTTTAAAAAAATGATTATTAATTCACAAGAGCACTTCCATTCTTGTCCTGTCTTCTACAAGAAGCTTTGGCAAAGGACCTTGTCAAAAAACTTTAGTGATCTTAAAAAAAACCAAACAAAAACCTGTTGGAAATCCATGTTCGTGCTTGTGTAAAGCAGTCGAGTCAGAGATTCCTTTTCAGATCTGTCTGGCAGAACTTGGCCTTACGAAAGGCAACAGGTCTTCCCCACTAAATGCCATTTGTCAAGGTATCTGACAAATGTGTTTTTTCAGTGCTTCCTGTCTGTGAGCTGACTATGGATCTCAGTTGTTGAAAGCTCCCCATGTCCAACCGGGAGCCCATTTTGATAACTGGTGTCACATTTGTCACCGACATGCCTCTCGTACAAAGGCAGTTTTAAGCAAGAGATTTTCCCCAGGTAGCATTATAACAATTTGGCACTTCATTTATACACAACTTTTACATGAGTGGCATCTGATTTGTTTTAAAACATCCCTTGTTAACACCTCAGTCTCAGACAGACCTTCCAGCACATCCCAAATTAAGACCTTCTTCATATATTGTACTTGAACAGTCTCAGTACTAAGAGTATTCTAGGCTTTTGGCTGCTGCCTTTAATTTCTGTTTAGTGTGCTTTCCCCTTTTTATGTTATTCCACCTCACTGAAATGATACATTTCCACTGTGGATTGATTGTTTATTCTGACTGATTGGCCTTTTGAAGACTGATTTATCTTAACAGAATCATAGAATAGTTTGGGTTGGAAGGGACCTTTTTAAAGGTCATCTGGTCCAAGCCCCCTGCAGTGAGCAGGGACACCTTTGACTAGATGAGGATGCTCAGAGCTCCATCAAGCCTGACTTTGAATATTTCCAGGGATGGGGCTTCTCTGGGCAACCACTAAACTGGAAAGTAAAAATCACTAAATAGGACTGGGATTTTAGCTAAATCCAGGACACTGTGTTTCGCCACCCTCATTGTAAAAATATTCTTGCTTAGATCTCGTCTGAATCTACCTTCTTTTAGTTTAAAACATTTGCCCCTTGTCCTGTCGCAACAGGCCCTGCTAAAAAGTTTGTGCTCTCTTGTAAGCCCCCTTTAAGTATTGAAAGACTTCAGTAAAGTTTCCCTGGAGCCTTCTCATCTCCAGGCTCAACAAACTAAATTCAGTACTTCAGTTAGAGAGTGGTTTTTTAGTAGTAACTTTCTGAGCCCGTGTGTCTTCTGCTTAAGATAAGAAAGACAGAACTTGCTGCTTGTTTTTCTAGAATTCTTGAGAAGTGGTAGCATAAAGTGTCTGTGAGTATGATGTTGACCCTAAGACAGATCGGGATGACTGTAGTATTTCACTGTTACTGCATTGTCAGTCCGGGCAGACCCTCCGGTCTCCTTGTGTGGATTTTAGTCGTTGTCATCATTCTGGGCGAGGGGTCAATTGTAGGGTCCCAATATCGATGTGGTGTTCAAACCGGACGGATTATGGTACAAGTTGGTACGATGAATCTGTTCATATGCTCTGACTTCAGGCTTTCATTAATGTGTAGCAACACTCACTGCTCTGGTTTTCCTGTATCTTTGCAATATAATTTGGTTTTTTTTTGTTTCACAGCATGTAATGGTTGTCTACCCTTCACCAGTGTGCTGCTTCTGGCAGCTCATGCTCATTGAAAACTGGGCATTTTAAGATTTCTGTCATATTTTTTAAGATACCTACTATCAGTATAGCAGCACTTCCACGCTTGGCTCAGTAGCTTATTTTTTTGTGCTGTGATTAAAATGGAATTATTTCTTCTTTTTCATTTCTTATTCAGGTTTATTAATGTCTGCCCTATCTTTTATTTATAGATACAAAGTTTTAATGATTTCAGCCCTAGAAAACGTGTCATGTCCATTTGTGCCAGCCTTACTGCACTTCTTAGTTTAAAGATTCTCCTGTAACGTCATTAGTTGTTAAACGCCAGTAGTCTGGTACCGGCTTGATTTAAATGAAAAGCTCCAAAAGCTGCTGCAGCTCCTACTGAATCAAAATTTAATAGTATAAAGCTCACGTTTTTGAGAAGAGAGTTACGCCAGTGTGGAGTTTCTTGAAAATTGTAACCTTTAAGATAGACTTTTTTTGATGTAAAGAGATTTGTTAGAGCAAATACAATGCTAGATTTACAGTAAATCTGTGGATACTGAGTGGGGATACAGAGTGATTGTTGCCAAAGCAATAGGCATCCCGGTATCAGCTATGACTTTGGAAGGACTAAGCTATAAAAGGTCATTTTGTTCTGCCGTTGACTTGGCAGAAGACGTTCAGAATCCTCAGCAGAAGGGAGAAGCAGGCTAATAAAGGCAGATGCATGGTAGACGAGTAGGATTTGGTTGTAGGAATTTGAAAGTTGAAGACAGTAAGCTAAGCAGCTTAACATCTTCAGAATAAGAGGGAGTGAAGCTTGTAAGTGCGTCAAGCTGTTTGCTTAGATCTAGACTAAGGAGCTTAAGTAGCTTATAACACCACAAGCTTGCTAGCTCCAGAGGAAGGGACTTACAAGCTGTGCAACAGCTCCACTTCAAAGGCCGTACAAGTCCTGCTGATGAGGCCTGCAGGGCTTCCAGGGAGCACGTCAAGTAAATCGGTCCAACTGTCTGTTTCTCTGCAGTATCCAAGTGCCTCCTTTTGTTTGCTCCTTATAAAGTTACGGGCGACTCTCCTCCCTGGAGTTATCACAATGTTAAATACCAGGCATTTTCAAATCAGGAGGTTCTCAGAATTAATTTAGCGATGGCCTTTATCCATATTCTGTCCTCTTTTTCCTCGCTAACACACTGTACTATGTGTGCTAGGATGTACTGGGTTTTCTTCTGGTGAAACGTTGTATGAGGAACTTGAGAAGGAGGAAGAGTCCCTTGCCTTTAGAGCAGGGAATAGAAAATTATCTCCATTATATAGTTGTAAATCAGCTACCTTTGGGGTCTTCAGCTTTAAATGTATTTGTTTCTCGTTGGAATCTTTAGGACTAGATCGTCTCAAGTTGCAAAGTGGCCTTGTATGGCTATGGTCCCACCCAGTTTCTGCTGAAAGCACTTGGCTTACTTGGAGTCAAAGGCTCCTGCAAAGTAGAGATGGCTCCATTCACAAACTTCTGCTCTACAAAATAACTGTTGTGTCTTCAGGAGTGTCATTACTTAGTAGTCAAAAAATTACCTTCATAATGGTGCTTTCTTGAGTAATTTCGTCATCTTATGCTTGTTTCGTCATCTTATGCTTGTTCTGCCCTGACATCATTAAGTCTACTGAAGATGCACTTTAAATTACAGGTGTATGGCCCGTTGTCTGTTTTGCTCTGATTCCTTGCTCCTTAGGTATTTAGTTTCTTTATTTCAAAGTAGATTTGTACATGCGATTTTCTATTTTTGCCTGTACAGACTGAAATACATGATGATGAAAAATGGATCTGTGTAAATTAATATCTCATACAGTTTAGGACGGTTTTGCAGAAGTCTTTCAGGGTGTTTTACACTGTTCACTGTTACATGTAGTAAGTTCTACTAAAAGTAGTTAAAATCAGGGTGTGGATGAGGATGGAAAGGACCTCTGAAGATCATGTAGTCAGAGCAAGGCTAGCAGGAGGAGGTGGCCCAGGACTACGTCCAGTTGGGTTTTGATTATTGCCAGGGATGGAGCTTCCACAGCCCCTCTGGGAAACCTGCTGCAGTGTTTGCTCAACTGTGTTGTGGGGTTTTTTTAATAAAAAAGAAGTCTTGTAAGGATTTTTTTGTATTTTAATTTGTGCCCTTTGCCTCTTTATCTGTCACTAGATGGCACTGAGAAGAATATGGCTTTCTTGTCTTACTCTCTCATGTAAAGTATTTATGCTCATTGATAAGATGCCCTGTGAACCTTCTCTTTTCCAGGCTGAACAGTCCCAGCTTTCTCAGCCTTTCCTCTTATGTCAAGTGTTCCATTAATCAACTTTGTGGTCCTTCACTGGACTTACTCCGGTACATCCACATCTCTCCTTACACTCTTGCCCAGAGCTGCACCCAGCGCTCCAGATATGTCTCATCTGTGCTGAGCAGCACTCCCTCAGCCTGCTGGTAACACTTTTTAATGCAATCCAGGAGGCCATTAGCTGCTTTGGCTGCAAGGACGTGTACCTGGATCACGTGTACCTTGCTCTACACCGGGATCCTCAGGTCTTTTTCTGCTAAGCTGCTTTCCAGCTAATGGCCTCCAGCCAGTCGGATCTGAGCCTGTTCTGGTGTATAGGGTTTTTTTCTCCACAGGTGTAGGTCTTTGCATTTCCGTTTGTTGAGTTTGATGAGGTTCCTGATGGTCCATTCCTCCAGCCTATTGAGGTCCTGGTGATGGCTGCACAACCCCCTGTGTATCAGCACTCCTCTCAGTTTTGCATCATCTGGAAACTTGCTGAGAAACTACTCGGTCCCATCACCTAGAGCATTCATGTTGAACAGTCTCAGACCAGTATTGACCTTTGGGGTACATCAGTAGTGAGGTGCCTTCCAGTGCCTATCAGAAACATTGAATCCAGCAGTTCAGCCAATTTTCAGTCCACCTCACTGTCCATGTTTCTAATCTGTACTTCATCAGTTTGTCAGTGAAGATACTGTGCGACATGGTGTTGAAAGGCTTGCCAAAATTGAGATAACACCACTGCTTTCTCCTCATCCACCAATCCAGTCATCTCAGGCTCTGCTGACTGATGCCAATCACCTTTGCATCCTTCATGTGTTTGTAAATGGTTTCCACGAGGTTTTGCTCCTTCTTCCCAAGGATCCAGGTGAACCTGAGTGGCCTCTAGTTCTCCTTGCTCTTGGTGAAGATAGGAGTGCCATTTACTTTCTTCCAGTCCTCAGAAGCCTCCCCAAATTGCTGTGACCTTTCAAAGATAATCAAGAGTGATCTTACAATGGTATCGACCAACTGCCACAGCACTCATGGGTGACTCCCATGGGGTCCCATGGACTATGTACATCCAGTTTATATGTTTCCTAACCTGGTCTGTTCTACTAAGAGTGAGTCTTCCCTGCTCTGGACTTTCCTCCTGGCCTCAGGGACGTGCCATTCCTGAAAGCAAATCTTAGCAATAAAGACTGAGGCAAAGACGGCAATGAGAACTTTGGTCCTTTGTCACCAAGTCCTGTTAGTTTCCAGCCGTGTGCTGTAGACCTTGGTCTGTGTGTGTGTGTGTGTGTAATTGTGTTTACGTGTGAGCTCATTTCCAAACAAACAAGCCTGAGGTTTGTGCTGATTTCCCAGACAAGCTCTTCCTGTTCATGGCTCAGGATGTCAGCCAGCTGCCCCAGCGAGCCAGCGATTCAATTGCAGGGGAAGTTCAGCTTGGGTGAAAACAAAGAGGGCAGTACACGTTTTTCTTTTGGTTTTTTAATTGCTTCCGTCTCTGTATCTGAAGCATTTTTTCTTAAAAATACTTCACTTTGCAGGTGTAGCCTCACGGACTTTCTCTCATCACAGCTTTTCTTATCATTTGTAGCCATTAGAGAGTTCAGAATACTTCTGGCAGGGGGGTTAACACAGGTGCCCTGGAGCAACTCCCATTGGGATAATTGTGTTCTTTTTACTTGAAGTCCACTTTTGGTCAGCCGTTGCCTTAGGGTTCATCTCATGTCATGAGTTGTGTTATGCTGTGGAGTCTGCCAGAGAGGGTTGTATTTCACTGAGGGCTTTTGTAGGGCTGAAACTTTCATATGCAAAGTATTTTTATATATATATATACTGTGAGGACAATCCAATAAACCATTTTCTTTCTTATTGGAAATTGAAATCATGTTGCTTTTTTTTGGCTGGAAAGAAGTGTACAGGCTAGATTTTGATGTCTCATTGATTTTTGAAGCAAACCCTTGTCTTAGTTTGCAGTGAAAAGGTGGCAGATTTAGGTGCTGCTTTAACACTCAGAAAACTTGGAGTGCACTCCTAGTTTGTCTAGGTGAGTATCTTCACTGTGTCTTTTTCTCATGTTTGAAATCAGGATGGTGATAATTCCTATCTGTTAAGGATGTTCTGAGGATGAAGTGACTGTTATTAGACTGGGATTATAGACTCACTCAGTTGTTAAATGGGAGATGAGAGTCAGGCCTGGATATTTCTTTTTTTTAATTCTCAGATCAAAGATCTGCTGAGGACCCTGTAGACCAACATGTAAAGAGATCTAGACCAGGGTCATGGAAGTTTTCAGATTCACACCTTGGTGGAGATGCATGAGCAGAGATGAATAAAGCAGTTGGACACTCACTTCTGGAGAGCAGCAGTGGTCGCTTCTGCTGAAAACTTTGGTAGCGTATGGTTTGGATTTCTGGGTGGTAGGAAGATGGAAGATGTGGGGTAGAGCTCCCGTTGTTTCTTCTGGGAATTCGTGGAAGGAGGCAGTAGCTGATAGGCCGTGTAGCCTTCACGTGGTGAGCGTGATGCCTCTGGTATGTCAGATCTGACACACGTAGTGCACAGGAGGCCAGGGCACATGTGGCAAATCTTGATGCCTTTTGTATTCCTCCCTTTTCAGCCAGTAAAATTGAGAGCTTGAAGAAGAAAACGTGAAAGGAGAAATCTGAACATATGGCAACCCTAATTAAGGGGTGATGTTTTTTGTTTTGGGGTTTGTTTGTGTTTTCTTCACCTTCAAATGTGTTACAATCGCACTGAACTTAGTGCATTCGGAATTTCTTTTCAAACTGCCTCAAAGTTACATTTCAGGGGGCTTTTGTGAAGAAGCAGGAAGGATGCATCTGCTTTTGGAGGCTGAGATCCCTTTTCTGACTGATAACAGAAATGAGTCTTGAGCCTAGATTTGACATAAATCAAGCCCAGTGTCTTTGCTATTGGATTTAGAGTTATTCTGTCTTCTGCTTGGGGCTATTCTGCTTCTTATGAAATATTCACTGGTCCAGAGAGACAGTGTGACTTTGTGTAACTTGATGGTGAGGTAAAATTTGTGGGATAAAGCAGACCCTGATTCGAGGTTCTGCCCCTGCTCTAAATCAGGTGATGCACATCCTTAGTGAGTCTATAGGCAGTGAGGTGATAGTGCTTATCTTTCTGGTCTTCCTTCTGTTGCACATTTTCTGTCGTGGCCCTGATGACTCTCTGATTAGCCGTCATGGTCCAAAATAAGTATCTTGTAGAAAAATTCTTGACCAGTTCTCTCAGAATTAATCAGTAAGTTATGAATTATAGAACAAGGGTGCCAATATGTGCTAGGTACTCGCACATAGGGTTTTCCATTTTATTCAATAAGTCTTTGCTAAAGTCAGCATCTCTCTTTAGATCCTTGGCTTGTTTGCTGGTTTCTTGCTTTGCATATGACAATATAAGAGGGTCTAACACTGTCTTTCTCATGACTAGAGCTTTGTTATTTTCCTTTTCGTGTGATACTCCATAATTTAGATAGCTTGACAGTGTGTCTTAGTGGATTTTTAATTTTGCAGAACTTGAGTTGATTCGCTTCTGAAAAATTAACCAGTCCGTGCCCTTGAAAAGTCATTGCATCTGGTATTACCTCCACATGTGATAAGTTTAAGAAAATGATTAGCAAAGGTGTCACTCATTTCTGCATGCTGTATATCGGATCGGACTTGCTGTGAAGTAGTGAACCATATTAAAGCTGTGAAATCAGCCCTGCTCTACAGGGACTACAGCCAGCTGCACCGATTTTACTCCTTTTTTTTTTCCCTTGCAGATTCAGCAATGATTGGAATGGAGTTTGACAGTTTATTTACAGATTTGCTGTGACTGACAGGATGCCAGAGGGGAAATGTTTGTACTCCCTGAAGATAGTTTTTGGTAACTAAGGCTAAATATCTGACAGGACTTCTGTTACAAAAGAGAGTGTGATCAACAGTTGTGTTACTGCAGAATTCAGTGTGTCTTTTAATTCAAAATGCAGCTAAAAATACAAAACTCAAGCCAGCCTTTTCCTTGATGTAGAGTGTCTGTACAGAAGGGAAGATGTGCAGCACTGATGAATTGAAGCCTTCCAGCCCAATTCTGATCTCTTATCCCTATAAGAAATTAGGAAAAGGAGGGTGAAACCCACTCGCATGCCACCTTCTTTCCTCTTGATCACTGATTTTCAAACTTAAAATTTGTAGCTTCCATAAATTTTTCGCTAGGAGACTGGACTTCTTACATGGTAAGTTCAAGTCTCCTTGACAACCGATCTGCTTCTCTTACCTTATGGGCTGCCAGGAGTTCACAGACCATGCACTGAAAACTTATGTCCATGTCTGTGATGTTGAGGTTCCTTGCAGTTTAACCTTGAAATGGATAAAATAAAGTAAATCTTGTTTTTCCTCTTACGTTCATGCCTTGGCTTTGAAACTGGGGCAAAAGGGCTTTTTCTTTTTCATGATCATGTCATTCTGTTTCTGATTGCCGGTGTAAATCTGCAATAACCTGACTGAAGTATCCTCGTGCTGTATAAAAATCAGTCTTACACAATACTTTGAAAACAGAAACATTTTGGGAGAAGATGCATGAGCTATATACAGCATTATACACAATATATGGATAGCATTTTTATACGCTGTATTCCCAGAAATAGTATTAAACATTTGATCAGGAAAGTGGTTTTTTTTTTGTTCGTTGATAGCTCTTTGTTCGTTTAAGAGGCACGGAACCTTTTGTACATTGAAAAGGTTAATTATACTCAGAGTAAAGGTACTTGAATAAATTGTGTGTTTTATGGGTAGCAGAGGTTGAAGGTGGGCAGATTTGACTAGCACAGAGAAAAAATATTTTTATTAGATGGTTAGATGTTAAGAAGTGCTGCCAACTAGCCAAATGTAATCTGAGCATTCACAAGCAAGAGATACTGATAGTTCGCAGGGGACAGAAAATGTGCATCTGAATGCCTGCATCCTTACTTGCATTGGAGTCAGTTCTACTCGTTAGGTCTAGTATCATAGATTTTAGTAAAGTTAGTGTTTTTTCTTAACTGTGGTGATGGTGGTGGTCTGGGCAGATTGGTAATCTGCCGTGGACTGGATTCTTTGCTGAATATTTTTGTTATAATAAGACTAGACGTCAGGAAAGATATGTAGAGCACAATTAGTGAAGAATAAATGAGAAAAAGTGAAATGAGCCTTTCTCAGTCATGATCTAGCCAAGTACATCCCTTTATAATACTGCTGTGTGAGGTGTGATTTACAGAAAGACCTGAATACACTGTGTTGTACCACAGCAGTAAGGACGATTTCTCTGGCTCTCTGGTGATTAGATTGTCAGGCTGAGCCATCCTCCCCAGTGATGAAGTTCTTCCCACACAGTTTTTACTGTGGATACAACGGTATTGACAGGTGAATTCCTGTTTGCATTTTGAAGTGTTGGGAATAAAAGAAATACTTCTGGGAGCAAGTGCTGGCATCCAGCTTATGCTTTTCCCAACCAAATTCCGTTTTCATTGGCCTCTATGGCCATGGTTATTCTGGACCCATGACCCTGGCAGTCCTGTCTGCATGGCAACCCTTTTTATCCGGAGAGCGATGACTGTCTCTATTCATACTGTTGTTGTCCATGCAGCCAAGCAGCTCCTCAGGGAATGGGAGTGGTGGTTAACCTATTGCTGCGTCTCTCTGTCTTGATCGTTAAAAAGCTTTTCTTGCATCTAATCTAAGTACGGCTCGTCACAACGCTGTCAGGCTTTGTTCTGCCCATTCTGTCTATGGAGAAAAGAGTTTATTCCCTTTTTAATCACGTTTCCTCTAGGTTTAATGTTACGACTGCCTGTTGATAAAAGTAGAAGCCCCAAGGTAGTGCAAGAAATCATTGGTGGTGCAAGGCAGAAATACAACCCAACTGCCCCCTTTTCCAGCTGTAGTCTAACACCTTTTAACAGACAGAAGACAAAAGTAGGTGTAATGTACTTCTGTAAGAGTTCAGAGAACCCTGAATGTGGTTCATAAAACCCCTACCTTCCAGGGTCTCCCTGTTGCCCTAAGAAATCCTCAGGTGTCCACTGAGCTGCCGTACTCCTGCCCTGGTGAGTACCTTACACTGCAGTTACTACAGCTCATGCCTGTGTGCAGGTTGTGACTCTGTGAGCTCCGTTACAAGATACTTTCCTGCTTATTAAGACCCAAGCAAAGTGACCAAAACAATTAGAGAGCGGTCATTGGCCAGAGAGCCTTGTGTTATAGTTCTTTAGTAGTTGGTTTGTCTTCTTAAAAAATGAGGTGATGTAGCAGGAAGGGAGTGCTTTGACATCAGCAACAGAGCTGCGAACTGGAATCATGAGTATTACGGAGACTGTCATCCAGTGCCTAAAGACAAAAGCATAATTACCACGAGAAGGTCATTTTTCTAAGCAAAGGACAGTTGTAAACTGCCTTTACCAGGAAAAAATCAGTATTTGTTGCATTGCATCATTGAATTATTCATCAAGATCAGACAGTTTCTTGTTCAATTTACTTTGTTATTTTCTTATAGCTTATTCTCAGCAGTTTGGATGAAAATATAACACAATAGCACCTGCTTACAAGAGACATTCAATTCACTGGATGTCTTGACTGGAAAGACATTTGCTTTGGTCCCAGCTAAAATCAGATGCTCTTTGTTTTAACTGGTTATTTGTGTTTTGTGGACAAATTACTAGAATTGGTGTTTTGCTACCTGTCTGTTAACCTGTTCTTATTTTAGTGAGGTATTTCAAGGCCCTTAATTTAGAATAAACAAGATTTACTCGTGGATCAAGTCCTGCATCTTTTCTTCTGTTCTACACAGCCTCTGTTGAAACAAGGGTTTTCCCAGCAGTAGGATTTGATTGTCTAGAAAGGTGTAAACATTCCTTTTTCTGAAATTGCTTCATGTATATAGGTGAAAATAACAATCTCTTAGGCAATTCTAGGCATGGTTAGATTGTCTCAAGACCCTAGTCAGGCTACTGAAATGAGTAAATAATAATTTCTCTGTCACTTCACAGCCTTTTCTTCTTAGACCCAAGTATATAGAGAAAGTCAGGTACACAAGGAGATCAGAATCTGCCCCCGTATGTTCTTTTCACCGTGTTCCTTTATTTTTCTCTTTTGTCGCTTTCCCCCATAATTTACTTCGTTTGCATATTTTAGTGTTTCATACCATGGTGCCTGAGTCAATTTTCTTTTGAATAATTAAACAGGTACATGCCCTTGGAAAGTCATTGCACCCTTTATTGCCACTTAATGTGTTAACTGGGGAAAGATGTTGCGCGTTTTTGTTGACGGCTGTTTTATGCAAGGATCGGGTGTAAGGCAGTGAGTGGGACTCAGGGAAGACGCTGTGTTTTGGTGTACGTGGGGAACCACATCTTGGGTATCCAGAGGATACATCCAGACTGGGAAACTTTGTCGTTTTGCCTTTTCAAAGGCCTCTTACTTAAAAATAATAATAATAAAAATTAACAATAACAACAACAATCATAATATGCAACGACAATAATAATAAGCATAGAATCATAGAACCATACAACAGTTTCAGCTGGAAGAGACCTTCAAGATTGAGTCCGACCTTTTCCTAGCCCTGTGAACGCCACTAAACCATAAGTACATTCTTGTTGGTTTTTTTATTTTAATTAATAAAAGCCAGAGTCACTCTCATTTTCACACTGAAAACTGAGATGAGCCTTCTGCATATGCAGTCACACACGATAATAATAATAATGATGAAAATATAAAATAGATTAGTTGGGTCAGTGGCTATTCAGTGATGCTGAATTTTCAATAGCGGAAAGAAAAGAATCACAGAATCACAGAATGTTAGGGATTGGAAGGAACCTCTAAAGATCATCAAGTCCAATCCCCCTGCCAGAGCAGGAACGCCTTGATAATACTACATAGGAACGTGTCCAGGCAGGTCTTGAATGTCTCCAGAGAAGGAGACTCCACAACCTCTCTGGGCAGCCTGTTCCAGGGCTCCGTCACCCTCACTGAGAAGAAGTTTCTTCTCGAGTTTAAGCGGAACCTCTTATGTTCCAGTTTCAGCCCATTACCCCTTGTCCTATCAGTGGTTGTCACCGAGAAGAGCCTGGCTCCATCCTCGTGACACTCACCCTTGATATATTTGTAAACATTAATGAGGTCACCCCTCAGTCTCCTCTTCTCCAAACTAAAGAGCCCCAGCTCTCTCAGCCTTTTCTCATAAGGGAGATGCTCCACTCCCTTAATCATCCTAGTTGCCCTGTGCTGGACTCTCTCCAGCAGTTCCCTGTCCTTCTTGAACTGAGGGGCCCAGAACTGGACACAATATTCCAGATGGGGTCTCACCAGGGCAGAGTAGAGGGGAAGGAGAACCTCTCTCGACCTACTGACCACCCCCCTTCTAAAAGAATTGGTCCTGAGGTCTCTGTGCTGTAGGTTTGGGAGAAGGGGAAGAGAGGGAGGATGGACAGGAGGAGTTTTGTGGCTTTTTAATCAAGGTAGCCAAGACATCCCTCTAGGGGTGGCAGAGTCAGATGGGGGGAACTGGGGTGGGTAACATACTCTGAGCTGCTCTGGGCGTTGCTGTGTTAACAGGGAGGTTTCTGTAAGCGATGGAGCTCCAGGCTCCCTGCACACCAAGCCAGGTGAGTGAGCGCAGCTGAACTACTGATGCAGCTTTAGCGGCAGTGTTACAGAGGTACGTTGAAATTCTGCTGACTTGGATAACTGAGTCACTGTTCCCACTGTAGGAACCGTGAACACACACCAGGGTAGGCCAATGACAAAATGTGCTTTGCTATGTTGTTTTACCATTGCCTGGTAGTCGTGCTTTACTTTCCTCCCTACTTTTGCTAGTGAACGTTCTTAATTGTAAATGTATCTCAGTGTCTTTTGTCGGTTTGCTTTCATTGCTCATTCAAGCCTTACTCTTTGCAACTAGAGTGCTACTAGAAATTTATTGATTTCTACGTGTGTGTTTTCTTTAGAATAGGACATATCTCTGCTTAAATGTTACAGAAGAAACCAAGGCAGTTTGTGTTCTTTAATGCCAACAAATAGGTTATTGCGATTGTTGGAGTTGTCCTGACTCCAGCTCTGGGGCAGGGAGGTGAAATCTCTGCTCCTGCTGTCAAAGACAGAGAATTCCTCTAAAAAGCAAAACTTCTGCTTGGTCAAGCTTGAGGAGAAAGTGCAGACTGCAGCTTATGCTTTTGATGTTTGAATTGATTAATAAATGGTGAAATAGAAGGGAAAGCTTATGACACGGTGATTTTGAATTCAGTGCAATTAATAGAGATTTATACGGAAAAAAGACTCCACCCATCGGTACGATTCTCTTCTCTTGGCCTTTGGAAGAGCTTACCGTAGAACAGCCCAGCTGTGATTAAAATATCCCCGTGCCAGTGTGGCTGATGGGGTCAGCCAAATGCTAAATGAAATGCGTCCAGTTTTGGGGTTCACCAGTGGGAGAAGACCTGGAGAGTATGACAGCGGTTTATAAAAGAGCAGCCTCTAGAGTTGAGGAGATTAACGTCTCCGGGAAGGCTACAGGCACAAAGCATACCTAAATAACGATCCTTGGTTAAAAGGCATCAGTGCCTTGGAGATAAAGAACTGTTATAGATTGTAAAAGAGATTATCAAAATCCCTCAAACCAGACAGTGTTAATGATGCAGATGGTGAAGTGTGTGATGACTGAGATTTAAATGCGTGTTTTGATATGGATTGTATGATCGCTCGTCACGAGCTTCAGACCTCTTGTTTTTTAAAGAGTGTTTTCTTTACTATCTGAATCAAATATGTGAGCTCTACAATCTGTGGCAGGTTAATTGAAATGCAGCAAGAGTGCAAAATCTGAATCAAGCATGGGGTTGGCAAACTTTGTTCATCCTTTTATTTATGCAGATCTCTGAAGGTTACCACTTAGCTTGAGAGCCGTTGATAAAATGAGCGTGATTTTCTATCCTTCCTTACATAGGAAGGACTGGGGCCTTATGGAGTCTAAAGGAACAATTTCAAAGATGTCATATTTGACTGAATTGAGTGGATGTATAGTTGGAACCTGCAGAATGTCTTATTGTAGTAGTATTGTAGTTAACTTTTCAGTGTCCAGTGAGGGACTTCATCTCACTTGTGTAAAATTCTGCAAGTGGTGTGCTGGAAATACCCCATACTGTCTCGCTTTTCCTCATAAACTGTTATTTAATTTTATGTGATTGAATTTGCTGACATTTAGTGCACATGAAAGGGAGAAATTTATAATGCTAGCTAAAGCAAAGGGTATTTCAGGTTCCTTCTTTGCACGCTTTTCTCGCTGTTTTTCCAAATCCATGTGCACCTCTGCCTGTTAGACACCTGTGCCGCGCCATGCCGAGCTTCTAGTTGGGCTCCTGCCTTAAGACCAAGTGATGCTTTCAGAGACTGTCAGCAGGAGAAAAAAACCCACCAAACATGATTTGTAAAAGCCTTTGAACTGCAGCATGAGGGGCCAAAGACATTCTTTCCTTTTCCTTAGCTGAACCTTTGCTTCCCATTGAGTGGTCTTTTGGCAACTTTAAGGTTTATTGATCGTATGGGACCATGACGGCAGCTAAGGGTGATTCAGGTCCTTGGGTGATCCACAACGTCCGTGTACCCGCACCCCAACTGGAGAGGAGTGTGGTAAGAGCAGGCACTTAAAAAACCCCCTTTGCCATCAGAATATCCCCCTGCTTTCCAGTGGCCTGAAGTTATTAGGGTGTTTGGGAGTGGATGTTTGTAATAAGGGGCTGTATTGTTCGGTACCCAACAGCATACCCTTCCTAGGTCTAATATTTCATTTAAAAGCAATTTGCCTGAATGAAATAAAATATGCATGATGGGTGAACACAGATGAGCTCTGTTAATGTATTCTAATTAACTTGCTAAAAATATTTTAAAATCTTAATAAGCTTAAAGAGAATTTCTGATGATCAGATGCAATGTTAATGAGCATGGGATAGAAACATAAGAAGGTAAAGTAGATAGCTGATTGGCAGTGGCAGCGCTGTCTGTGTAGCTAACATTTTTCTCATGCAAAAGGAAGATATTTGGGTTAAATTTTAGCTTTTGTCTTGGTTGCCGATTTCTCAAGACCTACTCCTGGAAAGCTTAATGAACGAAACGGTGGAAAAAGAAAAAGAATTTACCTGTTTGATTTGGGTTGGAGTGAGGATTTTATTGCTTAATTATGTCTTAGAAAAACACGTTAAGGACATTTATTATAAAGTATCTGTGTTCTTTGTGTGAAGGAAAATGACTCTTTTTCTTTTATATATGCCATAAATCTCAGGTTGTAGTTCTTTTTCTCTCCAGGCTATTAGGTTTCTGCAGACTGTATTTCATTCCTTGGCACCTATAGTTGCTTGGCAACGGCATCCAATTTACATGAACCCAGCCCCATGAATGAATAGTTACCTGGAACCTTTTTGCACAGAAACCCCAAGAAACTTAGTGGTTCTCCCATTCAGTGTGACAATTATTAGGAAGTATTAATTGCTTCTCTCTATTCATATTTGTCGCCTTTATTTAATAGGTTCTCTCTGTTAATAATTCTGTAGCCTTTACTTTTCAGTTAAAGAGGAAAAAAACCCGTATTCTCTGTTTAGTTCTACCCTGCCAGAGGTCACAAAATTCGTTTATCAATAGTCCACTTGGAAAGCAGGAGGTTTATTAATGATAGAAGACTTCAGTAGTGCTCAGAACGTCAGCTGGTACGAGCTGTCCCCACTGCTGTATTCTGTAGGTATGGAAAGAAAGAGGTTCAGAAGAATGAGGTAACCTACGACAGTCACATACAGAAAGTCAGTCTGTTTTGTTTTTTTTTCTGTTAGTAACTTTGGTGTAGTTTTTCAGGAGGAAAAGGAGAAAACTTTTACTACTCACTATATTTTCTTCCCTTCTTGTGATATGGAACTTTGTTGAACCAACAAAAAGATTTTCTGCTGCCTCAGCCTGGTGTTCCGCGAGCAGGTACACCCTCCTGTCAGTTAATTTGATTCCTATGAAATACTTTGCAACCTGTAGGTAGTTTCTTTTGAGAGGAGTAGGAGATACTAAAAAGAAAAATCAAGAAGAAAAATTCTTCACCGGCACCAAACACGAAACAGTTTTACAGGACTAGGAGAAGAGCAGCTGCATGTAATATTTGTGGATGTTGGAGTAGTTGTAATAATTCTTTTGAAACATCTTGTAAAGAAAACACCTGAATTGCCTTGTATTTTAAGTTCTCTGTTATTCAGCTGGCTTATCCTCTTCAAAAATGAAATGATACTTGGGCCTTGATTCTTTTCTCTTGCGTTTGTAGACACCACTGTTAATGCTGTTGATACCATCCAAAGACCAATGCTGAGGGAAGCAGAATAGTCCTGGGATCTGGTTTGCAAATCGTGATGCTAAACTGTTTTGCTCCTCAAGTTTGTGGTGGTTTGGATTTCTCGAAACCCAAAATACAGTATTCTTTTCTCTTTTCACTCAAGGGGCATTCAAGGTCAGTCATCACACTCTATACTTTTTAATTACATCCTGTGACTTTAGGTAGTACTGAACTTGCGGCTGATTGTTATTATATTTTCTGCTGTGGACATGTCTTGCTACTGATGCACAGACTCTGCAGATTAACTAATGCAGAATCGAATGCATTTGTGATCTAAGTAATGAAGAGGCCTTTGTTCTATTCTTGGTTGTTCTACTGATTTTGTGCGACCTTGGGCGGCTCATTTATCTCCTTCTTTGCTTTTCTCAATTTAACCTTCCATGGATGGTGTCGTATGTTGATTTGCCAGTGTAATTTTCTCTTTCCCTTAGAAGATATGCAAGGCTGAATATCACTCTGTGGGAGCACAAATAGTTTTTAAAAATGAAACAATGTTTTTTTGTGTTTCTAAAGAACTCAGTAGCAAGCAGGATTTACTGATGTGTGATCTGTAAAGCCACATGTGGTAATTACACACATCAGAATTGTGGTAGGCATGGGAGGGTGTATATTTTGCTGAGTTTTAAGCATGAATTTCTCATGAATTTCGTATTCTGTTTTGGGGAAATACTGAGCTGTGCTGCAATGCTAGCAACAGAGCACATTTGAAATGTTGTTTTTAGTCAGTGGAAAATGCCTAAGGTAGCGGTGCCTTTTTTTAAAAAAAACCCCACCACAGAACAATTTCTGATTTTCATCTTGCATGCTCCAGACTTTGGGTAAATGTCTCATCTCCAGTCCTGGGAACTGTCTAGCAGGAAGTGTAAGTTTGCATTTTCAGGGTTCCCTGAGCTCTCCTGAACTCTGGAGCTTCCTTCGATGAGCACTGTAGGACACGTGACCTCCTACCAAAGGACTCTGCAGAACATGTGTCTGTTGGATCTACAGACCTTCTAAGCCAGAACGTTCTCCCAAGAAGCCAGGCAGTTTTCTAGTGCAAGGTTCTCTGTGATTTATCATGGGTTTTTATAAACTGGCACTTTCCTACTAAATATTTGAATAGGCAAACTGACACCACGCAGTGTCAGATACTTCTAGGGTAGACTTTTTTAATGCTCTTACCAGCTCTGCTCTTTTTTGATAGTGGTTTCAGCGGCGAAGACGGTTCTGTTAGGCGCTGCAGCACCGAGCTAGCAGCAGCAGGCATCAGTGTCTTGTGTTCTTGAAATCATGCCTTATCAAAAAGAAAGACAAGATGCAATTTAATTGAGGTCTGTCAGTGCCAACACATGAAGAAACCCAGTTCTATAGGAGTGTTTTAACTGGAAGGCTAAAGTTACAAAGATCAAGTGACTAGAAATCCAAAGAATAAAAATCTAAATTATGGGAAAAGTGCAAATATTTGATTTCAGATGTGTTAAACGTGAAAACAGCCAGGACACACACTAAATTCTATGTCGCTTTGAGTCCTACAGCTGCGATTCTGTGTCTTCTTCAGGTTACTGTAGTTCAGTGGATACAGAGCTGGGCTGGATGGTGGGATCACTGCGTGAAAGTTGCGTGATCTCATTTAAGCAGATGGTCCACTCTGACCTTTTACATTTTTGGAGCTCTCTGTAGGTAGGTTGTCAAGTAGCTGGATGTGATGGCTAGATTGCAAATGCCCGGTTTGGATGTCCTTTAGGTTTGTTTTCATACTAATACTACCTCCTTCAGAACATTTTTTTGAGAATCGATTAATTTGTCACATTGGTTCCAGATTTCACATTTATTTGCTGAACGACATGAAGTCTGAAGTGCAAGGTGAAGGTAGAGTTGTTGCCAAGAGTCTATGAACAATTCTGGAAGCATGGAGTAAATCAAAGCAGGTTGTGCTTTGTTACAGTAAGCCTTTAGTTGGAACTTTGGCTACTATATGGATGTTTAGACAATTGCTGAATAGTTTTTGTGATGATTTGTATTTTTCCCCAACACACACTATTAAGTTTCACAGTTCTTGCCTTTTCCAAACTTTGAGTAACAAAAGAGGAAAACTTTGGCCAGAAAATAAAAAATGAAACTTGATGCAACCCAGTTCCACTGGTTAATGAGCCTGTTTTACCTTACTGATTGATGAAGTATATTAATTATTTCTTCTTTAAGGAATTAATTCAGAACCTAGAATTTACACAAGTTACAGATGGCAAGGGTTTATTAAATTAATTCTAACTGGTGTGCTGTGTCCAGCTCTGGGGCCTCCAGCATAAGACAGACATGGACCTGCTTGGGTGGGTGCAGAGGACAACCATGAAGATGATGAGCGCCTCCCCTATGAGGACAGGCTGAGCTGGGGTTGTTCAGGCTGGGGAAGAGAAGGCTCCAGGGAGACCTTATAATGGCCTTCCAGTACTTAAAGGAGGCTTCAGAAAAGAAGAGGAAGGACTCTTAGGGAGTGTAGTTGTAGGACAAGAGATAATGGTTTTGAACTGCTAGTGGATAGATTTAGATTTGATATTAGGAAGAAGTTCTTAGCTCTGAGAGTGGTGAGACACTGGCACAGGCTGCCCAGAGAAGCTGTGGATGCCCCATCCCTGGAAGTGTTCAAGGGCAGGTTGGACGGGGCTTTGAGCAACCTGGTCTAGTGGGAGGTGTCCCTGGTCATGACAGAGGAGTTAGAACAAAATCTTTTAAGGTCCCTTTCAACCCAAACCATTCTGTGATTCTATGAATAATGTCTCCAGAAGACAGCTTTTTCCCAAATGCAATTTCAGTCTTGACCAAACAGATTTTAAGTGGTCCTTCAAATTTGTCTTCCATCTCTTAAAAGCTCTCACATAAATATTCTTCCAAAATATTCAGCCTATATCTGCAAAAACTTTTGGTCTGAATCTGCTGCCTTTTTTAAATTTTCCCTTTCTGTAAACTCAAGTGCTGAGTCGTGGATTTTTTTTTCATGTATATACAGTACCATTGGAATTTATCCCTGACTTCATGAAAATATTCTGTCAAATAGAGATCTGCATCTCCAAAAAAAAAAAAAAAATCACTATGGATTGATAAGCAATTGCAGCTCTGCAGTATTTCTGCAAGAATTGCAAATATTTCAGAGGTCTTGTTGCGAACATGTCAACGTATCTATTTTAAGAGTGTTATGACTATTGATCTGCTTGTTCCCAAGTAAGTTTTTACTGTTCAAAAGTACCAAAGTTCTCCTGGCTTTATAACTCTTCTGAAGTCAATGAAGTTGAATTGTCAACGGGATTGTATCTTGAATAGATTTTATTTCCTATAGTCCGTGGGAGGCTGTGCTTATTTTTTTGGACGACCTGCAATAATTTGAGGTGCTCTTAAGAGAGAATTTACGTACGTGGTTTTCTATGTTTATTTTTTTTCTGAAATCCATGAGGAAGGGGAAGGCTTTGAGTCAGCGCTAAATGCTGAATTCCTATGTGAAGTGAGCTAGGCTGAGAGCATTTTCAGAGTTAGGTGATTCTTCAGGTTGTGAGAAACAAAATTTTGTCTTGGTTGAAGCACAAGGTCTTAGGAAAGCCAAATTTGGCATCCTCATGAAGAACAATTTCTACTATTAGAAGTTGCGTGAGAACATAAGGTGACCTAGTCTATAAGTAGCATGAGTCTCAACTACGGATGCCATTCCTACTCTGTTTTACTTAGCTCTGTACACATCTGCTCATTTTAGTGGTATTATTCTTGCCTTACAGCCATGTGAGCAAGAAGAATCATGCCTGTTCTCCCCTACATCACTGTAGAGACTTTATCTATGTAAGCAGCATAAAAGTTGGGAATATTATCCGTATTTGTCATTGCTGCTGAGAAAATCGAGGCTTTTTTCCCCTGTTGGGTTACAGCTGGTGTGATAGTAGCTGTAGCCTTAGAGGCCGATGATCAATTCTATCCTTAAAAGTTGTTTTTCTTCCCCAGGCACTGCATTTAAAAAAATAATAATAAATTCTATGTCTGGAAAATTTCTAAGATAGGTTTGAGCAACTGAAACCCTCAGCAAAATTAAAGCAGGTTATGAAATACAAAAACTTGCTTGCTTATAAGTAAGAAAACAGCCAACCTATATGGCAAATACAGCTCGCTTTTCCATGTAATAAATTAGCTGATGCTTCAAAGTGAAAATCAGAAACAGTTCTAAAAATATATTTTTAACAGCTTTTATGAATTACTGTATTGTTTCTAGAATTGTAACGATGGCTGGCTGAATTTGTCTGAGTGTTTGGCTTCAAGCTTGTGATTTATTTACTTGGGCAGTTGTATTGGTCTAAATTGAAAAAAAAAAAAAAGGAAAAGAAAAAACCCAAGTGTGCTCCAGATTACTTTTGCCTCAGTCGGGTAGATATTGTCTAATACGCTGAAGGCTGATTTGCAGCAGTCTTTTTTTCTCTGTTACGAAATACTTGGAGATGTCAGAAGTGATGCAGCACAACGAGGTAGAGAAGCAAGTGCCTTTGGAGCCAGTCCTGGAACTCACAGGGACATAAACGGCGCTCTGTATCTTGTACATTTTCATTTTTAAAAGGGTATAGACAAGAGAAACCTTTTACCGTAGCAGGAGTTTAATTTCACAGTCTCTCTATGAATCAGAAGGGTTAGCACGAATTTTGGAAGAGTTAATATGCAGGGAGGACATTTTTGGAACATTTGTTTGGTAAATGGGACAAAATAATCATTTTTTTGTTTTGTTTTTCTGGAATGAAAAGCTAGAAAATACTTTTCTCTTTTTTAAATTATAGTGTTTGGAGTTAATCAGAGAAATAAAAGAGGGGCTGATATTTTTCTCTTTGCTTGCAAATTGTAAATTGCAGTTATTCGCAATCATGCTTATAGCTGGCGTGGGTTCATGTGCATAATCAGCCGCTTTTTGAATGGATGTTCTATTGTTCTGTTTTATTTATGGATTCAGTTGTGATGAGAAAGACATTGTGCAGTTGTTTGGATGAAGCCTTGGAAACATCTTCTAGGAGTTTTGAAAGTCAGGGACCGTCTGATGTCTGGGGAACAAACCAGGGCCGTGCGCCGCGCTGGAAATTTTAGATGAAAAAGTCAAAGAGTTTTCAGACTCAAAACGAAAGGTCAAATCCTGCTTTCGGACTTTGCAGTGCATGAGCCAGCAAAATTCTGGACTGACACAGGCATGTTGTCACCGTCCAGCTGAAACGGAGCCAGATCCAAAAGCCCTGAGATCAAGAGTCATCCCATCGATTTTGGCGTCCGGACCCCTTGGCAGCCTGGTCTGACCCCCACTCCTGGTGGAAGATGAGGCTGAATTTCTACCTCCAGTCTTCTTACACAGAGGATGTGGCCACAGACTTCTGGTGCTAATTATCAGAAGTAACGTTTAACGTTCTGACTGATGTGAGTTTGCTTATGTCATTATTTTTCTTAATAGCTACGGTTTTTGTGCCAAGACTGCTAGAGAGGCTGTCGGGCTGCTCAGGGGAGACTCGCCCTGTGTTATTGGTTCCAGTCTGTCTTGCTTTCCGAATCCACTTCGGCACGGCTTTCTGAGTCTGTGCTTCCGAAAATCTTTGCGTTTCCCTCCACTTTTTGTTTTAATCTGCTTAAGCTGCTTACTTCTCTGGTTCTGTGTTTCGGTTTCTGTGGTTTTCAGTCTCTTGGGGACTGGTGACAAAGTCTGAACACACAAAAAACGTTAATTTTTCTCCCTTCTCAGTGGCATTTTCTTTTCTGTACGTGCCTTTCAATGAAAGCAGTTTGGTTGAAAGCAAGAGCCAGGAGATGAACTTAAACGTCACTCGGTTCTTGCTGGATCTCTGTGGAAGGCAGGATGGGGGTTGTTTGGTGAGTAGGAATATATGTAAAGTGGGCTGACTTAGCCTCGTGTAGGAAAGTGCCTTATGCTCAGTCTTCCTGCGTAAGTGGACTTCCCCACTTAGGTCTTCCCCACTCCTCCTGTCCAGTGGGAATTATTATTTTAACTCAAGTTTTGTTAGATCAGTCACCACGTTCCACAGCAGATAGTAGATATTGCAGTAGGATGACACCGCGCCTTGTGCAGCTGCAGATGCTTTGTAGATAGAGTTAAAATTCTTCATCAGCCCTCAAAAAAAAATCATTAGTTTTGAAATAGGAAGGAAATAAACTGGTTGGTTAGGTACTATGCAGGGAGCTTTTAATTAAAAGATGTTTAAATCTGATTCCCTCAACCGTCAACGAATTGAATTCGTGAATTATGTTTGCTACAGTTGGTTTTGGTGTTTGTTTTTTTTTTAGCAACACTGTATTTAAGTTCTTTCTGTGCACTGCCTTAGGGGATAGATGGTAGCTCCTGCCAGAGTCAAACACAGCTGGCTGAGAACACTGCTGGTGATGGATGAACGATGTCTTTGTTAATGCCCCTGTATACATAAATGATGGGCTTGCTTTATTTATTTATAAGATGTATCCAATTACACATCTCGGAGCAAATGTCCACCGTTCAGTAAAGCACACAATATTGGCATTAAAAAGACAGTCCCTGAAATCAGTGATCAATGCATTTTCCTCGCTCTCCGGAGAGAAACTGAAATAAGAGGTAAACCTTAAAATTCAGCAAATTCGAGTTCTTTTGGGACTTACTTCTCATCTTTAAGAAGTGGCTGAAACTCAACCAGGGAGGCTGTTGTCTCTGCTCTGGCCACATGCAGAGCTGCCTCTGGAAACACCGCGTGCTGGGTTCACCCAAGATCCCTCTTCCACGTGGTCTGGACCAGTCCCACCAGTACAGCGGGTCAGATTCCATTGTCAGACAGTGATGGCTAGGGTTCACTAGGCTGTTACCTACTGGGATATGTTTCGGTGAAACGAGCCGTCCTAATTATTTGAAGCGAAGGAGAATGAGTGGTTTTGTCCTTCACGTAGCTTCAGTGTAGGGTTTTGTGTGTGTTTGTTTTACTGTGTGTCTGTGGGTGTTTGTACTCACGAGCTGATTCCACTTAAAACTTGAGATGTCCAATCAACGTTAGAAACTTCACGGTGTAAATTTAGTTTCTTTTATCAAGTAGGTTAGCTGTATACTGAAATAATTTTGTTACAAGAGAGTTAGTCTGGATTAAGATGGGTGTGCAGGGTGTTAATCACTTTTAGACTTGAGATCTTTTTGCCCTGTTGGTAGATGTCTAACTCAACTTGCAAATGCTTTATATCAAATAGCTAAATCACTGTGAATTCATCCCTAGTCTTCTTATGGTGACTTGTTTATATAGAAGTATCTTGAATTATAGTTACAGCATAATTTGATACTTTAGCCAAAACCTGAATCTTCTGACCTAGCAAGGAGTAAGTCTTCTGTCCAGTCCTTAATTCCAAATGCAAACGTGTTACCTGTTACAGGGGTATTGGAGTCAGCCAGAAGGCACAAATCAGCCCTACCTGGCTTGTCAGTCTCTGTGCCAGTGACAGCAGACAGCGATATGTACCGACAGAGCTCTGAAAGATTTGGAAAGTTGTGAAGCACAAGCCCTAAGGGACGCAGATGTTCCATGTGCAAGGAGCAGTTGACCTAATCTGTGTTTGATGTTTTCAGGGGAGTGGTTGCTCTTTGGCTTTAGCTCTTTTGCTTTATCCACCCTTCTGTCCTGCTGCTGGTAGCCCAGTGGTTTCTGAAGCCCCTTTCCAGAGGCAGGGCAGGGCAGGCATGCCTTATTCTCTGGTTTTAGCTGCTGTGAAGCGTAGCGAGCGTGTTTGTTTCTCATTCTGTCTTGCTGGCTGTCCCTGAAATGTGGCGTTTTCAGGTTGGATGTGGTAGTTCTGCAGGGATTTATATTCACCACAAGGTTTCGCAAGACGGGATTGCGACTACTAGGCAAATAGAGTTCGGTTCTGTCTCTAGGAGTGGAGGCTTACTTTCTTCGCTGGTTTCTGTGCTATTATGTTGTGATAATCTTGGCAGGGATCTGTCACTCCGTGTTGGCATAATTGAAACTTGTTTTCCCCGAGGAATCACTCTGCTGTTTGTTTTATTTGTTTACTGACATTGACAGAGATCCTAATGGCTTTTAAAACCCAATTTGTGCATCACTGAATATCCTCCGCAGAGGAAAATAAAATTAAATTTATCAGTAAAATAGGGTCCCCCATGCAGTGCTTTGTCTGGGTCTTAGACTCCACCTGAGCACCTAGCTGTGGGGCTAGAAATGGCACGGTGAGCTGCATTTTGTTTCTAATTTTGTCTTCAGGGCTTTTGTCATTAAGATACTTGAAAGGATAAATGACAATAAGTTATTTAGGGCACCAGTATAAGTTGACCAACTTTGTCTTGTGAGAACTAAATTATCTTTAGCTTTTATTAAAAAGGAGGTTAAGATAACAAAACAATAACCGCAGTAAAATTTCCCTTTTGGAAGGGTGTCAGTGATAGTATCACTTATTATTGTCATAAATCGAGGTAATTACGTGTTTAGTTTTCTTAAATATCTGATATCAAACTATTTATGCATTTATTTGTTTTAAGCCTTTGAAGAATTTCAGTGAGATCATATGGACTATTTGTGTTCATGATGCCTTGCTGAATTGTGGTCATGGCTAGATGTATGGCTTGTTGCATGCCATGCTCCAGAGGACCATGCACAGAAAAAAAAGATGAAGCATAAGACAGACATTCAGGAGTGTGAGAAGGAAGGATGGGTTTCTTTAAGGTATAAAGAATGCAGGATTTTTTTTTTTTTAACGCACCCCAGAGCTGTGGGTTTGCATTGGGTAAAGATATTTTTTTCTATTTTTGTGAAGTGACTTGGACCATCTCTACATTTTGACACACCTCCTTGTCATTCAAGCATAGAGGGATTGCCCAGGTTTCGGTGAACTCTGTGAACGTCATGAGAAGATACGTTTGGAAAATGCTGCTGATTTTAAAGGTTATCTGCCAGTTTGTGTATATACAGCTATGAGCCAAACCAGTCCAACCTCAAACCTGAGCCATAGTGTAGTAACACTCAACCTTTCTTGTTGTGTATCTCTTTTGCAAATCCCCCTGACTTGGATAGCACTATAATAGTAATAGATCCACAATATTTATGTTGCCTCTTCTAAGGAAGTGTTCTAATGTGTCCTGGAAAGGTAGGTAATTAATCTTATCTCCTTTTTACAGGAGGTAAATCAGAGGTAAAGAGAGAAAGCCCAAACCATCTGACTCCCACCTCCTTGCTCTCATTGCTTGGTTCAATAGTGCAAACCTCGGTAATACTCACGTTGTCTGATCTGTCTATATGTTGCCTTGCATTGCAGTGCCCAGAACAAGGATTTTGGCTACGGGTGGTGCGTCCCACAATAAAAAGATCTTACAGGTAAGTAGAAAACTACAGCCTTTGAACTGAATTTATGGTTATGTCTGCATTTTTATTTTGAGGTGCTGAATCCAAATCACTGCAGCTGCACAGGAAGGTGTGGATAAGGGATTATGAATCTGCTGCAGGTCTTTGGGGCTTTTCTTCAGGTTTAGTGTGGAAGCTGTTAGCCCAATGCTAATTTTCTGTTGAACTTTAAGGTTTTTTTTACACTTGACTAGTTTTATGAATGTGTATCTGAAGCACTAGTCATTTCCAGATCTCATTGCTTATATCAAATCAATCAGCAAAGAAGCCAGGAGGAGACTTGAGGTAATATCTGACACTTTTGCAGCTTTTATCATTGAGATCAAAGTTGTATGATGGATTTAAACTAAAGGGGGATGCTGCTGGTGCTGAACACTCAAAAAACTCCACCCTAAACAAACAAAAAAACAAAACAGCCCACAGACCTTACTCTTATTGTTCTGATTATCTGTTACATATCAGCTTTGTGTCACATATGGGAGGACTGTCCTTCTGTCTAGTCTGTTGTCTCCCTTCCCACCTTCCTCTTCTGCTGTTTCTGCACAGCCAGCCCTGGTTAAGATCCTTCATCTGTCTTCTTGAGACTGCGTGCTCTTTGTTTCTGCCCACTGAGATTTGGCAAAGCCTTGCTGTCAAATGGTGAGAAGCCTCTCACCTGGCTTTTGCTAGCACTGAACTAGACATCTGGGTTGGGATTCGTCTTGCCTGAATCCAGCCATCTGTGGTGCGATGTCTCTATACGATCTGTCAATCCTGTAATCGTCGGGGGAGAATCCAGTCA
The DNA here is from genome assembly GCA_020746105.1 of Trogon surrucura. Taxonomy (NCBI): domain Eukaryota; kingdom Metazoa; phylum Chordata; class Aves; order Trogoniformes; family Trogonidae; genus Trogon; species Trogon surrucura. The sequence continues at coordinate 53,867,026 of CM036622.1, forward strand.
ACTAGAGTGCGAAGGGAGCTGGATGGTGTTTTGACCTACCAGATGTAGATGTCTCCCTCTGGGTGAGCTAGAGAGCTCTCTGTGCTCCACTGACTGCTTTGACAAGCTCCCCTTTGACTAGAGGTGCAGCCACTGAGCCTGGAGAGAGGTGGTCACACCAGAAGGCACCTGTCTTAAGCTTGGGGGAAGTCCTGGCACTGAAGTTGGTCAACACAAGGTGAATTGTGTTCTGGAGTTGCCAATCCCTTCCAATACCTAGAGAGAGTCTAGAAGTCAGCCTGAGCTGTGCACCATGCTCTTTGACGACTGCAGTCATGGGAAGGGGAGCTCGTCTGCTTTGCAAAACCTGAACTGGGATAAATGGAGGTTGAAGAGCAAAGAGCAAAAAGCTTTCTCTCCTCAGGCATCTGAAACACGTTTGTATAACCGTTGGCTGTACAGCTGATTGGGACACAACAAATTTGGCATGTTTTGCCTGTAGATGTCACCTCTCTTCATCTGGTTTGGTTATTTTGCATAGGAACTTGATGTTGGAAAATTAACTGATAGATTAATTGCTTAAAACATTGGTCCCTGTAGAACATTTCTACTAAGAATACACCAGGAAAGAGATTGGATTAATAGACAAATTTGTTTTTAAAGCTGTATTTCCAGTTTAGGTGCCAGGAGGATTTCCTTGCCAGAGAGCTAAATGTTCTTAGAATATGTAACTCAGCAATACATACAACTGAAAAATTGTGAGGATGGGAGTGGTGGCTGTGGTGCTTGCTCTTCACGTGTAGCAATACAGCTGCTTTTAAAATTCATTAGAAGTGTCTTAAAATAATATGATCAATACAGTGTCATCCACTTAATTCAATCACTGGTTAATTGGATCCTTCTCTTTAATTTAATCAAAACCTCAGAAACCATATCAGTTGCATGAAGAATAACAACTTCCACCCTTATCATGGTCAATTTTGGATAATTTGCTCCAGGGCTACAAAAGACTATCATTTAATTAATCAACATTCAGTAGCTCCTATATTTTACACCGCAAAGGAGACAACTGAGGAATATCTCTTAAAAAATATAGTAGAACAGCTTTCTCTACAGTTCTGGGAAGCTTTTTATAACATACATAGTGTTTGATTAATGACCACACAAAACAGTGAAATATTTTTAACAGTAAAACCTCTGACATCTTCTTTTAAAATTATTCATGATGCCACAGCTTCACATGACTTACTAAATATATGAACTTTGAATAATTTTAATTTTATTATCACGTGGCACAAAAGGTAGTTATTATTTGTAGTACCGTAGCACTTAACTAACATTCAGTATAAAGTAGAACTGCATTGCATAAGGGTCTGCAGAGATTAAAAAAAAGAATAGGAAAAAAAAAAGGAGTTTCTTGTCTGAAGGAATGTACAATTCAAACTCAAGACAAGAAATACCTATTAGGGGTGAAATGGAGAAGCAGATGGAGACTGTGCTGCAACAACATGGTACTATAGTTTGGCCGGTTGGGCGGTGGAACCAGGATTCTGTGACCTTATTTCCAGAGGACTTTTTATTAGATACCATTATTAATTTTCCGTTTGTCCTCTAGCACTGAAGCACATGTATCGCGCAGCGCTTGCTTGCAAGCGAAGTCAGGCAATGCTGGCTTGGCCATCTTACCAGAAGAGAGTGTTTAAACTGTATAAGCTCAGGCTCTCACTGGATTCTAGTTAGCAACCAGCCACTTTTATTTAAAATGATGAAAATTAGTGATTTTCAGAAGTTTAGATTTGCAGGTTCCAAACCAACTTCCAGAGAAAGAGGTAGAATCCTTTAGAAGTGGCACATGCTATTTTTTCTGTAGCATATATGAATCAGATTTTGTAGTCATGTTTTATGAAGCCTGGGGGCCCATCACAGTAGGACTGTAAATTCCTAGATCACAGTTGCAGATTGTTAGTCCAAGTTGTTGGGTTTCCTGGACACTCTGGCCTTACTTTTGTCTCAGTTGTATGGATGTAAATTGAGTGATACACTGTTACTTTTGGCAAAAGGAGTAAAAGCAGCAAAAGTTAAATCTGACTTCTTACTTGCTGCTTGCATTGCTCAGCCTGAGGGGCACGGGCAATCCTAGAGGTGATGAAACCAGAAGGGATTGTTGACAATGTTTCTGGAAAAAAGTTATTGAACCTTCTGCGTCCCTATCTTTATTTTTCCCCTTCTGTATCTGTTTTCTTAAACATACACTTGGGGGAAGAGCGCATGTACTCAATCAGTGTGAGATGCCTGGTGCAGGATGATGTGTGGTTGAACAGCTTTAGTGTCTGTTGGATACCGTAACAAATTCTTTTCCTGTAAAATTTCCTTTATATTGCTCAAGCCAAGTGGAGAAGTGCCTTTGTATATCTTCATAGCTAGGGATCCCTCGAATACAGGAAATTTGCTGGTAAATGTAGAGATAGTGTAACCAGCTCCAGCTTCCTGCTAACCCTAATATGATGGGAGTGGTGGAGGTGAAGAAGACAGGCTTAACAGACCTGGATTTTTTTTTTAATCAATGTTGGGAACTGAGGAGCAATGACTTGTTCCTCTCTCCTTCTTTCCTGCTTGGCTCAGCCATAAATGCGTGGAAGAAAACAGACACCAGTTGTGGGTTCCTGAGCAGATGTCCTTGCCCTGATTTAAGCCTTTGGCATGGGCTGATTGCGTGGGCTTGTGAGGCAGATGGTGCTTGAGTCCAAACTCATCTGAACTTGTAATAAAGACATCTGGAGAGAAATGGAACTTTTGTTTCCTGGCTGCAGCTACATCTTCTTGTCTCTCCTGGATGTGCATAATGAGTGCTTTGATACTTCCCAGGTCCTGTCTGATGTGTTCAACGCACCAGTGTACATCATCGATACGACCAACTCGGCTTGTTTAGGAAGCGCTTACAGAGCAATTCACGGTAAGACTGTTAGGAGGTTAGGGTTGGGGTTAGGGTTACTTCTGAGTGATCTGGGCATTTAATTACAGTTGGTTAATACTTGGGATTAACGTTACTGAAAATGAGGGGAGAAAAAAATGTATGTATCTGACTGGAAGGTCACTCAGGTCAAAGAGTTGGTTTTTTTTTTTTTTCCCCTCTTAGTACACTTGAATCAGGCTCAAGAATAACATTTACATTTTAATTCAAGTCTGGTGGCTGCTTCTCAACCAAGGGATAGGGCCTGGAACCAGTTGATAGTGACAGGGAAAGGTCTAGGACCTTACTGTGTTGAGTTGCTACCTTCCTGTGCCCCGCCTGGAAGAACAGAGCCAAGTGAAGGTGCTGGGGTAGCCTGGGGTCCTGGTTTGTGGACCAGGCTGTAAACTGGATTGCTGAAATGGCCAAACCAGACAAAATATCAATCCTAGCAAAGAAGATCAGAGAGGGCAGGGATGACAGAACTGGTAAAACTGCTGCCCAAGAAAATGTTATTAAACCTATGTCCTATGATGTGTACTGTCAAGCTTTCAAAAGCCAAAACAAAGAATATGCAGTGTGTTCTGGGCTCCATGCTTGAGTATGCACTTTCTCTCTTAAAAGCATAAATCTCGAGATAGTTTTAGATTGACCAGTCATTTTGCTTGATGTTCTATGTCACTCACTGTAATGCAACAGTCCAAGTCCCAGATTTAAAATGTTAATTAACTTCCATCTATTAATACATGTGGGTGTATGTTAAGGGTGAGCCATCAGCCCTGTGAGAGTTGAATCCTAGGCAGGAAATTTTATTGACCTGTTTTAAAACAATTTCTAGCATCTAACAGCTAAACAAATCAAGGAATGCGTATCAAATGATCACGTCCTTGTTTAGGCCAAGTTTTGTTAGCCTCATTTTTTTCTGATCGGAACCTTTAGAGTTCGGACTTGGGTAGCTTCTGTTCAAATCCATGTAAGATCATGGAGTTGCAGCAAGCATGGGGAAAAGGTAACATCAGCCATCAGAAGAAATCAGCCAAGTTTTAATTTTAGAAGCAAATTCTGCTGTCACATTATAGCATCTGAAGACTACACGCTCTCTTGCATTTGAAAACAGCACAGAAAATTGCAGAGCCAAAACTTCAATTGATGTGTTTAATGCACACAGCATGCTCTCCTGTTTATTTTGAGAAAAGACACCAAGGTTCTGGTAAAGTACACTTTTGCAGGGTATTTGAAACAGTATTGTGTGTTTGAAGCCACAATGCAACCATTTTCTCACCTTGGGGACCAAGTTTTCAAACTGTTTCTCCTTTTGCTCAAACTTTACTTCTTGCTTCAGAAGCTTCCCAGCACCTAATGCTGCAGGCAAATTCCTTGTCCGGGAATGCACGTGAAATGTGGAGCTGTCGTTACAGTTTGTACAGATATTTCAGATGTGTGGAAGATGTGTATTCCCTCTGCCAGTTTGGCATATGAAATCTTGAGGCTTGGTTGACAGAGCATTTGAGTGAAGATTTGAGATGCCGTGCTGATGGAGGGACTCCTTAGCTCAGGTACTCTGCCAGCCAAGCCCCAGGGCCTTCCTCTGTGTGTTTCTAAGTGGCATTTTTGATCGATGCTTTCAGCTGACTCACTCTTACCCAGGCAAAGGAATGGAGTAAAAATAAAGGCTTGATAATATAAATGAAATATTGATGGCAAGGACTCCTTAGTAGTATTGCTGTGTACATCTGCAAGTAGGGTGTTGCACAGTTAGCCTGGGGTTCTTGGCAGGTGTACAAGGAACTCCTGAAATGCAGTGATTCACTGGCAGAGCAAAATGCTGGAGTAGCAGAACTCCCTACTATTCTACTTCCTTGTATATTAATGTATTTAATAGTTTGTAGCATATTTTCTTGACAGTGTTTTCACTTCACTTTTTTTTTGTTTGTTTAGTCCCTTTTTGTCCTTGAATCCCTTGCTTTTTCATATATTTTCACTGCTGTTTACTGTGCTGTTGGAACCATAAATAATTACTGATATTGTTGAGTAGCATTTCTGCTGCTTACCTATTCTCCAGAGCGTGAATTGAGTGATTGGCAAAAACTCAATCACAGAGTCCCCACTTCCCGGGCTAGCGGGTAGGAATGTAAGATCTTCTGCCATTTATCCTTCAATCCTGAATGCTGACCTGACCAGGGAAGATCAATATAATGTATTAATTTGCCAGAGAGTCAAGGTACATCCCTCATCGTGGTTTTTGCATTGATCAGGATTGTGATTCTCATTGCAGGGCTTGTAGCTGAGACGAATGTGTCCTTGGCTGACGTTGTGAAATTAGCACCGGAGCCTAGATTGGCTGTTACCCCAACTGCTGGGGCTGAGGAGGTGAGCAAGCTTGGGAATGCCATTTTTCTTTTCATTTCTGGTCTGCTTCAAACTGGGATGGTTTACTAGTTCTTCCAGTAAAATGGATAAATTTAAAGCAACATTTGGTTACGCAGTTCTTCCTACTTGTTGTAAAGATAGATTTGATTCTGAGATACCTTGTAATGATGCAATAGTATGATCACCCTGTCCAGGTCTGTGAGAATGATTTTTCCTAATTAAGTGAGATCAGAGAGCAAAAATCTGTTCCTTAAGGCATAGAAGTTGTAAAATAGGTTGAATTTGGATACAGGTCAGTGAGATTTTAGCTGGTAGTATCAATAAGATAGTCTTGACTTTTTTACAGCAAAGAGAAGGGTGTGGTGATGGGGCTTTCTGGTCTCTTGGAAAGCATCCCCAAAAATCCTTCCTGTTGGACCATAAACAGTGGTCAGCGATTGTGTGTCTTTGCTTGCAGCTCCCAGTTGGAAAGCCTGCCAACTGGGAGGATTCAGTAGGCACAGGTCTTCAGTACCGTGCCCATCCTGCGAATTTCTGTACATCTGGAAGTGAAGCTTGTGCTTTATGGGGCCATGTAGATAAAGACAAAGAATTAGCCATTGTTGCTGTGTGGTTCCAGCCCCTGTAAAACCACAGAATGAATCGTTGTCTCGGGCCCTCCAGTGTAGCCCTACACCTCTCGCTATCAGGTGCCAAAGGCCTTGGTTTACAACAGCTTCTGAAATATAATTTCCGGTAATAAATAAACAATGCAGTATAGCAAGATTCCTAGAGAACACAAGTTTAAGTAACCAAAGACAAAGCTGTCTTCAGCTGTGCAGAAACTTCTTTTATACCAACACAGACTTAACGTTCTGCATTTATGAGATTTGGATGTGCCCTAACTACAGACAACAAGGTTTTAAAGCTTTTATTTAAACTGCGAAATTAATGATCTGCCAAAACTAGTAACTCCCAGCTACATGTGTAGTGGAGCACCAGATATCATCATGAGTAATAATAGAAATGATCATGCTGCATTGTGCCTGCCAGCGTATTATTTAATTATTAACTGAGACAGAGGAGCCCAGTAATCAAATAGAAGTCCCCTTCAGAAATATTAAGACATTGAATAATTTAAACTTGATTGATCTGATCTCATTTACTCAACCTTCCCCCCTCGTTTTAAAAGATAAAATAATTAACAGCAATGGCCTGTGTCATGTGTGTCGCAGCTGAAGCCTTCTGCAGGCAATGCACTTCAGGAGCAGATCCCCAGCGTCTGATTCATCCTCACGTTGTTGACCTGTTCCCCCCAAAAATGCTGGCTGCTGAAAAGCTGCCAGGCTGGCGTGTGTGGAGGTGGAGAGTACTCAGAGACCTGCTTTTGACCCCCCCAGTGCTGCTTCAGCTGTAAAACTCAAGGGCAGGGGATACAGCTGTCGCTCACGGGGGCCTTGCAAGAGCAGCAACCACCTTGTTACCCCTGCAGCGGCCGAGCTAACCTAACTGGAAAGATCAGTGGGGAATTCATTTACCTTTTTCTATTTCGCTCTCTGCATAAAATGACCTGGAAGCTAAAAGAGTTAATTATCTCCCTCTCGATACTTTTCTTCTCCTTTTCCACTTGGTTAGACCTGGCTCTCATAGCACATCTTTTTATTGGTTTCAAATGATGTACAGCAGTGAATTATTGCCCCAGTAGATAGGAGTGAATGACAGAGAAGGTAGAGGCCGAACAGCATGTGAAGGAGTAACCGTTCCTGCACTTTAGCTTAGCTTGCTGGCTTCATTCCATTAAAAGCAGCTTCTTGCAATTATGTATTCCACACCATTTTTTTTCCCCCTTCCTGACTTATAATTTTGCAGTTGATGGTGGATTCCCTGGCTAGTTTCATAGCTGTGAAGATGCTGAAAGCCAGAGGGCCTGTCAGTAATACACTGTATTAGCATGAACAGTGCAGTAAAAATTCATAATGTGATGAGTCAGTTTGATTCTGTTTTTTACAGAGCTGCATCTCCCTGTCCATCCAATTTCATTCTGTTGAGGTTAGAGCCTTTCACTTAAATGACGGTTCTTTTTATAAACTTCAAAGTCATCCTGAGGTCAAGTTCTGTCTCACTGAGGAGCTCTTCTGAAAGAGCCTGGCTAACCAATGTGAAATTCCCCGGGCCGCTTTCCTATATTTTTTGGACAGCTACAGCTAAATCTTGGCAGGGTGGAGGGAAAAACAGGTCATAACACAGCAATCTGCTCTGGTTTCATCCTTTCTTCCTGGTATAGGTTGGAGACAGCATGTGTTAGATCATTGGAGAGAGGAAAATCTCCTATAGACAGAGGTCAAACCCATCAGTTTGATGGAGCTTCATCTTCATTGGCAAAGCTGATGCGTGCAGTAGGGGCTTCCAGGAACCAAAAATGCAAAAGGTGTTTCTTTGATTGCTGAGGTATCGTTCATGGTAATGAATGAGATTTCAAAAAAGAGGGGCGGGGCACATGGAACGTCTCTTCTGGCTCAGTGAAACTGATGGGCAGGTAAAATAGAATAAAGTCACAAGATGGGGAACATAGAGCTTGTGATGGGTGATGAATTAGTAGTTATTTGAAACTGAAGTCTCATCACTTCCAACTTGCCTGGCAAAAAATGTGACTTTATCCTGTAGCAGACCATCCTGCCTTGAAGAGACCATTTCAAAGAGGATAAATCCCTCTCTGTGGCTACAACTCTAAGTCTTTTAGTTGAACCTGAATTTGTGGTATATTGGTAGGGTGTGAGGGCTCACTCGAACTTGTTTCTAGTTCTGTTGTTACCCAAAGAGGTTATAAGCTATTCTGGTGGTGGTAACAGCTGTGGTGATAGTCTTTGGTCCCTTACTCAACCAGGCTAGCTGTGGGTTAATCTGATGAATATTTCTTCCCTGTTTTCACAATAGCAAAAATTAAAGAGTCATCTGACCTCTTTGGAGCCTCCTCTCCCCACACCCCCCCCCCACCTCCACCCCTAGGAAAAAGATTAATAGATCCACAAAGCATGACAGAAATAACCAGGAGATTCTAGAGCAGTAAGTGTGTGTTAACAGACAGAAAGAATCTATTATTCCATCACTGAAATTCAGATCTATTTTAGTAATCTATTAAAGCAGAGATGGTTGGCTACTTGGTTAATTAAGCAAAAAAAAGCAGGAGAGAGAATGATTATCTGGAGCTGATCAGTAGCGTTTATACAAGTCGTGTGCCTGCTATGATGTAGTGTCAGATTTATTGTAATATTGTCCTGTCGAGTTTTATAGGGAGAAGGTATAACTACCTGTGGATGCGTTATTTTTGACTCTGCTGAGATGCATTAATCTGGCAAAAATTCAAGAAGGGAAAATGTAGACCTAACAGGTTTTCTTGACTTTGGTGAATTACCTTGTAAGTAGGTGGATTTATAGAAGTGACCCTATTACACGAGAAAGTTATAATGACCTATTTATTGATTTAAAATAATGATATTTTGGTTGAGTTAGATTTTAGAGGGGGCAGGTTGTTTTCTGGAATTGCTTCAGGTTTTGTAATTTAGTGCAAAGTAGGGAATAATAATGCAACCACAAAAATATAATAGGTATTGATGGGCGTTTGATTAAGATCATTTGTGTAGCCAATAATTTTCTCAACCTATTAAACTAATTAAGATAGGCTTGCAGGATGAATATATGTAGTAAATAAAGTAACTGTTTGAGGCATGGTTCCTTGGAGGAGTCTTCAGAGTATTTCAGGACACCAACATATTCTTTCTGCTTTACAAGCATTCTTTCCACGTTAAGAAAGGTGAATTACTGCTATGATTTAATAACAAAACATCTGGTTTCTTTAGCAAATTTCTTTGAGTTTGGCTTAAAACCAAGGAACATATCAAAAGTAACAAGTGTTAGTGAGAGACTGATGAATTTTAATCTATTCGGGGTAGAATACATGTACTTGGGTAGATTAAAATTAAGTAATCGTCAGCATCATCTTTGCAATTTGTAAATTCGAATTGCTCCAATTATTGGCTCATGTAGCATTGCAGGAGACAGAAGGATCCATGTGGATTGTCACTTGTGCTAATCCTTTGTAGCTGGTTTTGCTTTTAGAGGCCAGCAGGGACAATGTAAACAGTAAAAACCCTTTTGAGTTTGTAGGTTGGTGAGATACAGTAGGAGGTTGACATATTTGGTTGGGACTAGAGAGCAAGGTAACATTTATTTAAATGGAGGGCAGGTTGAATTATTCTCTGTTAGGCAGTATTTATCATCAGCATTTTATTAGTTATTTGTGGGACTGTCAGAGTGTAGCCAAAGTGTCCCGGGAGAGAAGTTTAGGGTTTGTAAATGAAGCCATCAGAGCATTGCTGATGTTGTGGAGCAGGCTATAGAGATAAGCAGGAGAGAAGCCCGTAATATAGCAAGGACAATTAAATTATGGACAATAATAAGGTTCGTGTTGTGATACATGTAATTACTTTTGTTAAATATCATGGTTTGATATATTAGGTTTGAGGTTATGACAGAGAGGGAATTTATGTTCTTCAGTTTTTATGCATCATTGAGAGTTCTTTATTCCCTTTGGACCACAATTACAAAGATAAATCTATATAATTGCCTCGGGAAGGAGACTCCTGGAATCACTTAGGAGGAGTTGCCTGAGGTTCTGCAGAGGCAGTTCACTTGTGGCAGACGTGGAGAAGCATCTTTCGCAAACACAACTGTGTGCACGCTCAGGCCCCATTTCTCAGTCGGTGCGTTTTGGCTTTTCTTCTCCGTACTTCACGGGAGCTACTTTGCTTTGGCCCCAAACTTCAGCTGGTGTTAAGCTGGCCTGAAAATTCCTGCTTGTGAAAAGCTTGTAGTAGTGCTGTGCTTATCAGCCATGATCTACTAGTGGTATTACAGCCAAATTCCTGGAGGAAGAGGAATTTAAGACTTCGGCTTAGCCCTCTGAACTGCACTGCTTTTCACCCCAGATGAACAGGAATAGAGTACAAGAAGTATTCTTAATTTTTTTGTTTGCATTTTTTTTCAGATGGTCTGTAATGCAGCATTCACAGTAATGGCTGAGAAGCTTATTGCAAATGCCTGAATTTTCTCAATTAGCAAGCTAAGTGCATGAGTCCATTAAACACGAAAAGAAACTGTGTCAGTAAATGCAGTTGTTCACTTATTTTGACACGTTTTAATTTTGAGTGATGTGTTAACAATAGTACTTCCTAGCCTTCTAGTAAATGCACTGTTGTGGGTTTTGTAAAAATGCTGCTGGATAAATAATATAGAATCACAGAGTTACAGATGCACAGTTTGGTTTGGGTTGGAAGGGACATTAAAGATCATCTAGTTCCAACCTCCCTGCAGGGACACCCCCCACTAGACCAGGTTGTTCAAAGCCCCGTCCAACCTGACCTTGAACGCTTCCAGGGAGGGGGAGATGTTGGATGGAGGCTGCTTTCTCAGTGCCCGAGCTTGCTTACCCATACAACTCTTTTGTGCTGAATCTTTGCTGAGAAATGCTTCGTGTTTATCAAATTTCCAGAACAGCAAACTAAGAAATCTCAAGGCTTGATTAGAGATGCTTCAGCAAGTAAAGGAGTGTTTTTCTTGACACTCCCAGTATAGCCATAGCTGCCTGTTCAATATTTTGTTTACTCTGATGTGCATATTTAGCAGGGATGGGAGCAATAATATTCTTTGGGAACATGAAAAGAATATATGTATCTGTACCTCACTGAGCCCCCAAGGCCATCATGTAGCTAGTTAAAAATACCTGAGTCATGTGGCGTTGCCTAATAATGGTGCATTTTATTTTCTACCCCCATAAATCTGTGTAAATCTCCATGGATCTCAGTATTGCTGTCCTGTGGAGGAATTGGGACACGGACAAGTTAAATGACTTGCCCAGGGTCACTGAACGAGTCTGTTGCAGAGGTATGAGTGAGTAAGTTTCTTGGGTTTAATCAATGAAAGACACTGTAAAACTCAGCCACTGTGAGATGGGTTTAAAAACTGTCCTGATGATGCCTTGGCTAGCGAACGGTGTCTCTTTACATTTACTGTGGGTGCTTCTTCTCTTCTTCCCCTTCATACATGTAACCTCTGGTAGAAACGTACTGCTGTAACATCTGGTTGGTAAAGGGGAGAGTTGATCAAAACAGGCTCCTTCTGCAGAATTTGTCCATTAAGTCGCTCACCTGCCATTGTGGAAGTGAGAATGAAGAGATAAATCCAGGTTTCACTGATCAGACCAGAACTGTTCAGGAAGGGGGAAACAAAGAAACTGTGTGTTTTGCCATCAACTGAAAAACAAAACAAAAAGATGCTAATTCTGTATTTCGTAGATGAGAAAACTGTGTGGGCTTTTTTGTGACTTTATTTTTCTCATCTGAGTAAGTGTGACTGTTACAGACACTGTGGCTTCTGCAGGAAAGTACATAAAACTGTGTAAGAACAACCCTGTCTCTTCCTGCAGCCTCATAGTTTAGACTTGAAACATTTTCCTCCTGAATTTTTCATGCATACGTATACATATATATGTATGTTGTCGTTGGCTGTGGATCTTACCTGGAAAAGATGAAATGCATTTAAATGTTAGATCTCACTTATTGATGAGAGCAGTAATTCAGTTTACTGGGTATGATTCATTATGGCTCTATAACCTCTCTGAACCTGGAGCCAGGAGCGAGACTGCACGGATTATGAATAACATCAGTGCAGAGGGCTTGCAGACTAGACTGACGGCCCCCAGGATTCATTGCAGCAGGGATGTGACCTTATGGCATCCTCCTAAGGACTGCTCCAGCCTGTCCTAGACCCTACCCTGGCTCCTGGCAGTCCCTTCTTTGTGCTCCAGTCAGCAAATGAGTGAAGCTGTTGTGGTATGGCTTGTCAAAGTACTGATTTTATTAGATGGACAGTTAAAACCAGGAAGAGGAGGTACGGAAGAAGGTCTATCTCCAAGATCTAGATGAAGTACGACTGCGTTGGAGCCAGCAGTAGAGCTTTGCTCTATTCTGGGTTTCTGCTGTGTAACCTGGTCACATACAAGCAGCTCATCTTCTGGGATATGTCTTGTGCTGAATTTGAAGCAGAGAGGGGGGGGGAAAAAAAGGTAATGAATGTAACAAATCCCAGCACAGATCTCACCAATATCCAAAAGCGTAGGGCGTGTTTGAATCTGGGGTTTTGAATAGATTTGAGTCTTGAGTCTTTTTTTTAAGGTTGTGGCAATTCTGGATCTAAACGTTCCTAAAGAATTCTAGCTAAGGAGATACAAAAAAGCTGCTCAGATACCAGATGTAGTTGTGGAAAGAAGTTGAATCTCCATTTGTCCTCCTGGGTCTGAGCTCAGGGAGCGAGCCATGGAGCACGTTGCAGACAAGTCGTGGCTGTGAAAGATGTGAAGCAGAGAAGCAGCTCAGATAGATACGGGAGTATGAGAGGGGCGGGACAGGGTGTGCAAAGTGTATTTTAGAAGGCCCCGGTCAGCAGATTGGCCAAGGAGGACCTTTCAGATGGTGTTTGGCTGTGGCAGTGTGCTTATTAGCAAGGCAGAGGAGGAGGGGACGGAGGCAGTGATCCGTCCTGAGGTAGCGGGGGAAGGCAAGGACAGGAGTTCTGCCTGGGTGATTGGGACAGCTATTACTGAAGGGGCATGTCAGGCTGGGAGAGGTGACTTTAGCCGAGCTGCTTCCTCTGGAAGTAATGACTTCTGCTTATAGCAAGAACGCAGCCACAATAAGAGCAACCTGTGCGTGTCATAAAACTAAGTTGTAAAGGAGATCATAAAAAGGTCTGTGACATTTGAAGAAGGAAGACTGCAGCATTTTCTTGAGCGCACTGGGGAAAAAAACCCCAAACCTTCAGGCACCTACAAAGATGCTGTGTTTTTCAGGTCTGAAAATGTTTTTTTAACTGCAGTGTGATTTAAACCTCTAATTTTTTAACCTAGACATACTGATTTCTTTTTCCTTTTTTAGCTTTATCGTCCACTTCTAAAAAGATATGCTGATCTTGAACAGAAGGTTATCTACAACTCAGCCTCTTCTCGTCTTGCAAAATAGAAGCAAACAAAATTTATAAGTCGACTGAAGAGTGGACTCCCAAGGAGAAGATCAGAAAAGATTTGCTCAGAATTTACTGGAGTTGTTTAAATCATTTTGTTCCTCTTTGCAGGCAAATAATTTTTAAATGTCTGTGTTTGAGCGTGTTGGTGGAAAAAATTACGTTGTGATTGAAAACCTGATTAAAAAAGCATCGTACTGCTCCGTGTGTTTGTGACTTCAGTTTTTCTTAGGGACTTCTGGGATCATGCTCACTGTTTTGGAAGAGCTGGATGGCAGAGTCAAATCCCTGGGATACATGAATCGCTCCACACGTCTCTGTCAGCTTTGATTCCATGTGTTTAGCATGCTGGCCTCTGCATACTTACCTAGCACAGTATCTTAATGCCCCAACTTCTCCTGCTTAAATCTTTTGAGACTATCTTTCTGTACATCTGCAGCTTGTCGATGTTTGTATCTTTGCCTACGTGAAACCCACAGAAAGCATAAGCACACTGACTTAATCCCATCTTTCTTTAATATGTGGAGACTTGTAGTGTGAAGGCTGATTAGAGGCTTTAAAGTCTCCCTGGGATCCTCAGAGAAGGGGCATTCTTGCTACATGACACTATGGAAAGTCTGTTGTGTGATAAAACATGATGTGGCTGCATTTTATAAACTGTGGAGAGCGCCGAGGCTTTATGTGATACAGACACCATTGCACAATCTTTTACTTGACATCAGTTTTGTAAAAAAGTAAATAAGGGAACAGGCATGGGAAGTTTAGCATGTTTTCCTTCTGTTTCAAAAAGCAGAGTCAGTTTATCTGCACACGGATTTGGGGTTATTCTGTTTTCCTTCCTCCTTCAGGTGTCGTGGCTCTGAAATCCTTTTGTGGTGTGCTGAGCATGACTGAAGAAGTAGGGCTCTCTTCCCAACAGGGCATAAAGGTCTTTTTCACACCAATATCCCACTTCTTTCTTGGAGATCTTGAGCAGAACCGGTGGCTGTCTTGCTCTGTTGCTACTCTTTCCCTTTGAATGCTTTAGGCCAGATTAAGTAGCCTCTAGCTGAGAAAATCTTAGGAGAAATACAAACCAGGAGATCTTTCTACAGAGATGTGTGGAAGTCACAGAATTTGAACGTCCTAAATCACCCTGTGCGAGTGGGAACACTTTACTGCACCATTCTGCAGTGCCGGTATCTTTCCCTTAGGATAAAATTTCTTCTGGGAATAAAGCAGAGTTGTTTAATGAAAGTGACTGAAACCTTTCTTTCTTGTAGAAGTGAATAAGGCAGACAGTTGTAGGGAGTATTGAGTATTTGAGAGCTGGATGGTGTTGCTGCTGGAGCTGGGTGACTCAAACTCATTTTCTTCACATCACAGTGTCAGGGGAGCACCCCGTGTCCTGCTGCCTCTCTGCGGTGAGAGGGGGGACCCCTTGCCGTGACTCACCTCCGGAGTGGCGTGCAAATGGGCACGTCCCTCTGCTCTCCCTTTTATATTTAAGTGCTTCATTTGCAAGTACGAACAGTGCCTCTTTTTTTGTTCACAACTGAATAATTATAACTTCTCTCGATATTAGCATGATTACTCAGGAAGGTCAAGAATTACATTTCCGAGTTTCTAAAGCGGGCTTCTTTTAAGCAATTGCTTTAAAAGGTGGCATTGCAAATACACATCTATCTCTTTTATGTGCTTATTATTCTGGGTCCCAAGGTACAGTGCTAAAACGTTTAATATTTCTAACAGGCTTCCACTGTCAGCAGTTGCTTTGTCATTGAGCAAGGCTGTAGAGAGGCACGGAAGAGTTTGTTAATTCGAGTTAAATGATATCTACTAGCTTAAGCAGTATTAACCTCATCATTAGTTCTTAGTTCTGCCTGGTTACTGGTTTGACTTCAAGGTTAACCACGCAGGGAAGGGATTCAGAGAGGTGTTTCAGCTGTGCATGGTTTTGGTAACAATTTCTCGAGTAGCTCATTTGTCTTATCAGAGCGAGAAGACTGATGTCTCTTTTAGCTCTTTTTTTTTGCCTGTGAAATCAGAGACTCAGGGTCAGTTTTTTTGCTCTGCCAAAGAAGGTTAAAGCTTATGTTTCCCACCTCATAGCACATCTTAGAACGTTTCTAGGTTATATATTGGCTCCTAACAGAGTGTTATGTGGTGCTAGCAGGATATCATCTAGATGGTTTAACTGCTTTCTGGGCCTGAGCTCTTCTCCGAGTAGGGAGAATGAATTTCTTCCTTCTCTGAGCTGGGTTGGGACTCCACATCAGCGTTAAAACACTTTCCTTGGGGCAGCTGATGCACTGCGTGCTTGCTGCAGGAGTCCCTGAGAAAAGACTCGGATGCAGGCTCTGAAGGGGCAGGAGTTGAGCACTACTGAATTATAGTGTTGCTGTGGTGATGGGTTTATTAGGGCCAGCCTCTGAGGAATGGTGTCTGGAATATAAGAATTTATATACAAGCTCTTTTCTTTTTTTCCAGCTCACCAAAGTTGCACATGTTCACTGACTAGTGTCAGACAGAATAAGATTCAATAAATCTCCCCCTTGAAAGGTCCTCTGAAGAAATGGTGCTGTAAGACTTCCACCACTCTTTTCTTTTTCTCTTTCCAGGAGTGCACATTAGCCTGCCATGGAGCCACAGGCTTCATGCTCTCAAATGCACAACCCTTTGAAAAAAGCTCCCAGTGATGGAAGGATCAGGTGCCCTTGGGTTTCGAAAATCAGGTGTTCTTTTGCCAGCTTGTCTACCTTATGTTATTCTGGTTGTCTGGAGAGGTTACTGACTTAATTAACATCTTTGCTAGCAGAAATATAAAGGCAATCCTATGTCTTCTACCTCAACATATCTGATGGAGATTGATTCCCTCCCTTCCCCATAATTGCCTTTACTGTTCTTCAAGGTGAGCAACATGGCATCCCCATCTTGTCTAGACGAAAGGTTAGCTTCTGTGTTTAAAGACCTGTTGAGCTATTCCCAGTCTAGACTAATTTGCTGGAAATTTCATCTGTTGGGAAGAAAAACCCACTTGATTGCTGCAAGGAGGTTGCTCTTTGCTCTCTAACCTGCAGCTCCTGTCCTGCACAAGCAAAGTCACTCTAGGTTGGAGGTGGGTCATGGAGTTACATGAGAAAAATCCAAGCAGCTTCCTTAGTTTGATGGCCCTGTGCCCTCACCAGTCAATCAGACAACCACTGGATTCACCCACAAACTCCTGGTGTACCGTGACCCAAAGACAAACAGTTTTCTTTGCAGCCTGAAGTCTTTAAAGTCTTTTGTGATGCAGCTGGAAACAAACAGGGAAAGATGTTTGCTTTTTCTTAAGGGATCAGTCTGAGAGAGCTGGAGCTCTGATTGAATAAGTAATGTACTGAAAAAAAAAGTCTATGTTCTGTCGGTGCTTTAATAAGTAATTGAGCTGAATACTGCCTTGTGTGATCCCGGTGGGACCTTTTTGTTTTTCAGCTTTTCTTTTCCTTTGGAGTTGCAGCTACCGCTGTAGATCACAGAGCAGTACAGTGAAGGATGTGTATCCAAAGCCACAAAAAGTCAAAGCAGAACTTCAACAAATCATTTGGTTTATCCATATTTGTATTACCTTGGTCCTCAGACTGCTGTGTGCAGGTTAGGGGCTGAGGGGAGGAAAGATGAAAGAAAATGAGACTGCCTGCTGTTGGTGCTTGTCATGAATACAGGGCCAAATTATAATCCTAAAGGGCTAATCTGGATTCTTCTCCTCAGCCACTGATTTTTCATGTAACCTCCCAGATTTTGATTTTGGTGAGGTCTCAGCCCTCATGTTAAATTGGGTTCATGAGAAGCAGGTGAGTGGACACACATACCAGGGGATCACTCTCTCGTGAAAAGTGTCTCCTTTAGAAGCTTCTCTGAAGGTGACTGTAGTCCTGATTTCACGTGGCTTGACATTTTAGTAGTGTTTTACTCTTGTGCAATTTGGGTACAAAATCATATCTGCACCAAAGCGTCTGACCTTGTTATTACTTTACACTCATTTTGTGCAGGTCAAAATCACAAAATGATTTGTAAGGCAAAAGGACTCAGGATGATCTTTTTTTGGTAACCTGCTTTTTTTCTGAGCATGTCTCTTAAGCATGTGAGTAGGACATCTTTGACAGGGATATTCAGAGTACTTAAAGTCCCTGCTCACCTGTGCTTTGTTTACAGCCCAGATAAAGCCTCTTTGGTTAGCCAGGTCAAGTGGTTTAGTTTTCAGTCATCAAAGCTCACATTACCGGAATATTAGATTTTTAAATTAATTTTGTCCCCTAAAACCTTATTTATTTATTTATTTATTTTACTTTTTTACTTTAAGACCTTTTCTTGCATGTGGTTTGCCTTGTTAGCTGTTTCCATTTCCGTGGGATGATAAGAACTTTTATGTGACACTTCCCTGAGTGAACTTGTCCCCTGATGAAATCCAGCCCCAAGAGTCATTTTGCTTTACTTCTGCTCCTCTGTTGCTTCTTAAAGTTGGCCTTGACAAACAGAATGACGTTTCTGCAGTGATCCCAGACTTCTGGGAATATCTTGACCGTTGTGGGAGCTTAATTATTGCGTGCAGTCTTCTTGAAGCACATCCACTGTGGGTAAGGGTGAGGGAGCAGCTATCACTGCTTATGGGTACTGCTGTGATCTCTGGTTTCAGCTTTTCACCAAGTTGCCTTATCCACTGATGCATCAGCCTGCCCATTAGAACAAGTGGGAGTGTTATTAATTGCATACGGTATTTCTTGCTCTAAGATCTTCAGATGGCCAGTATTTGTGATATGTTCTTTGTTAACATGCTGTGATTAGCTCTACTTTTACTTGGTACATTGAGCCTTAGTGCTCTGTAATGCATCCATCTGGTTGTCATTTCTCTTGAAGAATCTCATCAGCCAAACAAAAGTCTTCGGTCACTCAGGTGTGGAATTCATCTGACCGGTGTAGACATCTGTGTCTGCTGTCATATGAGCTGCTTTTATAATTGGGAAAAGACCACAAGGGAGAGGAGTTTCTGGCTGTTATTCATCTCGTGGCAGATGCCTACACCAGAACAGGTGATTTGACTCTCGAGTGAGCTGTTTCTCCCTGCTGAGTTGGAAGGCAGTGGTGTGGAGGGCAGAAAAAGCCACTTTTTCGTGTGCCAAAACTCCTGAAGACTTGATTGAAAGCTGGCCTCAACTTCGGAGACAAGATTTGTCCCCAGTTACCATTGTACAGCTAGAACGCTTTCTTGTTACAGGACTGCTCTGCTTCTGCTGTCAAATCCATGAGATTGACCTCCCCGGCTCCCTTCAGACAGTCCCCTCCATCCACCTGCATGGAGATATCCAGCAGACACAGGTCGGGAGCTTTGTTACTTTACATTCTCGGGTTTTGTCCTTTTGTTGCATGCCCTTGCTTGTGTTTATCCCTTCAAGCTGGACTCTTTCAGGCATTTGTGTTATGCCTGCGAGCTCAGTACCCCGGTTCAGTGAAAGACAGCTCCCTTAAGACTTAGACAAGCATTGCACAGGAAAACAAAGGTCTGTTCAAGTTGCTGTTGGGAGACAATATTTACTCTCTGACTGACATGTACGCACTACCCTCTTGAAATCTCAGCTCTGTTCCAGATCTGGTAAATACTGGTGTGTTGGAAAATGGAATTCTCTTTAAAAAATAATCTAAATCATGCTGTGTAGCAGAAGGGCTTAGGCAGAGAAGCAGAGAAGAAATGGAGCTGCTTCTTAGCTGAGGACTTTTTTCTTAAAATAAAACATGTTGCAGGAAACAAGTAAGAAGCAACCGTTTCTCACACAACTTTGATATCACAGCTTATGCCTCCTGAGAGCATGTCTTCACACTGCTGCCACAGCTTGTTAGGTTAGGACAGGACATTCCCCTGTCACTTCTGGTATTATTTCTTTGCTAGATTCCTGCCCTACTTGAAGACGGTTGCACAGGGCAGAAATACCCATTGGATCAAGAAAGATGTTGTTGAAAGGGGACAATACGTTTTCCCAGTTTCCATTTTTCAGCCTTATTATTCTGGTCCCTGCCATTTTTGTATTGTTCAAGCAGAGGGATGAGAAGATATTGAATGCAGCTAATCCAATATGTGATCTGGTTAGACAGTTCAACTGAATGAATAAATAAATAAGCTGCATTTCAGGACCTCCCTTGCTGTGAAAGCGTTGGATTTTTCTCTGCAGAGTGACTCTTGGCTCAGAAAATATGGCCATTGTGTTTTGTTTGGTTCCATTTCACCATGTTTGCAGCTCAGCAGACTCTCCCAAAAGCCTCATTTTGCTGTTTGCCCAGTGAATACAGACTTTTCATTTTGATCTGTTCTGTGTGTGTTTAGGCACGCTTTGTAAATGGACCAGTCAAACAAGTCTTGCTAACAACTGCTCCAGCCTGTTGGTAGTCAACACTCATTGTTCAGGGGCTTCCATAGCAAAAGCCACCATGGGGCAAGTGCTTCCTGTAAAGGCCAGAGCAAATGTCAAGAAACTCTTTCCCTTCTCTCTTGGCCCAGAAATGTTGCTGTAACTCAGAGTCACTGGACAGGCATAGATTGTCCGTAGCATGAGTGTTTTGGGGTGAGGGTTGCTGATGTTCAGCCAGATTGTCTAGGGGAGATATCACTGAGGTGAGACTGTGCAGATGATTTATATTGAGTTCTGCATTTTGTAATTTATACTCTGAATCTTTAAATGACAAACTAAATTAACTTTCACAGATGAGTGAGAATCATGTTTGGAGGGGGAGGGAGAATGCATCTGGACATGGGAATTGCTCGGTGAGGGGACCCAGGTACTCAGTCAGTCTCCCTTTTTTTCTGGCCTGATGCATCTTGTTTTTTTTTCCTCTACAGCAGCCTGGAATCACAGGACACCTGGAAACTTCTCCCTCCCTGAGCTTCCTCCAGCCTACCAATGCCAGCCTGCAAACTGGGACCTGGGGTCACACCCACCAGGCAGAGGTAGCACCCAGACTCTCTGCTCCTGACGATGTGCTGTCGTTCTGAGGCTGTTGTCCAAAAAAGGTGGCTCCTTCGCACCCATCGCTTCTAGTTGGACATGAGGCTGTCTTTGGGGGCTGAATTGTGATGCCTCTTGGACCTGTATCAGAGTGAGAGGTCAACTTTCAAAGAGGGTAAAAGATGTGAAAGATTTCAACATACTAGATTTTTTGCATGATAACTAGATACTGTGAGTATGACCTGGCCATGAAGAACATGAACATTATCCTTGAGCTTGCTTGTGTGCCTTTCCAGTTGAGATGGGAGCATTGCCTCATGCAAGACTCTGACAAGATCCACCCTGGACGGGCATTTGCAAACCTTCTCTCTTGCACTCAAGAAAGAGGAGTTAGAACTGGCACAGATGAGGAAGAGGGCTGATACGTTGATCAGGGGAAGGGAAAGGCTGTCCCAGGTGATGAGACTAAAAGCTTACCTTGCTTTGCCTAGTAAGCAGAAGCTGTGAGGCAATACCATCATTCAGTAAAAATCCTTTGGGTTGGGGGCAAAGAATAGGGGAAAAGCTGTTTGAGACAAGGAATGATGTTGACACATGAGCAAGGGCACGTACTGGTTGGGGGTATATTTTGGACTGGAGTGTGGTGGGACTGAGCTCTTGTACTCTTTGTTTGGTGCCGGGAGTATAGAGCCTCATACCTCCAGCATAACATTTTGCAGGGCTATACCGTGGTGTCAGAAATCCTGTGCTGAAAACTGCATTTGCTTTGGACTAGTAGTGACCTTTAGAGAAACTGTTGTTTGCCATGTGGATAGAGCAGGGTTTCACACTTGACCTCTTTTGAATTTCCTTCTCGACTGTGTTTGCTTGGTGGGAAGAACTATTATGGAAGGGACAAATAAATGGAAAGCTTCCAACTCTTACTTCTTAATCTTGGGACATGTAATAGCCCAGTTTGCTATTGGTTTGCTGGACTAGTCCTCTACAAACAAGAGGAGTTTACCCTGCGGCAATCTTTCTTCACTAGAACCCTGCAAAAGGAAGTGAGGTTTAATTAGCATTTTAAAGTGGACAGCCTTGAAGTTAATGATATTCAATAAAGAAAAATTGTTTTAACCTTATTTGCACTTTTCAATTTACTTATTAGAGGCCATCTGTTATATTTTAAGCAAGAGCACTGGGAGCTAAACTCTCAGATTGTCAAATGAGGTTTTAACTGGCTAAGCAGAAGGGAAAGAACAGGCTGCCTTAAATGAGCAATTAGACTGTTTTTCTTCAATTTCTCACTTTTGTGTCAAAAAGCAAATGGTCACCATTTCAAGCAATAACTGAGTTGCATCAATGACATCTGTTTTTACAGGGGCTGATAAGTCCTGGGGAATGTCAGTTGTCCTCAGATCTCAGATATGGTCCAACATGGGTGAAATTCAAAAAGCCAGAAGCGAGATGAAACTGCTCAGAGATGTGAAGGGCAAGAATAAGGGTTTCTATAAGTAAATACCAGAAGAAGGAAAACAGAGGAACATACTAATTTGCTGCTGATTGTGTTGGCCCATCTAGTGCCAAAGAGCATGGACGAAGCTGAGGTGCTCTTTGCTTTTGTCAGTATGAGCAAGGTCTGCCGTTCGGCGTCTTTATCTCTGTGCCTACTGGCAGAATTTAAGGGATATGGGTGCTACGTATAGTAAAGGAGAGTCAATTTAGGGACTACTGAAGCAAAATGGGTATACGTGGGTTCACAGGACTAGATGGGATGTGCTCAAAGGTGCAGAGGAACCTGGCTGGTGTCATTGCAAGACCACTGTCTATCGTCTCTGACAGGTGGTGGTGATTGTGGGAGGTCCCCAATGACTGGGAAGAGGCTAATATTAAGTTCATCCTCAAAGAGAGTAAGGAGGAGCAAAGAAAGCTGCAAACTGATCAGCTTAATCTCTGCCTCCAAGAAGGGTAGAGAGGAAATCTTCCTGGGGGAAGGACAAGAAGTCCCTGCTGAATGTGGGGACCAGATCTCCATTGACGGTCATGGTAAATTGACTCTTAAGCATTGGAGTCTTAAGCTTGAGTAGACTCTCACCATACTTCTGAGAAACTGGGTGTTTTTCCTGTATCCCTGGACAAAGTGAGAACCTTTGGCAGGACAGGAGTCAAACCTTGGTCTCCCAGGTCTCATGAGAATAATTTAAATACTGGGCCACGAATAAGTCCTCCTGGAGGGTTGGGAAAGGTAAGCAAAATGTCTTTTCCAAATCTATGTAAAAATCTGTGAGAACCAGTGCAGCTGCTGCTGTGCATCTGAATTTGGGACTGCACGTTCAGTATGGATGTTAGCAATCCCTCTGGATCCCAGAGGTACTGCTGCTCACCTGAGCAGAGGCTCTGAATCCTGGTCTCAGGGGGATTTGGCTGCGGTGGTTGTAAGGTCACCGTGTGCAGAGCGGGGGTGGAATAATCCTTTTAATCCCTTTTGCAAACGAATGCAAGGAGTGATCGATGCCATGGGCTGTTCTCCAGGAACAGCAACTTAAATTGCCACAACCTGAATCCCTTTGAAGGGGAGATTTAGACTGGGTATTAGGAAAAACTTCTTCACTGACAGAGTTGTCGAGTATTGAAACAGGCTGTCCAGGGAAGTGGTGGAGTCACCATCCCTGGAGGTGTTTAAAGGAATTGTACATGTGGCACTTAGTGGTCTGATTTAGCGGTGGACCTGGCATCGCTAGGTTAACAGATGAACTCAATGATCCAATGATCCATGGAAAGGTCTTTTCCAACCAAAACGATTCTGTGACCTGGAAATCTGAAGACTGATCCCACAATTGCTTGAAAATTTAGATCTTTGGTGGGTCATCCCACTAAGGTTAGGCTGAAGTTGACTTCTCTATGTGAGGTGTTCTGGGTATCTCAGATTTGCTAAGGTCTGAGCCCACCACCTCCTCTTGATGCCAAGCTTGCTCTACAACTGCCTGTGTTTCTGTTCTGTGCAGTGAGTTGCAGTGACAAAAGGAAGGAGAAATGATCCAAATGAAAGAAACAGGGCAGAAACATAAACTAGATCACATTGATTCACAACAGCACTTGATCATTAGTAAGAAAATCCCCACTAAACCAAATGAACTGTGAAGTATCTGTAGCAGTGAAATCCAGCTGCCAACAATGTTATTGTAAAAAATAGCCGTGGGTACTGTTGGTTTGCTGTAAGTGCTAAAGCTGAATGTGTGTGCAATAAAATAGCTTTTATAAAATCTGGCTTTTGTGTCATTCCAAGCTTAAAATGCTATTTTGTGTTGAGCTCTATAGAGGAAAAAAAAAACAAACCACCCACAACTTGAGGTGACTTTTGTTTTAAGACTGTTTTAAATTTATAACTGAGCTGGCTAAAATGCTTTTCATCAAAGTACAAAAGTTTCATGCTGTAATTAATGGCAAGTGATATCTAACGCAATAAAACACCATCATTTGAGTGTTCTTACAAGACTATTTATGACTGGATATTGAAACTGATAATGATTCTGCCATTTGTCCTCATAATTTATTATTCCAAGGAGAGGCAAGTGGTGTTAAGGGTTCACGATCCGTTTTATGGAAAGAGTGCTGAATTCAGCTTTTTATGGGTGTAAATGACAATGTTTGGCGCTCTGTGGAAAACGTCCATGTGACAGTGAGTGCAGACCCTACTGAGGGGTCGAGATGGGGGGTGTTCATTCTCTTTCTTAGAGAGTGGAAGCCCCTGAGGGTGTGATCCAGTTGCAGGTTACTGGGACCAGTGCAGTGACTTAGTCAGTATCTCAGCAGGATCTCTTGGAAGATCAGGGTGGAATTTTTCTGGAAACCTTCTTTGTGGGTTCTGAGCAAGATGATCTCATGAAGTATTGCTTTGGGCAGCCAAGGCTGAATCCACTATAGGGAACTTAATCCAAAGCTCATGGAAGATAATGGAAAGAATTACTGGCTTTGGCAAGTCTTGTGCCAGGCCAAAACAAAAGCTCGACTCTGGAGGAGACTTCACTTGGTCTTGCGAAGCACCAGCCAGGCTGCATCCCTCTGAGCACAGCCCTTTCAGATTGCAGTGAGCAGAGGCTGATTTACTGAACACTCAGGCTCTGATCTTCACCTTATTGAGGGTCATGGAAACCTGGAGGAATTGCTTTAAAGTCAGTGTTGATGCAACTAATGGAAAATCTAAGTGAAGTCAGACCTTGGTTTTTTTTTTGGTCTAATATCTGCAAACCAGAGATGATACTTCAGTTTAGTGGACTCCAGGACCGAGACTACAGCTTTTTGTTTTTCCCCAGCCTTCTGTTCATTTTCTGTGGAATAAGGTACTGTAGGTAAAGATTTGCATTTCCATCAATAGCCCTAGCAGCAGTCTGAGTTTCTTGCTGTTTTGCAAATAGCTTGGAGTGAATAGCTTGGATGCCACAGAAGCAGAGAGCAGGATGTGACCCGTTCTCTTTAGTTTTCAAGAGCTATGATCTTCCTTTTCCCTTCTGCCTCCCCTCGTTTATTCTAATCAGCATGTCAAAAGGGAAGTCGCTCCTTTATTGGAGGTTATCCATGTCAGGGGAAGTTATGTTTCCATCACTACCTGAGGGCCCATCAGCAGAGGAAGATGGAGGAGCAGTGACTCAGAATGACTTTGAAGCAACACCCAGCAGCAACTGAAGACAAGAACATAACCTTAGCTGACGTTTAAAATAACCTGATACACAAACAAAACCGTTCTGTTAAATTATGCATCTTTTTACTCTTGGCTGTTCTTAAAGGAAAGGGACTGGGTGAGTGTTTTCTATGTGTGCTTCTTCCTTTTCCCATGCTGGGAGCTGAGTGACAGATGCACATTGATGGAGCATACTGCATTGATTTTTGTGGCTGCAGTACTTTATGTTGAAAAGAAATACAGCTTTTAAAACGATGGAGGGCCCCTATTCAGAGAAAAAAAACCTGTGAAGTGTATGAGTGAGGCTTGCTGAATGCGCCTTAGTTATCTGCTTTGAGTTAAGCACGTGCCTAAATGTTTTGTTGACAGCCATTGAGGAGAGCACATTTAACAGTAAGTTTGAGTTGAACTAAGTAATGGCTAAAAAATGAGCAAGATAATACTGAGAAAAATCTGTCTGTGTTTCACTAATCATCAGAAACTAAGAAATAGTATGTTAACTGTAAGGCTTTTCTCCTAATGGCACCAACACAGATGCGTGCTGTTGCTCATGCACTCCTCTTTTCCTGACTGAGAAGTGGGGACAGTGAGTTGATAGCTGGTTTCAGCTCTTCGGTTTTAGAACAGCTCAGGCTGTTGCTCTCAGCGTCACTGATTTTACTCTGCTCTCACCAGCACAGCTCCTGTCCAAACCTTCCTGAGATCCCGTGGGCAAGCCCTTGCCAGATGCAGCTTCACTGACCGCGAGGGAGATTGACCTTGAGCAGTGACCTGCCCCCGGCTTTCATTTAATGATTCTTATTCAAATCTTTTAGAAAGGGTGGAGGGAAGATGAAATCTGTCTCATTTGATTTGTGTCTTATTGTGTTAGTTTTCCTAGTACAATAGCATGTAGCTGTAGGTGTGGACAGGTGTGACGTTACACTGTTGTACAGCTCTACGTGCATAACAGAAAATGCAGTCCAATTTCATACACCCATAGTTGTCTGTTTGCTACCCTTCCCTGAGTACCTGCTGTGGTGGGCAAGATGGAGAGCAGCATCAGCCTGGTTTGCAGTGGGGAGGGCAGTTTCACCTTCATTGCCCCCATTGCATTTTGACCTCTTTTGCAAGTGATGTCCTATGGGGCACTGCTTCTCTAATGTTTTTATGGCAAGGCTGTATCTTTCTGTGGTTTTTCCGAAAGGGTTCAAGCATTGCACATGCCAAAGAAGGTGCAATTTGCAAGGGGAAAGGCCAGTATAAATGAGTTGTTTTAATTTTTATCCTCCTACCCTGCCTTCAGAAAAACGCTGCTTCCAATGAGCGTTGGTGATTTGGTCATAGCTCTGATGTCTTGATCACGGCTTGCGTCACCTCTCTGATCACTTTAAAGCACCGAATTCAGTGTATTCATTTTTTGGTCAATCTATGGTTTGAAAAAGTAAGTTGATTTTAAGAAAGAATGTTACATTTTTAAGGGTGAAAAAAATCACATTTTTTAGATTATGTCTACCAGTTGAGAACAGTCTGTCTCATGGATGGTTTCAGCATAGTCTTCTGTGAACATGTGTCCACATCACAAAATGACCATGCACTGGCTAATCTGACTGCAAAAGCTTGGTAGATCCTGGCTCAGCTGGCACTTTTGTGCCAGCTCTTACTCTCTCACGCTAACTAGCAATAAAAATTTAAGCTGTGTGGCAAAAGTCTTTTGTTTCAGGGCCCAGGCAAATGTCGCAGGTTTTGTGCGTACTTACAGGAGATGAACTTTCTATGCAGATCATAGATATCTCTGACATGTAAAAATGCCATCAGGGATGTGACAAGAGGGAGTGACCTACAGTGGCACAAAGGTTGTTTAGACACCAGTTCTTCAGGGTCGACAGGGAGACCCACATTAATGTGTTTGCAGTACTAGTCACACTATCTGTTGTGGCCTTTTGGGACTTGTCCCTGTCCTGTCTCTGAGGGCTGACAGGGTCAGCAGTTGCTGCTGGGACAGCTGTCCCACCTACACCCTCCCAGGTGTTGAAGGTCAGGCCAGCAACCACTGTCCCACAGCCACAAGGTCTGACCCCCAAACCCTTTTGTTGGCAAAGCCCTGGGAGAGGGGGAGGTTTTGTTCAGCAGCACTTGTGGAAGTGGTCCCAGTCTCCCGGAGGGAATGGTGCTCTCTGAATTGGGGGTATTTTATTTTCTCCTCCAGTGCTCTGTGTTGGCCTCTCAGGTTCAATGATAATGTGAACTGTCATCCCAAGAAATATGCGGGTGCCTGTTTACCATTCGTGGAGCAGCACTGCTCTGATGACACAGCATACATTACCCAAAAGTTCACTGGAGGACGGTGAAGGTGATTAGGAAGGGAGGAAAGCTGTTTTTCTTCCAATGACTTGAGAGCCAAGTCAGAAGAAGCAAAATGTTCTCGGGCAGCTGTAGCTGTGTCCACACCACTGGGAATGGGCTGGGCGGGGAGAGCCTGGCTGATCCTTGAGGGTTTTTTTTCTGCGTAATTCAGGCTCTCTTAACACAAATGTCCCACCCCAGATGTCTCGCAGTCACCTGAATCTGCTCTCTCCCAGCTTAACTCTGTCAAACAACGACATATCTCATTTCCCAGTGCGTGCCCTGGGACACGTTCTGCCTTCACGCTCAACCCAGCACACGTGGTGCTGCATGTGACAGTGGCCCCAGCATCCTGCCATCAGCACTTCTTCAGTCTCAGCCACACCAGGTCCCCCCCAGAGCTCAAGAAATCTCTTTTAAAGCCTTGCTGGGCTGCACATCTCCTGCAGATTGGACTCGTGCGCGTTGAACGTCTTGGGACGCCAGTGGCCTGATGGGCTCACCGGGACACGTTGCTGCTCGCGTTAATGAGTTTCGTGTCTTGCTACAGTGGATGGCAATTAAAAGGGACTGATGAGACTGAGCCTGCGGGCACGGGTGGCCTGTGTGGTTGTGAGGAAAGTTGCGGCTGAAGGGTGCGGGAGGGACGAGCTTTTCTCAGAGCATCACACTAGAGGGTGCCAGATTGCTTTCCCTCGCACATGTATGGACAGATTTGGCTTTGTACATCTTGCTGGCTCCTTCCACCCCTCTAAACACTCGTTGTATGCTCAGAGCCTTGCTGCTAACCGGGAAGCAGAGCACTGACCATGCCGAAATCCGTGCCGTGGGCATGCGGTGTCTTCCTCTGCGCAGGCTGGCTTGGTCGCAAAGCCAGAGCTGCTGCTTGAAATTTGGCAGTGACAAAACAGCAAACTGAGTTCATCATGAGATGTGCCTTCATCTGGTAGCAAGAAGCATCCCTGGTCTTTGATAGGGAACCCAGAGGCTGGGATGAGGGCAGCTGTCCTCACCCCTGCGAGTGGGAAGGTTGGGGGTTATCTCCCCCCTGCCGTGGCAGGTTCATGTGCCTCCTGTGTACCCCGTCCAGTCAACACATCCCACAACTTTGATGGGACCCTGCTCTCATTGCTAGTTCTTTGTAGCCCTTTTCCTTGCCCCTTGAACCATAAGCTAGCACCTCTTTCTGTGCCTGTCTTCTGGGGATGTCCTTCCTAAGGGCAGAAGGTTGATCTCACCTCTCTGGATTTCCTTCTTGCTACCTTCAGACAGTTGCATTTCAGATCGTGATCCTTCTCAATTCTGCTCCTCTTCTTTTGAGCACTTGAGCCCTTTTCAGACTTGGTCCCACCATGCATTTCACAAGCAAGTTCTTGATTCTTCATCAAAGGTATCAACCAAAACACTGGGCAGACCCAGATCTGAAGCAAGCCTCTGCAGTTTTGAGAATGAGCCATCGCTAATCGCTTTACATGCTGTCTTTCAACCACTTGTGTCCCTTCCTCCTTAGCTTTTCCTACAGCCTGGGACCTATCACTTGGGCTTTCTGGCCCCAAAGCATCCATAGCATGAATTCACCAAGATCCACAGATCTGCCCATGGACGCTATTTGCAATTCCAGCCCTGCAAGGACATTTCTCCCCCGGTGAGGGTCTGGGCCAACCTTCCTGAAGTAATTCTGTTCCATTAGAACACGAGCTTTTCCTTCCAAACTGGTTGATAGATCTGCCCAGTGTACCAGACTCTTGTCCGCATCAACTGGAAGCCCCTTGGAAGCGCCTGTCTTCCCCAGAGGGGGTTGGCTCCGGTTGGCACTACTGATCTCTGTAAGTTTGAAATTGTCTCCTAATGTGAGGTATGAAAAGTCTGCAAGAGAAGGGGGAGTACATGAGACAGATGGGAGAAAATAATTAGAAACTCCAAATCCCCCAAACTGAAATCCCGCCCATGCAAAAACACACTCTCCCTCACATACCAAGCAGAATTTTTACCCCCAAAATGCCTATAGGGACTGCCACTCCATCAAATCTATAATAGTAGTAGAGGTTGGATCTTGCAGGGGTGAGTAGCAAACTATTGGGTAGGTAAAGCTGTGTAATGGTAAATGAGAAACAACCTGATTCTTGAATATCAGCAGGATAAGTGTTTATTCAGTGGGGAAATGTCTCCAGCTCCACCCCTGACCATCGTGCACAGGTCCAGGGATGGTTTTCCTTCTTCCTCCTGTTGCTCTCAGCCTCAGAGCCAGACCTCAATCTGTGTGCTACTTCTTCCTTGCCTTACGTGGGTAAATTAAAGCAGAAGTGATGTGAGGCGTAATCAAACCTGTCAATTAGAATTATGTTCAGTTATACATAATAAGCCAAATTAGAAGCCAGCTTAGATCTGCTGGAACGCGACGGATTTGCACCATGGATGGATTTGGCCTGGTGTTTTCATGCCATTTGCACATGTCCGTAAATGACTAATATGTGACAACCTGGTGGCATCAGAGGACAACCCATGAAGAGGAAATATGTCCTCTAATTCGTCCTGGCTGCTTGCTTCTTCATGCAGCCTTTTGCACCCGTATTTGCCCGCCTTTATTTTAGAGTCTGTATGTTATCAGGAATAGCACCATCCCATTTGATTTTTCTAGATGTGTTAGTAGCGCTCTGTTTTATCACCCTCTAAGTTTTAGAAGGGTGAGAAAGAAGTAGGACTTCCCTCCTGTTTCACAAAACCCCCTGCCACATATTCATTGCTTCCTACAACAAACCAAGCTCAGAGGAGTTTGGGAACCAGCTGTGGGTCCTACTCCTCACTGCTCTAAACTATTGTGGCAACTCATCCTTCCTGGAGGTGAATCTTTCAGACCAGTGCTCAGCATGAGCAGCACGTTTCTTCTCAGGTTGTCCTGGTGATAGTTGAGGTGTTTGATGAGTAACTAGTGGTTTGGTTAGCAGTGAGAGGTTGTAGCCTCTCATGACTTGTCCTGTGCTTGGTTCTCTCCATCAGGCTCAGCTTGGGTCCTGAACCATCTCCCTCATCCCCCCTCTCCGGGTGACAGCGTCCCACCCAGGTGAGGGCAAAGCACCTGGGAAGAGACTTGGGGCCAGTGGCTGCTGGAGGGCCCCTAGAAATTTCATTTAATTTTCCACAAAGTCACCTGGGTCTGGCTGCTGGGTACCACAACTGTGCTTTGTGTTCTAATTTAGCCTAATTCCCTTGATTTTTCTCGTGATTCAATTGCCTTGATTTTTTTCTCAGATTCAAGACGTTCTCCTCCTCCTTCCCAAACTGAGATCTCATTGCTCGAAAAAAAACAACCCAGTTCCACTTCTCTCATATCCTTGTCCTTCTCTCTAGCTCTACCAAAGTTTGCAAGCTTTTTTTTTTTTGCAAGACTTTAGAATAAATTGCCCAGAGATGTTGTGGCTGCTCCCTCCCTGGAGGTGTTCAAGGCCAAGTTGGACAGAGCCTTGAGCAGCCTGATCTAGTTGAGAGGCGTCCCTGCCCGTAACAGGGAGGTTGGATTAGATGATCTCTAAGGTCCCTTCCAACCTAGGCCATTCTATGATTCTATGATTCTATGAAATATTCATGCTTAAAATGCAAAGGAGGGCAAAAGAGGAGTGTGCACTTATTTCATTGTTAATGAGCACGGATGTTTTCTTAGGTTATGGTCGTAGAGCAAGTAGACGTCCAGTGCTCCATGCCTGGCTCTACAGAGTACCAAGTGTTGTGTGGCCGGGGCTTTGAAGTAAGTTATTCTTATTGTGATTCTTGTTTATAACACCAGATTCATTGTTTGCAATTTTGTTCAGTGGCATCCAATCAATAGCAGACAATAAAATATTATTTCGAGTGGTGTAGACATTCCATGAGGATGTGATTGATTGCTTTAATTTCTGCCTTCCTCAGTGTTTTTACTAAGCCCTGTCTTGATTTCTTTCATTCTGCCTAGTACTCTTCAGCATCAGTTGTTAAATAAAGTGACATATTTATTATATCAGCTTTATTTGACAGATTGCAGGGCGACATATTTTAGATTAATTTTTTCATTTATAGATGTATGTCTATGTGAGTGTGAAATTATACACATATATATATATATGCACACACACACTGTATAAAATCAGTGTATGTATGAACATATTTAAGACCAAAATTTCCAAGCACAACTAGAGATTTTAGATGCTGGTTTTAGGTGCCTAACTTGACACCCCTTTAACTAACCCAGTCTTAACTGCCAGCAAGTATATGATCATGCAAATTAAGTGACCAGGTTAGTGTGTGTTATATGAAGTTCTCACCGGTGAGATGAAAATTATCATCTCTTCAGATGGTTGCAGTGAGAGACCACACCAGCACTTCTCTTTTTCCATGTCTAACAGGTAAGTTTTTTAGGCCATCACTGAGGGCAGTCATATTAAAACAAGACCTAGAAGGTGGGGTTTCAGTGCTTTTTTTTTTTCACAGAGATATTTCCGAAATGTCTGGAAAAAGTTTTTATTTTGTTGTTGTTGGTTTTTTCCCCCCAAATAATCCCAGGGAAATTCTTGGAACTATTTCTGGTAACCTTCAATCCCTCCTGGGGCAACTTTGTTCCTGTAAGTCCGGTGTGCACAGAGCATGGAGGTTAAAATCGAGCTCTATGGGTGGTGTATATTGACTTAACCCATTTATTCCATGTAAGGATATGGGCCATGAGATTTAGTGTGCCTCTTAAATTACGGGCTGAATGAGCTTTTTCTCCTCATAAATATTGTGTGACTTTAAGTTAGGTGCCCCAGAACCTTAACAGTCAATCCCAGAAATCCAGTGTCGTGGGGAACATGGCAACCACTTCTAGCTTTAGCTGGTTGAGATATTGGGCTGTAAATCCTAGCCTTGGTGGAGGAACTGAGCCTTGCTTCTTAACGTGCCCAGTGTGCTTTGGGTAAGGAGTTTCATAGCTGGAGAACAGCTGGGCGTTGTTAAACATCCATTTTTGATCCCCAGACAACTCCTTCTTTTTCGTGCTAATCTGAGTTTTTCATATAAAACAGCAATTGTCTGAACTTGCTCAGCAATTTAGGATGTTCTCATAGCAGGGAAGCATTAAGGACTACACTGACTCTGAACTGCATATTGAAAATGGAGTACATTCGTGTTTATTTCCTAATCCCTCCAAAATGTTGCTGGAGTAGAGTATGAGCCCAGCCATCTCCCTTTTCGTGAACATGGCTTGTTGTCTCTGAGCTCAAAAAAACCCACAACCACCCAACAACCAACAAATAAATCCTATTACTCCAGAATATGACTACTGTTCTGCTTTGAGTTATAAATCCCCTTCATTTAAAATGCACTGTTGCTACAAGTTAGGATTTGAAAGTACAATCATGCAAATGCCATTTGCAATGTTTTCACTCTAGTAACCTTGGCAATACTGCAAACACCTCTCCTGTTTGATACACACACTTTGGGAATCTCAATTGTGAAGCAGAAAGGGGGGAAGCTGCCAATTTTTGCCACTCCTGGGAGGGGGACGAGGTGCATTTCTGGGGTAAAATTTGGCCACTGCAGGAGCCATGCCTTTTTAGTCCACCCCACTCCAGTTACCAGTGCTTTGTTTTATGATGTTTTATGCCGGCTATATCCAGCTTTACAATATTTAAGCCCCTTGTATAAATCAAAATCACGGAGCATAAATATTTATTAGCAAAAGAAATACACTGCACAGGAGACAAGCTCGGGAACCGAGTAAGCCAAGTATTGCTCATAAAGGCAAAACCAGCAGGTTGTGTTTTCATCCCATCTGGAGTTAACGTGTAAAGCAGTCACAGACTCAAGCACCTTAATTCCTTCTCTGTTTGGTGTTAGACATCCCATGCTGCTGTGGTTATTCACACCGTGGCCACCTGTTCCTCGGGGCTAGTGGGGCTTCCCAGGAGCACATCTCCCTTCCGAACAGCAGAACCCCCACTCCTGCAGGCACGCAGCCCTGAAAATGGGTCCCCATCCAGCACTGCTTGACCTGCCCAGGATGGCTGGTGGTGGCTTTTTGGTGGACCTGGAGTGGAAAGTCAGAGCTGACCACTGTTGTGTTGCTACCTGCCCGGTGGAACGTGGAGGATGCTTTGCAAGAGGCATCTCGTCAGAGCCAGAATTTCTGCTTGCAGGGTTAAAAAAGGCCCTGTAAGACATAGCAAGAAACTCGCCTTTGTCAGCCGTTACCCTCTGAGGGACAAGCTGATCTGATATTTTCCCACCCAGGAGGTTCCTTACTGATGTTGATTTTCTCACAGCAGCTGCACTTGGAAATTCCTGCACCCACCTTCCTCAGGCCATGGCTTGCTGCTCCTGGATGCCAACCCTGATTACCTTTGAGCATGGGACACCAAAACGTCTTGTTCTTTGTAGAGTGGGTGAGATGGAAATGCAGCAGGTCCTGGTGTGCTCCTGCTAAACCTGTGCAGGGGCTGGCCCTGTGAGCCCTTGCTCTCAAGATCTCCCAAAGCCTTCCTGTGAAGAGGTGTTCTGGCAAATCCCATCATAAAAGGCAGGCCGGAAAAAAAAAAAAAAAAAAGAGGTTTGAAAAGAGTTTTAAGGAAAAAAAAGTGCTGTGTGAATGTGTTTCTGTGGGAAAAAGTATTGCTTATAGCTGACTAAAAGTATCAAATCTATCCTTAGAGATGCTCACGGATGCTTGAACCTCAGCCGATTTCCAGCGCTGAATTTGTTAGCGAGAGCATATGAGTTAAAACTTAGTCTTCCCTAATCCAGTTCACATGATAATCTCATTAGCTCTGCAAAACTCATCCAGTACTGTAGATTAAGTTGCGTAAGTTGAATATACCAACAGAAATAGAGGACTACAGTGAGCAATAGCTTGGATGAGCTTGGGCAGCGACTGCACGGACGGCTGCTCTGGCCCCTGTGTGCCCCCCACCTCCATGTGAACAGGTTGGGGGGAACCTCTGGGCTGAGCCTCTTGGGGTTCCTGTGTGGGCAGAAAGCACCTGGAGGGCAGAAAGCTGAACCCGGGGAGTATTTCTGATCTGCCAAAGAAAAAGGGCTCTTGTAACTCCTGTGAAGGGGGGACGCCATTGTGTGCCCTGCCTTCCTGCAGCGCCTGCTTTGCGTAGAAAGATTGAGCTTTGAAACAAAACACTTCTCCTGCGCCTTTTTGGTGTGGGCAGCCCGCAGGAGAGGAGAGCACCTGCGGGCTGGGCAGCGGGAGCCTATGGGGGGTGTATGGGGACCCTTCCCTTCCCCTTCTCTTTGTGTGACCGTATTGTTCTGCATTGCTTTTTCAGGCAGGCATTTTTCAGCCTTTAGTGCTGTTCGCGTTCTATAGCAGAGTCAAGTGTTAATCGGTTTGTTGTAGTAAAATGTTTTATGGGGCAATTTAGCTTTAGCTGTACTCCCCCCTTCCCCCCCCCCCCCTTGTTTTTCTTCAAAAAAAGCATGGTGCTGGTCTCCTCACCATGCTCACTGTCCTTTCCTGCTCAAGCAGAGAATTCACTTGGTGAATAATGTGTGTGTGGGGGATAGGTGTTCCTTCCATCTGTGGTCTACAGATGACCCTGTCTTCATTTGTTGGCTTTGAGTGGGGTTCATCCCACCCCTGCGGAGATACCCAGCTCTGATGCCCACCCCCAGGGACAAGAGGTTGTACTCAGGAAGTGTTTTGTCTGCAGGCAGCGTTGCGTTTTCCACCTGTCTCCTTCAGACAACCTGTCCCATGCCAGCCTTCCAGTCCTCCTATCATGACCTGGGCACAGCTAGGCTGCAAGTGTTCAATGTGTTCCCCTGTGTGGGCAGCAGTCTTTCCAGGTTGGAGGGGAAATTCAGGAAATAATGTGTGTTTCTACTGCAGAACCACTATTTACAAAGCAATCATTTCTCATTTTGGAAAATCATGTTTGGATCAAGGGAGAGATGAGGTGCTGAACCAAGCTTATCATATGTCAGGCTGCTTAATGTCTGTTCTCCGGCAGCTTCTCCAGGATTACAGTCCTTCGGGTATGATCTCATCTGTGCTTGGAGGTTGGTCCTGGGATGCTGAGATGTTTTGGGATGGGTGGCCATGTTGTTGGTGGCTAGCTGGCTTCTGGTTAAAAAGCCATCTGGAAGCCAACATATGCTCTATGGACACCTTGAAATCCTCCCTTAGAGCTTGCCAGATCAGTATTATTCGAGACAAAAGGCTTTGGAGTAGGATATCTGGAAGCATATTCAGCCCTGGTGAGGCCACATCTGGAATATTGTGTCCAGTTCTGGGCCCCTCAGTTCAAGGACAGGGACCTGCTGGAGAGAGTCCAGCACAGAGCCATGAAGATGATGAAGGGAGTGGAACATCTCCTTTATGAGGAAAGGCTGAAGGAGCTGGGTCTCTTTAGCTTGGAGGAGGCTGAGGGGTGACCTCACAAATGTTTATAAATATGTCAAGGGTGAGTGTGAGGAGGACAGAGCCAGGCTCTTTTCAGTGACATCCAATAACAGAACAAGAGGCAATGGATACAAGCTGGAACATAAGAGGTTCCACAAAAACATTAGAAAAAACCTTTGTCACTGTGATGGTGACAGAGCCCTGGCACAGGCTGCCCAGGGAGGTTGTGGAGTCTCCTTCTCTGGAGACATTCAAAACCCGCCTGGACGCCTTCCTGTGTGACCTACTGTGGGTGATCCTGCTCTGGCAGGGGGGCTGGACTAGATGGTCTTTCGAGGTCCCTTCCAACCCCTGACACTCCGTGATTCTGTGAAACAGACCTCTTCCAAATGCTATAGCCAGAGGGGTGAAGCGTGCAGCCAAGCTGGGAGCCAGGAGGGAGAAGAGGCAGATAAAAGAGAATTAACTGTTTCGCTCGCCAGAAACTTTCATGTTCTTCCTGTAACCAGACCTGCTCTTACCCAAGTGAGCACAGAGCTGGAGAGAGCAAACTTCTGCATCACAGGGAAGAAAGTATCATGTCCATGGCTTCCATGGACAAGTGTGTTCAAACAAAACTGACTTAAGCCAGAGGTAAAGATGATGCTGGCACCTCAGCTGACCTCACCAGCCATCTGAAAAGCCCACCACAGTTGCAAAAAGACATATCTGGAAACAAAGACACTATTTGGATGCTCTCCTGTTTAGGGAAATTCCTAATTTCCATTTGCAACAGGAGCAAGCCGATTCTCTGAACATCAGATATAACCTATGATATTGTTCTGCATTCTGCAGAATTGAGTACAAATCATGACCGCTTCCATGAGTGTCTTTAACAATTTATTTTCCATTCAGTTCTGCTGGCAGGATCTGAAACAGAAAACATACAGTTGCTCTTACAATGTTTAAGACATCCTCCTAGGAATTTTTGCCTCTCAGATCCATGAAAGAAGCATGTTCCCTATCAGCTAAGGCTATCCTTTTGGCAGCATTTCCATTCTCCCCTAATCCCTCCCATTGTCAGAGGTCTTCAGCCAGCTCCAAAGAAAATTCCTTCACTTGGAGACCTAGGATCCAAAATTCACCCTCTAAACAGAATTACCCAGAGATGATCTAGTGTTTTGTAAGGCCACTGTCATGCTGAACTGAAAATATGCAAATGCATCTTGTCTTGTGCTTGTATCATGGAGGAGTCTCAAATCATGAACTTCTGCAAGGAAAAGGGCTGGAGGAAAAAATTCCATGCATGCTGGCAAGGCAGCAGGCATGCTAATTATCTGGGCTGTTTGCTACTTGGGGTCTCAAAGGACCTGGGTCTGTTCAGGGATTTCTTAATTCTTTCTCTCATTTCCCACATGTTTAGTTGTTTTGCTTTCTTCTTTTGGCCTTCACCTGTTTGATCTTGTGGGAACAGCTATTAAAGACTCCGAGGAGGCCTGTCAGTGAGTAATTGCTAGCACCCAGTAATTAGCTGAACTAATCAGAGGTGTTTAATTGTGATGGGATAATAAATATAGTAGCCCACCACTGTGGTTTGCAGAATGGAGGTGAAACTGCTGAGGTGACTGTCAGCACTTATGAACAAGCAATGAATGGGAGATACAGGGCCTTGGTAAGGATGAATTAAGCTTGGCTGTGGGTCCTCCTTCAAGAAATTAAGTGACTCTTGGTTTTGCTAGCCTGAATTCTGGGCTGCACTTAAGCTGCAGGTTTCATTGCCCCGCCACGACTCGTCATTCCTTATACCAACTTGGAACTTCAACCCAGAGGACTGCAAGGCACATTGGATGGAGAAACTCTGTTATGATCTTTTTTTGTCCCTTGTTTATAGAAGTGGCTCTGATCTGGAAGGAGGGCTTTGAAATCACTGCCCTAAATGAAAGCACTTCTCTGCTTGGAGAACTCTAAAATCTGAGTGCTTGCTTTGCTATTTTTCTGCCCTCTGTCTTGCTCTGATAAGGGACCCATTTTGTGATCCTTATCTTGTGAGGTAGTAGGTTTTGGCACATTGCACTAGCTGAGACACTAATTTATTGGATCAAAGCTCCTAAATCAGGCAGTGATTGAACTTTCATACCTAAGAAGCAAGTGCAGACCCTACACAGGGCAGAACCCTTCAACAGAAAGTGTAAAAATGTACCGTTTCCTTTCTTCTCCCTACTCCTGTCATCCTGCTGTTGCATGCCTTTTTGTCTGAAGGAGCATATCCTGGTCTTCTCTTGCAGTGCTGCCCTCACTGTGTTCTCCTCAGTTATGTGTCTCATCTAGAAGTGATC
This sequence comes from Trogon surrucura, assembly GCA_020746105.1. Classification (NCBI taxonomy): domain Eukaryota; kingdom Metazoa; phylum Chordata; class Aves; order Trogoniformes; family Trogonidae; genus Trogon; species Trogon surrucura. Next base: position 53,904,983 of record CM036622.1, read on the forward strand.
ATTGTATTTTGCTCTCCTCATACTGCTGACCAAAGCTCCAGACCATGGCTTGGATGGGCCACTTGTGCCAGCTTTTGTCATCTGTTGGCAAGAAGCTTGGTTTGCTTTTCCATTTTGTAAACAATGACAAGGAATTATTTGCTGTCTCTAAAGCTATGACAGGAGAACTAAAACACCTTTTTTTTTTTTTTTTTTTCCCCTCTCCTCATTTGAAAGAGGGGTCCTGCTGCTGTCCTGTGTAAAGCTTGTGTAGATATTTCTGATTGAGTGGTAGAAAGTAGTTCATGGAAGCTGAAATTTTGTTCGAAGAGTAGAATTTCTGGCAGAGAGAAATAGTACCCGAAGGTGGGATGAGATTGGTGATCACCCCAGATGGGAGAAACTGAGGCTTGTGTCACTACTATGGCTTGAAATTCACTGTGTGAATGTGCTGTGTCCCGTGTGTATTGCCCTGCTTGCAGAACATTAGCTATTGCAGATGGGTTGTTTTTTTCCTTTTCCACTTCATACAGGTAGTTCAATAACCATTGGGCGAGGAGAAGGTGGGAAGAGGTTTCCTTCCTTCCGTTCCTCCTTCCCTCTCCCCTTTGAATGTCTGCAAGACTGTAAGGTTGCTGCTTTGCAGAACTGGATTTTAAAATGCCCTGTAATGATCACCATTTTCTACCCAGATCTAACTCTCCCTCTCTATCCTGCCGCAGGGGAGGTGAGGGGTATGAGTATGTCTGTGCATCCCAGTGCCTGTTTCCCACCAAGGAACATTTCGGTTATTCTGACACTCTGTTGGAGGTTTTTTTCTTTCTTTTTGGTCACATTATTCATTTTTCATTTTTAAAGACCATTGACACACTCTCTCCAAGTATTAACTTGAAATCCTCTCCTGTGATGTGTCAGGGACCCTTTGGGGCAGCTATGAGCACTACAGATTATCTTCAAAGAAATTGGGTTTTTCCTGTTTTACCTGTTGGCTTTCAACACTTGTTCTTGAACCTGGGGAAAAAAAATCCCAAGCACAGGAACCCAGACAGACAGGACTGCACCAACATAAGACACAAACTGTACCTTACACTACCAAGCCCACAAAACCCGAATCCATTCCAGTTTTAGTTGTTTTTACACACCTAGATGGTCTGTACAGCTGACAGAAAATCTAATATGCCTTGTCTACACATCTTCTTTGTTGTTTGCCTTCCTCTTGCTCTGTCCTCTTGTCTGTCTGTCCTTGGCAAGAGAGAAGCTGGCACTTCTTGAGCATTAGAGAAAAGTTTCCCATACTGTAGGCTTATAAATAATAATGGAAACCTATAACTGTTCATACAGTAAATGCAAGGTAAACACGGTCTGTATCTGGAAGAAGTATTCATATTTTATGAGAAGCTCTGCACAGTCAGCTAGGCACACACAATACTGAGGTGGCCTGAACAGGGGAACAAATATCAGTCTAGGCCATAAATTGTGTTTCCTCACCAGGAGGAGGGGTGTGTTTGTTCATCCGGAATCACTCCTGCTTTCCTGCATCGAGCGTGACAGGGGGTTCAGAGGGGCACGTGCATGAGTGCAGGGTTGACATGTTCTTCTCGCTGAATCTTAACACAGAGATTTTCACCACAAATGTAACGCTAGAAACGATCAACAGATGTTGAAAACGTGTTGTATTAATGACCTATTTCACATTCAAGTTCAGTTCCAGAATTCCCTTCTCAGCCACTAATTTGCATAGCGTTTTATTCACGCTCGTTAACCATCAGGAGACACTCTAACTCAGCAAAAGTGGATATTCATCAATTTCCCTTTGATAATGAATTGATACGACACCGAAAACCATTGTAAGCCTTCCTGTACCTGCTGCACTACCTGGAAAAAGTGTGTCGTGTAGCCCAGTCGCTTCATATCTGACAAGGATGCCTTGGGGGAATTCTTGTGTTTGATTTCAGTGGAATAAATGAGCCCTGAAGAGAGACAGTAAAAAATATGAGACCATGAGTGCATGCTAATGAATCCAGGCCTGGCTAACTGTGAAGATTTCCAAAACCTCCCCAAAATGCTGCCTGAAGTCCAGGAATCTCTTCCAGTTGGGAGCTGAAGCCTTCAAAGCTGCAGGAGCGTTACCACAAGGGGGAGAGAGGCAGGGGAGGATCCAGCAGGACCAGCAACCAAGAATTGATCCTAAATCTGATTGATTGACCAGCTTGTATCCCTCCTGCCCCTGGCCTAGACCGTGTCAAACTGCATCAAGTCTTCACATAAGAGCAGCCACCACCTGTCACGTGAATGGAAAGCAAATGACAGCCCAGTACGTACAAGTGTGGAGAAGATCGGGAAGTTTTTGATCACCAAAGGCTGTGGAGTAGCCTGGGTCTTTTTTCCCCCCCTCTTTTTAATGCTGCTGGAAAACGTGATGCTCAGGACACACTGAGTTTGTTTTCGGAACTCAAGTGAGTTTTCTTCACGTCAATGAAATTCGTAATGGTAATGGCAGAGAGGAACCCCGCAAAAAATAAGTTTAGTGTGGCACATTGTTAAGGGAGGGATACTCAAATATGAATATTAATTTGGAATGCCTTGCTTTTACATAGTCCAGCTAGACATGGAGAAGCTTCAAGTTCTGGTATTTGTTTCTAAAATATGCAAAGTATGAAATACATGTCTACGGATGCTCGTACCTATGTGTGTATGTACTTGGGGGACTGAATTAGAAAGCTTTCCAATATTTAGTCCAAATGTATTAGCAATAGACAGAAATACAGACCTTTTTGGGGGTGATTCATCTGATTCAACTTAGCCATTTCTTTTAAAATAGGATGCATTTTGCCCTCGATTTCATTGCAAGTTTCATGCTGACTAGAAGAAGGGCTGTGGTGAATGGCTGAGCTCTAGAGGTCTTCATTGCTGTCCGTGTTTAACCAGATGAGAGCCTGGATGATGCCAAGCACAGCAAGCCTTGTTTGCCTTCAGCTGTCCAGCAAGAGAAGTACCTCCTGAGTAAGGAAGTCAAAAGCTACCAGTTACCGGGGTGAACATGTAGCCTGATCAGCAGGGGAGGACCATACCCAGCCCAGCAGCTCTTTATAGTAACTTTGGTAATGGGGGGGTAAAACAGATAGAAAGGGCTAGGGAAAAAAAAAAAAAAAGTAAATATCAGTCAGAACTAGGACAGGGTAGATTTGTCTCTGCATGGGGGGAGAAAGTATTGGGGAGGGCCTTTCTCACTCCCCTCTGCTCTGGATCTGAAGGAATTCCACGTCTTAGAGTCCCAAGTTGTGATTTGAAGTAATTCTAGGATAAAACCAAGGCTCAGTTAATAATGTAAGACAATTCTGGGAGTGGGGGCAGGGGATAGCTTGCTGCTCCTTGTATTGATCAGGAATTAATGTCTAACCTTTAAAAATGCAGTGAAGAAGCTCAGTGTGATTGTGAAACCCTACTTTGTGCTGTGATCAGTTACCTCTGGGGACCTGTGCAGCTCAGGCTGCTGATTACAGATGCATTTGGAAAAACCTGAATTTTCAATTTTTCACATGAATCTCATAAAGCGAAACGGACTCCTGCTGGGATTTATGAAAACTGGTTTACTCTCCACTGCACTCAATACATCTACTCCTTAGCTAAGTTTGGAGAGAGCTCCGACCGGAGAAGCACTGCAAGAATTATTCCACCCTCAGCAAGTTAATTGCTGCATCGTCAAGTAGCATAGTTATCCACCCTGTCCCTTCTGCTTTCTCTTCCCCCCCTCCGTTTTCCTCTCCAAGAGCTGATGTGTGATGTCTTTTATTTTTTTCTCCTCCTTGCCATCTGTTTCATGTTTGTAACTTGGGGAGGGTGGGTGTGTGGTAGTGGAGCTTGTGATGAAGTTTGCTGGTGGAGGCATTTCTTTCACTCTGTTAATTAGATTTGTGTTTTCGTTACTCCCAGTTCTAAGGGCCATGCAAATAAGACTAAATAATGCATTAGCGATATGCCCCAGTGTTTAAAACATTCTTATTGTTGGGGGACACTGGCTCCATCCCATACTCCTCCCTTTCATGGAATTCAATTATATTTAAACTATTAACAGGGAAAGTCTAAAAATTCTATTAAAATGTCAGTTTAATAAATCTTCCTAGGTTTAATCTTTCATTTCTAGACCGGGGGAAGGAGAGGATGAATTATGACAGTTTTAAGTTTTCCCAGATCAGCCCCTGCGTGTTAAATTGTCTGTAACTCTCAAAGTGTTCCTGAACTTATCTCTATTTGTAAAATAATTTGAGGCAATAAGAGGATGCCCTGGGTATTTACTGAAATCAGGTAACTCAGATCCAGATCCAAGACTCACCACCGTTGGGGGAATTTGGGCCTAGTCCTTGGGTTCAAAGCACTACAGAGAAATAAAGGAAATGGTGTGCTTCGTGCCTGGTCTCCACTCCCCTCTCCAGGCTCTCAGAGATGGGTTTATCTGGCTTTAGACCCGTGATTTGGACCTAGGGCTGTTTAAAACAGATCAAATTGCTGTTGCTTTTCATTTCTCTCTTCCTTCCCGTGCCACTTCAGGAATATCAAAGGACTTGCTGTCCTTGTGGTTGGTACCTCGCTGCTGAGCATCACGTGAACATCTCCTGTAAGTGATGGTCTCTTCTCCCCTCTCTCTCTGTGCACTGTGCTTCAACCCTTAGGAAATGCCAAAATCGTGTCTCCTCTGTTTGCTTCAGCTAACTCCTTGTTTGAACCTGTTCCAGGGCTTAACATACAGGGAGTTTTCTACTATCTCCTCTCAGCATTCTTGTGCTTGAAATCACTTATGGCCATATAAAGAGATTGCAATGTTTTAGCCCAAATAAAGAAAATCCAGCTCTTGATCTTGCATCCTTATGACTGTAACACAGAGAAGGCAGGTGAGGTGACTGTTTTGAGACCTGGGACATGAACAGAGCATTGAGGAGTGTCTTGTGAGAGGGCTGCTCCTACCAGGTGAAGATTCAAGAGCAAACATCCATTTGTGTGGGCTTTTGTGGGCACTATCTAAGAGGACCGAGGAGATCCAGCGGGCGATTCGACCCAAGTGAGTCTGTTTGACCTGAAGTCTTCCTTAGCCTGTGTGGAGGCAATGATGATGATGGTGTTGTGGGTGATGTTTTTACGGAGCAATTGGTAGTTCTGCTCTGCCTGCCCATAAAAATGTGGAGCTTTACTAGTGTTTAGGCAGTGATGGTTGCAGAGAGCTGTGAGTGGCAGGTCTTAATTTGCTTGGAGGACCTCAGGGTGAGGTTCTTCTGGAGCTACCTCTGAACAGTGATGGATCATGATTTGTGCTGGCTCTGCAGATATTGCTCATGTGTTGGGGACAGATTCAGGATGAGGAACAAATCCAACAAGAGTGAGCTCTTCTGGAGGACGACATAGGAGAGAATGGACACTGAGAATCAAAATCCAGCTGTCCTCCCATAATGTGGATCTATATTTCTTCACTGTGAGGGTGGTGAGACACTGGAACGGGTTGCCCAGAGAAGTTATGGATGCCTCAAACCTGAAAATGCTCAAGGTCAGGTTGGACAGGGCTTTGGGCAACCTGGTCTAGTGGGAAGTGTCCCTGCCCATGGCAGGGGGGTTGGAACTAGATGACCTCTAAGGTCCCTTCCAACTCAAGTCATTCCACGATTCTATGATATAGAGATGGAAGAGATTTCTATTAGTGTCTTGGCTTTCCTGGAGAATCGTTGTGTGCTCTCAGGGAACTGCCTGCAGAGCAGAGAAGTGCGGTTGGCATGGGCTTTGCCATAAGCAATGAAGTCCCTCTGATAGGAGATACTTCTGGGTGGGAAATGCTGCTGTGGGTGTTGGTGACGTGGCATTGAATGAGAAATGAGTCCCTGCAACAGCGACCCACACAATGACCTAGGGAGACCAGCATTTTCCAGGATGCCTGGCACTGCTTCTCCAAAACGGGTATGGGTGTAGCCTGACACAGCCCACCAAAAAAAAAAATAAATTAAACTCCTTTTCTTGCCTTCCTCTTGCAATCACATTTTCAACTTCTCCCAAATTCAGTGGGGCTGAATTGCCCTATTCCAGCCTTGGAAACAGAGAAAGCCAGTGACCAACAAGAAGGGTGCAAATGTTCTCAGTAGCTTCTGGGGAGAAAGAGGTGATAAATGATGCTGATCTAGAGCCTCAGTCGGGCTGTGGTGAGTTGCTAACGCCAGGCTGCAGGGAGAGCGCGAGGGGTGCAGTGCTTTGTTTGGGTGAATAAACCATGCATGTTCATGGAATATTAATTAATAATAAATGAACATGCATGAATTATTCATGCTCATAAAAGCAAATTTACCCTGAAGGCACAACACAAGATAGGTTTTAAGAAGGTGGATTTTTTTAATTATTTTTTTTTTAACTAAGGGACGGATTTGTATAGGGCATAACTGATGGGTAGTAATTTGAATCCAAACGTAGTGTGACTGCCACAGCCGCGATCAAGCCAGTGTATCTCAGCATACTGAACAGGCACTCCCGATTCCACTAATGCTATTTTAGTCATTCATTTGTCTTCCAAGATGCATATAGGGACCTACTTGCTCTGAATCCCATTTGACTCTAGCAGGCCAAAAATGGTCCCCTGGGTTAACACCATTGCTGTTGCAACAGGGATGGATTTGTCCCTGCACGTTTGTTCTGCTGACAGATTTGTTCCACCAGCGTGTAGCGCAGATGTCTCATACATGATGCAGGATGTCAGGTAAGATTTGAAGCAGTGAGCCGCCGTAGGAAATACTGCTTCTTTGTTTTAACTCCAGATTATGCTGAACAGGTTAGCAGAACCTTTTGCTGTGCCAGTGTCTGTTCTTCTGGCTAAGAAAATAAATAATGTCTTTGTGTCTCGGTGATGTGCCACTGTGCCACCAGAGGCCATGCATTGTCCATAACTTAGGAGTTATCTTGATTCAGCTTCAGTCTTGACTTTACCAATGAAAAAATGGGTTCCTGCAAGATCTGTGTCTAGGACAGGTGTTACTCTGGGTCTGATGTGTTGTTCGTTGGGCTCTGTAAATCCTGACCTTGAGGGGACCAGAGATCTAAAGTGTTGTAGCCATGCAAAGAAATATGGGCTAGTATCTTGCCAAGTGCCTGGCTCTACATGGGTCTACAAAGTGAAATGTGAAGTTTTTCTCACCATTTGAGGCAGTTAAAGGTTCCCAGGCTGCCATCATCCACTTTTAGATCCTGAAACTTGGTCCCCATCTATGCACATTCCCATGCAAGTTTCATGTCAAGATACTCCTGGCCTCTTCTGAACATATGTAAGCTGGATGTTGCTGCACTTGGCCAGAAGCTGCCTGTTGATGTTGGATAACTTTTAGCTCTCCCTGGAAGATAAAACCTGCCCAAAATATCACCCTGTTCCTCCCAGGAAAGCTGTATTTGTGTGACATTGTGACTGAAGTTCTTATTTTCCCTCCTCAGCCTCCTTGCACATTCTCAGCCTTCTCCCCTTTTGCACATCTGGTCAGAAATTGCAGCTGGCTTCCAAGCTGGAAAGAGAAAACATGTCCCTGCACTGTTCCTGCTCCACAAAGACACCAAAGTTTGGCCAAAGTGTTGTGCCCGGGCAGGTAAATGCGTCTTTTAATGTGGCCATGGTCTGTCCTCTCATGCTCTGGTGACCAGCTGGGGAAAGGGCTGTCCACATCTCTGGAAAGTGGGTCAGGACCTGTGAAAGTGGGGGATGATTTTGACTTTTTCTGGGTGCTTCTGGATGGATCTTGTGGGCTGGCAGGGTTGCAGACGTACAGCAGAAGTTGTAGAGCGCCAAGGGAGAGACGCAGCGCTTGTCAGCCTCCCAGCCATCATTTCATGGGAAAACATCAGGGAACATTAAAAATAGAGGTGAGATCCCCAGACACAACTCAGGTCTGCTATGAATCTGGCCTCAAACCATTAAATTGATCTTAAACTCCTTTTTATTTCTTTTCCTATTTTTTTTTTTCCCCCAGAAGCCTGCGTTGACTTCCCAGCTAATAAAGAGTGGGGCCATAAACTCTGCTGCCTTTCCCCAGCAAGACCATTCCCTTTGGTAAGCTGCTTCCTCCTGTCTTCATCTTCCCGTTATTACATTTTTAGTTTCTGCTTTTCCAGCAATCCTTCACTGCTGAGCCGCCGCGGTTTGATCCCTTCTTTTTCTGATTCCATAACAAACATGTTTTAAAGCCTTTGCTGCTGGTCTGCAGACAGTTTTTCCAGGAAAAGTGCTTCATGTATTACAACTTAAAACATGGGTGGATTTATTAGGATTTAATGTATTGGGAGCTAAGCCTTTGGTCTCCTCTTTCATATGGCCATGGAGGCAGACAGATGGGAGCGATTTGAGTAATTTATATGTTAAGATGTAATAATTTTGCAGCCATTTCATCCATCCAAATGCTTTTAACTTTGATCTTTCTGTTTTCTAGCAACACCTTGTATTTTTTTCAGACTTCACCTTTCAGAGATAACCATCCCTGATGACTCCTTTGAGCACTTCCCTCAGCTAAAGAGATGCAACGTCTGATTGCCGCCACGCCATCCAAATATCTCCACGATTAGCTGCAATAGTTTTTTGTTGTTTGGGGGTAGGGCAGCAAGGGGAAAATGCTCTCTAGACCTTGAAAGCTGCTTTGTCCTTGCACAATGGTAATCCGGAGCCCTAGGTCTTGCTGTGTTTAGAAGTCAGTAGATTTACTAATTAACGCTCTTCACTCAATTAAGAAGCCCTTGATCTCAGCCCGTCAATAGATTTTTTGGTATCTATAGAAATTTTCGCCTTGGGTTGAGAGACTTAGTGGTTTCTTTCTTTCCCTTCAGCTGAAGTCCCGATAGGGATGAGACACTGTTTGGCAAAATGAGCTTCGCTGCTCTGCTGGGCTGCGTCGAGGTGGTAGGAGCCCCATCAGGAGGCTCTCCTCAGCTGCAGCTGGGAAGTGGGTTTAATTGCAACAATTTACTGGGCTGGGTAATTATCAGATTAAGGGTCAGTAGGGGAGGCATTGACAGAAGGTAGAGTCTTGTCAGAAGGAGCTGGCAGGGCTGGTGCAAAAATGGCAAAAGCACCCATGATACCTCTTTTTGAAAGGTCCTACAGTTTAGGGAACAAGGCAGCTACAGGCTGAGATTTATTTTGCCCTGTTTAGGCTATATCTAAGGAGGGTAAGAAGCAGAATATTTTTATTTCACCTTGTAACAGGGTAGAGACAGCCAGTGCTACATAGTCTCTCTTTCACCTCTTGCTATAAATACTTGCTTGTGAGAAGGATCTTCTCAGCCCGCTTGTTTTGCATTTTAATTATTTTCTCTGTCTGGCACTTTTCATCTGAGCCATCTATTGTTGTTGTTGTTTCACAACGGTGAACTCATGTTGAGCATTACCATGAACTGGACGTCCCAGTTTAGGTGGGAAAACACATATTAAAGTTTTCTCCATAAGAGAAGTGCACAACTGGATGAAGACAGTTTTTCCTAAGACTATTAGGATGGTATGATGCACTGACGTCTTGAATTGACTCAAGTCCAGTGCTTTTCAGTATCAGGGCCTATTTCAGTGACTTTCTTAAGAGATTTAGGCACACATACCCTTCACTTAAAATCTTTGTTCTCTTGCAAGATTCACTACCTTCGTGAAGTAATAAGCCTTAACAAAATCTCTGATCATGCTCCTTTTTTTAGAAACATTTTCATCATCAGTTGCCTCATTAGACCACCTTCCTTCTTTCTTTGCAGTGTGGAAACATCCTTAGACTTGTGTGTGCAGCATGTTTAAGTTTTGGATGCGTTGGGTGGTGGCAATAGTGAGGTGTGGGTCGTTGGTAGGTCTCGTGAAGAAGCCAAATCCTAAAGCCTGTCCTTACTCAGCAGTGCCATGGCAGAGCTCTCTGGATAGCCTGCCGTGTGCTTGCAACTGCCCCAGCGTGGGGTGGGCAGGAGCTTGAGGTGAAGGGCCGGACAGGGCCCTTCAGATTTCATGGTCTGTCATCTCCCAGCTCTCACACTGAAAGTGAAGGTGTAGGTGTGAGCGGCACAAGTCTGTGCAACACGCTCCCCTTTCAACAGCCGAGCTCTAAAGCCAGAGGAGTCATCAGCTCTGGGAGGCCACATGGGTTTCAAGTCCAAAACTGCAGTTCAGATATGATTCCCTTTCACTTGCCACGTGGCTGTTTTCTTCTAAACTCTCAAGTCTCTCGGTAGGAGCGGATGGGACTCGTCTCATCAAATTGGCTTCCGCAGCGTCAATGCTGACTTCAGCAGCAGTCACCCGGGGCTCCCAAAGGATCTGCAGAGACCGAGCCAAGGCAGCTGAAGGAGTCCACGGCATGATTCATCTCTTCTTAAACTAGACGTCTAAAATAGGTCTGGAAGGTTGTGCTCAGAAAGTGCCGATTTCTCTCGGCTGGCTGTGAAAGGAGCTGACGGTGATTAGCTCCATGTCCCTGTTGTGGATGTCTGTGTCTAGTCGGATGAATCCTACCCAGATGGCTTTTGGCTGTGTTTGTACACAGAGCTCAGCGCAGGGGGGCCATATCCTCAGTCGCTGCCATATAAATAATACCACTAGCATGACTGAGGACACTGTACGCCCCTCGTTATTCCAGCTTCACGAACATACACCTCGTCATCTACTGCGACTCAATATGTGTTTGTTAATAAGAACGGGGGGTGGGTGTGGGTGGGTGAGTGAGTGTACGGTGTCCAGTATGAATAGGTTGAGATGGGCTGATACCATCAGACAGCACTTCTGCATCCTGATTGATTGAGGTGCTCTGTTTCCACATTAACTTGCAATAAAGTGCTCTCTGATGCCGACACGCATTCATCATGTGCAATTGTGGAGACTGTTTATAACTTAATTTACTCCACAGTAATGATGATTATATCTAAATATTTATGGAGAGGTCAGTGCAAGTAAATTTCTCAGTAATTTTGTTTTGCTTTTCTTTTCTTTCTCTTTTCTTCAGGCAGCCAAATTATCTCAATGCTCCCTACAGACCTTCTGCTAATTCCTTTGTTTGCAGTGACAGTTAGTGGAGAAAGAAGGCTGATTAACTGCAGGCTGCCTCTGCGCCGAGCCAGCCAACAGTATAACCAGGGGTGCACGCCGCGTCTCTGCCGTTTATTTTAATTCTGACCTGCAGGAATGTCATGGGCCAGAGCTGTCTATTAGAATATATCTAAATCGTGTGTGTGTTTGTGTGAGTTAGCAACACAAGCTTTCCACTAATGCTGTTAAAATTGATACTCTTTGCAGATGTGAAAGTGGGTGGCATCAAGCGTAACACTGGTCGCTTCTTCATCTGATGATGATTTGTTCAGTGTAGGCTGTGGCTGATCGTATTTAGGGTGATCTCAGTCAGCAAATCAACTTATTTTTGACATTTTGGGGTGCTTGGTAATTTTAAGGTGTGGGCATTTTCCCCTGTTTCTTTTTTTTTTCTCTTTCTTTGTGCTCTTTATCTGATGTGACACACTCCCCATGTCTTCTGACGGGATTTAGCTCAGTTGAGCTGTGGTCTGTAGGCACTTCACAGCCTGTCTGCCAATGTTAAGGACTGGCTGGCACTGGAATTTTTCACCCAGGAATCTTCTGAGACAGTGTGGAAAATGGACTATTTTGATATCTCTGAGGGAACAGGAATTTCATGATATTGATACGAAACATCTGAGAAGATGTTTCGTTTTGATGTCTTACAAAAAAATAAATCTGTGGATCCCTGAGCTGCTTGATTATCCCTGCTCCACATGCAGAGCTCCAATACATCACCTTCTCTTTCTTCTCCTCTATTAGCCACGTTTTCGTGACCTGAGTGCTGTGCTTCTTGCAGGACTTGTTGCCTTTTGCATGCCTTAACCAAGCACTGGACATGGAGTGTGTCCCTCGGGGGACTGAGGCAGTGCAATGCCTGGTTCCCGGATGAATGATGAACTTCAGAGGGAGATGGATGCTTATATCCTCAATTCCATGAAGATCACGGTGGGCAAGATGTTTCTGTAGGACCTGATTGTAGATGGATGTTTCTTGTTCTCTTGGGCATCAGCATCAACAGAGGACAATCCATTTCTGCTCAAGAGGTGCAACTGCAAGACACGAAGCAACCATCTTCCAATGGCAGGTTTTTTCCAGCTTTGGGGTTGGAAGTGGTTGTGAGATATGACAGCTTGGGACCTAAATGGGGTACAGAAAGATGCCTGGTGCCTGCATTCTTCCCTTGAGTTTGTCTCCCACCAGTACTCTTATCACTGCATTTTAGCACAGTGGTCCACATTGCCTTTAGAACTTATCCTCATCCTACCTTGAATGGTGCTTTACTTCCATCCCTGACACTAATTCTTCAAATACTTTCTACCTTTTCCAGTTACATTTTCCCTGGAAGAGCCCAAGAAGCCCAGTAGCCATGTCCTCCTCGTCCTCCTGTGCAAGGACCACTGCCTCTTGTCCTTACCCTGTGCTATGCCATGGCAGAGGGATGTCAAAACTCTCTGACTGGAGATAGATGATAGCTCCACAAATTTATGTGATTTGGTGACGGGGATGTATTTTTACATCTTCCTCAAAATATTTGAGTATCCAGCTGTGACCCTCAGCTGCCTCATCGAGCTGGAAAATGGACGAATGCTGCCCTGCAGTTCCTTCATGGCATGGAGAAAGGCAATTGTATAAATCCACTGTCAGCCTGAATCAAGCACTGGAAGAGAGAAAAGATATTGAAGTATATTGAACCACAGAGGAAAAAAATTAGAAATGCAATCTGCTCCATTAAAAATTTCATAGGCCGTTACTTTTACAGTGCAATTAGCTTTGTGATTTGGATGCTATTGGAAGCCTAGCGCAGTGGATAATCAGCAGCAGAAACGCCTGTGCAGGTACATTTGCAGGCAACCTTTAGATTTTTAGCTGCTTTTCACGTGTTCCTGAGCGCGCTCCTAAGTCAACGTCTGTTGATCCTTTCTCTTCGGCTTCACTTTTCTCCTCTGCTTGTGTTTCCTTCCACGACTTCAACAAGCTCCAGCCCCTGAGCCTTGATGTCTTTGTTCCCCGTGCAGCTGCTGTGGGCGGGAGGCACAATGAGACCTGTCAGCGGTGCGGAGAGGGACGATGGCGGGCGAGGGGCTGCCGGAGAGAGGCAGGGAGGGGGCTTTTGTCAGGAGGGAGTGTTTGCTCCCTTCGACGCCAATCATTTTGGAAGAGTTGATGCTGACACGGAAAGCGGCGAGAGGGCTTTTCATGTGAATTCTGACAAAAAGAAAGGGATCCCGAGAGCCACATCAGCACGGTTCCATGGCTGAATGCTTCATACGAAGTTTACGTTTTCTTTTTAATGCAAGTTGAAGACCATTTTTTTGCTGCAAGACTTGGGTGAAAGTGCCAATTTCTTTGATAAAGCACCTGATTCCCGTCTTGCTTGCACCAGATGTGCAGGAGCTGGGATCAGAGGATATGCTCTGCCTAACTCCGCAATTACAGTGGAGTTTTTTTTGGGCACAGAAATGTTCTGGGTTTATTTTTTTGCATGACCCTATGCATTTCCTTGTGTGGACTCTCAGCCGTGAGACTTGCATCAAAGCGGCAGGAAGGTTTTTACCACTCAGTATTTGAAACTGTTGAGCATCCTGGTTGGGTGCTCACATCCAAAGGCTCAGGTCTCCCAAACCTTAACAGAAATTTGGGGTAGCTAGAGGCATGACCTCACTTAACGAAAGCTACAAACAAATAGGAAGGCAAACCCTGACTTTTCATATATGCTCTGTGTGTGCTTGAAGCTGGATGGATGTTCTTGGCTCATGTAGCCAAGATGTAGCCCACGTAGTAACATGGGAAGTGAACTCTGCGTGTGGACATGCACACATGGTGGGAGCACGAGTCAGGCGTGCATTTATATGCATGCCAATGAGCAACCCTTTCACTGATGAATTTAGCAGTTAGCCCAGTGAAAGTTGCTGGGAGCTTTCTTCCCCCATCCCAAAGCACAGAGTTTAGTGTCATGCAACTGCACAAGAATCACTAATGAGAAAAAAAATCAAGTTCTTATTCCTTCTGGCAGAAAAAGATAAATTTCCTTAAAAGCCGAGACCCTGACCTTTCAGAGAATTGGAGTTGAGCACAAAGAGTATGTGTTGTTTCTAAACAGATGCAAAAATTAAAAAAAAAAAGCTTATGCTTTCCAAGCCAATTTCATGATTTCCAAACCTGGCTCATAGTTCTTCTCATGCTTCATGGTGACAATGCCAAGCCTCTGTTGTCAGACTGCTAAAAACCTCATTCAGTTTCATCCAAATGCCAAAAAAATGAGTAAAATCAGATTGGTCTCTGAAGTTTGGATAGAGGTTATGCCTCTTGTTATGATGTTGTACTGTAGAAGAAGAAATAGGGGCAGGAGGCTGACGTGCAACACAAGAGGACCTCCTGCTGTCTCATTTCTGTGGCCATTCCCAGCTCCATTATTGTCACTGTCTCCTAAAGTGACTCCTCACAACCTACTGCTTATGAAAAACAATTCATAGTGCAAGATAATTCATTTCTCAGTCTGAAGCTGTTTTGCGAAATAGAGACTGCTATGAAGTTATTGGTTCTGCACAACAGGTCTCCCCTGTGGTTTTCCAATATGTCCGATCACTACTGGGGTTTCTGTTGCCCGGACACCTCCCTGTATCCTGGTTTGAGTTTTGACTTCCAGCATCCAGGTCTACTTCCAGTTCTCTTGTGTGAAAGATCTCACAGGTAAGTTTTAGATTCACTGTTAGAAATGTGCTCGACTTCCCAGAATACAAAAAAAAGTGCATTTTCTTTCTAGGCTATTTCAACATCTCAGTTCACATTTCCTGGCTTCTTGGGTGCCCTTTGCTGTGTGGGATCAGACAACCAGTCAAGACTCCCAGAACCAGCGTGAACAGAGCCTGGGATGAAAATAGGATTCCAAATCCCATACTGGAAGGGAACCAGTAACCCTAACAATTTGTCAGCACTCCAAGGGCTGCAGAGGGAAGAATCAAAATTCACAGTACCTCCTCCATAGGTCAGTGGTTTATTGCATTGCAGTTAAGGTATGAGTGGCTGTTACTATATCATCTGTGGGGTAATACTGGAAAATTTAGGCACATTCCTGGTGGGAATGGGCAAACTCCAGCAGTCTTCTCCAGTTTGAGGTCCTGACTTGCACAAGATACTCATTGTGGTGGTGTATTCCCCTACATACACACACTGTCATGCTCACTGGGTGCTGTTCACAGAGGATTCTGGTAACAAGAGATTTAAGATAAATCCATTTTTTTGTTGTTGTTTCTATCACCATGGGCAGCCTGGTACTGCTGAACTGTGGCCAGGATCTCCAGTTCAGCGCATGCATGTTCTGCTGCCTTCTCCAGCTCTGCTGGAATTCATCTCACTAGCCTGTCAGGCCAGATGTTTAGCAACCATTTTTTCCTAGTAGGAAATTATTCCCCATCAGGTAGCAGGTGGCATTTTCTCTCCTTGCTTTACAGTCAAAGGCTTTGGGAAACGAATATCTTCAGGCTCTCCCACCTGCAGATATTTCCAATGGGCAGCAGTATGGAACCAGCACCGGCAAAGCCTATTACTTGGAAGAAGAGAGAGGAAATGAGGATAAGAAAAATAAGTGTCTCTAATGGACCCAGACCAACTGCAGAACATCCATGTAATTGTAATTTATAGAGACTTTGAGGATTTTAAATTCAGTCTCAGACAATGAGGGGTATCTATTTTCTGTTGAAGGCACTGGAGCATCTGTCTTTAATGTCAGCAAGAGCTGTGCACACCTGGAGAGAGGGATACGAGGGCAAATGTGTCAGACAGGCAGTGCAGCTTTGCTTGCCCAGTTGCTGTTGCAGAGATTGCAGGGGAGAGGACGGCAGGTTTTGCAAAGGGGTTTGGCTGTGTCTTCAGCAAGCAGCAGTGCACAGATGTGAGACCTCAAGGCGCGATTCCGCGCTGGGTGTGCACCTGGCTGGATCTGCTCTACTTGAGCCGAGATTCCTGCTCCTCCCACTGGGGCTGGCCGTGCAGGAGAGGTGTCACTGAACAGTGACTAAAGCTGCCACGTTCCGAGGATTTAGTGGGTGGCATGAAGGAGAAGAAAAGATGCTTTGAAGATTCCCCAGGGAGCAGGCTTAGTAGCTGAGGTCTCTGGGGGATGCTAGATCCTACATACCTATTTATCCATAGGAGTCTGTGTGCACAGGGGTTTACAGTTTTCCCTGGAGATTAGCGACTTTTGCTGGTTTCCCCAGCATATAATATTGGCTTGACAACTGTAGCTAACTTCTGGTTCCACTTACTTTTCCTATTAGCCTGGAGTGTTGTGTGTGAAGAGGACCAGATTGTGTTTACGCCTGCAGATCTGAGGGAGGACAAAGGCAAACCAGGAACGGTCTCAGTTTCCACTCGGAGCTGGGAGGAGTTTGGGGAAAAATCTGTGTGAACAACCCCCCACTTGGAGAGTGCTGGGGAGGAGGGTGGTACGTATGAACATGAAACACAGGCATATGCACATTTATGCATATGGTTGCGGGGTTTGTACGATGGGAGTGTGGATGCAGGTACGTATTTGCATCTGCCTGCAGGCACACAACACCTTGACCTGTTAGTTCGTTTATTGGTTACATCTTTCGGTGACCCAAATGGGGTCAGTCTGTGCAGAAGTGAGCACTGTTTCAGAGAGTTCAGATTTCAGATAGGGTTCGGATGGTCTGGTGGCAGAGACAAGCACATAACCTGGCCCTTTGTCATACCCAAAGGTCAAGCTGCTCATGGGAGACTGAACTCTCCAGGCACTGCTCCAGCTTTGTGCCAGATGTGTCCTTCCTTCGCTGAAGTGTCAGCGTGTAGCTGATGAGTCCATGTGAGACTTGGCTCTGCCATGGAGAGCCCCTGTGGGTCAACGGGTGACCTCTGAGGGTGCGGGCAGGGCATGCTCCTGGGAGGATTGGGAGCACTGGTGTGCCTGGTGATGCTGCAAACCATGGAGTCTCCTTGGCCCTCACTTGACCTGGAACTGCAAAAGATCTGGTTTATGGGAGGATGCAGAGCCAGATTTTCAAAAAGCGTCAATCAGAAAGTCTCTGTTCTCGTGGACTGTGACTCCATGGCTTGCAACAGCTCTTGTCACAGCTCTCCTTAAACATCTTTTGGAGCCCTGAGGCAAACTGTGGGTTTCCAGGGTCTATTGGCTATGGCCAGTGTGCAGGATTTTGTCAGGGCAGTGACAAAAGCACAGACAGAGTGTTAGTGTGCAGGAGCAGACCTGGCCCCATGGCTGTGATCACAGTGTTGGGCAGTTGTGTCCTTGGGTTGGGCTCTTTGTTGGGGAAGGATGGGGAATGTGCCTGCAGGTGGCTTGGACCAGATGTGGCCAAGGGGTGTCAGGAGCTGCGGAACCACCAGAGACCCACAGCACAACCTCATGACCAGGAGAAATGGGATCTGAAACCCTCTTGTCCTGTCCATGCCATGGGGCAGAGACATCAGGACCTCAGAAGGGCTAAAACCTTCTGCTTGCATGCTGTTTGCTTCAGGTAGAAAAGTACGAAACAAGGCAAAACCCACAAAACCCACATATCTGGTGCCAGCAGCATCTTGACGTCAGCTGGGGCTTGGCGCTGCGCCGGTGCCTGTCCTTGCAGGCTTTGCCTGTGCGGGAGGAAAGCCGGCGGCTGCGGAGGGGGAGCGGTGTTGGTTAGCAGAGCCGCTCTGCTCTCTCTCCTTCCTCCCTATCCTTCCCAGCCCCCTTCTTTACCGGGTTAATTTTATTTTTTCCTCCAGGGGTTTGCGAACAGCTAGCTGAAATGCGCAGGCCAGCTGCCTGCCGGTGGCAGCAGGAAAACAGGCAGACAAAGCAGATGGACGCAGCAGGGGTGAAGGAGCACTGTCTTCAGCCGGCCATAGGCACCACTAAAGAGTAAACAGCTCTCAGAAGGGAGCCGGGAGCTAACCCCAAACCCCATCCTCTCCAAAGTACTCAATCACAGCACATTAGCAAGAGCGCCTGGACTGCTGGGGAGAGTAAACAATAAGAGGCCTTGCTGGCGGGAGAGTGGGAAAAACAGTGCCCCCTCCAGCTAATATTTATTGTAAAAGGGTGTAAAAAGTGGCTTGTGGCTCTGTGTGTTGTCAGCGAGCTGTGGTCTGTGTCACTGCTCATCTCCTTTCGGGGCAACTGCTCTTTCCTTTCCAGCGAGAGCGGCCGCTCGCGTGTGCGCACACGTTTGAGAGACCCGCTGCGAGGAAGGAACAAAGGAAATCCAGAAGCTGGTGGTGAAACCGCCGCCCTCTCCTCCTGGATTGGCTGCAGCTCAGCAGATGCACCCTCACCTCCCAAACCTGGACAGGGACTGATGTTCGGGGGGCTCAGCTTCCCTCCAGCACCAGAGGTGCTGGGCTGTGCTGCCAACCCAGGGAGCTGCTTCTGTGTGGGAGGACGGGGATTGTGTTTGGGGCTCCAGGGCTATTGTTTGGGAGCAGGAGGGGGTGATTCTCCTCACCCTTGTGCCAGCGTGACTTCCTTGATTTTTGATGGAGCAGCTCCTGATATATGCCTAAGAGCTGAATCCTGCTTGCCGGGCATTGGTCTTTCATCTGCAACGTTGTAGTGAAGCTTGTTTACAAAGGTTTTTTGGCATGGCTGCAGATTTCTTCTCTCCTCCCTCCTAATCAGCTGCAGTTTTTTCCTCTCCTTTGGCTCCCGCTGCAAAACTGATTGACCTTTCTGAGCTGTGTCTGACACATGAACCATGCAAAATCCTTTCTACTCCCCCTGCCCCGGTGCTTGTTTGCTTGGGAACCTGACTGCCTGGAGCAGCCCAGATGGGTGGTCTCCAGCAACCGAGTTTGCTGGCTTTTGGGAGCTGCTTTGCTTTTAATATTGGGCATCCTTGATGTTGGGTGAATGGGTGTTTTTTTGTGGCCGATTCTCTTGTGAACAATGATTCCATCACTACAAATGTGCCTGTGACATGTGCTTGGTTCCAGGTTGCCTTTAAAATGAACCAGTTTAAGAAAACTGAATTTTAATCTGGAATACGAAAACTTCTGGCTCTGTAGCTCCCCATATCCCAGTGCAGTGTTTCCTGATGGAAGAGCCCTTGTATGAAAAGCTGGTCTTGTGGCATACAAGGAGCTAGTCTCACCTGTGGTGGCTTTGTGCTTTAACCAGGGGTAAGAGTTGCCTGTGCTTGGCCTGTTGGGCTGCTAAAGATCTCACGAGAGCCACAAATTTGCCATAAATATAGTTAAACTGCTTTTTCTTTCTGTATCTCTTGAAGGTAAAGTAGCAGGAAGAAGAGATCAGTGGTCCAGTGGACTGGCTTAAATTATCTTTGCAGCCATTTCTATGCATTTGTATCAGTTCACTGACATTAGAGCCAAAATACTCTTGTATTTCTTCTTGAGCACATGTTGGACCTCCTCCCTTTCCCCACATTTCAGTGCTGGTTGAAGTTTCTGTTGTGTTACTTGTGTGTATCGCAAGAGAGAGGTTCAGAAGCACATTTCTATGTTTTTTTCAGGGAGGCCAGCAACTGATAAATGTTATTTTTTGCTGTCTGCCTTTGTGTTTTAAAAGCTGGATTTTTAGGCAAGTGAAAACATATAGGTGCTCTCTTGCTGTTGTCTAAAGCATTGTGTTTCTTGGACTAACTAGAGTAACTGTGTTATACACCTTGGTGAAACTTGAGTGTTATTCACCTTGACCATCATATGTCAGAGGAAATATAAACAGTAAAGTGTAGCACACGCAAGGAAGAAGTGCTGAGAAAAAAGTGCCAAAGCGACCAGGGATGCGTCAAAGAACGAAGGCAGCTCTGGCTCTGGGAGTGAGACAAAAAGGTTCCACTTTCACAAAAACCCAACAAATGGTCCACATGGCACATCAGCCACGTGGGCTGAACTTCCTCAGACCTGAAATGTAAAGCACAAAGGTCTCATGGGGCACCCAGACCTGTCTGGCACATATCCAGTAAGGGGAGCTCTCCTTGCCTGTGATATATACCCCAAATAACCGGCAGCCAAGGTCACGGTAGTCAGCATAAGGCTTTCACAGGACTTGAGGAGAGCACTGATGTAACTTAACAACAGGATCTCCCTCTCTTTTCCAGAAAAAGACACATCTTCAAATCAAGTGAAAAATAAAAGCATTTTCTTCACTTAGCCCTCCTACAATGAAATTCCTCTGTTGCTGGTGGTGGGCTCCTATTTCCCCTGAGCAATATATCAATCTGATTTTCTCCCTCAAAGGATTAGTCTCTGAAAGATACCACCATCCTCTTCCTCCCAACTTTTTGTCTATGTCCTGGTGCTAGGGGAATATCATTCAAAGGAGCTCCACTTTGCTTCAGTCCTCCTGTGCATTTTCATTTTATCTCTCATTCTTGCTTCCTCTCTGCCATTCTTTTTTTTTTTTTTCCTCAAACCATCCTCCTCTCCACCAAGAGCTGACATTTTTGGGATTGTGCCTGCAGCAGCTGAGCATGTCCCAGTGCCTGTCCTAGGCAGCTGCCTGTCCCTGACTCTCTCCTGCCACACTGATTCCTGCATCTTTATATGATTTGCACTAGGGGAGGTTTAGGCTGGGTGCTGGGAAAAATGTCTTCACCAAAAGAGTTGTCAAGCATTGGAACAGGCTCCACAGGGAAGTGGTAGAGTCACCATCCTTGGAAGTATTTAAAAGACATGTAGATGTGGTGCTTAGGGACCTGACTTAGTGGTGGACCTGTCAGTGTTGGGTTAACAGGTTGACTCAATGACATTAAAGGTCTTTTTCAACCTAAACGATTCTATGATTCTATAATATTATTGATAGCAGCCACAAGATCCAAGTGTGTAGACCCTGGTGGAGGGCAATTGTAGAGTTTTACACTAGATGTAAGTGTAGAATAATTTGACATCTACAAACAAGGGCGACAGAGCCCTGACATGATCTATAGGACCACTCAATAACGGGCAGCTTTTCTCAAAGGACAATAAATATTCAGCTTCCCCCCATCTCGACTGGACTTGGTAACAATTCCCTCTGTTGCAACTCCACCTCAGCCTACCGCTTAACCCCTATGATTCTGGTTTCTCTTTTTCCCCATGTCTGAATCAAAACCTCCCTATTTTGGGATGTTGCTTGGGTTTACCAGGCAGAGTCACATGAAATGTGTTGTTCCTTTGCAGCAGGCGGGCAGAAGTGGAGGAGATGCATATCTAAGACACCTCAAGCTTGCTTTTCTTTTTCATGCCAGTGTCTCACCACTTGGATAACATTTCTGGAAAATTCGAGTGAAGACCTCAGCCTCTTGCAGCTCAGGTGGAGGAATCTGCCCTTGGGGAACAGATTGACCCCAATCCAAGGGCTAAAGGATGTCTTCTCCATTGCCAACCCTGGGACATGGAGATACTGATGCAGATTCCAGCAGAGGTGAAGAGCACCTGGAGCTTGTAGAAGTGAATGGTGAGCCTGGCTGCTCTCCCCTCCTGCACACTGCACTGTGCTGCAGGGGAATGGGGTCTTCTGGAGATGCATCAGGGAGGCTTCATGTTTGGCCTTAATGATTTAGTAATGACTGTCCCTGTCTTCATGGGCCTTAATTTCATGAAACTACATATTTTAGGGATCTTGAATATTTTGAGTGCTCAGTTTCCTTCAGCAACTGAAAATGCTGCCTTTGCCCTGCCCTTCAGAGGGTCTGCCTGGAGGCACCCCAAGACAGCCCTTGCTTTCAGGAATGAGTCTTTCTACTTTCGTGGGATACACCCAGTGCTGGCTGCCATGGTGACCCCCAATTCTGGAAGGCAACTCTGGGCTGGAAAACAGGGGCTGAGGAGCACGCTGTGCGCATGGCTGCCTAGGAGTGATCCGTCAGCCCAGTATAGGCATGACATCATTTTAAGGACAAGAGCTTTCTAGCCAGCAGTCTAGGCATGGTGCAAATTTTCATCAATTAAAGACTGCAGAGTGCTTTGGAAGAGGAGCTCTGTCTGCAGTGAGTCCCACATCCCAGTGTTGTTCCAAAAAACTGTTTCCCCGCAGATTGCCTGAATTTGAAATTCAGGTGAGTTGTCAGTTGAAAATATATTCTTCCTCACAATTCTCTGACCTCTGAGGTGGCTGGTTTATTTTTTAAAGACATTACTGCTCCCCTTGGGAATGGTGTCTTCTGTTTTATGGTCTAAGGAGGTAGCTCTTTTTATGTTTATCTTTGATTCAAGCATTGTAAGGAGCAATCCCTCGCACTTATGCGCTTCATTGTATTCTGGCCGTGAGAGATTCTCCCCTACTGTTTGTAGCTCTCTTTTCAGTGCAGCTGTAAAATATTTGAACAGGAAAAAAAAGAAGAAGAAGAAAAAAAAGACACTAAACAGCCTCCAGCATTTAGAGGATAAAACGAGATGTAAGCAGAGGGATGGCTGTGGTTAATGCACAGGGCTGGGAGGTCTTATTTAGACCATGGCATCTCTTGGCTGCTTTTCTCCTGACTTCTGTGACTTTTTCTAATTTATTTGACCTCCTCCTGATACAGATCAGGTCTTTAACACACCCCATATTTTCTGTCTGGAAAACTCATGCAGAAACAAAGCCACAAACAGATTTACAAGGTGTGTGTGGAAGAGATGGTGCTGTGGACTAATAATAGCCCATCTCATGGCAGATGAAGTCTTGGTGGAAGAGCTCAGACAGCATTGTGCTGAGATGGTGGAGTGTGTGAAAGACTGTGCACGAGTAGATGCAGCCTCCAAGGCCAAACGAGTCAGGAATTTGCCCCACTCCAACGTTTTTCCCCCTTGCTGACCAAGTGAAGACTTTGGAAGCAGTTAGGCTGCAGATAGCAACACATTTTGGAGCATGAGCTGTTGTCCAATATCAGGATTCCCACTTGCTGGACACATTTGTTGTAATTTGTAATGTGGTTGCATGTCCACATACTTGCTGAAGCCGTCCTAGGCTGAGATCTCTTCCCCTACTGTTTGGGGCAAAGGCAGCTTTCAAGGCATGTCTCTGCCCAGTCTAAAGCTGCAGAGAAGAGGTTTTGTACAAGGTGGTTGCAAGCCAGTGGGTCATTCACTGAAAAATGAATTAAATCTCAATGGATTATGGCAGGCAAACTTGAGTTGAAGGGTCCTAAATCTGATTTCCTCCTTTGGAAACCTGCTGAGAATTCAAAACTGAATCAAACTGGCATGAAAGGGTATCACAGGGTTAAATATTGGGAAAAGTGGAAACTCATTGGGGTGGTGAACACGGGGTGGTTGAGGGGAGGCCTCCAGCAGGATCTGGTGCAGTTCAGGTAATTGCCAAATATGTCCCCATATCAGAGGATTTTCTTAAACTTGTAGGGCGTAATGACATGTTTGGGGATGGAGCATGAAGTGAGTATTTGGCATAAATAAGTCAATGCTCCTCTGTGGGAGAGGCGCAAAGGGAGCCTGTGAATTAATGATCAGCTTTTAATTTGTCCTTTCATTGGGATCAATGAAAATGTCAGAATGATTGAGGTTTATGTGCTCATGGGAAAGATGTGAGCCCAGGAGAAAGACATCAGGCCTGTTTTTTTAATATATTTTTTTCTTTCACTGAAGAAGGTGCTTCTCTTCATGTCTAAGGTCAGAAAAGAGATGAGAGAAAGCAAAAGGGCAGTCTGAAATTTACTTCTCTATGGGAGCTGGTCTGAGGATGGTGATCCCTGAGTGTGATTGAAGTCACTTGGAGTCAAGTTATCCATCCTGCACTGCCAGATTTGCTACAAGTGAATTTAGTCAGGAAGCCTAGGCAATACTCAGGTCCCAGCAGAGTCTTCAAGACCACCACCCTCAGGACAGTGTCTGCCCTTGGCACAGGATTTAGCCTGACTGGTGTTGGCAGATGCAATTTTGCTGGCTGCGGATGTGTGCTGTTTGCTTTCCCCCGTGCTGGGAGGTTCAGGGCTTGGATGCATTTCAGGATGGCAGGAGGACAACGAGAGACTCGTGTTTCTGAAGATCCTGGTTTGAAAAGGCTGGATGCTGCTGACAGATGTGAAAAGCTGGCATTAATGTGTTGGAGGCAAAACCAGCCACTGTGCCCAGATTTGGATCCTGATCACTGGGAATATTAGTGTTTGATCCCCACAGCCACATCTAGTTCTGCAGAGCAAGGTTAACCTTGGCCCTGCACAGGGTACCGCCTTCCTCACTGTGAGACTAGAAGAACTAATGAGGTTTTCGATGTAATGAAGCTTATAGAAAGCTTTCTTCAAGAGCAAGCAGTTTCCCAGGTTTCATGCCTACAGATACATTCACAGAGTCCTTTCACACCTAAGATGGGCACTAACATCCTTGTTTCAAGCCCCCCTGAAAAGGTATTTCTGAGTCTTGGCAATGCTCAGACATAAGGACGCTTCTGTTTTGGCTACTTACTTCATGCTTGTAGTATTTCTGACTAGTCCTTTGGGTATTCAAGTGAGTGGTCAAGGGTTCATCTGCTTACAGGAGGGTCCTGGGGGCAGAAACAGTGGCCTGAGGGTCCAGGCTCCTTTGCGCATCCGCACTGTCTTGATGGAGGCTTTCAAGCAGTCCCGTGGTGGGGGAATGTGTCAGAAAACCACCAGGCACGCTTTGGCCTGATTAAATATTCATGGTGACAAAATGCCACAAACACAAGGGAGTTTTCAGCTATTGCTTCACCCCAGATAACAAACTGATGCCTGCTCTCTCTGATGGGGCTCCCATTTTCTTCTTCCCTCCACACTCACCTGACTCAACCTCTTGTTCCTTGTAACAAACAGGGAAAGGGTGAGCTGGGCTCTTTCATCTCATGGCTGCTTTGTTTCAATGGATCAGTCCCTCCCAATGCTGCTTTTTTTTTTTCTTTTCATGTGTGAGCCTGATTATCCCATCCCACACCCTGCTCTGTGGGCTCTGGCATTGAGTTGAGGTCTTCCTCAGGTGCATCTGCTGCCAGGCTGGACCTATAGCCCCTCTCTTCTTTCTGCACATTGGCTCAGGCTGGTTTTCATTGTAGAAAATTTGTCATTCCCAACACTCCCAGACATCAGCAGTGCAACTGTGCTGTTGCCAGCAAACAGCCCTCAACAGGAGCTTCTATGATGATATCAGCTCTGCTATTGCCGCTTCTTCTCCAGCCTCGTAGATGCTGTCTCAGGAACTGACCTCATCGTTTCCTGACTTTGAGCTCAAAATGTGGGGACACGGGGAACGTGTGTGCACAGCACTGGTTACTGCAAAACCTTAGAGCCTGGTGAGCACATCCTGCGTGAAACCTCCCATCAGCCTGTCCCTGCATGACCAAATCAACGCTGCCTGTCAGGGACGACTCAGCTTCCCTGGTACTTCCAGCAGACACAGATTTTAGCCAAAATAAGGGGCAAATCTGACATGTACCTGGAAATAGAAGTGGAAGGACTGAGAGTCAGGCACTTGGCTTCCATATACTTGTCTTTCCTGTTTTAAGACGAATATGCATTTCTTGCGGAAGGCACCAAACTGGATGTCCAGTCGATCCTCTACTCCAGCTTAATCCCCATTCCACAACCTGGTGGGTCCTTTCTGCTTCAGGGCAAATACTAAAAACCCTGCCATTATAGAATAACTCAGAAACTTTTATATGAAACCCTTGGTTTGCCTTTTCCTTCTCCTATTTCTCCAAGCAAGGGGTTTTGTATTCCTGCTGAACTGCTAGGGCTTTTTTATCTCCTTGTTTTTATTGCTCTTACTGTTCTTGTTATTGAAATGTCCAACCCTGCCTTGAACCTGTGGCTTGTAGAGATGTACCAGAGCAGTGAACTGCATGGATGAATTGTGCATTATGTCAGATCCATGGCCTCAGAAATCCTTCAGTGAGCTGACTTTTAGTGGCTTTAGTTTCCCAGCTGACTGTTTAGCCATCCACCAGAAAGTTGTGTCAGTGAAATGTGAATTCGCCCACATTCAGGCTAAACTCATGGGTTGTTTTATTTTTTTTAGATTTGAAAAATGTTGGATTGTCTCTGGTGGAGGGTGCGTGTGTGTGTTTTATTTTGTGTGTGTGACATCCCTGCATATGTCTTGGATTGGTTCAGAAGCTGAAATAGCAAAAAAAGATTTCTTTATTCAAAAATGGAAATTAAATGGACAAACATCTCAGACGAGCTATGTGTAATGCTCTCTTTTTACTCGTTATTTAGTAGATATCAATAGTAGTTATTGTTACTACAATGACTCTTTATGTTGTTTCTTTCCCCATCACTCCCAAGTCTTTCTATATTTGTAAAACATTCTGATAACCCGTTCTTGTTTGTTTTCCACTCATTGTGGATGTTTTCAATTCTGCTGCAATCTGCCTAGAGGCCATGGTAAATGCAAAGACAGAGGTTTGTGCATTGCACTGCCAGAGCAGGAATCTGGATCTGTGCCCAGAGGTGGAGCTGAGGATACTGTGGCAGCAAGGCATCAAGTTTGCTCTCACGCTGCCTCAGTGAAGGTCCACGTTTGACTCATGCTCATCTACCTGGGAGCATCCTTATGTCCTTTAGGTGAACATCTCTGGTCACAGGGATGCTCTGATTTTTGGGTTAGGGATGCTAAGACTCGTGATGGGTAGGCTCTAGGAGGAGGAATCTGAGACCTCAGGGGTGGCCGTTGACCGCAAAGGAAGCTTCAGAGGAAATCCTCCAGGAAAGAAGGTTGTGGGAAAGTAAAGGAGGGCACCTGCATAAATCGGTGCCCTTTTTGCAAATTTCAGCCATTAAAAGACATGGAAACATACAGTGGAAATAATTTTAAGGAACTGTTTTTTTTAAACTACACAGCTATGTGAGTTAAGAAACAGAAAAACAAGCCAAATCAAAAGTTTTCAGGCTCTATATTTTTGGATGGGGCTTTGCTGAGCTTTCTAGTGGGCTTTTTTTCCCTTGAATTTGGCACAGTTAGCACAACAGAAGCTAAGATGATACATATGTTTTATAACAGTAGTGCACATTGTGAGTTTAAAGTCAGTTTATCAATGTCTCTTCTTCTTTCTCACTTTTCTTGTTCTCTGTATCTTCTGTCGTTCTTCACGAAAGTTCTGCAGCCTCAGCTGAGGAACTGGATGCCATTTTGTTGAGGGAACAGTGATGACATTTTGTTTGGATGGGGACTGGCATTCCCGCAGTCCTGATGTCCAGGAGAAAATGACAGCCAGATATTATTTTTCTTTCTGCACATGATTTCTCAAATCCTGTCTGCATTCATTTAGAAGAAAATTCACTTTCGGAGAGGAATTACCACTACTAAGTCTGATTATGAGGAGCAGAATGCCTAGCACAGCGTACAGCACATTTGGCTGTAACGGGGAATCAATGAAGAACAGGAGCTCCAGCTCCCTTAAAGGTGTTGGCCACTGCAAATGTGTTCACTGGATGTATCCTGGGACAGAATAACTACGTGCATTCAGATCTTTAAAAGTCTGTAGCTAAAAGCTTCAGAGCATCCTATATTTCTATACCGGACGGGGGCTGTGCAGCCCACAACTGCGTTTGCCAAGGGAAGGTGTACAACTGCAGATGTGGGAAGGCTATTCCACATGTAGGTCTTGCTTTAACTTCTTAAAAGTGAATATCGTCCCCGTGAATCCAATATCTGTACATCAGGCATAAACACGGGAGTAGATCACCCCAGCTTGGCACATCAGCAAGCTCTGGGATGGGATTAAAAAGAATACAGCACTGATTTAGGTTGCTGGCTGGTGCTATTCTCCTGATTTCCATGAAGCTAAGCTGAATTACATCTACTGAAACCAAATCCATCTAATTTTTTCCCTTTGTTTCTTATGTTCGGGCTTGATGTATTGTGTCTGGAAGCAAACAGTTAGAATAAGATGCATTTGTTAGATTGTGTCTTTTCATTATCCAGACAGAAGGAAGAGGCAGTTGACAAAGTTTCAGCAGACGGTGCATAGTTGTTGTTTATGTTAAACAAAACGAGAATGTGCAGCATTCGGGTGTATAAACAGCATGACAGCAATAAGCATAAAACATAAGATTGGAAGCAGATTTCACTTTCAGGCCTTGGGGAGCAGATGGATCCGAGATCATTGTGCATTTGTGTACCACTCCAAGACCTATAGAAACTCATTTATTCCCCATGTCGATGTGTTTTACAGGAGTCAAATGCAGCACGGCTGCAAATGGATGCAGCTCCATTGAATGTAATGGACTGGACCCAAGCATCTAGATTTGTCTCTTAAACGGCTTCAGCAACACTAAAAGGATGGAGAGCTGCTTTAGTGTTGCAGTCAGAGATTGCCTTGTCATCTTAATGTTCAGGTAGCATAAAGATGAGGCAGCCCCTATTTGCATCTCCGCTGTGTGCAGGCTGGAGGGAGCTGAATGTGAGGGGAATCACAGCTGGTGGAGATTACTCTTGCTGAGCTTGCACAGAAGCTGGTTTCCTCCCCATATCTTATATATATGAGATATATAGATATATAAGAAGGCTTAAACTTTCCTCTTGATTGATTGTTATTTTCTTACCCCCTCAACCCCCAAAATCCCCCCCCAGGTCTTAGACTAGGGTGAGCTGGAAGTGGAGATGTGGCTCCATCAGTGGAGTTACATCTGCTTGTACCTGTGTGGCTCAGGACTGATGCTGTAAGGTAGCAGCCAAGCCCACCCTCTGTACAGTGGTGGAGACAAAGCCGTCATTTCTGTTTCGGTGGGCCAACTGGATCAATTCAAAGGCTGCACTCATTTGGTACTTGCAGAGGCAGGACCACACAGGTTGCCTATTATTTGTGGTCCTGATTCCCCAGCAGATCCGTGTCATTGAAGTGAAGGACATAATGAGGGATTTCAGTCCCAAGCAGAGACTATCCAAGCAGGTGGGAAAGCGGCGGGCCAGCGTCCAGCCTTCAGAACACAGACCAAAGCGAAGCTGTTTTAAATAGCAACAATGGCCCTAATCCCCCGGCAGGATGGAGAGATGCAGATTGGTAAAGGGAAGAAAGGGCAGAAAATAGTAACCGCAGAAAGTGTGTGCATGTGAGAATCCCTTTCAGGATGCATTAATGGGATGCAGTGAATAGGAAGAGGAGACCCTGGAGTGTGTTTAAAACTGATTCCCGACATAGTATGAACCACTGTAAATGAAGCACTGTACAAAAGGAATAATAAAAATATATCACTGTAGTCAGTATCACTGGCTGTGTCAGTGTTTAACTGCATCAGAGCTCATCATTAACTAAGAGGCAGAACAATGCGAGCAAACAAGGTGGCAACTGGGAGGAAGAACATAAGGACCGTGACAGGGCCCTTGCGAGGTTCCTCCTGCCGCCGCTCCAAGAAATGGGGGCCCAGGAGGGAGAGAGAGCCCAGCCGCCACGCACAACTCAGCAGACACCTCCGACGATGGCGTGGGTATGCGCTCACCTCCTCCGTTGCCAGCTCTCCTGCAACAATTCGTCTGGAACAGCCACTCGCCTCCGAGCGAGGAGTTTTAATAAATGATCGTCATGCACAAGCCGTGCACGTATGTGAGAGAGGATGGGGACGTGTATTTTTAAAAGCGAAAACTCCCACCAGCCGCAGTTTGAACACGGGCTGTATGATCTTCAAGAGAAGGAGAAAAATGTACTGGCTTTCTCTAGAATCAGATCATTTTCTGCAAATGGGGCAGTTGATCCGAGAAGAGTTATGGAAAACGTGGTCAACAGCAGTTAGTAATTTGAGGGTGGTGCTAATTTTAGGATGGCCTGTTAGAGGCCCTGTCCCAGGAGGGGTACTTGGCACTCTACGGGGATCAAACCATCTCTAGATGCTTCAGGCTGGATTGCTCCTACTTCAGCACTTGAAAGTGTAAATCTATATAATGGGGTTTCCAATGGCTGACTGTGGATAATTTGTGCAACCCTTAGGGGGAAGAAGGGTAGAATCCTTCCTCCACTAATATTAATAGCAAATTCGCCACTGACTTCAGGGGCGTAAGGAATTCCCTGGACTGCCTGACCCTACCCCCTTGGCTGACTGTGATCTCCACATAGGATCTGAATCTGTCCCGGGTCCAGAGCAGCAAACCCAGTCTCTCAATGTAACAGCTCAGACCAGTCAGATTTATCTACTCTTTGTATCCTGGGTGTTCTCCTTCTGCCTTGCCTGATATAAGCTTTAGTCATGCTGAAAAAAGCAGCTTTATTGAATTTGGCTTTATGTTAGCATTGACTGGACAGACTGTATCAATTCAGAACAGGCTACTACCATCCGTTTTGCTAGTTATCCGGAGCTCGAATATCCTAAATAACATTCTCTGATGATGTCAGTGTCTCAGTGTCAATAACTGGTCATCAGTGTAAGATCTGTTTCTTCTGTTTTAGCACGGGACAATACACATGTGGTTTTGCAACCTTTATATTGAAGGCCATGGTCTGCTTCCACAGAAGTCAGTGAGGATGCACCACAGCAAATGGGAGCTGGATTGCTGGTCCCCAGGTTGCTCAACAGCCTCTACCATGAGGCCGCTGCCTTCAGCTCAGCAGCGTTGCTGCATGGGCAGCTTGAGATGTGTTTGAGATTCTTGGTCTCTGACATTTTGGGGCAGTTGGGAAAGTAGGAGGGGAGATGAAGAAATGCATACTATAGCTTCTCGAGCCTCTTCAGTGAGCCCAGCAGGATGGAGGATGATGAGAGTGGGAGGAAATTTATGGGAAGGAAAGTGGAGACCATAAAGGACAGAAGGACAGACTTTATGCAAACACACTGTATAGGTTTAACCTAGATTCCCACCTGCTGCCCTGGCCTCTCATGGCCCCTGAGGACTTACTACCACAGTTAAAGGGTGGCTGTGCATGACAAGAGATTTTAAAAATGACCTAGGGAGAAAACCTTCCTCACGCCCTCAGCCTGACCTGCCATGCCCCAGTGCGCACAGCTCGCGATATTCTACATTTCTGCACGTCCCACCAGAATACCTGCATACCTCCAGCTGCAGACAGAGCCCCTGGCTGGCCAGGCAGGTTTTAAGTCAGCTTCTCAAAGCTGCTCGGCAGCCATCTCTGTGTGTGTTAGAGTTGCATTGCATCCCAGTGCCTGTGGGCTGCACGGAGCTCCTGGACGGCCAGCATTTCCAACTCTAAGCCTTTCCAAGTCCAGCTGAATAAAAAGGAAAGGGCAAAATTGGTTCTGCCTCATTTCTGTCGAGGAGGCACTTCATGACAAGGGCAAATACAGAAGTTGTTCTGACTCCTGGACCGATAAACTCTGGAATCTAAGGGATGTTTGAGGACAAATTTTCAGAGGTTGGCACGTACATACTGACTGTAAAATTACTTCATGGAGCCTGGCTGTGCATGTTAAATCCATATTTGCCTGCGCAAACAAGGTGCTTATGCATGCAGTTGGACGTTTTGCAGACACAAAGGCGAAGGCGAGTTCAAACCCTGACTTCCTTCATCTTTATGACTGTGCTTAGCAGTACTCTTCCTTGGCCAGGAACACCTCCCTGGGACCTGTGTTTGTGAGGAAGAGCTCATGCTGTGGCCCCAGATGGAAAGGCTTTAAGCTCATAGCTTAGTTTCAGATAGACCATTTTAATTGGGATGGTTCCCAAAGCAAAGAATAATCAGCCTTGAGTTTTAAATTACCCCGGAGGAAAGTCTCTTCAACACACTGTGGGAAGGTGCCTGCAGCACGAATTCTCACTCCACACTTGATGCTGCAGCTTCGGTTCCTGATGCCGGCAGGTAAAAACCCAGGGTGGCTCTTAGAAAATGCTCAGAATTACCCTCACTTCTGCCCCAGGGCAAAGCTCAGGGCTGATTCCTGCGGTGTGAGGTGACTCGCGGGCAGTTACGAGTTGTGACAATACTGATGACTCTTCTAAATTCAGTTCTATCACCAGTGGCAGGTGACTTAAATTCAACACCTCCAGGGTGCTCCGGCAGAGCTGAGCTTGAGTTTCCTTTCTCCAGCCTGCATGGATGGGGTTTTGGGTCCATGCTCTTGCCCTGCCAGAGCCCTCCAGACCAGAGCGAGGTACAGGGCTATGGGAAAACCAGACCAGTGCTGGGAGACCTGCGTTGGAGGGTGGGCACAGAGCTGGTGGACGGAACAGAGTTATATGAGTTCTGGGTGCTGCACAATATCCCCCCTGTTGCAGAACATGAAAACTACCTCTGGTTTCTGAGCATTGTGAGGAATTACACGGCAAAAGCAACCGGTCACACCTCCGTGTCTAAAGGCAGAGAGAAACTTTGCTGCTCTTAGGGAGGTAATAAAGGCCTAAACACCCACAGGCTTTGGAAATAATTCTGTGAGTGAAGTGTGCTCCTAATCCTGCCTCTCCCTTGACATTCCTGCCTCCCTGAAGATCTTTGTCTCCTCCTTGGCTATCCGATGCAGCTCAGTGAGAAAACTTGTGTTAGTTAATAATAGTGGCTTGAGGATAGAGATTACAACCAGGGCAACGTAAATAAGGCATTTATTTTCAACAAATGGGATAAGGTATCTGATCTGCCACGTTTACATTTGGCATCCGTGGAAATTTAAGACCTGATATTTGGTGTCCGGCATGTCCATAACAATGTGGATTCATCACAGCCCTAATTATAGCTCTCGGGCAGCTCACATGGGGTAGCATGAGGCTTATTTATGGGTAATATTTATAAACAGACCCGCAATCGTCCCAGGAAAAGGGCTCTTAGAGTGAGACACATCACAACGATTACCCTCAGAGCCATCATGGGGAGCGTTGCTGCACGAATCCATTCCCGTCCCAGGCAGGGGCTGTGCAGCATCGCTCACCTGCAGCAGGACAGGGCAAGTCCCCCCATCCCAACCCAAACCCAGGGTGCGATTCCTGCAAACTTACTTGCTGCACTTTCTGGTTTCTTTCAAGGCAAAGGGAATGTCTTAAAATAGTGATTTCCCAACAACACCAAGGGCATGTGACAAGCATGCAGTTGTATCTCAATAGGCCACTGCAGTGTTCAGCTGCAATCATGTGGCTTAATTACCTGACTGTATAAATGAGTTTCCCTTGACAAGATTCGATCCTTTTGGGCCCCTTGACTAATTATCTGCTATTGTGAGAGGCCCTGCTTGTTGGGAAAAGCAACTCTTGTCCCCCAGCAATAGCAAAATAGAGAAATAAACACAAAAGTCTGGAGATCAGAGGGTGCTCATTTACCCCCCATATTTAGTGCCACATAAAGGGCCATTAATTATGTTCCTCTTTCATGACAAAAGTAGCTTTTGCAAACAGTTTTCCTTGTTTGTTCTCTTTTTTTTTTTTTTAAAAGAAAAAAAAGAAAGATACCTGCACTTTTGTCTTCCTAATCACTCTGTAGCAGCAGCAGCCTTGCAAGGAGGAACTGGCAAGAAACCACATCACTCAGCTCTGTATGACTTGAGTTTCTCTGTGCCCTGCAAAACAGAGGGCAGAGCTCCCTTACAGGTACCCTGGATCTGAGCTGCAAATTGCTACGGACATAGAGGAGCCGCCTGGCAATTTTCCTGTTCCTGCACGGAGGTAAGGGCTGGTTGGAGAGTGCCAGGCAGGTAGTAGTGAGGCCAAGGAAATGATGCAATACCAAAGCCCTGGAAGGAAAGGCTTTTAGTGTCTGCTCCTGACTGTGCATGCTCATAGGCATCGTTTTCCATGGATATGGGTGGCAACGATGCACAAAAAAGCATTTGAGCAAGTAACTGAGTTGCGCAAAAAGAAAGTTGGCATCTCCTTGGAAGAAGCCATCAAGTCTGTGGTGCACGTGGAGACCTTTAGTTTATTCTGCCTTTATGTCTGGGTATATGAATCTGGAAATGGAAGGTGACAGAGTATATGGCTTTTTGATTCTGCTGAGTGGTGGAAAGGGCAAGGAGATGTCAGTGCTCTCCCTGCACTGCACTTGGGTGCTGGGTGATTTATGGTCTTCTGCCAGAACAGAGCTACCTATAAACTTTATCAGGCCAGGATCAACCTGTCTTCTATTTATTTTTTTTTTTTTTTTCTGAATATGCAAGAAGCAGCCCCAAATTGCCCTAAATTAGTCTCTGTTCTGACATGCTGTCTCACACCTCTTTGGTGTCAAATTCTTTTTCAGGTAGTGCTAGAAATCACAAAGATGAAAAGAGGGGAATTGTCTGACCTTTTCTTAGAGCATCACACAGTTGTGGCTCGCAAGCTGATATGAGACATCTCCACTGGTGTCAGTCACCCTGTACCAGCATGGTCCTGTCCTGGGATGAGCAAAAGGTCTTCTCCTGCCCTTCTTGGGGAGAAGAGGACTCTTTGGTATTTCCTAGTAGGGATGCTCTATTTATAGCTGGTAATCCCTTGAGAAAACGATCAGGAGCAACCTAAGGTCATTTTCTATTCTTACGTTTTTTGCTGCTTTAAGCTCCACGTAGGATAATGAAGCTGCTATAAGCTTAGGCAGCAAAGCTGAAATCCAGCTGAAATGGGGCCTTAGTAATACACGGTGGTGTATTGGTCCAAGGTTTCAGTCCTGGCTCACTGTGCAGCAAAAACCCAGGAGAAAAAAGCATCTTCAGGGGTTATCTTTGAAGAGACACGGTGGATCTATGCTTTAAAAATGCAGTTGCTTCTCTGCTTCTGTTATGATTTCATCTTAATGGGAATCTTCCAAAGAAATTACCTCTCAGGAAGCACCCATCTCTCAAAAGCAAGTTTTTCCCAGAAACAAATACATCTCAGTTAGACTTTTGAAGGGTGAGCTTCTCAAGATAAGGAAGATAAAACATAAGAAAGCGATGTGTGGATACTGACTCTTGCCAAGTAAGAAGTAATATGTAGGAGACAGTTTTACAGTGAAATCCCGGCTCAAGGTTGTGAGATGTCACAATCTCAACATCCTAACCTCTGGCTTTTTCAGCAGTTTGGTGAAGAAGAGCAGGTCAGTCAGCATTTCTTTCATCTGTCAGACTTTTAAAGAACTCCCTGCTCCATCATCCAGTGCAGACAGTTCTTTCACAAGTTAAATATTTATAACATCCTACTTGCCCTGCGCAGTGAACTTTCACTGTGTCTGTTCATTGGTGAGTTGCACTTGATAAGCCTCATATGTTGACCAACTTGCTGCAGCTCTACTTCCAAACAATCTTGCGCAGCCTCACTCTTGGAGAGAGAACAGGGACAGGGAACTGCTTGAGAGAGTCCAGCGCAGAGCCACAAAGATGCTGAAGGGAGTGGAACATCTCCCTTAGGAGGAAAGGCTGAAGGAGCTGGGTCTCTTTAGCTTGGAGAAGAGGAGGCTGAGGGGTGACCTCTTTAATGTTTATAAATATGTCAAGGGAAAGTGTCAGGAGGACGGAGCCAGGCTCTTTTCAGTGATGTCCAATGACAGAAAAAGGGGTAATGGATGCAAGCTGGAACACAGGAGGTTCCACAAAAACATTAGGAAAAACTTTTTCACTGTGAGGGTGACAGAGCCCTGGCACAGGCTGCCCAGGGAGATTGTGGAGTCTCCTTCTCTGGAGACATTCAAAACCCACCTGGACGCGTTCCTGTGTGACCTACTGTGGGTGATCCTGCTCTGGCAGGGGGGTTGGATAGATGATTTTTCGGGGTCCCTTCCAACTCCTAGCATTCTGTGATTCTGTGACTGTGATTTATCCTCCACAGATACTGCTGCATATCTTGTCAAGATCATTTTGCAACTGGCCTTGACCCATGGTGTCTAGTTAAATAATGCCCACTTGGTCTGAACTGTGGGGCAGGGTTGCCATACCCTGGCTCCTGATCTGCAGGTTCATTTGCAAATGCTGCAGCGATCTGCATGTCTGGAGGGCAAGAGGGCGTGCGCCAGCAGTGAGGACATGCACCTTGCTATGCCACATAGCAGAGAGCTTCCCTGCCCTTGACTTTTCTCACCCCTGCAGATGGGATGAGCAGTACCAGCATCTCTCTGTTGGAGCCTTTTTGACAGACTTCAAGATTTCTTTCTGTGTATGCTTAATTTCTCGCTGCCCAAATTAATTTCCCCACTTGTAATTTTTTTCTACTGACTTTAATGAAGCTTTCCCAAGGCTTCAAATCCTGATGACCTTTCTAAGAAGAAACACGAATCAGTTTGTTTTCCCAGGCAGTTTTTCCTAATTTCTTACAGCTCGCTTGACAACACATTCCCACCTCCCTCTAATTTTCTCTGGATATGATGATTCCTCTCCTAGCTCTAGAGGGACTAATCAATATCAGGAGGAAAACCAGCCTTCTGTGCTCCTTTCTGGAGAAACAGTTTTGTCCTTTTTAAGAAAACTTTTTGTCTGCTAGACAAAAACCAGAGTGAATTGCCACCTTCCATGAGCCGATCGTTCACATGTCTACTGTTTTCCTTATGCTGATGGTCTCAAAGCTTCAAAGTCAATCACTAGTATCTTCTCACCCGACTGCTGAGATTCCTTTTGAGGACCATCATATGGTTTTTTTTGGCACTATGATGTATCACACTTTTTTTGCAGCCAAAGTAGAAGGCGTTTGGAGATGACCATCTGAGGCATTAGCTGAAGCTCAAGTCTTCAGACGTTCTCCTGTCGAAGTCAGCCTTAAAAAGACAGCCTGGATGACTTGGCAAGGGTCACTCAGGACGTCTGTGGCAGTGACAACTGAACTCTGGTTTCCTGTGTCCCACGCTAGTGCCCTAAACAGAGAATTACCGGTAGTTTGTTCTGTAGGAATTGGAAAGAGGAGACATAGGGATTTCTGAGAAAAAAAAACTCACTTCTTCAAAACCTCTTTAAAGGCTGTGGAGATAATTCTTTCTTGCACAATGGGACCAATATAAGCAGGGCAAAAATAGCAGTAACCTTCAACTCAGGTTGGTCTGCAACCAGAACTGCCTTTCCCCAATCCCCCCTATCTTTTTCCACTTCCAAACTGAGGGCATTTAAAGAACAACCAAGCCTCAAATACTATTCAGAGGGTCTGGATTTCTGGCATCACTTGATCTACTGCAGAGGAGCAATGTCTCTGTATTCAGATGACTCGCTGACTCTGTCATAGCTCTGGTAAAACATCGTTAAAATTAGTTATTTCTAATGACATATTCCAATGCAATGGAGATTCCTGGGTAGACTAATTTGCTTTGAGGATTGCATCATCCTGAAGGAAGTGTAGCCAGAGAGATTTAAAACAAAAGTGGTCTGTCTCCAGGCTGAGCTGTGGTACTTGGCAGTAATACTACTCTCCACTGAGCCCAACGTGCTGTTTTAACATACTGTTCCCCTCCCTGTAATGTCATGCTGGAAGGATGGCATTTCTTGTCTCCCAATCTGTAAAAGATACTGGATGAGCTATTCAGGTTACCAGTGTCCTTGAATGAGGTTATTAGTCCACATGGGATCTTGTACTGTGAGTATTACAAGGATTTCAGGGGGGGTGTTCAGGAAGGAAAATGTTAAAATAGAATCTCTTATTATTGAAGCAAAAGCCATTGAAAATTACTCATAAATTGGTTATAGGACTAACATATTTATCCCTGTTCCCATTCCAGTATTATATTAGGTAGTATTCCAGTATATTAAGTATTCCAGCATTACATTAGGTAGCATGGTCTGGATGACAAAGTAGTGAGGTGGGTCGCTAATTGGTTGAAGGGAAGAAGTCAGAGAGTTGTGGTCAATGGGGCAGAGTCTAGTTGGAGGGCTGTGTCCTGTGGGGTCCCTCAGGGGTCAGTGCTGGGGCTGGTGCTTTTCAATACATTCATCAATGACCTGGACGAGGGATTAGAGAGCGCTGTCAGCAAGTTTGCTGATGACACAAAACTGGGAGGAGTGGTTGACACTCCAGAAGGCTGTGCTGCCATTCAGAGAGACCTGGACAGGCTGGAGGGTTGGGCAGGGAGAAATTTTATGAAATACAACAAGGGGAAGTGCAGAGTTTTGCACTTGGGAAAGAATAACCCCATGTGCCAGTATAGGCTGGGGACTGACCTGCTGGAGAGCAGTGCAGGGGAAAGGGACCTGGGGGTTCTAGTGGACAGCAGGATGACCATGAGCCAGCAGTGTACCCTCGTGGCCAAGAAGGCCAATGGCATCCTGGGGTGTATTAGAAGGGGAGTAGCAAGTAGGTCAAGAGAGGTCCTCCTGCCCCTCTACTCTGCCCTGGTGAGGCCGCATCTGGAATATTGTGTCCAGTTCTGGGCCCCTCAGCTCAAGAGAGACAGGGAACTGCTGGAGAGAGTCCAGCACAGAGCCACAAAGATACTGAAGGAAGTGGAACATCTGCCTTACGAGGAAAGGCTGAAGGAGCTGGGTCTCTTTAGCTTGGAGAAGAGGAGGCTGAGGGGTGACCTCATTAATGTTTACAAATATGTCAAGGGGGAATGTCAGGAAGACAGAGCCAGGCTCTTCTTAGTGATGTCCAATGACAGGACAAGGGGCAATGGGTACAAGCTGGAACATAGGAGGTTCCACAAAAACATTAGGAAAGGCTTTTTCACTGTGAGGGTGCTTGAGCCCTGGAACAGGCTGCCCAGGGAGGCTGTGGAGTCTCCTTCTCCGGAGACATTCAAAACCCTGCCTGGACGCGTTCTTGTGTGACCTACTGTGGGTGATCCTGCTCTGGCAGGGGGGCTGGACTAGATGACCTTTCGAGGTCCCTTCCAACCCCTGACAGTCTGTGATTCTGTGATTCTGTGATAAGTTAAGAGGCGAATTAGTGTTCCAAGGAGTGGGGAAGGATTTCTTTGCCCACATGCAGGATTCACACAGTGGAAACAATCCTATGGCACATATATATTCAACCCAAAAAGCTGACATATATCCCTCGCTGCCTGAAGGGGACATCTCTGGGTATTGGTTTTGTGACAGGTAGTGCTGGTGAAGGGGTAAAAGGTATGTGCTGGCTGTCTGTGAAAGAGCAGGTAACTGGACACTCAGCCCTAATAACGTTCACAAAAATTTTCGATAAACAGCACTGGTAGGTTCCTACCTGTTGTTGAAGGTCCTGAGGGAGTTCTGCTGAAGGTTTGGAGTGTTGGTACTCTCGTTCTTCCTCTGTAAGGCCCTGAAATGCCAAGGGAGGACCATTTAACTCTTTCTTCCATCCGTTTATAGCAGCACCTTGATCGGTGCTTGTGTCTTAGGTGAACGGTGAACACATCAGGTCTACTGTAGGAAATGTGAACTGTGGTTGCGGGTGGGTTGGAGCCAGACAAAGAGTTGATTTTTCTTCTCTGGCATAAGTGAGGGACTGGAGTAGAAGAAAAAGAGATACTTTGGACTGAGTGACAGTAAGTTGTGTTTGTTTTCTTTCTTTCTTTCTTTTGAGATCATAACTAATGAAAACGTTGCATGTCAGAGTTCAAAGAGCATCTGGACGACGCTCTTAGTCATATGGTTTAGTTTCAGGTAGTCCTGTGAGGAGCAGGGAGTTGGACTCAATAATCCTTATGAATCCCTTCCAACTTGAGATATTCTATGATTCTATGTTGTCTTTTAAAGAAAAATGCAACGGTCTAAAATGGGGGAAAAATAAATATATCATTTCACTTTTTTGACAAATTCACAATAAAGTCACAGAGTTTTATGGTGAAACCTGCATAAAGAAAGAAAAAAATAGCTTGATAAAAGGACTGATACATGGAAAGTACTCATCATAGTACATTCCTGATATTAGTGGTCATATGATGGGGATATGGGAGTGGATATGGATGGGCAAAGTGGTCATAGGATTTGTGTTACATAATATTCTTCATCTGTTGCTCTCCAACAGGAGAGAAAAGAAACTTCTGGAAACCTGTCCAGAAAGCAGGGGACAAGGTGCCCTGTAACAGACTAACCCCCTTGGGGTCCCTTGGTACATCCATGCTTGCTGTCATGGTTAAGATTGTCAAAAAGTGATTTCTAAGCAGTCTCTGCTGAAATGTAAGGCTATTGCACCTATATTATGTGTTCCTTCCCACCCCACAAAAGGTTTATTAATTAAATCACACAACATTTCTGCCTGGTATTTAAATGCTGTGCATGGATTATCTTCATAG
The DNA here is from genome assembly GCA_020746105.1 of Trogon surrucura. Classification (NCBI taxonomy): domain Eukaryota; kingdom Metazoa; phylum Chordata; class Aves; order Trogoniformes; family Trogonidae; genus Trogon; species Trogon surrucura. The sequence goes on from CM036622.1 coordinate 53,944,909, forward strand.
TTCATCATCCATTCCTACAGAGATCAAAAAGCATGGCTCTGGCTCCGAGGAATATCTCGGTTAAAAAATGTAATGTTTTTGTTACACTGATCTGCTAACTACCTGTAATCAGAGCTACATCTGCCCACTCCATCGGCTGTGGGCAGCTTCTACCTCTGCAGATCAGCCTCAAACAGGAGCTACCTGATGAATTTATGCTGGGGTTCAAAGGACTTCAGTGGGATAACTGATCAATTAAAAGCAGAGTCATTTAATCTGCTTTAGATACAATTTCGATGACGAAGTTTAGAAGTACTTAAGTTTAAAGTTGGCGGTTGCGAGTTTCTTTTATATTCACTGGAACAATCACCCCAGGATCCTTTTACATTTTCTCAGTGAAAAAAAACATCCCTTTCTAGAGGGAGGTTCTTCTGACCTTTCTCAGATGCTTATTTTAGGATGAGATCACTTCCCGTCTCGCCGTCGGCTGTAAATGAGGCCAGGGGTGGACGTGTCCCAGTTAGACTTTCGGATACTGAAATTAGGGTGGATGGGCTACACCCTGCCAAGCCCCCCTACGTGAGCTGGGCACAGGACACCCCGGCTCCTGACCGGGGACCGAGCGGGCTCTCAGCCCGTGCTTGCCTCTTCAGTGGGTTTGTTTCCTGAGCTTAAGCTCTGAATGCTTTCGTGTTCCTCGATACACAAACCTCTGGACATCCAAAACTGAAGATGAGTTTGCAAGGCAGGTGGCAGGTGGAGGAGTACACCCCCCTTCCCCCATCTATTTATTTAGAAATGGAGCACATTGGGTATAATCTTGTTGGACAATGATAAAATGGACTTCATGGGGATACTTTCTACAGAGTCAGCCTTCAGAGTTGTTTCCACAGCCCACGAGAGTCTGACTGAACTGGGAATACAGTCTGGGAGGCTTCAGCATCTCTTCTGCTCTGTAATAACACACTTCAAGCAAAAGGGATCGTGCTCTTCACCTGCAAGAGCGAGAGGAGCCGAGGAAGGCAGGAGCTCAGCATGCTAACAAGCTGCATGCCTTTGTTACTGAGGCAATACAATCTCTTTGCACCTACTATTCCTTTCTGTGCCCATTTATAAGTGTTTCCACAATGCAAGTAGTGTTGTTCAGAGTTCTCCATGTCTGACTTGTTTTTTCAATCTCTGTTATACTATTATCTGGTGCATATTAACCCCTAGGTGCTTCGGTTTGTAAATGTATAAGAGATGCCAGAGGGAGAGTGAGGGAAAAAAATAACTAATCCTGCTTAAAAAAATAGCAGAATAATCTCTCTTTAACACGATTTTCTGTCACCTTCACCACAAGGTCCCTTTGCTCCAATGCCCAGAATTAAGAGACATACTTGGCTAAGTTGCTGCAATTCAAAAAACATGCACACACACACACACAAATAAATCGGTGCCCAGCAGTTCCCCATGGTACAATTGTTGGAAGCACAAACCATTTTTAAACTGATACCAGAAATGAACTTTTATTTTCAATCATATTTACTGTAAATTAGAAATTACTCAGTAAAATGCAATCTGTTAAGCAAAATGCATCCTGTCACTTTCAATTAACCAGCTAAAAGGTTGTTAATGAATAAATATTGACTTTTAGAGGAAATGCTTCTTAACCAGCTGCAGATCCATGTGCATGATATTTGACAAATGATCAATAGGGAGCTGGTACACTCCAGCTAACCTGGAGGTAACTGTTCAAAATGTCTCGACACAGCATTAAATGACAAGTCAGCCAGTGGCCTGGCTGCAGGGATAGAATAAAGAGATGCTGGGATATTGCAAAGCTGCCTTCCATTGATGCATCCGAATCTGCTGCCACTTCCAAAACTACACACCCAAGAGCATAAACTTGGAGACAGAAATCAGCCATTCAAGCACCCCTGCAACTTTCACTTGATTTTTCAAAGCCTTGCTCAGGGAAGTGGTTGAGTCACCACCTCTGAAGGTATTTAAAAGAATTGTAGATGTGGCACTTAGGGACATGCTTTAGTGGTAGACTTGGCAGTGTTGGATTATAGGTTGTACTTGATGATCTTAAAGGTCTTTTCTGATGTAAATGATTCTATGATTCTATAACTCAATGATTTTTTTGATAGACCAGGAATTTGGAGTGTAAATGAATGTTTGGAGGCTCTTTTTGAAAACTATAAAGGAGTTTTGTTGTTCACTGAAAGGAAAGCACATGCATGGATTAGATTTATACTCAAAGCCAAGTGCAAGGAGTAAATGCATTTCTAGATTTTTCTCCAGCTCTTGTTTTTAGTACACAGCAAGAACTTGTACATGGTGACTCTCTTTCACTCTGATTGCTTTAATTTCTATTCCTCAGATGCACCTGGATTCTTCTCATGTTCTTGTTCAGGTGATAAGTAATGCAGCACAACAGTAAAAGCTAACAATACTGTGCAGGGACCAATAAAGCTGAGCTAAGAACTGCTGGGCTTTTCTCTTGTTCATTGGCTGTTAAATGTGATTTCTATTATCTCACTGTTATATGGAACCTGTCAAAGCCCCATAGTCTTGCCGCTCACTGTTCCACTAGAAAGAAAAGACTCCATAAATTACCATACCTTTTGCTACTGAAAGGTGTGTAAAACTATTCTATCTGATTCATGGTCCCCTTTATCATAAGTGATAGTGGAAATGCGGAAGATTAGGAAGGTCAGATGAGTTTGGGATATCAGGCCAAATCTTTAAATCTTCTGAGCCTACTGTACTCTCACCGTTATCCCGAGGCCTGTGTCAGCCTACGTCCTCCTCTCATGTGCTCCACATCCAGTTCATCTTCTCCCCTGTTTTGGGACCCTGCTGGCCAAAGCTACCAAATAATCCAATGTATGTCAGAGCTTTATAGGTAAGCCTTGCGAACCTCTGCACTCAAACTATTTCCTCATGCCCCTGCATAGACAACAATGGCAGACAGGTATGTTGAAGAAGGGTTGAGAAGGCCATTACCTGTACAAAGTGTCTTAACTAATTAATTCAGGTATAGTCTCATGCTAATTAATTCAGGTGTAGTCTCTTCAGGAGCTCTTGAACATCTGCATAGAAGTGCCTTGCGTGGCATGTAGGACCTGACATATACCTCAAGGCACTTCAAGGTGGTAGTTTTTAGGTGTCTTCATTCTATCTGTGTGAGGAGGTTTTATTATTAACCTTTACAGGGTAGCATCACTTACTAACCAGGCTCGTCTGCCATTCTTTTGTTTCTGCTCTTTTCATCACAACTCAATTTCTGCCTAGTCAGATTTTACCCAGCAGCACTGACTTAGAGGGTGGCTTTTGGTAACAAGGGCTTTTGGTTGAGCCCTTGCTAGGAACCGTAAATTCCTTCTCTGGAGCTGTGCTGGTGGCGGCTGTAAAACAGACGGAGTGGCACATGAGTGTTTAAGGTATGTACCATATAGGAAGGAGACTGTCTCTTTGGTAAGGGTCCAAAACTTCAATATGATCAGATTTCTTCAGCTGGCCATTTGCAGAGAGATTGAAATATCAGGGGTATAATGAAAATCTCCAGGGACACATTACTTATCCTGTGCCAAAATCCTCATCGTCCTGGTGCTGTTACCTACAAAAGGGCATAACATTACCACTTAATATTTATGTTGCAGACTAAATTGGCAATGATTGGGCCATGTTGTGTTATATACTGAACAAATAAGTGAAGCTGCGTCTCCTGCCTCAGGGAATTTGTAAGATGTGCAAGGCATGGCAAAAATTGCTGGCTTAGAGGGGAGAATCTCCATGGAAAACCATGACATTTTCCCATCTCTGGGCTCTCTTCTCAGCTCCCTACACTAGCACAACAACCATCAGAATTTTTGGAGTAACTTTTATAGGAATCAAAGTCACTTTATGGGAACCAGTGTGGGCAATGTGAAGGAGCCAGTAGATCAGCTCTGGTTCTCAACCAGAACAGAAGGATCCTAGCAGATAAGATATAATAAAGACCATTGAAAGAAAATACTAAAAGGATAAGGGATAAAGTACCCTGTGATTACTGCGAAGTGATGCACATCTTTTTTTCCAGTCTACTCCTGCCTTGACTATCCTTCTCCTGCCATTACAATCTCACCTGAGCCAAGACCTGATCTCTGGGGTCTTTGCATGAAGATAACCAATGTCACACAGAGTCTTGTGGTGCCCAAGTTTACTTTCAGCTGGGCTACCCATGATCTAGTGACTCCTCCCAGCTAGGAAGTAGGCAGCAACTTGCACCGTGGACCTAGCACTGGGAGATGAGGGAGAAAAGTGGAGGATATGTGCTGAGTCAGACCTTACTGGAAACAGGTCGAGGTCTGTACAGTCCTGCTTAGCTAACACCTTTCTGTAGGGGGAAAGGACATGCAGAGTGTCTGATTCCATAGCTGGAATAAACGTAAATCTTGAACTAGTAAACGTACAAGGAGGGAGAGACAGAGCTTCATGCTCACAGTCACCTCTGTACCCAGTGGAGAACACGTTGTGGAGTAGCAGGACTGAGGAATTTTTTTAAGGGAATCCTTTCCCTGTGTGTGCAGCAGGGAAAGATAGCAGTCTTGTCACCCTCTTAAGAGTTTCTTTTCAGACACGCTCTTAAATAAGAGAGGATAGTGATTAAATTCTTTCCCTGTGAGCTTGCCTTTATGGGACAAAAGAAAAAAGGAAAGCAAACATGTAAACAGATATTAAACAGACAGACCAGCCTCCCATATTTAATCAGGCTCTGGGCTGTTGCTTGGCTTGCCTTTGGATGGAGATACGTGTGCTTGTGTTTCTGTGCTTGCTCCTGTTTGTATCAGCCTTTCTGCAGCCTCCTTCCCTCTTTACCTTGCTACCCATTGCTGTTGCTCCTTGTGCCTGAGCAGTACAGCAAACCAAAAATTTTGAAGTGGGACTTTTGCTGTTAAGAGTTCCTCTCCAAATATGTTTGGAGATGGTGTCTGTTTGTTCAGAAGAGCTTTTGAGTCCATGTAGAGGTTGGATAGTGAGGTCAGAGTTTGCTCCTGCAAAGGACACCAAACCAGATAGCTGCTGAGAGGGACGTTAGAAGCCAAAGCCAGGCTACGGGTGCAGGCAATGTTGCATCTTTTAAACATTTCAGACACATCCTGCTACACCGAGCTGCACCTCACAAGTGTGTTCTGTTGTATTATGTCAGGAGCTGACATGACATGAGGTAATTGGATTTGATATGACATAATCCACCCATAACACAATGTGATAAATGAAAGGACTTTCCCTGAGGCAAGCGGAAACCAGCTGGTACTGTACAACACCTGCATAAAGGGAAGGGTTTTTGTCATCTACTCCTGCCTGGTTGGGGTGGTGAGTTGTTCAGTCTATGCACATGCCTAACTGAAAGCTCAGAACGATTAATTGGTTTTTAAATACCACAGCACATTTTATTGGCTTGGAAACAATTGGAAGTTTCTGCAAATTCATATTAGCACCCCCCCACAAAAAAAAAAAAAAGAAGAAGAAGAAAGAAGAAAGAAGAAAGAAGAAAGAAGAAAGAAGAAAGAAGAAAGAAGAAAGAAGAAAAAAAAGAAAAAAGAAAAAAGAAAAAAGGAGAAAAAAAAGAAAAAAAGAAAAAAGAAAAAAACCCAAGCTCAGGTGAACATCTCGAATATGTGAGATATATTCAGTTTGCTTCAAACTCTTCTGATCTAAAGTTCCTTCTGCTCATTCCTGATACGTGCACGTATTTAACCTCTATCTTGCTGCTAAGGGGAACGTTGATGGGCCGATACCCATTTAGATCTGGTCTTGAGCAGAGCTTCTTATGGTGTTTCCTGCTGTTCTGCCAACACCAATGACCACTACGTGGTCAGAGTTAGCTGTGCCAGAGGTTTAACGTGGAAACGCCACAACTGAACTCCACAATCTATGGTCTTTTCCTCAGGGACATTCCAGACATTGATGTCCCCTGAGTGGAAAGGGAAAGCCATGAAGAGAAGATTGTTCATGGTTCAGGCAAGTGTTTTGGCACCTTAATTTCTGAATGAAGACATCCTGTGAAAAGAGCTGGAGGGATTGGAGGAAGACTTGCTTTAGATAAATTAAAAGGGATCTGATCCTAAAGGGACCTGTCCCCTGTCTGCTTTGATTCAGGTTACCGTCATTCAGTTGTTCTACAGGCTTCCTTTTCAACATTACTTTCTGGAATGCTGTCACCTCTTCATTCACTACAAATGCTTCAGAAAGGCATAAAAAAAAAAAAAGAGTAGTAAGAAATCCTGACAAATACAGGGATGTGAAGCAGAGGGCATCATTATCAACGTATGTGTCCTAATCCCTCTTGGCTTTGATGTATAGCTCATGTCTTAAGGAGTTTAGCATAGACTGTCTTGTGCATGTGGCACTCGCACTCTCATGACCACGCTCCTTATTTTTGGAGGTGCAGCATGTGAAGGTTCATGTTACATCACTTGGCTGTCAAAGAGATGAAATGCTCCCTTTTACCTCATTTCAGCCTCAACCTTACCTCCAGTATTTTTGTCCCAGAGGAAATCAGACAAAAATTGCAGATGAGAACACAACAGTGCTTGCTGCTGCCCAAAGCTCTGGTTCACTTTGGGGGGGCAAGACTTTCCCTCTATTGCCACCACCAGTACCAGCACCCATAGGGTCCCACAGACTTTGCTGTCCTCTTTGCTGGCCCTGCAGGAAGCAGGCTGGGCTCTGCTGAACTTCTTGACTTCCTCTGTTGTAAGCAGAAGTAGCTCGACTACAAAAACGAGGTGTGTGACTTATTATGATGATCTCCAAACAAAAGGTGATTTTGTATTCCTGTCAAAGGCTCTGCTGCACTCACCTCTTGCTGTTGTTTCCAAGTGTTCCTGCCAAGTGTTGCCATCCCAGTGGATGCTCTAGTGAGCAAAGGCAAACTGCATTTTAGTGCTGGCCTTGAACGTCCTTCGGCTGGGATTGGAAGAGATGCTGAATGTTATTCTAAGCTGTTTCTTTTGTGATGCCTTTAGTATAAATCTCTGCCCCCTTTCTTAAAAGCCAGCTCAGCCACATGAACTAGGCTTTATTTTATGAGGCTCATTATTTTTATATTGATGTTCATTTTCTGAAAATAGTGTGAAAGCTAAATGCATACAGCCCCCTGGACGTTTTAACAAAATCATATTTCAGTTGGAGTATTGATTGTCTATCTATAAAGCGATATATGGCCAGGAGTTAATGTTAACAGTGCACTATGTTAACTGAAGTAATGTAGTGAAAAACAAAAATGAGAGTTGGGCTTGCTTTACGTTTTGCTGCAGTGTGACACCTCCAGCTGAGCTTTATTGCTTCTCCTGAGTGTTAGGTAATCACAGAGATGACCTATAGCTGTTTCTCTTAATGGATGATAAGCAAAATCAGCCAGAGTTCATGGTTGCTACTATGGGGGTGGCACATAAACAATCCTCCTTTCATTGTGTTTACACACATTTTTTTTCTGTCCTTTGAGCAAGAAGCAGTTGGGTGCAGGCTCAGTGTTAAAGTGATCCCTACACTTGGTTGTTTCTATACACTTCAGCAGTCTTGGAACTGTTCTTGCTTTGCTGCAAATGGCTGCAATTTTTATGGGAACTGTATTTGTCCAATCATTTTCTCCCAGGAAATGAGGCTTTAAGGCTAAAAACAGCAATTGTTTAGGCTGCAAAGCCTTTCTTTTATGACTACTGCAGATATGCAGAATGGAGGACCCTGATCTGCATTATCTCCATCCATAGTAGGGTTGATCATCTCCTGTTCTCAGAAGTCAGCACCATCCCAGCAAATCCATAATCAGGCAGATTTTCTGGGTGTGTATTTTTTTTTTTCCTTAAAAGGGATCAGAATTTTGTTTCATACATTCATACATGTGGGAACATTGGTAAGTAGAGGAACATAGTGATCTGGCCGAAATCACATTGTTGCACCAAAGATGGGATCAAACCTAAAAAGTCTCTGATATAAAAAGACTGTGAGTGACCCCAAGAAATGATCTAGTCTGTTCCTCAGTCACTACGTCCCTTCAATTCAAACAAAAGCTTTTCCATCTGTTTTCAAAATCCTCTAGTGATGATAATTTCAAAGATTACCCCTGCAAGTTATCCTATTGCCTGAATTAAACCCCCTTAACTCAGTCTGGCCAGTGATTCTATCTCCTACTCACCATGATTATGAGAATAAGTTTTTTCCTCCAGTCTTTGCAGTTGCTTTGTATGTGTTTGAAACTAGCATGGTGGCAGTTTTCTGTATTTTCTTCTCTAGTCTTCCATGTTCTTATCCTACACAAATCACGTTTTCTGGCTTTCTGGTAATGATCTCTTTTTTTTCTTTTCTTCCTTTTTCTTTTTTCTTTTTCTTTTCCTTTTTCTTTTTCTTTTTCTTTTTCTTTTTCTTTTTCTTTTTCTTTTTCTTTTTCTTTTTCTTTTTCTTTTTCTTTTTCTTTTTCTTTTTCTTTTTCTTTTTCTTTTTCTTTCTTTCCCTTTCTCTCTTCTTTTTTTTTCGCCCTGTTTTTATTTCTTTAATTTTTGTTTAAATCTCCCCTTCTCTCGTTCCCATTAGTCTAACTTCTCCTGACATGCAGTGGCCAAAATGTGAAAAAGTTCTCCAGCAAAGCCTTTACTGGCAGCAAACAGAGCAGAAGGCTTTCTTCACACATCTCAAAAATGATGGTGCTCTTTGCATGCCTCAGCATGGTGTCTGCTGGTGTCAGCATAACCCTGTTGATTCGCATCTATTTGCCAATCCACTCTAACCCTCAAGTCCTTCTCCACAGAGCTGCCACCCAGCCTGTCGTTCCTGGCTTGTCGTCGTGCAGTTGTTGTTCCTCTCTGATCTTGATATTTGTTAAGGAGAAAAGCTCATTTGCATCTTATTTTTTTTCAGACCACTTCTATCGTTTGCCATTTTGATGATGATTTTGAACTCAAGCCCCGTGTTTTCCGGCGTGCTGGTTGCCCCTCCCTCTGTGGTGGTGTGTGTGAATATGTAAACATAAATGTTGTGCTGTCATCCAAATTGTTAGGGAAAATATTGCACAGTGTGACATCCCAGTCAGAACCTTGAAGATTTTTTCTTGATATATACCTCCTCCTTGCAAGTGAGCTGCTGATTACTACTATACTAATACATATTTTTTCCCTGATAGTTTTGCATACTCCAATAGAGGTTTCATCTTGACCATATTTCTGTGACTTGCTATGAAAAAATATAAGCTGCTGAAACTGAGGTACAATCTCTTCTGCTCCTCTTCCATTCACCCTGTGAAAATGCATCAGATTGGTTTAGGAATTATTTGATGTAAAAAAAAAAAAGATATCCAAACTTGGGTACTGCTCAGTGTTCCTGGGTATCTCTTAGATATTTACAAACAGTTTCATCTTTTGTGTTTTATTTTTATAGAAAATGAAGTTAAATTGCTTTTCCATTCTTTCTCTCCCTTCTTTCTCCACTGTTGTTTTCCTGCAGTTGTGTTACTCCCTCTAATCACTGCCATCCTTCAAGAGATCCAGGTGAGCCCTGCCAAAAGCTGTGAAAACTTTTAGCCAACTTTTGCGATGCCATGTTTTCGTACCCATTTTGTCTCTTCACTGTCACCCAGTGCTGAGCTGCTGGTTGCTCTTCTCCTGCTAGCTAAACTTCTGGGAGATGCATAGAGCAGATATTCAGAGTCTGTATCCTAAACAGAGAGGTGGATGGTCTCACCTAATGACTGGAGCACTTCTCAGGAGTTGGAAGACTTTAATCTGTTGTGTCTCTGCTGCAAGGCTTCCACTCTTTCTTTGAATGCGAAGATCCCCCAAGCCAAGGAGAAGACATTTGACTGTCATCCAGTGCCCTTTTCTGGGAGGAGGAGCTTCAGCTTCCAGTCCCTCCTGTTTCAGGGACTGTTTTTGTCATTTAATGTGATATTTCATGCATTTTTTGGTATGTAAAGTGAATAATTAAACCACATTAAATCTCTTCATAGACTGTCATTCAAGTTGAACATACCACTAATTTGGCTGAGCTTAATTTACTTTGTAAACTGAATTAGTGACACACTAATTCTGAATGAGAGTGTGCGTATTAACCTAATGTGGATTAAATAATCCAAATTAACTTAAAGTGTGAACAGAAAATGAATTAATTTTTCTGAATGTCCCAGTGTAGGCTCAATACATCAGTCATCCTCTGTTGTGACTGCTCTTCCCACGCAGGGAAGGTTTCATCTCCAGCAGTTCCCTTCTTCTTTGCTCCATGGGCCTCTCATTTCTCTGTGTGGGTGATGACCAGATCCTGACGGATCACTGGTGATGAGTTGGATTGGCTGCAAGGGATCAGGGCAGGGTTCTGAACGGGAAAAGAAGCAAGTGTGGAGAGCACAGAGGCAATGTGAAAAGCTCTCAACCTACAGTTAAATGAAGGAGGGAGCAAGACCACAAAAAGGGAAAGAAAAAACCCTCTTCCTCTGCATTTAGCTTTGTTCCCCTTTAATCACCACTTCGGATGTACACTGAAGAGAAGGGGTAGGCTCACGGCTCCTGAATGTAAAGCAGGACACCATCCATTACTTGTGCTGCGTAAGCATTAATAATCCCATTGAGCGCTTTTTCACTTGTGCCTTGATGCTAATGCCTTGTACATCAGCTTTCTCATTCATCCACCTTCATCGGGAGCTCTGGGGAGAAAACTAGAATCAACCACAGATTACTCAGACTTGCCGAGTGTGCTCTGCCCACTGGAGAGTACATCCTCAGCTCAATGTATGTGCATAACTCCCATTCACATTAACAGGAGTTATGTGCTTACATCCACAGGAGGCTCTTCCCTAATGTCTGGCGTCTTCTTTCATCATTTATGGTACTGAAATGACCCGCAAATTGTAGGGGTGAGGAGTGAACACCATACACTGGAGAGACGCATGGTTACACGTAGACTGGAGATCCCCTCTTTCTTACACTGTGACAGTGCCTGGCCCAGGGCATCTTTGTTCTCTCCTGACTAATACGACAACTTCTAGATAGTTTTACACTATTTTCCCCATGGAATTGAAATAAGACAGAATTTAACCTCCCAAACGCTTTGACATCCCTGTAGAATAGATTTATGCCAACCCTACGTGAAAGGGAATTAGCCCTATGGCAACAATCAGCAATTATACATGCCAGGGAAGAAGAGCAGTTACTGCAAAGGGGATTAATTAGAAGTAATGGGATAAAATTGAGGGGGTGGGGGAGTTTAGTTTGAATATTAGGTCACGCTTTACAATGTTGCATTTCACAGCCCCTGGAATAGTCTCTAAGAGGGGAAGTCACTCTGGGAATTCAGATGTGTACAGAGTGGGAAGCCTCTGAAGGGGCTTTACCTGCCTCAGCATCAGAGGGGTAGGATATGAAAAGGATGGAACTCTCCTCATGGTGCATCAGAGTGAACCCTCTGGCATCCTTGGTTCCTCTCCTCCTTGGCAAAGAGGGCACAGGCTGTGGATAGCTGAGCTGCCCCAGAGAATATGAATATAATATGAATATATACCCCACAGGTATGAATATAACTATGCTGTAAACAAGAGAAATACAAATCAGTGAAACAACACCTTTCTTTTCTTCGGGAGTGCTAAAGTCTCATACCTTCAATGTCTCTGGGTGGACAGTTGGTCAGAAATAGAAGAATCCTCATGACCACACGTGAAAAACCAGTGTGCAACTGGGGAGAATACTATTCTCTACAAACCTTGAAAGACAGTGTAAGAGGAAGACTTGGCGAATCCACTCTTATGTTGCTCCTACTGCCATAACTGCATGGCATGGTTGGGATTCTTTGTGCTTCAGAGTGCCTACACATGGTTTCCATTTTGTCTGGAGCCTGGAACATCCTTCCTGTCCTGTTGATTAGACAGACACACCTAAAGGATGGAGACTTGCATGTTGTCCTGTGGAGAGTGTGTCCCACAAAGCACATGGCAATGCAAACCTGGGCCCAGGCTCAGGGAGGGTAATGATGTAGGTATAACCAAGATGGCTCTGTATAGGTGTAGGCATAGGTTCATTTATAACTGTGCAACAGTCAATTTTTAAGGCAGATCTCACTTTGTGTCGCATTCAACACCATGGTCACAGCTCTAGATGTTGCTCTGAACAATAATATCCTATTCTAACAGTGGACAAAATTGGTGAAAACAGGATGGTTCCTTGTAATTCTTTAGTGCTATTCCCTAAGCATTTTTGAATCTGGTTTTCTTTGTGTTCTCCTCAATTTGTTTTTCTCCTGACATACTTGATTGGGTCACAAGGTTCATGAGTGTGATCTTTTAAACCTCAAAATACCCATAAATTTTGGGGCTGCATTGTCATGGTGCTCTGCACCAGTTTGTGCGTTTCTGGCTTAGATGATCCAAGTTGCCTTTTGCTGGGATTTGTAGTGCTTTAGTGACAGTACCTGCCAAGATCATGCATCTACTCTGTTCAAAACCTTAAAGACCACAGGACATCGTGATGATAATGAAGTCTGGTTTACTACTCAAAGATCCTGTCTCTACTTGTAACAAATCACTAGAGCAGAAAAAACCATCATCCTACTCTATCAGTACCCTATAGATCTTTCCTTCTTCTCCCAGCATTCCTTCCCACCCATGGTGACATGTCCACAAGGAGTTACAGCCTGCTCTACAGCCAGGTGAAGGTTTGCCCGAAACATGATGATACTGTGCCTTCATTGACAGAGCATTTATTTATAGTTAATGGCATTTTTGACCTTCCTCATCTCCTTACTGCTCTTTTAAGTCTGCTTTAATCTCATTACATAAGGAAGTAAGAGCCTTAGAGGGAGAATCTCTATCCAAGCAGGCCAGCTCAGATAAAGCTCTAAGCACTATAGGGTGAAAAACCCCAGTATCTGGTTACCGGCTACATGTGAATCAACGGGAGTGAAGAAATGACCTGGCAGCCAAGTGAGAAAAAGATTTAGAAGGAGGCTCATTCCTCCCTCTGCTTCCCTTTTGGTTTAACTGGACTTTTCCCAATTCATCTGAGTAAATAGAAATACAATCAGCCACTGACTCCTGGGCTTTTTCCACAAATAAGAAGTAGATTCATCCTTGTGAAACACCAGAGAGGAGGTGATCTCCTGATTTCTGTTTCTCCAGGGAACTGCTGAAGGCTAGTTTGGTAAAATTTTCAGCAAGTCTAACACTTGCTTTGTGTTCACAGGAGGAATGGTAGCTCTGCTTCAGCCAGCTTCCTTCTCCATCCCAACCTGTCCCAGAACAGGAGACCATCCATCCCCACATAACCAGCAGAGGTGACAGGGATGCGCTGGGAATACAGGGAAGAGATGTATGTGTTGTGCATAGTATAGACTTGAATGCTCTGAAAAGAGTCTGAGGCTGTGTGCTCGCAGCTAAATGAGAAATCCCTCTGTCATTGGGGTTGTGGGAGTTTCTACTTGAGTGTTAAACAGCTGGAGGCAGAAGTCCCAGTACACCCAGTTGAGCTCTTCCACAGACAGAGAAGGATCCACAGTCTCAGAGCATTGGGAATTTTCCAGATGGGTGCAGTAAATATCCCTCTCCTGCGTAACTCCCCAAAGTCACAGTTTTTTTCATCCATCTCTGCAGGCTTTCCTGGGCCACCATCACCTCTGGTCTTAAATTTAGCCTTTCAGCAATGCTCAGTAAGAGCAGAAGCGTTTAATCTCCCATGCTGCATCCAGGCTGATGCTCCACTTTTTATTGTCTACATATATCTGTAATTATTAACTTACAGCAACATTTCATTGGCCAATAAATGTTAGTTATGGTATATTTGGTAGCTTTATGAAATGTAATTAGTGCTAGAATAGTATGAGATACTTGGGAGCTCCAGCACTGGTAGATGAACCTTTTATGAGCTGTGGGCATTTAATTCACTTTAACAGAAAAGACATAAACAAATAACAATATTGCATCCTTGGACTGTCCATTTCATCTTGTTTGCCTGCCTGGCTGCTGTGTTTCTACAGTTTCCTTATATGATTTTTAGCTCCCGCAGGCTTGTAGTAAATTGATCATTGTTAGTTCTGAGATTCAAATTTCCCTTTATACCATCTGCAGACCATTTATTACTGCTTATCATATTGCGTTGAAACCTAGGAACCTACACCAGTTTTAGAGGTCCTTGCTCTAAGAAGTGTAGAAAAGATAAATTTGGAAAAATACTATTAGCAAAGTTTTCAAAGAATGTGTTGGGGTTTTTTGGTTTGTTTGTTTGTTTTTCCAGTGTGGTAATCAGAATGAAGCATATACCATTTGGATTAAACTAAATTATGTTTTCCTCCAGGTTATCTGGCCAAGATAAATAACCCTAAATGCCATATGAATCAAAAAATTCCTCTCAACCTGGAGGAATGCATTTTTTACTTGTTATTTGTCCAGAAAGAAAAGAGCTCAAAGACCAACAATTTTCCAAAGCAGTGGATATTTCAGAAGATTTGCAGTAGATGCTGGAGACCCAAATTCAGCTATGGTTTCAGGCAGAGAAACCCAACGTCTGCTCCTGTACTTGCCAGAAGAGGACTTTAACCACTACGAGAAGAGCTGTTCTTGGGTGAGATGCACTCAGTATTTCTCTGTGGCTCCATTCCACTTTATGCAATCAAACACTCACAGGAACAGGGGTAGATTTGGGTCTACCAACTTCTAAAGTGGACGTCCTGGATGCCTACAAGGAGGATCACCAGCTCAAAGCAGGCCAACTCCAACAAGATGTCTGCCTGAACTGCAGAGGCTGCAGGTCTAATTTACTCTGCCTGAATAAGAGACCCAAATTTGCAAGTAACTCCAGGCTGATCAAAAAGTATTCTTAGCATATTTACTGGTTTGTCAAAAGAGCTGTCCTGGAGCTCTGGTTATTATTTCTGCTCTATGGGAAGTTAATGTGAGGCAAGTAAGAATTGAAGTCCAGGCACACTGGAGAGCCAGTTGCAGGTGTGAAGACTCCCTCACTATGAGGTCTCAGTGGTGAACATCTGCCTGCATGGGTCAATCACGCAGACATCTCCTGTGACTCCTCAGTAACAGGAAACTCATTCTGCAGGAATAAGTTTAATTTTCAAAAAGACGCTAAGCTTGGTCCTAAGTTTCGTTCTCACCACTGAAACCTTACTCATAGGATCATAGAATCATTTGGGCTGGGAAAGACCTTTAAGATAATCAAGTTCAACCAATAACCCAACATTGCCAAATCCACTACTAGACCACGTCCCTAAGTGCCACATCTACATATCTTTTAAATAACTCCAGGGATGGTGACTCCACCGCTTCCCTGGGCAGACTGTTCCAATGCCTGACAACCCTTGCAGTGAAGAATTTTTTCCTAATATTTGATCCAAACCTCCCCTGGTGCAACTTTGGGCAGCGTCCCCTTGTCCTATCACTTGCCACTGGGGAGAACAGGCCAACTCCCACCTCATTACAATCTTCTTTCAGGTGGCTGTAGAGAGTCATAGGGTCTTCCTTCAGTCCTCTTTTCTCCAGGCTAAATAACCCAAATTCCCTCAGCTGTTCCTCATAAGACTTTTTCTTGAGCCCCTTCACCAGCTTCATTGATCTTCTTTGGACACACTCCAGAACCTCAATGTCTTTCTTCCTGACAAAGCTTTGTTTATCATATACAGAATCTCCCCAGCAAGAACTTCTGTGTAGTCTTTCCCCTGTCCCTCACTCTCAGGGGTCTTATAGTATTATTAGCTGAAATCCACAGGCATGTGCTAATCTAGTGAAAAACAGAAAATAGGATGAGCAAACAAAGCGGTGCCATTAAGAAGCCTTTTGGAACTGCCAGCATCTGGTACAGGGTTGTTGGCACGTTGCGGGACTGGTCTCGGTGAAGGCTGACAAAACCAGCGGGAGGGGGAATTTGCTTGTCATCCATTGGATTATACCTGATTTATGGTTTTGCTCGTTGACTTCAGAAATCTCGCAGTGGCGAGCTGCATTGTCTTAACTTTGCATTTGTAGATTATCCACACTGCAGAGTTATAAATCCTTCGGAGCACAGTGTGCTTCCGAAGCCTAATTATATTGTCAGTGATAGGGTCTGGAGCGGGAGTGTATGTGCTACAATGCTCTGCTGGCCCCGAGTTCAGGAGGCATTCATAGAGGCATTTTATCAGTCAATTTCATGAGACATTAATTAATGAGATACTTCAATTAGATCATTTCTGTCACTAGGAAGGAATTATTCTTCATGGTCAAGATTACATCATCTTAATTAGTCCCTCTCCAAGTAATTTGCTTCTTTTCAAGCCCCGAAGAAGGGTACATTCATTATAGATAATTAATATTCAAGTTAATTGACTGTACCCTACAATTCATGGAGCCCCTTTGAAACAGATTTTCTAGTTAGGCATCAGGAAGGGCTGTTAAAGTTGTACTGCGCAGTCCTGTGTAAGGCTTCCCAATCATCCGGGGAACCAAATGATAATTATCAGCCCCAGGCCTGCCTTAGCACTCCAGTTACTGCTCACAATAGAGCGCCCATTCTGAAAAAGTACTCTATAGATACGAAAGTTGAGACTAGGTTAGGCTAAACCTCTTGTATTTATGTATACATCAAGAAGGGAATCTATTTTTTTTTTTGTTAGCACATACATTCTTCACAGCAAAATGACTTTGATTTGACTATTTCAGTTTTAAAAGGGAATTTTTATAACAAGCTAATCAGGAATAACAGATACTTGAAGCTCAGAAGCTCTGTTTGTTTATTCTCTCCAAAGATAGGTCATGCAATATTAATGTTGTGTCTTTTAATGTTGCCAATAATCCACAGAAACCACCATACCCCACTCAGAGTAGTAAATTTAATGGAAATGTTCTGTATCGTATGCAAACACTGTTGCATAAATATTCTTTCCTGCTATTTGTGGTTAACTTTTTACAATTGACTTATGCCGAAACTTTGTTTTTCTCTGTTCTGTTTCAGACTATAGCAGTGATTTTATAATTGAAATTGCTGCCTGCCTAAAATCTCAAGAAGCTGGAAAGTGAAATGCAAGACAGTGTTACCAAAGGCAGTTATTTTTTTTTTTTTTTTAAATATTGATAACACACACAGGCTAACAATCTTAGAAGCATTTACAAGTTTAGAATAAACAGCTACAACTCCCATTGAAGCCAAGGAATTGTGCGGGCTGTGCTTGCACCAGGGCTAAATCTGCCTAATTGCAAGTGCAATATTGCTGCTCTTCATTTTTATGCAGATTACCGAACCCGTCTGATCCAAGGCAGAGCTTCTGAGGAAAGGAGGCACAGTCCATACATGTGCAAGTCTTTGTTTTTAAAAACAAACCTTCCCCTTTGACTTCGACTTTAAATAGTAGAGCCAGGCAAATAATGTGGATAACGTCATTGAATATGCGCTCAGATTTTGGCATTTTATAGCTCTTCCTGTCTTCGTGCCACGTATTAGTTTCCTGTGAGTAGTCTTTCAAACAAATTAAATGGCAGGAATGTTAGTGGAAGCAGTGAGATATAAACAAACACTGAATATTCAGAGTGACTATTTTTATTCCCAGCAGAAACCTAATTTTGAGATCAGACTCTCCAACTGTGGAGAAGAAATATTAGTATGAGTACAACAGTATTTCTGTGCCGTACTGTTACAGAAGCTTGCCAGGAGCAGGGTGCCGTTGAGTGAGTGCACACAAAGTGAGATTTGGGGCAAATCTGGATGGGAGAGGGTTTTTGGCCCATTCGGTCTATCTGCTGCCTGCATGGCATGGATGGTGAGGAGAAAGGAGTCTGCTATCACGCCGTTCTCAGGAGGGTCTGTTTGAATAGATTAGTAGCAGCAATGAACACAGTCTAGGAGCTGGATATTTGAGTTTAGTGATATGGACGTGGAGTTGCTCCGTTTGTATTGCCCAACCTGCAGACCTCCCGACCTCCACCAGTCACCCTGTGAATCTCACTGCAGAAGGTGAGCACCAGCCCCACAGCAGCCCTTCAAGGCAGGGAACTGGGGTGCTTGTTGGGGGCTACCCTAACTCCTGAAGTAGCTGACACTCAATCTGCTTTTCTTTTCCACAGCAGCAGTGGCTTTGTTAGCTGTCTGGGGCTTTCGACTACACGAAGCTCTTTTGCTGAGATGTTACCTGTCCTGAATATGCAACAGAAGATACTCAGTGCAGAATCCCAAGTAATGAATAATTTTGGAGAAGACTGTATTCTGCATTTGTCCAGGCAAGGAAAGGTTGGGGAAGAAAAAAAAAAAAGGTGCATAAACTTCAGCTAGGAAATACTTTTCTGAGAATTGTTCGTCCAGGGCTGTTAAAAATGTAACTTGAATTAACATCCTGCCACTTGCTTAGTGCCTCTGCCTAATTCTGTTTTCTGTGATTGATTATCCAAGAACAATTCTCGGGAGCTTGCCCAATTTGTTTTTATTGCTAGTTAGGCCAATGGAAAGCGATTATCTAAAACTTCTTGTTATCTGTCCCCCTTCCTTTCTCCATCTGCACCCCTTTTCTCTAGACAACTCACACCAGTCCTAGCCCTGTCCCCTGCATCATTTCTGCCTTTGCTTTGCCGATATCTTTTTCTGCTCTTGGTACCCCACAGAATATACTAGAAGCCTTTTGCTGTTGGTTTTATAGTCCATCAGAGTCGACATTTGGTGGTCCAAATCAAACCCATGTTCTTCTGGCACCCGGTTACGAGACTACAGGCTCTGCCTTTACCAGCACAGAGTGTGGTAAGTGCACAGAGAGAAAGCAAAGGACTGCACTGCTTCAGCTGCAATTTTGAAAGGGTTTCTTTGTTGATTCGGGGATAAAACCATGCAAAAAAAGCATTTCTGATTGTGTTACGAACTCTCCTGCCAGGCTGCCTGATGCCATGGCTGTGAACACTGCTCTTCCAGCTCTGAAGATGGAGCACTCTCTGCATAATAACTACCATAGGGTTAGTCGAGCAGGATCACGGCAATATTTTTTTGCATCTCTGGAGCAGACAATTTGAAGATCTCAAATTGCTCTGCAAACAAATGTGAAGGTCACTGGCATTAACCCTATTTCAGCACTGGCCAATTTAATGTCCAGAAGGTCCATACTGTGGAGATGATGAACATGTGCACTTTGAATTGAAGTCTGGAGAAGCTGTGGGTATTTGATGTCCGTGGAAAGCAGGGATCTCGTTGGGGATTTTGTTGAAAGTACATAGAAGAATAAATAGGAAGTCTTGACTCCCAGTCCTCTCTTCCCATCACTGAATCACACTAAAGGGTAACTTGTTTAATCACCCTGTGTGTGTACAATACCAGCCTGAGGCTTTTAACAAGTATTTAGTATTTCAAGGGATTTGTTTCTTATGAAGCAAAAAATACATGCACTTTGAAAATGCTCCCGATATCTGTGAAATTCTAATGTTTAAACTGGGCTTTTCTGAGCAGCAGCTGACTTGGACACATTTAGGTGGCTCACTGTTCCTGCTTGAACATCTGAAGATGCTGATGGAGATTTTTGCAACATTACATCATCCTTCTCAGTAGCCCAGAAGTTTTAGCGTGAACTCATTTTCTTATACCATGGTTTCTGTCCCCAGGCCTTTATTGACATCTCCAGGCCCTGACTGACTCCAAATTAGGAATGAAATGCCCTGAGACAGAAAGCACTCGTCAGCACACCCTGTATACTGAATAATTATAGCAAAAAACCATGTCCATTGGCAGAGGTGAGCAAAATTATGGAAAAAGAAGATAATGGAGTCCACTGGAGCAAAAAATCCATTTCAGCACAGATCTCTGAGAGCTGGGAGAGCTGTCTGCAGCGAGAAAATAACAAATTGCGTGTTTTAAACTACATTTTTCCTTGCAGAGAAGTCCACGGACTGTGGAGAGCCAGGTGGATACTGGCTTTGGACAGCTTGAATCTGGAGTCCCACAGTCCTGCTAAGACGAGCTGGAGATTTGAGAGATGCTTAGGGTAGGAACGGCCTCCCAACACCATGATTTGGCAGACACAGGGCAAGAGGCAGAAATCAGTATTTTCTGAAGTGAGTGATAGCCTCTGAAATTGTGAGGCAAGTCAGTCACAGATTATGCTGTAACCTTTCCATCACGCAACTTAAATGTATTTCTGCAGGTCTTATTGGTGTAGTACAGTACACTCAGTATAGCAGCATGGACTGTTTTCCCAGATGAGCATTTCTTTTTTAATAATCTCCAGCTTTTCAAGAGAAAACTTCTTTTAATTATGGTTGTCATATGTTTGGATGTTTGCCCATCGTTCTATCATCTGGTGTTTGCTTTGCAGGTAGGGACAATTGCTGGAGCTCACAGAAAGCATTTTTCTACTGGTTTCTCCTCCTAGAGAAGAATGGTCATGGCCCAAATCTGCAGTCAGAGAAATGTGAGTCACTTCCATACGGTGCTTTGAGTGTGATGGGTTGTAAACAAAGGGAAAAAGGGAAGTGGTCCCTGAGTGAAGTCATGAGGGCTGAGGTGAAAACCTGAGGGGACCTTTCCAATGAGCACCGAAAATATCCATTGTCTGCATTCTGGAGGAAGTATTTTCAAGCATTTCCCCCTCCTTTTTCTTTTCTCTTTTTGCCTCTTCTCTCTTTCAGCCTCTCCTTTTCATTTTCAATTTCAGCCACTTGACGTTCGGTTATTTTTGAAATGGCTATGAAAAAGGGAGACGAAAATGAAGCTGTCATAAGGGAAATTGAAGCGTGGGGAAAAACCACAGCAGCTTATTCCAGACCTTGTTTAATGAAAAGTAATTAGAAAATTTCAAAACATGCTGCAAGCTGCAATCCCATTTTCTCTTTATTCGTGATGGACAAAAACCTTGAAGCTCTGGTTTCCTGTGATAAAAGCAACCAATATTTTCTTTTTTAAATCATTTTCCCCATTAATAATGTAAAGGGCTTTTGCATCTCAAGCAAACACAAAATTCAGAGCTCTGCATTCTCTCTAACTTTTCTTGTCCTGCTCCCCCAACCCGGTTGACAATAACCTCTGTGTCCTACATCCTCCCTGGGAGTGCCCAGAGCTGCTGGTGAACTGGTGCTGACTCATGGAAGGAGACAACTTGTGTTCGTACTCTGTTCTCCGTCATAATGAAGAGCTGGTGGGACTGGTCAGGCTGTGTCTTTTCAGTTTAAACGGTTTTTCAGGTGACAGTGAGGGAAAAAATTAGAAGGCACTAAAATCAAGAATGGAAAGAGGAAACAAAGACTGAACAATTACTCAGATTTTTTCAAAGTGCAGGACCTACCTCGACCCAATGAAATGATCAGACGACACACATGAAACAAATAAAAGGCAGTATTTTCCACTTAAAAAAAACTATGGAGCTTGTTGCCATTCTGTGCCACAGAGACTAAATGTTTAAGGGTACTTGACTAAACAGTTTTGAAGGATAGTCTTACAGGTGGCTGAAATATGAATCAGATGAATCACCAGGTAAATCTAAACCACTGAGTAAAGACAGAGACTTCCCTACCTGTTATCCACCCCATGAGTGCGCCAAGCAGTGTGGCAGGAGAAGCAGTTTTATTCTTGACTTCTTTAAGCCCTTCTCTGATTATTTTTTCTTCTCACCTGTATTGTGTCTCCACTGCTTGGAGCCGAACCTCTTCAGAAACCTAGATGTCTTCAACTGTTAGCACAAAGCCTAATACCATGAAGCTTTAATGTTCTTGACGTCTGTGCATTCTTCTTTAGTACAAGTAAATACTTACAATTTCTATGAGCTATATCATCTTCAATTAGATCTTCATGAATATCTTCTGGTAAAGCAGGGCTTATAATAAAACTAGTCTTTGGTTTTACACTTACTGAGTGATGAGTGAAGTTCTCTCTTTGAAGTTATTTCCCTACTTTCTCCTCAGAATAAAGTGGAAAATACCTGAAGGATATAAAAGGGCTGCTTGCTGTGGGGGTTTGTATTGCAAGTGGTGGAGTATTTTTAAAGAGATCTAACTAGAGAACCCCAGGAGTGCATTGATTACACAGAACTAAATATATCAATATGCATGTCAAGGTAGAGGTGTTGTTTTGCTACTGGCCACAGGCAAAAGAGGGAATGTGAGCTTTCCATGTGCAGAAGAACAATAATGGCATTTGATGATTCAAGTAAAAGCAGTTAAAAAATGCCCCTTATGAAGTTATTTTCTTAAGTATAAATAATCTCCAAGTGCTACAACGCTTGTCCATCTTTGCATATGTTTATTATTCAGCAGTATCTAGTTAGGCTTGGTTGTGCCTTGACACGTGGAAACCATTTGAATGATCAGGATGTGATAATTTTGGGGTTGGTGGGGCAGCAACAGGGGGATGATCTGTAAACGTGAACAATGAGGGTCTAACCCAGATTTTCCATTATGACAAGCATGTAACTTGCACAATATGAAGATTTTTTAAAAAAATTAAAATTGCCTGGGAGACAATTTGGATTCAAATAATGTTTTCTAGAAGGAGCTGCCTGCTGGCAGAGTGTCTCAGTCCGCTGTGTGTTGACAAGCCCAAAAGCAGAGTTAAGAGGCCCGCTGAAGCTGACTGAAGTCAGTGTCAACAAAGCTGGGATTTCTTCCAACCAAAAGCTGTGCCACCAGTGTGAAATGTTTGTCAGGCTGTAGAGAGGAACAACTAGAGGAGCTACCAAAATATTTAACTGAGATTCTCAGAGAGGCATTGGGTTTCTATGAAAAAAATACTGCAGTGGCATTCAACATTGAACAGTGTTTTCTCCAGAAGCTTTCTTCATTTTCCACTTTAGAAGGACATCGTTGGGAGATGTCCAGAGAGTTGCAAGCTATTTAATGTTAAGGGCACAGGGGAGCTGTGTGGGGCTATCAGGAGGCTGCAGGTCAGCTCTAGTTGGATTTAGGATGTTCAGTTCCAGCCCTACAATTTGCAAGCACCACCTCAGCAAGCTTCTGCTTAGTACTGGTGTGCTAAACTCAGTTTCTGCCCTGAAAGCATTCCCTGGGAGCAAATAAACCCCCTGCAGAGGGAGAATCGGCCTATCTCCATGATCTTTGCTGACTGCCTAGGGAAGGATGAGTGACAAGACCTAAATTAGGCTCCAGTTCCATGGTGGTTCTGTCCTGAAAATAGCCTGTGCAAGAAAGATCTTCTAAGGCACATGGAAGAGATGAAAGGAATGAGCAGTTAGAGATAGTCTAACGCCTGATGTTAGGCATTAAATCTGTTCCCACTAGCACCTGGAGTTCACAAAGCACCTCAACCTTGACATTGTTGGGTGCTGTCTCACACCTATGCCTGAGGGAGTGCAATTTCTTCATCGAATGACTGTAGTTTGGAAGCATCAGGTGCATGCTTATTGATTTTTAAGTCAGCAGGTTAAACACATTACATTCATTCTTTTGATTTCTTTTTGCTCTTTGACTTTTCTAATCTCCTTCAAAGAATTTTTATTTCTATTTCTGTGAGTTACTCCAACTGTTCTCAGGGTATTGTCACCTCTAGGTCCACAACGGTCTTGTGTCAGCCCTAGACTGTCATTGGCATTCTCTCCTGGGAGATGGAGAATGTGGATCTGAATTCCCTGAGGCAGAGAAAGCCATTAAACCTGGGTCTCTGACTTCTCCAGGCTTCACGTCACCAGTGATTTCCTAAAACTAGGACAACTCCACACTTTCTGTGGATGTCCAGCCCTCACTCCAGGAATGAATCATGCAATTTCTTCTGAGTATTTTTAATATCAAGTACAGACAGCCCTGAAGAACAGACCCCCTCCACCTCCGCCGCAGGGGAGTGTGCTAACCAGCAAGTGAATCTCACTTGTTTCTGTCAAGAAGAAGAGGTTGAGCAGATGAGATGGAAACTTTCCAAAGACCCTGTGGTTTGGTTCTTAGGACAGTCTCTAGGGAGACAAAAGAATGTGTTCACATTCTAGTGGGCAGCAGCAGACCTCCCATCACAAGCAGCATTGGTCTTACTGAGGTCTAGTAACTGACACCTCTGCCAGAACTCCTGCTGAGGAATAGCTGGGAAAGAGGAGTGACCTCATCTAGGTTTCAATAATATAAACATAGAATCAAAGAAACATAGAATATTTTGTGTTGGAAGAGATCTTTAGAGGTCGTCTGGTACAACTCCCCTGCAGTGAGCAGCGACATCTTCAACTAGATCAGGTTACTTAGAGTTCCGTCCAACCTGACCTTGAAAGTTTCCAGCGATGTGACAGAATAACCTGTTCCAGCATTTCACCAACCTCGTTGTAAAAAAATTCATCCTTATATCTAGTCTAAATTTACTCTCTTTCAGTTTAAAACCATTATCTCTTGTCCTGTTGAAACAGGCCCTGCTGAAAAGATTGTCCCCATCTTTCATTCCCCAGGCACCTCATTCGTGTCTGGAATGGTTTAGTGGAAGCTGGATTTGGTAGGACCAATACTTCAGGGATTTTGTCCCTTTTTAGAGGCAGCCCAAAGCTGATCTGTGATCCCCTTGATTCCTGTCACTTCAGTGATGCTAAGTTGCTCCCTCTGCCATTCCAAAAGATGCTACCACACTCACATACCACAAACATCACATTTTCCCCAACTCCTCCAGAACTTGTCAGAGCTGTTTGTGTCAACTACTGCTTGTGTCAACCAAATGGATCCTTGTCTAACTCCCCATGTATCCTAATGCTTAGGATGAGTCCCAAAATGAGGTCTTTTGAATAAGAGTGACTAACTGTGACTTTACGCACAGCAGCTCTGGCAAACACACAGACAGCAGCACCTGTGTGAGTTGTCTTTGAGGCAGGGATTTGGCTAATGGCTTTTGAGCAGTAGAAATGAAGCTCCACCTGAAAAACCAGGAGGAACCCAAGGCAAGCAAATTGGTGAGGATGCTAAAGACAGCTCTCCTGTTTTTGAGAAAACATCTGTGTGCTGCTGTGCTCACAGTTGTTTACAGTCTCAGCTTTATTTCTCATCGAAAGGGCAGCTGCTCGATAAGGCATCGGTTGGGAACCAGCTTCTTACTCTGTAAAGTTGTACAAAACACCCATTGAGGCTATCACAAGGAATCTCTGCAATAGCCTCAGTGGGTGTTCACCTGAGAATAAGAGAAGACATGAATTTTAAAGAGGTAACACTCCCTAGAACAAGGGACTAATATGAAGCAATTCCTACTTGCTTTGCCACCTAACTAAAAGAGGCATGGATCATTAAAGTGCATGCTTCCTCAGCATCTGGGCTAGTGATCCACCGTGACTTTGATGGCGAGACCTTAACCATGAAAGTCAGGATAGCTGATGAACTCATGGTACCAAAGATCAGTAGGATTCGAGGCTAGAAGAGACAGTGGATTATTATATTCTGTTCTCATGAACATACAAGGTAGAAAATGTCATCCAGAGATGCCTGCACTGAGCCCAAGGTCCTGTGTTTGATTAGACCCTCTGTGTCTATTCAAAACCCATTTGCAGACTGTTTTAACCTGAAGTCCTGTCTTGCTCGAGGATTGCAGGAGACAAATTGCAATTGTTGATTCTATAAATAGACCAACACATTATCAGATATTATTTTGTGATCATATTAATCAAGACCTTTGCCCCTTGGCATAGAAAGAAGAAGAAAGGCAGTGTTTACATTGACTGGAGGTGACAATAAACGCTGAATTCTCACGGGCTAATTTATAGGACCCCGTGGAGTGCTGAGGAGTGGAGTGAACGTTTTGACCTGACAGGGTTGAAGCCAGTTCTGTTCAGTATGCTACAATGAAAATATTTTTGAAGGATTTTCCTTGCTTCTGTTTGGTGTTAAATGAAAGAAAAAACAGAAAAGAGACAGAGTAAAACTAAGAATAGGAAAAAAGATCAGAGAAAAATATTGGCATGGAACTCACCATGTTTTGGGGGAGGAGTGCAGGGGGAAAATAATCTTTTCCTCAAAGATTTTGGGGAGAAAAAAAACCCTGCTGTGCTTGCTAAAATTCCCTTCCAGCTCCCATTGTCAGTGTTAATTGGTGATAGCCCCCATCATTCAGAAGCGCTGTGGAGGTAAAATGAAAGGAAATATGTAAGGGTGTGTGTGTGAGTAAGAGGCTGCTGTATCATGTGAATGAGGAGCACAACAATGACCCAGAATAAACTAATATATATAAATGAAAATATCAGCTTGATCCTGTGCTGGACTTTTTGATGCTTTGAAAGTTCATGTTAATTCCAGCTGCGTGGGTCTCTTTATTAATTAAATGGTCAAGGCAAGCTCCATGTGCAGTACCAGCTCTGCTAGCAAACGATGAAAGCCCCATGTTGACATCCTTATTCTAAGCTCCACAGTCACCTTCAGGGCCTGCATTCAGGGTGAATTACTTTGGCTTCAGTGAACTTAAAGAATCCCGGTCTTCTCTCAATAGATTTTAAATCCTTCAGTACTGTTCACCTAAGAAATGAGAAGGTCCCTTGCTGACACCCTTCTTGATGTTCCTGATAGTAAAAAAAACTTTAGAGCCAAGTAGGTAGGTCTAACTATTTCAAAGGGTTCCCAGCTGCACCACTTCTTAGCTTTCCCTTTCATCATCTATTTAATTAGAAAGGCGCTTTGTTTTATTTATTTTTACACGGTATGTGGTAGAATTTTATTTTAGACTCCTAAGAGCTCATGGTTTTTCTATGTGCTGGAGACTGCAGCACGCATTCCTTTTGTGCTTGAGTAGAATTGTAGACCAGGTGTGGACACTTCTTCTGTGGACAGCTGCACAGGCACAGATAGCTTTGGTGACACCAAAGGATTTACTTTGTGGCTGATCTGGGCATCTGCACTGAGCAACCTTGTCCCCTCTGTGCACAGGTAGGACCTAAATATAAAAGCTGAGGGCCCTTGTAATCACACCCTTAGTCTAAAAGCCACCTCTGATGAATATGCAGCTTTTGCTCTTTATCACTGTAGATGTCAGAGGTTTGCTGAGGTGGAGGAGAAATGGGTAAGGAAAAAATATATTCCAGGGTCCTGTGCCTCTGTTTCATGCTGACAACAATATAAGAGTCCTCCCTCACGCTTCCTCTCCTTTCTCTGCCTGGTTTGTTCTGATGATTTTTCTCACCATCTTTTCTACATCCCTGAAGTTCTTTAACAGCCAGTTCTCTCTGCAGGTAGAGTGATACAATGTTCGATTTAGCCACCCTCACTGAGGAACACCAGAAGTCAATATCTAAGCTAACCTAAGATTGTCACTGTCACAGGAGGAATTTCCTAACAGCTCCTCTTGACCTTCATCTAGATTTTGAACCCTTCCAGAAGCCTTTCACAACAATATCTGATTGATCACTAAATCAAGACTGTGAAAAAAAGGACAATAGAAATGACATAAACCTTCATGAATGAGCAGAAACCAAAATTCCTCCTCATGTAGCTGGGTCCTTCTGCCCTAGCAGCGCTCGGACTGGCAGACCCAGCACTGACCTGCTGCAACAGCTGCTCAGCAGCAGTGCCCAAGTTCGGGTGCCATGTGTTGTGCTTTTCCTACATGTTACGGCAGGCTTAGGTCCTTAAGTCTCAGAAAAGAACGCTTGAGCTGAAGTAGCTGAAATATTGTTATTCTATAATGATTAGACGTTGCATGAGCTTTCCCTGGTTTAATTCACTGTTATTTTACTCTATCCTATCACAGCTCATCATCTGAGGTTTGAATCAGTAATCTAATAACATGCTTCAACGGCTGAGTCAATTCCTCCTCCTGGATTTTTTTCCCTTTCTCTTCCTGTATCAATAGCAATAGGGGGAGATGAAGGCGGTGCATTAACAGTTGGGCCCGATGACTGTCCAAAGCGGTAATGGCTTTTTTCCCAAGCCAGCACATACCGCTTGCTACATGGTTTAATGTGCCAGGTGTCCAGAGGGTAGAGCCAGCTCTTAAGCTGCTTGTCATCCCTGGGTGGCGTCATTAGTGCATCATATGTTTCGGAAAGAGAGAGCCCAGCGAGAGCTGTGCATTGCAGAGCAGAAGCTGAAACGTTGATCCCCTGCCCTTCTGTTGCAGGGAAAATGGTTGAGCAGGTTTGGATGTGTGAGAGCATCTCTCCCATGCTGTGCACATTGGTTGTCTGGAGCACCAGTCCCAGTTCTCCCATCACAGCAGAGCATAGGATAGACCCCTGCTCTGCCCCAGAAAAAGGACTTGGATTTGATTTCCAGGGTGAGGTTTGTGTTGCTGTTTTCTCCATCTTTGTGCATGTGCACATACGCACCCTGTTCTTTCTTGGGTGTGTTTGTGCTCTACAGACTGGTTATTTACCTTTCCCTACAATACTGGGGAAAAAACACCTCAGCCTGTTTTAGAGCATGAACTCAAGATCAACACTCACACCTTGACCATTTGAGACCTTCCTTTGACCCTTCTGCACGGCTGGAGGAAATAGGGAGCTCTGCCTGAGCCTGGGTGGTTCACACACAGAGGGTATTTGTGCAGAGGAAAAACGAGCAGCTCAGGGGTTGGAGGGGACCTTCGTGATGCAGAACTGCATGTGGCTGCATCTTGCTTCTTCACCTTGTGTCCTTGACAGGGGGAAACATCATAGCTTATTCTCAGGGAAAACATCTGAAATGAGATTTAGTTATAAATGTGTTCTGTGTTTTTTTAGGAGGAAGAAGCATGCAGAAGGAAATATCTTTAATGAGGAATATATAAAATTAGATGATTCCAAAATGTGACTATATTGTCTGGTTGGACTCAATGATCTCAGTTGGACTCAATTATCCCAGTTAGACTTGATGATCTTGGTTGGACTTTTTGATCCTAAAGGTCTTTTCCAACCTAAACAATTCTATGATTCTACAGTTCTAAGATCTAATAGGTTTATGATGAACTATACTATCATCAGGGCTCTTTCCAGGGTTTTCAGAATTAAAGTAAGTGTCACCATATTTTGTGTTTTTAATATTATTTCAGCTGCTCCTGGAGCGTGAGGTAGCCTCATGTCTTTTTGTGGCACTGCATGAATACCAACATGCACAACTAAAGGACAGATGAAACCAGGAGATTAAATGCTGACAAAACCCTTGGTTGATTCCCATTTTGGCCACCTCTGTTTTCTTGAAGGCCTGGGTTATATACAACCTGCTGACACGATGCATGTGCATGGGATGTCATCACAGGGAACACATTTACAGAGGTGACAGTTGTTACATCCTGGTTGGAGTGTCCTCCAGTTACTCTTTGGGATTCCAACCCCTTCAGTGCCATGGGGTGAGGAGAGGAGGCGGTGTGTGTGCACCGCACTGACACAAATCACTCCTCTGTATGCAGCACGTGTTTGCTTTCCCCATTACATCTTATTTCACCTTCCCAAATGGACAGACCAGTTTTCCACTTTGTCACAAATACAAATTATCTCAGCGATAGCCTGTGCTGGAAGCTCACCCTCAGGAGGCTGCTCTGGCTGCAGGAGATGCAGCAAGATGCTCCAAATGATGCTCTGTGCTATTTTATCTGTGCACTTCTTGCACTGAGGGCATCTGCATAGAGAAAGAATCTTGTGCATTTAACCATCAGAAAATCCTTGGGTATGTCTGCTTGGAGTGGTACAAGTGCTTGCAGCCCTCCCTTCGCCTTCTGGCTTTACTCTCTGCACCTGCCCAGGTGGAGCAACCCTCCAGTTTAAGCATTTTTATGCTCTCAGGGACCACAGCAGCTTCTCGATATGTAATAGCACTCTAGCACTGCTGGTTTACCTTCTGTCCCCTTGAGTGCCTTACCATTAAAACAACTATTCATCATTCACCATGTACAATAAACCACAAGACTATATTTTATTCGGTTCCAGCCCCAGGCACCTCAGGCAGGTATGAATCTTTTAAGTGTAAGTTCATCTTTAACTTGTCCCAAACGTGCCATGAATTACTTACATGGTTTGTTAAATGTCTCTAAAACAGTCATGAAATTGAAAATGACAACGTGGCCTCAGCAGCTGTCTAACATTTGTAGAAGGAAGTTTGCTTGGACTGTAGGTTGAACAGATCTACCTTTCAGACAACATTACTAGAGGACTTGGCAAAACGATAATAATTATGGTTTGTGCCATCCCAACAAGATGTGATGGGTGGGAATCCAACATATCCAACCACTGGAGTGTGACCATTTATGGTAGAAAATGCTCAGAGAGAAGACGAAGGGATTGGGAAAATGCAATTTACTGGTTTTGTAGTGTTTAATGACCACAGGAGGTCAGGGTTTCTTTTTTTTACATCTCATGTGAGAGAAAAGCCCTATCAGGATGCAGCACCCTTAAAGGTACTGTTTCCTGAGCAGCTTGAGTTGAAGACTGTGCTACTGGCTGAAAGAGGCAACTGCACATTTTCACCATCCCAGGTCATGTTTTCTTTCCTCCTCCTTTGCCCTGGCACAGGTAATTGCATTGTCACGTGAAGGGTCAGCCCTACTTTCTGCTCTGTCTGAAGACATACAGGTGAACCCTATGGTTGCAGTTGGTAGAGCTGAGGGAGCAGATGGCTGGGCAAGGAGACAAAGGGACCGTGGGTGGTGTTTCTTTTAGTTGCCCTTAATGGGTTCACCCTGACTATAAAACCATCCTCTTTGACCTGCAACATCTTCTGTCTCTTCAATAGCCCTTACTGTGTTCAAATAATGACAAAAACTAGTTGTGAGCAGTATGGAGAATCTGAACGGCAGTGATCCAAGTAGTCTGGGGTACTTGAGATGACCAGTTTTGATGGGAACCAAAGCACAGGATGGCAAATCCAAACAGGTAGATTCTCATGGGCAACTAAAGACATGTTTGGCTCATCAAATATCCAGCAAGGAATGTAAATTCCTTCCAGGAATGGACCATGCCTTGTCTTGGAGGTGCGTAGTTCATTTGCCTCTATTCCTACTAGAAGATGGTTCTGTCATCTCTCTCCTGAGAGGTGTAGACACAGCCTTCTGATTTCTAGACTAGGCAATTCATTGCATGCTTTTCCCCACATAGAAAGGAGATAGATACAGATGTTCACAGAGGTCTTTGTCCTGGTCACTTTGGGGTTGTTGAGGACCATCTGTTGTCCTGAGTTTCACTTGAAACTTCTTTGAAAAAGAACAAAATCAGCTGACCATGTGAACTAAGGAGGCTAACCTCTGAAGGAAAGGTTACTCAAGGGAAGGGTCTTGAGAAGAAGAGCACTTAGGGCACTTTATAGTCTGGGAGAGAAGTGTACCCAGAACCACAAACCAGTGAAGATCTGAAGCAAGGCACAGTGCACAGAGCACGCCCTTACAGCAGCCGTTCCTCTCCTCCTGTGCTATCACACAGGTGTATCCCACCAATTTATATTCTGGAGTCTTCTTTATGTCACCAGTGATGACACTAACAGTTCTGCTTTTCAAACCTACACTAAAACATACTTTCCCTAGGAAGCAGCCTTAGCAGCAACCTGTATCAGCACTGTCTAACTTTGGAGTCTGGGGTCTGTAACTATTCAGTAAGTTGGTATTTCTGAGCCTGAGACTGGAGGAATGTGTACAATCTGCCGTATATCAGCGATAATATGCATGGACATGGCTGCGCTGGGAACTTTGCCATGAGTTTATTCGTGTTATGCCGAAACAGTAATTTTCTACCAAGCTTCTGCTTGCAAAGCACCACAACATTACACCTATTGGGTTTCTACTTTTGCTTTAAAGTGTGTCAAGCCCCAGCGAAATGATTGTTTTGTAAAGATGAAACTTACTTCCTCCTCTCCTGAGACGGAGTCAGAAGTGTGAATTCTAAAGACCTGATGTAGTCCTAAGTGGCTAAAACAGATTAAATACGAGCACTGGGTATTTTAACATGCTATACTGACAACAAATGGGAGCTTCAGAACCAGAAGGGCCTCCTAAATACTTATGATAATGTCTAACAAGAATAGAAGATGTCAGACAAAACAGCAACTGCGCATCTTAAGGGAAACCCTTGATGTTTCCTTAGCTCATTGGATATTTATCAAAGCATAACCTGTAGGTTAGCCTACAAAGCACCAGAAAACAAAGGCTCTCTGTTCATATCTTTCAAGGGGGAAGGTTAAACAAAGGACATTGAAATATGCTATGTCAGAAGATCTTTGTTTCTAGACATCAGTGGAATAGAGGATTTGGCATAGCCTTCTCACTTCCTTCATTGTCCTTGCCCATGGGTGTTTAATTAAAAAAAAAAAAGAAAAAAACCCCAACAGATTAAGAAGTGGAAAAAAATTAATATCTCTTGATGCAATTTGAGTAGCCATGTGTGCATCACCTGGAACACAAACTACTCATATTCCAGAAAGTAAGCTGTGAGCCGCTCCGCTCAGATTTCAGAGTATTTTGCTGTCATAGATGTAGGGCTTTCAAGATAAACTCATTTGCTCAGGCAGTAACAGGTAATGAAATGAATAGAATTAATCTATGACCAATTCCACAAGTGGGACCTATGTTATATATATATTAGAGGTATTCAAGTTGTTTTTTCTTAAGATGGATAAACTAATTGTACCTCCAATGTAGCAATATCATGTCATTGCTGAAATTAGGAGCTCTTTCTTTGGGTGCCTTTAAAGAAAACCAGTGCCAGGAACTGGTCTGACATGAAAGGATTATTGTATTTTTAAAAAGTCTTTGTTTCACAGGAGAACCAAGGTGACTCTTACTTGTTCCTCTTTGAGTCCTTCCCTATGAAATTTGGTGGCTAATACCCTTCCCCTAACTCAGAAGTCTGAGCAAATAGTCCTTCCCAAAATCCTCCCAAGGCTCCCCTCTTGTCACTGTCAAGGGGAAATGTATTTCCTTTCTTTGTACTCCAGACTCTGGAGCACATACACCACATTTCATAGCAGCCTGAGATATGACTTTATCCAGTGGGTAGAAGCTGCTTCATGTAGATGTCGGGAGACTCGTGTAGATGCCAGGTAATAGGTCTGCTCTGGCAGCAGCCCATTCCTCTAGTTGTTGCCAATGCCAGATGCTCTATGGGGTAATTTGTTGGCACGCAGTCACATCTCACCAGGCTCCAAACACTTCACCAGAACGAGCAACTCAAAACATAAGAAGAAATGCTTTGAAAGCGGGAAAATCACAGTGAAACCACAGAGAACTGAGAAGGTCACCTTTAAATACAAGTGAAATACCTGGTCTTAAAAGAAACTTAGTCAGGTTGCTTCTGGATGGGAAGCTGCGTCCACGCAGAGGAATTTACGTTGCTGGGACGCTAGCAATGCACGGCTCGTGCATACGGAACTAGTCGTGTACATGAGGTTCGGTTACCTTGTACCGATTGCTTTTCTCCAAATCACCTGGTGACAGCTGTCGTGGGACACCATACATCAGTCTCAATATTTCACTGGGATGCTTCAGTACTTGCTTTGTGTCCATTCAAAGCCATACAGCTCATCTCCCATTGCTTTTCAGGCCGAGAATGTACTATTCCCCGATGTCAGTAAAATCTGCCTATTGATGCTACAGGCTTAAAAACCAGAGAAGTTAAAGCCTGACCTTTTCCAAATATGTAAGGTGGCTTTCTGTGTCGCCTGCGGGCTTCACGTTTTAAGACGCAACTTTTCCTCTCTAACGGCTAATTCGGATGAGGTGATCACACAGTCTGGTGATGATAGATATTGAGATGCCTCTAATGTAAAATTAAATGGGTCATTCTGCCTATTTCAGTGATAGACATAAAATATCATAAAAGATGGGCAACTGCAGCTGGAAATTGTGGTTTTTGCCTTTTGCCACTGAAGTGAATATAATCAATGTACAACAGAGGATAAAAGGGTTTAGCATGTACATTCAGATCATGGGGACAGCTCCGCGGTATGAAGTTAAGATGCTTAACTTTTAATGTCGATTGCTTGAAAAAGCCTCTCCAGAGGAGTTTTCCATTCCCTGGAAACATGGCCAGGATAAATGCTCCATAAATAAAGGAGAGGACACTTAGTGGAATTTGAAGTGATCAGAAGAGACGTGAAAGATGGCCCTGGGTTTCAGGTACTGCATTTCAACTCCAAATAGCTGGCTTCACTTGCGAGTTCCCACAGGCTTCCTGTGACCGAGAGCAGTTACCTGGGGCTGTGCTTCCCATTTATAAATCAAAGGAACAAAGCAGTTTTAATGCACTTTTACACATCCCTGTTTACTACAATCTCAGCAGCAAAAGAGCTTTTTTTTTTTTTCCTCTTGCTGTCAGAGGAAACCTGATATGAACCTTGCATATGACAGCTGTATTTCTTCTGATTTTTCTTAATGCATACTGTATTCAACATGCAGGTTTTTTAGTATTTACCTGTTCCTTTTAAAATTGTAATTTAAATAGTGACTAAATGAGGTCATTTCTATCTCCACTAGTTCTTCACAGACACCATAGGAGCTCAACAACCCAAACCACACCATGGCTCAAAAACATTAGACTGCTGTTGTACCTGGACACAGTGACAGGCCAGGGATGAACCTCATCTACATATTAATATAAAGCATATTCATGCAAGATACAGCATGTGGAAAGGCTTTTCTCTGAAGTCTGTACTTTCCACGCAGGAAGGAGAGATTTACCTTTAAAAAAGCAACCTTTCCTTTTTGGTGGGTAGGATCAGCTCCTGTGGACTTGGGGGGTGAGGGAGACTTTGGTGGCTTGCGGCAGGGGGAGGCAGCCCTGGTATGATGTTGACTGGAAACAAGGAACATGATATCCTGGGGACATCTGACCTTGAATAAACTCTAAATAAATTAGGACAGTGGCATTCATAGTATAGGGTTAATGGTTGGACTTGATCCCAAGTGTCTTTTCCAACCTGAATGATTCTATGATTCCCATGGGGAATGCAACCTGAGCCAGGGAATATGTGTTAGGGAAGAGTCTACGTCTCATCAGCAGGTTGAGGAGCAGGGCAGAGACAAAATTTTTACTCTGGACTAGGGGTATATTCACCTGGCCACAGCTCAAATCATTGCTGTTTTCTTTACTTACTTTTATCTATGACTTTAGCAGCCTTTACAGGCAACACGAATATTCTCCTGAGGTAGCACAGTTCCTCATGAGCAGAGCTGTGAAAGAAGGCATTTTATGAAGTGGGCAAATAATCCTCACTG
Source organism: Trogon surrucura (assembly GCA_020746105.1). NCBI lineage: Eukaryota > Metazoa > Chordata > Aves > Trogoniformes > Trogonidae > Trogon > Trogon surrucura. The sequence continues at coordinate 53,979,900 of CM036622.1, forward strand.
TGTTTTTGGATTTTACTCCTAAATATCCATTAGTTGTAGGACTTTAGTATATGTGCTTCTAAAGAACGTCTTCCAGGGCCCTTCCATTGAAAAGTAATCCCCTTTCAGTGCTTTGTGCCTGCACCATGATGTCAAAGAAAACACAGTGAACAAGGACCATAAGAGGGTTCACTTCCTAAGTGCACATCTGCTCCAGGTTAAAATGCTGATGTGCCCCCAGGCACCTCAATGAAGGGCAGGGATCCTTAAATGTGGAGTGCTGAGTCCTTCCTTCAGAGTGGAATTCAATTGCCTAAATGTAGCTATGGTGCAGGAATTTGGGAGACGTGCACCAATCTGGAATAAGAGCAGGAGGTCGGACTATGGCGCCTAAAATGACAATAAGTCCCTGCGCTGAAGCATCTGAACCCCGTTCTCTGAGCCCGGTGTCCCAGTGCATCTCCAGGTCCCCCAGAGGAGACCACGCTGCATTTCTGCTTGTGTTCTCGCATCCCGTGGGAGCCAGATGTAGCTGCTGCAGCTGGGTGGCTGGGGAGGCAGGTGGTAGGCAGAGCCTCAGAGATTTGGAGGAGGTTTCTAACCATGCCCCATGATGATGTCTAATTTGAATGGGACAGTTCTTCATACAGCCAAGGCAGTAACTTGCAAAAAGTTTATTGCAGTGAAAAAAAGGTCACAATGAACATTTATCCAAGTCCCTTGGGGGTTTGATATATAGAAGAGTTAGATTGCAGTCTCCTTTTCCTGTCATCTATTTAGACTAGACATAATCTGTGGGGCACGTATCAGCTTTTCTTCTGTGTTCAGTAATGCAAGGCTCAGGTCTCTGCTGAGTCCCTAGCTATGATTATGATTAAAGGAGTTTGGGGCAAAGGGTGCCTTGTGGTGTTAAGTCAGAGACCTCAAATAATACAAACAAGATGCCAAGTGAGGTCTGGTTTGAATTCTTGGCTAATTCTTCCTCTTGGCTAATTTAGAAGGACTGAGGCTTAGAGTTTCTGTGGTCAGTTCTGCCACTGTGATCTGGTAACAAATCTGTCCTTGCAGAGGTAGAAAAAAGAAAAATCACAGCACCGTGTCCGCTTTCACAAGCCAGATCCCAGAGTGCTTATTTAAAAAAGCCTCCTGTTGACTCTTGTAGTATGAACACACAACATCCGCAGGAATGTAACCCAGAAATGTGACCCAATAAATGCTGCTTCTTCAGCCATCAATCTGTTTCGCATCATGTTGTTCTCTCAACTGTTAATCCAGATGTTATTTACATCGGTACAGTAACATTAAACGCTTGTACAAGCAGTATTAATAGCATCAATAACAATACTAAACATAAATAGCGGCAGCACTGATAGTAATACTTCCAAAGCAGCTTGTAATTGTAACAACCTGTCATTCCTTTGCTAACTCGTGCTGACTCAAGATTAAATTGCTCTATGTGTGGAAAGCAACACGCAAAAGAGCCCATCTGTGCCAAGACTGTTTTCCTCCCTTTGTATTTTTGTTTGTTTTCTTACACTGACTAGCTGAGAAAATGCCACCATGCTTTACCCTCTTTATTGTTACCAGGTTTTTGACTGGCATCATTCACGGGCTGTTAGCACTTGGAAACAGGAGTATAGGAATGGAGTAACCACAAGTCTTCCATGCCAAGCAGTCTGAATGCTAGTGAAACTGCACTGACTTTGGTGGGTTGATTCTTAATTTATGGCATTGCAATCTGACCTCCCTAATCAATTATTTTTTAAAAAAAAAAAGTGTAAGAGTTGTCAAAACATCCTCTGTATACATTTTCTACTGTTTTGGTTTTGAGCTCTTTCTGGCACCTTCAAAATATCCAATGCGGCAAAATTTCCCTAAAATGATTCTTGTCTAGAACAAAACCTGACCCATTCCTGCTCCTGTGTGTGAATGGAGGCTCATAAGAAAAGAATTCAGACTTCTGATGAGCAACACATCAAAAGCATCTGTGGGTTTTATGAATTCCTCAGCTTTGTAAAAGGATTGTCTCCTAAAAGAAGACAGGCAGACTTTCATCTCCCAAAATTATATTTTTTTTTTCAGTGCAGGATGGTAAAATTTCTCATTCTTGGTTAATATGTTTTCATGTGTTAAGAACATGCAGAATGTGAGGTTTTCCTGCATTGCTGGTAAAATTTTCTGTATGGCCCTGATTGTTATAAAACAATCAGAGAGTAATTCCTCAAAGATACGAATTTGGTATGCCTTTTGCTGGTTGTATGGCTTATCACAGATTGGGAAATATATCTGCATGTTTTCATTGTACTATGGATCAAGCCTTAAGTTATTAAGTAGTTGAATGTTTCCTGCTCTGAGATGTAACTGCTATAATAGAAGGATTGAAGTATAACATGTATTGAGGAAGATCTGAGACAATTTCCCAAGTTTAATGCAGATGCAACCAAGCTGTTTTATGGGTTTCTTTTTAAATCACTGTTATTTAAATTTATTGGTCTGGACTCTATCCTAAGTGAATAGCTCTGCTAGACTCTTCCTTGCCCCATGTAGCTCATAATCTATTCTCCCATGGATTTCAAAGGGATAAAAACACCATGAAGCCATATCTATAGCAGCAGTTTTGGGGTAGAACAGGACTTTCTTTTACATTTGAAGTCACGGAGTGAGGGAATGGTCACTACAGGAATTGTGTAGTGTGGTCATCTGTCCTCCTATTCCCCGTGAAGTGGAGACAACATTGTTTAGCTGCAGAAAAGGGATGTTTGAAACACAGATCACCGACAGCTGGTCTCTGACAAACCATGTATCTGCAATTTCTTATGTTATCATGCTTGAGTATTTCTGCTGTCCAAGGAAAGTGGATTTGTACTAAAAGGCCTGTGCATAAACCAAAGCAGCAAAGGGAACGACAGGCAGCATGTGGAGGGGTCATCATTACCTGTGGACCTGCTATTGGATGCTCGGCGCAGCATTTTTTGAGTCACCGCAGCAAAACTCAATAGGAAATAATCACCCATTGGCCTTCACTAAATAATATTAAGTTCCTAAAGCCTGCCTATAGAAAAGAACTAAATAGGGAAAAAGTTGTATTCGCATGTCCCCGTTTCTGTCATCCTCATCTTGAAAACCACTGTTGAAGGCACTGTTAGCTCCTGTCTATTGAGTTTTCCATTTGATTGTGTCATATAAGTTACAAACCAAATTGTAAAATGAACAGTAAAAAGCCAAGCCCATTATATTATCCTTAAAGAATTTAAATTATTGCAGTTTCATACACCCTAGTGATGCTGAGCTTAAATCGGTGTCTGGTTCCTTGACAGTTTGCCCAGGGTTTGCCCTCCTCATCCTGTTGTTGCTCCCCTCTCTGTCTTAGTGTGTTTTCAGGCAGCTGGTGGAGAAACATCTCCGTATGTCTCAGAACAGAAGAACAATTTTGTGAGTGGATGATGTTTTGAGGTGTTGGATTCAAAGGTGTTCATCTGGCCTGGGTTACGGAAGAGGTCAAATGAAAATATCATTGTAATGATTCCTTCTGACCCTTATGAAAACCCTGTTCATATGTGGATTTTGAGGATCTTGGAAGATTTTGCGCAATAATAAGAACTGTAATAAAACTTCATTTTGAGCTTTAAGAACCTCAAAATAAAATACAAAAGGGAAATGAAAAGCCAAAAACTTAAATGTAGTCTTGGCATGAGTGATTGTACTTTGTCAAAATTCTATCTTTCTGTAAATGTACCTCTGAAAATTTTTTCTAAAGAAGTGAATTACCTAGGTTTGGGAGGACCCTTCAGATTGTGAAATGGAAGTTCCAAAAGGTTGGGAGAGATCCCCCTTTACATCATGAACTGTATTTTAACTGTACTTGACAACTACAGTACAGATACGTAGCCACAGATTCAAATGTTTACTCAATTCTTATCTGACCTACAGAAATTTCTGAGTATGCCAAATTAGGATGCAATTTTATGATAATAAGATTCTTCAGGAAAATTACAGTATTTCTGATGGGCCCTAAAATAACAGCAGTGTAATCTACTGCAACGTATTCAACCCACTCTCTTCTGATCATGAAGGGATTGTGGAAGAAAAGTATGGAAATAGAAAATGTTGATTTCTTTTTTCTTTTTTTTCCCCCCCTTTCTTCCTTAAAGAATATCTCCAGTTGTGAAAAATATTGTATTTTCACTTCTCAGTTCCAGAGAGTTTTGTTTCTCTCCTGACAGTTGTGGCCAATTTCCCCCCAGATGGAGGTGGTGCCAGACTTTCTTTTGCCAAGAATTCAGCCTGCCCAAATTGCTTAGTGTTTGCTGTGGGATGAAAGCACAAGCACAAGCTCGCTTATCACCCGTGATGCACTTTTCCCCTTATTTGACCCCAGCTTCTCAGTTTATTCTATGAGTTAGCCTGTTTCATTGGCACTCTTATACTATAAAGGGTGGAGTTTTGGGGGCATTTAGCAATCCCAGCATGCAATCTGGCACGTGAAGAATTTCTGAAAATATTTCTGAAATGTTTTATGCCCAATTGCCATTGAAACCTGAGCCTAGCTACCTAAGCCCTCCTTCTAAAATGGGACGTAGGTGGCTGTAGCCTCTGAGACCTGTACCCAAAACCCCCATCCATGGACTGCACCTTACATGGCCCCATCAAAGCAGTGCTCTTGCCCACCAAACACCACTTAAACATTAATGACACAGTACCCATCTGAGCAATTGAATGTAGAATGCTTTTTCTCAAAAAAAAAATAAATCTAAAGTAAGAATAGGAGTGGGGCAAGCTGACCTGCTCTCCGAGGTTCCTGGTGGGAGTTTTTCATCCGTGTACTTTGCATCTCACTGCACTCAGCACTGGTGACCCTCACTTCAAGTACTGTGTTCAGTTTTGGGCCCCTCACTACAAGAAAGACATTGAGGTCCTGGAGTGCGTCCAAGGAAGAGCAACAAAGTGGGTGAAGGGACTCAGGAACAAGTATTTTAAAGGGTCACTGAGGGAACTAGGTTTTTTTAGGCTGGGGAAAAGAGGTTTAGGGGAAGCCTTATCACTTCCTCAAACTAAATGAAAGGAGATTGTAAAGAGGTTGGGGTCAGTCTCTTCTCCCATGTAACAAGCAATAGGACAAGAGGAAAAGGGGTCAAGTTGCACCAGAAAAGGTTTAGATAGATTGGATATTGGGAAAAAGTTCTTCACCGAGAGAACTGTTAAGAGTTGGAACAGGTTGCCCAAGGAAGTAGTGGAGTCACCATCCCTGGAGGTAGTTAAAAGATATATAGATGAGGTGCTTAGTGACCTGGTTTATTGGGTCTGACAGTGCTGGGTTAACAGTTGGACTTGATGATCTTAAACATCTTCTAAAACCTAAATGATTCTATGCTTCTGTGTGTCTTGGGATGTATGGACAGTATCCTGGGACTGATGCTTCCAAGTCACTAAGACACATTTCAATGAGCACCATACCCTGTGTCAACATGTGGTGCCCTGGTAAGGGCATGGAACCAGTTCTGAACACTTTCTTTATTGCTGACATTGCTTTTCCGTGTAAGACAGCTCTGTCCCTTTTGCTAGACAGAAGATCTGTCTTGTGCAACAGAATTAACAATGAGCCATCCTCTCTCATCGTGCTGAGGTCTGACATTTCTTTGGACACTCCTTTTGCCCATGAGTCCCTCTCATGATCCTTCATTCTCCTGCCTCTTTTCAGTCACACTGAAGGATGAACCAGGGACAGAGATCACCTTTCCTTTGCTGTTTCTGTACTGCCTGTAGCAGCCACAGATTCCTTTGGTCTCCAAACCTTTTAAAACACTGTTCTTCAGGTTACTTCAGACACTTGAATGGCTGTGGTGCTGAGTTAACTGGTTTTTTTGCAGACTGTTTTCTTGAGTCTTAAACGAGAAGCTACTCGAGCACAAGAAGTGAGTGCCTACATAGCCTGTGCAAAAGCACCACTGGAATTCCAAACACGCTGATTAGACTGGAGAACCAAACTTGCATGAGTCACTCGGTAGGACTTGGGAGCTGCTCTGCCATTGGTATCTTCTGAAAAATGCCCTTCTCTGGAAACAGCATCTCCACAGTACTCCACAAGTGCTCCAGTGGCTGGTGCTCATTTCACCCCTAATGTAAACAGCACAAACCCTGAGCTGGAATTTGAACGCTTACATTGCACAGGATTAAAAGAATTTTCTTCGTTACTGCTTGGTAACAAAATGTCACTTTGTCTGGCCCCACGAGAAGAGGGTTTCGCTGTACATCCTCCTGGGAAATTCCTCTTGGCTGGCAGTCAGGAGAATGACGGCGTTTTGAGCACTGCCACAAGATGCTGCAATTACTGTACTGGTGTTTCTTTGCATTTCAAGCTGCTGTCTGAGTGTCAGCCTGTGCACATTAAACATGACAGCACTCTGTAGACTCCTCTGTGATACCAGCATAGCTCTGACAAAAGCGGATTCCAGGAACAGAGCTAGAGAGGAGTTTTTTTGTTTCTTCTGCCTCTCTCCTTTTTGCTGGTGGGACTAGCAGTGATTCAAGCGTGAATCTGGAGCCAGTTAAAAACACACCAAAAAACCTGAGCGTAGTTATGCAAAACATTGAACAAAACCCACGAACATTTCACAGGGACGAATTGTGTGTGCTGCAGTTTTTTGATTAAAGAGCTAGAATGAAGCACTGTGATTCAAAGTGGTCACACAATAATAATAATAATAATAAATAATAAATAAAAGCTGCTCTGAAATCCTTTAATTGGAAATAAAAATCAGCTTTTGCTAAGCAACCTGGAGAGAGGGTACAAAGGGAAGGGAGGGAGCGTGGATTTGGAGCCCCTTTGAATGATCTATTATGCTGAAAGAGCTTTTATCTTTTGTTTGGTGCAGTTGTTGAATGCAAAGTTGGCTTCATCTGTGTGACATGTGTGGCAGACGTTTCTTTGGTCTGTGCATCCTACAGGGTGCAAAAGACCAGCTGGCTCAGCAAATTCCTCCAGGCATTATTTGCTGCTTATCTTAATACTGTGCACAGGGATCCTCTGACATCCTTGGGAAAGATGAACTTGCACAAGAGGGAGGCTGGGAAGGAGGGAGCAGGGGGAAGGGAGATGAAGTGCAAGGAAGCAGCTGCCTCCCAGCATCCCAACAAACCCCTTACAGTTCCCACATCCCGGCCTCAGCCGTGGAGATGCTTTCGCTGCCCATGCCCCACCCTTAGACCAGCAACAGGTATGTCCCACTTGATGAATGGACAAACCTAAAGCCACCTGCACAGCAAATGCTCTGGTTAGGCAAGTTTTCTGAAAAACACCTCCCATGGCATCTCTCCAGGCTGCTTAGCAGAATGTTTTTCCCCTGTTACATGTTTCCAGCAAGCTCCTTCATATTTACGATTATAATTGCTTGGCCACTTTTTACCTCCCCATCACTTCAGTTTAACAGAACAAGCAACAGGGATCAGGCAAGTTATTTACTCATTATATGATGGTAACTGATCTCCTGAGAAACATGCGACCTGGTGGTTAATATCAGCTTGGTCTATGGGTGACAGACACTTTTTTTACCTTCTATAAGCTTTAACAAGACTCCTGTCTGGTGCAGGAAAGCGTGGTCACCGCTGTGCTGCAAAGGTATATAAAATATAAATCTGTCCATTTATGGAGGTCTGGTGGATTGGTCCTGCCAACAGGTGGGCACCTGTACACCAGGTGCCCACCAAAGCTGCTCTATCACTCCTCTCCAAAGCTGGACAGGGGAAAGAAAATATAACAAAAAGCACATGGGTCAAGATAAGGACAGGGAGAAAAGTCAGCAATTACTGTCATGGACAAAACCGACTTAACTTGGGGAAATAAATTTATTACGAATCAAATAAGGTTAGAATAACGACAAATAAAACCAAATCTTAAAAACACCTTTCCCTTGCCCCTCCCTTCTTCCTCAGATTAACTTCATTCCCTATTTTCTCCTCCTCCACTTCCCGAGTGGTGCAGGGGAGTGGTGAATGCAGTTTGTGGTCAGTTCGTAGTATGTTGTCTCTGTTCTTCTTTCCTCCTCATGCAGAGGGCTCCTCACACTCTTCCCCTGCTCCAGCGTGTATGCCTGCCGTGGGAGACAGATCTCCAGGAATTTCTCCAACTTGAGTGCTTCTCACAGGCTACTGCTTTTCACAAACTGATCTAGTATGGGTCTTTTCCATGAGGTCCTTCAGGAATAGACTACTCCAGCATGAATCCCCTGCAGGGTCACAAGTCCTGCCAGAAAACCTGCTCCAGTGTGGGCTCCTCTCTTCACAGATCCACAGGTCTTGCCAGGAGCCTGCTCCAGTGTGGGCTTCCCATGGAGTCATAGACCTTTTTGGGCATTCATGTGCTCTCATGCAGGGTCCTCCACGAGCTGCAGGTGGACATCTGCTTCACTATCAATCTCCACGAGATGCAGGGTGACAGACTCCCCACCATGGCCTTCACCATGGGCTGTAGGGGAATCTTTGCTTTGGGACCTGGAGCACCTCCTCCCCCTTCTTCTTCATTGACCTTGGTGTCTGCAGAGTTGTTTCTCTCACATATTCTCTCTCCAGCAGCTGTTCCACAGCAGATTTTGTTCTCCCCCTTCTTAAACAAGTTATCACAGAGGTGCTACCACCGTTGCTGATGGACTCAGCCTTGGCCAGCAGTGGATCCCTCTTGGAGCTGGGTGGCACTAGTGGACATGGGGGAAGCTTCTAGCAGCTTCTCACAGAAGCCACCCCTGTACCCTCCCTGCTACCAAAACCCTGTCACACAAAGCCAACACAGATGGTGGTAAATGTGAAGGTCATTCTAATCAAGCTGATAAAAAATACTTACTTGGATTGAACTCCTCTGGAAAACTCTGAAAGTGATTCTGCTCCAGGAGGGGCCTGGCATTGGACATTTGCAGACGGCACATGGTGTATTTTCATTTCCGATCTATGCCTGTAATAACCTTTATAGCTGAAAGAAAAGTCGACAATTTACAATAAAGGTGCTATAGCCAAGAAAAAAAATTCTAATTTATGGTGATTTAATCACACTGTACCTGCACTGCCATTTGAAAACCATGATTGTAAAAGAACTATAACATGAAAAACGTGGGGAGGAATTTATTAAAGGCCAGGCCACTTTAGTAAAGCCAAGATCTGAGCTGCCTGAAATGTAATGTGGTGCTTATAAACTAAAGGCATAAGTTATTAACTTAACCTAAATGATTTCAGATTTGTGTTCAATGGACTTGGTAATTATACCAAGGAATTTAAGCTGACCTCATCAAGCCTGCTTTCTCTTTTAAAATGTATTTCTGTGTCAATTAAAATGCCTGAGTATAAAAAGCAAAGTTTTTATAGGCCCAGCCATACAAATTCATTATCGCGCTATTATATACTTGGCAGTCTACAAATATGCCAGTGATTAACTTAGTGAGCATTAGCTGCCAGTGTTGCAGCATTTCGGATAAGTGTGACTATTGTCTGCACTCAGTTGACTGAAATTGCCATGAATATAGACCTTGGATATCCTGGAGAAAGTAAGTCCTTTCTGGCTGATAGCGGTTGTCTTCTAGATGAAGCTTATATTGGACACGGAAATATCACAGTCAATAGGCACATAACGGTTCCTGGAAAACGGCTACTGGAGAGGCAGGTTTTCTGCAGGGTTTTGGACAAGGATGGCAAACACCCAGGCTGGGATCAGTTCTCACCTCTGTCCACGCATGGCTGGATAGCTTTAGTCAACAGCTTCACTACTCCATGTGTTTCCAGCATTATATTATTCCCATTTTGTTCCATTTATATGTCTGCTTTACATTGTAAATTTTATGGGGCAGGGACTGTTTTATGAGTGGCTGTTATTGTATTATTGTAAAATATTATCAGCTAAGCTGAAATTTCTCTAACACTAGTCTCTGCTCCTCTGCCTTACCACTGTGATGGCAGCGGTGGTGGGGAGATGAAGCAGATCACCACTGCCCATCAAGACCCAAAGAAAAATGTCCCATTATTAAAGTGGTGAAACAGGGAAATATATCCCAGTATTAAAGTGGTGAAACAGGCCGAGAAAGGCTAAGCACTATGCCCAAGGGACTCAGGAGGGCAGAAGCAAAGCAAGGTACATCCCAGCTCTCTGGCATTGCAGTTTGTTGTAGATGTATCCTTTCCTTCCGTACCTTCAACATTGTTTAGTTAAAAAAATACAATAATATCTAACCTGCTTGGCAAATATTTCAAAATATCTAATATAAAACTCAATAAAGTAATAATGTCGATAGAGGAGGAAACTGTTTCCTAAGGGTAATGGGCTCTTTCTGTCAGATAAATGCTGGAGCAAAACCTTGAGCTGTAATGGTAACAGCCATCAGGGCAGGCCCAGGGGAGAACTGGTTGATGGTATGACTGGATATTTTTTCACTTGTGCTTTATGTGTTGGCATCTGGGAGCTTCTTTTCTGGAGGTGCTGAGTAGCCACATTCCTTATGGGAGATGGTGGTGCTCAGCACTTGCAAAAATCAGACCCGCAAAGAAGACTCCTCCTGACCTTGGCTATATCTGAAGGTGAGTGACAACTGCTCAGTGAGGCCACATTTTGAAGTAAATCTCTGAAGGCAAAAACACATAGCTTTTCCTTTGCTAGTTTTCACCCCTGGGAAGAGCTCTGTGTTTCTGGATTCCAGCAGGAGCACGTCTCAGGAGGTCAGACAAACTTTAGCCTCAGTGGCTCAGGAGGCCAACCTGTTCTTGAAAAAATTTTGCCTGTTGTAAAGGACTCCCAAAACGCAGACTTGGTATTCTGGTAAAGCATGAAGTTGAGCCTCCCATGTACTGCAGCTGCAAAGCCAGTCCTAGAAAAGCCATCTGGGGTTCACATCTAAGCCTGGGTTTCACGTTCATGTCCATGTCCGTGTCTGAGCTTCAAGACATCATGTAAGTGAGATGAATCTTAGCTAACTTTAGGCTTATGAACGTTAGGGACCTAGACAGCTAACCAAGTCCCTCTTCAGTCAATAGTGAGGGCAGCTACGATGACAAGACCTCCAGTTTAGATATTGGTTTTTGGCTGCCAGTCCTCTGGAGGTGTATAGTCATGCAAGGGAGAAACCTAGGCTGCTTGCTGACATTAGAAAGTCACTTCTTCTGATGGTATAAGGTGAATTCTACCCTGACATAATTAACTGATCAGCAATATGCATCAACTATCAAGGGCCCTCTAAATACGAGCTAGCATCATGGTGGTCTGCAGGTGTCTGACCTGTAACTGAGACCTGATTTGGGAAACTGATAACCCCTTCAGGCACAGAAGAATAGTCCAGGACTAAGACACATTGATGAAATCATGTTTATGTGTATGAAATGATCAGTTCTTAGAATGTAAACAAAACCATGCAATGTAAAATGAGCTGTGTTGTATTTTTGTTGTTGTTTAAAAGTTACCTGATGAACTTATCTGCATATGGAGTCTGACTATGATCAGACTAGATCAACTTGGAAGGAGCCCACGGATTTCTGTACTGAGCTGTGCCTTGCTTTAGTGTATCTTGCTTTATATTTCAGGTAATGATGGAGCCAGAAGACACTGTTGTTATTATTCAGTGACACTGCAATGTAAACCCATATGGAGCTTGCATTTGTAGGCCATGATGAATATTATAGTTTCCTGGTGTTAGCCAGCCTGCAAAGAGTCTCTGTCTGGGAAGACTTCCTGCTTAAGGTAAGCTGAAGACAAGAGAGGGCTGTGAAGGAGATATGTGTGTTATTATAGTTCTACAGCTAAAAAAGTAAGAGAAAGAGAGACAGGAGTTGTTTGTGGCAAAGGCAAAGACTAAATGCAAATTTCCTATTTTGCTTCAAGTACGAGATGACTGTGAACATCTCTGGGAAGGAGATCAGTCCCACTTTGGGATCACAAGCATCTTTTTGGGTTCCTGCAGACATCTTGTAGCTCAAGTGTGTCAAATTCCAAGGCATGAATGGAGGATGATTTCTTAGAGGTCCCGATACATATTTTACTCCTGAGCAAATATAGCTCAGTTATTGAAGTTTTTGGAATGAAGGAGGACAATTATGTATGCAAGGAAATACTTAACACAGCTAGACATGTCACAAAATGAGACTCAAACTGATGCATTATTATTGCTCCATTTAAGCAAGCCCATTTTTACTTGTGCATATCACAAGCCCTTACTATAATCCATTCAGGCACAATAGTGGCAGAGAAACTAACAATTTTAAAAAATCTACCTTTTTCTATATGGAACAGTAAAAAGTCTGCTCTGAATCCAGTGAAATCCTTGTCTCTGAGTAGTGGAGTTTGGCAGTATCCGCCAAACCAATCACACAGGAATTGCCCTGTCAATTTGGGTTATTTAGGTACCCAGGAAATATTGAACCTGATACTTCCACTGTGACTCCCTGTGCTAGAGGCCTGGTGGAATACATCAATATGTTCATAAACCCTGTGTTTTCCTGTATCTATTGGGGCAAAACCAAACCCTCTCTTGAACATACCAATAGATTTATACCTAAGGCAGATCTCACAGTGTCCTTACTAGAATGCTCTCAGAATGGGATTACATTTCTTCAAGGCACTCATGGCACCATCTCTGCTCCCCTCTGTGCAAAAATAACTCCCTGTTGGACACAGTAGAGGGAAAAGATGGGGACAACCTTCAGACCACTGTCTTGAAACACCTGCAGGTCTACTGGGAGATGTTCTTAAGTGAATGTGTTTCAGTTGTGTTAGAATCCAAAAGCTGCTAAATTGTTCATGTACCTTGATCATGCATACATGTTTATGTGAACCTGTACCATTTTTTGGCTGTCTTTTGAAAAAGCTGGAATCTGATTTTACACCTAAAGTAAACAAAAATATTTTAGTCCTTGTTACAGTTGCTTTTACCCAACATGAATTGTACAGCAATGTTTTCCTGAGTCTGAAGACAGCCTACAAATAACTCCAGGGAAATAGAGAACATGAGTCAATCCTCAATCTGGTGGTAGTACTGCAATGCCATGAGACACGTGGTGGTCTTGATATTAAGGACTATGTAACTTATCAAATTGTCTACAAAAAAGAGAGTGCAACTGACCCTGTCTTTGGAAGGAGAATAGTCAAGATCCCTCCCAATCCTACTTTCTACTATTTTTCTCTGAAGACATGAATACCGTGCTGGCACAGTCAACAGCAAGATGGAGAACCTGGTAGAATATCATCATTTATTTATTCCCCTGGGAAATCATGGACGCCTTTTTTTTTTTTCTTTTCTTTTTTTTTTCCCCCCCACTACAGTTGTTCATTATCTCTCCTTAACCTCCTTCATCTCTATCTGCTGCTGGGAATTGATGAGGAGCTCAACAAGCCCTCACGCCATTTATATTTGATGTAATAGCTTGGGACATGTGGATGTTTTTTTCCCCAAAACTAGAAACATGCTGTGAAAGTAGATCCCTGCTAACTCCCTGCCTGCTGAGCCAACGGAGTGAGCACAAGGGAATGTTTGCTAACCTAATAGGCTTCTGACATAGAATCAGCCCCTGTTCCAGCCCTGCAAGACCGGATTTGTCCCTGCTGCTGCTTTGGTTTCAAAAGGGCTCTGTGAGAGAGGTGCACTCCCTTTCATACATTTCATCCCCTTGACAGGGAAGAGACATGGAGGCAGTAAGTTATAGGAAGGCAGCATGCTGGAAAAGAGGGAGAAGCACTGTTAGCTTGGTTGTTGATGACAAAACCGTGCAGAATAGCTCCCTGTGCCTAAATCAGTGGCACTTACAAGGACTTGAATGAAAGTACTGCAGTGCCATGACAGTTGAGCATTTGTTTTCCTAGCCCAAACCTAGGCTACGCTGTGAATGATCTGGGCCAGAGACCTGGCCTGACAGCCTTGTTTGTCATTAGAGAAGGTTGTGACAACATCCATTAATCTTTTTTAAATTCTTCTCTTACCAACGTATTTTTTTAAGCAGGGGCTTGTAGAATGAACAATTTCGTCTCTATTTCCAATGATCAGTCTCTGTAAAGTCAAGCCCTTATTTATTTACATAGGGTTAATATCTGTGAGGCTCACTGGTAAAGTGGCTGATAGCTTTCCGTTCAGTGCTTCCATCCGTCTCAGCTGGGTCTTTCACTCTGTGGCTCTTCCATCCATCTCAGCTAGTGGCTGAAGTGAGCAGTGTGGTTTTTTTCCCTTGAGTGGCTCATCAAAAAGATCAAAATTTTCCCTCCATTAAAATAAAATCACTCATCTGTATGTGAGAATCATAGAATCATAGAATAGCTTGGGTTAGAAAAGATCTTAAAGATCTAGTTCCAACCCCTCTGCCATGGGCAGGGACACCTCCCACTAGACCAGGTTACTCAAAGTCTCATCCAGCCTGGCCTTGAACACTTCCAGGGATGAGGCATCCACAGCTTCTCTGGGCAATCTATTCCAGTGCCTCATCACCCTCATAGAAAAGAACTTCTTCCTAATGTCTAATCCAGATCTACCCTGCTCCAGTTTAAGCCATTGACCCTTGTCCTATCACCACATGCCCTTTCCAGCTTTCTTGTAGCCCCCTTCAGCTACTGGAAGGCCTCTATAAGGCCTCCCCAGAGCCTTCTCTTCTCCAGGCTGAACAGCCCCAACTCCCTCAGCCTGTCCTTGTAGAAGAGATGCTCCAGCCCTCTGAAAAAAATCCACAAAAACTGAGAAAAAAAAATAAAGCTGCCTGTACTACTCACTGCCATCAAGCAATGCTTATTCTTTCTCCTTTAAACTGAAGACAAGTGCACCTCAAGTAGTTAAACCATTCTGATTGTATCTCCTTTCCCCATTGGATTTGGCACCAAGTGAGGAGTACACTTCATAGCAACGCACATACATGACTGCGGTGGTGTAACACGAGCATGTTTGTTAATTTTCAGCAAGCAATAGTGTAAGCCACGTTTGCTACTAGAATGGCACTGTGGTTACTGAGCCTCCTGGCAGCTCCCGGGAGCTTGCTCTTTATGTGACATTATTCATGGAGATCCTACAGCTAGCCACCATGAGCTCAGAGTGCTCAAGGTTTGCTTTGTAGAAAAAACCTCTCCACAAATATCTCGGTTGAATGGATGCTGAATGAGTCTGAGACACATTGGTTTTGAAATAAAAAATGTAAAATATACCATGATGGCCAAGAGTAGTGCAAATTGAGATTCTAAGTACAACCAACATGGAGTTTGCTCTTGTAGGGTATTGGCTTAATATTCATCATCAACACCAGCTTTCATACTAATGAAAAATATTAAATATTTGGCTCACCATATCCAGTCAGATCCATCCTGGATACAACACATTTATGCTGGAGGACCTTCTTTTCCCAACAAATACTAGGTTTGTGGTTGTTGTTGAAGACAGTTGGCTTCGAATGGATTTTGTGAAGAAATGTTTTGAGGAGGATCAAGGAGTTCAGGATGTTCAGGATGTTCAGGATGGTGTGCTTTAGGATTTGTGGTATCACAGCTTGATCTTTTGATGAGAGGTGAGAAAGGTCATTAAGGCACTCACCTTCTCAGGGGCAAGGGCAGCACTTTCTCACCCAAGATCTTGAGAAAATCTGGCAGGCTGGAAGTCCAGGGCAGATCTTCCTACAAAAGGTGAGATTGCATTGAGGGGAAATGTTCTCAAGGAGTGTTTGCTTTTCATAGTTGATTGCTTTCTATGTGTTTTTAGGAGCAAAATGGTTTGTGACTAGAAAATTCCTGCCTCACCAGTGTTTCGTCTTTGCTTCCATCTCAGTTTAAGGAGTTAGTTGAGAAGCCAGAGCCCCAGGCACTTCTGGAAGTAGTTATCTGAGAAACTGATGTCTCAGTAGTGTTGAAGGATGGTTTCCAGATTGTGAAGAGATGAGCAGTAGGGCTCCATGCTGTCCAAACGAGACAATCTGGCATGAGCTTGGCCTCAGGGTGCCCTTGCAATCAGCTGCTGCCCATGGGAGTGAGAGGCAGGACCACTGTGGAACTCCATTTAATGACTCTTTATAGCTCCCATCAGGGCATTATCCGAGCACCTTTGTCCTACAGAACAAAGTTCTAATGGTTGTGCTTCTGAAGTTCACACACACTCTCACAGCCAATAGGACTTTATGTTGCCAACACACCCCCAGGGCAGATAATCTGAGACTGCTCATCAGTGTAAAACAGCCACACGATTCAATGACTGAGGCATTCTGCCTGGAGACCCTCCTGATGTTTTTTGTCCAAACCTTGTGGACTATAGTCCATTGCTATGTTGCCATCTCCTTGGAGGGACATTGTTTACACAGCACAGCAGGTAGGTTTTGCCTGGAACCAGCATCTCATTTCTTCCATGCAGGGACTTAGGGACCAAGAAGGAACAGGAACCACTGAAGTGGTACAAAGCATATGTAGGTGACTTGGCATGTGGTGGGACAGATCCCCCGTGGTGCTATGCTCTCTGAAATCCTACTGAAATGGGAAGTTAATTTCACTCTGTGGCTCTTCGACAAACCTCTGCTGATCACCTTAAGCAGCTGATTTGTCTTAATGAGCATGCTTTTGGTGGTGGTTCCCTTGCATTTGCATGCTACATGCATGAACAATTCATGCAATCATGACCAGTAGGACTGATGCAGGCTCCAGAGAGCAACTTCAGTGATTGCCAAGGCAATCCTTTTGAGTTCACTGTCTCTATGGACAGGGACAACAGTCAAGAAAGGAATTTTTGTCCCACAGAGATCTACTTTCTGTGTCTCTTTCCTCCTTCTTCAAAATGAAAGTGATACTTCTTTTTTCTGTTTAGATTGTTGGCTTTTGAGGCAAGGGACATTTTTCACTCTATGCTTGTACAATATGTGAACGCTGATCTGCTGTGCCTCTTATTATATGTATATATGTGGCCCGGTACAAAGGGCCTCAAACTATTCAGTAACAGATACAGCAGATATGCTTTTCAAGACTGTCTTTGCCATATTGAAACAAATAGCTTATTAAACTAACTAAAAATTAAAGGGACAACAGAACTCAACTGTGCAGTGCACAGTGGTATTGCTGGGGTTGGCAGTGCTGAGCTTTCCTAATGGTTAGACTACACCAGCTCTCTGCCCTTTGGGGCCACCACACCCCCAGGGCTGTCTTTTCACCAGTGGCCAAGATGGCAGGTGCTGTTTGATTATTATTCATTCCTTTTTTTTATTACCGTTGACATGTTAAAATATTGTTTAGTGATTTACTCCACTTGGTATTTAAATGTAGTGATTAGAATATCTTTTCATATTAGACTGCAGTTTTACTTTGAAGATGAAAAGTGCCATGTATTAAATTATAGTGCAATAACTCATGGGTCCTGTTATTCGCAGTCTGCATAACCTGTGCTTGAGAAGCAGCAACCTGGACACTCTTCACATGTCTACCTGGATGCCTTTGTTGCTTCTAAAATTGTATTTCTGCAAGGAATGAACTGAAAACATAAGGACTACTCATTCCACCCATGTCCTTGCAGCTGACACCACCAGAGCCTCTATTTTCCCTCATGAAGAAGGAAGAAACCCAGCACCCCAGCAAAACCATATCTACCCATTTTTAGGAGAAGGTCACAGACTAGGCAGGCTGAAAAGGCCATTCAGCAAAAATAAACAGAGGGAAATATGGCCATCTGTGCTCATCTCAGATGAGCAAATGGTATTTGGCATAGTCATAGACACAGCTGAGTACCATTACCTTCTGTCCCCTCCAGAGAGGGAGTGTGAACTTCATCATTTAAGCACCAGGAGGTTTTGCGGTTGATCTGGCACTGTGAGCTGTGCAACCTTGTCATGTGAACCACAGCCTTCACTGCACAACCCTCCCTGTCTATTCGTGACTTTTCTGACAGTTGTGTGTATGTAAATTGGACGATATGAGCCATCTCTGATGTAACTCTATCGTCTGCTGTGGCTTACAATTACCCAGAATTTGCCCAAAGGGACCAACAGTGTGGCTCACAATCACCCCAGAAAGCCATGAAGCTTGGTAACTTACTCAGATCCTTATGATGGAGTTGATGGCCAAACTTTAGGGAGCCGTCTTAAAGCTCTTGTCTTCAACATGTTTCCTTCCCTCTTTCTGCTTGGTTGGTGACGTTGTCTTGAAGGAAACCGGGGGAAAACTCTGTAAAAGAAATCAGAATAGAGTACAAAGGGAGCTCTGGTGAAAGACAGCATGTTTTACTGCATGATGCTGTGAGGTTGTCTTCTGCCCGACACTTGCGAAGTCCAAACTCTCATGTGCTCTTAGCTCGCAGTGCCAGATGTACTCTGCATTTAACTGACAGACTCCAAGCACCTTCATACATGAGGCAAAGGCATTTGCAGTAGTCTGTGGAGCCAAGCTCTCCTGCTGGTAGTGTTCAACTTTCCTGTAATACCTGAGTATAAAATTCGTGATGTGAAGAGCTGGTCCAGGGCTGAGACACCAGTTTCAGCACAGCCACCTTGTCAGCTTGTTTACACGTTTCTTAAAGTTCCAGGTCCTGGAACTGTGTGCTTAAATCTGACTCTTATCCCTCATTAAAAACAGAGAGAAGTGTGACTGCCAGAATGAGTCTCGGTCATTCACAATGACAGGAAAACAAAATGTGAAGTAAGAAAAACCTGTCTGACTTTGAGGTGGCCTGATGGTTGGTTAGGCAAACCTGGCTGGGGTGGGGGCTTGGGCTACAGTTATAGGAGTCTTTTCTACAGATGTCTTCCAGGACTGCTCAACCTTGGCTCTATCAGCTTCTGTCTCCACTCCCTGGCTGGTTACAGCTGACGTGGCAGCGCCTAGTCACCTCCTCATACTATTCTTTTTGTCAGTTTTGTGAAATCAAGTATTAAAAAGAAAAAAAAAATGTTAAAAATACCATCATGTCAGAGGTCTGAGCTGCTGACAAGCACACCTGATTGTAGGTTTTACAGCATCACCAGTGATCACCATGGGCATGGTTCAGTTTCCTAATTACAGTATTTAGGCAACTTTTCATGCCGCTTGAAGTGCCCTTGAGTAGCTGAGACATCCTCATGGGTTGAACAGATGTGACTCATCAGAGACCTGAGCCTCTCTGCGGTGGCAGCCAGGTCCAGACAGGATAAGATAAGACAGCCCAGTGGCCACAAATATGTGACACCTAAACTGCACCTGATGTATCCACACTATTTTCATTTTATAGAAAAAAATGGGGAGGCTCTTGAAGTATATAGGCAGTTAGATCGATACGAAGTGGCTGAATGTGACTGGGGCACACAATTGCATTTCCACAGCCAATGTGTGAGAACTGATGTTCACACTCCCCTTCTGTTGACCACAGGAGGACAAAGATCCTAACCTGGATAGAAGAATATGGGCAAATAATCCACATCTGACATAAAGTCTTCCGGGTCTAGATAATTTCTTGAAATATATTTAGATATATTTGAGTCTGTCTGTGGGGGTTTTTCTGAGGGATGGCATTTTTTTAATTAGGGTTACATTTGTGTTCTCTGGCCACAGTGCTTTTAATGGAGGGGTAGACACCCTAGAACTCAGTATATTGAGTGGCTGAGCCATGACCCACCTACATTGGCATCAAGGACAGGACATTTTTATAATTGTGCGACTCCATCTGCACTAAGGCATATGCCAGTGAAATGTAAATGAAAGGATCACACAGATTTGCATAATATATATATAGGGATGTATCACACAAGAACATGGAAAGTAGTAATGGGCTTACCTAGTTCCTACCTGTCAGCCAGGATACTGCCGCTATCCTTGTATATATTCTTTGCCTATTTTTGTTACGAGGCCCCTTTTCACTGAGACATAAGCTATTGTGCTGAACTCACAACAAGAAGCAATTAGTTATCTTGCCAGTTTAAGATGCTGTAACTCAATTGCCTGATCGTGTCCTGGTGTTTTAGACCAAGTCTATCATGGCTGCAAACGTTAACTTAATTTGGGCACTCACCAAATGCTTGTTTCTGGCCTGGGTCCAGCTTTCAACAAATGTTTCAATCCTGAAAGATGTATTCATGGAGGACTGCTAATTTGCAGCCCTATTAGTTAGGACTTCATCTCCAGCAGGTGCTTCTGATGCCGGAAGGATTTTCTGCTTTCTGGAGAAGACTATGGGAGGGATACTGGAGCAGCACCAGCTTCCACTACACCTGTCCTCTTTCTGCCTTGCAAAATCCAGGGCTCTGAACAGCACTGCTAGCTGTGTAAGCTCATCCAGGCTTCAGATAACTCCTAACAGCAAGACCTTTGCATGGATTTGGACTTTGCATGGATTTGCAGAGATTTGGAGCAAAGCTGCATATACGCCTCAGTCAGCTGTGATGTGTAGATATGACTCAACATTGCACCATGCCCTGGTTGTTAAGTTGTCCTCTGGTGAACCAAGAAAACAAGAGAATTTTGAGATTTAGCCCCCCTCAGCCAGAGCCGCCTGCTTACTGCTCATGGTTTTCCTTGAAGTTGCTGAGAACTTCTTATGCCTCCTATGGGGGCTTGAAGTGAGAAGCCACTAGGTGAACCCCCTCATCAAAGAATTACACTTTAGTTTGAGTATGTTGAATTACACCTTGAGCAAGAAGCCGGAACAGACTCAGCGGCCTCTGCAAGGGCCTCTATTGTCACTGTCACCCCCTCAGAGGGTGAGAGTTTCTGCTTAGACTTCAAAGGTGGGTGCGTTTAGGATCGTGTTCTACCATCCCAAATGGACCTTTGCTGTGCAAGGGGAGCCACACACAGCACAGAGGTGCTGGCTGCGTGAAGAGCCTCACAGCACGATTGAACAAGGCCCAATCTTTAGGGAGTACATCAGGGCTTGGATCCAGACTCCAGAGTAGCATGGACATATGGACAGAGTTGTCACTGGAAGGAAAGACTTTCCAAGTACGAATACCCAAAATGGTATTTTGGGCTGAAAATCAGGTCACTGTTTCAAAATGAATCAATGCAGGTACATAAGTGAGGTAGGACCAAAGATCCCCACCAAGCCCTCTCAGGTAGCTAGTTTTCCATGAGAATACCATGGTTCTTAAATCTTAGCCTATTTCTACGCTTGTCCCCACATATCCACTGTGTCATGTCATGAAAAGGAGAGGAAGATTTGCCTGTCCTGAACAGCAAGACTTCCACTGCTGCCTGTGGGAGAGTCTGTGCCAGAAAATATTTAAGGGGAGTATTCAAAGCAGCAGCAGTTCTCCTAGTGTTTAATTTCTCTAGTGAGAAAAGCACAGGGTGGGCTGCAGATGATCTAAGCATGTCAGTTGTCAGATGAAAGCATTTCCAAATGGCTTTCTGGTTATATTTATGTCTTCTGGCTGAAAATGCATTTGATATTTTTTTCAGACGAGAATTTTTTTTCCCCCCCCTGCCTGTCTTAGAAAGGGAATTTACTGATTAAAAGTCACTGCATTGACAGCACTGGAAATTGAAGTTCCTTTTTTATCTACAGAACAGGTACAGCATGTACAGAGGCAGCATAAACCTGGGCTGCTGATGTGTCTGAGCTCTGTCCTGGGCTTTACAGCCTGGAAGGAAGAGGAAATAAAGCTGCTCCTCACGGCCCTGTTAAGTTGTGCTGCTGTTTGGATGGAGAATCCTGGTTTTAAATGTAGGATAGGAGATTTTGTTGATAGGATTGACTGTTCAGCAGGAGCAAGGCTGAAAACCTCTCTCTGTGGATTTGCAAAGAATGTAACTGGAGAGCTGTCAGGTACTGACAAGCATTGATCATCCGAGTTGGATTTTAATGGCTCAGTGATCGGCAAAAGACTTTTCCCACTTCTGGGAAAGTCCCTTTAAGAGGAAAATGGTCTCCTTTTGACTGCAAAGGAGATCCCATTACATACTCACAATGAGGATATCACTTTACATACAGGTCTCATTCTTTTAACGAGCCTCTGAAAGAGGCCTTTGTCTTGTGATTTAGGAAGGTCCACTTTTTTTTTTTTTTTTTTGCAAGACCTGTGCCAAGAGCTAAACATGTATAAACTGATTTGGGAAAAATAATTCCACAGCAAGGTAATTGCCTGTACCATGAAAACCAAGGGTTGCCTCACTGTTTGGTGTGTTGGTGCTGCCTCTGTTTGTAAATTTAGACAGCCAATATTGCAAAAATAGACTTTTAGTAAGCAGCCTCTATTTTTCTCTTCCTCTAGCGAGGCCAAAATACCTTGAGAATTGTTTTCTTCCGATAGACCATCAGGACACTGGGTATCAATGTAGTCTAGAACACTTGTTTCTGCATACAGAAACAAAAAATACAAACATGAAATTAATGGTCGTTGACGTTTCAACAGTTATCTGTGTGCATGTAGGAAAAGACAGGAGGTGTATTTTTAGCCTATTTTCCTAGAGGAATGAAACTTATATGATGGGAAGTAAGACTTATGTGATTTCTATGCCTGTATATATATCTCCTAGCTGCCTTCTAAGCCTGTTGGTCTATTTCGATGAAATTTGACACAAATCTCAAGATATTTCATTCTTACAAGTTTTATTAAAATAGACAGTACAGAAGGCAAACTGTCTTAACACCTTCCCTAAAGAAAGGTTGCAGTGTTATCACGGCCCTCCACAGACACCAGAGAATGCCTGCCGAGATGCCAAATTTGTGGGAAAACTGGCTTCAATATTTTCGTTATCTGTGAAGTTATTTGGTGAATTATATGGAAAGGTGTCATTGTAGGACCAGTTCTGCGTGTTCTTCTGTCCCTGGGAAGGGATGACTCAGGAACTAAAGCACAAGAAAGATCTAGGAAACATGGATGACATTCAGCCACAAATTCTCACTGTGACACCTTCGGAAAATGAGTGGTTTTCCTCTTCTTTCCTTTAATTTTCACAAGAAATATGGTGCCCACAATATCTCCTATGATTGCCAGGACCTCATGAGGGTATATATGTTAATCAGTTTAGGTTATGTTCCTTGAAGTCTTTGGGTAGACGTTCTGTATGAAGGAAAATTTGTACTTTAATAGGCAATGCAAAATAATAGAAGAAATGTTCCAAACTTGAAAATGTTAATGTTCCAAAACCCCAAAATACTGAGAGGAAAAATATCCATAGTTTGACTTGCTGGAGAACAGATGCAAGTTTTTGAAGATTTCTCACTCAAATGTTGAAAGGTTTTTTTTGCAAAATGTTTCTTTCAGAGTTTTTCTTTCTTCTTCATCTTCTTTCTTTTTTTTTTTTCTTTTTTAAACTAGCTCCGGTGCAAAGAACATAAAGCAATTCCTTCAGGTGAGTAAATTCATCATTAAACCTGAATAGCATTCTTTATAGAAGCTATTTTTCCTTCAGCTGGCAAATTAAGTCCATATAATAAGGAGAGGTTTTGGCTGGGCAATCTTACATAGCATGCTGTTTTCATTCTGCACATCGTATGTGATTAAAAAAAAACCTGTCAAATGTCTGAAGCGGTACCTTGTAGACACTGTCATCGAATTGGATGATGAATCCTCTCTTGAGCATGAAACTCCAGTTCCAACTCTGTGGGACCTTTGGTGGCTCTGTGACACTTGAGCCAAAGTGGTAATTCTCTGAGATGGCAGCGGTCACAAGCAACTGTCTTCAGTAGGTCCAGAAAACATATTTGACAACATTCCATCTCCTTTTTGAAGAATCTCCCATGCAGGAGACAAGCCCTATTTGCCCTATATCATGGTTTGCTACAGAAGGAAAATTTTGGCAAGAGAGAGGATTTGTCATTTTGTGTGTGACTGGAGGAAATGCAGCACTGTCTGGGGGCTGTTTTCGTGCAAAAGCAAAAAGTTCCCTAATGATTAATAATCGGAAGGTGTGGGGCAAAGGCAGAGAAAGAGACCAGCTAAATAGTTTCAGCTCCGCAAAATTCATGTGGTCAGTAAATCAGTTAATAAACCTGTCTGTTGGAAATGCCCCGGCTTGCACTGATCAAAACGTTCCAACAGGCAATGCCTCCGAGACCTTACAGCTCAGTAGAGAGTTGCAAACTGTTAATCTGAAAAATACTAAGAAGCAAAGCACAAAATAAAACAACCCTCTCCCCCTGCCAGCCCTGAAGTCAAGTGTCTGTGGTTCTAAATGCACTTTGTCTATGTCACCCCAGCTGCTAAATGCTTTCTATTGATTTCTCTCTTACAATCTTTTTGCCTTTGTTTTTCTTCATTTTTTTTTCCCTCTCCTTGGACGTTCAGTCCACTTGTTCCATAGATACAAAGCACAGCTCTAACCAAAGGCCATTGAGTGACCATTTGGAAGATGACAGCCTCTTCTGTGATCTGAGCTAGCCACACCTTGGGAAGCAGATGCATTTGCATGGCTCCAATAGGAAATATTCAGCAAAATGGCTGAGCAAGAGCTATCATCTGGGTATCAACCCATATATATGCTTCCATTGCTTCCATTCATCCCCTTGCATATGGGAAGGAGTAAAGAGAGGAGGCATTTCCATCCATACCAGTCCCACCACCACCCTTGCCCCGCATGTCTCGGAGATCTCCAAAAGGTCAAAGAACCAGACCTTGCATGATGCTATGTACCTTTATGCTGGCTTCACTGGGACTGAAAATTAGAACTATCCCTAAAACTGGGCTTTTCTGAGACCAGCATGAATAGTTGAATAACAGAG
The DNA here is from genome assembly GCA_020746105.1 of Trogon surrucura. NCBI lineage: Eukaryota > Metazoa > Chordata > Aves > Trogoniformes > Trogonidae > Trogon > Trogon surrucura. The sequence goes on from CM036622.1 coordinate 54,004,469, forward strand.
AACTTTAGAAGCTTTCATGGAGCAACAATCTAGTTTGAATGATTCCATGGCCCATAGCATAGTATAACTGTTTCTTTTCTTTCCTCACCTGCTTCCCCAGGGAAGGAACCTACAGAGATTCTCCAGATGCGTGGGAATGGCAGGGGAGTCCTGTTCAAGTGACATGTGAAGCAATGCGCTTCGGTGCGGGTTGGAGACATTGGAGGGGACGTCTCACTGGAAGAATATCAGCTCTGGAGGCTTTACTGTTTGTGTGGGTTGTTGTGACTGCCGTTGTTTTCTCCCTTGTTTTCTGCAGCTCAGTATATTGTCATAATACAGCAGGGCAGCATGGAAGTTGTTAACAGAAAAAAAAAAACAAGGAGTTATTTCCCCTTCTCCCCTCTTTAAGAGCAAAAGGGAATACAATCCCTCTAAGGTGGGCATAAAACCTGGTGTGCAGAGGTATAAGCCACCTGGCTTGAGGTATATGGGCAAGCTGTTCTCTCCCCTCTCCTTGCCTTCTCACCATCCATCAGAGCTGATATCAATTCAAGTGTCTTGGCCACAAATTTGGCTAGTGAGCAGCGAAACTATGCCTTTGTTCTGATGTTGGCAAACCTCAGCAAGCTTGATTATCTAAAATAAAACCATCTGCAACCACTCTAATCAATGGCACATGCATAGCAGCAAAAGCTCTAAGCTCATGGCTCGTGTAAAATGGTCATTATAACAGAGTGTTGTGCTGCAGGAAAGAATTTATAGGCCAGCAAGTGGCTCAGTATTACCCAAACTTGTTGGAAGGACATGACTCATTGTGTACCCTGTGTCATTTGTCCTCTCTGGTGGCTCGTCCAGCAAAGATGAAGCTACTGCAGCTACTAGCTGGAGGAGTAACTGAGAGTGTCAAGGTTATTCCTGTGACACTGCAGGTCCTGGATTCAGGGCTCCTTACATGGTGAAGTTTTCAGGCAGGTTTGGAAAACAGAAAGGAGTCATGAAGCTTGCTCGTGGGGTGAATGATATTACACTAAAGATGTCACTGGATTTTCAGGAAATGGGCTAATCTAGTTCTTCATGCATTAAACTCCCCTACAGGCTGAGGGCTTATGTTCAGCTCCTTGTCTCAAGGGTGAGAACCAGCCTCCTGATCCCACAAACCATGTGCATCTAACTGGTGACCATATTCTGGATCACGGAGTAACTTTTTAGGTGTCCTTTCACCAGCTGGAGCAGATAATCAAATGTCTCAACAGCACAGGAGACAGCAGCGCAGTACCTACATATCCCTTGTCTTTTAAATATATGTGCTAGCCTGGACCAGAGCACATAAGATCTTTCCTCTTGAGAAGCTCAATGCAGGTACTATGTCTAGCTCCAAGAGAGTTTTCTTAAACACTGATGGAAGATCAAGGCCAGAAATTCCATGTTACTCCTGTAATTTCCTTTTCCTCCAGCCTTGTGCAATTCAGCTAATGATGCACCTGCCAAAACCAAATATTTCCTCAGGCATGGAAAAAATATATCACCTCACTGTTGGAGCTCACTTGCTCTAACGTTGAAGTTGTTGGTCACTGCCATCTTTACCCATTTGCACTTTTAATGTCAAACTGTTGTGCCAAAATTGAAAAATTTGGGCACAAAGCTGGGACTCTGTTATCTTGGCTCATGATAATCACAGCGTCTATTCCTCTGAAAAGTATGAAATTCTAAACCCCCGTGGTCTCTTTGGAGCAACATGCAGCCTGTATTCGTTAAAAAGTGTCTTTGACTTATCTTTTTCCTCATGTTTGAACAAATGTTGAGCCTGGGAGATCCTCTCCGAGTTTGTGATCTTCCTCCTGCAAAACCCGCCTCTTTGTTCAGCTCTACATGAAGTGGTGGTAGACACAGTTGCTTTATATTCTGAGACAGCACTTAAAACTAGCTTTTTCCCTTCAATATTTGATACACAGGTCAAAGGGGCGGTTGGTCACGTGGTTTCATCCACGCTCGCCTGACAGCTCCCATCCTCTTCTGCATATTCATCACCGCCTCTTTCACTGCAAAATGCTGTGCTTGAAAGTCTAGTCCACATCTGATCACTTTGGGGACTGATTTATGATAGCAGAGGTTTTTTTCCAAATTGTATTAATCTTTACATATTGAACGTGGCCCTGGGCTACGGTGCATCGGGTTCAGGCTTGCATGCTTCTGTTTTTTCGAAGGTTTATTTTGTTAGTTTATAGAAAAGATTGATTTAATCAGATAAAATCTCCCCACCTCGAACCAAATTCTAATTTAGCACACTAAATCCACTCAATAAAGCATGTAAGCACATGGTTTGTGGCAAGAAAGTGCGCAAATTGCAATAGAGTCAACAGGTTTGAAGGATTTTCTTAGGGAGTTCTGCTGAACTGGGCAGGGGGAGTGGAAGAGGAAAGGTCTGCGGCAAAGTTAGGTCTGTTAGGCATGGTGGAAGCGGTGGTAGGAGGTATGGTGGTCAAAAGCAGGCTGGCTTCTAGTCTCTGCTCACGGAGGCTAGCGCAGTACTGGTGAGGAAATCTTGACAAGAGTTTTCCCAGTCCGACTGGCTACTGTCCCACCAGCATGCAATGCAACAGATCCGAGCACTTTACCAATAGTTGCATTGCTCCTCAGAAGATAATTTGCCAGGGTGACGTTTTCTTCTCTAGAGCAAGCAGGCCAGCTAGGTGGAAAACCCCCTTCCAGCCTCAGACACAGGAACAAGTCACCCTTTGATTGCTCATTTGCATCTTTGCATCCATATGAGAACTCTTAGCCCACAGCAAGAGCAAGGCAACCTGCTTGTTCAGCCCTTGCTGAGGAGAGCCTCAATTAATCCAGGTTGCCTCAGCCTGGATTGGTTCTCAGAGGCAGCTATCACAGATCAGCTGTCAGGCTGAAATTTGTCACTCTCCCATAACTTTCCTCATATTCCAGGTCCTCAGATTTGCTACAGGCGTGCATGCAGCTTTGATATTTACTTTTCTGTAGCACTGTTTGACCATTCACTGGAGGGAGATTCTGAATTTGACAACAGCACTCAGCAAGGGTGTGAATTTCCAAGTTTTACGCTCATATGTGCAGTTTGAAATTCATCCTGCTGTTGGTTCGTTACATAAGGCTTTCCAGGGAGGGAACAGGAGCGTTACCTTGACGTTCCTACAGCGAACCCACACAGTGTGAGCTGCAAAATGTGCCTGCTCGCAGCGTACCGCCCAGACGATCCGCAGACTGATTATGATTCACCGAAGAAACCTGCAAATAATTTTAGATGAAGAGCCCAATCAAGAATCTATTTGCAGACAATTCACAAACACAAAAAGAAAGGAGATTCATTGGATAAATTATGCATTATGAATTATTCATCTGGCTCCAGTTAATGAGGTAAATGGTACTATCAGTGTTTAAAGTTAAGCTCATTTGTATATATTGGGCAGATCAAGGCCAAAGTAAGAGATGAGGTTTTGGGGGAATAACCTGGGCTCCGCAGAGTTCAACAGCAGAACTCGTTACTTGTGCAACCAGGGTTTCATTTTCAATTTCAATGTAATGGCTTGTCTGTGCTCGTGAAGCAGAGGAGCAATAGTATTCCTAACTTGAGGTTTGGATCTCCACACTCAACGCCATTCTGTGGAGCCTACAATCAAACCAAGAAACAAAACATCAGCAAAGAAGGGAAGTTCGGGATGGCTTCTTTAAAGGTTTTGTGATGTATTTAATATGGGGATTGGCCTGATCTGGAAATCTTGTGTCTTGCTTGATTTTTTGCAAGAGTTAAGTGATATTCAGACATCCATCTGTGTTACAATATGTAAAAATGCTGTTGATGGAAGAATCATGAAAATTTGAGAATGTTCTAAAGTTTTCCTCTTTAAATGAGCTTACATTGACCAACATTTTAAGACTTCTATACTTAAACCTTGGCTTCAGACCAGCAAAGCACTTAAGCACATGCTTGACTTCAATCACATGAGTAACTCTACTGAAATGAAGGGGAATACATCTCTGATCAAACGTACATGTAAGCATAAGTCCACTCAGAAAATCTAAGTTTTGTTTTTAGCTACTCAGAGGTTGAATCAGAATTAAATGAGAGGTCAAGAGGATATTCATTTCTTCCAAAACATTTTTCTTTAAGAGTCTCAAAGTGGATTTAATACCTTCATTTAATCACTGAAGTTTAAAAGTTTTCCCTTTAAATATTATGGAACCTCAAGTTGACAAATTGGGAAAATTCTTCATGGAATTGATTATTACTTTACTGGAAAAGCCTTTATTTTCAGATCTATCTTTTCCCTTGTATTTTCAAATTTTGAATTTTTAAAAAACGATTTCTATTTGTTTAGGACTTGACATATTTTTTTATACGAAATGACATTGTCAAGAAACAGGTTTTTGACATTGCTACACTAAATCTTTAGCAGGTAATGCTTGAAATTACAGGCCACAAGTCTCGGTAAGTGCTATTTACTAACATGATAATTGTGGAACATTCGATGATGTGTTAAGTACCATGGAGTGGCAGTATAATTACAGTACATGGCACGTTACAATATAAATATAAAGTAAATACATGATTATTTCTGGCTTAGGTCACATGGTAAATACTAAGTGCAATTACGGCACCAAGTAATCTGCAGGAACGTGTAATTACTCTTGGGCTCAATTCATTTACGAATCCTTGTCCAGCTTTTCACACCACATGGGTTGTGGAAGCTGTGGAAAATAGCTTATTCATGGCTGCAATGGCCTCCTTATCGCCTCAGCCAAACCTTATCTAGGGATGATGGCTCCTCTGCCCTCTCCCCGGTCTCAGAGGATGGAGGTGTAGATTGACATTATCAAGGCAGGACCACGTAGCCAGATGTCCATGGAAAGCTGGGCCAAGAGTTCTTTCCAGCTCATTTGACAAACTCAGCTGACGATGTCTAACAGGTTTTATCTCACCAGTTTTGCTTTAGTGAGATCATCTCACCCAATTTTTGAGTTACCCATCAGCAGTGTGGACTCTGCCTTAACTCTGCGTCCTGGAAGTCGAAGGCTATGTCTCATTACTGGTCGTCACACACTGATCCCAAGCAGATCCAGGAACCTGCCGTTTTGTAATCTCTGTTAGGACCCCTCTACTCTATTAGTTAATAGATATGAGGGTCTACGTGGGGTGACTTGGATGACACAGCCAACATCTTCAGATGTTCAAGAGCAAGAGATGGCAGTAGAAGCAGCTAGGGTATATAGAAATTCTGTACATCTAACAGAGAGCAGATATTTGATTCAGAGGATGTGAAACAGTCTTGGACAGCCACAGTGCATTATACTTGAGCAAAAGTCTATAGAAAAAGGAAGAAAACGTAGGGGAAGAAAATTTAAACCCATCAGAGCATCATTCTGTTTATCCAGCCAAGAGTATAACGTGGTGCCTTGGACATCCTCGGCTGCCTGGTCTCCCAGGCACCTGGGGCCCCAGAGAAGGTGATCCCTGCTGTATTTTGCTAGGCAAGATTATTAGTATTAATCTTACACTCTGTCAACAGGATCTGAACCTGGGACCTTCACTGTTAAAGCCCAGATCCCTTGAGATAGCATTAATGACTGCAGCTGTTTGCCATTAGCAAGTCACGTTCTCCAGGGACTGCTTCTGGGGTAGCTGGGATTTTGCCTTGTTTCTTTTAGGGTCAGCTGGAAAGCATTTAAAGCAGAGATGGGAGGTGGGGAACCGATTTGGTGGTGGCAGGAAGCTGCCATGGTCTGTGCAGCTTCAAAACGCGCGGGAGGTGTCGGCTCTCGAGCCGAGGTGGCTGATGCCTGATGGGGCCTGACGAAAAGAAAACTTCCTGAACTCAGGTTGGGCATCTCCTGAAGCTTTGAAACTTTTGAGACATTTGGGTGTGGGAATATCCCAACTGCAGAAGCAGGTGGAGGTCAGCTGAAGGGCAACGTGGCTCTGGAGAGACTGGGGGAGGTTTGGAGGAGCCCCCAATGAATTTTGACTCCCCTCAAGAGCTAAAATGATGCTCCCTGTCTCAAAACTGCTTTCCTGCCCTCAGCAAGCCAAACACAAATTCCAAGCCTAGGGAAGGTGGGTAGCAGCCTATGCTTTGTCATGTTCTCCCACCTCCCTCTCCCAGCAAGGGGAAAGGCTTTGCTGCTGAGTCAAAAACACTGGAGCAGAGATGAAAGGATGGGATCTCTCAGGATTTTTGTTTAATCTTTCTACACTCCTTTCTGTTGTGCTTTTCTTTGGCTTATTCACTCTTACTGGGTTCAGTTTTTCTTTCTCCCTCCCTTGGCCAAAAGAGAGGGGGAAATAACTGCCTGAGGAAAGATTTCCAGTAGTGTTGCATACACTGCAGTGCACAGGGATAGTTAAACAGAGCCTGGGGGCTAAAACAGGGGACAAATAAAAGAAATTGTTCTGATTTAACTTCAAAATGCATCTTTATTTTCACAATAAAACCACTAAAAACCCCTCTAAGGTTCCTAAAACTCTGGATAACATTCATGAAGAGGTATAAGATTAGAATTTCTGCTTTGCATTAGACTGGAATATGTAACTGCATATTATATGATTATAGCATCAAGAGAAAGTCCAGAGCAAGAACCTTCTTATTTTTCGTACACCATTTGCTTATCATGAAATACAAAACACACTTGCAGTCTGCTACAGCCTGAGAAATCATTATAAAAATCTGTCATTGCAAGCGAAGACTCTTGTTTACCCCAACCACTGCAAAGGCAGTAATGAACATATGAATTATGTGTTACCTAACTGAAGAGAAAAGTTCCTTGCATTAGTTCAACAGACTAGTATAATTTTTCAAGATGCTGTGTCTATTGCTAAGTGTCTGAATACTCTCAGGTTGTTTACAATCAATTGGCTTAAATCTTGTGTAATGAAGGTGTATTTGCCAAATAGGTTCAAGCTCATTGCCATGCAAATTAGCATTTGCAGGGACAAATTTCTAAGTCCTTCCTCTCTTTGTTGCTTCCAAGATGGTATGGATACAATTTTGCACTTGCAGTTATGTGTGGGTGCAGTTCGTGTCATTTAAACTTCTAATTACAGCATCTGATTGCACCCACGTATCTTATCAGCTAGTTAGACACGTCAGTGACACACACCATAACTGCAAATAACTGGGGGTACAAAATTGCACCGGCAATTATTTGCACCCACTGAAGGAGAGGATGGATATAAAGCAGGCCATTAAAGTGTTTAAAATACTTTTCTTACAGTAGCGTAAACCACCGGTGCAGGGTTATTACGTGCAGGAACGTAGAAAAACATTAGGCTGAATTTTGAGCAGCAGCTGGGTTGGCTTCATAGCACAAGTCTAACCAAGGTTCCCTTTATGGGGTGCAAAGTGTGTCGGCCAGGTCTGAGTTTACTTACCTGGCTTTTTCTCTTAGCTCTGCTCAGGGTCCTGATAGCAGCAGCACTGAAACACGTCCTTCAGTCCAGCTGAAGCCAACCAAAACGCCTATGGTGCACCCTACAGAAAATGTGCTCTGGCAGTGTCTGAGCTGACATCCGAAAATTCACTGTGAGCATGGGCTGTTTTATTAAGCAGCCTTAGGGCTTCTCTTAGCAGCCAGAGGAGATATGTCAACGGGGCTTATGCTCATATTTATATTTAAGCTTGCAAGTGAATAGGGGCGTCAATGGAGTGAGGAGAGTTAGGCAGAAATAAAATTAAACTCTACTCCGGGTAACAGAAAGCAGCTTCACGACTTTCCTATTATTAATCCAAAGAACAAACTGTAGTCATCTTCGGGACACATGCCTCTGCCTCTGCCTCTGTGATCCTGTCATTATTTCCTGCCACCAGCATCGTGGCAAAATGTAGCAAGAACTCTGATTGTCTTACAGTTTTGTGTTAGCCCAGCCCCTGGGTACTTAACTTAGAGAGTGATCCTCCACTGGTGCAGTGTGGAAGGATGGTCCCTGATCCAGAAACCTTCCAGGCTGGTTCAATTCCCTGAATCAGGCATGGGACGCGCAAGCAGTGTTTGTTCTCATTGATCAGCTGAAGGTAGTAGAGTTACTAGCAGGAGTTGAAACACTGGTAGTTACATTTGGAGCACTGCATTGTGAAACCAGATCTGCTTTAATGTCTTCTTTTTTTGTTTTTTTTTTTTGTTGTTGGCTTTTTTTTTTAATTTAAATAGGTGTCTTTGAAGTGATAAATGTCCTTACTCAGAAATGATGTACATCTTACCATGGATGTTTTGCTGTCTGAATTGAAGTCTCTCACAACAACTTAGGTGTATATGTCTTCAGATTTATTTTTTTCCCTATAACAGATACTTACAATTACTTGGGATTAGAACCAAGCTTTGTCAAGCAGCCGGCGACATTACAGGAGCTGAACTGGATGAAGTTGCTATTAGAAAGAAACCCTCACAAAAGTGGAAGACAGTAGGGAGCACAAATATTAACATCCACACAGACACCGGTGGTGGTGAAGAGGTCATAAAGGAGCTCTACTGATATTAGCTTCTTGGTGTTTGGCCCTGATTCTTCTGTAGAAAGAAAAGGAAAGAAACAAAAAAGAAAACCTGAGAGGTTTGTGTTCTGTTCTCATTTACCCTGGGGTAAATCCAGAGTAAAATCGATGATCCAAACGGACCTATTCCAGATTTCTGCTGGCCAAAATGAAAACATTGTTTTCATATCCTGTTAGGGAATTCTGCCTTCTTTAATATCATGCTTTTAAATTTTGCTGTCACCATGGGACACTGAAGTTTTATTTTTTGGCTTACATTTTATCCGTGAAAGAATTCATTTCTTCAGCTTCTTAGAAATCATCGCATGATTCAAATTACTCTTTTTCATGGCTTGCTTGAAAGTTGGGCTTTTCACCACAGCCGCTCCCTACTCTGAAACATTATTTATATCCATAAACTACTGCATATTAGGGAACAGCCAGTGGAGAAGTAAAATAAACACAGTGTTGCCTTTTAGCTGGAGATGCACTTTGCTCCCCGGAAGGGATAACATTTATAAATCAAACACGGGTTTAACTAACCTTCTGTCTTTGCACAGGATTACGAAGGCGGGCACAGTTACACTGATTTGAAGATGCAAGGTGTTTACACACTACTTCACAGAATTTCAGGGATTCAAAACAATAAAATAAAGCACGTTTTAATAGACCAAGGTCTGGGGTTTGGGCTCTGCCAGTGCTGGCCCAAAGCTCTAAGTGTCATGACAAAGCCATTTCAAAGCAGCAGGAGATAAGAACATGGTGCCCAAAGTCAGTATTTATGGTTTTTACATGGCAAAACAGTTTTGTTTTGTTTTGTTTTTTCCCCAGATGAAAAGATAGTTATATACATTCTGGCATTTAGAAGGGGTTTGCATATACTTTACCATCTTTCAGTCTGCAATCATAGACACTTATTCTTAACCCGTCATTTCAGTGAGTGACACTACTATAGTCAGAACCTCATTTCTTCCTATCGAGAGATGAAATTCTCTGCTTTGATAAAATGCAGTATCCTAGTTGAAAGGCATTCTTCCCAGGAAGCCCCTCTTTGTGTGAGTAGTCGGTTCAGTAACGATTCGCAGCCTAAAATTAACAGTTAGTATAAAAATCAGTCAAAGAGGATACCAATCCCTTTTGCAATGGAGTTAATTAACCACATTAATCAAGACTTGGGTGCCTTTTGAGAAGAACTCTAGCTCAGTCACAGGGTGTGAGTGTTTGATGCAAGAAGCATGGGGTGCATTTCTGGGTCTATCGCAATAGGGTTGCGTGCAATGTTCAGATTGATTCCTGTGGCCTTTAAAGCCCAATTCTGCCAACTCTGCCTGTACTGGGATCACCTTCCAGAACATTTCTGCAATGGATAGTGTCATTTGAATGACATTATTTCTAGTGGCAAAATAAAAGATCTGCTATCTCCGGGTCACCTCTTTACGTTATCTTCATTGCTGCATCGGTTACAGCTGCTGGGAGCTCAGGCTGCACGAATCCTCCAAGGTTTGCTAGGACAGTGCAGGGATCTGGTCCTACCAGGGGACAAGATATAAGAGCTTTGCCTGATGTGAGTATTTCCATAATCTCACTGAAGAAGTCTGAAGATGAAGATTAATACTGGTGGAAGTGTCAGTCACAGTTTTCTGATTGACCCAGAACAGATTTCCACCTGGTAAAGCTTGTAATGAAGGTGGGCTGACACCTTTTCCCAGAAGCCCTGGTCTATGGGATGGCTTCATTCCACCACAATGACCACTGAAAACACTGGTATCATCAGATGCCAGCTTGGGAAAATGTTCAGCGCTGCCTGGGAGCCCCAGCAGGATGTGTGGCTCTACTTTTTATAGAAAAACACAGTGACACCTGGGAATCAGGAAAAAGTCTGTGTTCTGGTCCCCAAGGCCAGAGAGAGCCCCAGCACTGGAGAGAAAAAATGGGGCTAGTCTCTAGTGAAGAGGGATTTGTTCTTGGGGAAGACTTCAGTCCTGCCCTGATGTCCAGTTGGAGGGAGAGAAGAAATTTCTAGTTCCTCATTATTCTGTCCTTCTTGTTGGCATATGAAAGAAAATCCAGTTGGGCATTTCCCTGTGGTTCCCATTGCGTTAGTCTGGCATGACACAAGACTGGCCTTGCTTGATTGATTTCTGCTATTGAGGGCACAAGGCTGCTGGTCAGACACCTGACTGCAGTTCCTAGCTTTGCTGAAGGATATTTAACAAAGGTTTCCCCTTCTGAGTGCATTGTTTTCCTTCCTCTTACCCATTGCAATGCTGCTCTATCGCTAAGAGTTTGAGGAGCATCTAACTGCTCCACACTGGAGCCCTACTGTCAGCTGGAGTTCAGAGCCTCCCTGGGAAATCAAGTATATGGTATATAAAAGGATGCACTGCAGGGCACAGAGATGAGGCATTTTTAATCTAGCCAGGAATACAGATCTGGAAACCACTAAACAAGTTGCTCTACAAGGCATGGTGCACACGTGTGTGTGAAGGACATGTTCATTCTAATTCCATTTTTTGTTTCTTCCCTCCAGTGATCACTGGTGACGTCCGATCCCTGTTCTTCGCTTGTTATTTCTAAGGAGTTATCAAGTTTAAGTGCTGTCTTTTTCTGTCTTACAAGAAGCCTGTTGATTAAACACATCCCTTACTTTTCTCTGTTCAGGCACAAATTTCCAGACTCAAACTCTGAATGTAATTTCTATTCCTCCCACACCATGTGCATATAGCAGAATTTTACTGTCACGTTCCAAATCTTGCAGTAAAAACTTTTCCAAGTTATTAACAGACAGGATGAGTATTTCAGCTTTAACTGCTCTGGTATTTTGGATTAGTCTGAGCTCTTTGTTTTTATTTTATTTTATTTTATTTTATTTTATTTTATTTTATTTTATTTTATTTTATAAATAAGGGATTCCAACCCTTGGAAAGCTGGAGGAAAATAGGTTGCGGCAGGACTGCACGGATCAGTCACACTTCTTTGCATCGTTCTATCAATCAAGGTAAAACACAACATGCTAGATGACCTTGTAGAAGTTTATATACCAAAACAGATAAGCATGTCACTCGGGTGAAAAACAGCAACCAAAAAAGGTATTAAAACTATCTGATCTTATTACAGTGTGTCTAGCAAACTGTGTATTATGGTGCCTATATTGCTTTGTTATTATACATGTGTACATGGGCATGATATAGTGCAGTGCACACATTATTTTTAATTCATGGAAACATTAAATGGGAAGCCATCAGGCACAGGGCAACACTTGCAATGTGCAATACTTGTGAGGAGAGGGATAATTGACTGATTTCCAGAGAACTTTTTAAAGGTTGAAAATAATTCTCAGGGCCAGGCTGCGAATCTCCTTCTCCAGGAGCTCTGACAGTCATCACACATGTAGCCTCCCTGGCTCCACTGGAATTACTCATGGGAATGCTCACCAGTAGGAGTAGGTGATGCGCAGTCTCACTGTAAATACTTGTTTCCCTGGGTTACTTGCAGGCAAGCAACACTGATAATTATAGTCACCTGCAGGTTTGAGACATGTTCAGTGAGGCAGTCGGAAGCCTTTCCTGGTGTAACTATACTCCAGGAATTCCAGCTCCTGCTATTCCGAACACGGGCTTCAGGATGCTCTCCTGCCTCCCACATTCAGTCTGGATGCTGGATTTTCTTTTCAAGTCATGACTTTGGAGCTTTTCTGATTGTGAGAAGAGGAAGTGGGAAATGAGGGCTTTGCCCTCAGTACTAACCACATGCCAAAACGTGGAGCATCAGAACACCCCTTGCACCCTGTTTGTGCCCCACCATAGTGCAATTGCTCTGGGTTTTTTTTTATGAAGAATGACAGGAACCTCCAATGCATGATTTTTATCTTCGATGGGCTGAATGCTCTCTTGAAATATTTCTCCCTTAAGTACATAGAGGAACTGATGTGACTGTCTTCAGGACATGTTTCACATGGTTCATGGGTCTTGTAGACCCTGAATGGGCCATCCTGATGCTCATAAGGAACCCTGATCATTCTGTGAGGCTCAGCACAGTAGGCAGTGCCTATGAGACAGTGCTGGGGCACCTCTGAAGAAGTGGCAGAGCTGACAGTGCTCTAGAAAGGCCACAGAGCACAGCAATGCAAAAGCTGATCTCTGGGAAGGACCTCTTATTCAGCCCTTCAGCTGCAGAGGATGCAGAGCTCATGGGTCTGTAGAGATGGCTCTTGGAGTTGAGACCAGGTAGAAGAATTTGGGGGATCACACTGCCTCATTAACTTCTCATGACTGAAAGAAGACTAATGTAAGGAATGTTGCCAGGACATCCTGGAGTTAGGGTCTTCAAATGAGATCACATTGCTGATCTGCTCAATGTTGGGCTTCCTAACTTGACTCTGCTTTTCTACCTCCTGCCACTATTTTGACCCCAGAAACGTGCTGGTTCTTTTAATTCTTTGCACTTAGTACTTAGGAATAAGAAAATATTACATATCAAAGAGTCTTCCAGGGGGAAATGTCTTTTCTGGAATTGCACTGAGGTCACTGATGGTTTTCTATCCTTCTTGTGAATATATTCAGCCACCCTGAGCCACTGGGCTGAAGTCACTGGCCACCTCAACCTTGTCCTTCCCCAGACAGGAGCCATTCAACTGCACAAGTTATTGGAGAGGACTAGTTGGGGAGCAGATGGAAACCATGTGCAAATCCTCAGCTATGCTCCTGCCTGAGCTTTGGGCCAGAATCAAATCCTGTATTTGAGCAGCCTTCTGTCTGTGGAGGTGGCATAGACAAGAAGCCGTGCAACTCCACTCACAAAGCCAGAAGGCAGTTGCAGTATAGATTTCATTACTTCCCCTTGGAAACCTCCATGTTGCTCTTCTCTTGATTCCTTTCTTCCTTTATGCCTTTCTCACCTCCCTTCAGAAGAGTCCTGTGCAGCTAAGGGCTGAATATCTTTGATATCTTTCTTTCTGTCAAGCTGCAGATATGACAAGAGGGATATCCATCCATCAAACTTCAGGCATTTCACCAAGGCTCCTAAATTAGAAGCCTCATTGTACTGACTTACTGCTGTTTGTGCCAGCAGCATCTTGAGAAATGGAGAAATACTGGCATCTTGAGAGCATGATTCACCCTCCTCAGATGTGAATCCCTCTCCTGAGGTGTCTCTCTCTTCTCTGTGACTGTCGCTGGTGCCCAGATCATGACAGTCCTAACTTCAATGTCTCTGCCTACTATCAGGTGGGATGCGTCTCAGTCAAAATGTCAGATAAGCAAAACAGTCCGTCAGAAGCACAAGGGGTAATACAAACACCACCACTGGTGCAGTCTTTCTTGTTAGAGGGAAAAAAATTTCAAAGCTCTTTAAGTTTTCTTCTGGGATGATATTGGTCCTTTTTTTCACATATTGTCTTGCATTAGTCTTATTTTTGTCATCTATCCTTTTGCAATAACCTTCTTGTAACATACTTAGAGTAAGAGCAAGGGCAGTTTTTTAATGCTCACCTTTCAGAACAGCCAAGGAAAAGCACTCCTACTCTTCCCCACTGCTGACAGATGTGGTGTCCACTGAAGAAATCAAAACAACCCCCCCAAAAAAAAGATAAAAAATCACCAAACCCTTACAAGTAGATAAAGTTTAAAATAAATGGCTGCTGCTTTCCAGGAAAAGGACCTAATAGGAAATAGAAAACCTCTTGAATGACAAACCTATATCTACCTGTGAGCAGGTACCACTTCCCCAAAATATTGATGATTTTAAGCCTTAATCCATCTGTCAGAGGTGATAGGATACTTTTAAAAGGAAAACACTGCTCCAAGCTATTGGGGGGGAAAATGGAATGGAGTGTGTTAGCAAGATGTGTTACCTGTCTTCTGACAGCTAATGTATCTTTCTTCACATCGCTGCGCCTTTGTCCTCTTCTGTTGCCAGATAAAAACAGAATCATTATGGATGTCCCCTAAGACAACTTGGTAAACAGGTATGATAAATTAAGTTCTGTTCTCCTGGTGGGATCTCAGCATAGAAAACTCAGTGCAGAGTCTGAATGAGGTCCAGGTACATCTGCTCCATGGTTGGATCTGGAGCCAGTGAAAATGGCAGGACCTTAGACTCAATAGGGAGTTTTCTTTATTATTTGTAACAGTTCACCCATCTTTTTTTTAAAGGCTCTTCTATTCATGTGCATGATCTGCCAAAGGCAAGGTAGCTTTGACTTTTGAAAGTCACGTAGGCCATTTAAAACAGACCTGATGAGCCTCTCAGTTTAAGGCACTGTGCACACTAAGTTATGGTCAGAGGAAAGCTAGACACCCAAAGATGCTTTGGAAGAAGTGAAGGGTAAGAACATGTGTTTGCAGCTGGAGGAAGTAGAAGAGGACATACTATCAAGACAACTTAGAAACTTTCTTCTGGTAATTAAAGAGAAGTACTTTTTTTTTTTTTTTTTAAATGGCTTACTTGTCTGGCAGTGGCACTGAACGAAACTTTACGAAGAAATCATTCAGAAGAGAACAATATGACTTTAACCATTCAGATATTGGTTTTGCATAATTTTTTTTTTGGATGGAATAATAGTGTTCAGGAAAGACAGAGGAAGAAATAAGCTATGCCACCAGAAGTGATGGTTGTCTTTTCAGGAAAAGTTGCTCTCAGTCTCTTCTCACGGAGAACTGGTTTCTGCTGCATTTTTCATTATCCACCTGCACAACGTTTTCCCAGCAATTTGCGCTCTGTGATTTGTTCTGCTGCCTGCTTGAGGGTATGGTCCCAGGTCACAGTCATGTGAGAGATAGGAAAAGCAGATTGTCCCTTGATGACATATAAAGTAAATGTCTGGCTTGTTTCCGCCCAAGAGAACTGAACTGTGGCATTGCAGGTCACCTGCTGCAGTAGGTTTGGGTTCACTTTCCAGCTCCACTACAGATGTATTCTATAATCCTGAGAGACTGACTTTGGAGTAATTCTGGAAATCTACGTTATTTAGCTGATCAACAGAACTGATTTTATCAATCTCTTCTGGCCTTAAAACTGTGTGTTGGCTTCATACTCTAATATTCCTTTCTTAAATCCTCCTTGGGCTGCACTATAAGGTAACACATAACCATTTGTCAAGCCAGATTCACTTTGCCATTATGGATATGATCAAAATCTCAGCAGGGGTAAATCACCACTTCTTCACTATAGGGAATAATGTAAAAGGTCTTCCCTAAATGGATGCAAATCAAGTGTAGTTTAAGACAAGTTAAGCGAAGAATCATACTTGTAGAAAAGTAAATATGGAGAAAGAAGAAAGAAAAGGATGTTAATCAACAGTGGTATGATAATGTTTTAAGTGGACTTAATTATTTCCAACGTTGTCCCCTTTACGATGTTATTTCCACCTTTGCAGAATACACATAAACCTTTAGCAGTTCAGGGAGGTCCCTTTCATGTCCAGTTGTCACTGCATTACAAAGTGCTTTAAGATGCAAGATGGCAGGAAATGTCTTTCCATTACTTTCTGACCCTCGTCACATTTTGTTGAAGACAGCTAGTCCTCCCGACAAACTTTCTCCAGTCCAGCTATCCTGCTGCCCTCCTGCTCTTCATTTGCAGTAAAGCTTCTGTGTGGCTTTTATTTGCTTGCCAATCTCACAAACTCTCAATATTCCTGAGCTGCTGTTGGAGAATATCAGTGAGAAATTCTTCCACTAACATGTTGTCACCTGGTCTCTGAAAACCTTCTTGATATCTGGTTTTCTTGTAGTGTCTGTGACTTTGTTTTCCAATTCTCCTCATTCTTCCAGTTTTTCACAGGTCCTTAAGGCCTTTCTTTCCCCTTTTATATCTCTCCGTGACAAGTTTCCTTATTTCTAGGGGAATAAATTAACTATGCAAAGACTCTCACAGTAGATGTCAAGTGATGTGTTTTTTTTATCCTTTCAGACTCCATCTATAACTTAAAAAGAAGCACCTGTGAAGGCTACAACTCCTGCTAGAAAAGTTATCAGGGCATATTGGCCACTGATTTTGGCTTTAATATTTATATACACATGCACATAATGCTGTCCTGGATACTATTCCTTATGCACATCCAAGGCTCAACTTAATCCTAATCACAACACAAATGGCCCGATATTGCATAAAACCAGATTTTTAAAGACATTTAGAGGATACAATCTTAAGACAATACTTGGTAACTGAGAAAAGACCTTATCTGAAAGTGGTTTTTTATTACTGCTCTTTTGTGCTGACAAGAATGCCATATACAAAGGTATGGCTGTATCGAGTTTCTGACCAGCAGATTTCCATGGGCTTTGATTCATACCCTTGGGATGCAATCTTAGTTAAAGACATGATCTGCAGGAGTCGAAGACTGTCAGTCACTTTTGTACACCATCTCAATTCTGGGGTCTGTAAAAGACTGACAAACCAAAGTCTGGTTTAGCTAGGAGGAGAGAAGGGGGTTAAAATCCAAAAAAGAAAACCTCTGGGAGCATTAGCATCTTTGAACTAATTACAGAAAGGTGGAAAAGAGGGATAAAGAGTGGAAAGGACTGGAGTCTCCCACACCTGGGTCTACTGGCTGCTTGACACATATATTAACAAATAAATAAACAACACTGAATGATCTTTTAAAAAGAGGAAAGTTTTATAGACAGTGGTATTTTACCCTCCTATTTGTTCTTGGTGAGGTCAGAACATGTTTTAAATGTTTCCTGAGATGTCTTGTTTGATCTATAATTCAAGCATTTAGATCAAAGAATGGTCAATGAAGTCCACAGTTTTCCACCTCTCAGTGGGTTTTGATTGTTCAGAGGCACAGACAGTTCCCATGAATGCTCTGTCTCTTGGGCTGACTCCGTGCCAGACACACTTACATATTTTGATTTCCAACGCTGTATCGCCTTGAGCAGCTCAGCCTTGAGAGATGTCCCTGGGTCATGTTTAGCTCTGAGCTGAGAGAAGGCAGAGAGCTGGCAGCACTGACCGTTGGGAGACATCGAGTCTCCTGTTTTGTTGTTGATTTTCCGTAGCAAGCTGCTCAAAATCACTCATATTTTCTGTCTTGCTTTTTCTGTCTATAGACAAATGCAATCGTTAAAGTCAAGACTAATTTCTATGGAGACCGTAAGCTCATCAGGACAGGGCTGGTGTCTCATTGCCCACATATACTGAATTTAAGACAGCTGGCACCTGCCAAGAGTTGGGCTGTGGTGCCTGGGATTGCCTTAAACCAACTTGTACTCCTCTTCCCAGTGTGTCTGACTTTCTTTTTACAGACCCTTTGGGATATGACCACACAGAGTGCATGAGCCTAATTAAAATTAGCTTAAAACCAGAAGCAGTTGAAAAGATGTGAAAGATGCTGGGGACACAGCTGGCAAATGTGGAGCTTCAAGTTAAACTGAATTTTAAAAAATAGGTTTAAATCCACTGAGAGTTTCTACACAAGGGTTTCTACTAGTTTAATTGGTTTAAAAGAATGCTTTTAATTAATCCTGTGTGTTCCTATAGGTGGATGAGAGCTTCCTTGGAGACAGTAGAAAGTGGCCAGTGTTCTCAGACAGGGATGATTGCAAGGAAAAACATTTAGTCATCCGCGTTCTCCTCCCATGGGAGGAGCAGATAGCCCAACCGCTGCACCAGCAATGCTGATTCAGATCCATGAGGTATTATAAAACTTTTTGTGTCACCTGGGGTGAGCTGCTTAACATTTTACCCATTTCTCTACCCAAGAAAAAAAAAGGGATAATTGCATCTAATTCCCCGGGGCACCTAAGAATAAATATATAAAGCATTATGAGGGGACAAAATACTTCATTAATGGGGCCACGTTAAAGCTACCTCTTCCTCTCTACGAGCTGGTTCCTATGATGGATATTGCTTTGCAGGGTAGCTACCAGCAATCCATTACTTTTCAGACAATGAAAGCTTTAGAGGTGTCACCAGAACGCTTACTGCCAAACCTGTGGAGTATTTTTTAATGAAATTTAAGCATTTATGGTGCTTTGTGAAAATAAAGCAAAAAAAAAAAATCTACAAACCCTTCACCCTTAACATCTTTCAACAGATCTTGTGGTGTTGGATGGAAAAATGAATTTAACAGGATATTACTGTTCTGTTGCAATATTTCTGGTGTACAACAATATTATAGTTTGTGTTAAACTTTATTACTGGCCCTGTGATAAAATTAGTTCAATATTGGCAGCTTTTATAATATGGTTTTACAATTGCAACATAGGATAATGTGATAGTACAAAAAAAATTAAAAAAATAAATTGCAAACAAACACAAACACCCTAAACCCAAAAGCATAGAGTGGAGGAAAGGAACAGAAAGTTACTGAATGGGTAGGTACAGGGCAGGGGTTGCATTTTAATGTAGAGTGCTGTGAAAATGTCTTTCTGGAATGGCTTGGAGCCAGAAACAGCCTTTTGATTATATTATATGCAGGCGGATGACTGTCAAGGCAAAAAGTGTCAAATGGGAAGCAGGCAAGAAAGGCAGGAAAGAACACAACAGTTTCATGGCAGTGACTAAGCCTGGTTTGCCCAGAGGTGAATTTACAGCAACGTCATCATGCTGTCATTGGCTTCCCAAGGAATGGAGGCTTCTGAAATAGGGCTGTTGGAGGTTATTTGTGTTCCTAAATTGGGTGAACTTAACCTTGGATGGGTGTAGTACATTAGAGTGGAAATATAAGTCTAAGCAGTGCTAATACAGCATTATTAGCGTGTGGCATTCAGACACCCAGGCTGCAACACTATGCCATGTTCGATCAGAACTCCTCCTTTCACTGCTTCATTTACAGAGCCTGTGAGCAACTTCGGGTTAATATTGTCTCTCATTTCATATTTGTGCACTGTTTGGTGCAACAGGAGCTATTCCCTGCTGTTATTTTTGCTTACCGGGCTAGCATAAATCCTAGCAGAGCTAGGACTGGAGAGCCCAGTTCTAAACTGGTGCACATCTGGGGAGGTCTGCTGCAACAGGACTAAGCAGGCAGAGAGGGAGGGCAGAAAGATCTGGTTTTGGCAACTGAAAAATCTATGTCTGGAAACAGAAATTTCTGAATTGTGTTTAGCATGGTGAGTTTTAGCTATGTTGTATCTTGTATCCTGCTGTTTCTCCAGTTCACCTTTGTCTTGGGGATACTCCTCCCCCAGGGAGCAACTGTCCCTTGAAGCACCTTGTCTTAGAGTAGAGGGGAAATCAGAATCACATCCTGATTAGTATTCTACTATTATAACATCTTTTTTTTTTTTTTTTTTGAAATGAGGAATTTTACCTCTTGACGATTATGGCACCTACTGGATGCTGCTATAAAAAGCAAGGCTGAAGTTACGCAAACTCAAGAGCTGTTCTGTTGTCTGTGCAGAGCTCTGTGCTGATTTCGAAAGAAATTTCTGCTATAAAATTATTGAGCCAGCCTGGCTCCAATGTTTCCTCTGTTTCAATTTAATCTGTTCTCATGTTGGAGCACATCTCTAGTAAAAAGGAGTGGAAGGTGGAAAGAATCTGGAAAATGTATTGCCTACATAAGCAGTGTATGCAGCCAGCAAAAGCAGCTATTCCTAGTAGAGAGAGCTGGAACGAGTTAGGAACACTCACTGGAGAGTGAGCCCTTTGGGCTTTGTTGTAAAGATGTAGTGATATAGATATGTGGTAGCTTCCAAAGGGAAAATACAGCCAATGAAAAGGCATGGCAAAATATCAAAACTTGGAGGTGAAGTTCAGACATTCCCAAATTAACAGCTAAGCTACTAACTGCCTGTGGAAGCCTGGGCTGTGCTAGTCCTTACCTAACCCATCGTGCACTGAAACCAGGGAGTGCTTTGCCCTGGACCCCAAAGCTAGATCGCAGCGGTACAGCCCTGGCATGGTCCCCAATCCTCAAAGAAGAGAACAGGATAGTTGTAAGAACCTGCTCAGCAGAAGGATCTCACTAGCAGGATCCAGGTCTAAATAAGTTATAGTTTCTGGTATTTCTAACTTTCTTTAAACTCACTACGATTACCTTATTTTGCTGTTCCTATGTGGCAGGCACTTTATTTTTTCTAGACCAGGCACTCTTGTCACACCAGCTGATCCTGAAAACCCCTTCTCTCCGAGATTCTTTCTCTCCTCCAACTAAACCAAGCAGAAGATTTGGATTTGTGCACAACTTTTTCTGAAGCAAGGTTGTTTGTCTGTGAATTGCTGCATTCTCTCTGCTGCACACAGCTGAGTTGCACCCCATGAGGTGGGTTTCAGTGAGCAAGGCGATGGATTGGAGGGCAGTGGCGTTCATCGCTCCATGATCTTAAGGGTCTCTTCCAACCTAAATGATTCTATGATTCTATGAGCAACATTTAAAGGAGAACATAGTGGAGCTGTGGGTGATTTGCTTAAGAGTGGCTGAAGGGTACACAAACATGTAGGTGGGAAGGATTTAAAATGGTGAATAATTAAACCTGCAGATAAACTGTCTATTCGTCTCTGTAATGGCCTTTGTAGCTAATAGTATTGCTTCCAGTCAGGGCTGGAATTGGTGGGATGATTAAGGTGCACTGAATTAGGTAAAGACTTCTTGAAGTGGATTGTCCTTCACCGTAGATGTATACTTGTTTTATCTTGCAGCGCTGTTCATTGCAGAAAGCGTGATATAAGCTCAACCAGAAAGACCTGCTTCAACCCGTGGTACCGTTGGGGGACCTGAGCTAACTGCAGACTGAGGCTGATGCTAGATGTCTTGTTCTCTTTCACTGTATCACAGAATGTCAGGGGTTGGAAGTAATCTCGAAAAATCATCTAGTCCAAACCCCCTGCCAGAGCAGGATCACCCACAGTAGGTCACACAGGAACGTGTCCAGGCAGGTTTTGAATGTCTCCAGAGAAGGAGACTCCACAACCTCTCTGGGCAACCTGTGCCAGGGCTCTGTCACCCTCACAGTGAAAAAGTTTTTCCCAGTGTTTTTGTCCTCCAGCTTGAACCTGCTGCCCTTTGTCTTGTCACTGGACATCACTGAGAAGAGCCTGGCTCCTTCCTCCTCACACTCACCCTTCACATTTTTATAAACAGTAATAAGGTCACCCCTCAGTCTCCTCCAAGCTAAAGAGACCCAGCTCCTTCAGCCTTTCCTCATAGGGAGATGTTCCACTCCCTCCATCATCTTTCTGGCTCTGCGCTGGACTCTCTCCAGCAGTTCCCTGTCTCTCTTGAGCTGAGGGGCCCAGAACTGGACACAATATTCCAGATGGGGGCTCACCAGGGCAGAGTAGAGGGTGAGGAGAACCTTTCTCGACTTACTAGCCACACCCCTTCTAACACACCCCAGGATGCCATTGGCTTTCTTGGCCAGGAGGGCACATTGCTGGCTCATGGCCATCCTGCTGTCCACCTGGACCCCCAGATCCCTTTCCCCTACGCTGCTCCAACAGGTCAGTCTCCAACCTGTACTAGTACTTGGGGTTGTTCTTTCTCATATGCAAGACTCTACACTTGCCCTTGTTGTATTTCATAAAATTTCTCTCCAGCCTGTCTAGGTCTCGCTGAATGGCAGCACAGCCTTCTGGTGTGTCAGCCACTCCTCCCAGTTTAGTGGCATCGGCAAACTTGCTGACCGTGCACTCTATTCCCTCATGCAGGTCATTGATAAAGGAATAGTACTGGTCCCTTTCTGCTTCTGAATGTGCATCCAAGAGCCACGTGCCTCCATCCAGCTTTTGTCCTTGAGCAGAGTATCTCACTCTGGTGACCACAGCTTGTCTCTGTCTTCTGCATCATCCTCCAGGTTCTCCTGGAGCAGCCATCATCCTTCAGCATTGAAGAGTAAGGACAGGATTGCCTTACCCCTCGGCCCTGAAATGCAACCAGCCCAGGGTGCCCACCGTGTCAGGGGAAGTGAGGCCTTTTCAGGCGTGATTAGGAACACAAAGGGCTGTGCCTGACAATTAGAGAGAGGCTGTGGGACTGTGACAAGCATGACTGGAATTTGGAGCAGACAAGCACTAAAATCATCCGCGGCCACGGCCTCAGCTTTTCGTTACAGCATCAAGTTTTTAAGTTGGGGGATGTGTTTTGTGGTGGTTTTTTTTTTGTGTGTATTATTTTTAATGTGAATTTATTTTTTTTTTCACAACTTTCTCAGGCCATTGAAAGGAACCTATAGCATTGAATCAGTCCACGGTAGAGGTTTTGCAGCATTTAGGCCTGGAGTAAAGAATCAGGACCCAGAAACTAACTGTAATGAGAGCACGTCCTTTCAGAGCCAACCATCAGGGAGAGCAAATCAATCACACCCTGCCCTCCGCTGGGACCAGCCAGTGATTGATTCAGCTCCTGTCAGCTGCCCTTATGGACCGGGATGTGCATGAACATGAAAGGAGCAGAACAAAGGCCCCATTACCGCAGTGGGCTGAGAGAGGGCTCCCCTGCTGCTTGATGCATCTCTCCCTCTCTAAGCTATTGCAGCCTCCCCGTCTTTGTCCTCCTTCCTCTTCTAGTGCTTTGATCCTTCCTTCCTCTGCTTTCCAGTCTGGCCTCGGTCCTTTTTTTCCAGTTTCTCCCAACTGTGAAGTTTTCTTGTCGGGAAAGTCCCAACAAACTCACACGGCAACTACTATTCCGCCTGATTCTTGTGGCCAGTCCCTCTTTCCCATATATTTTTCTCTCCCAGCCTCTTGCAGAAGGGTAAAACCCCAGGCTCAGACAAGTGTCTGCTTTTTGGGATTAGTTACTGGTAATGCACTGGTTCTTGCTTGTGGTTCACAAAGTCTCTCTCCTTTTGGGATTCTCTCATTTTTCTTTATTTATTTGTCTTGGGTAGAACCATGGAGCTGAGTCACAGAAATGGAATGAAGCATGGTTATTTTGGTTTGAAAAGAGTTTCTGTCTCTTCCCACTGCATAGAGAAGTGTGAAGGGATAAAAATTTGCCTGTGATTTTTCTTCCCTAAACTTCTTGTTTTCACCAGCATTATACATAGTCCCTGGCTCTGCCCCCTGAGGGCTTTTCTGGGCCCCTCAGGCAACTGATGGCTGACGCCAGCAGTGTCAAGACGTGAATGGTGCAAGGCATATGGAACTTGCTCCTCTGCTGAGTGGCTAATACGGTTTTGGCACTGCAAAGACGGTGTGAAGCTTCATGCTGTATCATTTCAGGTACCATCTGAGATCAAGGACCTGCATGGGTCTCATTCCAGCTCCACCTGTTGCCACATGTGAATATTGATGAATATTGGTTGCATCCAGCTTGAGTTCATGGGCTGCAGTGTCTTGGGCCCTGCCTTCTCTGGGACTCCTAGACTTCCCAAAGGAGAATACAGATGCTCTAACAACTCAAATGTTCTGCTGCCCTGGTTGCTCTTTGGCTTCTGAAGACAGGCCCTGGTGGTTGTTTTGCTGTTGTCAGCTGTTGTATGACCCAGGAACAAGTACCAGAACTACAAACATAGCTTCATAAGGCCAGGGGAAGATCTGACACTCTAGGATACCTGGAGTTCAATAGTCTGCTACAGCCTCCAAAATGTGGAATGGCTCAAGGTAAGGAAGAGCATCAACACCTTCCTCTTCTGACTCATGACACATTCTTCCCTTTAATATGCCCTTTCTTACTTACTTCTAAAGGAAGTTTCTGGTTGAACTGAGGGAAGAATTTTTATTTCTTCAAACCACCTGCCCATGCAACCTCAGCAAAATCCCTGTTACAGAGCAGCATGCTTAGTATTCTGCATCTCCATGGGTAGGGTTTGAGGTGGTTTTTTTTTTTCCCTCTTCATCTTTGTGTGGACACACACACACACAAGGAGAGGGCAAAGGCTAAAATCTCAGAGGGGCTGCTTACAGTTTCATCAATATTTCATGATTAAGAAGGTGACAGAATTCTGCTTTATTTAATAAGAATATTCCCTAGGTAGGTCCTGTTTTCCCAGCCTGCTCCTGTAATTACAAACTGTTTGTGCATTAGCTGAGCAGCTTCACTGAATTGTCTTCCCCTCAACCGTTTTAAATTAAAGGGTTGACTTTTGCCTTGGCCAGACCCATGATTTTCCTGGAAAGCAGTGACATTTTTCATAGTTGATTTTAAACGAATTAGGAAGGGAAGAAAAGAAAGTGGGAGAGAGAAACTGGGTGCGATTGAGGGAGCTGAATTTCACCCTCTCTGAGCACAGCTTGCAAGCATCAGGTTGTAGTAGTCAAAATGTCAGAAGAGACTCTCTAAATTAAGAATCATGATCTGGGAGCAGCAGTGCCCACCAGCTCGATAGACAGTGGCTTGCAGAGAGGTGGGGACGGAATCATATTAACCACTGCTGCAGCTCTTTGAAGCAGAAGCTGTCACCGACTGTGGATTTCCACAGCACAAAAAGTAGTGGGCCAGTACCTGGTTGGATTCCCAGGGCTGCCACAAAATACCATTCTAAGAGCAGGTCTGTTTATTAGTATGCTCGTGTGTTGCAAGTCCCTGGTGTTTTATAGGTGAAGGAAGAATGGGGAGTATGGTCATATTTTGAGCTCCCAACATGGAGAATAGAAGGAGCTACAGAAAAGCACCTCAGGTCTTTGCCTCCCTGCATTCCTGCAACTCAGGTTGGAGATGGACACAACTCCAATGTGAAATGGAGACAGGTCATATCCATGGGACTGTTGCCACGCCATGGGAGCATGAAGTGACACAAATAAGGGGGAAAGGAGGTCTTTGGATTCCTTACCATTCCCTCTCTCATCTAAGTAAATTTGTGTCAGGTTTAAAGGTGTTTCTGTTGCTGGGTCTGTGCTGGTTCATCTCCACCTCCTGATGCTTTGGGAAACAGGATGCATCAGGGGCAAACACAGGAGTTTGTGCTGGGGGTTTTGACCCATGCAGAACTCCTCTTGGCTCATGTAATGCACTTTCTTCTCAACTTCTAGGAGAGAAGCTGATTTTCCTCTTGGACCACGTGATGGACTTCTGTGCCCTAGCAACTCTGCAGCCCTTGGGATTACCCCCCTCAGCAGGATATGTTTCATTAGCATCTCCAAGGCATGCTGTTAGCTTGTCTAGTGGCATCACTGCAGGAAGTTGTAGTCTTCTCAGGGTTTCCGACCATGTCATCTGCTTCAATCCACTAAGCGTAGTCATCGGTCAAGTGAAGTGGTTTTTGCAGTGTGGACATGGCAATCAGATGACAAGGTGAGCCAAAGAAGTATGAGGGAGGACGTGGGTAGAATGAAGGGAGGTGGCTGCTGCTGTCCTGCCTCCTTGCATTCATCTGACTTCTTTGTTCCAGCCTTAGGAGGGCAAATTCCACAGGAGATCAGTGATTCAACCTGCGGCAGGATCAAAGCAGCCTCATTTCCAGTGTTCGCGCCTGATGTTTGGATTCTCTGGCATGGGGCAAATTAAGGGTTTTCCATCAGCTGGGACACTGAAAACTGTAGGTGTGTATGTCTCTATTTGGCTTCCCTCATGTGTAATACTGGCTGGGGGTCTCAACCCTTCATTCTGCTTGGGACTCTCTCATCTAGCTGGCTGACTGTTTTTATGAAACTTGGAGGAACTGCTTGGCTCCAGGATTGATTCATCTCTTTCGTACTTGGTGGGTAGTGACCACTGGGTTCAAGAGTTTTTGGGGATGAAAATACACAGGCTATGATTGCATAAACAAGGTAGAAGCAACCCTTCAAGCCACGTTTTAGTGTCACAACTCCCAGCTAACTTACCAACAGGAGCTAGAGTGCATTTCACAAGATTGTGATTTTTTTCCTCCCATTTAACTGAGTATCTAAGAATATGCAGTTGGAAATGCTCAGTGAATGCCACGAACATGTGCTCTGAGTAAAGGAAATGAGTCTAATGTGAACATCGCTGCTCATTGGTCTTTTCCTTCTGAACACTGTCCATCACAGCGCTACCTCCTCCTCCTGATAGTTTTCCCTCAGTCAGCACCACATGGAGTCAGTGTGGTGCAGCAACAGATCTGAACAAACAGGAAAAAAACCCTAATCTGTGCCTACATATCCTAAAGAACATATAAGCCATCATGAAAATGTCTTCTGGAACATGGGGATACCCTAAAATAATCTTTAACATGTGGTCATCTTGTGGGGCAACAGGATGGGTGGCTCAGACCAACAGGGAATATTATGGCCACAGCTGCCTACATTTAGCTGGGACTCTGGTGATGTGGGCTGGGATTTCCATCCTTTCTGTGCTGCAGTTTTCCGTTAGTAAAATGATGTACCGCTACTGACCTTTTGTAAGGTGCTTTGGGGTCTTCAGTTGGGGAATATCCCCATGAAAATGGTGTATTTTGGGGAAGAAGAGTGAAAAGCATGATGTTTGGAAGGTGGCAAAGAGAGTTGGTGGTTCAGCTGTAATCTGCAGGGAGAGATACTCTGAAAACCTGATGTCATTAAATGGACACTATCATGGCTCTGACAGCTGCTGCTGAACAAAGGTGAAAAGGGAGTGATTTTGAGAGGCTGCAAAGGCTTGTTTTTTCTGTGGCAAGTCAGGAGTTAAATGTGGGCTGGGATTAGACAAATTTACTGCTCCAGGTACCAAAAACAAATATCAAGTCCTAGAAGATAGGACATGCCAGGTGAGAGAAATGCTCAGTCTTTTAATCTGAGACCAAAATTTACTAATGAGGTTGTCCTCAGAAAAGAAGTCATCTGGGTGAGCTCTTTCATAGGCTCAAGTTCAGCTCTTGTCTTGCTCCAGGACATGGGTTTGCTTTTAATGGAAGCCTTGAAACTAAAATAATAATAACAACAGTAATAAGGGGTTGGCTGCTGTTTCTACTCCTGAGCAGAGCTTATGGCTAGAGGTGTTCGCCTTTATTTCACAGCTTATTTCTCTACGTTCCTGTATGCAGATGAATTTCTACCATTCTTTATGAGCTTTGTGGAGGTGGGGAGGCAGCTGAGGTCACTACGAGCTACAGGCTGCAGGATGCTGTAGCGGATGAAGCTTTACCTCACAGTCCCTTCTTGCCAACCCTCGTCTTCCTCTGCACCTGAAGATGTCCACAGCCGCAGGGATACCACCAGCACCACATTGGGGTACCACCAGCACCACATGACAGTAGAGGAGCACTGGCTGGTGCACGCCACCCCCATGTAATCAAGCTACCCAGTGAGCTCAGAGCTTGCCTCATTGCCTACTACCGTTTTTAAGTTGATGTTCCTTGTTCTCACCTGCAGTGGAGCCTCGGCACCTATTTACAGGCTGTCCACGGCTAATTTTAGACACAACTGCTAAAAGAGACTGTCTTTAGACTGATCCCAACATATTGGGACCCACTCTAGCTAGTGCTGTAGTGAGGAGAAAGGGTGTTTGTGGGTGTGTTCAATCCCTGAATAAGAATGAGTAGAAGGAAAAACACATGTATTTGGGGGATATTCACACACCTGAGTAAGGAGTCCAGATTTCTTCTGTGGCAGAATAGTTAAAAGGGGATGCCATTCTGCTGTAAGTGACCTTCAGCTCCAGTCATTGACTGGCTCCACGGCCAGCCAGGTTTCCGATCTCATAGGATGATCTACCTTTCAGCCCTTTAGGCACTAAAACATCTGTAGAACCTTAAAAAGTTGTCTAGCCCTCCAGGGCTGTCTAGCTGTCTAGCTGCTCCAGCTCTCTGTGCCCCAGCTGACTCAGGGTGTCTCCAAAGAGAAGCCTTGGTGCTGGGCTATAGAGGCTGCAGAATGAGCAGCAGCACTTGTATGTATGTCCATGGACATGGCCCGTCAGCGCCCATTACTTGTCTCACCCTTTTCAGAGTATTTTTCTTCCCTGCTCTGAATGTACAGGGAGGATCTTTTTCTGTAATTTGAAAACCGGCACTGAGCGGAGCAACCTGCTACACGGGTCTGTGCAAGCAATGGTACAATGGGGGCAGGGTAGGGCAACTCCTCCAAAAGATGGGTAAATATTTCCAGTTCTCCCACCAGTTCCTGTCTTACACTAGCCAGAAAACAGCAAAATGATACCCATGACTAAAGAAATACCAGGCATCGCTGGAGCTCCCTGTAGCCTTTCAGAAAGACAGTCTAGCCAGGAAGGGAGAAGTCACAAGTTATTTTCCCATACAAAGGTGACAGAGTACAGTTGGGTCTCACATAGTTTGTATCCATCTCTGAAGCTCTGTGCCAATGACTCAGTATGTCACAGAGATACTCATTGAGAAAATGGATAAAACCCTTTTAGAATATAATTAATGAGAAGCTGTGGGCTCACCTGAAAACCAGTTCTTGGTTAATAAAACTTAATCTGCTGAATCACATCTTTGTGCAGGCTGAGTTGATCTGCTGTGACCTAGGGAGGGGGTTTTTTTTGGCTCTGAATGTAAAAAGCTTTGCATCCCTGTGCTGCTACAGAATCCTTAAAACTAAGTTTCATCAAGAGCAGTTGTTACTGTGAAAAGCTCTGCCTTGCTTGCAGTATGTTACAAGCAGTCAAGGTCTAGGAGAAAGTTATACAGCAGACAGCAAATCCCACCTACACTTTTTTTTTTCTTTTTTTACAGACAGATGTCAGTGCCTTTGAGTGTATGCTACTTTTCAAAGTGGCTTTGTAAGCCGATAACACATTCTTTCGAGGCTACACAATACTTAGCACTGCTCTAACAATTTTTATCTTCAAAGTGCTCTCCCTCATGCAAAAGGAAAGTCAGTCTCTTCCCCGAAGAATTTCAAACCTAAAAAGACAAAGAGGGGTTAGTTGAGAATGGAGCTACACGAAGCAAGTTCCCAGACAGCAGTTCACTTGCCATAAACAAGTCATTTTTAGTTAAGCTGAAACTTGGCAAAACCACTCCACATTTTCAAGGTTTTTCATCCCCAAAGAATGAAAGAAAAATGTTTTTGAAAATATTACCATCTCACACTTTTTTTTTGGTAAAACTAAAACTTCACATTTCAGTATTTTTCTTCGAAATGCAACTAATTGTTTTCTTAAAAAAACCCAAGAAAACAACAAAAAAACCCATCAAGAATGAAACACATACTTCATTTTGGATGAAATGAAATAATCTTTATGTTTCCTAGTTCTGCCACTGAATCAAGAAAAATAAAATCAATGCTGGGAAAAGCCTTTATAAGGGGAAAACACTATAACCCCTCCCGTAAAATAGGGGAACTAAATGGTAGAGGATATCGTTGCACTGATTTTTATGGTTGACCTTCTGGTTACCCTTGCCCTTCTCAGACTTATGTTGTGCATCAAAGCCAGCTATCCTGTACTCATAATTTCTTACAGGTAGTGCTAGGATGCAGCTGCATTTCTTGATTTCAATTGCAGGCATGGGTCCGCAGGGCGCTTGTATTTCTGAGCTTCTGTTGCTTAAGGATCAGCAGACAGCAGAAGGAATACAGAAGCTCCTGTAGGTAGTAAACAGTACTGTGGGATGGGTGCTGCAGCTCGCCTTTGTGGTCTGATGCTGCCAGGTATGGGAAAGTATGAAACCCCATAAAGGCTGTCCTGGGCAGTACTGCGATGAGAAACATCAGCCTTCATCACATGAGAGCTCTCAGATTTGGGCTGGACAGCCACTGGGTTGAGTTTTATGTAGCTGATTGCCAGGTATGAGCTTCAAGTTCATCTTGAATTGAAAGTACCAGTGGATACACAGTAAAGAGCTGTGTTGTTTGGAGGGACAGTTTGGGCCCTGGATAGGATCCCACTCTGTTGAGTTAACTACCTGAGCTGTTTTCTGTAAATGAGTTTGGCAGTGACCAAGAGAATGTCTCCTTTGTGAGGAGGATGAAGCATGTTCCTTACTGGAGGAGTGTGGAGAAGGTGAAGTCTGCCCTCAGCTGCATTGATTCAGGAATGTGCAGTCTTCTTGCTTGCTTTGACATGGCACCAGTGGCCAATTTCTGGATCTCAAGCTCCTTTGGATCCTTCGCTGTAGTTGAGGCTGCTTGAGGGATCCATGAGGTCCTCTCCTTGTCTCCTAAAGCAAAAAGCTGAAACATGGTCCTGTCCTTGAGGAAGAGGAGTTTTTGGAATCCTCCTATCCCGCAAACGACTCATTGTATGAAATCCACCAGTGTTTGCATGCCCTGCCACAGACAGAAGTTGTACAAAGCGGCTTGAGAGGATGGTGAAACTTAGTAATGAGACCTTCCCTTGCCTTACAACATCCTTGCTCTGCACACCGCGATAACGGCTCACGCTGCAAATTTATAAAAGAAGCAATAAAAGATCACCATGAGCACTCTGAGAAGCCCCAGCATAAGGCCTCAGCCTTAAAATAATTAGTATTGATTTGCTCCAATAACTCGGACTGAATGTGATAGTTCCACAAGCTACATCTGCCTAGAGGCTTTGTGCTCAAAATAGCTTCCTTTTCCACTCTCCTTCAGCTCCCGCTTCCTTCGCTCCTCCAAATCACTGCAGAGTAGCATTCTTCAGGGAGCTATGGGGAAAATCCCATTATAGACTATGTGGGAGCTCATAAGTTATTTAAAAAAGCGAGCCAGGTTAAGTTAGGTTTGAGTATTAGAAGACAAATGACGGAAAACCAAGCCACGTTTCCACAGTGTCTCACAACAAACATCCAAAATCAGCTCCTTCAAAATTTTGTTCGAGAAGAGTAAACACCCTGTTTTCTGCAGGTGCTACAAAGCTGGCTAGAAGTGTTGGCAAATAGCTTTTTTAAACAGCCCCATTTCTTGCCATTGCTGCTCTAACAGGAGAATAATATTCCCTGGTTTTACCTTTTTGGACTATAATCCCTACAGAGTGAGGATGTCTATTTGCATTTTCCCATTAGTGAGTAGCACAGTGGGTGCAACTGAAAGTTTAATTATGGTTGGGCTGAGGGAGGTAAGTGAGCCAAAGAGGGGAGAAAAGAGTCTGTAACCGACCACCATTTCTCCTCCTCCTTTCCTGGCTTCTCAGAAAACCTCAGGCAAGTTTCTCATGCTTCTCCCCAGGCTGAAGGGGAAGGAAAAATTGGGGGAGGTTGGAAGAAAATTAGTTCAATGTGTTCTGTCAGTTGGTCTCCTTATGCAGCCATTACCCTCTACATTGGTTACCTTAAAGTTTTTCTGACATGCACAATTACTGGCCTCCAGAGAGACCAAAATAAAATATTGCACAATGTGATGTTGGGGCTGCTCCCAGGCTCCAACTCCTTCCTCCCAAAACTGGGCACTCCCCAACCGTCATGTGCATTAGTACGCTCCAAAATGTCCTAGGGTAAAGATTTTTTAAAATATTTTTCCCCTTTATTTTTCAGTTTAAAAAGACAAAAGAATCTAAATAAATAAATGAAGGCTCAAAGTTTCCAATAGAATGATATAAATCATTGCTTGTTATGTAGCAAAATAGTCACGTCCTGAAGCACATGTTTATGCCATTTCGATGCTCTTTTGGGAAACAGCCCCACTCTCTAAAAGGAATAAAGTCTCTTCTCAGAGTCTTCCAGAGATGCACGCTCTCAGAAGGGAAAGGAAATCCTCCCAGGCAGCTAAGGAGAAACAAAATTTGGGAGTATTAGTTAATGGATGATTTGATAGCAATATTTACCATGTAAATGAAAACTTTGATGTGAGGTTGTAGGGGATGGACGTGCACCAACATCCAGGTCCCAAATGACAAAATAAAGAAAAGTGGGAACCAAGTATGAGATTAACTACTTGGAGTAGACCAATATGCTCTTTGCTTTTAAAAAACTTTATTCCTGAGGGACATAAACAAGGGATAATATGACATGGGGCAAAGGAACAGTCAGCATACTTTCATCAGTGCTATTGCCTGGAGGGTGATCTGCTGGATTTTAGCAACATGTGGGACCATGCGTGTTTGTCTCCCATGACACGCACATGAGGATACGTTGCACACACACTGAACTCCCGGGTCTGGGTCTTTCAAATCTGCAGATCTGTCTTCAGACCCCATTTTACTTCCATTTTTGAACTTAGCAACTGAGGCATGAGGAGGCAGTGGAGCAGATACACTTCACCTGCTCAGCCTCCATCTCGTTCAGCTTTGCCTTTGATCACACTTGAAAGTTTGGCAGCTGAATTCATGTCAAAATAGGAACTGCTTTCTTGAAATCCTGGCCTCTAGTGCTCTGGTCTAGTGAAAATGTGGAGACTTTGACATTTTTGGGTGGGATTCAGCTCACAGATTAAAGGGCAAAAATTTAGATATCCAGCTGTCCAAATTCCCACTATGGTCAATGGAGGTCAAGGATGTCATAGAGTTGTCTAAACATAGGCACCTCATGTAGTGTTAAATGCCCTCTGGTATCCAAGATATCTCCCTGGGGCTGGCAAAAGTTACTCAAAATCTATGAGAAACCTGCATCCCTCTAAAGCAACACAAAATTTATGCAAAATAATTTATCCCCTGATCAGTATTGTGTAGAACCAATAAAAACAAACTTCAGGATCAGCATTGACTAGATCTCTTCTGGCTATAAAAGAAATTAAGAATACGTAATACGCTTAACTTTAAGAGTCGATTTGACACTTGATCCCATAACTATGAGCTGATTCCTTCCCTTTGCTGTCTACACACTCATAGGTCAAATAAAGCAGGCCTGGACTACAGAGTGGTGACCCCTGTCCCAAACCTCAATGCATTGCAGCAGAGTGGCTGGAAAACCTGTTAGTTATGTTTCCTCCAGGAGCTCTTGACTAGTTCACAGGGAGACGGTGAGGAAGACATGGCCCGGATGTCTCCAAAGCAACCAGTGGCACCATGGAGCAGTCAGTGGCCAAAAACCCAGAACGGCTCTGGCTCATAAAGCTCTGTAGCAGCCTGTGCCAAGCTCCCAATGTATACCCTTGTCCTGGCTTTTCTCTCCCGCTATGCTCTGTTTCCATTGTGTTCATATTATCCAGGTTTCAGGTGGCAGCCATGGTTCTTCCTTTCCCTGGGAAGTAAGTGCGGCGATGAGGGAGATGGCAACCTCTGAGTTGAAAGCAAGGCCTTTTGTTGTCAAAGTAGAAGCAGGAGCAAAAGTAGAAGTGAAGTTGTGTGTGAATGTATGTGTGTGTGAGAGAGTGTAAGAGGCCCCGAGAGATGCTTATATACATTTTTCTGTATCTGAGCTATAAAGCCAAACAGGATTATTTATGTTTTCCTTGATACATTTGTCCTTGCGACTATCTTAGTCATGTCCATTCCTATACACTTCCGTACAGTTTCCCAGACTGATTTTTTTAATGCATTCATCAACTATTATCCTGTGTGGCTTGTTCAGAACAGCTTGTTTTTACCCAAGTCTAGACCAGTTTTATCTTCCAGGTATTCAGGAAGGTCCCCACATATTAGAACAGTTCGCTTTACTAAAATCTGGTCATATTTTTCCACTGTGTGTTCAGCAGGATTCCCACAAGTAAGTTTTTTTGCTTAATTTTAAGACTTATATAAATTAAACAGCTAAGAAAGTGTATATGAATATGACCTCATTTTTCCCTCCTACCTCCCCCCACACACTTCCCCAGTTGACATGTTTGTGCAAATGTTGGAGATGAATAACGTAAATAGACTTCTTTAACAGTGATAGCTTATTAAAATAGCATGGGTGTGTGAATTTCTATCGCTAACCGGGAACCCTGCTGCTTACCAGTTGCAATGCCATACATGCATTATTCAGCAGCTGAAAAAGCCCATTGTTCCTGTGCTCTGGAATTAATCAGCTGAGTATGAAAATTACCTGTCACCAAAATATCGTGTTTGCTCAGTCCATCAGAACAGCCTGCTCTGACGGCAGTTGGATTTCCTCCATAGAGCGTTACGTGTTAAAACACATGCTTATCAATACGATAGAGACCCAGCTGCGGTAAGGAGAATGCAGGGAAGCAATCTTCTTCATCTATCTTGTGTGCTGGAGTTTAAAGCCTGTTGGGGAGGGAAGAAGGATGAGATGCACGGAGCACCTGTGAGTTATAATTCAATCAATCTGAAATGCATAGTGTTACTGTGACAGACCTAAATCCGACTTTCAGGCTTAAGCGTTTTCCAGCTGCAGCAGAAGCATGTGAGGTCCTTGACTTCATTATTTTGCTTCCATGTCGTTTCTGAGCTCTGGTACTGTACTGAAAGCTGTGGCCTTTCTTCTGTTTCTCTCCTCCTGGCCCTTGACCTCTTCACTACGTTTGCTCCTCTCGTTGCCAAAGTGAAAGTATTTGAACATCTGGCCTTGCCTGTTTTCACCACTCCGCTGTATCAGATTAAGAAGGCCCAAGGTTGAACTATGTTGTGGCACATCTCAAAGGGCTATTGTGGGCAGTCTGACTGAACTGAGACCTGAGAGAACAACAGCAAAAACAAACAAAAAAAAGAAGTCTGTAAAGGAGTAGAGTGGCCTACTTGGCTTTTTGGGCACCTTCTGAGCATTCAGGAGATTTGAAAGAGGCAGGAATATGACTTACACATCGTATTCCCCATTGTTTTTATTTATACAAAATGTTTCCCCAACACATACAAATTAAAATATCAATAAAATGGGATCTCAGATCTTCAGACACAAGCAGTTGCACAGTCTCATCTAGAAAGAAGTGGTTTTCTGAGAGGTGACGAAGGAGGCGAACGGAGTTGTCCCTGTTGCATCCCCAGGTCCTTGCAGAGTCCCTGCCGGGCAGAGGCAGATGTGGAGCAGCAAGGTGCTGGCTGCCTCTTTGTCTTCAGCGGCACTAATTTCAATCTCTCTCCTTTAATTTGCCCAGATGCTGCTTTTAATTAAGCTCCTAAAGTTTCATGGTCTTTGAGACCTCTTTGACAGTTTTTGTCGAAGTTGACAGGGAGTGTGATCACAGGCTTGCTTCCTCTTAAATTCAGGCTGAAGTCTGTGAGTAGACATGACTGTTTCCAAGCAGGGTTAATGCATTCACCTGCGGTGTGAAATATCAGCGATGTTGCGTGTTTCCCGTATGACCTTGAATCTGGGAGTGACTTGCCATATGCTCACTTAAGCTGGTTGCAATTTTTTTTCTCCCCTTGTTGACTTCAGCGGGTGTCTGATCAGGGTCCTAATCTCTGTGTGCCTGTAATCCCAATCGGTAAATAAGCACGCGCTTTGCTTTGTTTAAAATACAAGCTCCTCATGATCATCGTTTGTACAGATTCCAGGACAATGATGCGGGGCTGATGTCTCCTCTGGATCACCTACACCCAATAATAAATACCAAGCCTTGCCACCCACCCCTGAGGCGTGATTTCCCATGGCCATGCTCCTAACAGAGACTTTCATAACATGTCACTGTCCGTGTCTTACAATCATAGATCAAATGTGGCCATGACAAGGAGCGTAGTGCAGGGAACAGGTTGGCCTTGTTAAGTGAGGGGTATGTCCCCTTGCAGAAAAGCAACTGTCTCCATGTTTGTTTACTCTTAACTGGATCAAACCTGATTTCTTTGAAAGGATGCTTTAAGGATGTTCTGTCATTCTTTAAATTTCCCAAGGAGAACCATGGATAATTTTAATGGAGAGAACCTAAAGAAAGATAATGGTTTTAAACAATATTGGGAGAAAAAAAAATATAATGATGTCATTATCAGATATTCCAATTAACACTTTCAGAAGAAAAGCTGTTCTCAGAAGTGTTTCCTTGATCTTTTGACTGCCTGAGACCCATTTTTTCCGTCTGAATGGTGGTAACTCTGGTCTTACCATTTAGAGCAGATTCCAGGCCTGGTCATTTAAATTCCCTAAGCTAGAAACAGTTTCATTCAGTGCAAGTATGTCAGCTCTGCTCCAGGCTCTATAATAATAACTCTTTCACTTCAGCTGATGAAATCTAGATATCAATCTTGCTGAGGTCACTAAAGGAAAAAACAGGAGCTTGGTCGCTTCTCCACTGACAATTCAACACAAACTATGTATCTATGCCTCACACACTTCCTTGTTCTATCTGATTTGCACAAAAAAAAAAAGCACAACTGAGATTTCACCGAGTTAAAAAAAAAAACACAAAACAACCAAACAAAAAATACCACAACCCATCAGAGAACAACTCCATGGCATCGCTCATTTTTGGCACCTACAATGTCATAAGGACAAGTAGCAAAATTTTATTAATTCTAACCATATCTAATCAGAAGAAGCTGTGAGGCTGACCTAAGCTCTCCTCAAATGCAGAGCACAAAACCCCCGTACTCAGGGACATTATGCAAAGCTAGTAACAGCCTTTTCTCTGGTGCTTGCTTCTACTGAGTAAAGAAAAGGGAGCAAATGAATTCAAGTCTGTTTATCCCCATCTGGTTAGATGATGTGTTATTGGCAGGCCTGGCTGAATTTGCTTTGTGTGGCACCTTATACAAGACACCTAAGGCATATGTCTTCCAGATAAAAGCCAAGTCCCCTGATTAAAGGGTCAAAGCAGAGTGCTGACAGTAGGAAGATGAAGCAAGCTGTTACTGAGCTCTGCAGAGGGATGGGAGTGGAGATTTCAGAGCAAGACGGTGAAAAGCTGAGAAAAGACGCATTTCATCCAGGCAGAGATATAAGCACTGAACGGGCTCCTCGAGATGCAAAACGTGTACCTGCTGTTCACGTCCAAAATGCAAACTGGAGAGAAATCCTCCCCCGGTGCCCAAACACGGGCAATGGGGAGCAGCGTGTGCAGGAGATTTGGGAGGGGCAGCTGCTGCAATGTGATCCTGCAGCAGCTCCCACATGGTGGTCTTCTCCTCCCCCCTTCCACCGCCTGCGCCCCCCACCACCTCCCTCTCCCTCCTCACCCGCAGCTTTGGGCTAGCCACGGGGACCCTCAGCTCATGAGCGTGCAGGATTTGGGCTGACCCAAGAATAGGCACTGACCTTTATTAGATAACTTCAGGTCACCGAGCTGGACCAGCACCAGTACGGAGGAATAAGAGAGGTTAGAATCACCACCGTTTGTCCCTCTCTTGATTATATTGCCCATCCCTTCAGGTTTTTTTTTCTGTTTCGCATCTCCCCTGGGCACAAAAAGGCAGCTCTCAGTACCTTGCAAAAGTGGAGAGCTGAACCTTCCTTGCAGGAGCAGTTTCTATCTCCTCAGGCAGCCCCCAGCAAGCAGCACGTCCCGGCAAGCACAGCTCTGCTCCCGGGACCGGCTCTTGGTGCCCTGTGGAAGAGACTGCCATACAGGCTCCCCGAAGCAAAGATTAATTAATGAGTGTTTGCACAGCACTTTAAAGGTGTGAAGAGCCATATAGATGCTGCTAAGTATCATTGTTAATTATGATTAGGTGTAATATTGTAATATATCAATATTGCACAGTAAACAGTGTGAAGAGCGTGAGAGGGAATTTCTCAGCAGTCACAAACATTTTATATTTGTAGATGCAGATGCATGTATCCATTGGACATAAACCTGGTCTAGTTATTAGAAAGGTGCAAGCAGTGGGGGACAGAAGTCAGAAAGCTATTTTGGTGGCAGACTGAATTGTGTGGGCTTTTAGTAGGGTGTGGACTTTTTGTAGGCTGTGGGGAGGAGGCAGAACAAAGTGGCATTTTGAGACAAAACAAAACATTGGAAAAACCTGGTTATTGAATGAACATAATGTCTCCAGCCCATTTTAAGGAAACCACTACCTCACAAGCCTTCACACCTCACCAACAGCAAGGCTTTTGCCAAGATATATTTTTTCAAAGGTAAGTTTTATACTGCTGAGCACTGAAAAAGGTGACTGTAGCTTAGAGACAGTGGCCAGGGTGATCCAAGTAGCCACTTGCAGCTTTTTCTTCCTTATTATGGGAGCTTTGGTGGCTGCAAGGGGGCTTTCATCTGCAGCTCAGAGTGCCTGTACCAAATATTAAGATCTCCATCTGGGTGGGCAATGATACACTCATAATGCCTGTTCTCAGCTCTCCAGATTTGGGTTTGCCTGAAAGCGCCAGAGTTTGTGTGTCCATCCACCAATCACCCAGAGGGGCCAAGATGGATGGAGAGCACTCACCACATCACCTTCCCATTGCCTCTGACTGCAAAAGGGCTGTAAATCTGAGGGTTGATTCGTAAGCCAACACATCTGACAGACTTGCAGTTTTAGGTGAAAACCTGTTAAAATCAAACACCTGAGTATCCCTGAGGCTGGGGTCCTAATTTCTCAGTTGCTCGCTTTCCTCACCTGGAAGGCTGAGGATAATAATTTCTTTTATGAAAGAGGCTGAGATGTATGGCCAAAGGGCCCAAAGCCAAGGAGAGTTAACTGTTATTAAGTGGATTCTGAAGGCCAGAAGGACCGTTGTGATCGATAGGTCTTATCCGTATAACTTTCTTCTGCACGTTCTTTGTACCGATCCTTTAGACTCTCTTTTACTGCTGATGTGTTGTTATTCTGCGCCTTCACCCGTCCCTGAGACCTCAGTCTTCCTACCCCATTGCCACCCTGCAGAAGAGATACGGTACCTGGTGCTTTTGATACAAAGGTTGCTGCAAGGATTAATTTGTGAATATTTGTAAAGAGTTTTAATTTGATGGCTGAGGGGCAGATATATTAATCAGTGGCACGTGAATGCTCTTGAAGCCTAAATTTGCCAGAGAGAAAAGAAGTGGGTAGAGCAGGGAATTGGTACATGATAAATCTACTTAATATACAGAGAGAGAAACTTAGAGGGAGTGAGCTGCTCTGCTTCCTCTCTTCTTTCTGTTGTTCATGCCTTATTAATAATGCTTATGATGTTAATTTTCATCTCACACAAATGACAAATAAAAAGGCCTGATTTATATTGTTCTTGAAATACAAAGTCTCACACAGAGCCTTGGAGAGAAACTCTGATCACTCATTCCCCCTAGTAAACATAAATATTCAATAATTAATATTGAATTTTTGGAAGACTGATCTGTATTCTTGATCTCTGAAGAAGCCTGATGACCCTGTCATATGTTATAGACAGCACAATATTGAAAACTGAGCCTCATCTATATCTCTGTATACCAAGTGAATCTATTCAATCCCAGTTAGAAAGTGATATATTAACTGCCTCTGACCACCACGTTACTGCCTTGCTGAAGCAGCAGCACCCTGGCTATGCCTTTCATGTGATGCTTTGGGAATTGTTTGTCCTGTATTTGCTCAAGGGAGTCCTTGATCTTCCCAGCTTGAAAAGAGAGCTCTGCTTTGCAGCGGAGCCAGCACAGGATGGCAGGAGAGCCTAGGTTTCCTGGGCTGTGCCCACTTTTATCCCAAAGGTACTGGGTGCCTTGGAGGTTCACTGCAACCCTCCACCTTAAATTCTCCTCTACACCATGTGGGGGACACCTGTGCTTTCTCCACTTTCTCCTCTGCAGAGCACCCAAGTGCCCTTTTGAAGGAGGGAAATGACCTGAAGGAGAAAGAAAAGAAGCAACTGGTTCAGTCCTGTAAGGAATTTGGATGCGACTCCTTGCTCAGTGCTGATGGGCAGGAACTGGCCTTCCCAGGAGCACAGGGAAGAGAGCAGGGAGTTGGCATTTTGGGCTTGTAACAAGTGCTTCCTCCAGCCACGAGGAGAGTGGTGAGCAAAACCCTGCACATGCTCACTCACTGCTTCTGTGATTGCAGTTTTTTAGACCAGCTACTCTTGACAGCAGGACATCAGCACTTCTTGAGTCCAGGTCACCAGTGCCTCAACCAATGGACCATCTCTGTTAACTCCCTGAGAGCCACTGACACAGAAACCTCACGTGACCTTCTGTGTCAGCTCTGAGAAGAGGCTTCAGCATTCACTCTTTTCCAAAGCATCCTTGCCAAAACAGCCACGAAGAAGGAACATGGAGAAATCAAGAGAAGGAATAGTTTCCAAAGCATGTTACTTTGAAAGTGAACATTAAAAAAACCCCAAAAAACACAGCCCAAAAACCATCCTCAGAGCAGCAAAATTCCTCTCTGGACTCCCTAGTGGTTTCATCAGAATATCTTCCTCCTTGCTTGACCTCTCCTAACACTGCTGAACTATAAATAAACTTGTGATAGTTATGACACAAGCCAGGCTGCCAAGGCAGGCGTGGAAAGTAGATGGAGATGCTATGAATGATCTCTACTATTTGAGGTGCTACTTTACTGTATTTCTTCCCAGCGACCAAGACAAGAGAAGGAAGAGAGCAAAACAGTTGAAAAATGTCCACTTATTTTTCACTTTCAAAATCATTCCCTGTTTAAAAACTGCTTTAAGATGTACAAGCAGTTTTCTGTCTGTAAGTAAATGGCTCTTTCGTGTAATAAACATGTAAATTGGACTATTGAGCATCTGAGGTACAAGGTATTTCCTTTCAAGTGTCATAAATATCACAGTGTAGCCCCTGCCTCTGTTAACAAAGTTTCTGTGTCATAGTTAAGACACAGGAAGAATCATTCTCACAAAACTACCTTATTCCCTGAAAACGGTTTGTTGTAGTTCACCAATCAATCCTTTAAGAGTCTGTAGGCAGACCCTTTCTTGCTGTAAATTGGTGTCACTCCACTGAAGTCAATGGAGATTATATAAATCGAGGGTCTGACTCCATGTGTGTGTCTCCCACTCCCTTACGCATGGTGTGTTTTAATCAGTTGAAATAGAGAGCTTGCTGTATGAGGAAGGAGAAAAAATAACGTTAGAGAACTGATCTTCTTTATCTAGGGCATGGATTTTGTGTTTGAAGCTTGGGCTCGCAGTGATGACTGGCAAACAGCTTGGCAAATGTTTGCAGGTCTGTATGTGACTGAGTAGAGCACTATTCTTTTACATATTCTAAACAATTTTTTAGGAGTTCCTTGTTTATAAAGTGTACTTCTTGCTGGTGGCAACTCTGACCGTGGGAACACTACTTGTCTGAGGCTGCGCTCTTGAGTTCTGGTTGCTGACCCATTACTGCATCAAAAATGAAGAGATTGAATTTAATTCCAATAAAATTGCATTAAGTTTGCAATAGACATCTTTTATTTCCAATTGGATATGGCAGCTTCCTTCTACAAAGAAGAATCAAGTACAGTGTTTTCAACAAAGACCTCTTGAAGTCTTATCTGTGACCTTCTCTCCAGAACTTTTTGCAAAGTCTTATTGAATTAGGTACTTACTTTGTTACAAAACATACTTTTGAACTAGTGTTGATAAATAATTCTGTGTTAATGACACCTAAAAACTCTTGCAATCTAGCTTGACTTAGGCCTGTGTGGAATACCACTGGGATGATCTTTTCTTCACAAAGGAAGAAGATGATGTACCATAGGGTGTGTGATATTTATTCCGTAAGTATCTATGGGAAAGGGGGGCAATTTGAATGCATTCTTGCTTTCATATCTGAGGATCACCATTACCACTAGACGTGATCCAAATGTCTCCATATGGACTTGATATTCAATGTTCAACAAATTTTTCTGAAAACGATTGTCAGGATTTCAGTTTTTAAACTCCTTGTTCTGCACATCCATTACTTCCACTGGGTTGTTGGCTGCTGTCTGATTAAAAGACTGCTCTAAATGGGAAAATAATATGTTTCCGAATTGTGCATTACCGAATAATGAGTATTATTATTATTTTATCCTGGCACAGATTTGGAACCATTCTGGGCATTGTGTTTGGATTTTTGAATGCGCAAAGTTGCAGCTCTACTTGTTTACAAAGAACAAGCAAAGCAATTCCACAAAATACCAGGAATCAAATTCAAGCTGGTTTGTTTATACTTATTTACCAAATTTGTTTCCATTCTCTGACTCGCTCTCATTGTAACTTGAGTTTATCAACATTTTTCAAATGCCAACATTTCAGTGAAACAGATTTGTTTGGGGGGAGGGAGAGGAAATGTTCATTTCATTCCAAAAAAGAAGAGTACTTATGAGTCAAATTGTTCCATTTGATTTTAAAAAAAGTGCCCTATTTTCAGTTACCATTCCACGCATCTTGCAAGTTTCTCGTCTGA
Source organism: Trogon surrucura (assembly GCA_020746105.1). Taxonomy (NCBI): domain Eukaryota; kingdom Metazoa; phylum Chordata; class Aves; order Trogoniformes; family Trogonidae; genus Trogon; species Trogon surrucura. Next base: position 54,046,696 of record CM036622.1, read on the forward strand.
TTTATATAGTTTTCGAAATATTTCCAAAAAGCCCCTAAAGCTACTGAATGACAATTGCAAATTTCACTTGTTTCTATTCAGTGAGAGTGATGTTTCTGAGAATCCTTATGTAGGACAAGTATTTAATTTCTCTTCCTATCTCTGGTGCTTCAGAGTTTAATTATTATTTATTATAAAATTATATAGAGCTGTAAGTGTACACAGATGCCCTGAGGACTTTACAGAAACAACACAGAAGGGATCAGAGCTAAAGGGGACAAAATCAATATGTTCTCGTCATTGCTTAGAAGGTGATATGTGTCACGTTATTGGCTTCACCTCTTATCCTGACCTGTTTCCCTACCTGATTGCAATCACTGATGTACATGGTACGGGTAATCTGTGGCATAGAGTTGTCTATAATTTCTCCTTCTTTCTTGATCCAGTAAGCCCAAAAAATTGCGTGCTGCCTTCAGTGAAGTGGTGCCTCAGTTATGGTTGTGTTAAGTGCATAACTGAGCCCGACATTTATGGCTGAGACTGCTAATCTCTAGCATTACTGATTATTTAATATCAAATGTTTTGTGTCTGAAATAAGTTTCCTGGTAGTTTGACTTAACAAGTACGGTCTGTACAACCCACATACTTTTAAAATAATTATTTTCCTCCCACAGCTATTAGTGAAAACTGTGACATCTTCCCCTTGTTCGCAGTGATATGTCATCTCTGCTTCAGCACCAGATGGTCCGGGAAAATGAGCAGGAGAAATAAGCGTGTCTATTTTCCCCTTCCCTAACATGGCGAGAAAAGAAATGTGAAGTAAAGAATGTGTTACCTGTGCTAGGATAAAGCCTCCGGATGTGACGGCTCTCTCTGCCAATTTCCTCCTCTTCTCTTTGCTCCTTGCCCCCTCCACCAGTGCAGTCACTGCTGATAACTGGACCTTGTGTGTGAACTGGTCCTTCCCCCTGGCTCATCTGCTGGAGCTTCAGGTGCAGGAAACATTTTAACTGTCTTTTTTATCAGAAATTGTTGCATATCATGTGTTCCACCTGACCCATCCTGTGATAGAGGCCCTTTGTTGGGATTAGGAGAACTAACTTTGGTTCCTGACTCCCTATGGGGATCCCCAATGACCTTAAACTTGGTTCATGCTTCATGTTCTCCCAGCTGTCAAGACAAGGGAGTGACTCTTGCTTTTTCTCCTCCATATTTAGTGACAGGGCTCATCTATAACTCCTGAGTCAGGCAATCAGATTAGAGATTTGCTCTCGTATCTGGAAGGGTTTTTTTACCCTACAGGTGTTTCTACACCTGTGTAGTAAAACTCAGAAATATGAACTGAATATAATGGAGGAAAGAATATCTATATACATGGTTATGCATCTAACACAATAGCTCTGAACATCATGACTAGGGAATCGCTGCCCCACCACCAGATTCAGAAGCCACAATGCCCTGCCACCCATGCCTTAGCTTTGCCTGAAAACTGAAGATGGCAGCAAGTCCCAGGAAATATGTTCTAGTTACTGGTTTAATAAGAGAGGACCTTTTATTGACCCTCAGTGCCTTGCCTTGTGGTTTAAAGAAGAACTTATTTTCCAGGGCTGCTGGATAAGCATTCTCCAGACTGATGTCCCACCTATGTAGGAGAGTTTAGAGATGTGGTGTCCCCTGTTGTCATGTTCCAGGCCCGTATTTACCTTTTTCCAGTCTCAGTGTCCAGAAATGAGGGAGAAAAGAAAGAGGAGTTGAGCATGGAGTTGAGCGTGCAGTTCCCCTGCAGCCCGAGGATTCCTCATAGGTTAAAGCTCTTTCCCGCATGTCTGCCATACAAGTTCTTCACTCAAGTTGGAATAGGAGCGAAGGTAAGGTAACCTGGACCTTAACTCTAGTTAGTATCTAGAGTTCCATCTTTCTGTTTATCCTGAGCTAGAGCTGCTAAACCAGCTTAAAATCCAAACTATTCTACCATTTCTGCCTTGACTAGCAACATTGAGTTACCAACTCATGCAAGAGACAGCCACGTATTTCACTGTCTTTCATGACCTGATGGAGGACCTGATTTCCCAGTCTAATCTCCTTGCATGGGAGGTAACAACATTCATGAGGATGTGAGCATGAAATTCAGCTATGAATTGCCTGGTCCCTTGTTTTATTTTGCTTCCTGCTCATCAAAATGTTTATTAATCCTCAAATTCCCTTCAAATTCTGCACCAGTGATTACACCTCAGAGTTTCCTAATACATATTTCTTGTTTCTTTTTTTTTTCTTGAAAGCCCTGTCATTTACCAGATAATAGACACAGTATGACTGAGATGAACCACAAGCCAATAAAGACATAAAATATTCTGAGTGAGCATCTGGAGAAGAAAGAGGTCCTGAACTTTCTTCAGCAATATCTTGACAAAAACATAGGAATAAAGAGTATCTTTGCAAAAGCTTAGATTGGATCATGTAAGTATTTTCTAGCCCAAATTACAGCTGTTTATCTCCTCTTATAGCCATTCATTAGAAATGGTTTGAGCACCCCTCCATAGGTCTCATTCTTGGCGAAATGCCATGCTTCCATTTTCTTTTCATTACTGACCTACAATAAATTGTACTGATATCCCAAAAGCAAAAGTCTCTCCAGTCCATTATCATTCCCTAGAGCCATCCTTTCAAACGCAGTTAAACTTGGATCTCTCTTGCCTCTGAGGCCTCTCTCTGTTTCAGACCATTTTCCATTTGGATTGACTGAAGCTCTGAAAGGTTAAACGACCTGGCCAGGGTCATACAGTGGGTCTGCGGGTGAGCAAGAGGGAGCCTCCACACATGACGACAACTGCAACCTTCTTCCCTACCCAAGCCCCCAAGCAGTATAAAAGAATTTTATAGGTGAAAATTCACCTCAGAAGATTGCAAGACTCTTCAATAGCAGAGTTTATAGTGGAAATACTAAGAGAAACCTGATTGTAGCAGTGGAATACTAGTAATGCATTACTTATTCCATTAATGGCTGTGTTCTTAATAGAAACAGGTTCATTACATGGTAAGAAGCAAAGTTTGCATTAAATAGAAACATCATTTGGTGTTTTATTGATTAAAAGGGGATTAGATTTCCATGATGTTCTTTAGCAAATAGGATGCCTCAGAGGAAATGTATATATTTATATTATAAAGAGGAGGGTTTTATTACAGCATAATGGAAAGAAAATGTATCTCATAATGATAGTTTATATCACACGAGGGATCTGATAACTAAAAGTTTAACTCTTAACCTAGCAGTGAAGTCCAGAAGTCTGTATTAATGTATCAATGCAAAACTAACATTTTCTATTTGGATAACCTATTGTTGCATGCTGCATGTGACAGCAAGATTAGACCCGCTTTTCTCAACCAGAAGACCCAATCAAACCTGTCCCTGCAGACTGCATGGAGGGGGGGAAATAGTGGGAGAAACTTATTACACTGAAACATCAGCGTCAGCAGAAACATAATCACTTCCAATCACTGAATATATGGCACACCCTTGTTTCGCTTCTCTCTGGATCCTTAATGGTATAAACATCAGCAATGCTAATTACCCACCAACTACTTCATTGTTCCCTTTGAGACACATGTGGCTTGTAAGTGTGTTTTTTCTAAGCTTCACAACAGGGTGATGGGCTGAATTTCAGCTGTGTAAGGGCCACCTTTCCATCAGTCCCACCATTGCAGTGAAGTCAACCCCTTATATCCCCAAAGCCCATCAGCTCCATCTGGAGAACATCTCATTGAAGGTCAGGATGGGTTAGGGCGTCTTACCGGCTCCTCTGACTTACATGGTGGACCAGTCTCCAAAAGCTGGAATTTGTATTCCTCAGGGACCACATTGGATTCAGGCTCATGGTTTTAAAAACTAAGTGTTTCGGTGTGTATTTCCACTTCAAACAGAGAAGAGACAGCCCAGGTGAGCACTTCTTCAGGAATGGGTGAGATTTTACAGAGTACCCCAAAGTGGCTGTGTTGTTTGAAATAGTCCCTCATGTAGCCTCCCTCAAAGTAGCCTCCCTCAATATAGCCTCTCTGAGACCATGTCCCTGTAGCAGATGTCTCTATTCATGGGTATATGGCTTCAGCAGCAGAAACCCATCGCTTTTCTGTCATGAATCAAATCCATCAGGTCAGTCAAGAGTTAATTGAAAAGCTCCCGTTAACTTCAATGGGGCCAGGCTTTGCTCCTAAATAATTCTGAGGAGTTCAATTAATGTTAATGGACACCTAATGCCGGTAACTAACAATCTACCTTTAACAACCTAATTATTTCTTGACAGATGTTAGACTAGCAAATAATCTAGTGGTCTTCAGTGATAGCTGTCTGGCAGCTTTGGAAAAATGCCTCTCAAGGCAAAGTAAAAATGGTTTTCCACCAGCCGCCCTGCAGATGGCCAGATTTTACAACTTGGCTGAGTTTTGGTGATCTTTTTTTCCTTTTTTACTGTGGCTGAAATATGCATGATAGGAAGGAAATACTGTAAATGTAGTTTGGTTGGCTCTACCATTCAGCCAGAGTACAAGATTATAGTTCCTAAGTGCTTACTGGCAAGTATGACCTCATCATTTGTAGTCTTGTTTCTCTCTGAATGTCTGTAAAATGAGGGTAAGGACTCACGTGCCCCACTATGAGCTTTACTCAGGGAACAGACAGTATTTCTAACCACCCTTTCACCATCTTATATATATAAGGATGCAGTTGTTTGGAGATACAGCAGTTCAGTTATTTCCAGATGAGTGCAAGGGGTGAAACGGCTATTTCAGATGATTTTAGAGGTGAAACAAATCTTTCATTTCTTAAATGAGAAGCATCTCTTGCTTTCAAGTAGCCATCCACAAAAAACACACGGGCAGAAAAGTAAAAGCATGTTTGTTTGGAAAATGTGCTCGAGGAAATTGCAGTCTCCTTCATCCACTGCCCTCTATGGCCAAGTCCCTGTTGTGTTGTCCTTTTATTCCACAAAGGTTCCCAAAAGGTAGCTCACACTCATCACACAAGACGTATTCCAGCTGGTCTGTAGGTAATAACAACAGTGATAAGAACATGGAATAAGTAAAAGACACCTCCAGAAGACACTGCAGCATTCCCACATGAAAAACGACAAATTTCCAAAGAATTTGTGGAATACCTAAATTTCTGCTGAAAAATTAGGACCCTTCCATAAATGAGGATAGAGAGGCATAAGTAGAGCTGACAATTATTGTGACTTCCCTTGTTTTCACCAAAGAGTTTGCATATGTAACGCACCCGAACTGTGAGATCAGTGCAGCATTCAGCCTCTCTTTGCATTTATCTGCCTTTGACGTGTAACCTGTATTCACTCATAGAAACCTCCTTCATTCACAGAAACCTTTTTAACCAGTCTCAGAGGCTGGATCTGAAAAAGACTTTTTCTCTATGTCCACCTCCTGCCTGGCATCTTGCCTTGTGCTGCCTGGCATGGACTTTACCTCCTCGGCAAACAACAAAACCCTCAATGCTTATTGTTTTTATTACAACAGGGCGTAACAATGATATTTACATAGCCTGATTTAGCTTAACCTGTGTGAGGACCCTTTTTAAGGAAATTGCTTCCATTTGGATGATATTGAAAGTCTACTGAGTGTGTTTAATGGTGCTAGATCTGGACAGGAAAAAGGCAAATTCAATACGTCTATGAATTCTGTGCATTTAAGAGCCTACTGGGGAAATGCGAAATAAATTCTCCATCCAGACTTACCCAAGGATAAATGCTAGGGTGCTTGAAGGAATCGATCTCATGTTTTGGGGAGTTTGCCAGTCACGTGAGGTGGTCAGAGCAGAGGCAGAGCTCAGCACTGCAGGCTGCATTTCTGGTGCTTCCTCACTGGGACCCTGGGAGAGACTGTCACAGCAGCAGCATCCATGCCCTCAGGTGTTGTGGCAGTTTTTCACCAAGGGAGAGGAGTTTGTGCTGATAGGGATCAGTCAGAGAAGAGACATGCAGCTCACCCAGCAAGATGGGGGTCTGCGGCTGAGCTGGTCACCCATGGCTTCCTTTATAGCCAATGTAGAGAAATGGGTGTGATTTATCTGACCCTAAAGCTGTCTGGTTTAGGATGAGCTGAGCTGAGCAATAAAAGCGTCTGCTTCTCTGCACAGATATGGAGGAGTCAGGACGTTCAGCTCTGATGGAGACATTCACACTGCCAGTGCTAACACAGGGGCAGATGAATCTCTCCTACCAGGCTTTGGACACTAATCTTGCTCAGATGGCTGTGATGTGGTGGCTGGACCAAACTAGGTTAGTCCCGGCCAAAGATGACGATTTACAATTTATCACTCACTTCTCTAAGAGCTGTGATCTTTGCAATACTGATCTGAGACAATTCCTGCAAGTTCTTTCTTTAATTTGTTGTAACTTGGTAATAATCCACTACTTTTGCTTAGTGTATTTTGGTGCAGAATCAAGTGTAAGTAATATAAGGTGTTGGTGAGAGCAATCCTGGGACACTGATTGGATTAAAATGACTGGATGAAATCAATTGAGATGAAGAGAAGCAAAATACATTATGATTAAAGATGCAATGCTTATGCCTATGCTCATAAGTAAAACAGGCCAGGGCCTGAGCTCTAGTTCTAGAAGCCACCAGCATCTGAAGACTTATATAAGTGCATCTGAACTCTCTTAGGCTTTGAAGTGCCCGGACTAGACTGACTCATCTAAAAGGTGGGCTGAGGTTTTTTTTGTAGGTCAGTTGTGGATACTGATGGTTTCCTTTGATTCACGTAAGGATGAAGAAGACATGAAGGTGTGATCTATGACAGTCAGAAGTAGGTAACGGGAGGCAAAGAGACTATATTTTTCTTGTCAGATGTGGGAGAGTAGGCATCATTGGTGGCAGAGGAGGGGTAGAAGTCCTTATGAGGTTTTAGGCATGCTGCTATCTGCTGGTTGCAGTGGGTGAACTTCCCACTGCTTTATCCCAGCTTTCCTTAGCAATCTCAAGCACTGGGGACTCCTGTAAGTGACAATTTTGTGGTTCTGCAAGAGTGCAGGACTTCATGGAGCTGAGCCAATGGGGCAATTTACATCTGTGAAGCTTCACACTTGGCCACTGGATGATATTTTGAAGAACATAATTTTATGGCCACATTTATTACTCTGTCTTACTGTAGATGAGGATTAGTCCATTTTTGAAGTAAGAACAACTCTAAAGATGAGAAGCAGATATCAGAGAAGAGGATGGAGGCACCTGGAACTTGTCGATACTGAAAAAAAGTAAGAAGAGATTGTTTGAAGAAGTGAGATTTAAAGACAGATTTGGATGTGTGAAGATAGAGGCCCAGATTCTCAACCGTTCCCAGCTGCTCTCGAGATACAACACAGCAATAAAATTAGGATTTGAAGTTCTGCGTGGCACAGAACTGGCAGATCCCTGGGGGTTTTATGCTGTTCATTTCAGGAAGAAAAAATAGGAATCCTGCTTGCTGGAGTGGTTCCTCAAGATCACATGTATAAGTCATAGAAACTCTACTTCTGATGGATCTGGGTTGTAGCTGGAGCAACTCAAAGAACTTTATTCCTCATTTTGCTCATCTGCTAGAAGTATTTCAACGGGCCACAAGAATGTGGCTCAGGAAACTTGCTGCTGAAGAAGGCTGGGTTGCGGAGCAAAGCAAAAACGAGAATGGGAAAATATAGTGATAGAACTAAGAAGACCAAAATAATTATGGAAGAGTGTGGAAAAGAGATGAGGTCAGAGACATTACAGAAGGAACGAACTGTATTTTCCCTGTCCCCTTACAGCATCTGCTAACTAACACATTCACTCTCTCCTTTTCTCACTTTCATTTTCTGCGCAACTCAAAGATGAAACTGCTCATGACTTTATTTTTGGCTTTCAATGTCTGTGTCCGTATAAATTTTACTCATCTGTATATCTCAAATGAATGAGATATGAAATGTAATTAACCAAGTAAATTAAATTAGTATGATTTGTCCTGTCCTTGTTCTTTGCCTCAAGTCCATCTCTTACATGTTTCCGCGAATTATGGTTTCTGTGGGAAACAAGATTGAAGGTCTAAAAAGTATAATGTGTTGGAATTAGCGTGGTACTGAGATGGGACCCTTGATTTAGGCTCATCACACATTAATGACATTAAAAGGTCAAGCTCCATTCCCCCTCACCTTTTGAGAAGTGACTATTTCCTGGGCTATATTTACTTATGAAGGGAAACAAATGAGGAAAGATGAAGGTACATGGTGTATCTACTCACACTCCTGCATCAGATGCTCTCACAGTTCAGCCCTGTGCTGTAATCACTAGGTGAATCCTGAGGTTAAGTGGGTAAAGCAGAGGAGTGGTGGTAGGAGTCAAGAGGTCCTGTGGGTTTGAAGTAGGGAAAAAGAAATTTAGGTGAATTTTGTATTTTCATCAAACTCAGAGCACCCTGGGCCCTTGGAAAGATTTTCCCTTGCATTTTTCCCCAGTGCTTGGAGCTCGAGCTGGTAATGTGACTGCTTCGTGTTTTGCTTTTTCTTTTTTTTTTTTTTTTTTCTCTTTATGAGAATATAATGTCCTAAACTGTCAGAAGCCTCCTGTTCTCATATCTCTTCCATCTCAACATCACGTGCTTCTTTGAGCTGACAGGTGCTTTGTCTCAGCCTTGGGACACTATGGTGTTATGAAAACATGAACCTATGAGCCAGACCTGTTTCCCAGGCTTCTTCTTCAAAATGACACTTAGCCTCTGGCTCATGGACCTTTGTGCCCACCTCAGTGGCACTGTCTTCTGTGATCAACCAGCGGCCACCACTAAGTATTGCAGGGGACAGTCGAAGAGCCCCATTGCAGTCAGGAGGTGACTCTTCCCCTAGCCACGTTCCCACCTCCATTTCTTTGGTTAGACATTGCCATAGTAAGCTCACGTCTTTCACTCCACTCACTTCCAAAATCTGTTCTTGAATTAAGTTTATGGCAAGTCTGGCTGGTCTGAGCTCTGCTTAAATGGCTTTTCCCTTTTCTGCATCCTTCTGAACTCTCAGTCTCAGACAAGACGTCATGGTTTTGTGCAGGGCGGTGTGCCATCGCTGAGTTACGTGCTGTGACAAGTTCCATTCTGCAGCATTTTGAATGCATCCTATGAGGTCTGTTAGAAGTTGCACAGTCTTTGCCAACCTCTTGCTATTAGGGGAATACTGTTACCTTAACCTAGACTGCCTGAAAGAAGAACAGAGAGCTGTTTCTCTTTCTTCACCTCCTTCTACTCCCAGAGCTGATTTTTATTTTTACAGCTCCATTTTCCTATTTTTTTTGCCGTTGTATCTTTTTCATTCCTGATGCTTTGGGAGAGACCATACAACACTGGGATGAATTGCCTGACCCTGCAGAGGTGGAACAGGTCCTGGGGCATTTCTCCTCCTGCTGTCCCTAAGCATCAGGGGTCATCATCTCTATGGTCTGGCTTGCCTCTGAGTTATGAGATGAGATTTTCACTTTGGCCCTGTATGTTCTCAGTGCTCCTGGCCCCGGCAGAGAGACAAGCTTCAAGGTGCTTGCTGCTGGAGGAGTGTTTGCTTGGCTCTAGCCACTTCTGGTAGTGGTAATCCAATGCACTGCTGCCTGTGACAAGCTCATTAACCACTTTACGTATTGGCTCTTACCTCCTTCTGAAGAACTTCCTGCTCAGGCTCTTGCTGTGCATTAGCTTGAGTACTGCTTGTGTGATGGAAATAAAGTGGCTCAGGCAGAATCATGAAGTGTCCTCTTGTGGAGTGCTTTAAACAAGACACAAAACCCAATTATGGCTGAGATGTAGTTCCACTTTTGTATGACACCAGAGGGGGACGGAAGGAACTGGGTAACGGCCACCATGAACACAGCGTGGGCAGTGGAGAGAAATTAACTGGCATGATTAGAGAAAGATGCTTTTGGTCCAAGTTGTCTGCAAGACACGGGCAATGCCAGAACAGAGAGAAGAAACTCTCCAGGAGTATGAGCACAAGGTTATGAGGGAAGTATGAACAGAAGCATTTAATACCCTATCCAGGGAACACCATCCTCTCCTTCATCATCCTGTCAAGAGGAATGATGCCCAAGAGAACTTACCTTGGGATCTTTTGTTTGGTGCCCATGGGTCCTTGCCTACATGTGGCGTGTCTAACAGCAGCTGAACGATGATGAAGAATGAAGAGCTCAGCTCTTCTCAGAAACACAACCAGCAAAATTCCTTCTTGAAGGGAAATAGGCCAAAGTGCGACAGCACAAATAGGCAAAGTGTCACATCAAAGTGTCCAAGTCACCCTCTCTGCAGAGCTTTCACTAGACATAACAGCAATGAGAAGCCCTGGTCAGGTTTCTTGATAACTGAGATTTGTCCCTGCCTCAACAAGGACACACCAGTACATTCATTTCTCACCCAACTTGCCTGTCACAAGGACTCCACTGCAGTGGGTCTGTTGTCTTCCCCCATACCAGGGGAACATTCAGGCTGGCTTTCCACCTCAGAGGAGCACAGTGAGCCTTTTTGGGCCGCGCTGCCACCTCCGTAGCAGTTTCTCCGCTGCAATTAAACTGCAGCAGGACTCTGGCTTTTTGCACATGGAACAATGAGCAGAGCAGAGCTTTACAACCACAGTCAAAATCTTGCCTGGATCTTTGGATGCTTCCCTGTGAGCAATATCCAGATGGGATCCATTTACACTGTTACTGAGGAAGGCTGTGCAATCACACAGGCACTTTCAACATCCAAGGACCGTGCCTCACACCACCCAGTGTTAGTGGCTGGGTGGGTGCTGCTTTCTGGGTCAATCTCAGCACAGATTTGAACAGAGCCTCACTTCTGCACCATAGCCAAACTGGAATCAGTGAACTGGAAATTTATAATGCTGAACACAGGAGAGACAGGGCTCACCATGGAGTTATTTTATGAAAGAACACAATGTGCACAAACCTGGCTCCAGACCCTTTGATTCCCAGTTATCTGAGCAGGTTCGATAATACATGTAATCTAGTTCAGTCACTTTACTGGAAAAAGTTGCATCAGAGCAGCAAATTCCAGCACAGCTTGCATTGTGAGGATGCTGATGCCTTTAAGCCATGCGCTTTACATGTCTCTTGTCTCTGCATAACTCTCCTCACAGTATATCTGAAAACTGGGGTCACATGTGAGCCTTCATTAATCACAGATGGCAACGCTGTTATGGGAGTGGTAGCTTTTGTTTTCAGTTTTCTAGGGAGAAGCTTTGCCTTGCTTTCACCTTCACACTGCATCAATTCTCCTGATCCCCCCGCTCCACTCCATCTCATTAAAATAGTTGCACAATAATTGTAAATTTTACAGCACTCAAATTAGATTATTTCCCTTGACACAGAAACAAACAGACTGCTAGGAAATGACCATTTCGGATTACTGGAAGAGTCACACACTCGAGCCCAGGCCAATTGCTGTTCTCCGTCTCACATGTGTAATCCCAGGGATCTCATTTAGGGCTGTGGACATGAAACAAGAGCGTGTGTCGTGCCCCAACATGCATAAATAGCAGCGGACCCCGTCCTGTGTACTGCTGTCATCAAGTCCAGACCGCTGTGCTTATAAACCAAACACAGTAAATTTAATTAAAGGATGATCCCACAATGCTAATCAGATACATGTGCAGAGCACAACCGTGGGATCAGGCCCAGCTCTCCTGAGGGCTGAGCCCCATCCGCTGGGCGACTAGTCCATGGACTCATTTAATAATTTGGGGTTTGAGGAACCACAGAATTGGGCTTTGGGCTGTTTTGCCTAGAAATGCACTCAGAGATTTTTGCTTCCTTCCTCACGATGTCCTCAAGGCTGGCAGCAGCAGCAAGCAGAGCTCCCTCTGCCATGCCAGGCAGGCAGGTTGCCCGGAGCAGCGCCAGGAGAAAGGCTGCTTTGATGCAGCACCAGGCTATGCCCAGAGTGAATTTAGCTCAGACCAGTGCTGGATTCACCATGCCACACAGCAGCGAGGCTCTGTTCAGCTCCCAGCAGCTGCTGACTCTTCAAAAGGAATATCAACACGGCGTGAAGCCTGCTTGATGCAGTACAGGATCATCGCTGCAGTGGCCATGTTGTACCTCGAAGCCTGATACGCTCTTGGCTCAGAAATGATGAAAATGAGCTTGAAGGGAGCAGTTCTGCTGCTATCGGTCAGTGAGCATCACTCCCATAGGAACTGTGACAGCAGGAGGGCATCTTTTCTTGCATGTGGAGAACACAAGTTCACATGGGTTAGGGGCACCTTAGGAGATGTAGGAGAGGCTTGCGCAGCTTTTACCTGTGCTGAGTTGAGGCTACAACCTGAGAGCCTCAGCGAGGGCCCCTGCTGTTACAGCATCTGCTGCACTGATCCCTGTGCTCTGCTCTTCAGTGGAGGGGGTAAGGATCTCAGTCTGCTTTATTCAGCACCTTTCCTCCTTTGATGGGAGAATGAAAAGCCCTGCTCTGAGTGTCTGTTCTGCAAACAGGATTGAGGAACCCTATTTTCCATGTGCTGTGCGCTGCAATGCTGCTGTTAGCTGCTGCGAGGTGGAATCCAAGCTAATGATATCAGTTATTCCAACAATGTTAATGATTTGTAGAAAGATGAATTAAGCAAAGAGAGAGAGCTGCACAAGTCTATTATTACCCTGTGCCTAACTCTATTAAAAAGAGCTGAGCTGTTCATCCATTTATGAGCCATTGACAGGGAGGCATATATCTCCATGAAAAAGGTCAGATTGCTCCAAAATGGTCATGGGCACATTTCTTTTCAAGGAGGAGCTTTCCGTGACAGAAAGTCTGTGTTTGGCAGAGGGTTTTCAAATGTAAGGCTACCTGAAAGACTTCTTTCCTGCCTGCTGCATGCACAATGACTTATTTTCATCTTCTGAGGTGCCGATTTAGGGGACAAGACACCTAGTTCAGCCTTCATTGCTTGCTTGCACCTTGCACATGGCAAAGGCTACAGCACACTGGCAGAGGAAAGATCTGCACTTCTGGGGCTGGGACAGATGCAGGGCCAAGCTGGGCTTTTTGGATCAGTGTTATTCCTCTGCCCCACTCCAATCTACCCCATGGTTTTTGCCCTATCTATATCTCTCGGAGTACTTTATGAAGCTGTCATTGTGGTATTGAAGTGCCACTTGTATAGTGCAGTCGGGATGAAACAGACCTGAAGTTCCCTATTGATCCACAGAAGAAAACCAGCCTCAACAGCAGAGAGAATAAGATCACTGGCAGCAGTGTAGGGCTGCCAGGGACGTGGTGGTAGTGGCTGCCAGGAGCCCACTGGTGGGGCAGCTGCAGTGGTGGCCCTTCATCCCCACAGGGTGCATCCACGTCAGAGAGGACCTGGGTAAAGCACAGATTTGCAAGAGTCACTGAGTGTGTTTTTGTGTAGCTATTTATAGCACTGAGAGCAGATTAATCATGAACACCTCAGTATGGATGCACCAGGGTCTATAAGTCCCACCCTGCTTTTCTCCTTCAGGCATGCAATTGCACATCTGTGGTGGCTGCAAAGTCTACTGTTGTTTCAATTCACAATGACAGACAAGTGACAATGCCTCTTATCTGCTAATGAGCAACACAGGACTCTGCTGGGAGCAGTGACCTAGAAGTAAAGCACTTCATATCTCCTTCTGTCTAAAGGACCTGGTGTCTGGTGCTGTTCTCTCCCTCAGAGTAGCTCAGTGATGAAGGCAAAACCCAGCCGAGCTGCAGGTACGGCTGGTTTGGAGGCTGTGAAACTTGTTCAATGCGGGATGCAGTTCGCAGGGTCTACTCCTGTCTATCCCTGCCAGCTGAGAAAAGGTTCAGGAGCAGCGTGTGTGCAGGCCTTGAATTTTTGTCATGTCTTGATTTCAGCATGTTGTGTCACTTCTGTTACGTCGGGCCATAGTGTGTCATCCCTGATGCCATGACATTATTTGCTGACATCTAAGGAAATAAGATGGAAGAAGGCTTTGAGCTGTCAGTGTTGCTTAATATTTGCACTGTGGTCATGTCTAGACAGCTGAAATGAAACGAGTCTCTTCAATGATGGCAGCACAGCAAAAACAAGGTAAGAAGTACCTTGCCTGAAGAGCTTTAAGCTGAGCATGAAAGACAAGGCATCGGAGGAAGGAAGGTACTGCCTGTTTTTTTTCTGATGGCAGCCTGGGCCACAGAGAAAACATGTCACTTATCAGAATTACAGAAGCCCTCAGCAGGGGAGCGGGACAGACCCTGCTCTACCTGATCCCACTTCCACGCTTCATTAACTCTGTCCATCCTTGTCTGGCAGTAAAAAGAGAGACTGAACCAAAATGGGACTTCAGCACCATACTTTACCCTCTAAGCCTGTAAGAGTAGTCTGCTTCCCAGGCAAGGCACACAGGGCTGAATACTTCCCCTGATATTCCATCTTATTGATAATGATGCGCAACGCAGGGTAAGTCGCTGCTGAAGATCAAGTGTTTTTTGTGACATGCAATCCAATTTGCTCACCTCCTGCTGCCAGCCGGAGCCACGCTGTTGTATCTGCTTCATGCAACACAGGAAAGCTGCTTGTGAAGCTCCTTTCAAGGGACATTACTTCCAAACCAAACCCAGCATGTAGGTTATGGAAGGTGGTTCTCTGAAGCCAGTGATGGGTGAACGGGTTTGCGTAAAATAAAAGACAGCCCCAAACCTCTCCTATCACTCAGACTGCATCTCACCCAAGCAACAACCACCTCTTTACCAAGGGAGTTCTGACTCTTATCTGCAAGCTTAGAACAATTGTATTCAAAGGTTTGTACTCAAAGTCTGTTGTTATCTGATTTCTCGTAGGGTTTTTCCGGGTGGGAGGGAAGGGCATTTCTCTCAATCAGGTTAGCTCCATACTGTTCACTTAACAGGTTTGACAAAGTCCTGTCAAAATCCAGTGGTGGTGTGGAAAAGAGCCCGGATTATATCATCTAACTCCAGATCTTATCATGGCTTTTCAGCCCTCATCAATTATTGCAATTCAGACAAACTTTTTTTAGCTAATTCAAATCAAATGATCCTAGAAGACACTCAATTGACATGCTAAATAACATATCATCTGTCCATTACTCAGGCACAGTGTGACTGTAGTTCCCCCAAATCGATGTGCTTCTGCCCCAATGGGTCTAAAGGGCTCAATTCTACCTCTGCACATTTCTGAGTCTCCTTACCAAAATCACCGTGATAGATCTCTGGAGACAGCCATGAAAGTTATATTAATGAAGACAAAAAGGCTTAAGTGAGGTTGCCTGACATTTTTGGGACACAGCCCTATTTCCCTTCGACACGTTACTTTCTGTTTTGTGAGTACAAGTTCATAAAGCAGTTAAACAAATTAAACAAAGGAACAGGTTAAACAAATCAGTATGTCCCTGAGTTGAACAGAGAGTTTTCTGTGACCTGAGAAGTCCTTTTATACAACTGGAAACTTCTGGGAAAAATGAAGGTCCTTAATGAAGAAAATATAGTGAATAGTTGTGGCCTGCTATTTTCTTTCAAAGCAGATGATAGATAAGAACCAACAGACATCAAGTAAAATTGATTTCTGTGGCAATTAAGCCTACTCACCTTTGAGGAGTTTGTTACAACCTCAGAAAAGAGGACATAAATGCT
This sequence comes from Trogon surrucura, assembly GCA_020746105.1. Taxonomy (NCBI): domain Eukaryota; kingdom Metazoa; phylum Chordata; class Aves; order Trogoniformes; family Trogonidae; genus Trogon; species Trogon surrucura. Next base: position 54,062,285 of record CM036622.1, read on the forward strand.
TAGAAGAGCTGGAGAAGATGTGGCAGAATATTGTACGCCACAGCCAAGCAATTTTGTCAGCTCCTTTGAGTTTCATAGTAGGATGAGGAGATGATGTAGTTGAATATGTGGCAGAGCTGGAGGGGTTAATTGAATGTTGTTTGATTAGCAGCCTCCTGAGGGATCTGCTGTGAGACAGATGGAATTTCATCATTACGAGTGCCATAAACCATCGCTGATTGCTAGTGGAGGAGAACTTCACCTGGCCCAGAACAGAACTGTCGGCAGCAATAAAGGAGCAAACTGTGAAAGACTGAAAAGACAGGTATTCAGAAATACCTCCCAAAACTGAGCTGACCAACTATAAAATGGAAAACCTCAAGGGGATTTTTTTTCTACTCTGAAAGAGAAGCTTGTTTTGTAACAAAATTTACATATGAAGTAGACCAGGGTCATACATGCCTCAGGATGGGATGTACAGACACATAAATACAACGGCAGCTCTCAGAAACAACCTCTCAAATCCTCTATTTCATCCAGAGGTAAAGGAAGGGAGCAGGGGGCTTTTGATTAGGCAGAAGATGCGAGCAATATATACTTTCTAAAAGGCAATGATGGACTTTATGGCATAAAAGTAGAGTTAAACTCCCTGTCAGCTTCCACAGAAGCACATACAATGCCCATGAATGAATATATATCCCCAAGGGCAAAGAGGACTGAATCCACTTCTGAGTGCCACACTGGTATGTGGGCTTGCTTCGGAGAACTCCTTCTGGACTCCTTCTCTAAAACACAAATACAGAGATAAAATATGTATTAGGCCAAATGCAGAACGTGTCAGGTGGAGATTGTTTGCAAGAATTAGAAGGGAAATATCAAACTAGATCCCATAGATGTACTACTTCTCTGTGAAAATACATGCAGACATTTTTAAAGGGTTAGAACTTCTAAAAGGGAGAATAAAGGGGATTTATGCAGAGGAAGGGCTCATGCCCAAACACCTGAGAGTAGTGTGAGATCCCCACACCTTTGGAGGAAGGATTGAAAGAGGGGTGGTGGAGGCGGTCAGCATTCACAGTTGTTCTTGTCTGCCTGGATTGCACCTCAAGTCCGTGTATCTGAACAAGAAAAAATCGTTTCCTCTGCAACAAGTGCACATAAAGCTGCAGTAAATCGAGACAAGCATCCTGTCCCTCAGACATGGGCTGTCAGGGCAAAGCAAGGCAGGGTTGGAAGCTAGTGGAGTGGGTGTATAACAGCAATCCCTGCGAACAGGGATAGGTGACCACAGTGAGGATCTGCTTACTGCGAGAGCAAAAAAGACAATGAGAAGCCTTGGAGGTCATCAAAGTGTAAACGAAACATCACTGAAATGGAGCCTGTGTTTTACAGTGAGAATAGGTGAGGTCTTCAAGTGCAAGAGAAGCGGTTTCAGTCACTGGGAGCAACAGAACTTCATAACCAAAAATCTGCTCTCTTGTAAAACCAGAAGAGCTGTGAATCAGAAGTGTAGTGCCTGGGTCACTCAGTAGGCAGGGGAAGGATTTACCCTGTGGCTGTTCACTTGTGACCTTTAAATAGGCCAGTCACCCAAGAGGCAACTAATTTATGAAACATACTTAAGTTGGTTAAAAACTGTTGAGAGAATCACTCTCAAATACTTAAACTCCTTTAGAGTCATCACATGAAAACCTGAGGTGAGTTGCTGCCAGTGGAAAAAGGCAGAGACAATTATGAGAAATCTACAAAGCTATGAGGTCATGGGAAGTGCTTTCCATTTTGACCCCCACAAAATCAGTGCCACATCCCGTGACATTTTGGTATGTAACGTGGAGGCTGTGGGAGGGTAGACAGATGGCTTCGTCTTCAGGTCAGTGGCTAGGGCAGGAAGGACTAAATTATCTGATGCAAGAAAGGCAAGTTGTTGTTCTGGGAATAAAACCTCTCCATCACTGTCTAGATGGGAAGTGCTTTATTTTTTCTGGGTGGTCATAGCCTACTTAAAAGATTCTACCATGGAAACAAAGGCGGGCTGACCAATGTGTGGAGTCAGCTGATCCGCCAGGTTTTATCCTTTTCTGTGTAGGAAATAGTCTGTAAGGTGAAGGGTAATGTAGGCATCCTCTCTGTGGCAATGGCTGGTATTGCAGAGACTGAGTCACTCAAAAGAGGACATGTCCTCCCCCAGTAAAGGGAGAGGGTAGCTTGGACGCAACACGTGTACACAATATTGTACACTAAAAGGCCAAGAATTACAGTAAATACATAGGGCATGTTTTGCTTAAAGTCTTTGTGGAGGTGATGAGGACCTGAGAAGACCATCAGCAGGGTTTTTTGCAAGGAGCCACCTCCTCCTTCCCCTCCCCAGGATTACTGAGATGCTCAGCGTGTGGGATTGACCTCTCCTGATTTAAAAATTCATACAGTGGGACATATACATCCAAAAGAAGAGGGATCACAGAATCATACAGAATCACAGAATGTTAGGGATTGGAAGGGACCTTGAAAAATCAGCTAGTCCAAGCCCTGTGCCAGAGCAGGATCACCCACAGCAAGTCACACAGGAATGCTTCCAGACAAGTTTTAAATGTCTCCAGAGAAGGACAGTCCACAACTTCTCTGGGCAGCCCGTTCCAGACCTCTGTCACCTTCACAGTGAAAAAGTTTTTCCTAAAGTTTTTGTGGCACCTCCTATGTTCCAGCTTGCGTCCATTGCCCCTTGTCCTGTCATTGTACATCACTGAGAAGAGCCTGGCTCCCTCCTTCTGACACTCACCCTTTACATATTTATTAACATGAGTGAGGTCATCCCTCAGCCTCCTCTTCTCCAAGCTGAAGAGACCCATCCCCTTCAGCCTTTCTTCATAAGGGAGATCTTCCACTCCCTTCATTATCTTTGTGTCCATGGTGACCTGAGAGACTTCCAGTGATATCCCCAGAAAGAGTAAACCAGCTGTGCCTACACAAAGAAAACCCCTAGGGATTGTGGAGGTTGCAAACTGATGAGTGAGGACATACTGAAGATTTTCGGAGCCAAGACGGGCTTAAATGTGCCCAAACATCTCCATATAATCTAGCTTCAAATGGTGTATCGAAGAGCTGCTAGAAAGCATGTGTGAAGGAGATGATTAATGGGACCTTGGAAAAAGATCTGGATAGATTTCGTTTCAACTATGCCTCAGGCTACAATGGATGTGAGCCTGGCCAAGCTGTTGATGAGCAGGAAGATAACACTCATTTGGCCTTGATCTATCCCATCCTGGGAGAGGAAATAAAGCTGGCCTCTTAAATACAAACCACGAGCTTTCATGCAAAGGGTGAGCACTATATAAAGACCATCCACATAAAAATGCCACCAGTTGACAGTCTACATTATCCTCGGACATTGCCTCAAAGTAATTGGACTCGTTCTATTTAAGTGGTGGCTGAGGCTTAAGATCGTATCAGGACAGTGTGTCTTCTGGATGATGTTTAAATGTTGGAGCTCTGGCCCCTTTTGCATAAAGGAATCGAAGCTAGGGGATGTGTGTGTGCATTGCTTCAGCCCAAGATAGAGGCACCTTCTCAATTCCTTGGCTTGGCAAGGGGGATGTCTCTGCTGTGTGAAGTGAGTGCTACGGAGAACAAGTATGAAATAGGTGACATGAAAGAGCCTCTGATTTTTAACATAGTCCATATGAGCTCTGATTAACAGTCTTGGTTGTTAATACAGTAGAGGGGTAGAATAAAGACATCACAGAAGTGCTAATATCTTATCCAGGGCATTATGGGATGCAAAACACTCATTTTCTGCAGCTCTCTGATAAATAAGGCAGCAGGTTCCCACCTGCAGTGCTGTGAGCAGTGTTTGCTTTTCTTCAACCAATCTCTTTGCTCCAGGAACTATTTTGTTTCCCCACCTTGGCTGAAGACCCGAGGAGCCTGATCCTTCTCGGGTAAACTTGTTCCTTGGCTGTATTAAGCTGTTTCCTTTTACTCCTTTTTCTTTGTCTCAAGGAGAGCAAATGAGAAAGATTGGCCCAAAAACTGGGCTAGTCTGAAAGACTTTTATTTGCTCCCTGGAGCTGCATCAGTCAGTGCAGTAGCCCTGGGGAAATATTTTTGATCATGTGGGTGCCAGATGCATGCCATAACTTGATCAGCCCTGGTTTTGAGCCTGCAGGCACTGTTGGGGGAAGATATAAAGACCCATGCAGGCAATCTGAGCTAATCTGCTGATGGAGACAGGGATCTAGCTGGAGTCACCTCTTGCTTCCATCCCTCTGTCCACACCAGCTCCCGCCACTGGGCGGAGAGGTCGGGAAGAAGACCATGCAACGGAAGAGTGTGAGAGCAAACTCCCATTTTGCTGGTTTGTGTTTTCAGTGGCAATAAAGAAACTCCCAGCCCAGATAGTTGTTCAGCCATGAGTCTGTAACAGGGTGAGTGTTTGTGCACAGGACTACAACCTCCTCCCCAGCACCTTTTAAAATCAGGTACAAAAGAGCACGGTTTGTCTTAGCAGCTGCTTTTTGGAATTGTCTCTGGCTGTCATTTTTGGGGAGGGACGGGGGCAGGGAAATTGGGTTGGGTGACAGATGGTGTTAAACAGGAAGGGAGGCAGTGTTTGTTTGCAAACACGGCGAGGTGTCGTTCCATTATTGCCCGGCGCTCTTGACAAAAATCAGTGTGGGAGCTTTCTGCCAGCTACGGCAGCCCCGCAACACTGCGCGGCAGATGAATCAACGCCAACCCAGGAGCAGGTCCCTGCCCCAAAAGGCCTCCCTTGGGAGTGTGACGAGCAGGAGCAAACGTGGCAGAGATTCTCTGCCAGGCACGAACGAGGATGGCGGTGCCCCGTATTTCAAGGCTAGCGTGGGGCACCAGCAGCATGCCTTCAGCCAGCCTGCATCTCTAGCTGCTTGTTTCCCCCCTCGCCTTCCTCAGAGATGGAGTGATATCTGCAGGGAGAGAGAAATGCCGCCTGCCGACGTGCTGGGAGGTGGTGAGCTTGTCTCGCTGCAACTACGAGGCACATTTCACGTGTTTGGGACCAGAGCCCGGCTCCTGCATTTTGGCTCATCCCCATTACAGGAAACAGGGCTGTGGGGGGTTGTGACAGCCCTTCAGCTGTAGCATGGAAGGGGCAGCACTTATGTCTGCACCTGTGGCACATCCCTACCAGAAGGGATCTGTGCTGTGAATCATGGAATCATGGAATTGTCAGGGTTGGAAGGGACCTTAAAGGTCATCTAGTTCCAACCCCCTGCCATGGGCAGGGACACCTCCCACTAGATCAGGCTGCTCAGAGCCCCATCCAACCTGACCTTAAAAACTTCCAGGGAAGGGCTTCTACCACCTCTCTGGGCAACCTGTGCCAGTGTCTCACCATGCCCACGGTGCAGAACTTCTTCCTAATGCTGACAGAAACCCCACCTGCATGGGAAGCATCCTTAGCACTCATCTGGGCATGCAGCTGCTGAAACCTCTGCACTCTTTGTACATGAGGCAAGGGTATAGACGGCTCCTACAGACCAAGGCTGGAGTCTCAGGAGTTCTGCATGTTTAGGAAAATAGCTTTGCCTTGATCACAAGTTTACTAACGGTGCAGTTGGGAAGGATGCCAGGGTTTAACCTCCCCTATAAGTGCCCAGGTTGCCCCTGCCGGGCACGATGTCAGTGGCTGTCATCCCTTGTGCCAGGTGTGGGCAGCACAAGGGACCCAGCAATGTTCTGCTGAGCCTGGGGCAGCTGACATCTCCCTGCCTGTAGCCCCATGGCATGGTGGGCACTGGGAATTAACACCCTGCTTAGCCTGGGGCTACAACCAAGGCTGCCTTGACAGGGACTGAGTGTGTTAAGAACTAAAAAAGAAAGCAGCCTTTATGAGCATCCTCCTAAGCCACCACAGACCCTCCTCTTTGGTTTTTGTTTTGTGGTTGTCTTTTTCTGAAAACATGGTGTTTCAGGACACTGCTGCTTGTGCTTCTCCTTTCTTCTCCTGCCGGGAGAGCCAGGATTGATGACTCAGAAATTGCTAAAAACATCATGCTCAGCACTGCCACAATCAAGAAACTGCCTTAAAAATCACGAGATTTCTACCAAAGAGAAATCAATTCTTTTCCCTTGTGCTCTGGTGGTTTTGACTCGGAGGTTATTCTTCAGTCCTCAACTCCAAGAAACACATTATTTCATTTTGTTTGGGTTTTAATGGAAATTGAGGTACCCATCTTGTCTCCAGAAAGGAGAGCTTGAGCGCAATACCAATTCATTTGTGCCTCTCCCGTGGAAAACGTGAGTGTTGCACACATCCAAGTGTAGGAAATACTAGGAAGGATGAATGCAAACACCCAACTCTGCACCATTAGTTCGTGTATGAATATTAATGACCAAGGCACCACCGCAGTGAGTCAAGATCCAGGGAGTCGGGTTGTCTCCAGATCCTGTAACCACTTGCCAACAGGAAAAATGAGTGAACTTTCACTGGCTGTTTTTCAGGGCTGGATATTGTACTTTAACGAACAATCAGAAGGCAACTAGCTGGAAAATAACTGGACCTTTAACAGCCTTGGTGCTTAATTTACCATGTACTTTTTCTTACGTTCTCGCTCTCATTGCCGATATTATATCAGCATGGCCGCCTCTCTGACACCGGTTTTATTCAAATATTGCTGTTTCATCTTGCCTCTGCTCCCCACCCTGCTTCCCTGGGCTATTTCACTGGGTCTGCCTCAGCTGTCAGAGCAGCCCATCGCTGCCTCCTCAATCACAGCTCATTAGGAAAGGCTGCACGCCGGACACCTCCATCTCTGTGTTCGCGCCAGGGTCCAAACATGAGCTCCTTCATCAGATTCGGGGCTGCTTTTCAACGTCGCTGAGCCCACCCTGCCTTGGCGGAGGGGGCCGTGTGTGGTGGCTGTTTGGACGGAGTAATTTAAATCCGTGATTTATGTGTTCTTCACACTTTAATTGCATCGAGGAATCTCTCACTCCGGCAGTGTCTAATCTCTCGACATTTCACATGCTCTGCCTGTGCAGTGTCAGAAGATGAATAGCCCATTCATATGGGGAGTGCTTCACATCCAGATATGCTGACTTACAATGCTGATAGACTGGAGCAAGATATGAAGGATAGCAGCAGGGACTGGGTAACTTGTTGTGCCTACCAAACCTCATCTGTTCAAAAAAATAAAATGAACTCTGTGTTTATCTGTAAATGATGGCTTTTTTTCCTCGCATCTTCCAGCAGATCTCCTCCCTATTTGTTAATCTCTAAATGAGCTACAAAGCATATCTTTGCCTTTAGGGTTTACAGGGTGGTGCTCCCTGAGCCAGCTTTGGCAGAACAGGAAGCCTGAAAGCTCCCTTTAGAATATGTATGTGAGCATTGTTACTGTTTGGCACTGAATCAGTCACCTGAAGTGCCTGAGATTTTCTTAATGGTACATGCACATTTTGCTGCCTCCTTTTCCCTGCTCTCCTTAAAATACATTTGTTCTTGAATACTATAGGGCTGAGGTGCTAGATTTTTTTGGTTTTGGCGCTGTAACAAATAGGAAGAGACCACACCACAGCATGAGACAGAGTGGGAGGAAATAAGTGATTTTATCCTTATCTGAGGAAAAAACACAGTAAATAATTTGCCCAAGGTCATACAGAAAGTCTGTATCATCAGATCGGGGAACTGACACCAGGTCTTTTTTCAAAGTTTCGATTGTAGGACAAGTTTTATCATCTTGATCTGTTATATTTTTGCATTGAAATACATTACTTAACTCTAGAACAGGTAAAACTTCCTTACAAAGGATATTTGTAAGGAACGTGTCCCCAACCAGTCAGCAGATCCACTGTGGATGACTCCCAATTTTCTCATATAATTTGCGTATTTGCACTGAAGAGTTTGGAATAAATGAAAGGGTTCATCTGTATTGACATGTGATACAGTACTGGCAAGAACAGTCATATCAGACAAGTTTAAACTAATAAATAGATAAATAGAAGCACAAATCAGGAGTTGGCTGATTTGAAATCCAAATGTGAAGGTTCAGCAGAGGAAGGAGTAGAAGGGAATATGTCCCTTTCACTGAAATGATAATGTCCTGTTTATTCCGACCACCCAAATGATAGCCAATACATCTTATTTTATTGCCTAATAAATGCTAAGTTAATTGTACAAAAGAGAAGCAGCTTTTGCAGAGTTTGAGTCTTAGCCTAGAGCAGTCCTCATTCTGACTGAGACTGGTTAAAGGACTCTTCTGCATGACTACTCCTTGGTGATTGAATCTTTCTGTAATTTTCAGTCTGGAGGCTTCCTGTCAGGCTCATATGAATTTTTTTTTTACCTTTGGAATCATTCCTGAGAGAAGAAAATCAATTTTGGCCCTTATCTATTCTTAAAGTCTGAGGTCAGGAAACAACACAGTGATGGGATTAGAAGAGAGGGGAAGTTCTTGTATTTCAGTTGCAATCTTATGGAGCATCTGTAGGATGAAAAAATGATATAATTACATATGTTTAAGCAAGCATAGAAGTGGAAGGCAGTAAAAGAGGCCTGTCTGCCATAATCCAGGTGTGGATCAGGAAGGGATGAGAATATACAGCTGTTAGGGATGCAGAAGTCTCTTCAGTCTAACCCACTGTCTGGAATTTTGTTCCCAATGTTTATTTTCTGTGTTGAAGTTTCATGGCTGCCCCTACATGAACTATCTTGGGAATGTTGACTAAATATAGTTTAAATTGTATCTTTTTCTTCAGCTGAGAACATATGAAGACATGCAAATATCAATTTTTTTTTTTTTTTTGGTGGAAGTCACAATTGGAAATGTTGACCTGTGTTTGAATAGACCAACAAACAACTGCCTTTGAAAGGAGGGATGGGGATTGGAAACGGATCTAACAGTGAGCTTGCTTGTTTATCATTACAACGAGTAACACGATGAGATGCTGTCTACTTTAATTTCCATTCATTTGGCAAGTCGCTGGAGTAGCTCTAGGTCCAGATTTTCAGAAGATCTTGGAGGCTTTTTGAGCATGTCTGAAAATCTGGCTTTTATTTTAGGTGTCTAAATGAGAACCAAACACTTGTAAAACAATCTAGCCCAGTGGCGGTGCTGAGCACTTAAAAATCTGGCCTTCAGCTCTCAAGAAAATTTGGCTGCTAACATGTTTTGAGACTGAGAAGAGCATGGCTAGAGCATGAAGCCAAAGGAAACAATTTGTCTTGTAAAGTTGGGGTTGAGAGGTAGATGATATTCTTTTAAATAAGTACAGTACCTAGGTCTGGATGATCTCTGCTTCCAACTAGATGAGGATATAAAGACACTGGTAATGAGATTCATTACAGCAGTTTTCTAATCTCTTTCGCTACAAAATACATTACATTTGGAATTTAACTGTGTGTGCAGCACACCAGGTGGCCAAGCTGCTTTTACTGGGAGAAAATAAAGAAGCTGAAATGCACTGCCATATAGTGCTCTTAATGCCTAATAATGTCATAGAGGAAGAAGTATGTTCTTGCTCTCTGTTGCTGATGACTGCCGAGCGAAGCACATGTTATACAAAGTCACATATGCTGGAGAATAACGCTGCTGCGGGAGCCCTTAGCTCACTGGTATGTGACACTGCAATGTGATTAGGAAAGAAATTACACACTGGCAAAGAGCTTTCCCCCATTTTGGGAGTGAGAAAGAAGAATTACCCCGTTGGAAATGTTATATCTGAGTGAATTTACTTTTCCACAGGCTGATACTCTTCTAAGGAAGAAGGATGTTCTGGCTGTTGCTCAGCAGAAAGGACATTTTTTCTTCACTTTATTGGCCCAAGGTGGTCACAGGGTTGTGGGCCACATTTCTCTTTGGGTGAAGCGGGGAGTGTTTCACCAGTTTCAGGGGAATTTGAATCGGAGGTTTGTGTGGCACTGAATTTGAATATGGAGACTTAAAAATAGGGCTTCTAGTTCACATCCCAGTCTCTGAGGTGTTCTTGCTAACGGTGGAGGTGTGTTGACATGGCAACTCCCTAAATCTAGCCCTGAATGCTGTAAGAGTAGCTCCTGGCGTACCAGGACTCAAAACTCTTCTGAATGAAAGACTAAGTCAAGGATTTCTGTCCACTGAGGGTGATGATTTATCTTATAGGTAAAGTTAGCCTATGTGGGGTTTTCTCCTAAATTCATGAAATCCCTTGTGAATTTTGCATTTAATTTGATAAGAGCAGAGCTGGGCTGCTCACCTGTAGTATTTGGTCATAATAAAACCATGGCAAACATTTTTTCTCTTCTAATACCTAAGCTTGCTGTGATGCAGAATTACTTCAAATTTTTATTTCCCCCTTCCTTTTTTTGATGCTGAGCAGGAATTCTGGTTAGTTTTGGTAGGAAGCTGAGGCCGGATTGTGAAGAGAGTATTGAATGCTCTTCCCAGCTGTTTGTTGCAGATCAGATTTGCTCTTTGTCATGGCCTGGGATCCAGTTGCAGGACAGATGCTTTACAATTTTGTTTATTGGATTTGCTACACAAAGGGTTGTGCTCCTTGTGACAGGGAGCAGGTGGTTTGTAGAAAGAAAAAAATCCCATGTGTTTGTGGGTTTTTTGACTGTTTACAGATTCTTGTGATATACTGATTGCAGCTGGATGTGCAAAAAAGCTGGCCTGGAGGAACCCATGCAGCCTGCCATATCCTTTCACTCAGACACAAGCCCTGATGCACCAGTTGTGCTTTCTCCAGATCTTGGGAATGTTCATGCCACGGCTCATGGATGAGCATCAGAGGGTTGTGATTAGAGGCACAGAGTCTAGCTGGAGGTCTGTAACAAGCCATGTTCCCTGCGGATCAGTACGAGGTCCAGTCCTGTTCAATATATCCAATGACCTGGATGAAGGGATAGAGTGTACCCTCAGCAAGTCTGTTGGTGACACAAAACTGGGAGAAGTGGTTGACACATCAGAAGGCTGTGCTGCCATCCAGCATGAACTGGACAGGCTGGAGAGTTGGGCAAAGAGAAACTTTGTGAAGTTCAAAAAAGGCAAGTGTAGGGTGCTGCCCCTAGGGAGTAATAACCCCATGTTGTTCCCCCCAGGTTGGGGGCCGAGCTGCTGGTAAGCACCAATGTGGAAAAAGATCTGAGAGTCCAGGAGGACAAAGGGATGAACAGGAGCCAGCAATGTGCCCTTGTGGCCAAGAAGGCAAATAGCATCCTGGGATGCATCAAGAGGAGCATGGCCAGCAGGTTGTGGGAGATCCTCCTCCACCTCTGCTCTGCCCTGGTGAGGCCACATCTAGAGTACCATGTCCAGTTCTGGGCTCCCTGGTTCAACGAAGATGATTGAGGGACTAGACCACCTCTCTCACAAGAAAAGGCTGAGGGACTTGGGGCTTTTAAGTCTGGAGTAGAGAAGACTGAGGGGGATCTTATCAGTGCTTATTGATCAGATGTTGGAATGCACTGCTCAGGGAAGTGGTGCAGTCACCGTCGCTGGAGGTGTTTAAGGAAAGGCTGGATGTGGCACTCAGTGCCATGGTCTAGCTGATGTGGTGGTGTTGGGTCATAGGCTGGACTTGATGACCTCAGAGGTCTTTTCCAGCCTCATTAATTCTGCAATTCCGTGAAATGCATAAAGGGTGTGTGTCAGGAGGATGAGACCAGTCTTTTTTCAGTGATGCCCAGTGACTGAACAAGAGGAAATGGGCAAAAACTTGAACATAGGAAGTTTCATCTAAACACGAAGAGGAACTGATTTACTTTGAGAGTTACAGAGCACTGGAGCAGGCTGTGGAGGTGGCGGAGTCTCTGTCTCCAGAAACATTCAAAATCTGCCTGGACACAATTCTGTGCAATCTGCTCTGGGTGAACTTGATTGGATTAGATGATCTTCAGAGGTCCCTTCCAACCCCTAACATTCTGTGATTTTGTGATTCCTGGGGACTCCAAAGGAAGCAGAAACAGCAGCAAACTAGTAGCAATTCATGCAATGCCTTTACCATATAATTTTAAGGCAAAATGCAGGGGGGGTATGAAGGGTTGTCAAAAAATAATCATATAAAAGACTGAGGAGCCGTTGCTGTTAAGATATTTTCATGTCTGTGTGATTCTTCTGTGGTGTGTTGGTTGTGCAGAGAACAACTGGTCATATCTCAGGGACTTTTTCAAGCAGTGCTAGCCAGTTATGCAGAAATGCTTGGGCAGTGAGACTGGTGTTCCAATCCTGATTCATACAAACATAAACCACCATGTAGTGATACACATGTTCTGGTGTGCTTATCCATGCAATTATTTCTGCACATCAAAGCAGAATAAGAGCACTTTCATTCATGCATTTGTGCAGAGGTACTGGTGAAGCCATGTTCTCAGCTTATGCAGCTGAAAGGTAGGATGAGACACGTGGTCCCACTGGTATGAAAAGCAGATGAGGAGCCAGGATCCTTTCATTCATAGCCGCAATGATCAGTGTGGGAGCTACCCTGATGTCAGCATAGGACTGTATAAACCAGTCGAGCTAATTAAGTGTGAATAGGTGTGGATTTGGGAAAGATCAGCCTCTATTAGTGGTAAAATCACAAACAGGAAAAGGAGCTGACTATTTGACACTGCTTACTGTCAGCAGGTTGCCTGGCTTCGGGCATGACTGGAGAGCTTCTGTGGAAATTTAGGAACTAAGGAGAGAAATTGCTTTACTTGAATGTACAGGGAGGTTAACAGGCGCCCACTGAAACCCTTTTAATTGTCAAGTAGCCCTGTGGAGACCGGGACATGTTAAACAATTGTCCTGGTAACCCAAAGCACAGCTAGGCTGGAAGTGTTCACATCTATCTTGTGAATTCCTTAAATAATAAACACTGGACAAAATTCAATAAACAACCAGATCAAATCTCACTGAGGAAGCACTAGGAAAGCAGCTAGACAGAAGCATGCGTGGGGCAATGCTCCGCAAAGAGGAGAAAATCACACAGAGGCAGGCTGGAAATGATGTCTGCTCTGGAAGGATTTACTGGCAATGTGGGGTGAAGTATTTTGGGCTGGGCAGGTGCTTTTTATTCATGTTCTGAAGCAGGAGTTAGAAAAATTTTCCAGGGGCTGAATCAGCCTTTCAGATTTGTTTGGTGGACCAGAAATGAATGTCAGTCCAGAATAATGCCAAAAACCCTGTCCATGAGCTGTATGAAATGGAATTGGGACTTGTGGAAGGGCCACAAGTTCTCCATTCCCAAGTCTAAGGCACGTGGAATTCAGTACAACAGATCTTTTTTTCTACAACCTTCCTCACTAGCTATTACTTCTCTTTGTTGGTGAAAAGTTTAGTGTCCCTAAATCACCAACAAGTACCCCCTGTCTGAAATATTATCATATTTCTTTGTTAATGAAAGTACTTTTCTAAACCTCTGGCATGAATCTACCATAGGATGCCTTCAAGAAACCTCATATCTGGGATGACTGGACCAGTCAGCTTGGTCCCAGCCGGATGGTAGGGATTAGACACTACGGCAGGATTAGCCCAAGCAGAGGCAGCTTGAGGTACCCGTGGGAAGCAGCTGTAACCCATCCCATCCCTTTCTCCTGGTGAATCCCAGTCCAGGTCTGGCAGATAAGTTCCATGGAGTGGCGGGTAACGCTGCAAGGAGGTAGGCTGTGGTATTGTGCAGTTGGGTGTATGGGTGGGTGGGCTTTTGGGGTGACGTAAGGTGTCTGTGGGATCATACACAGGAGGGCAGTGGTGTCATGAATGGGGCTGAGGGAGGTGGGAAGTGCAGAGGGGAGGGCTCTGGAGATGTGTGGAGGGGTCAGAGTTCATTTAGAGACATCATATTGAAGTTGCTGATGTGTCCTGGATAAATATTGCTGCAACATTACTGTCCTTGAAAAGGAGAAAGTTTTGGTATCTCTTTTCTAGCCAAAATGGAGGTCTTTGAGCCTTGTGGATATAACACTCTTGTCATGTTTAACGAGATACGTGTGAAGTGCTGGCTTTCCTACAGCCTACCTGTGCTTTCACCTAAGCCGTTATGCCAGGGCCCTTATCATGCAACGCTTTGCTGTTTGCACCTTGCTGATGGGTTGTCAAGACAGTGCACAGGAATGTCACCATGCAGTTTGTCACCGTGCTGTCAGGGTGGAAGCAGGCTGTGGTGACGTGTAGGTCTCCTTCCCTGCCCACCTCCTCCCTGCTCTGCTGCTCATGGCAACATCCTTACAATGCCTTCCAGCTCTTTCTCACTCCTTGCAGCAGGTAGAGGTGACCAGCAGGATCTCCAAGTGCTCTGAGTCTCTACCGTGGGTCAGAGGATGGAGTTCAGCCTTTACCTGCCATGACGCTGCAGTTCCCAACCACAGGGCAGCTGCACAAGGAGGGGTGCCCGGTTCCTGTGGTGAGCTCTGGAGGGAAGACAGCCCACCCAAACCCACTGTGGATATGGGTATTGATTTCTGCAGTAAAAAAAAAAAAGAGGAAAATCTTCTCTCACAATCTTATTCTCTGGCATTGTGTCCAAGTGCAAAAGCAGTTAAAGAAGATGACAATACTGCTGCCTTCATGGCAGGTCGATATTTGGGCCTTGGAAGATTTTTGTCTCTTAGGATGAACAAGCAGTGATGTGGGCCATGTACCAGACTGATATTACTTTAATTATTCACCAAAAATGGATGCAATGAACAGGCAACCTCCTTGACCTAAGAAGTTCTGAGTGCAAGCAGCTTGTCTTTTTGTCCCTTCTTAAGACTCTGCTGTCTTTGACTAAGCATTGCCAAAGGCAGGGAATTACTCCTGTAGTAGGCTTCAGATCCAGATGGAAGTAGCGGATGTGGGTTGAGCCCACAGGCAGCACTGTACGCTGCTCAGCGGATCAACAGGACTCAATCAAAACCAAGTTCTAGCACAATTCTTGGCTAATGTGGAATCGATCCTGATATTTCATCCGAATCTTCCATATCTTGGTGAGTGGCTCCCCTGTGCCTGCTAGGGGCAAGCAAGTCCCCAGCAGAGCAAGAAATGGATCCTGTGTATCCTGTTGCCATTCATCCCCTTGTCCAAAGCACTTGAGTATGAGCTTGACTCCATAGAAGAGCTCTGGAAGGTGAAGTAGCAATGAGCTGTAGGTATTTATAGGCAGAGCCTTAATGGAGGAGCAGCAGTCATCAAATCAGTCAGGTTCCTGGCAGGGCTGGTTGTAAACCAGCTAATGCTGAATTGCCATCAAGTCTCAAAAGGACAATAGTGTGAATAAAACACCAGTTTATGGTTGTGGTAGGCGTTGAATGAAGTGACCCCTACACTGGGCCTCCAGGAAATGAGATAAGGGAAGCTATAGATGGGAACTGGATGAGACGGGTTTCAGTTATTCCTCTTGAACATAGAGAGCACACCAAAATATTACACTTAGAAAAGTGACGGGAAATACTTGCTGTGATTTGAAACACTCTCTCACTTGCCTCCTAAGTATTTTTAAAACCAAGGGGGAATGTCAGACCTTTGTCTTGCATGAAGAATGAGTTGATTTCTGATAGAAATATGAACATTTTCCACAACCAGCAGAGTCAGCCTGGAAAGCACAGAGCTATCTGTGCAACAGTGGGTAATACATATACACTCTGTGGTATGCAGTTTGTCCTCCAGAAATGTTAGCTGTGTCTTCAGCTGCTTCCCAAATCTTGGCCCTAGGAAAGTCACTGGGATCTCTCCTCTTGCATTCAAGTGGGTGAAGTTTCATGCTGGGGAACTCTTCTACCTGGGTCTAGCTCTGCAATGTGTGTTTGGTTGTCTCATAGCCACTTGTAGGAAAGCCTCCTGCTGCTGCCCCTCTGGGGCTGATTTTCCCAGAGAAGGGAGCAAGTTCCCGTGAGAAACAGATTTACACCCATGTAGCTTCAGACGGGATTAATCTGGCCTAGTTTATGCATCTAAAAGACAGTTTTAGATGCAAAGTCAGACCAAGTTTGAGTTTGAAGCAATCTGTCTGGGAATCCTTTACAGCCAGGTGAAGGGGGAAAGGGAATTCAGCTCATCCATAGAGCCCCTGAGCCACCTTTAAAAGGAAGCTCTCACCCAGATGTCTAATCTGCAGAAGCCTAAGATATTTATGATCAGGCCCAAATCAGCGAAATTAGATCTGTTCTCCTTTTTATCTTAATGGTACAAGTCCGAGGAGAAAACAATATGTTGCTGAAGGAATAATGCCAGCAGGATTTCTTCATTTCCTATGTTTCCTAGCTCCAGGGGGGACAATGATCTGCATGGGTGATGAGTCAAGGTTTCCGATGCTCCCTCCTCGTGTCAGCATGGATCCTGTCAAGTGCAGATTTGAACGAGCTTGCTAGGACGGTGAGAGGGACCTGAAGTGGACTTTGCTTAAACAAAATTGAGTGACCTTGGGATGATGCAGCACCTAAAAACTTCTTCTCCACTTAAATCTGACCATTTGGAAACATTGACTCATTGCATTACTGCAGGTAGAGCCCATCTCTTCACACAGTGTAGGTCAGCTAGTCCTTCTCAGAGGTCTCAGGATCTCTTGTGGGCACTGGTTCCTGGGCTAGTGTGTTCATATAAAAGTTATGGCCTCTGTGGCATTGTGTAAATGTGTCTTTCTCAAGTTGCCCTTGAAAATTGGCCACATCCCTGGATTAAATTTTCCCGGACCTAGCAGACAATGGGATGACAACACAAAGGTTTTATGGGATGTGCCTTGCACATCTCTGAAGTTAGCACCCTCACAATACAGAGACAAAATTTAATCCTGGTTGCAGCAATCTCTGGCTCCTCGCTCTATCTTGTAGCACCATCAGAGCCACACAATGTAAATGTTTATTGCCTTCTTTTCATGAACCTGTGGCTTGTGGTTTGAGTTTCATGCAATGCAGTGAGGAGAGCCTCCAGAGAGGGGTGTTAGGAAAGAACTAGAGGCCAGATGTGTAGAGTATTCCAGCCCAGAGAAAAGTCCCCACAGTTTGACTCCATCATGGCAGCAGGGTATTGAGAACAAGGGAAAATTGTGTCAGCCGTAGGATGCCATCCGGTCTTTAGGGCGGACAAATGCATGTAATCTTGGTTGGGGTTGTAAAAGCAGCATTGCTAGGCTGGAGGAGAGGAATGCGTGGCCAGGGAGCTGCGATAATGGAAGGAGGAGCTCAGAAGAAAGAAGAGGAGAGGCATTCGCTTTCCCTATCTGTGAACTTGATGCAGAGAGACATTCGTAGTTTCCAATAAGCAGTTCATTTATCTTAACTTAATACCTTTTTACTCCATCGCTAGAAGAGTGATCCCAATTAAGGCAACACAGCAGGGCTTCCTGTATAAACCTCCTAACGCCGCCGGTTACGTTATTTGCTACAACCAGCCAGAGTTATGATCACCAGTGAAAAATAAGCTTCCTATCTGGCAGCTGGCCAGATTCATCCTAGCAAAGCGGCAGAGTAGAAGGACTGGGAGAGGGAATGCATTGAAATGTAAAACAGCTAACATTTCTACAATATATGTCAGCATCCACCAAGCAGTGTGGGCAATTAAGTAATGTTACATTGTACACTTCACCTTGGAAGAAAAGCTCATTTTGATGGAATAAAATACCCAAATGCCACAGACTCTACTGCCGGTTTCACATCTAAAGCAGTGTTTTCCCTTCTATGCACAACGCTTCGCACAGAATTAAGAGGGGAAAAAAAAAAGCAGCATGATTTTAGACTTAGAAGATAAGTAAAAGTGTGGGCCCTCTGCCAAGTTTCTCACCATTTAGCAGTACCGAGATGGGATAAAGAGCAGATTTCTGACTGCTTCCCACAGCCGCTTTTCTAGTTTTGCAGAGCTGTTTTATATTAGAAAATTGTTGAAGATCTTGCATTGTGTCTTTTCTTTCCTCTCATTTAAGGGATCTCTGTGTCTCCTCCTCCCCCTGCTTTTCAGTAGAAGCAACCTCTATAGGGTCCCTGACCTTACCCTGCATGGGAGCAGTTTTCTTACAGGAATGATAAAACTCTTCAGCAGAGTGATCAGGGAAATTGGTTGTGGCTGCGTGTGTCAGACCTGCTTGCACTACCTTTTTTTTCTTTTTTTAAGGCAGGGATGTCCCAAAATTAAGTGTGATAGCACTGCTGGAAATCTTCCACATCACCCTATGGACAGCCTCGAAACTGGATGGTGAGCTTGCTCAAAAATAAAACAGTGCGTGTGCATCTGTGCCATTAGTCTTAACAACTGAACTCAAGAGAGGAATGGAAATTGCCTGTTGCTTGAGTTCACCAGAAGGGAAAACCTGTCTTTCAAAAAATAAAAAAAAAAAGAGAGGAAAAAAAAAAGCATATCAGAAAAAAAAAAAATCTCTAAATTCCTGTGAGTTCTACTAAAGTTCTTTCTCTTCTGGCATGTTATTGGAGAGACGAGTTTTGAGAACTGATTAGCCAGTACTACTGGCTTGTCTTTTTTTAAACCTAGATGCTGACTGGAACCAGATGAAAAATTTTAACTGAAATGTCTATTAGGAAACTAATTCTGGGAGGAATTCAACAGACATCCAGGTTCATTTCTGATACATCCAGATACTGAATTGGTCAATAGATATTGTATTTGCCACAGATATTAGAAGAGTAGGGAAGGAGAGAACAAAAATGAAGTGGCAAAACTGTTTGTGGGGCTGGGAGGTGGAGGAGGAACATTTTAACCAGGTCTTCTTTTGCCTCTGGTCCATGAATCTCATGAATGTTCCTGTTAGTTTAGTCATTAAACATAATAGGATCATAATATTCAAGAAAGAAAGGTCCTATTTACAGCTATGCTGAAGCTTCTGAGCGGTGTTTTGGATACAGAAACTGTTGTTATGCAAATATAAAATGGCTTTTTCTTTTATTCTAAACCTCTCTGTTTGGGGCATTGGAGCCTGGTTCTGCATATTCCTTTGGTGTGGTATTTTGGAAATTTGTTGGGCTCAGATCCTGAATGTAGGCTCTGCTCTTAACACTTTGAGGATGTAGGAGGCTGGCTTTGATATTTTACATAGGTTCTGCTGAACCTATTTCAGGCTGCAGTTTGATGGTTTACACAAGAAAATAGCCTGAAAAAAATAACATTTAAAACCTGATTGTTCATGAACTAACAAAGTCAGGAGAAAAATGTGCAATAAGAGAGCTGAGAATCCCAGATTTGTAGAGGTTCCCTTCCGGTCATCAATTTTCTGCCTCCAGATAATTGCTGGTCATTCATGCTAGTCAGGGAATCGTTCTTTTCAGACCTCCCAGAATACCCAGAAAAGCAAACCCGGGTTTCTTAGGCAGCCAGGACCAAATTACTCCCAACAATGTAATCTCTAGCAGTAGGACACTTATTCACATGACAAGAGAAAGCCCACCTAGAATGCACCTGAGTGACATTAGGAACATCTGAGCCATGGGGACTCCACTGGATTGAGTCGTTCAACACAAAATGTCCTTCTGCCACTGTTTCACTATGGCAAGTGTTGCTTCACCCTGTCAACCACTTTTCTGTTATGGACACGTGTGCGCATTGTTTTCTGGCCTTTGTCTTACCATTTATCTAGAACTTTTTTGATAACACAAAACTTTCTGTTCTCAGTCTGAGATAAAATTCTGACATGGACAAAATGTCCAGAAGGCCTAAGACATCGATCCTGCAAACACTTGGTCTCCTTTGACTTAATTGGGACTACCTGAGCTTATTGTTAAGCATATATCCCGACCTTTCTTGGTCTGAAGCCTGGTTTAGTAACCAAGACAATAAACTGCTGGTGGTGGCTTAGAATTCCAAGTAGAAAGTTTAAAATATTTAGATGTCTGGGACCTGAATCTAAAGAAAACAGATTTTGTATTTCCATATTCTGAACCGACCTGTCTGACATGGGGTCTTTTTTAATGTTCCCACAGCACTCTGTTAATCCCTATTCCTTGTACTAACTGGAAAATGAATGTATTGCCTGGGGTAGCAGCATAGTTCACCTTCATGAAACAGCTCTGGTTGCACACCAGTTCAGGCAATAGGCTAGCAGGATCTATGTTTTTCCTGAGTTGTTTTCTGTTGCATTCACTGTTATCTTGCTTACGTCTTTGGCCTTTTAATGATTGCAATCGTTATGTTAGTTTGCAGCAACTTTCAGAGATCATTATGTGTTTCCAAAAAGATTTAGATATAAATCATTGAACGCTTTAATTGTCCGTGTGTCCTGTTACACCCAAATCATAAACAACCCTTATATCCTTCTTCCAAACTTCTCTTTGTCCAGCTAATACCCTTTTAATGCCTTTTTAACCATCTGAGACTATTAATGGTAGCAACTCCAAGCACCTTCTCCTGCTGTTGTTTCCCATATGGTTTCCAAAATGGGACCCAGGACCTTGGCCAGCGTCTAGGTATGACAAATCCCTCCCAAAGTCAATGGGAGTAGTTCTGTGGAGGAGAGTGGGTGATGGATCACACCAAATGAACTCGTCACTCACATTTATAAACATGGACGTGGAAGGCTGGGGAACACAGAGTTGACTCCCGGAACTGTGCTTGTGAGGCTTTAGTCCATTCCCTTAAAAAGCAACACACATGCTGTTCCTTGGTGAGATTCTTGGTCTGTTTAGTAGGACAAATTCATCTCCCGCCTGACCTCAGTGAGTTTCACAGCAGCACTGCATGTAGCTCCTGTGCTCAGCTGAGACAGCTCTGGGTAAAACCAGCGAGCCACTTTGTCATTTGCTTAAGGATCAGTGCTACAGGCACTAAACACTATCAGTGAAATGTCCCTAAATACAAAATCCTATTACATGTTCTGGAGAATGAACACAGGGAATGCCCCCGTGTAAGCTGAGACACCGAGTGTCCCCAGTACCAGTACCCTGAGTTCCAGTTCCTTGAGTGGTGTCTGGGTGCTATTTTGGTTCAAAATAATCCATGATGACCTCTGTGAGCAAAGGGCTCTTCTGTGTACAAAAAGCCTGTGTTAATCTGTGATATAGAGAGCAAATTCAACCCACAACTCGAATGCACTATGCGGGCTCTGCATTTCCTGAGCCCCTGTGAAACTGGGTAGAGCAAAGCTTTGACAGCCCCAGCACACAATGGTCACCCAACAACAAATTCATATAACCCTTGACAGGGCAGGGTTTTACCCAAGATGTGGGAAGATTGCATTCCTTCTCGCCCCAGTTTCAGTGAGAAGGGAAATGAGGCTTAAAGCCTGTCTTTGCGCTCACTGATTCTAGTTGTCTTGGATAGATGGGTAAAATTCATCTCCACTATAAACATCTTCAAATATTTACATACAATAACAATTATGGGCATTTTGATTTAAGTGATTAAAACACCAGGCTTGACTAGACACTAATTGCTATTGATTGTTTAATGATATTGTGGAATGGTAATGCAGGCTTCATATTGACAGTCAAAAGCAATTGACCGAAAAGTCATTATCCATTTTTAGCCTTACAAGTAAACTGCCTGAATTTTGATTGAAAAATATTGTACTAAATGTAGAAAACCTCCTACAGAAAAAGGATGAAAACTCTAACCTCCATATTACTGAAAGTATTTAAATTACTCTTCTGACCACACAGCAGGAATGCAAGAAGAAATTTAACCTTCATTTCCAGAAGGAAGCTTTTGACTACAGTCAGTGGTTAGAGCACTAATCTTTTGGTTCTGGGACTGGGATTTAAGTTCCTACTCTGATTTTTATGTGCAGTATGTTTATGGCCTCATCTCACTCCTATAATTGGCATTGCATTTCATCACAAAACCATTATACATAATTTAGCTGTGTTCTTCATAGGTCAGACCTGAGTAGAAGGTCACATTGGAGCTACCTAAACCATATGGATTCTGAAGATAAACACTGAATCTTGATTTTCATTTTGCTGCCAATTCTTTTTCTTTTTTTTCTCTCTTTTTTTTTTTTTTTTAAATAGGAAAGGGGGAAGGGAGGATGCAAGAGAAATCCTGAAAAATGCTGTATTTTATCAGCAGCAGTACACTTTCCGTGTTCTCTGTGTATATTATTATGCATGCAGCTTGTAGTATGATATAGAAACCTATTGGGCAAAATGAAGGGTCCACAAATTCACGGTCTTCTCTCTTGCCATGACCAGTATGGAAGCTGTGATGATATTATTAAAGCGTATTTTCCTCAAAGGTGTATGCGAATGAAAGCAGAACAAAAGCAGAATCATTGACCTAGAGGATGCTGAGCCATTGGGAAGATCAGAGTTGGACCAGGGCTTACATGGAGATAAGTGGCTCCAAAATAATCATCCTGATGTTGTCCAAGCCCAACTTCTGCACCTGATCTCTCCCACTCGTGTTAGTGATTGTCCAGGTTTCAAATCAGATCCAAATTCAGGAACCAGATTAATTGTCCCCAGAGAAGAGACCTCCATGGATTTCAGTTCAACCCTTGAATTCTGCCCCTCCTAAAAACAGGAAATCATAGTTAACATGTGAAACAGTATTGAACCTTGAATTAAAGGAAGGGTTTGAAGAAGTGAGGATTTCACTTGACCCAGTAATTGTAGGGTGGGCATCAGCAAAGCAATCTGAATGTCGAGAAACTTCCAGCAGTTTCCCACACGTGTATTTTCCAGGACTTTTCTACAAAGGGGTCAAAACACGGCTGGGTGAATTGCAGCAGTAAGACTGGTAGGCAAGCCATAAGCAAATCTGGCCATGCATGCAACATGAAGCCTGGCCCTCAAAAGGGTTGTATTCTGAATATTTCTTTGTGTTCTGTCTGTTTGTGCTGGGGTGAGTGTCTCCCATGCTAGGACTGCCTTGATCACAGTCAGTGGGGAAATTAAAATGGCTTCACGAAAAACTAGAGAGGCACAATTTATACGCTTAAGTAAGAAAAACATTTCTTTTCTGTATCATTTATTGTGATACTCTGGAATCTTTTCTAAGAATCTGAGAACAGTCACTCTTCTAATTAGTACACTGAAATCTCATCTTCTCTCCTTGTTCGAAGTACGAAGCTATTTCATTACAACTCCAGGAGGACGGGCTGCTAAATAGGATGCCTCAATCAATATTAAATCACAACTGCTTTTCAGGCTTTAAGAACAAAAATACACACTTTGATAATTGTGCTGTGACCCATTTATATGACAGGTATAAGCCACAGCTGCTAATGAGTTGTCACAAAATAATATGAAAGCAACCAAATAAATTTATAAATAGTAATTTTGTTTTGAAATGATCTAGAATGTATTTTCTTAAATGGAATACTCAGATATTACTTTTAAATACTTTTCTGCAGGACATGTGGAAAATATTTGCATATATTATTAAGAAGGAAAATGAATGTTAGAAGGTTTTGCCTGCCCACCAAGCACAAACTGTGACCTTCCAGCCTAGGAATGCTAGGAGGTTTGCTTCAAGGTAGGGCCAACGTTTTCAAATATTTGTTTTCACTGGCAGACTACTAAAATCTACACATAATCAACTAAAAGTAGTCTGATTTCTATAAGACTGTTGAACCTTCGGTGGCTATAGAAACTGAGAACAAATTTTATTCATTTTTAAGGCCAGAAAACCTTCAGAACAGCTCATGAGAAAAAAAAAAAAAAAAAAAAAAAAGACAACAATCACATAGTTACCATACCAGTCCTAGTGGTACATCTAGCTAAAAATTCACTTCCAGAAAGAAATCTCCTTTTGGCTGGGATAACAAAAACTTTCTTTATTCTTGGTATTCTGCTAAATTTCTGCACTAGTTGGCTTTTAGGAAAGGAAAGGAGTATGGACATTTTTCTATTTAAAATGAGTTGAACTTCTAGCTCTTAATAAAGTTTCTTTACTAAAAAGTCCTTTAGGTCCTGGTCTTCTCTCACTATGAAGATGTTTGATGATGCGTAATTAGCATCAAGATTGCTCAGTTTTAGGCTTAGTTCTGGGAACTTTGGACCTTTCTTGCAACCTGGCAAAGACTATTGCCCTGTTTGTGAAATGAAGGAAAAACCAACTTCCTCTAGGGCTCAGTGGCACTGAGAAGTGGGGAGTCAGATACTCTATCCTTGCTTTTGAATGATAGAAGACATGAGCCAAAAATGGGATGGCACCTTCTCTGATGTGTGTGGTTCTTCTCGAACACAGTGTTCATTCCCTGTGCGGTGCCTACGTGAAGATGGGCTTTTCCTCTCCACGAGCATTTAATATTAGAGCAGAAAGACATTGACCAAGTGTCACTGCTTGATTTGTATGCTATTTCGTTGGATTTTTAGATGTCTTATCCTGATGAAGAATGGAGGTGATATAGTCCAGATTGCCTAATATACTCAGGTACCTTTCCTTATAACAGAGTCCAACCTTTCTGAACTACTGCACACTGGGAGACAGGGAGAAGCCCTGAGTGCCACCGCTCAGCAGGGAATCTGGTCTTCCAGGCTTAAAAAAGGGTGTGTAGTGGTGATAATAGCAATGCTGTTATTTTGTACAGTGTCATACCCAGCCAGGAAGAAGACCCTCATCTCCAAGTGGCGCTCAGCAGAAGGGGGATGGCATCCTTTCTGTCCATCCCAGTCTCTGCCCAACAGTGTTTGGACTACCTCTGCCTTCATTGCTCTTCTAGGGCTGCGGGACTGCCAGGACTGGCAGAGTCGTAGGGGCTGATCAGAGAGAAAGGAGAAATCTAACTTTAGCCTAACTGTAAGGGCTCTTAGCTGGAGGAAATCTAAACTGGGCTCCAGGCCCAGTTTCCTGGCAATCCCGTGCAGTTTTCTTTAACTCATTAACTGGGGGTAACAGTGGAGAAGTCTGTAGCAGGGACCTGAAGGTTAGGTCTTTTCCCTTGACCACCACCCACTCCTTTCCCCAATTTTGACCTAGTCCTTGGGAAACATTGTTCAACCTCTTTTCTCTCCTGGAAATTTTTGCATTCCTGCCAGCAGACATAGCCCAGCTGCAAAGGAAGCGTGCAAGAGTAGGCATTTCTGGGCTATCTTATATCCTAGTGGTTAAGGACCTCTCAGGAGATAGGAAACAGGGAGACTAGTCTCCACTGGACAGAGCAGACATAAACTACAGCATCCCACTGCTGGTGAACATTGAATTGCTAGAGAAATGAGCCAGAGAATGGTGACACCTCCACCATCACATACTGATATCTTCACTGCAGCCCTAGTCACAATTTTGCACCTCTAGCAAAAGGTGAGATGGCCATCATCTTCTAGGTCAAGGCCATCTGGTGGTGGTTGGTGACCATAGTTATGCAGCCAGTGATCCTTCAGGCTTAGTGTACTTAGACATCTCCAGGGCAAGGCAGGCTTGATGTATACACAGACTGGGACTTTTGATGAATTCCATGGGTTTAGGTCTCATTTGAAGCAGGATTTGAGCTAGCTAGATCCCTTTGTAAATGACTAAAAGTGGTTTACAGGTTTGTGCCTTAATATGTGATCTTTTGATAGGATTCACAAGTATTGTGCTGGGAAATGAAATACTCTGAAATGTCTGGCTAGGAAAATGCAATGGCTTTAATTCAAGTAGCGGAGACTTTCTCTGTTTATTTTAGGACACTCAGTCAGCACTTCTGGTACAATCCTATGCATACTGGAATTAGAGATGGAGATAAGAACTTTATGTGTTTCTTTCCAAGATTTTTTTTTCTTAAGTGATCGGTACTCTCCCCTTAAACTGAAAAGTTTCTATTTGAAGTGTGAAACTTCAGTTATGGATAGTGGTGTCTTTTCTATATACATTCCATCTATCTTTATATCTAAGCTTTCTGGTGTTGACGAGACTTTCTAAGCATCTAATAAGTAAAGCACTCTGAAAAAAAAGCATGTAGGAACTTCTACTACAGCTTTATTTCTACTGCAGATTGAATAAGTTTGAATGCATTGTAGATATTAATTACAATGCCTTTTGCTGTGTAATCAGGATAATACAGGAAATACATTCCATTTCCCTGGCAGTGCCCTGATCCAGCAAAGCACTTAGATGGAGGACGAGTCCCATCCAAATGAGCAGGAATTTCACAGGATCAGAGTTGAAGTGTGAGGTTTTTTTGTATGTGTGTGAAAACACACATGCACACACACATATAATCCAGGAGAAATTAATTTGTTAAAATCTTAAAAGACTATAATCTCTGAATATTAGGACTAGATGTAAAATGAGGTGAGTATCATTGCTCGCTTTACGGCAGTTACTATGAGGTCCCTGGCTATTTGATAGAACTAGCCCACATGCAGCACCATGTCAAGGTGGACATATGAGCCCTGGAAAAGAGCTGGCCATTGGGATGAGTGGGAAGAAGTTGTTTGCCCATCCATGTAGACATGCCCTTAGTCATGCTGAGTGAATAACATTTTTAAAAAAAATAATAATTCCTGCATGAGAACGTCCAGTTCTTTTGGATTTATGATAGCAGAGTCTGAAGTTAGATCCAAAATTCATGACTGAATCTTTCCTCCAACAATCCAAGCCAAAACTCTAGACAGGAATAAATACCCTGGAACTCTTGGTGAGTTTGACATCCAGACCAAACTTCTGCAACTCACATCCCTCTCCAAGGGATTGCAAGGTATTTTTTAATTGAATGGTTGTTTTCTTCAAATAACCTAATGCATGAGAATTTGTCCTTTTGCCTCCAACTCCGTTTTGTCATTTGCGAGAAATCTATACTGACCTGTCCAGGTCAAGCATCCAAGGTTTACAAATCCAGCTTTGCATAACTCTCCCTCTTTCCATGTCTCATCTTGAAATAGGAGTAAAAGCTCTGGTTGCTAGTAAAGCACAGGGAAGTGGTGCTTGTAGTGGGACTCACAGCACATAGGGTTTGCTGTGTTTTTTTTCATTCAACTAAGAATGAAAAGAAAAAAAATCCTAGAACACGTACCTCCTAAGGCCTGATTGAATACCACCACCAAGACATGGGTGATTAGGGGGCCAGCACTTTGGTTTTCTCCCTAGATATCTTCCGATCAACCACATAGTTAATCAGAACCTTTGCAGACTTAAGGCCTCAATCCTCCAAAAGGCACAGCTTTGTTTCATTTTGCACACACAAACTTGATATATGGGGAAATCTGTGGAGAGTCAGACCTTAACAACAAGGTGTTGACTGAGAGAAGTACAGTGAGGGAGCAGCTTTCTCGTGGTTGAAATCAGTTGGGAATAGCACCACTAACAGAATTCTGTTCTCTTTAGCATCAGTCCACCAGACCCTTCCAAGTGACTACTTCAATAAAGAAATGTTGTTGTCCTCTCTGACGGACACTGTGTAGTACTCCTACAGGTGGTTCCTTACACCTAAAAATGGGCAAAGACAAGTTCTGGAGTGGAACAGACAGATAACTCAAAGACATCCAGAGACTGAGGGAGACTGCAGCTGATTAGATGAGAAAGCAGGATAGCTGCCTTCTTGCTTCTCCAGACGAAAATCCTACAAGGACCGGTGAAGTCCTCTAATTCTGTAACACCTGGCAAAGGGTTAAACACTACAGAGGCTCCAGCCTAACAGCCACACTTGCTGTGAGTAGTTAGGAGCTCTTTGGCCCATTCTTCACACTTTAGGAGGCCCCTCTCAAGGCAAACATAGTCAATAGTTTAGAGGCAGAAACTATCAAGTCATGCTGTGTTACTCAGAAACAGAGAGAAGAAACCAGTATAATGGGAAAAAGAAATGATCTCACCTGCCTGGTGGTAGAGAAACATTCTCACAACATTTAATCTAAGGACTAGTCTTAGCCGCTGGCCATATCTATCATTCATCACGACTTAATGAGAGAGGAATTGTCTTGCAATTGGGTGCAGAGCTGTGCAAGAACAACAACAATAAACATTTTTGCACTTATAGTGGAATTCTCTTACCTTTCTTTTTTCTTTCTTTTGACATATCCAGCACCACACAGCAGGGAACACAGCTTTATATAGAGCTGTACACTCGCTTTGTACTTCACAAAGAAATGGATTGGTATAGTAGCAACAATACAGTTGTGCCGCTTGAACTGTCAGCTGAGCAAGAGCTCACTGGTGGATGTGGAGCCTATGGAGATGAGGAGTGCTGGTCAGGGTATCAGAGAGATTCTTTTCCTTGAAGCTTTTCAGTGGTAATTTGCCGGCAGAATAAAAATTTGGGTTGCAAAAATCCCACGGAAGCTTTGTAATCCTTTGCATTTGAATGCTGTTCCTGAGACTGGTACAACGAGCAGAAAACTGGTTTTCAAACAAACCAGTTTAGATACTGGATTCATTTTAGCTAGAGCACCATCAGCATCCATGTAGACTCATAATCATGTGCCTCGTCAGCGTAGTCCCACAGCGAAGTATGTGTCTGTGAAGGGTCCTGGGTGTTCTGCTGCCTGATTTGGGACATGAAATGCCATCTTTTGGTCACTTCTTATTTTCCCTATGCCTCCTGCTCATATCACCTGAACATGGAGATATCACCTCATGTCTGAGTGTGCTTACAATAAACAGCGTAACTTCCAAACTTTTCTCTCTGTCCAGCCACCGTATGGTACAGGACAATGTGGAGTCATGGCCAAATCTACCGATGTGAAGATCTGATACAGGAAAGGCACCATTAACCTTATTACCATAAAGTACATGGAAAAAAGTACCTCATTAATGGCCAGATCACAATCAAAGAGGTATCAAAAGACACTGTAAGTTTTTTAGTGATGTGAAATCCAGCCCTCTGGAGATTTTGCTTTCTGGCAGACAAGTAGAGTCAGAGGAATGACAGCCTCAGGTTTTGGTACAAAACTGCCTGGTGAAATAGCAGAAAGGTGAGTGCTTCTTAAAATATACAACCCACCCTGGGAAGGGATTCAGAGCTCTCACAGGCTTTTTAGGAAGATGGCCTTACCCATCACATAGCTTGTGCTGTCCCGACAGGGCATGGAGATTCCAGCATTTGTCAAATCTGTAATTCAACTAGACAACAGTAGAAAGTGGCAATTAAATAACAAAGCACAAAACAAAAAGGGATTCTTTCTCTCTCAAAAATTTATCTCTCTCAAAATCTACAGAGGTCAGAACAGGGGACCAAGAAACAATATTACATGTAAAAATCACAAGTAATTAGAGAGTGGAAAAGATGCTATCAAAAATGCCACTCTTCCTCCCAAACGTGAAATCTCTCATGCTAAGGAAAGAGATGATGGGGAGTCTTGGAAAAAAGGATGCCAATATTTGATATTAATAAACTGGCCTTTCCTTCCCTCTTTTTCCCCAGGAGTATTCGCAAAAAAAGTCTGGACTGCTTTTGATTATACTGAAATGAATCAACCTGAGGCAAACAGTGTGGAAAACCTTTCCTAATACTACCAAAAGTTTGCGAAATGGAAAGCAGAACATTTTAATGAAAAGCATTGGCCCAGATTAGTAGTAGGGAGTGTTAGCTTCCCTAACAATGATATTGCTGATCCACAGATGAGATTACTAATAACCGCATTTCTATGTACAAACTATGGCATGTGCATAGGAGCTGCTCCAAAACCCCTTGAAGTCGACGAAAGCCTTTCCACCAATTTCACTGGATTTTCACTTGGATGAAGCCCAAAGGCTGAATTTATTAATTCTCCTTAAGACAGGAGAGTGTTACTTTGAGCTAAAACTTGCAAGGTAATTATAAAAATAGTTGGCCGTTGAAGTAATGCACAGGAAAACCACTGTTTGTTAATGAGAATAGCAAAGGGCTTAATATGTCTAACTGGAGGTAATAAATAAATCAGTCTCAGATTGAAAGTCTGGGTAGTTACCTGAAGGCAGGGTAAAAGAAGCTCTAATGTTCTTACATATGCTGTAAATAGGGGCTGAATTTGATGAGGATTTTGGAGATTTGTCTAGAAACAATGGAGCTTTAATAGTTGGGTGCTTTTTTATAAATCTTCAATGTAACTTTGAATACATTACTGGATTACATACACCAGCTATAGATACATTTACGAGCAAAATACTGGGTTTAAGAGAAGAAATTCTGTCAAGACTCCAATCCCACCTTGTCCAACACAAAACATCAAAACTCATATCTTTCTATGTCCTATTCCTATATGTCTTGTATGTACAACACTTTGGAACTTTTAGGTGATTTTGATCCAATGCAAATAGCTTACTTCCTTCACCCTATAAATTTCAACCTGTTTTGATCATACTAGTGAAATAGTACAGGGTTTTTTTTTTTTCCAGCAGATAAAACAACCCCTTTAAATTCTTGTGGGTGTTAAAAGTCTACTGCCCCAATGCTAGTTGTTATATAAACTAATTCTAAGTTATGTTCCACCTTGAAATGCTTTCATTTGAAATTTCTTCAAGTCTTTTTACGGCGAGCAGGTTTTTGGAAGTTTTTCCTTTTAATTGCCTGTACAAATTCCTGTCTAAAACCAGGTACAAGTCTCACCCTGAAGGTACCTAGAATTAATTCTTTGGAGCATCAGCTAATGGATTTAATTGTATGGTGGCTATCAGAGGGAGTTCTTCACCATAATCAATGCAGTGTCCGATTCCTCCTGTACAATTTTTTATAGCTTGGCAAAAATAACATTAAGTAGTGGCCAAAGTATTGAGTTTATCTGGATAATTGTTCATGGCTCTGTGGAGTCACAGAGACTGGTGAGAAGCTGATCTCCAGGTTCATGAATATTGGGGTGGAAAATGCGGGTCCAAAGCACCTGGACTAGCAGTGTATCTGGATTTGTGTCAGCTGGCTGGATGCAGCACCCATGCATTCCCGATTTATCTCTTTACTTGCCAGACATAGATGAAGAGTCTTTCTGGAACATGCCAACATCGCAAGCTTGGCTGGGATTTATCGGCCACTGGTGCTTGGTCTGTCCTTCATGAGGACAAGCAAGACTTCTTGGAGCCGAGGCAGTGGACAGGAGGGATTGGGGACAATCTGTCTTTCTAGAAAGTCAAGAGAAGCTCTGTCTATCCAACAGATGCTGCAGCCTCTGTCACGTACAGAAGATAAATTCAGACCTGCCTGAGCCCAACTGAACCTAAAACCAATCCTGCTTCCTCCCTTCTCCTCCAGCAGTCTTGGCTGAAACACAGCAGAGTACTCGTGTCCTGGAGTTGTCCTTTCCGTTTATGAGCCCTACACACACTCCCACAGGCAGAAACACAGAGATGACTAAATCGGGAATGTTCTCCCTTTGTAGGTGGGAGAAAGAAATGGGAAGGAAGAAGATGTACCTGGAGACAGGGTGGGGAAAAGCTACAGAGCTAATTTAGGAAAGATGGCTAACTTAGCACAGCATACAAACACTCAGAGGGACAGCATGCGGAAACACTTACTATCCTGGGGTGGAAAAGAGAGCTCATTCAAAAGAGCATTTCCAGAAGAAGACTGTGGGTGAGGACATAGAGATGTCCTTTTTCCTCTGTATCTAGAGCAGTTGCCTTTCAGCCTTCTTCCACCTTCAGCCTCTGCCACTGGGTGTTTTTTTAAGGGCAGCAGTTATGGTGGGTCGGGGAGAAAAAAAAAACTAGCACTTAGGGTGGTTCAGGCAGGTAAAAGATGTGCTTCTCCCATTCTGCTCTTCAGAGCGAAGAGTCAGTGTTGAGAGGGGTTGAGGTTGGTGGGGGAAAGGGATGACCTTTCAAGACATGGAGATGGGATGCGCGGTTCCCCTGGAGAAAGGGATCCTGAGTCAGGTTGGATCATAACTGGTGGGAGGTGAAACAGGATTTACTAATAGTAGATGAGGATGTAGAGTTAAGGTGAGGCATGGCAGCAGGTGTAGACACTGCGCAATGAGACAGGAACAACCACGGACAAGCAGAATGATGGAAACAATGGGCTTCTCAGGGCTTTCCAAATGACTTTGAAGGAGCATGGAATAGGAAGAATCGCATATTAGAGGTGGCTGACTGACCTCTGCAACTTGGGCAGTCCCTCCCACGCAGGCTGGCCCATCCCACCGCATAGACAGGATGTTTGAAAGGAAGTAGGTAAAAACCACAGCTGTTGAGGGGCACTTGGCACAGCATGATGAGCAGCAAAGCTGCTGCAAGGGCAGCCTTGGAGCTTGTTGTGATCCTTCTTCCAAGGGATCATGCTGCTGCTGAAACATCTGCAGCCTCTCAGATGGGCAGGGTTGTTGGGAAAACAGCAAGAAAACGGTTGAGCCAAAAATTTGAAGCAATGGGAGTTAGGAGAAAGACATCCTAGGAAGATGGGTCTGATCTGAATATCACTGAGCAGCTGAAGTGCAGAGGCACCAGCATAAACAGAGCATCTTTGATCTCCCAGCTTTCCCCTTTCTCCTCCAAGCTGCACAGCCAGTTCACATGTAGAGCAGAGAGGAAGCCCTTCCAGCTGTCTGCCTGGCACGTTCACAGCAAAATGGATATCATTTTGGCTTTGAATTTCTAGAAAACCCTCATACTAAAAAAAAAAAAATTAAAAGGACCCTTTTGTAGCTGAGCAATGTGGGAACAAACTCCGGATCTTTCTGTTGTTTCAGTTAGCTTTATTAATAAGTAAAAATACTAATGGCCTAGATGCATGTGTCATGGAGATGGCTGGTGTCATTCTGCTCCATCATCACGCTGATGTTAAAAGGATGCAGTAAGGGACAGTGAGGCAATACTGCATCCAGCATACTCTAGTATTATTAATATTTCATTGTGAAAGGTCTTTATCGGCTAGATTAAAGCAACAGTGGTAGTAAAATTAGGAAATGTCTGCACATTATCAGTACAATAATAATTATATAATTGTGCCCCAGAACTACGCTGTCGTTAAAGAGGGCTCTGAGATACAGAATCCCGCAGCTGAATTCTGAAGAAATTCTTTTGGTCAAAGTCCCTCTCACCAGTAATCTATTTTTCTGACTATTGAGGAAAGAGACTGGTGATTTTCCTGCTCTGCTCATTTAAGGATCACCTCCAAAATAATGCCCTTTATGAAAAATTTCAATCAGGTTCCAGACCTTATCACAAAGCGGAGGCAGATCTTCTCAGGGTCAGCAACAATTTACATATGTATAGCGTGCTGATCGCAACTTACTGTCAGCTGGTTTATTTTTGGATTTCTCATCTACTTTTCACAGGACAGACCACACAGTCTTGAGCTCAGCTTGGGGAAAAGCGACTGCACAGTTTCCAGCATGGCTTTCGGTGAGTTCAGCCCTTACATTACCACATCCACCAACTGATTTAGCAAACAAGATGGGATTTTTTTTTTTTTTTTATTCCTCCCACAGATTTTTCTACCAATTTCCTGAAAATCATGGGCTCATGCTTTAGCAGAGATAATATCTTCTGTCTTGGCAATTAAGCAGCAGCAGGAATGAGCCGTGTGTGAAGTTCACCTGTGTGTCTCAGACCATTGACACCAAGGCTAATGTATCAATGAAATCACCTCCTCTGAACCCAAAGCAACATACTCCTTGATTTTTCCACATAAACAGCATAGAAACAGGGATGACTTTTCCTCTTTGCTTCATCACTTTTATATTCCTTCTCTCCTTTTCCTCTTTTTGCACCATGCAGATGAAAAATAAGATCATACCACTGAAGCTTGGGCTTCTGTTCGTGAAAATCATTGTGTGGTTTTATGTAATGCCATTAAATGTCAAGTGCATAACCAGGACTGAAGACAGGATAGGACCCCTGCCTGAGTATCCTAACCAAGAGGCTGCAGAACAAAGATTTTTTTGACTCATGAAACTCATATTCCTGAAAACTGGCCAATTTCAAGCCATTTACCTGGGGCATGTGGATTCATGTCTCAACATCCCAGGCTGGGAAGAAACACAGTTCCCATTTAGGGCTTTAAACCCACTGCAGCCACTGAGAGAAAACAGTTGTAAACTGCCTTATTTTTGAAAGTCTAGGTCTTGTTAATGTGAATTAGGAGTACTCAGACCTGTGAACCAGGTCCAGGTAGGTATCCAGAAGTGTTGATAGAACAGTGCTCGCTGGCATGAGCAGGGATGGGACAGGCATCTGTCCCAGATATCATTTTGGGGTATGGGTTTTTGCTTTTATTTGCTTTACTCACACTTCTGTAAAAGGGAGGTGATGGCTGCGAAAGGTGCTTCAGGGTCTGAGCAAGTCAAAGGAAATTATTTTTCCTCTTTGCTGCAATCAAAATAAACTTGATGCAGAATGAAAATGTTTTCCCTCAGAAAGCCTCATCTTTTCAATACTCTACAGTGATACCAAGAAAAACATGCCTTGCACTGACTGGTGTACACAACCGATTAATCCCATTAACCTCAGGATCCTTCTCACGTGCTTAAATCTGAACACGTGTCTAAGTATTGTGCTAAACTGGGATTGTGGTGCTCTGTTTCTCTGCTCACAAAGCTAGACCGGTTTTGTGACAAGTTCACCTGAGCTTCTTGAATCTGTTTGGAAAACTGCACCCTAACCTGAAGTATTTTGCTTTTTGACTCCTATATCTCTTTGTGCTGGGTAAGGACACAGGCAGCAGAATTTTTGACCACGCAGCACCCAAATGCAACACGTCAGGGGCTTTAACACTGTAACTAGAAAGACCCCCAAACCCCTCATGAAACAAGTTTGTCTGATTTTTACTTTCCCTTGTTAAAATTCACTTCTCCTGTTTCTTCCTCTTCTGTCACATGATAGCACTTGGGGGCTTCGGTCATGACAGATGTCTCTCCTGCTTATACAAATGCTAAGAGGGGATTCCTGCTTTGAAGAGGTTGCTGTCTAATGTAAGATGATGTAGCAAAGAAGCTGTAAAGAAAGAAGGGAAGGGAAAGAAGGAACACTGAGAGGATGAGGAGAACACATGGCGGCTTAGCTGGGCAACTAGATGTTTTTAAAAAGCCATCAAGTATAGAAAGTGTAAGAGCTGATCGATCTGTTACAGCTTTGCTTTTCTTTCAATATTTGTCCCCTTACTTTAAAAGGTGTTGAAACTAGGTTTGGAGGATGTAATAGACTGAGTTTTATCCTTTTTTGAACAGCAGAATGTTGTTGGTCTTTTTTTTTTTTTCTATCCTTTCATATCTTTAACACCTCTCCAGGTGTCTAGAATTTCTAAAAATATAAGTCAGTAGGACAGTAAATTCATCAGTAAAGTTCCCTTTGATCTTTTCAGAATGAATGTCTGCAGATATTCCCTCAAGTCCCCTGTCCACCTCTCATTGACAGATTTGACTGGAATTAAACCATAGGAGGCCAGAAATAATCTGTCAGAACTCTTCTCCTTTTTTTTTGCACATTTCAGTAAACACAGCTCTTTAGGGATAACATCTGCTTCCTGAAGATTCCCACTTTGGAAGGACAGACACTTACATGCAAATTCCCTTTCCCTTCTCTTTTCCTCACTTGCCCTGCCTTGCCTTGTCTTCCCTTTATCAGTTTTTTCTCTTAAAATCCTCATGAAGTTGATGTCATCACCTGTTAACCGTAACACAAGAATTACTTGCCAAGGGGAGTAATTTAGGGGACGGTACAGCTTCAGCTGCTTTGACCTTACAGTGGAATAAAAGGCAGTGGGAGAATGAATTTGACTGTGATACAGTCTGTCAAATGGATAAATACATAAAGTTTGTGGGTTTATGATTCTACTTTTAAAATTGGCAACACTTGTTTCCTGTGCATTTACTCTAAAAAGTATGTTTTTAAGGTAGGCTCTGATTCTTTGTGTTCATCCAACTAACCATCTGAATCTTAGCTAGTTATTCTCTGCTCCCTCTGCAGTGAGTGGAGGTCTGGTCCAGAGACCCAGTGGTTCATTTCATCTTAACTCAGGCACTTAAAATGGATGAAAGAATCATGCCTTAGGTGCCTGTTTGTTCCTATGACTATGAGAGAATGTCCAAGTGACCAGCTCACCTGTAGCCACCTGCTTAGAGATATCTGAAGGTTGGTAGAGCAGACCCTGCCTTCTCAGAATGATTTCTGAGGCTCAATTTCATTCTCTCCAATTTCGTACCACTTCATTCATTCTCTGTTAGCTAATGAACCTAAACTCCGTCTTCGGATTCTGTGAGATGGGCCTTGGAGGATTGGATTTAATTATTGCAAAGTTGCAAATATTTACATTTCTGTTAGCATATACTGGCAGGTGTGTCTTTTCTTGTGGAAATACAGCACTGTGTTTGTGATATAGACATCAAAAAATCTGTTTCATATCCAAATGGTTTTATTTATACCAACTATGGAGAAAAAAAGCAATTTACCGGATAAATAGTTTCTATTAATATTCAGTATCATATGCCTTGAAAACCCATACAAAAATACGTAATCACAGCCTGTATTAGTTTTGTAATTTGTGAATGTGACACGCAGTTATTTGAGAACCACACTGGTAGTAGTATTGACAGAAATTCTCCACTTGAAATGTTTCACAGCATCTGGATGGGAAAGGAAAAAATGGTGGTGGAAAGACATGGGATATTTCCATTGCAGTCTGGGAGAGAAAGGCTGGTCAAGCTGCAGTAATGAAGAGTTGTAAAAGCTTTATTTGGAAATTGAAGGAGGAAGAAGGTCCTGATGCACTGCTGAGGGAGGGAGGTAGGTATGTATGTATGTACTGAAGGACTTCACTGAAACTGAGAAAGGGTTGGAAGATTTTGAGTTTGACTTCAGTTTAGAAAAGGAATTTGGAAAATAAACACCAGAATGTGTCAGTTTAACATGGTTCAGTTGGAGATGGAGGAAAAGTGAAGCAATAGCTAACTCAAGCAACTGATTTAGTGTTATAGCACGTTGGAAACTTAGCAGCAGATACAAAAAGGAGAAAAAAGACTTAGGGGTGAGATTCATCTCTCCTAACTTCAGGGATAGGATCCATCTCACTGAAATGTGGGCGTATAGAGAGTGATTCACTGACCAAACGTAGGAGTCTGCTTTACAGTGAGACAAATCGCTTCCTAGGCTCCGCCGACCACGTTGACTAGATCCCCAGTGCCGGCAGTGGGAGTGCAGACTTCCAGCTCACATGTAGACTCTTACATTGCACCATCCTACACTACCTCCTACCCAGGCTGGCTTGAGGGATGGGATTCACTTCGTCTAATTTCAGACATCTCCACAGCACACATCTACATCAAGCTGGTCACCCTGGTCTCCCTGCACAGTCAACAGAGAGACACAGGTATTTTTAGAGAATGAGTCATGACAATGCAGATCTGCCCCTCCCAACTGTTGGGTTATTAAGCTGAAACCCCTCTTGCTTGATCCTGTGATTCCTGTACACTTGCCTATGTCTGAAAGAAGGAAGAGGAAAGGCCATCCCCCCAGTTTTGCTGTAACCTGAAGAACAGGGAGCTGCAGGCTCAGTTTTGCAAAAGGTTTGGAAGTCAGGTTTTCTCCCGGCTGCCGTTCCCGATATGCAGGTGCTCTTCAGCTCAGTCTCTGTGCCTACAGATAGCTCTAGTCATACAGTCCAGAGGGTGGCATTGCTATCACCTTGTCCATGGCCCTGATTTCAGGCATCAACATCTGCAGTCCAGTGCAATTTCAGACATCATTTCATGGTGCCCCACTCAGAGACTGAGGTACCTCCAGGTTCTACCTGAGCAATGCTGGAGCCCAGCTCCACGCCGTGTCTTCCACACTGTGGCCAGGTACCCAGAAGCGTGTCGCCATGCACCTCAGTTTTGCACACACACCTCCTTTCCGGGTCTCAGAGCTCATCTGGGTCTCACTCTTGCTGAAACAATTATTTAAGCAAGGTATTTGCCAGAGGGAATTGGTTATGGAAAAGTTCACTGTGATTTTGGCTTTATTTTCATGGAGTTATTAATTTGGGGAAACGCTGCTTTACCTGTTCTCAGCTCCTAAGATCTTGTGCCAACAGTGCTCCCAGTTGTGAGACCAATAAAAAAGAAAACAAACCCCATCACTTTCATATTGCTTCTCTCCTTTTCCAATTCATAACGTCCCAAGGTGTCTCACAAACTGCGTATACATATGCACAGGGGAGACTTTTAACCATCATTCAAAGGACAGTGACTATTCAGCAGCCAGCTGGACTGTTAAACTGCTGGTTTGGACAGGAAGGGAATAAAATTGCTAAATGCCAGGGAAAACTGAGGAAGAAATAAGTGGGACATAATTACCTGAGCTGGGACTGAGCCAGGACACTGGAGCAAATTATCTTCCTTTTTGGGGTTTGCCAGCAGCATCAAATCTTCTGGATCAGAACTTTGGTCTTTTACTATTCATGAAAGAGGTCGGTTCTCCCTGAGAAATGGCATGGTTGGTGGGCTACCATCTGGGCTAACAGCTCTAAAATGTTACCTTGTAGGACTTTATCCCTGCCACCTATCCCAGCTTAGATTTGTTTAGCTCTAATAGATTCTTGGAATCACTTCTTTTAAACAAGCCACTGTTGATTTAGTAGCAAGCCACAGTTTTTCCAAGTGCAAAACACAAAACATAACAAGCTACACATCTGTCTCTGCATGGAGAGATGCAGCCCAAATCCACTGGAGACAGGAAGAGCTAATTCGGCGCTCTTGCTGAGTTCCATTAATCCACATATTTAATACAAACACAACATTAGAACTAATTCCAGCTCTGATGTAGAAAGCAGATGTACAGGGTGTATGTGTGTCAGAAAATCCAGCTTTTCAGATTACCCATCATTTGTGGTTTGGATGTTAATGTGGAAGTCAAACCTCTTAGGATTATCTACCTGTCAAGAAGAGAAAAGTAGTACTATTTTCTGTTAGGCAAATGTTAAACCACATAAATGAAGTTAGTCCCTTGCCAGCTGCCTTAGAGGATTGTCTAAGGATCCACTGTGGTTATCCTGTTTCAGAACTAAAACTTGTTTATCTAGCTAAGTGAATTCAATTATTTGGATTATGTATGGAGGGAAAGAGCATCAAGGATGACTCCATTTTCTGTGCTTTAGTGTCTGCGTACTCAGTGAGGTTACACCAGAGGAAATCAAAATTTGGAGGCTGGCAGCTTATCCAGGTGACCTCACCTCACCAAGTGCTCTACAGGCTCAAAATCTTCTGCAGGTATCTGAAAAAAACCTTCCATTCCTGAGCCAAAAAAATATGTAGGGCAGAAAACAAGCAGTTAACACCTATAGATGTCTTTCCCATCCTTAAGGAGCTGACCTCTTGAATTCCCTTTGTGTCTCAAAGGGCAGGTCCTCCCTGCAACTGGTTTCAGTTTGCCCTTGAAGCACAAGGTATGAGACTGTGAGAGGGGAGCAAGTTTTCTGCTGGGGGCAAAACTGGAGCGATCGAGAGGAGATGAAAAATACAGCTGGAGTATTCAGGGCGCAGATTCCTGAAGAGTCATTGGAAAAGGTTTTCCTTCCCCCTAGCCAAAATCTATGAACCCCTCCTTGTGCAGAGACCACCGCCGCCGCGCAGACTGGCCGGGGCAATAGAGGAGTCCCTGTGCTCTGCAACACGTGCCTCTGCTCCTGGGAAAGACGGGGAAAACAAAGAGCAACGTTACCATAAGGTAAAAACTCTTCGGTGGGGGAGGGATATTTAGTGCTGGTTCTTGTGATCTTTACCATCTGTAGAACAGATGGAGCTTCATTATGAGGAAGGGAACACCTTGAGAAGCATTATAATCTCACACCAGCCTGGAGAGAAGCAAAACCTGACTGTAGTGGAGATCTCTCTCAGGGAGGATTTCGGCTTGTGTTTATGAAGGTTTAGGGAGCAGGGGAAAGAGGCTAATGAATGACTGTCCAAAAAAAAAATAAAAAATGCTGCCATTAATTTTGTTAGCATCTGAGACGAGAAGAGCAGGAGTGGCTTTATTTAGTTCTGTCTGAAATAGCAGAGTGTATATTTTTTAATCCTGGGAAGCAAGCCTCCTGCTTGCACCACAGAGCTCAAGTTAGCTGGGTGGGTTTTGTTTGCAGGGATTAGTGCAAACGCTTTTATTTTTGTTTGTTTAACCTTTGTGCCTTCGCCCTCTGTCTGCCCTTCTGAGCGGCTCTGAATCTGGCATTCTTGCAAATCCCAAACTCGCAGCAAATCTCAGCTCTAGCCTCTTGTGTTTTCCCTGCGTTGGCACGCGAATACCAGGAAACCGCAAGACTCATCCAGCTCATGAGCGGTGGATCTGCACGGAGGCTGTGCAGGCATTCCTGCCTCCCATGGCCGGGAGAAAGCCGGCTGCAGCAAGCCCTGTAACGGGCGGGCACCAGACCCCGAACCCCCTGGCAAGTCTGCACCTGGCTTCGGCACCACGAAACCATAAATCAGCCTCAGGTCGCACCAGCGGACCTCGAGTTCCAGCACCCTCCTGACAAAACACAGCTGAGCTTCAAGTGTGAAATGAAATCCAGGTGAGTTGGAGGGCTGCAGGAACAGCCCTGTGGAGCTCCAAACCCCTAAGGGCAAAGAAATGCAGCGCTGGGACAGCAGGCTTTGATCTTCACGATTTCTTAAAATTCCCTTCTGCTAGTTCCTATGGTCAGATATTCCTGAACCTGAAAACTGGAGCCACTGGGGTAACTTGGCATATTCTTGTTACCCTTGCAACGATTGCTCTGTTTGCCTACTAGAGGTCTGAGATGTACTTTTATGAAACAGCTTGGTCCACTGGATACAGAAGGTGAGGCTGGGCAGCAGGAACCCAACCACAGTGTTTCTCCAGCTTCTCCATTTGGCTTTTTGTCCTTACCACTCTTTAGCTGTCTCCTCTCTTCCCCCGTGTTGGTGCAGTGCCTAGCACTACACGGCTGGGGTCTCGGAGCAGCCTCTAGCAAGCAGCAACACAATGCAATAAAGACATGCTCCTTTAGAAACTCCACCACCTTCCGTGAATAGCTGCAAGTTTGGTTCTGATCCAAGCAACCTTATCCACAAAGTACAGAGAGAACCTGTCATGGTGTGAAATACTGAACTCTGCCTCTATTTGGAGGAAAGCCACAATTTATCAAGCTGAACAACACTAGGAGCGGATCCGTCTGCCTACCTAAATCTTCGTTGCTAGTTCATAGCTAGACAGGGAGTTTTGTCTCTTTTTTAATTTTTTTTTTTATTTTTTAACTCAGAAGATCATTTATTCAAAGTGTAATGACTGCAGTAGATGGGACTTGTAACGGAATTTACATAATGATATTTGATAATAATCATAACATTTCATAATATTGATTGCTGGAGAGAACTGACAGCAATAGAATGTACCAGCTGTCTGTATGGGTAACATCCCCCAGCTTTTTAACTTTTTGTCTCCTGACGAAAAGTATCAGACAGAAGCTTTATTTATTTATTTATTGGCGTTCATTCATAGAGAGGTAAAAAAGAGATGGTAGAAATGTGAATATTGGAGCATTTGCCCAGGAATGTATATACCTTAAAATCATGATCTTGGCCCGGATGTGTTTTCTGACCTCACCACCTCTTCCTCAGCCATGGATGAACACTCTGGAGAGAAAGTCCTGGTCCAGCCCCTCTGGATACCCCTCAGGACCCCGTGGACTCCAGGAAGATGGGACCAAGCCTGTAAATGATGGCTGTGGCTGAAACTGTTTTCAAGAATGGTCTTCTCCCTCACCCTGAAGACAAGAATGGTGACATACTTGATACCTGTGTTGCTAAACCCTTTTTTTTTCCTTCTTCCAGCCTCGGGGTGGCTGTGTCCAAACTGCTTCCTACCCATAGCTAGGTGCATGAACCCCTGAGCCAGAGAGCACCAGGCAAAAAACACCACAGGTTTTTATTTGTAGGTACACATGGAGCTTGCATGCTTCATAGTTGTTAATTCAACATCACTTTTAATCCTTTGCTGGACAGAGCTGCCGCCGTGGTGGTGTGGCCTTTCCAGTGGCTGGACGCTTTGAACTTCTTTGTTTTTACTGTGGTAAATTCCTGCAGGTGCCAGGCAGGGATTTAACTTTTTTAGGTGCTTAGTGGCATTCTGGAAAGCCAAGAGAAACAGTCAAAATCACTAATCACATCAGCTAGCATTGTCTGGAAGAAGTGAAGTGTTGCCGAAAACTCCTCTAGTTTGAAGAAGAGAAATCAGCCTACTCCTCTCAAATCTTATTTCAGCTCTTTAATTATAAAGTCTTGCAGCTGGTGAGCTTCTTTTGACCATTCGAAGGAGAATGAAATGCTAATTTTGTACTGTGGGGAATATTATTGTGGGATTTTTGCCACTCCAACCACAACTTAAAGGTAGGGATGCTTCTCTGTGCTACAAAACAGCCCCGAGGGTCTGTGCGCGGGGATGTATGTGTATGGGAGTGCTCACTGGAGCTGCCAGCCCTCTGCTTTAACTCTTTTTGTATGTTCTGTGATAAGTTATATTCCAACCCCAAAACTGTTTGGTGAGGAATTTATTACGCACATGCAACGTGATGGCGTTGTGGCAACGTGCGTTTTCTGTTGTGCCATGAGGTTTAACACTGACGTGAAATCAGGGCTGAGAGGCATTGTCTGAGAGAGAGAGGGGGAAGAAAGGAGAAAGAGGGAGGCTGTTGACTTAAGAATCCCTCCAAAGAGCATGGGATAAGAAAATAAGGAGACTGGTGGAACAGTCAGTCCTTGTTTGGCTGGCTGGCTGCAGATTGAGAAGATCAAATATTTACTGGTGCTCCCAGTGCAGAAGAATGGCTGGATCTCTGGCTGATTGGAAGCAAAGCGATACTGAGAGCTGTTAAAATAACGTAATGCTTAATGCATAATGCAGTTTTTCAGCCAGTACTCTGGTATTCAGCTATACCTGTGCTTGGGAAAACTATTCATCACTGCAATAATTTTCTCCTTGGAGAAAGGTGAGTTGGGGAAGAAAATATACACTAGGATTGGGTAGATGAGTGATTTTTGTAAGGAAAACAGTAAGTCAATGACACGAATGGAAAGGAACCCTGCCAGAGAAGAGTTCATCTGTCGCTGGCAATGTGGTCTCCCTCTGCATCAGCTGGCTCTACAATGGGCAGGAGAAGATGGACAGACTCACTCAGCGCCCGTCATCTTAATGGTCCTCACCGCAACTCCTGCAGCTCTGGTGCTGCTGCCTGTGCTGAGACCCAGGCTGCACACACGGGTGACCAGCCTGCATGAAAACCAATATTTTTGCAGGAGATACTGGAAAGCTTTGACCGGTTTTCATTGCTAAACTATCCAAACCCATGAAAACGAAACTTTTATGAATGAGAATGTGGCCCCAAGTAATTGCACTTGTTTTAGGGGCACCTGGTTTAGGAGACGGCAGCAGTGCCGAATGTCCCTGCCCATTGTGTGGTGTGTAATGCAGGGGATGTTATGTGTCTGAAGATCCCCTCTCTAGAAATCAGAGAAGCAAAAGGAAGTAATGAAAGGCGCACCCTGAATTTCAAAATCGCTAGGATCCTCCGGTGTCATGACTTCAGCTGAATTTGCAAACACTTGGCCCCTCTACAGAATCAAGCTTTGCTTCTTGGGAGAGAGCATATAAAACCAGGAGGACTGCATTAAGCATGGTAAGTGGAAGGACAATGAGGCTCAAAAGACACATGTGCTTTAACTTGGCACTCTCCAGCCTTTTAAAGCCTCAGCGAAATCCCGAACCTTTTACCTAATGTTGATTCATTCGTGCTCAAGGAAAACATTCTCTTGTTGCAGTGGATAAGATGCCAGAGGAAATTTTTAAGGATTTGTCTGATAATGAAAAGATGATCGGAATGGCTGTGTAAAAAGCCTAAAATGGTGAGAAAGTAGCAGCAGAGTGGTTTGAGAATAATACATTTGCTTCTCTGTGTGTATAGTTCCACTGCATCTTTTGTGTAAATTCTCAGCATTCCTGGAAAATAAGAATATCAAATAAAGGTAGCATTTTCCAGGAAACTCTTTGAAAAGAATCACTTTATTGTCATCCACTGGAGACCACCAATATACTTGTGTGTGAAATTGGAAAGCCTGTTGAGAAAGCAGTTGAATTAAATTTTGCAGTTGTTGGTCTGTGAGATGAGAATTTTCCTCAAAACATTGTGCTGTAATTCCCTCCTCCCCTTTTTCTTTCCTGTTTAAAAGTTGGTCATTTTAAGTAATTGACAAAATTGATGATTTTAAGTAACTAGTCTGTCCAACACAGTTTCTTCTAGGACTAAGTTGAACAAATTCCTGAAGATAAAATGGAAAATATTGGAGCAGAAGTGCTTAAAACATTGTTCAGAGACCATATACCAAAGTTTAATGCGGTGATTCTTTCAGGTGCCGGAAAATGAAAAATAATATATTAAACTTTTCCTATAGGTATTTGTCTGTGGATCCAATAACTCAATAATTGACCTAGTGGTGGTGGAACATGAAAATGAAGGATTCGTGGATGAGAATGAGGAGAGAGTGGTCCACTCTGCAATGAACTGCTCCACGTGTAAATTTGTGTAGCAACTTATCAGGTTGTGGTCTCTGTTCATGAGCTACAGACTGAATTTTTTATCCAGTGTGCTTTTAATTCCCACCTGTTTCATTTCTCTTAAGGGACTATGAAATAGCCAGGTGAGAAGTTCTGTTGCCATTCATCCTGCATGCAGCTGCAGATTTCAGTCTGAATCAGCCCATCCAGGAGACACTGATTTATTGAAGAGGATTGAACACATTAGAGATGGTCTGCTGGAGAGGTGAGAATATATTAAAACCCTGAGAGAAACTTCAGGGTTACCCATATGCAAAATGGAAACAACAGATGATCTTAGTTAATAAACTATTGGGAGAATGACAGGAGTAAAAAAATATTTTTG
The DNA here is from genome assembly GCA_020746105.1 of Trogon surrucura. Taxonomy (NCBI): domain Eukaryota; kingdom Metazoa; phylum Chordata; class Aves; order Trogoniformes; family Trogonidae; genus Trogon; species Trogon surrucura. The sequence continues at coordinate 54,106,805 of CM036622.1, forward strand.
ATCTTGCCAAGCATGTAGACTTGTTGGTAGGATGGCCAAAGTGCCTTAGATGCTCTCCATAAATATCAGAGATAAAAAACCTTCCTGCTGGGAAAAAATTTGGTGTATGTGAGATCTGAATGGCTCGTTGGAGGCTCCTGTCTCCCTCAGTTACAAAAGCAGCCCAAGGTGATTAAGTTTCCAACCTACAAGCCCTAATGAGATGCCCAGTGAGGAATCTTGAAATTGCCATTTCCCAGAGCTGGTTCCTAGTGAGGGTGAACTGAGATCCTTTCTTCTCCATGCAGCAAAGGGTGGCTCCTTAGGAGAGGGAGGAGGATGGCTGAAGCAATGCAGAGGGAAGGGAGGTTTAGAGAGCAGCTGAATGCACCCTGGTCTCTGCTTCTCATGCTAAGAAGCAATTGAAATATTAAAGGTAATAAAACATGATTTAGTTCATGCTGTGAACTTCAGTTATTTACTTCAGTTCACGCTTTGCATTTTATCTGCTGGGCCTCAGACTGTCTATGTTGATAAATCACCATGTTCCAAGTGCAGAAGGAGGGAAGAACACTTTATTTCATAACTATTCAATTATGAAAGCAGGGGAGGAGGGAGAAATGAATGAATCATATAACTTTTTCCAGAGTTATCGACACCTCTAGTGTCATCCTTATTTTACTCTTTCTCAGCCAGCGATCCTCACCCCCAGTTTAAGGACGGGAATAGTGACTTGTCCAAGAAGCCAGGGATAAAAAATGAGGTTTTCAACTGTGGTTAACTTTTTCCACTTTACAGAACTGCACAATAACACTGTGCTGTGATTAAAAAAACAACCCTTCCACCCCAGGGAGCCTCTGGACCCAAATCCCTGCTGAAAACCCCAGGTTGCACTCACAACTTGTGGTGTGGGGAGGTTGTCAACAGCAGCACAGTGATGCTCAGAGACAAACTGTTGTTGCAGCTTGAGGGCCCTACTCTTAAAATGACAAATTGTGACACTAATTGACAGAGTACCCAATAATTAAATGGAAGGTTGAAAGTGATTTCCCTTTTTTTCTCGCATTTCTATCCTTTTGCCACCCCCCAACAAAGGACAAAATGTCAGTTATAACTTCAGCTCAGCAAAACTTTGTCACTTTATCTGTGTTTTAAATGTTATTTGAATGTTAGCTCTTTACATTTGCTTTTCTTTATTTAATAAAAAAAGGCAAACCGGTCGTAATAGGCATAAAACCGTCATGAGAAGGTCATAAAACGCATATAGCTTACTGAAATGAACGGGGCATCTCTCATCCGATCTGTCTGGTAAATAAAGACTGAAGGAAGTTTCTCTCTCTTGCTGTTGTTTATACTTTTTTAAGTGTACTTTGAGCTGGTATAAAATATCAGATTGACGACTCTGCTTGTGGCCAGAATAGCAACAGCATAGACCGTGGGCAGGATGAGACACCATCACACTAATATGTTTCAAGCCTGTTTTGGATGAGGCTAAGATGAAAGAAAATATGTGCAGTGAAAGATCCAGTGCGTGGCCCATGTAGTTAGTCTTTTGTCTCTATAGTCTAACATAGATGGTGGTTGTATGTGCTAGAATACAGAAAGAAAACAAAAAAAAAAAAAAGAGGGGAAAAAAGCTGGCAATGAAGTAATTACTAAGCAAAGACTTGGCCAAGATTTACAAACACAGTGATTTTAGTGGGATTGGATGCCATTACTTCCGGGTGTGCACATTAAAACACCTTAGAAAGCTGATTTTCAGAAAGCATGGAGCACTCCTCCTCTGGGAAAATTGTGCTTCTTAAACAGCATGCCTCTCCCTCAAAACCTCAATAACACTTCTGAGTATCCAGCTTACATACAAACAGGACATGAAAATGCCAATAGCTTGTGGCAAGCAGGAAGTTTCTCTCTGTAAATTGCCTTTGAATTCTACCCAACCAACCATTCACTAAAAAATAAAGAAAACCTTAGACCTACAGGTTGCTAGGAAGTCCTTTGGAAACCTGAATGATTACTGGGGACCTGATGATATTCCCAGCCCATGAATCAAATAGGAGGCTTGGGTGCTTTTCCTGCTGCTCCTGGTTTTGTCAAAGTGTGTTTGTGTTTAAGGAGGGGAATTTAAAACTGTCCAGAGCCTCATCAGTTCTTGCTGATCTAGCACATTACACTGAGCCAAAAATCAGGTCAAGTCCATTCTGCTGCTACTGAAGGCTGCACAGCAAAGTGCATGTATGCATCTGTCACATATATATATATGTCTGTAAGCTGTAGGTACTTGTGGGAGCAGGAGAAAGGGAAAATTTCCTCAGTTTTGGAAGAAAAAGGACAAAAAGAACTTTTTTAAACAGAGAGGCTACATGACTTATTGTTATTTAGAGGTTTGATGAGGATATCCTCTTTAAATAGAAGATGCGGTAAGCTCAGCCAACACTTCTACTTTCTAAACCTGCAGGTGGCACATCTGACAGGCAAAGCGGTGACATGAAGGCTTTTCATCTTGCCTAGGCAGGAGCTCACAGGCCAGGAGATGTCAGGTCAGCTTTTGGCAGCCCAGTTTCATAACAAACTACAATCTATGGCTGGACAACCTGTAAGCCCTTCATTTATTGCCTCCGCAAGAGTTGCTGTGAGGGCAGAAACATCTCAGCCGAGGTGGGTGTATGCACAGGCGCTGGTGCTGGTGTGTTCCTGGAGGTCTGTGAGGTCTGTGCCAACTGAGGCAGCTGCAGGAAGGGGAGCCCAACTGTGTCGCTTCATCAGCTCTTGCGATTAGTTGCTTCTAATCGCAGGACCAAACAATAGCAATTTATGAATTAATGAGTTGGCAAAAGATGATCAAGAGAACATAATGTGGCTTTGAGAGCCTTACGACGGACGTTGAGATGTGAAAGAGAAGGAAAGAAAAGCAGGAAAGAACAAATGTCCATGCAGCTTACCTTCCTGTTTAGGGGACAAAGAAGAGAGCTCCTACAAGAGTCGAGACACATCGTAGGAAATAAACCTTGCACTGAAGAACCTGCGGTATGTAAAGGACTAGAGATGGATGAGATGGGAGAAGTGCAGTGTCATTTTCCTCGCAGCTCCCTGAAGCCCCAGCTGGATGCATGAACTTGCACTTTTATGTGCAGGAGACTGATGGCAGACCCTTGAACTGAGCCCACATCTCCACACTGAGGACATCTTCTAGACAAGTGTTTACACATGTGCTGAAGTTCCCTTCAAATGCTTAAGGACTATCTTAGGAACGCAGAAACAGTGGATGCAGTTCCCTGCCCTTTTAAGTGACCACACCTTATTCAGAAACTGATTTCAATCTGCCTTCAGCCCACTGGATATTTTGCTTAATTCCATTCTTGGCCACCACTGGCTGGCTGCTTTTGTATCACAATGCTCTCCAGCTTACCCTGGGCAATGACATTGCCCTGACTTGGGGCCATGTGATCTTTAAAATAAAACCTCTCTGATTCATTTTTGTCCTCTCCTTTTACATATTATTCTTATTCCAGTTATTCCTAAGCTTACACTGCCGGGAAGCCCTCCGGGCTGGGACACCAAACAGATTGATATGGTGCTGTACATCTCCTGTCTTCTTTGTGATGGGAGGAGTCAGAGAAACTTGTGTCCATGAGTGAGCCTGAGATGAAAAGCGATCCATTGCCCTTCTCCTTGGAGGAGGAGCTACAGACCCGTAAGAAAGCTGTACCCTGTGAAAAGCTGTGAGCTTTAGGGACCCTACAAGGCTTCCTGTCTTAGATATCACAAAACATGTCACGTTTGTACCCACTGGACACTTAGCTGGGTTCCAGAGAGCCAAGGAAGTGCTTGGCTGAGTGAAAGAGTTATTTGGGGTTTGACTCATGGTGGAAGTGAACCTCCCTGGACCTTGAGGCCCCAGCCAGGATTGTGCAACTGCTGTTTGTCTGGAGATCTCTCCTCTTCTGTGAATAACAGCTTTGCTTAGTTGACTTTTGGAATCTATCTTTTGTGTCCTAGTAATTCTACAACATCTTGGGGGAATTTATCTTAATCCATGACATGCTCATGTTTCTGTTTGTCATAATCTGAATTTAAGCAAAGAGAAAACTACAGTCCACTTATTCTCCCTACTGAAAGAGAGGCTAAGAGGGAGCTTTTACTGTTTGCACAAGCTAATGGAGATACAACTCCTAATTCCCTCTTTGCCTCACAGACTTGAAGCTGCTTCTTCCTTGCTGTTAAATCTGGTAACTGATAATAAAAGTACCAATTATTTTTACATTGCAGGATGCCCAGTATAGAGGCTATATAGAGGCAGGAGCCTCATAACTACACAGTACTCAATATTTATTCATGTATGTAAATTCCGCTGGTCGAAATCTTGACACATTCACAGCATCACATATTTCATTCAGTTTATCCTCCGTAATTGTTCCAAACTGCTCAGCAGCTCTGAACGATGAGTCCCATTGAGAGCAGGAAGTACAATGAGTTTAGTGGCTGCTGTTTCATAAATAATCTCAGAAGCTTGAGGACTGCAAAACGATCTTGTTGCATTTAAGCTTGGAGCAAGGGGAGTACGTTGTTGAAAAACTGTTTGGTAGTTTTGACTTTTACACTCTGTATTTACCTACGTGTTTCACTACTTTGTCTTCTTGGGTAGAAGATGGATGGCACAAAGGTGTACAGAGGACACAAGGCACAAGATGTGTATAAGAGTCATTGGCTTATATAATGTATTTGATATTTTGACTCTGGTTTGGGGTTTCTTTTTAGTATATTATCATTGTGCAGTTGGCAGGAGGTGATCAAGTACAGGCATATATATTTTAGCAACAAAAATTTTAAAGAGGATGCACACAAGAAAGGGTGGAAATTGAAGATCAGTAGATTAACATATGTTATGGCTTTTCTTAAAAATTTATCTCCTGGCTCTTCATCTCTGGAAACCGTTTTGGTGTGACTGACTACACTCAGAAGGACTAGCTCAGTGCAGCTTCAAGATCTTGCTAATCCAGAGTCTGAAAAGGTGGGCATAGCAACTTCCAGACTTTTTCTTAAAACTGTGCTGACATCGATGGCCCTGGCATCGTTGGAAATTCTTGGTAACTACCTGGCATTTGTGCTGCAGATCTAGTAGTGCTTTGCAGGGTGCAGTCAAAGATAAGCCTAAGAAAATGGAGTTCTCATATGTTGTTTGGGCAACGTGTTGTTTATTTAGTTCTTAGATACATCAATGCTGACATTTCACTCTGTCCTCACTGCTATGCCCTAGGGTGTTGCTTGACTCTTAAAGCATCAGCTAGTTCAGCTGAGGGAGAGAGACCCCTCTGAGAGATTTGAGCATTAATAAGACACAGATTATGCCTTCCACATTCATATGAGATAATTTGGAAGACGCCACTAAGCAGGGTGAAAGACAAAATCAACAGACGAATATTTTCACAAGGCAAATCCACACCAGCACAAGCAAAGAGGGAGAACAAAACACCCAAGGTTTTTTAACATATCTGCAACTTGTTTGTTGCTTTAAGCAAGACTTGATCATTGAAATGAAGCCCAGAGAGGAGGTGGAAGAATATAAACATTATTATTACTGTGTGTAAATATGGATGTTTTTGAAGGAAGATTTGCCACCACTAATCACAGCCTGGAAACTTGTGCTGGGGAACTAAAAGGTGGATGGCTGGAGTCCCAAGCCCAGACAAGTGAAAGGTAGTCGGCAGGCTCAATCTCGCAGGAGGAAAATAGTGAGGAGACTTGCACTCCCATTTAAAAACAAACAAGACTTATCTTGGCAGAAAACTGGTCTTGGCCTTATTATTATTGCCTAAAGTTTAAGAACTGCATGGTAATGATTATCATTTCATCATGGAAGGAGAGAGAGACTGCTTCAGGCTCCGGCTGAAATTACAGCATCTTGTCTTCCACGTACCACTCCTCTGCATCTCCAAGATCACTCCCTGTGTGGTGAAAGCCTGTCCCTGAGACTTTGGCACAGCCACTGCCTGATAGAGAAAAGACACACTTGCTGAGCTGATGCTCGTGGTCCTTTGACATTTGTCCTTTTTTTTATTTTCTTTGAACTAGGTGATGTTAGACCCAAAGCATGTGTTGTCTGTTTGTATAAAGAAAATCACGACCAATCAGTGTATATAAATTACAGCTGGTCTTGTTACTTCTTATTAGCAAGAGCAAATTCTAGAGGATGTGGTTCGTGTTCACCCTGACAAGATTTTTACATCGTGTCTGTCTCTAAAGTAGGCTTCGGAGCTAAATAGTTTTGTATTTCTGTTCTTCCATGACGTAACTTGGCCCATCCGCTGAGTTCAGGCTGCGTCACAAGTTTAGCAGAAATTACTGTGAAGAGAGGAGGGTATGAATGATTAAAAGGAGCCTTGACCAGCTAAGCTGCAAAGGCATTTGACAAAAGAAGTCTATGTTGCTGTCACAGTAATTAATGTTGAAGAGCATTTTGGTGCCATGAATATTGTACTTAAGGAATTATATCAGCATGTTAAAAATGCATCACGAGAGGGCACATTTCATTTGACTTAGTTTCAAAAAGGAAGGACTAATAATACAAAGACATAAAACCCTGCCAGCAGGGAAAATCATCCTTTCTTCTCTCAGGTTGCTGTAACCAGATTCTTTCAATTACAGAAATCCTAACAATGTGCCCAGTTGTTAAATTTAAGCTTATCAAGATTCCAGCAATATTGTCTGGTATTGCCAACAACTTACTGGGTGTCTCAGATGGGTGCTCTCGACAGAAATAAAAGCTTTCCAAAAATTGCATGCTGAACCAAAGGTGTTTGACCACATCTTTTATACGGCTTCTAGCTCTGGTCTTCCAACCTCTCCACCTTGAGAAGGATCCATTAGACCTACAAATAAGTGGTATTAAAAAGGTGAAAAGGTTGCTTACAAATATAAAAAGGTTTTATTACAAGTGGACAATATCTGTGCTAGCAAATGAAATGGTCTGGGGCCCTGAGGACAGGCAGCCCAGCACAGCTTTCCCGTGTATAGCTAAACTCTTCTTCTGCAGCAAAAGAGGTGAGCCTGCTCCCCGCTGCCTCTTGACAATCCCTGTCTTGATCTGTACTGGGGAAGGTGTAGCGTCTTCACTACTGGAGAGTTTAGAGAAGAGGTTAAAAGATGTCAAGAATAGTTATGCTCTACTTGAGTCTGCCTTGGGACTGTGTCTCAGTATCTTCCTTCCAGCCCCAGTGCTTTCAGTTCTGTTAGTTTATAAATATACCACTTCTTGCCCTAAGATGTGCTACTATTTTTCTAGGCATTTTTCAAGTCTTACCTTTAACTCACTTCTGAAGTGGCTGCAGGAGGTGGTGAAGTAATCCTTGTTCGTAACAATCTTTGTACTGTATGTCTGCACATAATGTCCCTTGGGATCCAGCCCCAGTACTGGACGTGTACTAGACATGACTATTTTAGCCATCACTTTTCTGTTCAAGCTGTAGGTTGCTGCTCTGCTCTTCCTTTCATTTGATGGCGTCATCTGTCCTATTCTTCTTCCAGCTTTTTGTTTGTTTTGTGTTTGAGGAATGTTCCTTGGTTCTGAACTGAATAGAGAGGTCACTAATGGAAACCCTGTGTCCGAAGCACTGGGAAGTGAGAGAAAAACTCTACCCAGCTCTGAGGGACAGTGTTGGGTTGTTAGGATGTGTTATGAAATTGGCCTTCATTTCTGTGCCTGTGGCAAAAGAGATCACCTTGGAAGCACAGGGACAGAGACTACTCTACTCTGTGTGCTTGAGCTTTCTGCCTTGCTTTCCCAATGGCTCCTACCCTGAGCAGTTATTTGCACCAGGGTTTTACACTCAGCCCATCAGGCTATCGATCTTCAGAGGGCAAAGATCAGCAGCCTTCTGCTCCAGTATTGCAAAGGGAGAGGAGAGGAAAGGGCGAGTGGTACCAGGGGACAAAGCTGCCATCTGGGGACTGAGGTCCCAAGAGAATACGTGTTCCAGCTGAGCTTTGTGCTCTTCCCCACTAAGTGTTAGATGCTAAGTCTGATTAATACAGCCTTCTCTCGCTTTGTCATTGAAACCTTTGGTGTTGTCTAAATTCAGGAAAAACATGTTTCTTTTACCAACAAATTGATTTGATTTTCTTTGATAAATTATGAGTTATCACAAAAGAAGAAGCACTTTGTGTGCCTGGTGACAACTTCCTTTGAGGTACAGCATATTAATCTGTATATCGCATTTGCTTTGAAGTCAGAAGAAAATCCTGAACCGTGATGTGTGTGCATGAAAAGGAGACAGACGGCAAGCTCAGTTCTGTTCTGGTATATCCGTGTAAATCCGGATCAATGCCAAGGCCACAACAGAGATAAGGATTGGGCCCAGCATGTTATGTCCATGCATATCCTATGCTTGGTAGAAAGCAAGAGACAGGAAAGAGAGAAGTGAAAATTCCCCATTTGAGCTGTATGTCATCTCCTCAGTGAAAGATGCGTTGACCGGAGGATGATCTTGTGCATTAAAGGTAATATGGTGTATCTGTATAGAACAGCTTAAAGTGAACTAGATATAAAAAAAGTCAAAGGAAGCAGTTATGGCGGTAAATATCAGTGTGACACAGACAAAATAACTCAGAATGCTTTTTACTGACACAGCGGCAGCAAGATGTAGAGCCTGTTTCTCCACTTGTACCAGTTTTACAGCCACATCACTCACAGGATGGCAACAGAATAATCCTTGATTTGTGCTGGTTCAAGAGGGTCAAGCAGTTACCCAAACTTCTTAGTCCACCCCTCTCATATCCTTCTGCCATAATATAGCTTCTTCCTTCCCAAAGCTGCCATTGCTAAAGCCCGTGGGCCTCCTGCTCTGACAGCTCCGGTGCTGCAGGGCTGGCTGGCTGCTCAAAGGTCTGTGTTAGCAGCCCTGAGAAAGGAGTCAGACCCCACGTGTAGTCGTCAGCACTGCATTTGCAAAAATCAAAGGCTGAATATAATTCTGTGGTCCATAGAAACCTAAGTGAAGGAAGTGTTGCAGTGGAAGGGAGATGTCTTCTTATCCGTTGTTCATCATTCACCACTTTTCTTGCTCTGATCTCCTCTTACTCTTACTCCTTTGGCCAAAGTATGGACCTAAACATTACCCTTTGATTTGAGTATGTTACAATTTGGCTTGCAATTTTTACTTCCTTGGTGTGTCTGAGCACACCTTGGCAAAGGAAAGCTGCTGGGTGGGAGGAGGTTAATGTGGAGAGGCTAACGGGACAGGAAAGGCAATCACAGGCATCTGTGCTTGGATAGCATGGGAAAACCACAGAATAAAATAAAGAGGTGGTGAAATCATTGGAAAGGACTGGTTTTGTTATCGTCATTGTTGGAGCCTGTACCACAGCCTGTAACGCCCAAAACCACAGAAGCAGCTGGTCCACTTCTAGTGAGAGAGCTCCCTGCATTCAGTGTGGTGGAGTCACTCTCTGCAACGGATGGAGACATTGTACCCTCCCTCAGCAGAGGATCACTGAGGCTGGAAAGTCGCTCTGGAGACCACCTAGTCCAACCACCCTGTTCAGAGTAGGATGGGCAAGAGCAGGTTGCCCAGGACCTTTTCTGGCTGAGGTTTTAATATCTGCAAAGGATGCCATGCATTCTCTCTGGGCAACCTTCAGTGTTTGGCCATCCTCACTGTAAAAAAGTTTTTATTGAATATAAACGAAACTGTCTGTATTGCAATTTATGCCCATTCCCTCTTGTCCTATCACTGCATAGCAGTGAGAAGAATCTGGCTTCATCTTCTTTACACACTCTGTTAGGTCTTGATGCATGTTGATGATGTCCCCCTAAACCTCCTCTTCTCCAAGTTAAACAGTCACAGCTCTTGCAGATTCTCAGTATGCTCCAATTCCTTAAGCATCTTTGTGGCCTTTCAGTGGATTCATTCCAGTATGCCCATGTCCTTCTCGTACAGGGGAGCCCAGAATTGGGCCCAGCACTCCAGATATGTCTCAGTGGTGTTAAGCAGAGGGGATGGATCAACTCCCTCTATGTCCTGGTAATGCTCCTCCTAACGCAGCTCAGGAGGCTGTTGGCTTTCTTTGCAGCAATGGCACGTTGCTGTCTCATGTTTGAGTTGGACACTCAGGCCTTTTCTGCAAAGCTGTTTTCCAGAGAGTTGTCCCTCTGTACTTATTGGTGCAGGAGTCTGTCCCTCCCTAGGTGCAGGAGCTAGCATTTCCCCTTGCTGAACTTCATGAGATTCCTGTTGGGCTACTTCTTTAGCCTGTTGAGGTCCCTCTAAATGGCAGCATGACTATCAGATACCCCTCCCAGTGTTCCACCATCTGCAAACTTCCTGAGAGTGTCACTGTCCAGGCAATTAGGCAAGATGTTGGAGAGTATCAGCTCTAGTATTGACCCCTGGTATACACCACTACTGACTGTCCTCCAGCTGCATTTTGTGCTGCTGCTCACCCCTTGAGTTTGGCAGCTCAGCCAGTTTTCAGTCTACCTCACTGTCTGCTTATCTAGCCTGTACTTCATCACTTTGTCTATGAGGATGAGAGACACTGTCATAAGCCTTGTTAAAATGTAGATAAACAATATCCACCAAATGTTCTCCCCTCATCTGCCGAGCTAGTGACCTTGTCATAAAAGGCTATAAGGCTGATCAGGCATGAGTTCACCTTCAGAATTCTGTGCTGACCACTCCCAGTCACTACCTTGTTCCTCATGTATTTTTGGAAAAGGCTTCCAGGAAGATCTGCTCCATCATTATCCTGATGATCAAGGTAAGCCTGGCTGATCTGTAGTTCCCTGATCCTCCTTCTTGCCCTTCTTGACGACTATAGTGACATTTGCTTTCTTCTGATTCTCAAGAACTGCTCATAGTTGCCATGATCTTTCAAAAATAATTGAGAGTGGCTTCATGGTGCCATTGGCCCTGTACTTCAGCACTCATGGGTGTATCCCACGAGGTCTCATGGTCTTCTGTATATTCAGCTTTTCAAAATGTTCCCCATCCTACTGTACCAAGGCAAATCTCTTTGCTCCATACTTTGACACAGGTCTCAGCATCCTGGGATTCCTGAAGGCAAGCCTTATCAGTAAAGACAAGTAAAAAGCAATACAACAACATCCAGCAACAAATAACAAGGCAGACTCGCATCTTTTTAACTTGTCAATAACTACAAGAAATCGTGTATAAACTGAGATGAAACTATGTTGCATGTAGAGACCAATCTGAAGAAGATAACTAGTGCAGCTCAGTCCTTCCAGCGTTCATGTGATTGCCAAATAAATGCTTTTTTACTAGAATACCAGCCTCTTTGACCTACCAAGAATATTACAACTACTAATGCCGCAGTTTAGTCTTGTGCATTTTCCTTACAAGCCTATAAATACTGTGCAGTCTTGCCTATAAATACTGTCGAGTCTTACTTACACAGAAGGCATTTGCGGTCTTCAAACAGTTTCCCTTCAGACATATCTCGCTGTAGCATTTGAGGTGCTTCTCAGCATGTGATAGTAAGTGAAACAATTGGGATGGTGTTAGATCTATCTCAACAATTTTATTTTTTTTTTGGCGCATGCTCGGTGACAGCGATTGCATCTGCACCATCTTTGGCTTTTCTTACAAAACAAAAGAAAGATTCATTTTTTGGGGGGGTGGAGGGAGGGTGAGAGGGGAAAGAATTGTTTCTGAATCTTATCAAGGAATAACACAAAGTACATCTTACGAAAGAAGAGGCACACCATGCCTTTTTTTTCCCCACTGGCCTAGTGCCTAAGGGAAATATTCACTGGCAAATCTAAAACTTGTTCAAAACCCTTTGGAGAAGCAGACTATTATTAAATTATTTATTTTATCTTTGAAGTGTTTCCATTTTTATACTGTTAAGGATTTCTCTGTAAAAGCCGGGATGCCTGAGAATATTTGGCCTGTAGTGATCTTTGAAACATAAGCCTCTTTTCTTTCTCTCTGCTTTTTCTTCTCCCCTACTCTCTCCCTCCCAGATTCTTCCCCAAATGAATGAAGATCTGTCTGATGCAGAGGGGTTGTACTCATTGGGGAAATTTAAGGAGATTTTTAGTAGCTGGAAACTAGACCCTGGTTTACACTGCTTAATTTTTTTTAATTTTTTTTTTTAAGAGAAACAAACCTGGCAGAATCAGAAAGGGTGGGAGAAATATTCAAATGCTCTCAAGCGCTTATTAAAATCTTATGTAATTAAATGTTAAGATCATGCCTGTAGCAGTATCTTTTGAAATAACTGTACTAGCTGGGCCTTCTGAAACCAGCACAGGAAAGTAATTCATTTGCAAGGTTATTGGCCATTCAGGCATATGCCTTGGGGACCCAATTTAATGGGAGAACTCCCATTGAATTTCGTGGGCTTGGACAGGGACTGAGGAGAGCCCTGCTGTTGCTTCCCAACATGGTCCTTGGAGGCTCAGAGGTCAAAAATATTGCAGAACCAGATGAGGAGCACAACGCTTCGTGTTGGGGTGCAGTGGGGGTGTGACCCTGACAGGGGTGGCGACAGAACTAGCAGGGCTGAGCCCTCTGCGGGTGGTGGATGTGGTACTTCTGGCAGCAGGAGATGAGCTACTTGGAGGCACAGGGACCATCACTGTCTCTGCAGGATTTCTTAATGCATAGCAGAAAGAGGAGACACAACACACAGGCTAGAATGTGAGCCTGGTAGAGCGTGTCTTTTAGAACAGCCTCGTAGAGTTTCCCTTTCCAGTGGTGGCTTCCACAAGGAAAATAACTATTAATGCTACTTCAGGCTCAGTGAGCAGAAAGGGTCTGAGTGTTGGGGAAAATGGATGCAGAGGTGCAGCCTGGGCACCGCGAGCATCTACGTGTCAGCGGCTCCATCCCTCAGTGTGGGAAGTCCCACACTAAGAGGGTGAGTTGTGTGGAGTTGCATGTGTGGAGGGGTTAGATAGCAAAAAGGATGGGTTCTCCCATCAGTGGGGTTAGGACCATGTCTGTAAGGGAGTGTTTCTATGCTGCTCAGCAGCGTAGTGGAGTTAGGACAGTGGCAAGGGGAGGGGCAGGGCAGGTCCCAGTGGGAAGGGGCTGATGAGGCTGTTGGTGCAGCTTCCTAGAGTGGATAATACATCAGCTGGTACCAGCTCATAATGCTTGATGATCTTCATGGGGAAATCCTAGCTCCCAGGATTACTGGTAGTGAGATGTTTTCCCTTTTAGCTATCTCTCTGATTGAAGGGCAGAGCTAAAATTCACTGAAAGCCTGTACACAATGCTCCATTTATATTGCTGAACTTTATTCCACCAGAGAGGGCTTCTGTGATGGTCTGGTTTGTCTTGTGCAACCTCCTTCTTGCTGTCTTAACTGCACGATGATTAGGCAAATGAGTCTGTTCTTTCCTGTAAGTAATGAGCACCTTCACTCTTTAGTGCAGTCTGGGTCGCAGTGGATCATCTCACACTTTTTCACTCGACATATTGCCTGTCATTAGAAATCTGCTCATCTTTCCTTCATTTCTAAGGCCAGTTAAGTGCACATGGCTGCAAATGCCTTCGGGTGCTGCCTCTGCTCCCACACCTCTCCTTTTACAAAATGTTTGAAGCTTAACATGATGAAAGTGCATCTTGTGAAGACTCTGCTGCCACAAATTTAAAACCACGCTTCCATGTTCTGTCGTGTCAGGTCTGTGCAATGCCAGATCAGCCACCTCTACAGACCTGAGTCTGGGTAACCACACATCCACACTTCCATGAGCTGACAGGAATGGAACAGGACCGAAATTATGATCCCAGTTGTGGGAAGACTTAGACATTGGATCTGGCAGAACAATTCGTGATATGGGGTGAATCTGTGAATAGTTCTGAACAACCAGTAAGCCTCAACCAGGGTGACCCCTTATGCCAAGTGGTCTTACAGATCCAGCTCTTTGATCCCAAAGCCAGAAGTGGTGTGCCATCAAACCATGGCTTAATCTTGCTGCAGGATCCATATTATGATGAGAAACCTAAGTCTATAATGCCAGGCTGTCCACTTTATAATTTTTTTTGTGAAATAAATTGAGTGCAAATAATGGTTGTGAGACCCAAAAGCAGTATCAAAATATTAATAACTGAGAGGTTTGTGTTATTCTGGGTAGCGAGGACAACAGGTCAGCTTGTGGTTTCAGGAAAATCAGTGGAAGCCAGTGAAGCTACATTTTACCCCTCAAAAAGGCCAAGTTTGGAAGGGCCCCACTAAAACTGAAGGAATTGTGTGTGTCTGGGAGTGTCCCTGAGGCAACTGCTTCTGCTAGACTGGAGGATTTGCAGAACAAGGAGAGAAGGAAAGTCATTTTCCTTGTGTACAACATAAAAATCAGATCCAATAAACAACATTATTTTTATGTCCCCAGAGTAACACTGGGGTTTTTTTCAGGCTTTTAACATTTTCATCTACTTCTTGCAAAGCCCTACACTCTAGCTCCCTCTTAGCAGATGGAAATTGGAGGAAAAAAAAAAAAAAAAAGATTGTATGCGCTGGCATATCCATATGGCATTCAAGTGAGAAATCACTTGGAACATGGGGTCTCGTGTGGGGTCACAGCCTCCATACGTTCTTTGATGGGTGCAAAGGGTCCAGAAACTTGTTGCTGCTGTAACAGCGGGGGAATGGGGTTGGTATAGCACAGGCTGAAAATCCCTGACAGAGAAGGAGAGGAAGATGAGAGATATGACCAACTCCCAAGGTGTTTAGCTACCTATCTGCCCCTGCAATCTCAGGCACGCTTGAGAAGCCAGGCCTGAGTGCTTTTGAATGATTCGCAGCCTCTTGCTGTAAAACAATAATTACATCAGAGCAAATATATGCCAGCTTTATCACATCGCAATGAACTCCGTCTGAGTGAAACCCTCTCCAGCACGGAGGATCTGCACGTCGCGTGGGGAGGGTTCAAGTGATGCGGGAGCCTCGTGTGGGTTTTGTCTCTTACTAGAAGGACGTGTGAGGTCTGCACGTGTTACAGCAGGAGCATGAGCGGGTAAAAGGGACATTCCTGCATCGTTCTGAGTGGCTTAGTGGTCTGCTCAAGACGTCTGAGCAGCTACTCGAATGCCAAAGACTGACTTTGAGCAAGGTCTTTTCTCTTATCCACTTGCAATATTTAAACCTGTTCTGGCATCATCTGGTACATCCATCTTTGGCTTTTCATTGATTTCGGCAGGTTTGGCATCAGCCCTGTGTACATGCATATCTGTCTCTGTAATTCTTGTAGCTGTTTACATATCTGTCTTAAGTATTTGTTTTTCCTAGTACCCATCACTGCAATATATAAGGCAGGAATCATCCTCCACAATGCCAATTTCTTTTGGCTTCTTTCCTGTGTGTGTTTGGCTTTGCACTTTTCCTCTAAAGTCATATCTGGGATTCTCAGTTCTACAATGTTGCTCTAACTCGACTCAACTGAAGGGTCTATCGCCAGCTTCAATGGGAGAAGCTTCAGAGCAGGGCTGAGTTTTTCTGGATATCCTGCCCTACAAGTACAGCAGAAATAGGTTGGAGTTACAGGGTACCCTCCAACAAACACAAGGAAGTGGACCATGACTTTCTCAAAAAATCAGAAGGGCTTCAGAGACCTTGCGGATCCTTTTGCACCTGGCCAGGCTTAAATGTCAGTTGCTGAATCTCTACTTGGAAGTTAAAATAGTTGAGATGGATGCATTTTTTGAGAAGAGAATATCGCATACAAAAAGAAAAGTAACTGTGTTCCAAACTTTATTCAGAATCATATCCACAGCCCCAAATTCTCATGTATATAAGTAAGTCCAGGGAACAACAAATTTGTTCATATTCAGAACAGGAGGAGGCTGCACAGAAGACAGGGAACAGCAGCACTTGCAGATCTCAGGATCCTCCAAGGCTGGCTCTGGTTTAGCTCATGTTCAGCCTTTTGCCAGCCAATTGCTGTGATCCTTCACAAGCTCCTCCACACAAATGATGCTCCAATACCCACTGAAGTGATGGGGAGCCATGGCCTGAAATCCAACTCTGTGTAAGACTCTTATCTAACTGTTGCCAGCTAGAGACCTTATAGGAGCCTTCCAGTACTTACAGGGGGCCTGCAGGAAAGGTGGAGAGGGACTCTTCATCAGGGAGTATAGCGATAGGACAAGGGGTAGTGGTTTCAAACTGAAAGAGGGTAGATTTACATTATATATTAGGAAGAAGTTCTTCACTATGAGGGTAGAAAGACACTGGAACAGGTTGTGGAAGTGTTTGAGGTCAGGTTCGACGGGGCTTTGAGCAACCTGCTCTAGTGGGAGGTGTCCCTGCCCAAGGCAGGGGAGCTGGAACTAGATGATCTTTAAGGTCCCTTCTAACCCAAACTATTCTATGATTCAGCTCCAGGATGACAGATAGACATTAGCTTTGTACCCCTCAGAGCTCTTTCCCAAAAAGCTGCTAGTTCGTGTGCCCTTATATTAAAGACCAATCTTAGTTACAAGCTCTGACACGGACTTCTCATTAGTAACCACCTGTGAACTTCAACTGCTTCAGGTGAAGTCAGTTGTTACTTCTAATTTTTCAAAGGAAAGAGCCGTGTGGAATATCACCCTTCTCTTCATTTCTTTGCTTGTGCCTAACTGGCCCTTGGAGAGCCTTCTAAGAGATGTGCACCCGTAAGGATGTCTTCTTGTAGCAATGAAACAAAAGACAAACAAATCCAAATGCAGCTAACACTTGTTAATCTATTGGAAGTCCAAAGAGCCAGTCATTGTGTATGGACAGCTTTATACCAGGCATAAGTATTGCTTGGCATGGGTCCTTCTTTAATTGCATTATACAAACATAACAGAAAATTGACCCAAAGGGGGAAAACAATTTTATCCTTAGAACACTCTTCTGACTAAGTACAGAGCTTTTAATTAAATTCCCTACACAAAGTGACTGCCTGTCTCTCATGTTGAGCCTAATTGATATCAAAGCCATCCTTAAAATCAATATTTTTCTGGAAAAAAAGAGCAAATACCCTCTCCACCTCAACAGAATTCAATAAATAATTTGATAGTACTTGACTCCTAACTGTAATCTTTGTCTCATTTGAGCAGAATATAAAGTGAAAATTTGTCCCCATCGCCCCCCAGCATTCCCATTGCATCACAAATCAGGCGCCACAAAATGTCAGTATTCCTCCTCAGCAGGTCTGCTGTTTCCATTTATTTCAGTGAACCACGCTGAGCAAGGGAGGAATTCGAAATCTTCAAGTGGCAACACATTTATGCGGCTTTTGTTACCTATTTTATATTTTTCACTTATTTATGATTATGGTTGCAATTGGATCCCATTAGAAGTCTCAGTAAGATCAAAGGCTTGTTAGAGCAGGCAGTAGACAAACCCACACTCTTTCAAGCCTGCTCGGGAGGGTTTGCAGTACCCTTCACCTGCTGTAAACCCGTAAGCAGGCGCTTAACTCTACTCCTAAGAATAAAGGCGTGCAGGTCCCTACAAGACAGGGTCCTCCTTTGATAACACGAAAGCACAAATCAAAGGAACAGGCCTTGTTCATAACCTTTGCTTTCTAAACAATCTCCTTCATCTGCCCTTCTTGCTTTGCGCAGGAACCCTGTCAATCTCTCTTGTCAGTGCTGGCAAGAGAGTTGGTCCTTTTTTGCCAGGAGCAGCTTAGAAAATAAAGGAAAAGAGCAAGAACAAAAATGAGGCTAAATGTTAGGGTGGTTGTTTGGGTTTGGATTTTTGTTGTTGTTGGGTTTTTTTTTTTTCAATTATCCAGCCAGATTTAGTGAAGTGGGGCTCTGAAAGTCTCGTTACTGACCCGTCGAAAAGGTGTTCTAACCATAAGTCAAAGCAGAGTTATCATGTGCAGTCCTTTGGCATCGCTTGTTCCTGATAAAAGCAGGACTAATCTCTGCAGAGGCCACGCTAGCAAGGGAGCACGAACTTGAAAGCTCAGCCCTGATCTTCAGTTTCTGCTCTGTAATGCCTCTCTGTTGATATTGGCCCTTGGGGACTCTTGCTACAAGCACAATTTTCTTTCAAGAGCATATGCTAATTGTGGCATTAGGGGTGTATTTATGATCCCCGGCTCATGGTGGCAGGTAAGATTGGGAAGGAAGCGATACTGAATCTGCAGACAGATCGCACTCATAAAGCATGATTTTGTGCTTCCCATGCGCTGTGACACCCTGAAGCACAAGGGATTAGCATAAAGAGAAACCTGTCTCAGCGCCACTGGAATAAAAATTCATCCGCAATTTAGGTAGCTGAGCCAGCTCCACGGACCTCGCCGTGTATTTGTACACTGGGATAACGACTGGAGACCCAGTTTTTATAGGCAACCAGCAAAGCAGTCTGCTGTCCCAAGCTTTGGGAAAGAAGAAAGGCTTGGAAAAACTAGGGGCATGGAAAGACGGTGCTATTTATCACATTGTTCTTGGTCTTTTATTCCAAAATCATTTAGTCCTGAAAACTATTTCGCTTGCACAGTGGGCCAGTGCCCACACTTTCCTGGTGGCTGCAGAATGAGATAGCAGCTCACCAGCCCTCCTGAAAGGTCACCTTTTGGAGGGGTTTCTCATCAGATCCCACAATTCTTTTAAAGATTTGTCACCCGCTTTGGCAAAGGTATGTGGTCAGATCCCTGTGCGAGTGCGTGTACGCACACTGAATTCACATTCTCAGCTGGGCTTGCAGCTGGTTGTGGGGAACCGTGCACAGAAAGCCCTTGTAGATGGCACGTGTTCAAAGACACCACCAACTTCTCACCTAACATAAACTTGTTTCAGCTACACACAATGCAAATAAAATATTTAGCAGAGGCTGGCCGTACATCTGAACACCAAAGGAAAGTGAGACGGGCTGGAAATAAATATTGACTTGAAGGTGTCAAGGCTCAAGGCTGCTAAATGATCAGAGCCTGATTCTGCTCCCAGCTGCAATGGTGCAAATCTGAAATAACTCTGCTGATGTGCAAGCTACACCACCTCAAAACTGGTATGAGCCGCTGTCCAGTGGGGCTGAGCATTTTAACTCAGTCAGGAAGACCTAGACTTCCCTTCCTATTAATATTTATGCAGGACTCCTCAGGCGTCTTCAGAAGAGTCACCATAAAATTTCTGTTGCTGTAGGGAGGGCTCTGAAAGAACAATTTGCAGGCAGTTATTATCATTATTAGACATGGTAATTGAATTAGTGGTTATTTAATTATTATTATTAGTGTAATAAATAGTTCTTGCCCTCCTTGGTCCTGCAAAATGCAGCCTGAGGAAATCCCAGTAAGAGGGAAGAGCTCCATTTGGAGACAGCTATTAGAAAAACACCGCAGCGAAAGAGGAACCGGAGGAAATATCCACATTCACCCAGAAGGCAATTTCTGCACACTCTGAAATATTGCAGGAGATGACACTTCCAGAGGTGTATTTTGGTTTGGGGAGGAGTTACACCGGGAGCTAAAATTGTTGATTTATATGTATGAAAATATATTGGGTTTTTCTCCGTCAAATATATGGCATAGAGACCCCCAGTGTAACAGGTTCATTTTGCATGGAGGTGTTGCTTTACAAGAAACATTTATTTACTGATGGAGACTGTGTGGTGACAACACAGCCTGTGAGGCAGAGCAGGTGGAGAGAAGGGTCCATCTTGGCCAGTTTTTAACACGAGCCCAAGACATAAGTGTTTCCAACACAACACGCCAAAGCGACGCAGGGAGGTTTATCTCCTACCCAAGATAATGATGGAGCCATGTCACCATATGTGTGGTTAGTTTCCAGCAGCTCCTCACTTTTTCAGCACGAATGGAGGATGACAGATTGTCTATTAGACAAATTGCTCTTCTCTCGAAAGCAGCAGTCACAGTGGTATCCAAGTGCCTTCTTCATTCCCTCTTTGCTGAACGATTTCTGCACCATCATTCGAAGCTCTTTGCAATGAAAAGGTGGTTGGTGAGCAAGAATTACTTCTCCTTAGCTCCCAGTCAGCACTTCCCAAAGGCTGTGCCCGTACCAGCGATCACAACAAGCTGCATCTATCCTCTGATCTTGCCAACTGACACAGCCAGGCTGACACCCACCATGGACAAACCCTCTCCTTCTGAAAAAAACAGGGTGCCCACAGCCCAGCTGCCCTCTGAGAGCAGCCCTGAAGCCTCCAGCCAAATCCTCGCTGGGGAGGATGCTCAAGGGGACAGTGCCATCACCTCCTGGCCCATTGTGCTCACTGTGAAACAGGTGTCAGGGGGGGGTTCTTCAGGCAGAGTCAGTTGATTCCCTGACCTTGGGGCTGCTCCCAGGAATGCCTCCAAAGAAACAGATCCATCAGCACTGTGGGAAGGAGCTGGGGAATTGATGTCCTTGGGGGAAGCCTTTGGGATTGCCTCAGACAACAAATTCTGTAGTTGCCTTGGACGCAAAAAAATGGAAGACAAATATGCTCTGTAAAAGCATCGTGTCCCTGGGCACGCTTTGCTGGAGATTAACTTTTTTTCACCATGTTTGCAGCTTTCAGAGACAAGTGATGATTCCCGTTGCAAGCTCAAATTTTTAAGGCATTTCTGATATTAAAGACTCATCTCAGTTATTGGTTGAACCCTGAGTTCCCAGTGGTCATTACCTAAGGATACTGTGTGCAAGGTTACTTCCAGCTGCTGACGACAACTGGTTTGTAAAGAAGCACCCTGTTGGCCTACCCTCCTTGGAGGACAAACCCATGGATCCCATCAGCCAGATGTTCTCAGGGGTCCAGTATTACACGTTACCCTCTGTTCATCTGCATGCGCTTTCACCTTGCATCATCCACCTTCCAGCACATCCTCCGGGCACCACCTGAATCACAGATCTAATTCTTGTGTTTACTCTTCAGCTATCACTTGTGTCCTTCTCTTTGCTTCCTCCTTAAACTCCTGCTGCTGCTCTCTCTCTCTCCAGGACATCACTATGGATAGTGCATTGCCCTCTAATGGATAGATTTCAAACTGAGCTCCTTGACCCACCAGAACTGTAGTAGGATCCCTTGACCCACTGATGAGGCAGGAGACTCGATATCCACATACAGGTCACTTTCTATTCCCCTCTTCCCTAAAATAAAAATAAAATACATTTTTATTTTTTTATAGGATATATATCAGACTGACTGTTGCAGCTATCTTTAAGAAGAGACAGAAGAAATCTGTGCCAGTATGAACCCTGATTCCTTCATGTCCATGAATGCTTTAATTGGCTTCAGAGTTAGGAGAGCATTAACAAAGCTGATTTCTGTGATTCCACGCATCTGGATTTCAGGGAGGGGTTTTTTTTAGCTTGCCTAATCCTGCTTAAAGTCTTAAGATTTATTTGTATGTTTATAAGATGCTGCTTTTCTCATTATATGTACATTATAGTCACTATTAAAATAATACAAAGAAAAGAAAAAAACAGAATGGACTTGCAAGCAGCTGATAATTAATTACAGAGAACTTTTGAAAGGGTGGCTTAGCATCTTAAGCAATTCTTTTCTCTGCCAGATACATGGGCTTGTTTTATAAACTACAATCAATCTGCCATTGGGGGGAAAACTGCAAAATGAACTTAGTCATCTGAGCTCATTTTCAGTTCCAAAAACCGAAAAGCTTTGGAGTATAAAGTACCCTTTTCTTTTAATGTCAGTAAATAAGTTGATCTGTTTATATGGTTTTCAATACAAGTAAACTGCTTGCCATTTACACAAGTTCAATCAGCTGTGAAAATTGACATTTTTAACCATAAAATCAGACTTCATCCTACCATGATATTAAATATTAAGGAATCATTTAAAGGACAGTATACATTTCAGAAACCTGCCTGGAGAGACGAATGCCAATTTCTGCCATTCACAAATAACATACAAAAAAAACCAGCCCCTTGGCTTGGGGCCTGCCGCTCTGTAAAAGCCACTTTACAGACTTATTCTAACATGGTAAATCATCACATTCAGCCCTTGCATGGCAAAAAAAAAAAAAAAAAATCATCCTTGAGAAGGACTGCCAGTGAGGATGGATGGGAAAAGGGCATCGTATGTTGATGCTCTCCCTGGTGACAGCATATCCGGGGATGTGGGAGGCTGTAGCGGGGCTCAGCATCCTCTGGTCCCTGGAGCCTGGGGCTTTGTGAGCCTGGGAGGTGTCTGCTGGGCTGAATCCTGCCCGTGGAGGCGAGTGGTGGGACTTCCACTCCCCTTGCTCATAGGCGTGGCTTCGCTTGCAAGTGGCATTTAGGAATGGGACATTCTGCTACCATCGAGATTTCAGGAGGTCTGCACGTACTCCTCTGGCCTCTGCCTTCTGTTGTTTTTTGGGTGTGTTTTTTTTCTTTCCCTTCTTTTTTTTTTTTCCAATTTCAGGAACAAAACAAAACAACCTCGAGCTGACCTGGCTTAAAACTGACACAGCTCTTCAGAGCTCAACCACCCCCCCTCCCTGCCTTCCATGTTTTGCCTGTGCCAAAGGGGTCTCATTGTGTAAGGGCTTTCCTTCTGAATAGGACAAAGCAAAACAGTGAAGCAGTGGGATTACTGGGCTGCTGAAGGGAGACAATGGGGAAACAAAACTCAGGCTGGAGAGACATTTATTTTTCGGAGGGGCATGACTGCCCTTACACAATCCCTTTTAAAGCGCTGTGAAGTTTCTCTAACACAATCCAGTCCTGCAGCGAGGCAGAAATCCAGAGCAGATGAAACCTTTTCATTCCATCTTTAATTTAAAAAATGTGCACCCAATACCATAAACTGCAGGGGTGTTAAGGTATATGAAGATCTAACAACAGGCTTCAGAGTTTTTCTGCTTGAGCACCTCTGGACATTTGAAGCACCAAATGATGATAGCAGTCAGTGTTTTCTGGGCTGACTAGCCGGTGTGGAAATTTGAGTGGATGCAGGATTCAGTGATCCACTGCTTGCTGACCATGCAGATCTTTGTCCTTCCCTGTCCCATACTGGCTCACTTTTGGCTTCCTACCTGAATTTTACCTTTAATTTTATTCCAAATGGCCCAATCTTTTCTGCTTGGGGGCAAGGAGAAGAGGCAGCCCTCTCCTCATGGCTGTGGTAGTGGTCTGCATTCCCAGTGGGGTGCAATTGAAAAGAGGGTGTTAATTCTGGGGCTGCTGGTAGGGTCCGGGTTTGCTCCTTGTTGGGTATTCAGGCTGTGACTATGGTTCTTTCCCCTACAGAATGTTTTTTTTCCAGCCCCTCCAATGCTGAAAGTTGACCTTACCCATACAGGTCTACTCAATGCTGCCCCAGTTGTCACAAAAGCTGAGTATGAGCCCCCCAGATCAGCCCAAGGAACTAATTTCCTCTTCACTTCTGACATGCCAAGCTGTGACTCTCTCCCTGCCTGGGGCATAACGGGAAAAATGCTGGAGAGAGAGCACTAGTGGATCCCGTGGGGTTGCTTGCTATAGGGCTAGCTCTTGGCACTCCCTGGTTCCCCTACAAAGGCATGTGGGATGAGGAGACTCTAGTCCCATCATAAGTAAACAAATGCACTGGGTTAAATTTTTTAAATGGAGTCATAAATAAAGAACTACCATTGGAGAAGTCCCTAAAGACACTGTTTTTGCTAGGGTTTTTTTTTAATGTTGGCAGCTTCAGCAACTTTTACAGAGATGTCAGAGTAAATAGCCTGGGATCCTGCAGCATCTTATAAGAGTCTTTAACAACAAGAAGATTTTTACGCTTTTATATTAGACGGGTTCCTAATAGACATTCTGTTCATGTCTTCTTATTTTATGTAGTGTAGAAAAAAAAATAATAATCCCTGTCTGCAGCGTATCTTAAAATGCACATCTTTAGCAATTTCTGACTTAAGGAAGAAAGAATTAGATGCCTTTTGAAGAGCAGACGATCAGGGTTTTCTGGGATTTGGAACATCCCATAGCTTTTGCACCAGCCATAAAAGGGGAGGGAGGGGAAGAAATGTTTATTCTGTTTAACCTAAGAAACAGAAATTTGAGTGAGACTTAATCACACTATGCAGGTAAATTTCCTGATACGCTATTAGAAGGCTCTTTCATCTTGTAGATTAAAGGCTACCTGGGGAAGCTGTTGCACAATGAGGTAAAGGGTTCATTAACTCTCCTGGCTCAGTAACTACAAGGTGAGCCATTTCACTTTCAAAGTGGAGTAAATTTTCTCTCATGAGGAGAGTTACTACAAGAAGTGTTAGTATACAGTGTGCTATATGTTCACAACTTGCATTTTGGATAGGGTTGATTTAGCCCCACAGAAGAGGTCAAAACCATGATGAGATACAGTAGCTGAAAGCTGAATCTCCCAAAATTCAACCTAAAAATAAGCATAGACTCCTAACCATCGGCATTTTTAGCTCCTGGAACAACTTACCTAAATTCCCCATCATCTGACAGCTTTAAATCAAGTCTGGATGTGTTCCTAGAAAATACATTCTAAATCAGCTGAAAGTCAAGAGCCTGATGCATGATTCCTATAGGGAGGGTCTCCAGCCTACATTATGAGAGAGGTGAGTCCAAGTGAGCAGAATGGTCTTGGAGCTGCTGAAGCCAATGAACAACATGTTCCACACCACTCTCAACCAACTGTATCTGCCTTTAATAAGTGAGTGCCTTTAATAAATCATGATTTTTCTCTTTCTGTATCAATAATTTTTTTCAGTTCTGGAGCTTTCACAAATGGAATGCTAAAGGGACCCAAAACCTTCACCCACAGTTGAAGTGCAAACACAATGACAGAGTTTTAAAACATGGAGCCAATTTTATTAAACTCTTCTTTCTTCCTCATGCCTGGAGCTCATTCCTAAAACCTTCAACTCTGTACTTTTCTAAGACTACTTCCAGGGTAACCGATATGGTGAAGTCCACCAAAATTATCTTTGGAGTTGCAGATGTCCACTTCACACGGCCACCAGATACAGTGAGAGGAGGGTAATAAGCCTTTGTAAAGAGTGATTCTCCTGACCAATGTTAGGGTGAGGTGAAGAGTGCCCCAGACTCTCTCAGTTCTACCATCTGTGTTGGCAGTGAGCATAGCAGGACCTGAAGGTGATGAACTTGGATTGATTTAGAGCCAAGACAATGTTCTTTGTATCTTGAAACAATCTCCAGAGGTGAATATAGTGCAGCAAGGTGGAAGGGGGAGGTGATGATGGCAGTTTTTTATTAGACCTACTGATACCTCTAGTGGAAACCCCAGATAAGCTTCTCAGAGTTGTGTTCCTTCACCAGGCCTGGCAAGAAAACATAAGCTCCAAGGTAAATACAGATTAGCTGCAACTGCTAATCCAATTCTCTGCACAGATCCAGTTTGAGGGCTAGGTGCTGAGGGCTGTCAAGAGATGCTCACTGCCTAGAAACACAGTTCCCTGCAGCTGCAAGATCTGTTCTGGGTGTGTGCACGGGCAACTCAAGCCTGGCTAACACAGACTCACCAAATCACAGAATCACTGAAGGGGGAGGAAGGGTCCTCAAAAGATCATCTAGTCCAACTCCCCTGCTGAAGCAGGATCACCTCGAGCAGGTCACACAGGAACACGTCCAGGTGGGTTTTGAATGTCTCCAGAGAAGGAGACTCAACAACCTCTCTGGGCAGTCTGTGCCAGGGCTTACCCAAGTACCAGCTACCTCCAGTCCTCTCTGAAAACTGGCTTTCTCTTTTCCTTTGCATGTCTGTAAACCACCATCAGAAGCTCAATATTTCCTCTAGACAGACAACCTGCTAGTTCCATGACTGTTTTTGATCTACATACTTTTTCAACATTGCTCACATGGATCTCTAGTCTCTTTATTTCAGACTGGTATCAAATCAGTATGAACTCATGATGGAGATACAACACTTCACAATGGGGCAGGAATCATTCAAGCTACAATTGTGTCTGGGTTTGCTGCAAAAGTATGTCTTTTGTATTGTCTCTATGCTGATAACCCTGGAGACTTGGTTAAGGTGGAGTGGAAGTTTGGAAGGGTAAAGAGTGTCTGTACCAAATCTAGGGATGTGACTAGAATGAAGACGGAAGCCTGATTAGCCTCAGCGAATCACCATGCTCCTGTGGGTACTGTAAGCTTGATTGAAACTAGTGCAGCAACGTGATATGGCACAACCACAGTGTGGTCAAGACAGACTTAGATGACCTTTAAAGGTCTCTACCAACCCAACACTTTCTATGATTCCATGATTCTATTCAGAAGTAGATCAGGAACCTCACATTACAGAATATGTCCATACTATGGTGTTTATAGACTATCTAAAGAGGACTAAAACTGGGCCAAAGTAATGTCATCCTAGAAATCAGGATAATTTCTTAACAAGAAAATCTCTTCCACTATGGAATGATTTCCAGTGGTAGCTCTGTTGCCTGGGACATTTAGATCTAGATCTGGAAACAAGGAAAATCGGTAATAGGATATGGCCATCCAAAAGGCATCATCCAGCTCCACTTTCATTGAAACCATGAATGGAAAAACAGTTATGGATTTGCCATTCCGAGTAATTCTGAGGCCATTCCTGGCAGATGGCACCAGACCTGATCTACAAGACTCTACAGAGACACCACCTTCCCTAATCCGCTAGTTTATGACTGCTACCAGCTGAGCCACATTTCTTAAGCAAAGTGAATGAAGTTGTTCAAATCTTCTGCTGAACCACGAGAGAGGCAATGTTCCACCAGGATGTAACAAGAGATGCTTTAGATTTTTCTGTGCACATCTGTCTGGGTCCTGCTACTATGGCATCCGAGGGCGCTTCGGTGTTAAGACAGTTTTTTATGCAAACAGCAGGGTAATAGTCAGGTTTTATTAAGTATTTCTAAAATCTCTGCAGACAAATTTAATTCTTTAGTGCACAAAGCTTCAAGAATTACCTTGGTGGTTATTGTGTCTTTGAAGCGCAGAACAGCCTGGATACCAAATGCCAAAGGCAAGTACCAACTGGAAGTAGATGGAATTAGAGTTGCTTAGTTATGTGGAGATGTGAAGTGAGGCTGGGTTCAGACAAGGACCTTCTTGTTGTCGGATTGTGGTTTTCTTGTTTACACTGTTCTGAACTACTTCTTTCTGATCCAACAAATCTATTGTAGGTAAGCCACATGTGTGATTGCTTATATTAACTGGTAAAAACAGAACTGAGAGAGTTCAGCAGTAACTGAAAGCACTGGTAGCCCTTCACTACTTCTAGAATTTCTGTATCTCTGGGGACCCATCTTACTTTCCCTGGTCAAGGCAATTTTTGTATATCTTGGTCCTAGAAGCTACAGTTTGCAGATCACAGCAGCTCCAGCTGGTCTATAAAAACACAGATCTTCTTAAAACAGAGAAAGGTCTTTGAAGAAAGCAGAAGCAAATAGGCTGACTTCCTGATTTGTCTCCCTTCTGTTTATCAGGACCCACACCCTGTCTCATTCCTTTTATGCTCTTTATACATCAAATAGCTGAATAGCTACTGTGAGTAAATCTGTCATTATGGCCTTACTTAGCATTCAGACCAACTTTCCTGTTGGATGCAACTTGTGGGATCCTAACTTTGCAGACCTAAGACGACTTCTTTAATTTGTGTTAATAGGAACAGCCTGTGCATTTTCAAATGTTGCAGTGAAACAATCCCATCTGTACTTGGGAGTCCATAGCAGGCTGACTTACAGTTGCCTTTTTGCAGTAATTATGGAATTTCTTTGGAAGGAAGCATTTCGACCGAGCTAAATCTCAGTCCTCTCAGCTTTTGGCTTCCTCACAAGATGAGGTTTGTAAACCCAGTGAAAAACTCTGCGTTTTGCACTTTAATGATCTCTAGGAAGACTGGCCACTTAGTGACAGCATCTCCTACTTTCTTGGAAACATCTCCAGCCTCCTATGCTTCAAAATCCTTCATGAGCTTCCAAAGTGGCAGGAAGATATTTTTACCTCTATCCTTTCCCTGACTTTCAGGAATTTTGTTTTTTTTCATTAGTACAGCAAAGATCCAGAGAAGACTGGTCACATCTTCCAATATGAGCTTTGCTCATCCTCCTGATAATGAAATATGCCATTGTTTGGTTTCTCCCTACATAGCATTTTTGGCCATAGGTGAGATACAATGAAGCCTTCATCAACATGAACAACTAAAATAAAACTCCCCTGATGCTTATTTGTACTGTAATTTGAAAGTATAGGTGAAGATTTTTTTACAAACTGTATTTCCAAGGATCTGGGTCTGAGGTCTGAATAGAGGTTGATAAGGGTTTTCCAAATGCCAATCTCCTCCTCCTGTCACTAGTTAAGAGTTACTTAGTATTTCTGAAAAATCAGATCCATTGCTAAAATGTGCTGCCAGACAGAATTTGGTACCTATTGTAAAAGTTCATTAGACTGAAGCCAAAAAAAATCCCTGTCTGGTTTGGTGCAAAGCTCTTTTCCCCCTGAGTGCCTTTGGCTATGAATTCTGCATATTCTAATTTTAAAGTATCATTCATTTTCTATTTGGTGATAAATGCTTTCCTGTGTAAGAGTCTTTTGATTGCTCTGCTAATTAAAGTGGATAGTTTCCTTTTATGTTAGGTGACTGGGCTTCTGGGTAACTGCAGCTTGCAGGGAACAGCCAAGGTTACCTGGTAGTGTTTATTGCCTTCATTCTCATCACCAATGGGTACATGTTCTGGAGCTCCAAATTCTCAGTAAGGAAATGAATTAAGAAAATGAGGAATTTGTAATTTTTTTATGCTTTTTGGTCACCCTTTCCTAGGAATTGTTTTTGATCCATTTGCTCCTCCAGTTTCATTACACTGTGAGAAAATTTTGATGACTTAAAAGGCACAGAAAAAAATAAGTAGAAATGGAAATTCCGTGTTGTCTGGTGTTTTCCTTTCTGAGCCTTTTTTTGATCAGCATAGATATTTGCGATAGTGGCACATGAATGTGTGCCAGGAAACTCACTCTTTTTGCGAATGCTATTTTCATTGCCAAATGACACTGTGCCTTCACTTCTGCAAAAATACCTTGATCTGCACTGCCCTGGGTGAGTGCAGGGCACTTGATCTGACATATTAGAGAAAACACAGAGGAATACCCTGAACAGAACCAAAAGTTAATAACTATGTCCAGTCAGGGCAACCTATTCAGAGGAAAGCCTCTACGGGTGGAGATCTAGCTACCACCCAGGGGACTGTTCTTCCAGGCTCGACTTCTCCTGTAATGGATATCACCAGCAAACTACCGAAGACAGGCCTTGAAATATCTCAAGTGAGAATCTGATAAAGGGCACTACTATAAGGAAAAAAGAACTACTATACAAGCAAAACTCTTTTCAGTGAATGGAGCTCACTGTACGCATGACAAAAATCACAGGGAAGATGTGGAATTTTTGAGGTCTCTCTGGAAGGATGTTCCTCACATCTTCAGGGTGCTGTGAGGTCTATCATGGTATGTCTGTGTGAAGTGTTCACATGGCTTAGAAACACTATTCAAACATGACATTGGGGTCTTCAGCTGTTTTCAGATTGTCAAGGTGACCAGGAGCTCTGCTGATAGCATGTGAGTGTTTTTGACGAGGAGGAAGGTTCCTGCTGTTTCTGAAGTCTATGGAAGCTGCTCTTCAGAGCCCACGTGGAGCAGAAAGGGATACATATCTTAAAGGCCACCTCCAGATCTAATGTCTAAAGGGATCTTAAACTCAACAGGATCAAAACTCATGGGCCAAAATCTGGGTTTAATATAACATCATGATGATAGTTCTTAGGGAAGCTCCGCCAACTCTCACACAACTGAAATTTGGAAATATCTGGAGACCCAGTCCGACCGCTCTTCTCCGAATGCTAAATATCCTTTCAGATTCCAGTTTCTCCTGTGCTGAGTAGCAGCAAAAGTCATGAGCCTTGCAGGTCTCACCAGAGAGGGAAAGTAACCACTCATACAGCATCTGTGCGTAGGGTAACTTGTTCTAGGCAGACCCCTGAAGCAGCAGGAGCCGCAAACTGAAAAGCGTATAACAGCACAGTTTTTAGACTCCACAGGAATAGAAGAAATCCAAACTGAAACTCTTTAGGCTTGAATGCTTTGATCCTCACAGGATTTTATATAACCTGAGCTGGGTTCACTTAAATCATTCTCCCAGACAGGATAGACCTTTGAGGTTAAGAAGAGCTTGGAACGCAACATGTGCTGATAGCCCCATAACCGTGTCTGCTGCCTATCATGCAAAGGGCAAAAAAAATAAAAAAGGAAAAAAAATTGTCCTGTTATTGGAGATGCAGCTCTCTGCCTGCCCTGGTTAAGGTGCTGGAGTGCAAGCTGAAATCAATCCTACCCCACGTGCAACTTTCCCCTTCGCACCTACAGCAGCAGACTGCACGGTACACTGCGTTAGTCACAAAGCTACGCTGTGCACATTGCTTTGACTCGTTTCCAGTAACCAGGATTTTCCTTTTATAACCCAGACAGTACCTATTGTCTGTATGATTTCCCCAGAACCATCTCTCCTGTTGTCTCTGAGGCAGAGCCGCTGGGTGAATCACCAGCAAGATTAAAGAAGTTGCTACACTCTTCTTGTTCTTCATTTCTGTAGATGTGCCCCTTCCTTATAAACAGTAACAGAAATGAAGAGCCCGGGCCTTAGGAAGCCCCACGACACAGCCTCCCAGGTCTCGTTTACACAGCATTTCCCATTTCTAGGAGCTGGTGACCTGCAAGAAAGCCAGCACCTCCGCCTGCAGAGATGCCGCTGTCCGGAAAACAGAGCACACTTAAACAGGGGGGAGTTGTGGCTTTCTTAGTCCGTGTTTTGTATTTGCAGTGACAGATGAGCAATGTCACATCTTCAAAGCTGGGTCAGTCACAGGCAGGTGCCTTTCGATCTCCTCTCCTTACATTTTGGGGGTTCCACCCCAGGATCTTGCCTTTGGGCCATCCCTACCCAGCAGCTGCGTTGCAGTCACTGAACACCAACTGTGACTTATGCTACCCTGTCCTGAAATCTCCCTTAAAATGCGGAGGAAAAAACTAAGGGAAAAAAAGACACCGCAACAGACGTGTGAGTCTAACACTCGGCCACCCCGGCTGTAAGGGCTGTAACAAGTTGTCATTCATTACCAGGCAGTCTTACACGTGAAACAAATGTTGTTCACCTTCCAGGTATCCTCTTGTGGGCATGATGCTGACTGCCCTGTGGAGGTTAATTGGCCGTTTAGAAGTGCCACTTTAGGGTAATACGCTGTTAATAGGTAGCCAGCAGGTCTCGAAAAATAAATATTCAGCCAAATAATTCTAGAAAGCAGAGTTTCTCTGGGTATTATCGAGTCACTATGTATCCTCCTAATAATGCATTTTAAGCCTGGCTGCATTGATTCACTGCAATCGTAATTCCAGAGCACCCGTAGAGCTGATGTGGATCTGGGGAGTTGTTTAACAGATGGTTTCTTTCAGAAGCAGGATAAGAAGAGCTGCCGGTTAGATACAGGACAAGCAGCTGTGTGAGGATTTCTTGAGTGTTCAGGTAGCATGCCAGCTCAGCACATCTCTGGATTTAGTTGCTAAGCCAAACTGAGTGAAGGTACTGGTTAATATGGAATTATATAGGTCCGGGAATGGTACAACTTGTGTTCAGGCAAAAGATCTTTGACTTTAGGAGTATAGGATACAGTAACAGTGTATGGAGGGCTCTTTTAAGTCTAAGTCAGCAAGGTTAGGCATGAGAGAAGAGACTTGGGCCAAAAATCTGCCATGGACATGTAGATTAGAGGCAGCTGCAGACTGGGAACAGTACTGTTCTCCAAGTCAGGGTTAGAAGAAAGTTCCTTTCTGTGTTTCCCTACTCTTCTCATGGCACAATTATTGTAAAGACGATGAGAAATACTGTATCATTCCCTATTTCTTTTCAGTATAGCCTATATCTTCGTCGTGATGTGTTTATTCTGAATTATCAAGTACTGAGGTCATTGGGGAAGAGCCATTATGATCATATGCAGCTCTGCTAAGGCCAGAAAAGTTGGATTGCTCAAATCGGGTTCAAGATTTCTTGGTCTCGTAATGACTGAGAGGATGTGAGTCCCCACGGGAACTGCGCTGTCTCTCACTGAGATTCTCAAGAGGCTGCATGAAGGCTTTTGGTCTGCTCTCACCTTGTGAAGTCCTGGAGTTGATTTTACTTTGATACAGCTGTGTTCTTATCTCCTTCAGTTCTTGTAACCACATCTCATTGGCAATGAAAGCCTTGGGCCGTGGTGGGCTTTTTGCCTTCTCTATAAGAAGATAAATCCATGGCACGGCCCAAAACTCTGTATTTGTGGTTATGGAGAAAGCGTCCTCATTGTCATTGATGGACATTGGTTTGTGCTTCAGATCATGCAGCCCAAGAGGGGAAAAACCTAGGTCTGGAAGAAATAGTGTTTGCTGTTTGTGTTGCATGAATCATTTTTTATTATGGTATGCATAACCAAGTGAGCTGGATGCCTTTCCTAGACGTGGAGACTTTTTCTATAGGATGTTTAGTGACATCCTAGTCAAAGATCCGGCAGATGCCTTAAATCCATTGCTAGCACTGTGCACAGCATCATGATGAGCAGGTAAGTTTGTTGTACTAGGAGTGTGATTGTAAAGAAATTCAAATCAATATAGGTCTAATCTAAATTAAACTGAGCTTTGGGGATTAATCAAATTTTAATTACAGACCAAACCACACAGCCACAGTTACTTCTAAATTCCCTCTCTGAGCATTCATGAGGGTGCTAGAAACTAAATATCACCTTTTTGCATTACTGTTATTAAACATCGCACATTCATAACCTTTTTGGTTGTAAATTATTAATGTGTGTAGTTATACTTTTAATTAAGACAAACTCTGAGGGACAGATTCTACTACTGTTACTTATCTTGTGCCTTTTCCCACCAGGACCTCCCTTAACTTCAGTGGGATGGTTCATGTGATAAGACACTATCAATTTGTATTTATTTTGGGAAGAGTGCATAGCATGTTAGACCATATATTCAACCATATATTCATGTCCAAAACAACTTCAAATCTAAGACCAATAGGCAAAAAGACACAAACTAAAAGAAAAGAAAGAATGATACAGAAAAAAAAGATGGACAAGTAAGGTGGTAAAATTTATAGCTAACATCACTCCTGTGTCCAGAATAGGTGATAAAGAATTTCTGAAGGTCATAACTGAATTAGGTGAGTGGACAGCATGAAGGTATATGACAAGTTAGTATTAGCGGTAGTATTATTTTGCGAGCTTAGGTGTGGATCAAGGTCTTATTGTGTTTGGCACCATATAAACCCAGATCAAGGTGAGAGTCCTTGCCCTGTTATCCTTCGGTTAAACCATTGCTGGGGAATGTAAAATAATCCATATAAAAAGAGTGGAAAGGAATTCAAGTACACTTATTAGATGCAGATGCAGCACTATCATAAGACTCTGGCAATGATCGATGGCAGGGGATCTCAGGATAATTTAAAGGGACTTCAAAAGGTTTACAAAAATCTTCTATTAATTAAAAAATATTAATCAAGGCAAAACAAACTGAGTAACTTTAACTTACATTGCCTCAATACAAGCCCTCTGTGGGGGCTACTGAGTGTTTATCTCTGCAGCCACTAATTGCAGGTGCCTCCTCCAGGCTGGAGGACTTGAGATGCTGTCAGCAGTGAAAGGTAGTTTGCAGCTCCCTGCCTGGAATATTGCAGAAGGAAAGAGGAGCTCAAAGGGGGAATGGGGTTTCAGAAATCTTGAGAAACAAAGAAGCACCTTAGTAACAGCACTGACCAGCAGAAAATATCTCTGAATCATTATTGCACCCTTCTCACTTAAGTTTTCAGCTCAGCATAGAGCTTCTGTCAAAGGGGCAAACAAAAGGTTAGGGTGTGTAAGAAAAGGAACAGAGTAAATTTCAGCACGGTGTAAACCCAAGGCTTCTCTCTCATCTGGAATGCTATATGTCACTGCCAAGGGAATTAAAGGATGTTCAGATAAGGATGACAAGAATAATTTGAGACCTGGGGAAAAAAAATCTTATATGGAGACAGATTGAAAAGATAAGTGGTGTTTACGGTGGAAGGGAGCTAAATAAGAAGGACTGTGATAAAAGCTCGTGCTGTCAGAGCTGTGGCAAGAGGAAGAGGGGGAATGGTGAAAAGGAACCCCAGAGGTGTGAGCATGCCTGAGCCTGTGCGCAGAGGTGCTGCCAAGCCTGCTCAGGAAGACATCAGTCAGGGCGGTGGGAGAGCCGGGAGCATCGGGAAGGAGCCAGAGATCCTGCTGGGGCTGAGAACGTACCTTGGGCTCCAAAGGGAAGGGACACAAACCGCCTGCCAAAACTTCCCGGCCTAACTCTACGCGCTGTCAGGAACAGCGAAAGGAGGTTGGCTCAGGGTTTTTTTTTTTCATGTCTCCCAACACAAGGCGTAAAATAAAAGCCTAGAAAGAAGGAAATTTAAGGTTAGGAAGAATTACCACTGTGGAAACAATGAGGAGTTTGTGCAGCTCAGTTCCACTGAATGACGTAGCGGCCAAGGCCTTAATGAAATTTAAGAAGCGGCTGACGTTCCTTGTGAGTAATTAAAACACAGTACTGCCGTAAGGAACACGAAGAGACTATTTGGAGCAAATGGGCATTCTGCAGTTCCTGCAGTTACACCATCTTTTAATTAACAGGAGTTGAAAAGAGGTCTTCATGCAGGTGGTGGTCTTCAGAAGGTTTCTCTGCACACAGTCTGACATAAGCTGAGCCAAGTTCCAGGGCAGGACAGGAGCAGGTTGGTTTTGCTGTGGCCAGCCAGCTGTTCCTGAGATACAGTCTACAAGGGGGCCTGTCCTCCAAGAAGGTCAGCTCTCACGCAATTATTGTTTTCCCCATGGCTTGGAGAAAGCGAGGCAGCTTGGCACCGCGGCTCTAGGCTGTACACTCACAGCTTCATGACTGGTTCCTTTCGTGTTCTTCTCCACACCACAGATTCCTCACATGTGAAATGGCATCAGTGACAATGACCGAACTCAAAAGCTTGGTGCTCTGCTACTACAAGGTACGACACAAGTGCTAATAACCTATATTTTTCAGCCATGTAATGTGCACTTAGATTCTAGGAAGAAACTGGTCCCCAGTAAGAAGCTCCAGTGGCTTTTGGTGTCACCATCCTTGCTCCAGACAGAATTTCCTCTCCCTCACCTCATTCAGGAAACTGTTCCAGCAAGAGGCTAAATTAAGTTTACCCAAAAGCATTTGATTTAGCTTCACTAAGACAGTTATCCTATATTAGATAAATACTCACTGGGTTTTAAAAGCGTATTTATTTGAAGATTAACTACAAGGCAGAGTTGTTTATCCAGTGGGGCAACTGGATTAATGAGGTGAAAACTGAAGCACCTATCCTGTTATACTACAACTGATGACCTGGTTTTGATACTTTGGTATTTCAATTTATTCCAAGTCACTTCGCCCTGTGCTTCTCCTGCTCTCTCTGTCTAGGCAAAGCTGCTGACCTCAGTCTGTTCGGCTTCAGAATGGGGAACTTGGTTAAAAATGGATTATCAGAGTCAGTAACATTAAAGGAGTCTTTGGGATGCAATCTGGGATTTTTCTCACTCTTCCTTCTTGCCCTGCTCCCAGAACCTCATCCTCCTTCCATCTTTCTGCATTAGTGGCTCTCTGCAGACCTCAGATCTTTAGTCTTCAGCTTCTTCTGATACTTCAGTCTTTCTTTTGCAGTAGGTTTGTATTAATTGGTCCAAAAACATTCCTCCAAAGCAAATTCTTTCCATTGGCTAGAAGTAGCCATGAATCACATGGCTGCACTAGACATGCTTCTACTGCCTGAAGATGAGTGTCTAGTGCCATCTGAGGTGGTCTAGCACCTCCCACTTACTGCTGCAGAGGACCACAAGCAGATTTTATACCATGCCTACCTGCCCCAGATGTCCTTGATATCCCTACATCCATTTACCGCACATATAAACAAAGTTATGTATTTTCGTGGCTAATTGGATGCCTCCTCTTACATTTTGGGATATGAGAAAAAGAAATGAAGATGTGAAATTAATATGGCTGCAAATTTCGACTTTCAACGCAAAGGAGCTAAGTGTCAGCTCCTGTTGACTTTCAACATAGTCTCTGAGTCTGTTTGAAATTAGCAGTCATGTTCCCTACAAAGCTGCAGGCAGTGATGCTACACATGGCATCGACAGCACGGCATCCCAAAGCAGCCATGGTAGTCCTGCCTGAGACAGCCAAAAGTTTTGAAAAACCACTTTAATCCAGCAAAAAGGTTAATCTGTTGAATGATAAGGAAGTAAAAATCTCTAATATTCCTTTAATCAGGAAAATGCCAGTAGGGAGTTGTTGTTTTCACAGAAAAGACAACTGATATTCTAGACCAAGGATGTGCAGCAGACTAGTCATTATGGGCATGAGTAAAATGGATCTATTTGGTGCCAACCTGAGTGGAGTTTGACCAGAGGGCTTCCAGCATTCCTCATCAACCTAACAGCACTCTCATCTTGGTTTTTATGCACTGACACATGGGAAATGACCAGTTACCTGGGGAAAACAAGAATAAGCTGTTGACTATAAGAAGGGTAAGGAACTACCTTGTTGTGCTGAGCAGGGACCTCTTCCATGGGGCAAAAGATAGACAGATCTTGGCACCAAAGATAGAAAGGAGAGAAAAGAAAACATGCTGGTGACATTAAGTTGAGAACCACTGTCATTACTGAAGAGGCTTCAGATCTCCTTCAGGAAAGCTTGGATGACCTCACAGACTGCAACAGGGGAAATGGGATGAAACTCTGAAAACCTGAATGCACTTCGCATTAATTCCTGCCATAATCAGAAATTCTGTGGATTCTCTGAGATTGCAGAGCAGAAAGACCTAGAGGTACTGGTTAATCACGAGATGTCTGACCCAACAATGCCATGTCACGTCATGTCAGACGGATGCACTCCTGACATGCATCAAGAGGCACATTTCTAGCAAAGATACAGCTGTATTAATGCCGACGTACAGGCGGCTGATGAGGTCTCTTCTGGAACAGCATGTACAATTCCCATCACTGGTGTTCAAAACTGATGAATTCAGATTGGAACAGGAAGGACCACTGATCAGAGAAGCGAACAAACCGCTTTGCAAGAGGAGATTACAAATTCGCCTCCTTCAGCCTGGGAAAGAAAAATGTATATAATGGCTGCTTAGAAACGCATCGGGGAGGTAAATATCAAGGGGAGGATAGACCTATTAGCCTGGAGGACAACACTGGCACAAGAATAAACAAGAATGAATTAGCCATAAATTTAAGCCAGTAAGTAGGAAGAAGTGTGTAAGTGACAGCAGCAGTGAGTCTGTAGCAGCCTCTTCTCTGAACCTTGGAGAGGAAAAACCTGGCTGGGTTTAAGTGGGAGCATGATTGTTTCTGAAGGGGAAAATATGGAATCTGCAGCTGTTAAAAAAAAACACAAACAAACAACAGAGGCACCTTTGAGCCCCAAATAACTTTTTTTTCTTTTCTTTTCTTTTTTTTTTTTGCCAGTCCACAGCCCACAACAATGTTGCATGGATGTGAAAGGGGAAGATGTCAGCTGCAGGATGCCTTCTAGGCAGAATCCCGACATCGATACCAGAAGAAAGTCCTCACCAACATGTAGTGCTGCTGGTGCTTAACTATTCTTCATATGCTGAACCTGAGAGCCCCATTTCTCCAGGCGTTCTACAAGTGCATCAGCGCAGTCCCTGCCCCCAAATCTTACAAACTAGGGTAGGGACTTGTTTTGTTAAAAATGTTTTATGGTGTCTCAGGATGCTTTCCAAACAGGGACAAACCATGGAAATAAATTCACAATATGCTTTTAGTGTTCAACTGATATATTAAACTGGATTATAGACTTGTATCATAGGAAATTATACTCGCGCTTTAGTTCCATTAGCCTACTTTAAACATTGGTATTAAAAGCGGATACTTACTTAAATACCAAACTGTGCCGGGGTTATAATCTGTTTCTCTGATATCATAGATCATTTGCAAACCACAAAGCCCCTTTGATCTTGCAGAATGCTCAACTGAACTTAAAAGGAAATTAAATGCAGAGCTCAATTTTTCATTAAATTGTCACCCACTGTTTTAGAGTTATGACTCTTCAGATCTGTTTCTTCTAACAGGTGGACAAACAGAATGTTAATACCGTGGTATCTGCGGAGTTATAAAATCTGCACTGAGCAAGAGATTTTTCTAATTATTACTGCTTCTTTATTAGCAAGGCTAAAATCTCATTTTTCCAAAAAGTCTCTGGACACTCTAAAACACGACTGAAAAACCAGGGCTTTAAAAAACTGGGGACATTTCTGCAGCCTCAGATGGTTTAAGGCAATAAGAGCTGAATAGATTTTATAAAATTGGAGCTGCAAAGATCAGGGCTTTTGTGCAATTAAAGAAGTCCTTGAAGGGTGTTTTGCCTTTATAAAACCAGTTCTACTCCTTAAGAGCTGCAATACAGGCGCAGACTTTGATTATGAAAGTAACGCTGCAGCATGAAACTTTGCAGGCGCTTTCGCCAGGGACATCAAGAGCTGCAGAACCAGCCCCAAAATTTCCCAACCTTGTGTCTCACTCAGCAGGACCACAGCAAACATTTTGCACCTTAGAACTGTGTCTCTAGCTCACAGAAACACCGGCTATGCAAAGCCTCTAAGAGCCTGTATTGGGAAGCTGGGTGATATAAGCCATAGGTGTGTGTTGTGTGACTCCCGTGCTATCTCCTTCTCAGAGAAAAAGATCTATTCCAGTTCCATCCAGACAGCCTTTGGTGTCTAATTCAAACCGTGGCATTTTAGGCTTGAAAGCCTCCAGGTTTGGCAAAGATTGTGGTCGCAATAGATAGAGTTATCAAGCTACTTATTAAGGTCACAGTCTGAGGCTGCAGATACAGCAAAGACTGCCTGGAGGGAAAGAGGGGGATTAGGAAGCTGCCTGTTGAATGCACCCATTAGTAACATCCATTCTTTTGGATCAAGGTTAGGGTCAAGTTGTGCGAAGAGCCGAGCAGCATTAAAAGTTGACTATTGCATATGTGAATCACCCGTGCTCCAAACTCCAGCTTATTACACTAGGAAGTTGCTGGTGAAGGGGAACGACTGCAGTGAGCGAGGCTGCTCGCTGTAGACCTTCACCCAAATCGGGCACATTTCTCTGCTTCTAATTTATTTGTTTTGTAGCTGCACTTTGCTTACAACCAAGATTTTTAAATTTTATTTCTTAAGTCTTCAAATACAGCAATTTTTTTAATGGGAGGAATTTTGGGTGGATTCTGTCAAGTCCAACAAATTCCGTTCTTGGAAATCTGTGGGGGTTTTTTTGGCAGTTTTTTGTATAAATCTCACTCTGGTTTCAGAAAACTTTCTCTTTTGAGAATGCTGGCTGAGCTTTTGTTTGTCCACACACTCATCCCCTTCTCCCAGGAAATGTGCTTGGAACTAACATCTTCTTCTGTGAACAGCCTGGTTGGCTCACCTTGCTGTTAGGAATAGCGTGCTTGCTGCATTTACTGCTTCTATACCAGAGCCTTAACGCTTTGACAAGTTGAGAAATGAAGAGCAGGAGATGTTTTCAAATCGTGGAAGGAAAGAAATGGTGAGTGTCTCCAGGTCTAGGTGGGGAGAGAGACACCCCTGTTCATCCTGAATTTCGATGAGACTGTGAAAGCACAGCTATTATTTCCCCAAAGAAGAGTTTGGAAATACTGGTCAGATGCTTTTATTATAGTAATATAGTTAATGTTAGTACAATAAAAATTGAAGGTAACCATTTCCTCTGAGCCGGGGAGAGGGTGGACACTCTTTGTGTGCTCTCTTTCCACAGACACTGGTGGAAAAAGCAGTATTTTAGGATGCTTGAAAAGCAATGGATTAAGACACAAATGTATGAATTTCCATGTCCAAAACCTGTTGCACAGCACTATTAGTGAGTATTACAAAAGACTGCAACTGAGGTCTGTCAGTCCAGGCTTGTCTCATCTGAGCACTGCAGAAACTATGGGTTTTACCTGTAGCTTAGTGGAAAAAAAGCCCAAGATCTTCAAGATCACAGCTGTCCTGAAAAAGATTTCCAAAGCAAGGAGTTTTAAGTGGATCACCTCTGAGAAATGTCCTCTCCACACTTCCGACACCAGACTGAGAGCAAATCTACCAACATAGACTTGGTTGATCCTGAATGATTCTTCTGTCTGATTGACTTGAGAATCTTTCCTTACTTAGTAAATCAGTGCATAAAGGAACAACTCCAAACTCCTCCTGAGATTGCTATGGTTTGGGTCAGGCTCCCATTGACATTCTTCTGCAGAAGTGGTGAAGATGCGACAAAGTTGGGAGTTTCTGTCAAGGTCTCGCTAATAGACCACCCATTGAACCTCATCATGCCATGCACACGTATACCTACAAAGAGAACATCACTGGCTAGAAGGCAACTATATGTGGAGGCTAACAAAAATCAAAATGGGTGCAAACATAGCAGGGAAGCACGAGGTGACAGCAAGATAGTTAAAACTAGCTTGAAAATAACTTGGACCTCTTGACCCGTACCACATCCCCACTGTGGTGTTTTAGCTATTGTGTGCAAAAAAAGGGCAGGGAAGAGACGTTTAAAAAATGGCACTGCAGTCAGAGAACTTTTTAAAAATTCTTTATGTTTAGCCTCCATTAGTCTTGTAATGTTAATTAGGTCTCCTGGGAAGTAAATGTTCTTCCAGGACAGCCTTTTGCTGGGAGGCAGAGTATGGACTGGAGGGAAGATAATAATTTTTAGGGAACAGGAAGCTCAGAAATACCCTTTGCTAATTGGAAGATCTAGCTTACTTGCAGATTCCCCATGATAACACCTGTCTATCTGGGTGAGAGAACCAAAATCCAGGAAATCCAATAGAGAGGGTTAAGTCCTCTTTTTAGTGGTCATAAATTTTTAACTTCAGAAAATGATGGACTCTTACAAACCAAACCTTAGCCTCTAGCAGTTTGTTGTTAAGGGCTCCTTAGGGCTCTGACTATCATCAATGATGTGTTTGATATGTTTAATGCTTAGATTCAATTATCTAACTACCAATAATTAGCCCTTAACAAGCAATACTCGCCCTTTGAAAGTGAGAGGAGAGGACATACATAGTGCTGCAAGAGTCCCAGGTTGTTTCTGTCTTGGTACTTCAAAACTGTGATAGCAGGAAAGGCTCCATCCAAGGGGATGACCATTTGCATCATGGTGCCTAGAGGGCCTTGATCCATTTAAACACTTCCAAAGAACAGCTTACTGACAAGTGAAAAACTTTACCCCATCTTCTAGGCTCAGGAGAACAAGGCTACTGATGTATTATATGACTACATCACATAACCTCCAGACAGAATACGTTATTAGGATTTATTAGGTTATAATCCTTTTTTGATTAAAAATTATAAATCATCCCATGTTTGATGTTAACCCATAAATGCATAGCACATGTCGAGCAAAGCACAGTATACACAGCCCCTGGACGTGCATGGAGGAGCCCACCCTGCTGCTTCCATCGCTTCGCAAAAAATAATGGACCCGATCAAAGGAGCGTGGCCCATGCTGTGTTGGGGACATGGCTTTCAAGAGGTTAACTCTCAGAGATGGAGCATGCTAAGCTGTTGCATTTGATTTATTGTCCCTCCTTTCTTCTTGTTTCTCCTTGAAACATAAAAGCTTGCAGCCCACAGACTCTTGACATTTCTTTTAAATGCTCTTGTCATTCAGAAATTGCCACAGTCATCTCCCGTAACTTTGCACTTGTGTTCCCAGCCTGTTTGGGGTTACTTGCAGAAGTTGAAAAGGAAATATGAATAGATTACAGGGCTCAATCCTGCAAGGTGGAGAGTCTTCTAGCTCTGAACCAATAAAGCACTTAACCATTTACTTAACTTCAAGGGTGGGAGTAGCCTGACAGAACTGCGTTGCCACTAACTGAATTATAATCTTGAGAATGAAATAGTGAAGATGTCTGCAAAACAAACAGCCACTCTAGATAGCGAGGGCAGGTGACACTGTGTGAGGTTTTTAAGAGATCTTGTTGATTTATGGGCACAATTACGGCTTGCACTGGAACCTGCCACTTACATGCTTTTCTAAAAATCTGCCTCCCTATGATTTGGGGTTAGGTCCCCGGGATCCTTGAATTCTCTTTTGCGCAGCAGGACGGCTTTTCTGCTCATCCTGACCGCACCACTCAAGTCTCCCTCTCCCTAGTGTATGCTAATGAAGGATGGAGAGTCTTCCAGCGTGCAAGACATTACCCCAGATGCAAACAGCTCCATAGGAAACTGAGTCTCTGGCCTTTGTAGCCATCTAGGGTTAAGAATAAAAGATAAGAATTTCCTGGGCTTTTGGTAAATCACCTTTATTTACTTCAACACAATGCAGGAATGCCAGGTGGAGCTTTTATCCATTTATGAGCCACTGAACTAACGACAGAATTTTTTAGGTCTATTAGCTGCAGATACGAACAAGGATAATCAGCTTGTAAATGGTGCTATATTCAATATGAAAACAAACGTAACACCACCTTCAATATTGCCTCCTGAAAGACAGCCAAACAGAGTGAAGACACCTATCAGGACCTTCACCGATCTCTGACTGATAGGAAAGGTCCTGTGGTTCTGAGCTGGGTAGGGCTGTTGATCACAAATAGCGCTTTTGTTTGGGTTCTTACCTGTTGTGAACCTTATCCTCCACTCAGTGCTCATCTCCAGGAAACGTTCCCTGTGATCTAGTCCCTATATATAATGATTTTTTTTCTTTTCTTGGAAATTTTTTTAATCCTTTTTGGTGGAATTTATTATTTTGTGAGTAATGTTTCCAAAATCCTTTCCTTTCAGCCCTGAGCACTAGGGAACCTGAACACTAGCCAGCTCTTCCAAGGACATGTGGAACTCATATTTCCTAGCTGAATCCTGACAGTTCACTGGGCAAGAAATCTTTTTTTCTGTCCCGCACACTCTGTAAATCGGAATAAAAATCTTAACTTTTTCAGGTTGCTTGTGGCTGAATGTAGCAGTTCTTTCACGGAAAAGGTCGTGCAAGAAAAGCATGACAGGGTGGTGGCAGATCGCGGTTTCAAACCTCCTCAGATGGAGGAAGGGAATGGACCCAAGCTTTCAGCTTCTTGGGTAGGTGTTTGAAGATGAGGTTACCACGGAAAATGCGGTCCCTTTTCTTTTTACTGTACCTTTTCAAATGCAGTGAGAAAATATGGTCCCTTCTCTTTTTACTGTGCCTTTTCAAATACTGGAGACCAGAGAGCACCTTGTCTTCTAGCTAGGACATCCTGGGCATTTTGGGCAAGGAGCAGTGCCTGCAGATACCAGCACATGGGTATGGATCCTGGATGAGCTCAGTGAAGACAGCGACATCCCCAGGCACAGGGAACAGCAAGACTTCAAAGAGTCTCTTCAGAAGCTTTTTCCAGGGAAATGGAGACACTTGCAACTTTGCAGGCACCCAAGTGGGACGATGTTATTTTTTTCACAGATCTCTCAGTTCAGCTGAGGTGTCTGTATTCTGTGCAACTGCTGTTTTAAATGTAGCCCTTTGTGATTTGCAAGATGAGGCCTCAGGTGGCTTCAGAAAGCTGTTCTGCACCGAGAAGGCACAGCTTCTCTCGGTAATCCTGGGTAAGATAGCAGCGACAAGTGACATGAAAGGTGCGTTTTGCATGACGTACGTGGAAAAGCCAATTACATGTAATTAATGTTGGATAAATGCTTTGAAGATGAAAAGCTTTTATATGTGTGATTAACATCTATTCTGTCAAAATGATTGTCTTTCTAATGTTTTAAGAAGCTTAATAGCACGCTTCAGCTTTTCAGTGTTTATCTCTGAGATGTGATGACCCCATGTAAAGCATTCACTGGAAAACTACATAAGAAAGGCCTTCAGTGCGAGTTGATGTTGGCCGCAAACCAAGAGTGAAGACTGAGACACTGTGGGACAGAGACGATACACCTGTCAACAGCTCAATCTCTTACAAAGGCTGCTAATCAGCAAACCAGTTGAGCGATGGTAAAGTG
This sequence comes from Trogon surrucura, assembly GCA_020746105.1. Lineage (NCBI taxonomy): Eukaryota > Metazoa > Chordata > Aves > Trogoniformes > Trogonidae > Trogon > Trogon surrucura. The sequence continues at coordinate 54,150,740 of CM036622.1, forward strand.
TTGTCCTGATACAAGGTCTTAAAGTGTGAGCATTTCCTGCAGGATGGCTTCTGGAGCCTATGAAAAATAGTCTGTGCATGCTGGATCCAGTTTTAGAAGGTGCATGGTAAGGCACACCAGCTTACACTTAGCAGGAGCCCGGGATCTGGCACGGGATTGATTAGACACCTCCAAATGGGAATTTTGCCACCGATTTCAACAAACGCAAGAAATGACTACATTTTAGCATGCACAAAAATAAGCTGTTATTGACTGAAGGCTTAGAGTCGATTGTCTTGCTCCTACATATTTTGCTTTCCGCTGTAAATAAAGTGGATTTCTTTGTAAACCACTCAGAGGAGATGAGAAACAATAAGGGTCGCACAATGAACAATAGATGTTCGGAGAAAATAGTGAGTTCATACGTTGGCAGTTGTTATTTTCTGAAAATGAGTGCAGATGTTTTAGTATGCTGAAATCACTCAAGACTTTTATGGCAGAAAGAGGCCATGGAGTAAATAAACTGGTGACAGGTATAATGAAAGGCATTCGCTTTATTTGCTGGTTCAGAGTTATTTTATTCAAGGGAGCCCTGTTTTGCCTACCACAGGCAAATCCTCAAGACCATCTTGAAGAAGTATCTACTTGGAAAAAAAAATGTGCAAGATCATGTAGCAAACTCAGGGCCTCTGGATGACAATCAAATGGGTTACTTAATTCTTTGTGAGCAATTCCTAGAAAGCATCAGTTCCCAGAAGAGACATATATGAGGGCTCTGCTCTTTATTTGCTTGTAGGGAAGCACAAGGGCTGTACCTTCATGAGTGAAGGGAGTGCCATGTGCATTGTTTGTGGTGTTGTAGCCAAGAAAAGTGTCCAGATAACACTGAACATCATGGTACTAAATCAGACAGATAAAGATCAGGGAGGTTTGCAGGGCTATGGGAAAGGGCAGAGATCATGCTCTTACCCTCCATTAGTTAACTCCCCAGATGAGCTGATCCACGGGTGGGTTAGGACTAGTCCCTGCAGGTTTTCCATGTACAGTGGAAGTTGCAAAATAGCTCAAGGGGTTCCTGGGAGCACCTTTTACTCCACTGTTAAACCAATTTAATCAAACCCTTCTCTGCACTGCCCTCCCAGCAGTGGTGGGGGAGCGGGTGTCAGGGTCAGTATTAGCTTCTATTGCAGCCTTGTTTGCTGTCAAGCAATGGGACAGGGGCACTCTGAGTTGTCGCCCTTTGGGACATCTCTCTTGCGGTTCAACACACCCCTCAGAGGCACCAGTGGTGTGGTGGGGGGGAAGGGGGACATTCAGGACTCACAAGGTGCCACCTTCACCCAGCCGCAAGGTGTGCTTACCGTGTCAATCTATACATGGCAAACCAGGTGCGACAACCTGAGCTTCACTTGGACCTGCTAACCCACACGGAAGATGAACGAGGTCCTTAGGGCTTATCTCTGTCAGTTCACATGTATTAATACTTCAGCTGTTTCGCCTTCACTGAGATTTTACCTCAGGTTAATTACTCTGTATTTGCTAATGCCATGTAGGAACATGTATTTCTTCCCCCTGGTGAAGAGAAGTGGGATTCAGAAAAGCCCTCACCTTCAGTGCAGCTTGCCGGGGTACTGGCAGCTTCGTCTTTCAAAAATGCAATTGGTAAAAATTTCAAATGTTTCCATGAAGCTGTTGCCAGAGGTGGGGGTCCACGCGTTCTCCCAACAGGCCCTGAGCTGCGCTGCTGGAAAAGGAGCATTGCTCAGGCTGTACATCTCCCTGGCATCTACCACGCATCAAGTTTTCAAGTCCACCACCTTTCATAAATACTAAATGCCCTGAAAAAGTAGTTTTAGAGGAGAGAGCTGCAAGGAGACCAACCTTTCCCTCAAAAGGAAGAGTATGATAACTTCAGCTTTTGTTCCTGTGACCTGCCCTTGCAGGACTGAAAAGAGCTTTGAGCACACACCCAGGAGAGCAGGAAATCTCTCCTACGGATCATTTGTAAAATGGCCTGGTTTGAAAAACACTGCAGAAAGAATGAAGCCTGACTGCAAAGTGGAGTGGGTCTTTTTTTCGCCCATGAATAGGATTTCAAACTAGCAGCCAAAGTGAATCATTATACATCCTTGCCATATGCCACTTTCAATCAATAAGGCCTTATGCTCTGCTAACAATCATCCTAAACTATACCTATTAACAAGAATGCACATCTTCATAGTAATATTCCACGCACGTCACCGTGCACAGACTGCAAACAGTCGAGAGCGATCACAGCCGAAGGGAGACGGAGTTTCTGAAACAACGGGCTAAGTGTGTGGACGTACACCACACTGTAGAGGCTGCCACTCTTACACGTGTAGGCTGGTTTTTGCTTTTAATGGCATACGCTCCTACAGCCTGATGGGTTTTTTCTTCTCTTTTTCAAGCGTACGTTTTCTTGATGACCCGGCTAGTTCATCTCCCGATGACCCAAGACTTCCCCAGAAGTGGCTGAGGACAAGGTGCACCGGGAGCTGCAGGGATGGCTTCAGCTGATCCCTTCAGTTTTGGAGGGAGGTGACAGCAATCATCATGAACTAATCATCAGTATGACTAGTTCATACATAAACTAAGCTCTTTGTGAAGACATGCAAACCTGCTTTAAAAGAGATGCAGGGTTTCAGGGATGTGGTGCAGGAGTAGGAAGCATAGACTTTATTTCCTATCAATCAGGGAGCATTTGTTTCCTACTTGCTCTTATTTCTTTTGTCTACTCATATTGCAAACTCCTCCTGATGGGTGTCGCTCCTCCAAAAATCCTGTGCTTCCCGCAGAAATTATTGACTGAAATGCCACAATCTGAGCTGCTCAGAGCAGCCAAGTTTCACACTATGGGCATGAAGTACTTGGGAGATTCACCCGACTAAAGCAGCAATCTGCACTTGAGCTAGTCGCCCATGGCTCCCTTGCTACTCAATGGAGAGCCAGTCAATACAGTCAATGGAGTCTCTGGTGATTCATCTCTTCCTAAAGTAGATGGTTAAAACAGAGCAGATGAATTGCATAATAAAAACACTTATTTCTTCTCGCTGTCTGGAAAGCCCAGAGTGACAGCTCGCATTTAGAAGTCTATTCCGTAAATATCTGAAAGGAGATAAATCTAATCCCACTGCTGCCCTCACGATCTTCCCCTGCCCTGATGCTCTCTGTGCCTCTCAGGTGTTCACTGTTGCAGCTCACCCTGTAACCTGTAGTGCAGAGTTACGGCTGGGTTGAGGGATGCCAGAGCAAGGCAACAATCCCACACTCCAGTAGCTAAAACGTACCACCTCTGACCAACAGCCCACAGCCCCAGGGCCTTCCATGTGTCCCCAGACCCCAAGCCCACTCAGGACACGGCCACGTGGCTCAAAACACAGTATGTGAGCTGTGCAGTGGGATTGCATCAGCCCTGGGTGTTTGGTTGTGCAGGAGCTCGGGCCAGACTACACAAAGTTCTTATCATCTGGATCCTGGATTAGTAGAGCATGCACAGTATGGCATGTCCCAATACAACAGCCGTCAGATGCTACCACATAAAAAACTCTTCTATCTTCCCCTCAGAGGGTGAATTTAATCTTCAGTTATTTCTCTGTTTTATAACTAAAGGCTGCTTCTGCAACCCTTATGTAAATATCTTACACATGGTCTATGTGATGTCCTTCACGAGTAATCCTTGTGTGTTTCGCAATGTCCAACATAAAAATGTTTTGCTAATCAAAAGGCATTATGGTTCAGATGTTTCTGTGTTGGAAAATAACCCCCAGTCAATCAACCCCTCCACTTCAAAGAATGCTTGGTGCTTCGCGACCTTGTTTCTTGCTGGTGAATCCTGGAAAGGAGAACACGCTTGTCTTTGAGCGAAGGGCTGTGCAACTCTGGGTGTCCAATAATACCACCAAAATACGGCTGATGTGGTGCAAGTGTCCTTTTGTTGGCTTTCTGTGCAAGCACATATCCTTAAATAGCATCATTTGTTGCACAGATCTCAGCTTTTTCCTCTCTGGCACAGCATGCACTCATTGAATCTTGATTCCTCAGACAATTCCTCTTGCCTTTGATGAAGATTTGTAATCCTGGAAGGGCTGTGCAAAATTTATACTACTAATTTTTCATATTTGGAGATATTAATGATGTACAAGTTACTGGGTTCTGTACAAGATGACTGGCCAAATTGCTGTAGTCTATTTTATACGTGAAGTAAACAAAAGTGATCAAAGGATAAATTTTGGCTTGAAAAGGCATTAATACTACTAATATCAGTTGAAGCAGTTAAACTGCATGTATTTGTCTAAACACCTAGCGTAGCTGATGACCCTACGGCGTCCTTTCCCTTCTTTTTAACCTCCATAGACATTTCAACATTGGCAGGATCTTTAGGAATGAGGGCAGTAAAGCTGGTCAGAAAATAGTTTTCCCACCACAAAAATGCTCACAACCATGAAATAAAACACACCCTTATCCCAAACTGGGATGAAAGCTCAAAATCACAGCCCCAGAACACAGTCCTGGAAATGACAAAACACACATGGTCCTATTTAGCTTCACATCTGCTAAAAACTGGTCAAACACCCCTAAATATTTTTGGCTGCCGCTTCTGGCCAAGATGCACCTGCTTCCAAAGCAGCCCTGCACCCCTGGGGATCCTGTGAGGACACGTGATGGGGGTGCAGTGGGGAATAAAGTCAAAAAGATGATCTTAGCTGGGACTGGGCAAACAAAGTGGTGGATCTTTCACATAGAAAAGTCCCTTTTAAATGACTTTAAAGGGTTGTGGGTAGTTGAAAGGCAGATTCACATCTGCCCATGGCAGTTCTTCCCTAGTGTCCCCAGGCAGGATGCACTGCACGGTTTGGGAGGCAGGACTGCTCTCTCACACGTGTCCTCTGTGAATTTTTAGGGAGGAGGCAACTATTGAGATAATGATTTTGTTACCTGCACTATATCAGCCAGCACTGTGCCCTTGTGGCCAGGAAGGCCAATGGCATCCTGGGGTGTATTAGAAGGGGGGTGGTTAGTAGGTCAAGAGAAGTTCTCCTTCCCCTCTACTCTGCCCTGGTGAGACCCCATCTGGAATATTGTGTCCAGTTCTGGGCCCCTCAGTTCAAGAAAGACAGGGAACTGCTGGAGAGAGTCCAGCACAGGGCAACTAGGATGATTAAGGGAGTGGAGCATCTCCCTTATGAGAAACGACTGAGGGAGCTGGGGCTCTTTAGTTTGGAGAAGAGGAGACTGAGGGGTGACCTCATTAATGTTTACAAATATCTAAAGGGTGAGTGTCACGAGGATGGAGCCAGGCTCTTCTCGGTGACAACCACTGATAGGACAAGGGGTAATGGGCTGAAACTGGAACATAAGAGGTTCCGCTTAAACTCGAGAAGAAACTTCTTCTCAGTGAGGGTGACGGAACACTGGCACAGGCTGCCCAGAGAGGTTGTGGAGTCTCCTTCTCTGGAGACACTCAAGACCTGCCTGGACACGTTCCTGTGTGGCATAATCTAGGCATTCCTGCTCTGGCAGGGGGATTGGACTTGATGATCTCTCGAGGTCCCTTCCAATCCCTGACGTTCTGTGATTCTGTGATTCTATGATATCCAGAAATGCAGCACGATCCCATACTCCTGGCTTGCTGTCTCTGACACAGCCAGTGGGGCTGGCTCTGCATGGACACGTTGAGCTGAATTCAGAGCAAACTCCTCTCCCCATGCTGCAGCTAATTAGGAGGTGCTTCCTGGGGGTGAGATACTGGAGAACGGCTTTAGCCAAGGCAAACCGTGATCTCCAGCCAGATTCAATTCCGTGCCCCCCAGCCACTGCAGAAGTGTGTTTCCTACCCTGCGCAGACCACTTTTATTAATATTTGTGTGTCTTCATTCTCGTCATCCTTCATTTCCCTTTACATAGTTTTATTTTTCCCAGTCAATAAGAATGATTTTATTCTTCTTAATTAGATTTTTTTTAGGTTTCCCATAGTAATTAATGCACTTTTCTTCTGCAGTATAAGCTATTACAGTAGTTAAAATATTAAATCATGACTGCTGCCAGATCTAAGGGACCGAGAAACATAGGGTTTTCAATAGCCACTTTGTCTTCATCTTTTGAATTAGTTTGCAGCCTGCTTTACATTTTTGGGGAAGTAATAAGATTTGTTGATTTGAATGAAGAACAATACAAAAATAAATTGCATTGTACTTTTAATTACATAGTCTTAATTCTTGTGGTGACACTCCAGGCTCTCATATAATGTTGTTTAATGTTTATGTCTCTCTATTGATTTGATGGCTTAAATACAAAAATGTCGTTTAATTTGCAAATTTCTTAGGGTGCTGTGCTCATTAAGGAATCAGGGGGATTCTGTCTTTCCCTCCGTGTCTTTCATGCACACGCAGGCATGTATGTTGCATCTTTGCTTTTTCTTAGGCACCAAATCCCAGCTACAGAAATGCTTTTATTTTCCACTGCTGTGAGACCATGATCTTCTCTATGATTTCAAACCAGTGTGAAACGGGATGCTGCTCCAGGGAGTTCTTTGTTTGGGAACCCCTGGAGGTGGTTGAAGATAGTGGTGGGTAGGTCAAGAGCCTTAGTGAGTTCTTTCTTCACCTGGGAAGTCAAAACACCCTCACAGCACTCAGAGGAGTTTGAGTCCATCCAGCCCCTGTAGAAGACACGGTAGAAGCAGATCTTGCAAAGTCCACAGAAACCACAGGATAAGCCCAGTGAGATCTCCTTTGGTTTAGGGTGAGGCTGTCCTTACTGCTCTCCAGATGCCATTCAAAAATAGCCAGGAGAATGCAACCAACCAGCAGCAAAACTTCAAACCTTCCTTCCTCCACCAAAACCAACATCTCTAACCTACCACTTCCACTCACCTCAGCCCTCTTGGAGAGAAGCCATGGGCGTTGCTCCATCCTGCCCCAGGTGGTGTCAGCCACTCAGCTAAATCCCATCTTTGTGGACTGGTTTTGAGGTGTTTGTCTCATAGTTTTAGAGTCCCGGGAACATTTCAGAATTTCTAGAAGTTAAGTAAAATTGAACTTTTCTTTCAAAAATCCATCACCATAAAACTGTTTTCCCCGCCTCTTCATTAATGATTTACTTTCTGTGGAATAAATGCACCAACTGAGGACAGAATCATTATTAAAATCTCAGTTAACAACACAATATTACTTTGGTCCTTTCATTTCCTCCACTATTATAAAATTCAAGATTCATTTCATCTCTTAATATTAGCAATCTATTTTTTTTTAATTTTGACCAGGCACAAATTAAAGGGGTAATGATATTATGGAACTGGCACTAGAACTTACTCCTTTTCTTTTTTTTTTTTTTTTTGTAAAACCTATTTTTTCCCTTCCATCAGTTCTTTCTCTGCATCTAGTATTGGTTTCTTTTGCATTGATATTCCCAGTGACATCATTCGATACCTGGCATTACTCCCATGGAAGTCAGCTGAAAGAGGACAACGAACTTCCTTAGAAGGTGATTAAAAATAAGAGTCAATGAAGAGTTGAAGGCTGGCACATGGGTTTGGGAGCAAGGGAGCTGGGTTCTGGTCCTAGCCCTGCCACAAAATTGCTCTGTGACACTGCACGAGTCGTTTTATTTCTCTGTGCTGCAGTTTCCATGTGTTTAAAATAGGAACAAGAGTGTTCGCTGCTCATTGTTCAAGTCTCCTAGCAAATAAAACGTGATGTATAAGAGCTAACTGAGCAAGAAGGCACAGATCCTTCTCTCGGGAAGTCTGTGTCCTCAAGTAGCTGCAGACAGTGAGGACAGGGACAGAACAGAGCTCTATTTTTCTGAGAGCTCATGAACTGCTCCCATTCCCTTTATAACAGATCATGACCGGTGGGGTATAAGGAGATTTCCTTTGTGCCTCTCTAATACTAAACATAGCTGAGATTTCTTTGCAATATTTCACACAGAAAAGACCTCCGTTCGTGTGCAAGTGTTTCCTTGTCAAAGGAAGGCTGGACTTTTAACGCCCTATAATAACCAACTTCTACAATCATGACACGCTTATTTCTTAGCTTGTTCCTGTGGCCCTACCAATCCCAGGAGCTACACATCAGCTAAATATACATGTGATTGCTCTTGCAATCTCCTCGACTGAAAACAGGGGATTGCTATTGGGGTGGGTCTTCCCAAATGTCGAAGTGCTGAATTCCAACGATGTCAGTGGCAACTGGAAGAAAAGAAGGTTGGATAAAGGCTTCTAAGAGGCCCCTGGTACAATCAACAAAACCTCAACCATCCCTGCAAGATCTTTGTGTCACACCTTCCTGCAGTGACAACTCCGCAACAGCCTGTGGGAATATATCCCTGCGCTGAACTATCTGTAGCATTGGGAAGTTCTTCCTAATCTTTTATCAACATCTTTCCTGCTTGGAGTTGAGGCCCGTTACTCACCCTCCTCGCAGAAGGTACGAGGACACACTCTGTCACTCCTTTTTCCATCAGCCTTGCATGTGTTTGGCAACTTGTTTTGCTTCAGCGTGGTTCTCCTCCTCAGACCACGCACTTCTTCTCTCAGCCTTTCCTCAAAGGCAGCTTTTCTACACCTCCAGTCGTTCTTCTTGCGCCTCTCTGGGCTTTTCCCAGCTGAGTTGTACCTTTCCCAAGGTGGGGAAATTGTTCTTGAGCCAAGATCCAGCCACTGCTGCATTGAATGGAAAGACTGTCTCACGCCTTCTGCAGTGTGTGCCTCCGAACGGGCATTCCAGGAGGACTGCTGGATTTTTTGCGACACTGGGTTCCTGTTGTACTCTCAAGCATCACAGCCCCACATCTTTTTCCACGCGGCAGTAGCCTGGCCAATTGCTCCTCATCTTGTATTCGAGAAATTGATTTTAACTCCCCTGCCAGGGAGTGCAACATTTTAATTACTTCTGTGGATAAAGCCCGTTGCTCCCATTCTGATCAGGATTTAAGAGATAAGTAAAGCAAAGCCTATCAGAGATCCTGAAGAAGCTTGAGCTGGAACTCAGGCCACCGGAATACCCTCAACCAGTACCTCTGCCATATGTCCTTCCCCCTTGACATCCTTATTTTAAAAAAAACCAACAACTTTCTTCGCACTCCATTACTACTGAATTCTCCTCAAATCCAGTGATGGTAGCCACTTGCAACTATTTAAAGTGTGATAGGTGAATAATTCAGAGTCTGTGTGCTATCCCACAGCACAGACAAGCCACAAAAAAACCCATGAAGCAGACTGGTTGCTTGCTGGATTATTGATAATTTTCCTGATGACTGTTCCTGCTTTTCAACACAAATAAGAGGAATTTGGTGGCAAAAAATAAAGGACAATATTCGTGGCCTTTAAGATCAAGAGAGGGCTGGGTGGATACGCGGCCAGAAAGTCATGACATGAAGTGAAGTTTCCTGCTGAAGGACCTAATCCCAGTTTAGGGGACACCAAGACACCTGCAAATAGATAAAATCTTGAAGCTGGCTACAAAAATACTTCTGTCTTGTCCTTCTGAAATCCACAGAGAGGAACTGTCCATGTCAGGAACTCACAACACCCCCACATCACAGCCTGCAGGACTGGTTGCTTTCACTTGTGAATACATTTATCACTGATATTACACCAAAATATCCAAAAGTTGAATGCCAAGGGAGGGCTGGGATGCAAAGCAGGCTCTTCTCACAGGCTTTATCGAGTGCAGCAGAACTTCGCCTGCATCTGGCAAGGTGTCACTCCCATCTCTCTACAAAATTGATGGAACAGTGCTTGGATTTTTAACAGAATAGTTTTTATACTTTGTGCTTATTACGACATGTGGTATGTCCTATGTTATGATGGAAATAGTCTCAGAAAGGGCATTAGGGCAGCTGAGCAAGAAGCAGTTGATAGGAGAGCAAAGAGGTAAGACCAAGGTAGAAGCTCAGGAAAGCCAGAAACTGCTTGGACAAGCCCATAAGGGAGCCCTTCAGCATCTCAAGGACTTGCAGCATAACTGGGAGGGCTGAACAGAGAGAAGTCTCCCAGAGCTGAGGAGCACATACCAGAGATGGTGGCGTGGGGAGTCCAGGGCTGCATCAGCTGTGGTGGCTTTGGCAAATGTCATGAGGCTCAAGGGCCTGCTGCGATAGGAAAAGGGGTAATGGTTTTAAAGTAAAATAGGGTAGATGTAGACTAGATACAGGGAAGAAATTTTTTACAATAAGGGTAGCGAAACACTGGAACAGATTGTCCAGAGAGGTAGTAGATGCCCCATCCCTGGGAACATTCAAAGTCAGGTTGGATGGGGCTCTGAGCAACCTGATTTAGTGAAAGATGTCCCTTCTCATCACAAGGGGGTTGGACTAGATGACTGTTAAAGGTCCCTTCCAACTCCAAACATTCTGATTCTAAGGGAATTCAGCCCCTGAGGCATGGCTAAGCAGCCAAAGGGATGGTGCAAGGATCATGCTGCTCAGCCAGAGATATGAGAATGAGACAAATGAATTGGCCTGTTTTGACTTTGGTAGGCTGAAGAGAGACAATCTTCCAATGTGTAAAAGCTGGAGCAGACAGAAAAGGAAAAATCCATCACTCATGAGGTCAATATGGACTAAACTGCAGCAGGGCAAGGCTGAGGTTGTGCAGGAGGGAAAATGTTCAGCAGGCGAAGCTTGTGAAGCCCCGGGAGGCTGGAGCACCATGCAGTGCTCAGCCCTGCGGGATGAGGTTGCATGAACATTTGCCAGGAATGACACAGGTCAAATAAACACTGCCAGAGGGAGGAGGATGGACTGGATGACACCTGAATACCCCTCCCAGTATTAGCTCCTCGCTTGCACATTGCCAGTGTGGGGTGATTTTTTTCCAGGCAGCATTTCCCCATGATGAGCAGCAGAGACAGACACTTTACAGTATGAAAACAGCCTCTGGTCTGAATAAAGACAAAAGGAAAACTACCTTGCTAGTGATGCCCAATTCATTACTCAATACCACGTAACAAAATAATGTTCCGCTTTAAAGCCTAGTGCATCTGCCTTGCTCTATTTATACTGTGGTCTTGAGTGTTTATCACCTCCTGCTAATGGCAGTAGAGTATTTGCCACAAAAACTTAATTATTTGCCTTCTCTGAGAGGGTATTTTTCCTGATTAATGCCTTCCTGAGAGCAATGCAGGAAGCACTCAGCCCCACCGGGCATTCTTATACCCTAACCACTGAAATCTGGGACAAGGGCCAATAATCTGGGACAAACTCTAAAAATACACAAAACACTTCAGGACCTATTTTATTGGTCCTTCCATATATGCCTGGAGTGTGTCAGGAGGCACAAGGCCACAGGTTAGAGCAGTGGAAGCACGCCCTGCAGCGCGGTCCAGCCGGCTGCAAGAGGGATACGGATGCTTTTCTTAGGCAGAGCCATTTCAGGGAGAGACACAGCACTTCCATGCGAACCTTCCCGTTGTTAAAGCTTAACTACAACCAGTTTAAAAACCCTGAACCTAGCGAATTTGAAAGATGTTCTTCTGCCAACCCATCACCTGGGAAGGGAGGAAGGGGAGGGAGCTGGAGACATGACAGGACCAGGCTCTAGGCTGCTGTAGCCACCACATGCGCTTTAAAACACATTTTCAGGTAAAAGATCAACAGCTGAAGACAATGCAGATAAATACCTACTGTCTTCTTTTACAGAGGTTGATAACTTAGATGAATAGGATTAGGGAACAGTCTAAGAGCAGTGACTGAACACACTTTTCACTCTGATTCAAGGGTTGTTTTATTCCCAGGCTCTCCTTTAGGTGCTGCGAAAACCCCGTGGGGTTTGCTGGTAGGCACCCAAAAGAGTGCAGCACTTAAGGCTGCCCTAAGCTGGTCCAAACACACTCCAAGCACAGAGAAAGTCTGATCCCTTGGCCTCCACCTGCACCCCCAGCTGCTGTCAGCAATGTGTACAAAGCAAAGTGGAATGACCAGGTAGAATCAGCAGCTCCGGAGCCCCAAGCTCGTCCTCGGTAGCCCTACCCTGAGGATGGGAAGATTTTCTTTTGCCCTTCTGCTTGTCCATCTCATGGAGGGGCTTTGTAGATAACCTCTGGGCAAGAAAAATGATCTGATGCTGAGACCTGTATTTATTCATGTATCCAAAGAAGGGCAAAAAAAGGTTTGGAAAACAACTCCCACGAGGAGTGGCTGAGGGAACTGTGGTTTTTTAGCCTGGAGAAAAGGAGGCTGAGGGGAGACCTTATCGCCCTTTACAACTACCTGAAAGGAGGTTGTAGTGAGGGGGGGTTGGTCTTTTCTGCCATGCAACAAGCAATAGGACATGAGGAAATGGCCTCAAGTTGCACCAGAAGAAGTTTAAATTGGATATTAGGAAAAACTTCACTGGAAGGGTTGTTAAGCATTGGAACTGGGTAGCCAGGGAACCTGCTGTCACAACCCCTGGAGGTATTTAAAAGATGTGCAGATGTGGTGCTTAGGGACATGTTTTAGGGCTGGACTTGGCAGTGTCGGGTTCATGGTTGGACTTAATGATCTTAAAGTTCTTTTCCAACCTAAACTACTCTACGATTCTATTTACCTTCAGCTTTTAACAGAAGGAGAACAGAGAGCTTTACGGCACAGAGCAAGAGATTAATAGATAGCCATTACTTGAGACTGTCACAGTCACCAGGGCTGTCACCAAGAAGCGATTCCAGTATTGCTACCACCAATTTGGGAGCACATTTTCCCAACAGACATCCAGGCAGTCTTAAACATTTCCAGCACAAGGGATTTTGCTGCCATGGCACTTGGTAATCTGTTTGAATGCTTAAGTACAATCAGTTGGTAGAAACGTCTTCTACTGAATTTAAGATGCATTGACTACAATTTGCTGCAACATAGTCTTAGAAGTTAAAAAGATACTTATTTTTAATGAGCTAAGCATCACCAATGCCGTATTTGTATTTTACAGAGAAACTGAGGCTTGACAGCTTGAAAGCAGGACATTAAAATGAATGTCAATGAAGTTTGGTACTGTAGTCTGCTTACATAAATACTGTGCTTTTCCCGACTCTTGGCCACCGGCTTTTGCAACAGCCAGAGCTTTTGTACTTGAGGTTTAGGAAATTCCCTCTGCAAGTTGCAAGAGAAGCACAGCCTGGTGTTCCAGGGGAATTTGAATGCTGGTTTCTCATCACTAAAAGCACAGTAGTGCTCAAGGGCATAAGACAAAGCCGGCAGCCGCAGTAACCTACAAGTACAGTGAGTCTCAACGAAGAGAATACCTGAAAGGAACCTCAAACATCAGGCAGACCTTTGACACTATGTCCTGGGTTAAAAAAAGATAGAAAATGCAGTCCTTTACCAATTAAGCATAGACCGTCATTGCAGAATTAGTCATATGATGTCCGTAATCCTCCTCGTCTCAGCACAGAAGTCTCCAACTCGAGCGTGGGCGTGCTTTGGTTCCCGGCGAGCTGGCATGACTTGGGGGTATGGATTAGAGCCTGGATTCTCCTTTTTGGGGGCGGGTAACACGCTAACGGTAGAGCTTCCATCCAGCGCCAACCATCCTCAAGAGCCTTCTTCCAATTAAATTCTCCACCCAATAGGCCAGACAAGTTCTCCCAGATTCAAAGGGAAATAATTATATGACCACTCTGCTTGTTACAGTGGCAAACATAATGAGCTATGTCCCAGAAGTCCTAACAAAATTCACGGACAAGTAAAGCAACACTGAAGATTCAACCTGAACAAAGCTTCAGCATGTGGCTCCAACATCGGCCAACACATGCTGGTTGCTGGTATTTACACTTTAATCAAAATACAATTGAAAACCAAAGGAAAAGTTTGAATTTCAGAGGATGGCAAAACTGCTGGTTTACGGGCATCTCAGCAACAGATCCCTTTGCTTGGTATATTCCCTCCTAATCTGTCAGCATGTGATGCCTTGCTCTTCAGTCTGGAGCTAAGAAAAGCCATCAAAAAATACCTTCGTATAGTTTAGGGCCCGTTCTGTCTGCCGTATCACTCGCTATTTTTACCGGCCACATCGAAGCCAGACCGCAAAGGGCAAATTTGTCAACGTGGGTGGGTTTTTTTAGCGTGAAAACCCAGGGCTCGTACAGACAGTAGCAAAGACCATCTGCATCCACGTCTGGAAGTTCAGGCTCTAATTTAAAGCTCCTTCAAATATAGAAATTCCAGAAAAGATAATTGTAGCTGCATTATGGAGAGGTGACAGCCGAGAGTCCTTAGAAAGCTACGGAAGGTTTAAATCTGCCTCAGGTCTGTTCCCTTTGGAGTTAGGCAAAGCCACCGGGAGCAGAGTCAGACTAATACTGGGTATAAATCCTACTGGGAAATTCTGCAGGTGAGATACTGACCATACAGCAACAGCATTTCTTGAAAATAAGCATGAAGTTCTTTAGAAAAACCACCTTTTTTTCCACACGTTGAGAAGCATGCAACATTGTCTTTGCTGTATTAACTGGTTTGTGCTTTTAAAAGCTTCCTAATTCTGCTCACAACCAGGAACCTAGCTTACAGTTATATTAAGAAACCACTTCATAGTGTGGGCTGGTTATTACTGCGAAGTGCTTAATTACAATAAAATGTGTCGTTAAAGTGACAATTTATTTACTCAAGGTTATGAATATAAATTGTTTTTTCTTACCCGTGCATTTTGACATGAGAAGGTAGAGGCTGAGATCCCAGGAGCTTCTTTAGGCTGAGCGATTTCCTACAAGCAGCTTTAGGAACTGATACGGAAACTGCAGCCTGGGAGCCAGTTTGCTGTCTCGGGGTCGCAGCGCACATTTCTCACCTGTTGCAAGTAATGCAAGTTTCGCTTAAGAAGACTGGAAACAGGTCCCTTTAATTGCACCAGAGCTCTGTAACCTGCAGTGAACCAATGCCAAGCTGAAAAATAAATCCCCATTAGTGAATACTTGAAGAGATAAAGGAAATGTTGGGTTCCCTTCCCCCCCGCTCTGTATTTTCCATGTTTTATAACACCTCTGTCAGTATAAATTCCCATTCACTGAAGAAATTACATTTCACGAGAGCTACAATAGGATTTTAAGATAAATGACATGCGAGCACTGCAGTTTTGTACAGGCTTAAGTGATCCTAGTATCTTTATCACGTGCAAGGTATCAAAATACATGAATTTGACTTGTTACAACAGTCACACGAGAAAGATTGAGTGTCATATGAGGCTGTAAAGCATAAAGCCATTTTAGCTACAATTTATTTTAGAGTGGGAGGGTTTTTTAACCGTTAAGTGTAATTATTTAAAAACGGTCTAAGCCATGCAGCTATGATAACTGGAAACAGAAGAAACCTCTTGAAAACACCGCTTGTAAGGGCACTTCTTGCAAGCACTGCCTGCTCTTAACACTTGCTACCTTCCTTCCTCGCCATTTCCGAAATTCTTGGAGGCTGACGAAGTTTTTAAGTGTCATCTTGCTAAGGCTGTAACATTATCTCCAGTGACAATACTCACTCCCGGGCTTTTATGTTGCAAGCAGGGAAAACATTTTAGCTTTTCAGGACCGTAAATATCTCTCCCTGTGAAACAATGTAAGCAAGAACCGGCTGCAATTTAATAAACGAAAAAAAAATCAGGGTATCGATTATCCCTGGACAAAAAATCGCCCCGGGTGGGGCTCTTTGAAGCACGTTGCCCGTGCCACGCAGCAGCGCGCTGCCCACGTGCAAAAGGCCACGTCCTGTTGAGTGGCTTTAGGACAACAGCCGAAACGCGTAGGGCCCGTTTCCTCAAGAGCGATGACAGCCGCGTGACGAACGTGCTCCCGGGTCTCTCTCTCTCTGCCTGTAAAGCACAAATTCAGGTACTGTGAAACAGGGTTTTTCATAGCACAGCGATTAAAAATAGCGTTGGCCAGCGAGCGTTGCAGCCTGGGCAGGGACGCAGCCCAAGGGATCGTCACGTTAAGCCACGCTGCCTGCTCCCGAGGGAAAATATTTTCTTCGTATGAACTAAACGTCACGTTTTAGCTCATCATGGGGATGCTGGTACAGTGAAACGCTGGGTCATATGTTATCGCCCCTTCCATCCCAAAACATTCTATGATTTTATGACTTCTCCACACTTCAGCCACTTGGTAGTGGTTTAAGAACTTACGCCTCGAAAAAACAAGCAGAAATATTGACCCATTATTTGCTTCTGAATGCAATAAGCAGCCTCATAAGAAATATTGACCCATTATTTGTCTCTTCTCCAAACGCACCCCGAGCTGCTTCAGCCCACGGCCAGGACATTCACTTCTCCTTCGACCAGTTTTCCGTTCCCTTTTGCGCCCTGGGTGGACTTCTCAGTGATTTGCCCCAGAAGCATGCGGGGCTGTGTTCAGATTAAAAAAACCAAACAAACCCTACCTGTGTCTGTTTCTGAAAAAATAGGGATCATTGCTGACCCATCCCTTTGAAAGACGCATTTCCTTATTTCCCATCCTTGGTTTGACTAACTGGGTGTCACTACCCATCTTCTTCTTTTTTTCCGTGCCGCAGATCTGCCCAGCTTTAGCTCTTTGTGGGCTTTTTTTTTTGCCTCTTTTTGCCCCCCAAATTATTTCCCTGGTCATTTTTTTTTGCAGCTTTACCAATTGCATTGCCTGCGGGTGCACTTGTTGGCTGTAACTTTCCCCCAAGAGTATCGCGTTTAAAGTCACAACCACTATATTCCTGCCAAGGTATCCCTCTTTACTTAGAGTAAACATATGAATGAGGTATGATACCATGAATGATACTATTAACCAGTTCATTACAACTGCACCTAGGAATCCCATTCACAGTTAAGACCTTGTTACGCAAGTGCCATATGTATATAAAAAAAGTCTCCAGCTTCAAAGACGTTACAAGCCCTTATAAAAACCTCCTGAAGTTTTCCGTGAACTTCTTACCGTAAAAAAAGTATACATATACCTTCCTGAAACAAATCGCTTCTCAAACTTCTTAAAAGGTTCGTATTTACTCTTACCTCTCTTCAAATTAAAAACCAAATGGTTCTAGAAATATTTTCCGCTTTGCTTCCCATCGGACAAAATTAGAGGGAGCTGACCCGCGATCCACCACCGTGCACAGGAGCTCTGCCGAGGCGCAGCGTCCGTGCTGCAGCCCTTGCTCCCCGGGAGTCAGCGGGACCTCACAGGTCCCAAATCTTGGGAACGACCCGACTTCAGCATCTTCCTTTCTTCCTCCTTCCCCTTAAGATTCCTTTGCAGCTCCCTAACGCCGTATCATTTCGCTATAATGAAAATAAATCGCGGGGAGAGTTCAATTCCTGTAACCCTGGCAATAGAGAAAACCTTATCAACCACAAAACAGCCTGAAAATTGGTTCTGCTCAGATGTCCCTTCAGCCCTGGCAACCCTGGACAACGTCCCCGAGCCACCACTCCTGCAAGATCTTGGGGTCAAGGGAGTTTTATAGGGGCTGGAGGCTCCGGAGCAGGCGGGACATGAGCGGCAAAACGCATTCTCACCAGCCTGGAAGCAAAAGATCGTTTCTTTGCTACAAAACCACGGTTTATTCCTACCCCGGGCAGGAGGGCGCGCTCCTTTCTCCCCTGGGAAGGCGGCGGGCGCGGGGGCCTCGCCGGCGGACACCCCCTTTCCCGGAGAAGCCGCGGCAGCTTCGCCCCGAGCCCTTCCACCCTCTACCTCTCCCCCAACCCCTTGCCCACCCTGCCTCTACACGCCGCACCCCGGAGCCCCCGCAGGGCGGGCGCGGGCGGTGCGGGGGGCTCCGCGGGGCGCGGCTGTGACGGGCAGCGCCGCTCCCCACTCAGCGGCCGCGGAGCCCCCGCGCCGCTCCGCCCCCCTCCAGCCTCTTTGTATCAAACATCCGGGTTTCCCCCGCTGGCTCCGCTTTGGCTTCTCCCTCTTTTTTTTTTTTATTTTTTTTTAAAGAAGCCATTTTGGACTCGATTCAGGTTTTTGTTTTTTGGCTTTTTTTAATTATTTTTTTTCCAAAAGCAACAAAACAACAAACCACCCCTTTCCCCCTCCTTTTTTTTTTTTTTTTCCGCCTTTTTCTTCCTTTTTTTTTTTTTTTCCCCTTCCTCCCCCTCGTACATGGCAACTCCCGACCCAGCCTCTGCTCCCGCCGCCCCCTCGCTCCGCTCCCCGCGCAGCCCGCGATGCCGCGGCGGAACCCGCCGCCGCCAGCCCCACGCCGCCGCTCCGCGCTTTCTCCGCGCCTCCTCCTCCTCCGCGGGCTCTTGCCTGCCGCTCAGCAGCCGCCCTGGATGCGGGGTCCGTAACCTCCCAAAGTTTCGCTGCCGCCGGGAGCGTGTGTGCGTTGCGCGGGGAAGCGGGATGTCGGGGTGTGTTGTGTGTGTGTAGCGGGGGTGTGTTTGTGCATTGCGGGGGGTGTGCGGGGAAAAGGGGGGGGTTGGAAGGGGGGGGGGGTGTGCGCGCACGCGGGCGTGTGCGCTCGCCCCTGCTGCTGCCGGGGGAGCCGGAGGGGCTGGGTTGGGAGGAGGAGGAGGAGGAGGAGGAGGGGGAGTCGGTGTGTGGTGCACGCCGCTCTCCCAGCACAAAAGCCCAGGGAAAGAAACTCTTGGAAAGCTCGGAGCTGAACGCCGGGGCCGGGCAGGAGCGGGTCGAACCGTCCGGGGCTGTTCTTCTCCACTGGATACATTTTACAACTGCGAAGGAATTAAATCCGATTATTATTGTTATTTTTTTTTTCCAGGATTTTTTTCTTCTTTTTTCTTTTTAAGAGAGAGCGAGAGGGCAGAGCCTCGCTTCTCCCCCCTTCTTTCACTCTCTCGCTCTTTTTATTTTTATTTTTGTTTCCCTTGGGGATAGAAGGGCACGCGAGGAAAAAAAAAAAAAGTAAAGGAATATGATTGCTTCGTGGCTGACTTTCGCCTTGCTTTGTGGAACTTTCTGTGCAGGTAAGTGCATTTCTGCGTGTTTACCTCCCGCTCGGGCTTTACGGTCTCTTCTCCAAAGGCAGAATTGAATGGGCCGTGCAATTATTTGCAGCCACCCTCCAAAACAGAGCAGAGCAACCAGCGAGCCTGGAGAAATAACCCCACTGCTTCATCTCCTTTATTATTATTATTATTTATTTATTTTTGCTTTTCACACCCCCCCAACCCCCCTCTCCTCTCCGTTTTTCTCCCTGCTCGCAGGACGAGCCTTCCCGTGCTGCTTTTTGTTCCTCTTCAGGCAGCCGGTGGGAATTAATGGCAATGTAAACACGGCGCGATATCGAGGAAACTTTACAAAAAATGGGCATTTACTTCGGGGCGGGTGCTTGCCGGTGCGGGGCGGGGGGAGGAAGCCCGGGAGGTTGGTAGAGGAGAAGTTGGGAGCAGCGAGAGGAGACCTTGGGGTTGCTCCGAAATGGTGCGGAGCCGCTCAGGTAGTGGCCATGTGGGCGCCCCGCTCCTGCCGGGCTGTGGTTGTGTAACCTGGGGGCTGCTGTGTGGAGGGGACCCCTTTACTTTCCCGGTTCCTTATCAGCACCCCCAGGACGCCGCGGTCCCGTCGGGGTTTGCACGAAACGAGCCGTTTGGGGCTGGCGGGCGCTGCGGGGAGCTTGGGAGAAAGTTGGGAAAAGGGGGTGTGCGAAGCGGGGAGGGGTGTGTGTGTCTGTGTGCGCCTGGGGAAGCATCCCCCGGGAGGAGGCTTTTGTGGCGGGGGAGGTGTGTTTATTTTGTATGTTTTGGCGTTTATTTTTTTTTTCTCCCATCACGTTTCTTTTATAGAACTGGGCTGGCCCCCAAACTTCATCTCGCACCCCGGGTCCCTCGGCAGGTTGAAGTTAGCCGAAAGCCCGGGCACGGCCGGGAGAGCAGGAGGGGGCACCCGGGCAGAGCTGCGGGGTGGGGGTCGGGGTCGGGGTGAGGGAGGTTCTCCCTGGGGTGCCCCGTCTCGCCACCCTCGGGAAGCGGGAGGCGTCAGATCCCCTGTGACCCTCCCCTGCGCGGAAAACGCGGGCACGCTTGAAATCCTCACGCTCCCCATTTTCCCTCCGTGGTTTTATTCCCACCCCCAATTATTTCCCGTTCTTTCTTGTTATGCTGCATCTTCCTCAGGAGAAATCGAGGCGGTAGCAATTTTGCACCCCCCCCCCGCCTTTTGCCTGGTCACCACGACCACCCTGACCCCCCCCTCGGCGGCTGAGCCTGCCGCCCCTCTCCCCGGCGGGGGGGCAGTAACTTGTTACGTTACCTCCATTTCCCGGGGGTGGGGGTGGGTGTGTTTAGGGGGGGGGGATAGGAGGAGGGAAGGGGGGGCTGTTTGTATCCGAGGGCTTCCCGGGGACGGGGTGTGGGAAGCAAAGATGCTGCAGCCGTGCCCTTTCCCCAGCTCCGCGATGGGCAGCCGGGGGGTTCCCCTCGGCAAAGCGCGGGGGGGCTGACGGAGCGGGGGGGGGGGTTCCCCGTATGTGCCCCCTCCTCTGCCGCCCCGGGAAGGGGCTGCGCGGCGGGGCCGGGGCAGGGCTCGGGGGGAGCGGGCGGCGGAGCCGGCCCCGGGGCTCTCCTGCAGCCGGGCTTCCTTTGTTCCGAGTGCCCATTAAATATGCGCTGCCACCGCCTGCCTTTGGCATTAGAAGCAGTGCCAGCGCTTCGTTATTTCTCTTTTAAGTCACACCGAAAGCGCGAGGTGGAAAAGGGGGTGTGGGGGGAGGCAATAAAAAGGGAGCGGGCAATAAAAATAACACGAAAAAAAACCCCAAAATTAATTGCGTGGTGAGCAAAGCCAGCTTAAGGTGTTTGGTTTTTTTGGTTGATGGGTTTTTTTTATTATTATTTTTAATCTGATCGCTGGGACACTCGTACGCAGCTTTGTTTCCCTGGGTTTAGGAAGGGGGGGGTTGCGGGCTTTTATTTCCATGGCAGGGCTGGGGGAGAGCAGGTATTTCGGAAGAAGCAGGGGGTGTGTATGTGTATATAAGTGTGTGTGTATGTATGTGCCATCAGTATTCGCGGTGCTTGGCGTTGCTATCATCACAACAGCTCTCTTGGCTGGAAAATTCTATTATGTGCATAAAGGAGATTTATGGTCAATGTATTTTCTTTCCATATATCTTGGAATCCTTTTATCTTGGGTGATTCAATAAAAGAGATGGCTTCCGGGTTGGGTGGGTTTTTTTTTGGTTGTTTGTTGTGTTTTGGGTTGGGTTTTTGTTTGGTTTGGTGTTTGTGTTTTGGTTTTTTTTTAACCTGATCCTCTGGCTGTGTGCATGTAGTGGCAGAAATCTAAGTTGGAGGAGAAAAAGCAATTGCTTCAAAAAAAATGAACGGTGAAAGCTTTTTGAATATATCACGTTATGAAAAGAATAATGTGATAGGGCATACCTATGCTGACTTTTTCTCCCCCTCCCCCTAAAAATACAGTAAAGAAACACCAGAAAATGAATGTAGTTCTGTTTGTTTGGAAAGGACCTCTTGAATCGTTAAATCAGTGCGTTAGCAATTCTGTAAATCCCTCCCTCTCTTTTAAAGCCTTTTTGCCTTTCTGTGTTATTTATGAGTATTTATCAATGTGATCTTCATTGTCCAGTTTTTCCTAAAGCTGTTCAATTGAAAAAAAAAAAACCCCAAACCCCAACAACAAACCCTCAACAAAACCCAACAAACCCCTCAAATACCCGAAGTTGCAGCGCGTTGCTGGGATTCGTAGCACAGGGCTTTGCTTGAAGTATGTCTTTTGTGTGTACATGGTCGGACTGTGTGAAATTGGTGGGCTTTTCGAAAATTGCTTGACCTCCATTGTTGATGCTTTTCATCACTACATTGGCTGGCTGTAACAAAGCAAGCACGGGCTGCTATTCTTACCAAAAAAAAAAAAAGAAATCTGTTATGTTTAATTTTTGGAATACTGAGGATTCATTGAGGAAAACATTATGTTCATTTTTAGCCCTTTGTTTGCAAATTTTCTGCAGCCCAAATGTTCAGAAATCATGCTATAATCTATGAGCTTTATAAAATATAGAAGGTGTAAAAGGACTTGTCTTGCAGAATGCATTGCTAACACATTTTCCTGAGCCATTACATTACTTTTATTTGGTGCAAGTTTAAGTAATGCCATGCAGCAATGAACTGTGCTGCAAATGGATCTGGTCTCCTCTTTCACTGTCTTGTATTTATCCTCTTGTGCTTGAGAAAGGGAATAAAACTGGCTTCATTAGCTTGCTAATTAAACACAATGAAGTGCATGGCCCAAGGTTAATGGCAGTGGCCTTTAAAAACACAAAACTCTTGAACAGGTGTTTGGGATATGTATTTTTTTTTTTAATCTGTCATCAAATCTAGATAATTATACCACCGAGGTAACCATTGTCACAGTTCTGTGGAGAAGAAAATGCTATGTTAGAGATACGAGTGCTCCGCGCATTATTTTTAGTGGCATTATTTATAAGCACCTCTCCAGGTCCTGCACAGCCTGTGGTTTAACTCCCCACTCTCCCCCCTCCCCTCCGTTTCAAAGCAGGCATCTTCCCTTTGGTTCGAGCTTTTGTGGATCAGGCAGGGTTAAAAATTCAGCATCCCTGGACCACAGCGAGAGTCTAACCTGAACCTGGGCAGTTAACTCAAGTATTTACACGCTGAAATTTCTGCCATTTCTTAGGTCTTTGAGCAGCCCATCCAAGCTGTAACGTCCCTGCTTGCTGGATGAGATAGTAAGAAACAGCCAATTAAAGCGGAGATCTCTTAGTCCCTGCGTTCGAGCTGTCACCAGCCTCCTGTCCACTCTGGTCTCCATCAGCTAAAACACGCTTGTCAGGTTTTTTTGTGCTTTATGTGACGCAACAGTTGTAGACCTCCCCTGCTGCCACTGAATAGATGGTAGAGAAGAAAGAAGCAGGCTAGCCTTGCTTTTTTTCCTTTTTTTTTTCTTTTTTTTTTTTTCTGGTTGTTTTTGTTCTCTTCTTTCCCACCGTTTTCCTCCCTTCCCCACCACGCAGACGTTCCTTGCTTTGCAGATCAGCATAGAGCGGTTTCCTGGCTTTGCCTGTTCTAGGGAGCAGGACACAGGTTGAGATGGAATAGGAGCAGCTTTTGGAGCGTTGGTGATGGGATGACAGAACCAGCCCAGGAATCCCACTGCTGTGATATGTATCGTGTCTGTCCACAGGGTGGGTTCCTCTGCAGAAGCCTTGCAGCTGTAAGAGGGACCAGAGGTTGTTTATTTTCATTTATCAAGAGCGAAGGAGGTGGGTGGGGAGAGATGGCTTCAAGCTGGGCACCCAGCAAAGGTGAACTTGTGTGCTCTGTCCACATGGTGCCTGTTACTTGAAAGCCAGGGCACGTTTCATATGAAATAAATAGAAGTCAAATGTTACTCTGCTTTTGGACTTAGTAGCGTAAAGTGTGTTGGCTGTCATATTACAGGGCCGCCTTCTAGAATAATTTCTTAAATTTAGTGTTAATAGTAGTTGACCATGTGGAGCTGCACTAGAATAGCCATTAAATGGGATTTTAATAGCACGCCATCTTTCGGGCTCCATAAAAATATAACGCCTTTCTACCAAACACACCCAGGACAGCTATTTCAAGCTTAAAGTAGTAGCTGTAGCCTGAAAGTTGTGGAAGCAGCTTGATCACCCCCTTGCTTCTGGCTGTGCGTGGCCAAGGCGAGGTGATTCCGTGGATGCACCTTCTCCAGGACATCCAAGCTCTGGGGACATGGCTTCTTGTCCCTTGCCTGGAAATCTGTGTATCCAACCCCATCACCCAGCACTGAAGAAGCGTTGCTGCCCTTTGGGAAGGGTGGAGGCAGGGGAGAGAACCTGCTTGAGTTCAGTGCTAATCAAGACCCAACTGAGAGCCTTGATGAGGTCTCACCCTCATCTTCAGCAACTGAAGAACTGCTTATGGGCTGAAAAAGCCTTGCAAAGGCAACTATTACGTAGCTGGGGTCGGTTGGTACCTGCTTTAGAGTTGTCTCTCTCTTGCTGTTGGACTGAAGGAGTGGTGTCTGGAAGGTTGAGGTGTTTTCCACGTTCCTTGGCCAGCTGTGGGCAGCGATGCGGGGCCGTGCCCTGGCACTGCCGCAGTGACCCGGCTCCAGTGCTCTCTCTGTAACAAAACATTGTGGGAATTTGGGAAATGGGAACCGCAGAGCGTAATCTCTGCTTTAAAGAGGTGTTGTCTTTCCCTTTTATCCCTCCTTGGCCTTTGATTTTAAAACTAGCAGGGGGGTGTGATTTTCTTGCCTGGCCAATAGCGCTGCCTGGATCTGAATTATTCAGTGTAGCACTTGGCATTCTGCACCCTGTTCCCACTTAAGCTCTTTTTCGCCTGTTCCTTCATGTGGAGATTTTCACATCAGTGAAATTGGATGTGTTTAAGGGAGGTGTTTGTGGCCGAAGCATTCACCAGTGTAAGCTCTTCTCTCCCCTGCCTTTCCCCTCCATTAACCATTGAGGATCAACTGATGTTTAATCTCTTCTCTTCATTATTTCTTCATTCTGAAATAATTTTATATCTCTTTAGTCATATGTTCCTTTAAGATATATTATAAAAATATACATCACTTTCCTTCCACCACCCCGGTCTTCCTTGTAAGTTTTCTTGGAGCCACTGAAGTCAGAGGGACAGAGAAGTAAATTAAAGATGAAACCTTCTGCCTGCGTTCTGCAGACCCAGCACATTTTGTGCTTAGATTTTAATATAACCATTGGTCTTTTTCAACAATTTCATGTTCTTTTCTCTCTGTCATCTTCCTCCTTTACTACAGTGTAGCTTCAATTCAAACTAAAAGTTAAGAGCAGCAATTGTCAGTGTACACTGTAAAATAATAATATGCTTCCCTCCAGCACACAAGTGCCTCTTATTTCACCAGTATTTGAGTCTTGTTGCTCTGATTATGTTATTGTATGTGGCATTGGTCCATCAGGCTGCTTCAGAAGGAAATATTTCACTGGTGTCTAGGTGCCTTGAAAAATACGACTTCTCTTTTGCAAAGTGCTGTTTGTGTAGAGAGAAGGTCCTTGCCCCAAAAACGCTGAGTAGAGAGGCCAAGCACGAGAATATGTTACTGTCTGTGAGTGTTCACTGCTGCATTGTGAAGTGGCTCACCCAAGGTCTCACCAAATATTTATAAAAAGAAATCAGAAAAGCTGCGCGAAGAAGTGTTTCTGTATCTGGTAAAATCAGGTGTTAACCTGATGGTGTGCTCTGGCTACCTTATGTGGTTATTCTTTTCTTTTCTTTAGGTGACGTTGTTGAGGTGGTTGGTGTGTTTTTTGCTCTTGGAGAAGATCCTTTCCTCTTAGGTTGGGTTACCCGCAAGCAGGGACTAGCTCATGCATACAGGTTTATAAATTTAAATATAAAAGAAACACAGTGGAGGGAGAGAGCCTGTTTGTGCTTGGCTGGCGGAAGATGCAAATTACCCATTTCTCATTAATAATTCTGCAATTCCCAGCTCGGTGTGCCATTTCATCACAGGTTCGGTTTCGGATCTTGGGGGAGCTCTGTGGGCAGGGCAGCCTTGCAGGCACCGGCCAGGAGGCAGCCCTGACCTGAAGCACTGTTTTTTGGCTCAGTGATGGGTTTGGGCGTATGAAGGAGCTGAAGTGAGCCACTTAAAATGTTTCTACAGGACCTGTTAGAAGTAAAACTTGTATCCGCGGATGTTTGCATCCTTTTCCTGTAGTACATAATTTATGGGGTGTAACAAAAGTTTATGAGGTGTTCTCACCTCTTCTGTGGTGAGAGTCACTTCTCTGAGGTTGTACAAGTCAGTGGCAGGGCAAGAGTGTTGCTCCCCCTCCTTTGGGTGCATGGCTGATGCTCTGGCCACCACATTATCCTTTTTTTTTGTCCACTTGCAATAAAATGGAATGCTCTGATAATTTTATGAAACCAGAGGTATCAATTTGCTTTCCTTCTCTTGTCTCAGTCTTGTAGTAATAGATCCATATATGAGTTCCTTCTCTTTAAATAAAGAAAATAAACTGTGTTCATGAAAAGATTTATCTCTTTATGGGCTGAGCCACATTAATTTTCATCCAAGTGGATACTTGTGCAAATTAAGACATGGATTTTGATCTCAAGTCTTCATGTCTAATACGTACCCTTGTGTGATGACAAAAGAAGAAAAAGGGGCTCATGGGAGCAGAGGGGCTGTGCTAATCCTCCTCTGGTGAAGCTAGAAATGGAATGTTTTGCTGTCAGTTTTATAGAGAAATAAATAAAAACTGGGAGCTGATTGTGGCACTTTCCAGGCTGAACCAAAATCCCAGGCCTGTGCTGAATGAGCCCCAAACCATAGCAGCAGAGGTTGTCATTTAAAAAAAGTCCCCAGTATCTGGTATTGCCCTGAAGTGTCTTAGGTGCTATGATTGTCTCTACCTTTTTTTTCCTAGTTTAAAGCTTTTCCCATTGTAGAACTTGTTTTCTAACAGGCGGCAAAAGTTTAAATTTTCTATGTGGTGCCTGTAGTGCTAATGCAACGCTTCTTCCTAATTTATTGCTCTAAGGTGTGAGATTATAAGCCTTTGAGTGGATGAGAGGGATAAAGTTAGCTCCATTTGTGCCTGATCTATCAAATGGTCAATCTCGGTGGCTAACCATTCTTTCCTCCAACATTATCTATTTAAAATGCCTTGTCTAATGTGTGCAGCCTTTCAAATTTGTCTTTTAGGAATATTTTTGCTTATACATAATTTACCTCTGCAGACAGTCTTGAATTCCTAGGGAGGGAGGAATGCAACCATGGGTCTGAATTGAAGAAATGTTCAATCAAGCACTGTCTCCTTTTTGTGACTTTTTAAAAGCATTTCATGAAGTGAGGGCATTTCAAACTTTTTAAGCACTCTTAGTGCTGTTCTCCTGTTTTGCAGTCTCTGGCTTGCTTCTGCAGGCTGGTGGCTGTTGCTGCAGTTTGGCTGAGCTCACCTTTCCTGTTGCTCCATTCACCCTCAATACTTTCTCCTTCTGGGAAAGGAGGGCATTTAAGTTTTGTACAGTTGACACTCTGGCCTTTGAGGTAGCAAGCTGAGCTTTACAATTGAAGTTGCAAGGAGGCTGTGATACTGGTCTTGGAAGAACCCGTGAGCTGTATGGGTGCTCACCTGTGAGTGGGCATTTTTTGATTCAGACCTCGGTGCTACCATGCAGATGTACAGAAGTCCCTGTAGTCAGTAGAGAGAAACTACTTAACTGACTTAAGATGTGACTGCTCAGCAAAGTGCAGTTTTGTGGTTATCTTGGTGGTAGCGTTGTCCTGGCAAGTTCACTCCTGGGACAACTGAGACGTGGTGAGGAAACCTCTGGGCACGTGGCTCACTTGTTTTTCCCAAGTCTTTATTTCGCTTTCCTCAGTGTGACAACTGAAACACAGTGGGATTTGTATTGCCACTTTAGTTCCTGAGGGTAATTAATGGGTTAAGAATACTAATTCCCCTATGTATGTGCAGGCTGAGAAATTCAGTTGTCCTTGGGTTTTCATGGTGGGAGTATCCAGTTACAGCGTGGTGGCTATTGGGTAGCTCTCCCTGCACAAAAGTTTGAACTTGGAATCCCTTGCTTTCACATGCACCCACAGCTTACTGGGTGCTTTTATTTCTATAGGAAAGTTCTTATGCCTGGGGCAGGGCATTTTCTCAAATACCTGTTGCAGTTGCACTGGGTAACACTCACCTGCTTGGCTCCTAGAAAGCGAGTTTGGGGTGGTGGCTGTAGGCACAGTTGGTGCCGTACCTGGTGCAGTTCCCTGCTGTGATGTTCCTGTTTACCTAAGGAAGCCTGAGATGCTCAGGGTATGATAAAGCTTAGCACAACCCAAAAGAGAAGAGGAGGACCTTACTAGGGTGTTGGTGGTGTGGAGTTGGGGGTTCTGGGCTCTGGTGATAATCTTGGAGTGGAGCCTCGGGTGGGGATGCTCTCGCAGGGTGTGTCCTGCCACAGAGCCGCCTCACCCATGCTCCTTGGCTTCCTTGGAAATATTTCAAGTACAAATGCTCTTTTTAAAAAAACACAAACAAAAACCCAACAAAACAAACCCAAAAATAAAGCACCACAAAACCCCCAACTTGTGGAGATGAACGTTTATGTCCAAGTGATGTTTTACTGCTTTATTGTTCCAACAGACCTTAGTCCCTTCGTCGGGCTCCTGGAGCATCTTTTTAAAGTGAAAACGTGAAGCAGGGGCTGTAGAAAGGGCAGGCTCAGCACACTTAGTCAGAAATTCCTGTGTAGATTTAAATCACCTTTTAGAATCTTTCCAGCAACGCGGTGGTCTTCTGTTCCTGATTTCCAGGCTTCTTTACGCAGACAATAAGTAAAAGCGAAGCCTGATGGCCATCATTTCTGATGAGCTCGCTTGCTATTGCTGGGCAGTTCCCCTCGTGGGTGCAGCTTGGTGGCACAAATCGTATTCAGCTTGGATTTTGAAGGCGATGGGTGCAAAAAAAAAAAAAACACAACCCCAAAAAACCCCTCCACTGAATGTACCGCCCCTGCAAGTGTGTCCCCGCGGCTGTTGCTTGACTGAAGTCGTTGCACCATCGAGAGGGAGTTTGGCCCGATGTGTCCATTCCTAGGGGGGTATTTTAACATTTATGTTGTACCTGAGATAACCAAGGCAGTCTTTTACAGATAATTTTTATGGCTATAGATAATTTTCCGTAGATAATTTTCTATAGATAGCTTCAGCTATCGTCTAATGGGATGGAGTTAGTGCTGCTGAAAGCAAACAAGAACAACTGTTCTTTTTTTTTTTTTTATGGTAATAGAATTTCCTTTCCAGTGCAATCCTGTACAGATCGGCTATTTATTATGTAAATAACAGCTGAAAGAAGCCCTTCCAAGGTAACCGTAAGCCCCCAAGGTAAATGAGATCACTCCTCCCCTGTTAGATAAGCGAGATGCAAGTGTATCTGGCTGTGTAACTGTGTCTATAGGCTCCTTCTCAATGAATTGCTGATGAAAGAAGAAACCCTGAGCGAGCGAGGGAGGGACGCGCTGTTCTTGCAGCCTGCGCTTGAGAATCGCCCCGTTGATGCCCGCGACGCTTTTCGTGCGTGGAAACGATTTCGAACCAGCTAATGTGCAGAACTTTGAAGTGTTGTCTGACAAGATAAAGTCGGCTAAAAATAGGTCTGAATATGAAAGCCAGGCTAAAATGCGGAGAGGGGGGGAGCTGAGGGTCGTTTTACAGGCATTGTTGATAGAGTTTCAGGGTCCCGAGAAGGGAAGATGAATGTCTTTCTGTTATAGTAACAGCTGCTCTCTGTCCGTCGGGATGTAGTGTTTGCCGATCCAACTCATAATAATTAAACAAAAGAGTTATTTCATAGCAGCCTCGGTAGAGGATTTGTGTTGGAATTTTATCTTTCTCCATTTAGACATTTCTTCGTTAAGGAAAAATACAAAGTTAACCTCTCGCCTGGACCCTGTCTCACCTCTTGACAGATCCAACTAATTACTACTGGGAGGAAGCTAGTTGTTAACTGGGCATTCAGAGCTATATTAAAAAAAAATAAATTCTGAATTTCAC
Organism: Trogon surrucura; assembly: GCA_020746105.1. Classification (NCBI taxonomy): domain Eukaryota; kingdom Metazoa; phylum Chordata; class Aves; order Trogoniformes; family Trogonidae; genus Trogon; species Trogon surrucura. Next base: position 54,180,166 of record CM036622.1, read on the forward strand.
TAATGCACATGTCCTTAAACAACTCTTCGGTGCTTTTGTGCCCTGAATCCCTGAGTGCTTGGGTGGCTCTGGCGTTTTTGTAGCTCCCTAGTATGACCATGTAACGCTGTGTGGATTTCTTTTCTTCTTTACCTTTATTTATTAGGGATTCCCTCCCACCCCTAATTTTGCAACCTAAAAGCTTGTGTCAACGAGTGAAGAGCTGCAAAGGAGTCAAAGGTACAAAGCGTAGCAGTGTTTTAGGAATGGGACTTTATTCAGGTGTCATTAACTCTGCAAAACCCCCTGATAGGGATGAGTCTTGGAGGAGTCACAGAGCTCCAGAGTGAGGCAGAACTGAATTACTTGGTACCTTCTTGTGTATTTAGCCACAACTTTTAAGACAATTTGGGGTTACCTCTGTGCTCCAGAATAAAACAGTCCCTGGCCAAGTGGCAGGGCATGGTGCTGTGTGCTTCAGTTCCTCTCTCATCTGAGCAGGGTGGGCACGTTCGAGCCCTGTCCTTGTCCTCTCCCATCCCCTGCTCATGGATTGGGAGGAAAAACCATCCGGAGCCATGTCAACTGTTCTTCCTCTTTGCAAATCTCTCCTGCCCTTCACTGGGCTCTGTCCCTGCAAAGGATTTCTAGATTACACCTAGAAGTAGCTGGTTTGCAACTGCTTTTCATCACAGTGGCACAGCTTTTTTTTTTTATTATTTTTAAAAAAATATGCTAAAGCTACCATTGCTTGAAGATCACAGGCTTGAATCTATCCACTGCTGAAACGCCACAAGAAACTACCTGAAGCCCAGGGCTGCTATCAGAGAGAGGATCCTTTCCCCAAGTCTTAATGGGATACATGCCTCTGTGTAGCTGCCTTTTGAACCCTGTCTGTTAATTTAATGCCATTTACTCTTCTCTGAAGGAGAGTGGGCCCAGTTAGATGGTAAGGTTAAAAACAGAGCTGTGCTATGTTTATATTAATAATTTCCACTGGTGAAATATGGATCTGAGACCTTCCTCATTCATTTAAACCTCATAGTTAATAGGCAATAGTGGAAATGTACCATGTACATGATTATTACAGTGACCTGATTTCACATGTATTTCTGATCTAATGTCTGTTAAAAAAAAAAAATATATATAAAATTGATTTTGGGAGCCCTGGGAAAGAGAAGGAAACCATTTATTTCAACCCCCAAATTCCTTTGAGCTGTAGAAACATTGTCAAAGTAATTGTAGCCTTTTCAAATTTTTTTTCTGTGTAGATTTCTTTCTGTGTAGTCTCAGAAAAACTGTGCTCTGTTGATGGATGTCACTGTTTTTTTACTTGTGACAAATATCTCTCAAGGTATTGTTTGAGCGATGTAAAATTGGTTTGAGCGATGTAAAATTCTAGCTTTTCATGAATACTTTATCACGGATACGTGTATGCTAGCTTCTTCTGGATTAAGGTGTTATACCTTTAGTGGTTTGCTGCGGGATATCATCTTAATCACTTTTGCTGTAATTTAATCATCTTAATTAAAACTGCATTGCGTTGTGGAAAGTAATTTGGGTCTGGAGAGCAGTGGGTTTTGTATTTGTATTTTTCTTTTTTTTTTTTTTTTTGATCTTATTAGAAGATGGTAATGGTCTTGGCAAGATTCTGCTAAAAATTAGCACAATGTACAAAAACTCATGTTGCCGAGTTAGTACAGTATTTCTCTAGCTAATTGTGGCCTTGAAGGGTATAATATAAAAGGTCATCTTTGTTAGTGAACTGCAGGCTTCTCCTGCGAGGCAGAAATCCATGTCCTTATCAAGGATGAAATCTTGGCTCCTTGGTTACACAATTGAGCTTCGCTATAATTTGGACATCATTAGGCTTTTTATTAAAGCAGTGGAACACTCTAATCAATCTTGGTGCTCTGCTTTCTTAAATGTACTTCTGTATGCGAATTTGTGTTACGGCTTCCCTTTCTCTTCCTCCTCCACTAAACCCTGCGAAGGGGAAGGATCTGAAGATGAGATGGGATGAGAAGTTGCTGTTTTCCTCTTTTTGGGGTGTTCTTTGCCCGGAAGGCTTCCATATATGACAGTGCTTTTAAGAGCTGGGGTGTCTGACCTTCTCATCTTGTGTTAGAAGAACAAGGAGGAGACCGTTCTGGAAAGAGCAGCCACCAAAAAATTAACGAAACCAGAATTTAATTTGAAAAGTGGTTGGCATCGGTTTTCTCTTTCTTTACATCCAGACAAAAGGATTTAATTTTTTTTTTGGGAGGGGGATATAACTAACCCAAAACAGAGCTCTCTGTTTGGTAGTTATGGGGCAGAATTGTGGAAGAAAAGGGGGTTTGTGGTTTTGCACCTTTTTTGTGTTCTGTGTCTTGTTTTCATTAGTTTGTTAGCACTCCCAGGGACATATTTTTGTTGCTCTAACTTCTGTGTTGTAAAATATAGCTGGTTCTTACCATGTGTTTCTTTGGTTGCCGTTTCTTTAGCTAGCAGATATTTTCCTAGCTGGACAGACACATAGATCCTTCCCACTTACAGGACAGTTAGATCTGATATTGCACAGCTGTGGAAGTTAGACCCATGCTTTGGCAGAGCTTCATTCGTAAGGTTTTGGAGACTAAATTTTGGTGCCTTCCATCACCTGTAGTTGGGTGGATGACATGCTGCTACTGCCTGTGTCCTCGAGACACTCACTGGTGCTAGAAATGCTTGCAGAGACAGGAACAGCAGTATTGGATCCTCTCTGTGAAGAACTGTCTTCTGCAATATCCCTGCCAACCTCACTTTTGTACATCTTGAAGATGACAATGCTAGAGTATCACCCTGGTGGGACGTGGAAGTGCTGTTATTGGCACGCAGAGGTGAGGATGGGAGCAGAGAGATCATAGAATCAATTGTGTGCTCTACAGGAGCGGTGCTCAGACCTTTGGTGGTTGGGCAAGTTAAAATCTGTGCTCCCTGATCCCCAAAGGCAGGGACTTGTATGTATGTGGACCTCTAGATCCTCTTAGTGTTCCTGTGTTGGGATGTAGATACCTACAGTTGTTACTTTAATAACATTCCATATAGATCCCATCAAGTACAGATGCTGTGACGAATGCTTGGTTTTGCAGTCGGTTGGTGTATGGGCTGCGACTCGGCTCAGAATAGCTTGTTATGCCTTTAAAACTAATTAAAAACTAGAAAAGAGACTGACGTGCTTGTGGATGAAGAGAGATCTATCCAGGGACTGTTTGGCATCCCGCAACTTCTTTTCAGGAGTCCTGTTTTCCTTGAGTCTGCTTACTGAGGGCTCCTGACCTCATGCCGGTATCAATGTTAGCAGCTGCATG